>OX465433.1:20744258-22029483 GCA_950005045.1 Agrotis exclamationis | reverse complement strand
GTAGTTCCAAGCGAATGCCGTCTAAACTATTCGTGCCTAAAAAGAAAAGCTTTGAACTAATACTAAACGTGTTGAACGAAGCTAACGAAGTTTATATTAGACATTGTGAGCAAAAACAAGGTTAGGTACCTACTGTACAATGGGCACGAAGAATTGCCAATAAAACAGTCAACGTTTTAGGGACAAAAAAAGCCTTCTTTAGAAGAATAACCCATCTTTCGACGCAAGAAACACACATGAATATCAAATAGTAAAATATTGGGGACTATGATTTATTTTATCACAATTTATTTTTTCGTTGCTCAATCTCGATCATCTTCTTTTTAGAGCACCTGAATTGTTTTCCAAAGTTAAATGAAAGAGTGATTGTGAGTATAAGGAGATTTTATCAATGCCAGAAGAAATACGTAATCAATTGACTACGTCCTGTTACCTACTTATATAGTAGTAACATAGTTTATTTTAGTTTTGCTTATGATTTAATTTCGGTATATTTGTTTTTAACTTTAGGAATTGACATTATTTTAAATTTTAGTTTTGTATTCAATTTATTTTTAATTTATTTTGATTTTGCATTTGAACTTAAGTTTGATTTAATTTTAATATTGATTTTAGTTTTAATTGTATCACGATCAAAAAAGTATGTGCTTATTACAGAGTAAGTTAACTTGATTTTGGTCTAATTTTTAATTAATTTAAGAAATGTGTGTTTTAAAAACTGATTATTACACTGTAACCCTATTGTGAAGCGTGAGTATTATAGTGAAATTGTGTAAACAATTTTTGGTAAACCTATTATAATAAAAAAAACTTGAGAGGTGTCAAGGGACACCCGGATGGAACGAAGTTACTGTATACACTCAACAAAAATAATCATCCGCTACACCACACTCTTCAATGCGAAATAGAAAGACGAAACGAAAATATTTGGCTTGCTTTATAGAAAGCAAGCCAAATATTTTCGTTTCGTCTTTAGAGAGAGAGAGAGAGAGAGAGGGACAGACAGAGAAACATGCGCACTGCCGCACGGCTTCAATAGCTTACTATAGCAAAAAGTGTCGTTACAACTTTTCGTCTTAATTTTTCCCGTCTAGCCCCCTTTCGCAACGCGCGATAAGGAACTTCGTCCAATAAATTAAAATAAAATAATTTAAGACCAAGCAATAGAAAATATTACACCATCACACACTACACAAAAATACACTCAACCCGATACTTACACTCCACCAGCCCCACAATACTAACCATACTAACACTATATAGATATAGAAATTAAATCATAAATTGTTAAATGATTCGCAACCACCGTCTACGTCTTCTAAAAGAATATTATTATAATCCAAGGGGGTGACCTGGTGTCCTGAAATACAGGCCTCAACCCTAGTCTAGGCACCAGTCTCCCACAATATACTTACTTACAGTAGGTTTTCTCGGATAACCTACTGCATGGCCCTTGACCTAGCTTAATATTTTAGACACAATTATTATATACGCCTAAAGAAGCTAATTATTATCAGCGAATCGGAGCGTCTGCGCTAATTGTCTCGTTTACTCACATAATAAGATTGTACGGCTTTGTCTCGAAGCGGAGATGATAATCGCATTGTTAGGATCAGTCGCGCGCTTTGAAGATGTTGTTGGTGACTTCAGATCGTTAGATAAGCTAATTATCTGTTGCTATAGTACACCACATTATACACACCTCGCATATCTTAAGATCATTTATCTTAAGATTAAGATAAGTGATAATGACTTATCCTAATCCTATCTTTTGTTGGTGGTTTTGAAAGCGTACCGATTGTTAATTAGTTCCATGGAACCTTTGCTAGGTTGTTATTTTTACTTAGTTCATGGTATCCCACATGGCAAAGGTCTGCAACCTTTTTCTTCAGGAGCTCTTGTACTTTGTCTCAACTAGGATAAATGCAATGTTTGTGACAGACTCGGTTACTTTCACACTAAAGATATTAATCATTTATTGGCTCAGATGTTATTAGATTGCTTTAACGTATAGTGGCTGAGCGATCGAATCCTGCGCAGCGTGTCGTGGGTTCGATCCCCGCACAGAACAAAATTTGTATTAACTAAAAGTAGTTGTTTCGGGTCTGGGTGTATTTGTAAAACACACCGTTTCTATGTTTGTTAACGTAACCACAATACAGGAGAAATTTCTAGTGAGGGGCAACGTTAAAAAATAAACTGTCAGTCATGATTGACCTAAAGCTTGTTTACTAGATTGAATTCTAAAAATTATTATTTTTTCCACTATTCTCTACGAAAGATGATACAGCTACTAAAACAATGGAGCATCTACTCTTACAAGGATGACATGACAGGAAAAATCAGTCTACTAAAGAACCTAACACCACACAAAAATATCTTGTCACCGCAAAGTCCTTAACTTTCAGTGTCAACAAAACGTCCAATGAATAAAACATTCAGAGATGAAACACGAGCGCGAACGATGGCCCGGAGGTAGCCGGCGGTCCGGCGGCGCGCGGCGGCCCGTCGGTCTCAATAGCCTGCCGACCTATAAAGAAGGTCTTATTTTCTCGTTAAGATACATAAGCTAGACCCAATGTACGTGCGGAGACCCTGGAATCTAGTGAAGGGATTTAGGTTAATGCTATATGAGAATTGACTGGGTTTAGGGACAGAATTATTGAGGAGTTTGTGAGGACGCTCAGATAAAATGCTTTGATATCGATGATGTATAGGCCGCTTAGATTTCATAAGCCATCATCATTTTTTTACTGAGCAATATAATTCTGTCAATTCTTAATGAAGTCCTACGAATTGTGAAACTGACATTCAAGAAACTGAACAGATAATATTATGAAAATTAAGTTCTATGAAGCATCGTTTGCGTGTACCTCACTAAAATAAATTCCACCCAACCAAATAATAATTTTTATCGCTTGGTATAAGAATTTTGCTAAAAATATACTTGAAACTAATTCTTCGAAACTGCATCAGCAACTTTTATTTCTTGGAACAATCTTTCAGTAACTGTACTCAATCTTCGGAAGGGTGTGATTCTCAAAACTCGTTTCCCCCTGGATCGTCGTGAATTGCAGTTGATCACCGTCCCCTGTCACGGCCTGCTCGTAAAGTCAGTGGGCTCGACACTCGCCAGTAATGACACTATAACCGAGCTCGTTGGCGCAAGGATCTTGAAGTGGCCATAGCTCACATCTGCCACCAATCCCGATAGCCTCTCTAAGAACTGAATCGTTTAACTATTTCTAGAGGTGCCCTTAAATTGGGAGTGAAGGTGAACTGTTCGGTCATCGCGATAATTTATTTTGAATGTATAAAATATTCCACTATTCGTCTCAATTTACACAAAAATAAAATGTGCGTTTGCGAAATTTGAAAGTCAAGGACGAACTGGATTAAATACGAGATGGTCTCATATTTTTAATGAATAAGTAATCCAACAATAAAGTGCTTAGTGCTTAGTCTAAAAGTATTTTGTTAAATACAAAGACGAAATAGCCTGGGGTAAATTCACACATAGGTTTTATTAAGTTGGTTTTATAAAGTCCTTCATGAACACACACTGCTGTAGAATTTTAGTCAAAGCTCATCTAACACACTACAATAATCATTACAAACAATAAGAAGTTCCCTAACAAGTAGAAAACAATAGTTGAAACGCTATCGATAATTGGATGACAGACCATTTGCAATCTCACTAACATCAAAGACATCGCCTGCCAGCTCATCATCTGTAACAAATATTTTTCTATCGGACTGCAATAAAATTAAGCTCAGTAACAACTCATCTGCTCGTCCCCACTCGACTGCTCGGAAAACAATCACCACGCGAGCTTTAAATCACGACACACATTAAGTTTACTCACGACGGGAGGTCGCAGCAATCCCATTCAAAAGGAACCCCATACCCAATAGTTTCAATTTAATGCCATTTTGGGGATGCAAAAAAAGAAGCGTGTTCGTTCTTCATTATACGTGTAAGTGCTTGGAATCCTGCCAAATCCTCGAGATCAATAGCGTGACGATTCAAAGGAAATGTTTTGAACTTTTGTCTTCAGTAAGAACATTTGTGCCCGAAAACAGCTCTTAATTCGATTATAAATAGTTTTTGACCTTGTTTCAGAAGTTTGCCCAAATATATTTGGTCGTAACCAAGTTACGGCCAACTGTTTTCACGAAGTTTCATTCAAATTTATTTAGTGTCAAACGGAGTTATTGTTAAATTGCTCATCCGTGGCGTGCGAGCACTTCATCTGAGAAAGAATTTGTACTTACTTCGCGAAATTCATTTTGTGTACAGAAATTGAATCGAACTCGTGAAAATTTCAGACAAGTAAATTTTATCACACGAAGTATTTGGAGCGTCTACTTTATGTTCTATCATTTTGTTCACTTCAAAGACTTTAAAGACGTTTCAGGACTTTATTCTGAAGCGCGTGAGCTTTTGGGCCTTATGATGAAGATTAATTATTTTTTAACGTAATACAGTTCTGAAGGCATTTAGGTCTCCTAGCTATATAGATATATACAAGGGATAAAATCAAACCTTGTGTAGTAAATCTTTAAAAATCAATTGCTGTTCGTTAGTCTCGCTAAAACTCGAGAACTGCTGGACCGATTTGGCTAATTTTGGTCTTGAATTATTTCTGGAAGTTCAGGGAAGGTTTAAAAGGTGAGGCGGTACGAAGTTTGCCCAGTCAGCTAGTCTTATATATAAAAATCAATTGCTGTTCGTTAGTCTCGCTAAAACTCGAGAACGGCTGGACCGAGTTGGCTAATTTTGATCTTGAATTACTTCGGAAAGTCCAGGGAAGGTTTAAAAGGTGAGGCGGTACGAAGTTAGCCCGGTCAGCTAGTCTATTATATAAAAATCAATTGCTGTTCGTTAGTCTCGCCAAAACTCGAGAATGGCTGGACCGATTTGGCTGATTTAGGTCTTGAATTACTTCTGGAAGTCCAGGGAAGGTTTAAAAGGTGAGGCGGTACGAAGTTTGCCCGGTCAGCTAGTAAAACATAAAACTATGCCTACTTCTTAATGATAAAACAATTATAAAAGTAAAATGTACGAGTATAAATGATAAATTATTTTTCTCTTATTCAAAGTGAAATTCACTTTAACTTTAATAAAATGAAAATAGCATGTAAAAATATTCCAGACATTGAATCTGTATCTCTGACCCTCGATACTCAAAATAAATATCGATTACAAGGATCCTAAACACTCAAAGATAAACCCTAACACTTTTAAGAGTTGACACTGATACCCTCAGATTTATGAGTGGAGATACCCTCCTCCGGAGGACTCGCCCTCTCAACTCCCCTAACGATGTTAAGGAAATCGTCAGTTGCCGTCGACTTCGCGATTGATACCCATAACGTTTGCTACACTATAACTAAGTTATCAGTTTTATTTGAATTATGAATTTTCTTGATTGCTGTTACTGAATTTATCTCAAAGATTCTTTTCCAAATACTCGTTTATGTTCACGACGTAATAGTCTGTGAAGTAGTTTGCAAAACTAGGTAGCGATAGAACTGATTCATGAAGAGCTGTGAGAAGTTTTCACGATATTAGGTTAACATGATGTAGGTGGTGCTCCCAAAACATAATAGTTTCAGATTAATAGCTACTTTAGTAAGCTCGACACAGACATAGGTCTAGAACTTGATTAATTTAGAGATAACACAAAACCTACACACATGTTCAATTTAAGGCCAAATTAAGTTGCCAAAATGTTGTTATAGCACGGTGGGCCCCGGCGTCGCCCCAGGCCTCCGGTGCGGGCCTTTGCGGGGCTCGCTACATGTCGCCCAATTAACTGGGGCTCCGGCTTTTTGTTAATTACCGCCGTTTGTTGTGTGAAAGGCGATGGGATGTTTAAGATATAATAATTAAGGATAAGATGGCGAGATTGTGGGGAATTTGTAAGGGAAAGATTATGTTTTCATATTTTTGGGCTTCTCAGGAAAGCGGATAGAATTATGAGTTGTTTGTTGATTCAGCTATTTTTTATCCTCAGTTACTTTCGTTTAAAAATACTAAAACTTTTTCTGGCACAGAAAACATCAGGATGTTGTGAAATATAATTTTATTTACGTCCTTTTTTATTTCTCACAAAAATCTCTCGGAGGTTTTTGTAACCTCGGCACGTTTAATCCTAAGCTAAGCTTGGTACAACGGAGTATACACCGTTGTTTTAAATTTTTTATTTGCCGTTTACCTCGATCTGAGCTCAGGAACCTCTCCGTAATACCAACCGCTGTGGTAATCACTTGATCTTTACCATGCGGCTGCAAAAAAGAGTTTATTACTGGTTAAGTACTGGGGATCAACAGTTTTGTATCAAATATTTATGACTTTCAGTTTGGAAAGAAAATTTAAACGATTTCCAAAGTAACTCAACTTTTTTTTTTTTTTTTTATCGTGGTAAAATCATCAAATGAGTCCTCCCACCCCGTCAGGGCGGGAGGGACTGTCAGACTTGTACTGACTAAAATCCACGGTGTCCTTCAATAGCCCTTTATATTCCGGGGTCACGGTAATGAGATAAGTCCCGCGACCCCGGCAGGCTTCGGCCCTCTAGAGGGGGGCCCCGTCATCTTGCTGACGCTCTTTGAGGCGCGCGTGGAACACAACGCGCCGTCGACCCGGGCATGGTCCATGGTCGGGCAGCGAGTTGCCCTTTACTCGCCGCCCGCATGCCCGCGCCTACGGTGGCCGGAGATCGTCTTGCGACGTCCGTCGCCGTGGGTGTCCACCACTGCGGGTGGGGCGGAGGGAGGACATTGTCCTCTCCCTCACGCGGCCCGCCTCCTCCTTCGCGAGCATGACTGCTTCGCAGAAGGAGGCGACCGCTTCCCACTCCGTCTCGCCCCGCAGCATGGCCGCAACCAATGCCGGGCGCGAGAGGTCTCCGCCTATCGCCGCCGTGAGGACACGTCGGTGCTCTGCCCAAGCTGGGCAGTCTTGCACCGTATGCTCTACTGTGTCCTCCGGGCGATCTTCGCAGTGGTGACACCCAGGCGTTTCCTCCTTTCTCCTTAGACACAGGTACCTCCCGAAACTTCCGTGTCCGGTGAGGACCTGCGTCATGCGGTAGGTCAGGACGCCGTGACTCCTATCCAGCCACTCCTCAAAGAGGGGTCTTACCGCCGCGATTGCGGCGTGCCCGAAAGTAACTCAACTTAGGAAAATATTATTAAGACAATAATATACTTACTGAACAAATACCAAACTCAAATTAAACCAGGTTATTTTCATTGTTACCGTTTAACGGATCTTCTTCACTAACAGCAAAGCAATTATGGTTTGAGAGGCAATCTTGTCTAGATGAACTTATTACTGGAATGAGAATGGCTTTCAACCAGCAAGACGCAACCTTAACGAAACGCTTCGTAATGACTGTTTATAAAATCTGAGATTGAATTTCTAACGTGTTTTACAGAACATGTTAACCTGGTACAATACTCATAAATGCAATAAATTGGTTTTATAAATATTAAATTAAATGATAGACTTCAATAGATTTTTTCCGAATAGCTAACAATTTTCATTAAAATTATTTCAAAGCTACCGAGCTGTACAGTTGTTTTGTGTGAGTCGACTTCAATTCCCAGTAATCAACGTCGTCATATTAATTAAGAGCATTCCACTACCTCCGAGCATTGCTGTCGACCTAGTACATTTTCAATGGAATTTCTTATTGCTCTTTATTAGACCGATTAATTCTGAGCAATATTAAGATTTGTTTGTTCTTTTGCGGCTCGGCTGTCTAATCGATCTTAATTAAATTAATTGTAAACAATCTGTTTTGTGATTATTCAAGCCTAATAATTCAAACAGTTGAATAATTTTGAGAAAACGATTGTCTGACATGTACGGTCAGCCAAGAAAGTGGTGTACCAGTTTTGATTTAGTTTCCCGGTCATCGAAAATTACAACAAGGTTCGTTATAAAAATATATTACTGAAAGAGACAACATTATCATGACGTAAACCTATGTATTTAGTATTCATACGTCATATGTCACATATAAGTACATGACATTTTAACCTTTAGTGTAAATGAAAAGGACATTAGTTTCTACAAAGCAATTTAAATGTTTCCAAACAACAGTAATAAAAACTATTTAAATAGACAACCGAATTCCATTTGAAAAAGAAAACTGACAATTGACATTTTGTCAAATAAATGCAAAAAATCGATATATTTTCCGTGTTATTTTTCAATCAACTGCATATAAAATCATCTCAATGCCTGCCAACTTGACCATTGCCGAAAGAGCACAAATAATTGCCCAATTTAATGAGGGAAGCAGTATCAGTGCGATATCCCGGAATTTGAATATATCGAGGCGTTCTGTCCGCTTTTGGATTCGTCGTGAAGGAGAGGAGGGAAGTTTGTTGGATCACAGAAGAAGTGGTCGCCGGCCTGCACTCTCCAATAACGATAGAGAATTCATGAGACGGGAATATGAAATCAATGGTTTTAAGCCCACAAAACATTTTGCGGAGATGTTCGATGTGAGTGCCCAAACAATAAGGAATCATCTACATTACATGGGGTTGCACCACAGGCATTACGCCAAGAAAATATATTTGACGGATGCTCACAGACTTGCTCGTCTGAACTTCGCCAGAGAGCACTTAGAGTTTGATTGGTCTAATACAGTGTTTTGTGATGAAAAAACGTTTAAATCCAGTCAGCATGGACGTCTTCACCTTTGGCGATATAATTCAACACGGTATAAAGATGATCATGTAGTCCCAAATAGAGAATCAGGTCGAATTTCCATAAATATTTGGGGCTGGATGAGTGCGGATGGTGTAGGAGAATTGTGTTCTCTACCTCCTCGAGCGACGGCTGTAAATTATATAGACGTGCTTCAGAATGCAATGCTACCGACAGTCCGTAATGTTTACCCGGAGAACGAAGTGCCACAATTTGATTTTGTTCAAGATAATTGTTCAATTCATAATGCGAGGATCGTAAGAGCCTGGTTTCGTTCACACACTGACGTAAGGGTAATTCAGTGGCCCTCAAGATCGCCGGACCTCAACCCGATAGAAAATCTTTGGGGCCTTATGGTCCAACGATGGTCGCATCAAAATGAAAGAACCAAACAAGCTCTTATTAGTCACTGTAATTATATTTGGGAGGAAATGCGGGGAACCGATATTTGCTCACGGCTTGTTGGTTCAATGAGGTCTCGTCTTTTAGAGGTTATAGAGGCCAACGGCGGTTACACCCGTTTCTAATTTTTAAAAATTTTCAATATCTTCTAAATATTACTATATATGCTATGTTTTTGTTTGTTATAAGTATTTTAATATTGATTGTAGAAATTTAATAAAAGGATAAATCTATTTTTAGCTTGTTTTTTATTGATATTGTAATTACAAGTTTACAGAAATTGTAGGTTTGTGGATTCGCCTTGTGCCTTTACAATTTTATGTAACTTGTTGATTACAATTCTGAATTTGTAGATACAATTTTGTCATCAAAATCTACAGCCCCCCGCCGTTGATTTTACGACGTCATTGGTTCCATCAAGTTCAAACTAAGAACAGCTGTCACGTTACAAACAGTAATAGTCGTTATCAATAATCAGATAAAGACAGCAATAGAAGTTGTCAGATCGATCTGCAAGCGAAACTAATCTTTATCACCTATGAATCTGCAAGCGATATTCAACCTTAGGGTGGTACACCACTTTCTTGGCCGACTGTACATATTTGATGATTTTTTTTTATGACAAAGTTTATATTATAAACTAGCTGACCGGGCAAACTTCGTACCGCCTCACCTTTTAAACCTTCCCTGGACTTCCAGAAGTAATTCAAGACCAAAATTAGCCAAATCGGTCCAGCCGTTCTCGAGTTTTAGCGAGACTAACGAACAGCAATTGATTTTTATATATAAGAGAAGAAGATCATACATATAATTATGATGTCCATATTATGGACATCATAATTATATTGAGTACAATTATGTATAATAAGTTGTCTCTACTTTCAAACTCATGTATCGCAATAGTATAAAATATTTCAATTCAGAATTCAGCTCCCGTTGCAATTGTATCAGAAGTAAGTCTTGGTTTCCCAGTGGCACTGCGATTCAACTAGGCGCGGCGTACTAATCACGACGCTAGAGTGCGCGACTACTGCCCCTTAGGATTTCTGCTGCCCTGGTACAATTTACGTGAGATAGTTATTTATTACGGGCAAACTAATGTCAATAGAAACTATCTCTCTAAAATTTACTTCATATTATTGTTAGTTATTGAGATGCATAGTGTAATTTCCTTGGTACCCTGCTGTACTTAATCTGTCAAACTTTTATGTAGACCTAACAAAGCACAGTTTAAAGAATTCATTGTTTACAATTTTTTAGTGAAAATCATTTACTTTTAAACCATTAACTGACCCACAATCAGTCCTGTAATATCCGACTAACTAACCTCGTTCCAACAATAGTAATAAACCACAATAAAACAGAAAAGAACAAGAAAAAAATCTCACAAATTAAAACATTTCAAGTAACAAAGTGCTGCTCGCAAACAATAAAAAGCGCGGCACATTAACAGTAGAGAAAACAATTGAAAGCTAAAAAACGGTCGAGTGCGCCGCTGGAGCGCTGCCAGCCACCGTTCAGCGGTTTCAAGAAACATACCCCTGGTATTGAGAATAAATGCCCCTCTGTATGTACCGCTGTACAGCGCTTTAGATCTAGAATACGCGTGTACTGGTTCAAACGTGATGCTCGCTGTTGTTTATTGTTGTAGGTGTTTGTGTCTAGTTTGTAAGTTCCTAAGTTTAGAAGAGTCGACATTATTTTGGGTTTTGTAGTTGAATAGGGAATGTGGTTGTCTTTACATTATCTTCAACTCAGTCACCTTTTTCTCCTTGTGTCCATGACTCATCTCTCTAACCAGAACGACTTGGACAGCTATGTCTGATGTAAAATTAATTTAAATCAGACATAGCTGACATACCATATTTATTTGCTTTCATAAACTATCTGCATGTAGACATTGTGTCACACAATATGATTAAAAATACGACTATTTCAGTAAGTAAAAATGAATCCTTTCTACAATAAACCAGGATTGTATTTCGATCCTGTGGATACTGTAGCATTCCGACTTGAATGTCCTGATCTAATTGCAGTCTATCTCCAAGTTGCGTCCTAATGAAATGGTTGTAGTATTAAAATCGAGGCAGCCACCACTCAGCTAAATTTTAGCAAAAATTACGACGTCTCTCGAGATAGTGTTTATTGTTGATGATGTCTGAATGTCGATGAGGAGTAGACTGTATTTTAAATAGTAAACATAGGTACCAAGATACCAAATACGCACATTTGATTTTTTAACACCTTGTATATATTTTAAACAAAATTATTTGCAAGTGGTACAAGTAATTAAACTCAGTGTAACATAATCTTGCAACTGCAAGAAATTAACAGCGCAAACTTCGTGTTTATCGATTATGAGATATTTTATGACAATAAAAAAAACTTTTTCAAAAAAAATGTAACCGCCTTCAAAAACAACCACAAAAAAAGGGTAAAATAACCAACAAAATAACTTTTCTTTCAGAAGTCGGTGCCTTTGTTTTTTTTCATTTCATTGTCTTTTTTGCCACCGACTTCTGAAAGAAAAGTTATTTTGTTGGTTATTTTACCCTTTTTTGTGGTTGTTTTTGAAGGCGGTTACATTTTTTTTGAAAAAGTTTTTTATTTTACTCTTTTTAGTTTAAATATTCAACTCAAATTCTTGTCAAATAAATCATTCTCTCTCAAGTGCACAATAAGCTAATAAAATTCCCTATCTCAAAAACTACTGAACCGATTTTGATGAAACTTGCAGTATTCCGTAAGTTAAACAATACTTAGTACAACAAAAAAAGAATTACTTAAATCGGACTTGTAGTTCCAGAGATATGCGAACACAAACTAAATCAGTCGATGCCTACTCCAAGCCGTTGAGGAGTTGTACCTTCCATCATCAGCTCATCCACCTGAGATGATGATTATCAGATGCAAATACTTGAACAGCTTTAGAAAATATATGAAAATGGTACTATGTGCCTATAAAATTTGAAGGTTGCCCTCGATTTCCCTGGGATTCCATCATCAGATCCTGACCTGATGATCATGGGACCAATTGGAAAGTATACCCTTTCAAACAAAAGAAAAAATTTTCAAATCGGTCCAGGCGTCTTCGAGAAATCGGGGAACATACATAAAAAAAAAAAAAAAAAGATTCCGACGAATTGAGAACCTCCTCCTTTTTTTGAAGTCGGTTAAAAATAAAACGAAAAATAATAATATCAAAATAAATACATAGATGAAGTAGTTTGAACACATATTGATTGTAAAAACACTTAATTTCTTAAGCAATATTAGAATAATAAATCTATAATTCACAAACTGATAGAGTAGACCGTCGTATAAATCGTGACGTAACTGCAGGACTATGTTCTACATTCCCGTGACGTCACTAGTTGCTGAGTGCCGCTGAATATTTTATAAGAACGCTTCACGTCAGCGTTTTACAGCGATTTAAAAACATTTTGATTTTAAGAAGGATTTACAATCTAAATATATAAAACTCAAAGGTGACTGATATAGTGATCTATCAACGCACAGCCCAAACCACTGGACGGATCGGGCTGAAATTTGGCATGCAGGTAGATGTTATGACGTAGGCATCCGCTAAGAAAGGATTTTGATCAATTCTATCCCAAAGGGGATAAAAGAGGGGATGAAAGTTTGTATGAAACTTTGTCAATTTTAAACCGATCGGACTGAAACTTTACATGCATAAAGTAACTATGACGTAGGCATCCCCTAAGAAAGGATTTTGATCAATTCCACCCCTAAGGGGATAAATAGGGGATGAAAGTTTGTATGAAACTTTGTCAATTTTAAACCGATCGGGCTGAGACTTTGCATGCATAAAGTTACTATGACTTAGGAATTCCCTTAGAAAGGATTTTGATAAATTCCACCCCTAAGGGGATAAAATGGGGATGAATATTTGTATGAAACTTTGTCAATTTTAAACCGATCGGGCCGAGACTTTTTTTTAGCGTGGTAAAATCATCAAATGTGTCCTCCCACCCCGGGCAGGGCGGGAGGGACTGTCAGACTTGTACTGACTAAAATCCACGGTGTCCTTCAATAGCCCTTTATGTTCTGAGGTCACGGTAATGAGATAAGTCCCGCGACCCCGGCAGGCTTTGGCCCCGTGGAGAGGGGGCCCCGTCATTATGCGGACGCTCTTTGAGACGTGCGTGGAACACAACGCGCCGTCGACCCGGGCATGGTCCATGGTCGGGCAGCGAGTTGCCCTTTACTCACCGCCCGCATGCCCGCGCGCCCGCGCCTACGGTGGCCGGAGTTCGTCTTGCGACGTCCGTCGCCGTGGGCGTCCAGCACCGTGGGTGGGGCGGAGGGAGGACCTTTCCCTCACGCGACTCGAAGATGTTATGACGTAGGCATCCGCTAAGAAAGGATTTTGATCAATTCTACTCCCAAGGTGATAAAATAGGGGATGAAAGTTGGTATGAAACTTTATCAATTTTAAACCGATCGGGCTGAGACTTTGCACGCAAAAAGCTAATATGACGTAGGAATTCCCTAAGAAAGGATTTTGATGAATTCCACCCCTAAGGGGATAAAATAGGGGATGAAAGTTTGTATATCTTCTTAGATTTTGGACGGATCGGGCTGAAATTTGGCATACAGGTAGATGTTATGACGTAGGTATCCGCTAGGAAAGGATTTTGATCAATTTTACCCCAAGGGGATACAATAGGGGATGAAAGCTTGTATGAAACTTTGTCAATTTTAAACCGATCGGGCTGAGACTTTGCATGCACAAAGTTATTATGACGTAGGCATCCTCTAACAAAGAATTTTGATAAATTCCACCCCTAAGAGGATAAAATAGAGGATGATAGTTTGTATAAATCTTCTTAGATTTTGGACGGATCGGGCTGAAATTTGGCATGCAGGTAGATGTTATGACGTAGGCATTCCCTAAGAAAGGATTTTGATAAATTCCACCCCAAGGGGATAAGGGGATGAAAGTTTGTATAAATCTTCTTAGATTTTGTACGGATCGGGATGAAATTTGGCATGCAGGAAGATGTTATGACGTAGGCATCCGCTAAGAAAGGATTTTGATCAAACTTTATCAATTTTAAACCGATCGGGCTGAGACTTTGCACGCAAAAAGCTAATATGACGTAGGAATTCCCTAAGAAAGGATTTTGATGAATTCCACCCCTAAGGGGATAAAATAGGGGATGAAAGTTTGTATATCTTCTTAGATTTTGGACGGATCGGGCTGAAATTTGGCATACAGGCAGATGTTATGACGTAGGCATCCGATAAGAAAGGATTTTGATCAATTTTACCCCAAGGGGATAAAATAGGGGATGAAAGTTTGTATAAATCTTCTAAGATTTTCGACTGATTACGCGAGCGAAGCCGCGGGCAACAGCTAGTATTTATATAAATGATGAATGGATTGAGTGAAGAACAATTTAGTTGGAAAAGTGAACTTTGATAAATGATGACTAATAGAGAAAAAGATGTTGGAACAAGAGAATGATGAAAATCAAACCAATGTGGTCGAAATCGGATCGATCGCATTATTCAACGGTTTATGGTTTACAATTTATGAAATAAATGAGTTAAGTAACTAAACGGGATAGAAAACTAAAAGTAGTGTACCATCGTACATTACAATAAGACAACACAGACACAGACAGTGTAACGAAAAACCCTAACCACCATCATTACTGACCTCAATTACAGAGCAGACCAGTTGTTTCTAACAATTGTAACAGGAACAAACCCAGCCTGTGTCTATACCTATACCAAATCACCTATTGAAACACCCCCTTTGTAACTCACGAGACTAGGGCAACCGCACAATACGCGCCGAGAATCGATAAAAAACTCCGACTTCTCGATACCGATTGTTAGACGTGACGGGCAGAAAACACTTTTTTATTCTTTTACGCCGCTACGTATGCAAACAGCGCGTATTTTTTGTGGTTTATATACAAACCCGTGTTTGTTTGAACGGCTTTTGGCAGCACTAGCGAAGAAAAATGATGAATATTTAAAGGTAATGGGCTTATATTTTGAGGATATCGTAATCTAGAAATAGGTTTTCTAACTTAACGTTCGTTCCCATTTCCCAAAAGTACTGAAGATAAGTTCCGACATTTCAATATAAGTAGTAACGAAACAAGGGCAATAAATAATAACGTGCCTATTCCAACTTTGTGAGTCACTTTAGGCAGGTAACACATTCACGCTAAAAGTGTGTCCCGACGCGAACATTCGCGCAATCTGTCACCTGAATACTTTATGTCAACGGATGGATACGGCTCGCTACTCGCTGGCATCACGCCGCCCTCGCAGAGCTCTCACTCACACACGACACAACTTCAACACATCTGTAAATCCGCACAACGAGGGGTATTACTACCAGGTAAGAAGGTTTCACAGATAACAACCTATGGGATTCAGACCGCAATCATTTGCCATCGTTTGAAAAGTCGAAAATGTTCGCCCTCGCAACCTTTGGATTCACGGTCCGCCGGTGTAACCAAGATTATGTAAATTTTTGGTTCACTTCGCTATTGTAGACCCTAATCTTGGTCCCGGGAGGGCGGGGGCTTAGAGGGCAACCCTCCCGCCGGAGGGAGCGCGTTCAATAGTAATTCTATAAATCAATCGGTTCCAACAATTTTTGTTTTGTTTGCGACATGGCACTGTTGCTCGAGTTTCACGACGTTATGAGTTATTGTTCTCAATTCAGGTGTAGTAGAGACAGCTCTGAAATATTACGGGACCTGGAACCTGGGTTACACAAAAATGTTGCTAGCACAAAAAACAAAGGGTCTTTGTTTCAGATTTTCATTATCTGCATCTATTTAGAAATCTTTGTAGTTTTGTAACTTTATTCATGTTCACATTGCCTTGCACCATGTAGTACTTCTGTCTTACATTGTCTTTTTTCTCGAAACCAACATTCGTTTGCCAAAACTGGAGTGGTTGCATGAATTACGTTGTGAAATCTAACGCTTCGATGTGGATTTATTTGTTCTTGTTCGGTACGAGAGATTTGTTTAATAGCACTATTTTGATCATCTTTCATACCAAATAAATATCTCAAAAGAAATTAAAAATTGTTTCACCCCAACACAAGTTCTACCCCACAAACGCAAAACAATTTTATAGTTTTTCAAACATAACCTATTTGTTTCTACTCGTACATCTCTTATAAAATAACAAAAAAACAACGGCTTTTATTATTTCTCACGCAGTTGATTCCATCATTTTTATGTTCTCCGTAATACGGCTGTGTTACGGGAATTTCATCAAGATTTCGCCAAGTTAACTCAATAGGTACCCTTGCAGAGGTCAATTCTGTAATGGGATTAAACGTTGACCCACATTCGCTCTTAATAGGGGACCTAGAGTTAAGTAACACGATTTTTAGGGACGCGCCTGTCCTGAATTTGGGCACAAATTCGCCAAAATCAATGGTGGTGCGGATTAATTTCATTCTCGTACGGTGAACCTGCTCTTTGTTTGTTTTGCAAAAATAAATGTTACATGTTGGAATCGACGTACAAACACTATATTTTTTTGTGTACTTTGTTTTTTGATGTTTTTGTTAAACTGATTCTGTCAAAATGAAGGAGTTTATCATTTACCAACTAAATGTTTCAGATATCAGTTGATACAAATTTATCTGGTATCAGTCACAATACTACATTTAACTAATTTCACCAATTCGTTGCTAAAACATCCATAATTTACTCCAATTGCATCTTCAAAGAGCAACCCCTCTTGTCCCTATAGCTCCAATTCTTTCAAAGACTACCAATTGTCTCATTTCCATTTGTGAATAATTTTGGTCCGTCTGGTCCCCCTCTAATAAAACTCGCAGCACTCACATGGCCGTCTTAATGAGGGAGTGAGAGGACACTACTTCCGCGCTGCTCATCGTGCGAATCGCACAAATCTTTCGCTAGTTAGTGCCGAGTGCGAGTAGTGTCGACCCACTTACGACAAACTTATTGTCACACAACTTTTATGCGGGATTTGAATTTGTGAAGTTTATCGCTGCGTCTGTGTTACTGACGTGCGATATCTTTGGGTGTGATGGATTAGTTCTTTTGGCCTTGTTTTCTTGAGGCAGTTGGATACATGGTAAACGATTGAACATACATCGAGAGAGCGGGGATTTCCACTTGAAAACTTATTTCTTGTGTCCATTCTACCAGCCAACGAAATATATTTCTCTCTCCTAATAGACCTCCGAGCTAGTGTTCGTTTACCGTTCTCTAGAGACACTTGATCAGTTCGCTGCTAATTCTATAATTGGCAGGCCGAAGTCTCTCCGGGCGAAGTCAGCACTTTTAATATCCCACTTAATTTTGTTCAGCGGATCTAAAATCTAATTGGACCTCCGTAATTGGGGATTTTTTTTGTGGAAAAAATAATTAAGAGATAGTTATTTTTTGGAGTTTTTGTTTCAGCAGAATTGGGCTTCGTTTAATATCTGCTGTTAAGCTCGACTTCATTTAATTATATAATTATTGTAGGATCGTTTATTACAGCTAATATTTTACGACCTGTTTGCGTCTGGGGATCAGCAAGTGGCTATCACTACAATTTTTTTAATCCCAATTAATAAACATAGTAGCTATTAATAATATTCTCGTTGTTTCTCGTGACGCAACTTAATTTAATTACAAAGACATCTACAATAGAAATTGACAATAACGTATCATCGTCAATACCGACTATTACAAAGACAAGCAGCATTTATATCTATACTGAGTTGCAAAAAATCTACATAAATGTATATAACCCGATACGCTGTCGAAACAAAAATCTGCCGAAACGAAAATCTTTCCAAAAGGAAACAACGCATAAATTTGAATGCTAGCAATTATGATAAAGACAACGTGTGTTTCAGCTTTACCCCTAAGCAATCTGCCGGGGTCGCGGGACTGTCTCATCAGGTGCCGTGACCCTGAACGTAAAGGGCTATTGAAGTGTTATCGTAGATTTTAGTCCATACAAGTCTGACAGTCCCTCCCGTCCCGTCTGGAACTCATTGGAAGATTTTACCACGACAAAAATACTCTATTTTCCTCTACACAAAATCCTAGACCAAATCGTTATCTAAAACAAAATGATCTGGCATTACCAGTCACAGAACATTCCGTATCCAGTAGTTAGAGCGGCGGGGAGGGCGGCGCCGCGGCTGCCAGGGCTGATTTATGTGCCGCTGTACCCTACTTCTTCGACTTTTTATACTGCTGCCCCACTCCAGGGTTCAGGAGATAGATCAAGATAGATAAGATGGAAGAAATAGGTAATCGAGATTTTAAGGGATATTATTTAGTGATCATTGTAAGCGCTTCCTTGGCTGCAACTCTAATCTTAACCCATATTATGAATAATAAAATACATGTGGCACTCGGAGACTGCCGCGGTGAAGCTATTGTATTTTAAAAGAAAAAAATCGCCTACCGCGTATATTTAACGAGAATATAATTTATTTAAAATGTTTGTGGTACACTATTGTAATAAAGAACTGGTTTGTTGTAGGAGAATTTTATAAGTAGGTTTCATTGTGATAACTCCTTTTGTAGCTGGCCGTTTAGAATCAGTAAGAAAAAGGAAATTGTCTTTATGACGGATATTTTTACGATTGCCGAAGTCTCCCGAACTGAAACGACATTAGACGATGCGTGGTGTCAGGTATTTTTCTTAGGTTTTTGGGAATTCGGTCGCCTAGCCGCGCAGCGCTCAGAGCCCGCGATAAAAGCTATGCAATAGCTTAAAAAAAGTTGTTCCACACTAGGAATTTCTCCTTTATCGTGAGTGCGTTAACAAACATAAAATCACATACAAAAACACCCAGACTCGGAACAGCTTACTTATTATACATATAGGTAACGGGTTATTGTGCGTCGTCGCAAAGTGACGTTAAAATTGGTTGAAATTAGCGAGTGATGACACGGGTAAACATTAGTCATTTTCGGATATTTTCAGCTATTTGTTGGTTGCTCTGGCTATTAGCATCATTTCGCTGCTGACCAAAATAAATTATTCTAACGACATTCAATTCAGTCTTGCTACACCCATCTTTATAATTTCTTAGATACATATTAAATGATGTCTCTCGTAGATAATAAACGAAACAAAGTTACTCTACTTAATTAGACGACAACTTTGTACGAGAATATAATTCTCTGAGGAATTGTTTTCTGTTTGAAGTTAAGTCCTCTGTTAGGTACTGCTTTGGTTCCAGAATTTTATATTACTAGCATTGCCAGCGGCTTCACACACACAACACGAAAATAATCTCACAGGAACTTAAAATCGGCATAAAAAATATCCTTATCCAGGTTATAAAATATCTGTATCACATCCAAATCTGTTCAGTAGTTTTTACTTACTTGAAAGACTAAGAGACACATTTTTTTTTGCGTGGTAAAATCATCAAATGTGTCCTCCCACCCAGGGGAGAACGGGAGGGACTCTCAGACTCGTACTGACTAAAATATACGGTGTCCTTCAATAGCCCTTTACGTTCCGGGGTCACGGTAATTCGTGAGTCCCGCGACCCCGGCAAGAGACACACACATACATAATATCAGTAAGATTGCAACTTCTGGTCTCTTCCATTCTCTAAACATGGTGTCCGCTCCCCCATAGGTAAGTATTCATCCTGAATTATGAGCGTATTCTTCTGCCATTAGCTTCATAAACGGAACAGTGGGACACAGGGATGCTGCGTGATTCAATCCTGTTTATCTCATGTAAGCGATGCTCTCTGTCACCCCCCTTGTTTGTGCGCAGCGTGAAATATGGCCGGCTAACTGAATCGGCTTGTAGTTAGCGATTTGTGTGTGATAGGTAAACTTTGAGCTTAGATAAGGTGTTTGCTGTATTAACTATGTAAATCATTCAGTTATTGAACATTAATTATCATCATCATCAGCCTATAAATGTTCCCACTGTAACATTAATTATGATGAAATGAAATTATATTTACATGTATGCGAGTAGAAAAAGTACTTTTACAAGTCTTCCTACAAATCAGGTTGGTGTTTCGTACCTGACTATTCTGAGAAGAAACAGCATTGGTCTCTTTTAAAGTCCAGACATTATAATATAGGTCAGGATATACGAGGACCATGCAGGTTAGTGGCTGAGATGGTCTTTTGAAGAAAGAGTTACAGAGATTTGAGTGGACCTGTCCAGTCAGTGCAAGTATTTGTCAGTTTTTACCCGACTACGGCAAAGCCAAAAGGACTCTCCTTTTCGTGTGCCACCTGCGGTTGTTTCACACAATCTTTATTGGCTAGGTGGCCTACGACCACGGCTAGCACAATATCCGTCAAAGGAATATTGTTCTTGTTTTATACTTTACAGTGCGCGATTTTTTGTAGTCAGGTTTTAGTTATTTTGAACTTATTTTTTATTTTATAGATTCAATAGTAGATTTCTAACTCATTAAGTAACAATTACTTATGGGTTTATCTTTTTACCAATCTATGAAATCACTGTGGTAACTCCTCTCCAACCACAAATATTTAGAAGTCACTCAAAAAGGTTAAAGGGAACGTTCACGGAAAATACCAACATGCCAAAACCACAGCCTACTTAGTGGTGTGCGGCTATGATGGGCAATTTGTCGGCGTGTCAACACAATAGACCCTGTTTAGAGTTAACTCGCTACAGTTTGACGGCTCAGGTATCCGAGTGGAATCACTGCAGTGGTAAGGGTATCGGAAACTACGTTGCTGCCAGCGTCAATGTGTTAGGTAGGCAAATAGCCTTTTTTTTAGGTGGTAAAATCATCAAATGAGTCCTTCCGCCCTGGTGGGGTGGAAGGGACTGTCAGACTCTTACTGACTAAAATCCACCCGTGTTCCTTCGGATGCCCTTTACGTTCCGGGGCCACGGTATCCTGGGTTAAGAAAAACTCGTGACCCCAGCAGGCATTTGGCCCCATGAGGGGCCCCCCCGTCAGTTTGCTGACAACTCCCCGAAGGCACGCGCGAAACACGACACGACGTGCCACCGACCCGGGCTTGGTCCTTAGTCGGACGGCGAGCTACCCATTACTCACCGTCCGCAAGCCCGCTCCGCCGCTGTGCCCTCTGCTAATCAGAGGGACACGCGTTGGAGCGACCACCCGACAGGCTATTCGCATACGGGCAAAGAGACCCCTTAGGCACACAAAACTCTTCCTTAGGCACACAGTGCCTAAGGAAGAGTTTTTGCCCGCATCCCAGGGTGCACCGGCCCGAAAAACTGGTCTTCCCCCCAGACGTATCCGAGAGGGAACTCCAGTCCACGGGCGCACGTGGAGGTTTCCTGTCTTAGCACCCCAGGCAAATAGGCTTAAAATAAATTGCGTAACCCAGTTTTTTGTGCTGGGTAATTGTGATGGGCCTATGAGAACTCATAAAATCTAGGCACAAAGGGACATTCTGAAAAAGATTTAATGAAAACGACGACGACGACGATGAATAAAGAAAGATTTCATCGTTATCTCTGATAGAAAACATAAATGAACATCCTACAAAAAGGCAAGCTCAATTTTGCTGCTAAGACCTCGCAGAATTATAAAGCTTTTGAGAGCTACCGCCACATGTTTCGTTTTGTTACCAGCAATTACTGTATTATATTTTCGTTTATTAGACATTATGACGTCTTTATAATTTGTCGTTTATATAAGAAACTACAATATGATCTGGCAAGAAAGGACAATACAAAGATAGGACATTATCTAATGATGAGTCTGGACGTAGAGTCCTAGAAGTTTACATTTTGCTTTACACTGTAAACTACTGCTTGTAGTAGATTCGTAACTGAAAAACTTGGTTGACCCAAGTTAGAATCAATTAACTACGACATAGAACCTTACCAGTTCATTCACTGTACCTACAGTGACAATAAAGTCTCGTGCCTAATTCACTGAAGAAAAAATACAAAATCATCGAAAAATAACTTAATCTACTAAAATTGCCATCTCCACAAAACAATGTCCACTGAAACATAATAAAATTCAGTTTCTTAATCATTGGAGCAAGACGCTCATTTACCGAACATTTTACCGCGGCTATTTACACAAGGCTTTCGGTAAAAATTCAAGCTTTATAGCCCATTTTATGAAAGGCAATTAAAAGTTTTTCACTTCGCTCCTCGGAACCCTTTGACGATCGACTTTTATTCTATGTATTCGCTTTTTGCTGAATTTTTACGAGTTCACTTCGCCTTTAGTGACCTGATTAATGATAACCTGACTGTTTGCAGTGTTTATTTTGAGGGTGAAATATCTTTGCCATGGAAGCGCATTTTAGATCGAAGAGTTTTCTTTTTTAGATATTGAAATAAAAAAAGTCAATTGTAATAATTTTATCACAATTTACAAAAGAGTTACCGTAAAATAAAAAATAGCTTTTTTATCGTTACCTTTAATATAAACATTTGCAGTAACAGTACATTTCAAACCGCGTTCAAGAGCTGTCAATAATGGATGCAATAAAATTGCAGCCAGACTATGCAATTTATATGACAATATTTTGAGTATGCACTGGCCATATACCCACACATTTTTGTTCTGGCCGTAAGATAAATGTTTGAACTACATATTCTGGTTAAGATATAATTTACCGAGATGAACTATAATAAAATGTTTTGATGGCCGGAAACATTGGAAATATTTTGAGATGGCTGTAAATGTTGCAGTAAAAATATTGCCTGTTTATGTTTATCTACGTTGCAAGGACAAACTAACACTAACTTGTTTATAGCAAAATATTCGTTTAACCTACTGCACTAACATTTAAAACACTGCCACCAAATCCGCAGCCAATGAAATAAATCGACAATTACAAGCACCTGGACCGCTAATCTGCAACTTCACAGTGATTTAGTTAACAAATCGTCTAACTATTCACCACCACTGAATAGTAGCCATTTTGAACATTTAAGTAGCGTCACAGAATAGAAAGATACGGAAGGTCAACCTCCCATATCCAGCAAAAACTACGAGTACACGTGTATACATTCATCAAGTTCAATCACACTCATGATTTGTAATCATTTTAAGGATGATTTCATGAGAGGAAATGAACAAAACAACAAAGACAGATCACTTTCTTATGTCAGGAAAGTAATGCTATTGTGTTTATTATCTCTTTATCCATACTTAAAAAAATATGATCCCACACGTAAAATCCTACGTCAGTTTTGTCGCACTGTGCGTAGAGTCGGCCTTCTGTACTTATCTGATCTATGTCAATGAGGTCTGTTCTCAATGGTTCGTGATCGCTCCCATTAGCCTCCATTGATTATGCGATAATTTCGCCTAAGAATGGACTGTTATATAAATAACTTGTCTTTGTTCAGTTCCCAGTTAGTTCCACTTTGTTTCTACGAGGAATGTTTGCTTTATTGTTTAGTTTAGAGAAATTATTGTTAGTGTTCTGTTTTTGTTTAGTGTTAATTGCTGTGGTTTAGGCGTTAAGCAAACTATTTGGAAGTATTATTTGTCTAGATTTATTTATTTTCTTATTTGTGCGAAAACAATAAATTGGTGAAACTTCGAGCGTTCTTCAGCCTCTGATAGAAGTATTCATTTATTTTTATGTTGTTTTTCTAATTTACTTTGAGTGGGCGCACCATGTCTTCTATGTTAGTCGGCAAAACCATGTATCACTTTTTTTCAAAACTTTCCTCACTTTATTTTTACTATGCACATAAATAGTTCGCAATTTTCTCCACTTGTCTATTGGACACGTTACAAAAATACAGAGTATCCAATATAGCGGCTAGCATTAGGTCACTGACATGGTTCCTACGTCATCGAATCTCAAATCGTACAGCATGTAAACTGCGCTGTGCCACTGCACAAATTAGTTCGTCCCGCCTTTCCCGTGCTCGGCCCGGGATCCCACTGATGAAATGTGTTCGCTCCCACCACTACTTGCAGTAATCACTTAGATAGTGGACGTCAACCTAGGGGGGAAGGAGATCCCTAAACGTAACTTGTAGCTTAGACTTAGTTGTGCACGATATACATAGCTAACCAACAATTTTCATTGTTATAGAAGTTTGTTTATGTACATTTACGTGCTTTATGCATGATCTTTTATTAGTACAATCTGGCAAAAATGCATATGCAATCATCAAGAACTTGTAAAGCAAATCCGTCGAATTTATCAAGCTCAATCGCACTGCTTCTAAATTGGCGCTTCATTCACCGTCAATCAGTTCTGAATGCGACAACAGCGAACCAAGCCGCGTCAATACACCAATCTGTCCGCTCCGCCTTTTCCGTGCTCGTCCCGGGATCACTCCGAGATCAGTGCGGGATCGCGCGCCTGTTTGCCCATCCCTAATTCACTTACTGTTGTTTTATTTGCAACGTCTGATGTTATGAGTAAATATGAAATTAGCAACCGTTTGTTTTTCATAACCATTATGCTTTTAATTGTAATTGTTGTTTTGATTCGCGGGTATTCTTTTCGATTTGAGTAAATATTTGACGGGTTGTGTGGTTGGGAAATATCTGACTTTTCTCTTCTAATTAGTAGGTATATTATAAAAGCATACTGATAATTTTATGTTCAGTAAAAAAGCTTGTAGAACATAACTATTGGTGAAAGCTCGAACCCTAGAGAGTTTACTGGAATTTGTGTTTTGAGTTAATTCTCAAAGATGAATTATTTTTCAATGATATTCCATACTGAAATTAAATTATTATTTTATACCTTAGGTTAGTTTAGTTTTCGTAACATATTAGTCATCTTTTTCAGCTAAAATATCGATAACTCCCCAATTTCAGGAGTTTTAGTTGCTAATTTCTAAATTTGTATAATTCATTAATTCATTTTTTTTTCTCTTTGTTTATTTTTTGAAGTTATCACTTATTTTTTTGTGAAGAATGGTAAACCTATAATTGGTGACTGTGTAAGTTCTAGTTTTATTATAAATACCTTAACTTTACTGTACACAGAAGCTGTTGGAAAACCTTAATAAATAAACACTGAAGAATGATTCACATTGGTCGTAAACAAAATCTCAATAAAATCATTGTGCCATGTTTAACTGCAGACATTTTATATACTGTTATAATCTAAGTTGAACTGCTTGAAGTTGATGCAGTAAACCCACCGAGTGCGACGCTCACAGGTAATAAAGCACGCTTGTATAATTATGTTAGAAGCATTACTCCCCTTGCGTTATCGTCGTGTGATGAGGTCATATTGCTTACACCACGTTTATGAGCAAATTATAACCTGTACCACATGTGTGTGACACGTGTATGCAACATAAGAGGGTAGATAAATCTTATTATGTATGCTTTTTGGTGCCCTGATTTTGATGGGAAGAAAAGATGATTGTAATTATAGAGTCAAATATCTTGCAGATTGTCTCTCCCGATTGAAGATTGTTTTAGCTAAAGTGTGCGTTGTCTACAAGTCGCTGTATTCGATTAATTTAGAGTTCACAACAGCTACATAATATGTGAGAAGTAATCTGTGAACATCATAGAAATAAAGAGGACATTGTTATGATAACATGGAAAAATTTCGATTTGCAGATAGGTTAGTTCGTCTACATAGACATTCTTATTTAGGAATAACAAAACAAATAACTATATTAATTACAAATAACCATATGTAATAATCTATGAATATCATAAAAACAAATAGCAAATTGTTATGATAACATGGTAAAAACTTGGAGTTGCATTTAGTCCATCTACATGGACATTGTTATTTAGGAAACTTCACATAATTATGTAATGCTAATTTTACAGCCCAACAAACTAAAAGTTTTAACTAGTTTTCACTAAAACAAACACTTGAGAATGCAAAAATAACATATTTATCATCTGGTTTTGTTTGAACCTGCGCTTTGTTTCCTGGGCGCGGCCGGCACAATGTACCGGTGTATTGTGATGTTAATGCTATGCAAATACAACGCGCCGAGGAAATTATTAAAAATAATACGTCCAAAAAATGTTTCCGAGAAAAGTTCGCGCGCAATTTACAACCGCTTTTTTGACGCAGAATTTTTCAACTACCCGCACAGAGAGTTCATTTCGTCCCGAAACGATGTTACCCGACCTCTTATTGATGGAATTTGATATTGTTTTTTTTTTCTGGAATTTTTGTCTCTGGTAACTGTGATGTATTAGGATTAAGGTAGATATAAATTATTGTGAAGTATTATTATGAATATGTAGGTAGGAGTCGAAATGTAGCCGAGCGCTTTTGTCCTTGTGAGTGTCAGTCGGATTAAATGCTTGTAACCGTGAACAGCTGTTTATTTCCTGGACTCTGTATCCCGACATCCCGTGTGTTTCCAAACACTTCAGTGGCGACGAGGACTTTAAAAAACCTTCGTGTGTATTGTTTTTTGTGAACGTGTTAGCATAAACTATTACAATGACTATCGGCAAAATCGGAGAGTTCAAAGTACAATCGGACGACTGGAAATTGTACGTGGAGCGTCTTGAAAATTATTTTGTGGTCAACGAAATCAAAAATGATTTGCGTGTGGCAACGCTGATAACGGTAATGGGAGCGGAAAGTTACGAGTTATTGGTTAATTTGTGCACTCCGCATAAACCAAGCACAAAGACATTTGAACATGTAACGGCCATCATGGAAAAACACCTACAGCCGAAACCGAGTGTATTAGCAGAGCGATTCAAATTTCACCAACGGAAACAAAATGTGAACGAGAGCATTGCAGAATATATGGCTGTTTTGAAGAAAATGACCAAATCTTGTGAGTTTGGGACCTGGCTCGAAGAAAGCATTCGGGATCAGTTCGTGTGCGGGATAAGTAGTGAAATAATAAGACAGCGTTTATTCGCCGAGGATAAACTGGACTATACAAAAGCTTATAGTATGGCCATGAGTATGGAAGCAGCAGAAAAAAATGCAGCAGTTGTCGACAGTGGTACTAAGAACACGGAAAAGACGAACACAACGAGTGATTGTCTAGCGATGGCGTCTACGAGTCAAGTGGGACTTCGCGAGGAGGCGCGGTACAGACCGGCGGCGCCAGCGGCTGGCGCGGCCGGTGACAGCCGGGGCGCGTGGGACGGACAGCGGCGCGGCGGGAACAGCAGCGGTAGCGGAGGCGGCGGCGCGCACAGGCCGCGTCATGTGGACGGGCCACGGGCAGCGTCCGCACCGGTGGAGCGCGCTCGGCGAGACCAACCATGCAATGCGTGTGGTGCATTGCATGATCCGACAAAGTGTAAATTTATACGATACGTTTGTCGAGTCTGCAACAAGCAAGGACACCTTCGACGAGTATGTCCACTAGAAGTGGGACATCATCACCTGCATGAAGTTAAAAATGCAGCTAGCTTGTCGGAGAACGAGCGAAGCGACGAGGTAATGACTGTTAATATAAATAATTTATCTATAGCTCAGTGTCCGCCAATATATTTAGTTTTGAAAGTGCACGGTAAAGATTTGAAGATGGAGTGTGACACGGGTAGTGCCATATCATGTATTAATTACCATACATACAAAAAATTGTTTAGCGATTTACGTATCGATTCCTGTAATCTGAGGTTAAGATATTATACAGGGGAAATGGTAAAACCTTTGGGAGTTATTAAGCCGGAGGTTAGGTACAAAAACGAATGTAAATATTTAGATTTATATGTAGTCAATGGTGGAAATACTGTATTAATCGGTCGACAGTGGATGGCCGAATTGAAAATACAGTTATTGGCTGACGTCACTGACGGGTTAGTGTCGGTTAATAGTATTGAAAGCAAAAAGTTTGACATGTCTGCTTTTAGTTCCAGATATTGTGAGGTGTTTGCGGACGGGTTGGGTCGATTCACCGGTGGCGCGGTAAGCATCCACGTGCGGCCGGGAGCGCGGCCCGTGTTCATGCGCGCCCGCCCGCTGGCGTACGCGCTGCGTGAACCGGTGGAGCGCGCGCTGGACCAGCTCGTGCGGGACGGCATCCTCACGCCTGTGGACCGCTCAGATTGGGCAACACCGATCGTACCCGTGGTAAAAAAAGACGGTACTATCAGAATTTGTGCAGATTATAAAATTACTTTAAACAAGGTTTTGGAAGTCGACCGTTATCCCTTGCCGCGAGTAGAAGATTTGTTAGCCCGTTTACATGGAGGGGAATATTTTAGTAAAATTGATTTATCGCAAGCTTATGCGCAGTTTGAACTGGACGAATCAAAGAAATATACGGTTATAAATACGCATAAGGGTATGTTTATGTTCAATCGTTTGGTGTACGGGTTATCCTCGAGCCCCGGAATATTTCAAAGACGTTTAGAACAATTGTTTGCCGATTTGCCTAGTGTGGGTGTATTTTTAGATGTTATTATAATTACGGGGGCTTCAACTCAAGAACACATAAGCAATTTATATAAGGTCTTTGACCGATTACAATCAAGTGGTCTCAAAGTAAAGAAGGAAAAATGTAGTTTCTTTTCTAAAAAGATAAGTTATTTGGGTATAATAAGCAAAGATGGGGTACAAACCTGTGCTGATAAAGTGAAGGCAATAATTGATACACCCGCCCCCTCAAATGTATCGGAGTTGCGAGCATTTATCGGTATGACAATGTACTATGCCAAATTCCTTAAGAACGTTAGTACAGTCCTTTCGCCTTTGTATAGACTACTTC
Source organism: Agrotis exclamationis (assembly GCA_950005045.1). NCBI lineage: Eukaryota > Metazoa > Arthropoda > Insecta > Lepidoptera > Noctuidae > Agrotis > Agrotis exclamationis. Next base: position 22,000,724 of record OX465433.1, on the reverse strand, counting down.
GGATAGATGTACCTTTCAACTGGTGTGCAAAATGTGAAGACGCGTTCAGGAAGGTAAAGCAGCAACTAGCTTCAAGTGAGGTGCTGGTGCATTATTCACCAGACCTACCGCTCGTGCTGACTGCCGACGCCAGCAGCGTCGGGGTCGGCGCTGTGTTGTCGCACGTCACCGCGGCCGGGGAGCGACCGATAGCGTATGCGTCGCGTTCATTAGGCACCGCCGAGCGGGGATATTCACAAATAGACAGAGAGGCACTCGCGATTGTTTTCGGTATCAGAAAATACCATCAGTATTTATACGGGCGTAAGTTTGTTTTAAGAACGGATCATAAACCATTAACATACATTTTCGGTGATAAGGTAGGCATTCCGGTAATGGCAGCATCGCGGTTGCAGCGGTGGGCAATACTATTGTCAGGTTATAATTACGAAATAGAATATGTGTCGTCAAAGAAAAATTGCGCAGATGCTTTATCCAGACTACCTCAAGGTAAACAGCCAAGTGTGAGTACGGAGGTAACATATGTTAACTTTGTAGAGGATTTTCTGCCAGTGACACACAGCGAAGTTAGGAAACAAACAATTAAAGATGTTTTGTTGAGTAGAATACTTCTATACGTGCAATCCGGTTGGCCGTTGTCGTGTTCAGAGGAGTCAATTAAACCTTATTTTTCTCGACGTCATGAGTTGTATGTTGAACGCGGCTGTCTAATGTGGGGATACCGAATGGTAATACCGCAAGTATTACGAAAGGATATATTAAAGCAATTACATATTAGTCACTTAGGTATCGTCAAAACAAAGTCATTAGCGCGCAGTTATGTATGGTGGCCGAACATTGATAGTGACGTAGAAGCGTTGTGCCACAGTTGTGAGACGTGTGCGATAGAGGGCGCTGCTCCACCGCGAGCGCCGCCGCAGCCTTGGCCTTACGTCATACAGCCGTGGAGCAGGCTACACATAGATTTCTTAGGACCATACCATGGTAGCACATTCTTAATTTTAATTGATGCAAGTTCCAAGTGGTTAGAAGTTTTTGAAATGCCGCGTACAAACGCACAACAGGTTATCCGTGTTTTACGTAGCACTTTCGCGCGTTTTGGTCTGCCGGTAGAAGTAGTGTCAGATCAGGGCCCCCCCTTCACAAGTGTAGAATTTTGTTCTTTCTTAAAAAATAATGGCATACGACAGTGCTTTTCACCGGCTTACCATCCTTCGTCAAACGGTGCTGCGGAAAACGCCGTAAAGTTATGCAAATCAGCTATTAAAAAGGCCTACAGGGAGAACAAAGAAATAGATGCCGCTTTACAAACGTTCCTACTCAATTATAGAAACACAGTCCAAAGTACGACCGGGGATACACCTGCAATGTTGTTACAGAGGCGATCATTACGAAGTCGTTTAGATTTGTTGCGCGCAGACCGCGCTCTAGACGATCGGGTGCGAGCAGCACAACAGCGACAGGTACAAAATTCCGGCGGCGTTTTACGAGATTTAGCACCACAAGACGAGGTGTGGGTGAGAAACGGTGCGTTAGGTGATAAATGGTTGAAAGGTACAATCCAAGCGAGAGCAGGGTCGCGCGAATTTATTGTAAACAACGGTGACGGACGAGTAACTAGGAAACACATAGATCAGGTAAAACGTAGGTCTCGTATGTCTGACTTCATGGGTTCTGATAGTACAGTCTCAGAAAGTTTGCCACTCTCACCACCACAAAAATCACAGGCGGAAGATGTGGTCCCGATACCTGATGGTCCAGGGGAGGTCAATGAGCCGAATTTAATTAGGGAGGGTGAAACAGAGAGGCTAGATACGGATAGTTGTGTCGAAGCCGTATCAAAGCCTGGACTGCCACCACCAACGCCACCGGAGGATCGACCCAAGCGTACTCGTAAACCCGTAATTAGATTTAGAGTTAATTAAATATATTTTATAGAAACTGTAACTTTTAATATGTAACTTCAGTAAGTAAGACAGCACTGTTAAAAAAAATTGTATGTTGTTTGTTATTAGGTATATTGTTTATATTTTTGTGTATGATCCCTAACTCATAAATTAAGTGGTGAGGTGTGATGTATTAGGATTAAGGTAGATATAAATTATTGTGAAGTATTATTATGAATATGTAGGTAGGAGTCGAAATGTAGCCGAGCGCTTTTGTCCTTGTGAGTGTCAGTCGGATTAAATGCTTGTAACCGTGAACAGCTGTTTATTTCCTGGACTCTGTATCCCGACATCCCGTGTGTTTCCAAACACTTCAGTAACTTGTTATAGTAGGAAATGGCGCAAATATTTTGATGGCGCTTGATGAAATTATTGTGGTGTTTCTTGACATTATTGTAACTGTATAAAAATGTAGATTGCGGTAAATTTAATGAAAGGTTACCTACTCGTATAGCAATGAGGTAAGGATGGTAATTTGCCGTGCGTCTAGATGTGCGATGATAGAAGGGGGCTGGTGGCATGAGGTCGTGGAGTTCTTGGGCACACTCACCGAAGTACAATCTGTAGAAGACCGACAGGCAGGCAACCTTGCGGCGATGAGTCAAGCTATGGAGCTTGGCATTCACCAGTTTTACGTCACCAACGAGCCTCTTAGCTCTGCGTTCCACTGAGTCAAGACAGGATCGGACTTGTGCTTTGTAAAGAGTTAAAAGCTGTCCAGGCGTGAAGTGCCGCTTCACTCTATTTAGGATGCCCAGCTTTTTGGCCGCAAGTTGAGCTTTGGACTCAATGGTGGCGCCAAAGTTGAGACTAGAAGTCAACTCCATGCCTCACTAGGAGCTCGAGTCGGTCATTCAGAGGTACAGATGCACCCCGAAAAGTAGGAGTTTGGTCCAAACGACTCTTTTTTTGCGGTAAAAAGACAAGCCTGTGTTTTGGTGGCGTTAAAAAAGGCCAAATTGTCATCACCCCACTGGGACAAGGTTTAAAGCATAATTTGTACGCTCAACCATGGCCACTCTCAAGGAACAAACTTCATCCCCGGTGGTTTTTGCACTGGACAAGTATCTCTCTGTTACCGTACTGTTATCTGCGTACCCAACAATACCAGATTGAAGAAGGTCATTATGTGCAGCAGGAAAAGAGTTGCAGAGAGAACAGACCCCTGAGGAACACCGGCTTCAATAGCCATGAGGTCAGAGGAGCAGCCATCAACGACAACTCGGATCGACCGCTCACTAAGGAAGTCTGATATCCAGCTACAAAAATCATCAGGGATGCCATAAGCAGGAAGCTTGCTAAGAAGACCAGCATGCCAAACCCTATCAAATGCCTTCGAGATATTAAGCGAAACCGCAAGTGCTTCACCGTGTTTCTCGATGGCTTCGCCCCAGCGGGTGCGTCTCATTTCATATAAAGTTATTTGATATATTTTCATTTCAATAACGTTCTCATGATATAATCAACGTGAGAAATACCCAACGATTGATATAATTTCTTTACACATAATGTTTGTGTTACTCTAAAACTCATTTCATATAATTTTATTTGATATAACGTTTATTTAAGCGAAAATCATTATGATAACGTTTGAAACATATAATTTAACGTTTAAACCATTTTCTTTGATGACTTTGGCTAATCCTTTGGACTTTGATTGTTTGCCTTCACGAATGCTATTGTTATTATAAAAATTTAGTATCCAAGAGCGAGCGAAGCGAGCTCGGGACTTGGGACATCCCGACACGGACAGGTTAGGTTCGAAGGGGGTGGCGGGGTCTGAAAGACCCCGCCATCCCCTTCGTGTTAGGTTACTTTAAACCTTGCACGCAGAAATAGGAGCCCCGCGAAGCGGGGCTCCGTCGAGCCAGCATGACAGGTAGTAATCAGTTATTTGACCTAGGATGCAAGAGCGAGCGAAGCGAGCTCGGGACTTGGGGCACCCCGACACGGACAGGTTAGGTTCGAAGGGGATGGCGGGGTCTGAAAGACCCCGCCATCCCCTTCGTGTTAGGTTACTTTAAACCTTGCACGCAGAAATAGGAGCCCCGCGACGCGGGGCTCCGTCGAGCATTCATGGTAGGTGGTACTATTACTAGGTACATCAGAGTTAGATTACATACCAGGAAGAAAAAAAAAATAGACCAAATAAGTTTTATGTCTTTTAAGTGGTATACAAAACGATTTTATATTCATTGATTGTTATGATTATAGAAATTAGTCATTATAAAATTATGTCAATCGTTTATTATATTAAGAGATTGTTATATCAAATAAAATTATATATTGAGTTGTTATCTCTTGTAAATATTAGAGACTTTGTAGTTATATCATATATTACTTACCCCGCCCCAGCAGTGCGTGACATATACAAGAAGATCACCAGTTGACCGTTTCCGACGAAAGCCATATTGACGGTCACTGAGGAGGTCATTGTCTTCAAGGTAGGTCTGCAGCTTACTGTTCAGTACCCTTTCCATAACCTTGCAGAGAATGGAGGTAATGGCGATCGGACGGTAATGAGCAGGTTCTGCACGGTCGCCCTTTTTTGACACAGGTTGTACATTCGCAAGCTTCCAGGATTTTGGCACCATTCTTTTCTCAAGTGCGAGGCGGTACAGGCGTGTCAACACAGGAGACAGTTCAGGCGCACACTGCCTCAATACTCCTGCTGGGGAACCGATCAATTTACCGAATTTTGTTTGTTCGAATTTCATTATACCGAAAACTATTGACCAACATCTCTGTTGCTATATGCATTATTTGACATATTTTCAGTTCATCGAGGTATCATTAGCCATAAGTATTATTTTACAGAAGTATGTTCCGCCGATTAACAAAATAACTTTTAACTATTGACCGAAGCCTCTTTTAAACTTTTTTCAATCGCCAAATGATTTATTTGCCATATTTTCACCATACCGAAACAAAATTTTACCGAAAAATTAAATAACTGCCATAAAAATTAAATATATTGTGCTACAAAACTTTGTGGCGGAAACGAAATGCTGCAAAGCTGACTTTACGTAGTCTTGTCTGCCCTACCCCTAGAGTGTAATTTAAAATCGCGTAGGCGCGGAGGGGAGAGGTGGCCCGCGAGCTGAGGAGCAGGTGGTTAGAACGACCGCTGCCGCGGCTGAGGCTGGCCGGCCAAGCCGGCCAGTATGCCGAAGCTGCGGTGGTGAGCGTTCAAATTATCTGCGACGATAAGCTCGCGTGGGGCCACCCAAAACCCCGCAGCGCCGGAGCCATGACAGATACAATGCTTGTTGCATGCTTGCTTGAATGCTGCGTGTTTGCTGCATATTGCATGCTGCATGGTTGCTTGCATGCTTGCTTGCATGTTTTTGTGGTGCTTGTTTGCATGTTGCATGTCTGTTTGTATGCTGTATACAAGTGTATCACAATACAAACCTTAATATCAAGAATCACACAAAATCCGCAAAAATATTCGAACACACGTGCTTGCAAGAACACCCCAGTCCAACTATGTAATTAACAGCAAATGTCATTCATGATAAAACAATACCCGTCAGAGTTATATTATCGTATATGACATTTGCACAATTATTTTGTATTGTCTACCTACATTTCAATGGCGCTTGCTAAAAATGTAACAGCAATAATTACACACAGTGCACAAATTTCTAGGCGTTTGGTGAAATGAAAATAAATGACAATTAAAACAGTGGTATAATAAATGTTTGGAAACATAATACTTCGAACAACCATCATTTCGAGTTAGTGTAACATCGGTAAAAAGTTTTTCGGCCAAATGAAGTGTTGGAGTAACGAAAAAAACGAATAGGTAGATAATAGGTTAACTGAAACAGTGGTAAACGTGACTTCGATGAAGTAAAAAAAACCAAACGATAATAGTTGAAAAGTTTTAGGTCAAATGAAATTCGGTCAAACGTTTTTCGATCTTATGATAGGTAACCATGAACTGTGACCTCCGGCATCGAAGAGTCACAACGAGGTATAGTTGGTGATTGCTTGGAGCCAGTGTCTAGACGTGAGTTGCCTGCAAAAAGAGATGCAAATAAATTTGCTTTCTCACATGCAGAATGGGCCAGCGACCCATCAGGTTTAAGCATTGGAGGCAATGTGGGGCGACAGAAATTCGTTTCGACCGCTTTCGATAGGGACCAAAACTGTTTTCCCTCTTTGAGGAGTGGCTGGAGTCACGGCGTGACGCAGGTCCTCACCGGACACGGAAGTTTCGGGAGGTACCTGTGTCTGAGGAGAAAGGAGGAAACGCCTGGGTGTCACCACTGCGAAGATCGCCCGGAGGATACAGTAGAGCATACGGTGCAAGACTGCCCCGCTTGGGCAGAGCACCGACGTGTCCTCACGGCGGCGATAGGCGGAGACCTCTCGCGCCCGGCATTGGTCGAGGCCATGCTGCGGGGCGAGACGGAGTGGGAAGCGGTCGCCTCCTTCTGCGAAGCAGTCATGCTCGCGAAGGAGGAGGCGGGCCGCGTGAGGGAGAGGACAATGTCCTCCCTCCGCCCCACCCGACGTGGTGGACGCCCACGCCGACGGACGTCGCAAGACGATCTCCGGCCACCGTAGGCGCGGGCATGCGGACGGCGAGTAAAGGGCAACTCGCTGCCCGGCCATGGACCATGCCCGGGTCGACGGCGCGTTGTGTTCCCGTGTGTGACCCCGGAACATAAAGGGCTTTTGAAGGACACCGTGGATTTTAGTCAGTACAAGTCTGACAGTCCCTCCCGACCTGCCCGGGGTGGGAGGACTCATTTGATGATTTTAAGACGATAAAAAATCCAGCATGGTTAGTTTTCTGGTACGGGAACAACCAATCTTTATCATGCGCATTGAAGTCCCCCATAAAAATGAGCTTCACGGTTGGATACCGTTGCTGGGCCACATCAGTCGACTCCACGAGAAAATTAAATAGCGCTGATGTCTCCTGGTCACCGCTGTGTCGCGCGTTCCAACTGCTCCCTTCCCCTCGCCTGCCAGCGAATCCCTGAGGTACCTCCCGCAACAACCGTGCTCGGGAGGACTTGCGTCAGGTTGAAGGTGAGAACACCGCAGCGCTTCTACAACCACTTCTCAAAGAGGGATCTTACCGCCGCAATTATGACATGACCAGGCAGTCATTAGGTATTAATTTTGTTGTGGTATTATTTTGAAACTATGATATCTCCTAAGATATTCATTGAAATCAAACGATGTCAAGGACAATTATGTTCAAAATTAAATGCTTGTGATGATTAACATATTTATTTGGATAAGGATTAATATCGTTTTAATGAAAATACCTTCGCAAATAATGCATTACTTTACAATCACCATAAAAAAGGTTATAATGACTTAGCCTTGAAAGATAAATATATGCTCTTCCGGTCTTTATTTTAGAACATTTTTTATCAGGAATAATTCCGTAGTACATATTTTTTGCGTATCTTTAACCGTTTACGCAGCGCACGCAACGGAAGCTCTCGAAATGGAATACATTTTCCCGATTATGAAACATTTCTCTTTACTGCTCCGCTCCTATTGGTGATAGAGTGATGTTATATAGCCTATAGCCTTCCTCGATGAATGGTCTGTTCAACACAAAAAGATTTTTTCAATTCGAACTAGTAGTTCCTGAGATTAGCGCGTTCAAACAAACAAACAAACTCTTCAGCTTTATAATATTAGTATAGATTATAGTACAATTTGTGTTAGTATACAGAAACTTAAGCCTATGTTAGTAAACACTTCACTTAGCACTATTTGATAATGCACTCCAGTGGCACTTGAAAGCACTGGAAGAGACGGAACACCACGTCTTGCGGAAGAGTTCTCTTCCATGACGAGGTGCAGCATATTAGCCACTAACGCCTTGAAATTGACGTTGCGGCGCGATTCAAAGATCAAATACACGCCGAGAGTTCAGCTACCTGAACTCTCGGCGTGTATTTGATCTATTGACGAACGTACTCCACGATGTCCTCAGCCGTAGTGGTGTAGTGTATGCGTGGGATATTCACCGGAGTATTCGGCTTAGCAGCACGTATAGTGTTGGATGTACCAAAGTGGGTCCAGTTATTGAAGTGAGTCCAGTTATTGAAGTGGGTCCAGTTATCAAAGTGTATCCCGTTATTAAAGTACCCACAGTTGCGAGACTGTCTTATCACGTTTACCTGATAAGACAGTCCCGTAACCATGTACATAACTACAACCTTTAATGAGTCATATTTCTACTAACTGCATTGATTTTAGAAGTTTTGTATAATCACTTACTTATACGGCACAACTAAGATATAAGCAACTTTCTTATCTTGCTTTCAAACTAAACATAAGATTGCATATTCCTACTGAAGTCTCTGCCATATTCTTTTATGTCTTCGTTCATTTTATACTAAAGAATTTATTTATTTTATGCTCCCCACTTTACTGCTTACGTATTGTATGGCATTCTTCTTTAATATGTTTTATTTTCGTTGGTTCAGTTGTTCGAACGAAGAATATTTCTATTTATGTTTCAGTTTGAAAATGCTCATGTTTTATGTTATTCGCTCTTAAAAATTATTGCACTTACAGATGATAAAGAAAGCAGTATATTTATATTATTATACAACATTTACGGAGTTGAGAGGTTCTCTTAAATCAGAAAATTGTTTATGATTTTATTTATAAATGAAAGATACTCCACAATTGTCCTAAACAGATTTCATCAATAGACTTCAGTCAAGAATAAAATAGACACAGTGAAGAATAAAAGCATTACTTATCTATATTTTAACACATTCTATTTCAACATTGCCGTGCTTAGAACGGTAAAAAATGTAGGTATACGTTCTTTCATTTTTTCTTTGCTTCAATCGACAGAATCCTTTTCTAAAGTGCCATGCTAGGCATGCTGGTGAAGAGAAATCAAATTCAAAAACTTTTATAACGAAAAGAAACAACAACATCTTTGACATTCTATAAGTTATAGTCGTTAATGCCAAAAATCTACTACTGAAAAGAAGTAAAGAAAACCACCAAAACACCAAAAAAAAGAAAAAAGTAATCGCTGCATCTCTGTCAGCTTGCTAACAGGAGTAACAGGCTATCTCCAAACTCTCGACGTTTCGTAACACAACATCGGATCGCGACGTCATGTGCACACTGCACAGTGCACTCGCTAATGTATGCGCCTCGAGCCGTGCTGAATACACATGCGATTGTCGGCCGACTGCAGCCCGCCTTAGGGCATGTGCATCAAGATACAGGTTACTAGTACGGACAAAGATAGATCGCTACTGATCGATGCGGTTTGGTTTGTTTGTGTGGAATGCACATTCCATACATACACAATCGTATGCATGCACATTATGAAATAACTCCTAAAAAATTGTAAAAAAAACAACAAATTCTCCAGTCTGTTGTTACAGTGCGATGTTGGTGCTTTAATGGTCCCATACTGAATTCAAACCCCAAGGACTGGAGTGGTTTTATTTCTAAAATAAACGTTACCTCATACTACGAATTTCTCCAGTGTCGATGACAAAAGTGGAAACACGGACACAAACACCCAGACCTGGAACAGCTACTTGTATGTCATACAAATATTTGTTCCGTGGGGGGATCGAACCCACGACATTTTGGGCAGGATTGATGGTGTAGCCACTGTGCCAACCGTGACGTCAATTAATTTATCAATGGGTTTGAACCCAGTATGCGCAGTGTTATTGTGTTTTTTCCATCAGAAATTTCTCAGTAGTCGACGAGTTTGAATTTATGTCCGGTTTAAGTTAATAGGTTCGGTTTATAATACTACATGGAACTGTAATTTTCTCTTGCACCGACATACTTGGGCTGGAAACCCTGCATCTTTCTGCAAGCACCCTTACAAGCCAGGTAACAAAAATAAGCTTCTGCAATCAGTGTATATGTTAATTCTTTTGGCAGAGAATCAAAGTCGCAATTGAGGATGAATTGAATTTCAGCCAATTTGTGAGCAGTGGACAGTTAATAGGATTGTATTGGGGTCCCCATTTGTTGAATTGCAATTTTTCAACAATGCTTGATGTGATTTTCTAGATGAGGAAACTCCAACTGTTTATATTATTTTAACATAATGTTTTTGAGTCGTTTAAAAAGAATTGGGACCAATAAAACTCTTCGTTACAAATTACTATAATGTTTATTCATATGTATAGGTATACATTTAAATCGAGGATGATATACAGCCTGGTATGTGGTAGTATAAGAGCTAGCGAAAATACTACAGATATAAATAAGTATATCGTAAACATGCCATCCCGTGGTATTGCACGCAGAGTATGGGACTCTGCGTGCAATACCACGGGATGGCATGTTTGCCCAGAGCTTGATATGTGATTGGAAACTTAAGTTAAAGAGAAACCTATAAAAATAAAACGTATTACCATTTCGAACAATACTTTGGATTTTATATAAGTCCTGTTTAATACATACAATCATATTTTCTCCGTTTGATAGTCCAATCACATAGCAAGCGTACATAAAAAGCTCGTTTCATGGCTTGATAACCTTACACGACCCTTATAATAGAACAAGTCACATCTTAAACGACGATAACACTACTCTTTGGGAACTTTTATACTTATTGCTGCAACGAATGTATTAGTTTACAAGGATTATATCAATTTACAAGGTCATAAGGTTCATATTGTGATACGTCAAACAATCGTCAAGTCGTAGCAGTTTCGTAGCAAGAGCTACGAGAGGTTCTACGAAAATCGTAGCGTGCTACGAAAGCGTAGAACTTTACCGGAGACTGTTTCAAACGATCGAGTAAATGGTTTTATTACGGAAATGGTGCGAAGAACTACTATTGTTAAGCAAAATGCTTGTTTCGTTGTTTAAAACTTGTAGAAAATGCTTGTTTTCTATTTAAGAGATCTAGATTTTATTTTAAACTGAAATATTGAAAAGAGTATAAATGTTAACTGAACATTTTTTTAAATTTATATTTGACATACCACAATTACAACAAATCTATTCTCAGTAAAACTTCGTATAAAATGCGCATTATGAACTAGTGACTATAAATTGTTTAAAAATTAATCGTTGTTTAATAAAAATTATCCAAAATTTTTACAGCTTTACATTTACGCTAAACGTAAACACTTAATTTACATTTAATATTACATGTTCGGATGATGACTAGATTAGATTAGATTTCGTTCTTTTTAAATAAATTAAGTGATAATTTAAACATTCAGTCTTATATGCGTAGATAAATAATAAAGGGATAACAGAAGGGTATATAACTTGAGCACTGTCATGTAAAGTATTACTAAGTAGGTAACAAATGGCTAAATAACGTTATCAAAACAGTATGCTATATTGTGGTCACTAAAAACAATAATATTACTAAAGACTAAACCACACACTGGCGGTTTTAGCTTTGATCATTTTCATTTGAAATGTGATTACACTGCCAACTGAAACATCGATGATTATTTAAAAGTATTTCTCGATACACTTAAAATTACTTTTTATAATTATTTTGTGCCAGACTTTTATATGTATTTTTGGGGAATCTGAGCAGTCGTAGTCCAGTGGTATTGGCCCCGACTTACGAGTTGTAGGTCGTGGGTTCGAATCCAACCCGGTGCGATACTTTGTGTTATTTATTTCATCACTTCTGCTCTCAAAACTGTGAAGGAAAAACATCATGAGGAAACCGGCATGTCCTAGAACTGATGAGTCCGCATGGTGGGTTATGACCTACTCTCTCCCACAGAGAGGAGGACTGCCCAGCAATGAGAACATTATAGGCTGATGATGATGAATTTGTGGATGAGGTATTCCATATTGGGGTACCTGCTAAGATACCACCTAAGTTAATGACACCTGAGTTATTCCACATACGGCACCGCTGTATAAATATTTCTGTATACTCGTGCATTCGGTTAGATTCAGGCGACGGCTACATAGTCTGAAAAGACTCACTCATAACATAACAATTTCTTAGCAAATTCATCAGTTTTTTTTGTGTCACTATGGAAAATCTTCAAAGCCAAAACACCGAGCGAGGTTCAAACCTAACTAAACAATATAAACTCGTTGGGTTCAAGGTCAGGGTCTAGGGGATGTTGGTGTAGTTGGCAAGGTCCTTGCCGTTCTTGTACATGGAGGTGATGATGGGGTCGATGTTGTGGTACTCCTTGCCCGAGCGCGGCCGAAGAGTGTTCGTGGGTTGTCGGCTTAGTCTGAAAAAAAAACAGTATTAATGTATGTAACTTTAATATTATAATATTTTTTCTGATGGATTTCGACCACCGCGGTCAATTTCTGCAGAAATTGGCTATCGGCGAGAGAGGTATAGTGCAGGAAAGTGTGTGCAGGCGCAGGTGTATTCTCTGTTCCTGAACTCTCATAGTCTCGATGGGATGGCAATACGACATGAGCGGAGAGAGATCAAGAGCATTTTCAACGACTTCACGTTCTTTCCGAGGCACAGTGGTATCATACCGCCAACTTTCAAACTTCGGGCTGCTAATGAGAAATTTTAATCGAAAAAACACTTTTTGCTCAACCCAGGAATCGAACCCAATAGTTCTGCTTGCGACTACGTTATCAACGGGGCAGTTACATAATATTATAGAGGTCTGCTTAATCACAACTAACTGTGCACATTCACGTGTATTTTGCCGAGTATATTGGAGTCCCAAGTAGGCCCATGAGGAGCTTCTAACAGCTGTATGTTTTAATCTTTCCAGAGGAACAAACAGAAACCTGTGTTTGTTTATGTTCCAAGTAATCTGATCAGAGACTATAGTCTCCGCCAGATAAGTCTGGAATAAAGGTCATTGATCCTAATAATGCACCATTCAAATTTCAAAATAAAATCAAAGTCGCCTAAAGTCGTCTTACCACAACACGTTTTTTATGATCGTGTTACGACACTTTACATTTTTTTCTTATCATTTTGAAATACATTACATGGGAGTCAACGAATTTTATTCCAGACTTATCTGGCGGAGACTATAAATTGTCATAAACTTCAAATCTACAACCTAAGACTATATTCCGTTCTATTCCAATTTCGTGAAATACTCGTAGAACCCGACCTTTTATAGTCGCGTCTGTAAAACCAAAAAGGCAACAAATAAAACACAGTTTTAATATCGGTACTGGAACATACATGATCGGTTTCATATTGCTTTCGGGCGCCGTTGGAAACTGGGCCAAAATAGATTGGTTGCCAGATTAATTTCCATTGTGTAATAATTGAGCAACATTGTGGGCTTCGTTGTTTGCGATAGTAAACATGTGTCCCGGCATAATCATTTTAGAATAATTTAGGTCTGTTAGACACAAAGAACATTTATGTAGAACTAGCTTCCGCCCGCGACTCCGTCCGCGCGGATGTCGGTCTTCGCGTGGATGGTTTATTTCTCCATTTTGAGTAACTCTGACAATGACATCTTATAAATATCTATTGGACCCAAATACGGCTAAGCCTATAATAATTAAGGAGATCCCTCTATTGAGCTACTGCTGTTGAGCTCGGGTTCTGTAGTAAGTATTTTTTTCATAGTTATTCCGACCGTGTATTTACAAATAACTGATCGGAAAAGTAATCAAAAAGGTCGCGCTGAAAAGCACGGTTTAAAATTACACGCATACAATATTAATTCCACGGACGACCGCTCGCCACACTGGATACGTCCGCTCGCATCAAAATTCATAATTTATATGCATCGCGCGGCGCGGAACGCGGCTCCTTATATAGGAGTCGGGGAGGCGTGGCCCGCGTGCGCCGCAAACGGTTCAAGCCAAATCCGACTTTCGGCGCTACAGGTTACGGCGCTGAATCCACTGCGGGTAATGCAACGTGTGTTCGCGGTTCTACAGAACAACGTCTATGAATAAAACTGAAAAATAAGATTTTTTTTTACGTATTTTTCCAGGATAAAAAGTATCCTATTTTATGCCCAGGATAATAAGGTATAATTATACCAAGTTTCATCGAAATCGGACCGTTAGTTTTCACGTGATGCCTGCACATACAGACAGACAGACAGACAAAAATTTTTTTAATCACATATTTGGGTTTGGTATCGATCCAGCAACACCCCCCGCTATTTATTTTTTCAATGTTTTCAATGTACAGAATTGACCCTTCTACAGATTTATTATAAGTATAGATTTAGGCTCTAATTGATATGACTTATACCAGCCATAACTTTGTTAAATGGGAAACTTATGTCTTTTATTTTATCTTTATAATAGGACATCAAACAAAGCCCACAACCCATTTTATCACATCTCTCAGCATCACGCATTTCTCCACTATTTTAATTTTCATACAAAACCACTTTGAAACAAAAAATAATAAAAAAGATACGCTCCCTAATACTTACCTCATTCCTGTGGGAGTGTCGGAGGAGGAGTGTGACGACGTCATCGAGAGGGTCTCGATGTAGTCCGACATGTCCGAGGTGCCGCTCGACGTGCTGTGCGTGTCCATCACACCTGCGAACAATACTGACGTCAGAATAACGAATAAAGGGCTAACAATAATTGATTTAGATAAGTTGTTGAAAGTTCATATTCCTCACGATATCGTCACTACTGGAAAATCTAGAGACAGGCTTTTCTCAAGCACCTATATAAGAATCAATCCAATTTTAACAATTTACTATTCAATTCAAGTTTTATTAAAAAATTCATTCCATACCTTTGAATTGCTTCGGAGGTAATACTGGTACTTCAGCTTCAGCTGATGAAGACTTCGCCGGCACAGCAGCCTTGTGTAACTGCATCGACATATCTCTGAGAGGATCTGACGACTTCGACTTCCTCGGCAGTGAGGAGTGCACACAACCAGAGAGATTCCCTCTCATTCTCTTGTGAACCATGTAGTGGTAACGTGAATGTCCAGACGTTAACGGCATTTCGAATTCGTTAAAGTCTGGTCCACCATGTTTCATCGAACAACTCGATACTCCTGAATCATTCGAACTTGATGAGTCTCTGTTGCCACCAGATTTGCAAGGAACACTAGAGGACCTTTTAATTTGTGCATTATCTATCAGCTTGTTCCTCAAATGTGGTATCTCTTTAGAACAACTCTCCTCAGACGTCTTGTTCTCAGATCCTGATGACTTGCAGTCATAGCATTCTGTCTCATTTTCACATGGAGATGAGGTTCTTCTATTTTCTATAGCCAAATTCCTTAAAGTTTCCAGCGAAGAAGATGTTGCGTGGCTTCCTATGCTACTGTCGAACTCTTTCAAGTCTTCAAGCAATCTAGCAGAGTCTACGGAACTCGATCTCTTCTGCAGTGACTCTTTATTGTTGCTGCCTCCAAAGACTGATATTCTGCCTTCATTGCCGGTTAAGGCCGGTATGCTTAGAGATTTTTCTATTTCAACTCTGTGTTTATGCATGGGATGCTTCAAACTCTGTGACCAGTTGGGATTTGGAGACATTGGCGTATATCCTGGGTTAGGCCCTAACGTTTTCGTACAGTATTCATGTTTTGGTTCATTTGTCGGCTCCATTAGTAAATATTCGTCATTTCGATTCTTCTTTGCGTCTAGTTTGTTGAGAGCGGTTTGCGAGTGTCCACATTTAGTGCAAAGTTTAGGTTTCTTTGGCAACGAATTTACAGCAAGGTCTATATTTGCACTGAGTGCATCTAACTCATTTTGTGTGACTCCCGCCCTCTTCAGTAAATCTTTAGCATTTTCGTAATATTCCAACGATAAAGCGAATTCCAAATTTTCATAGTTAGCGTAAGGTCCTTCGAATTTTTCAACTTCTTTTGGTTCAATGTTTTGATAATTAGTAAATTGTGCTTCGTTTGGAAATTCGTTGATGTTATCTTTGTCCGTACTTACTGCGCTTTGCCTATTCGTTTTTCTAGAAACATCAATTGTAGCGTATAGTGCCATTTCTTCTGACTTTTGATGCGTTAGAACTTCAGTGTTCACATGTTCACCTGTTCGCTTGCAGTAAGGAAGACTTATGAGGTTGTTTGCCCAGTTTGTAACCTTTTGACAAGGACATTCTACAGGTGGGATATTTTCTTCACATTCTACAATAACTGGTTTCTTTTTCGAAGCAAACTTTAGTATACATCCACAATTCTTCTTTAGTACTAAGGATCCGGGGGCTGAGCAGTTTGTAACTTTGAAGAGGTCATCTGCTAGTGCTTGTTTTATCCTTTTTGGAGTGTCGTAATGTTCTGATGGGTCAATCTGCAACAATAGTTTGTTTAGAAACAGTTTATCTGTAATAGGTGCCTTAGTTGGTAAAATTTAAATTATTAGGTTGAGTCTAGTAAATACTTACTTCGGTATGTGTATTTTTAGGAACGTCATAATTTTCGTAGGGTCCTACTTTAGGGTTATTTGTTGGGTAATTATTATCATTTAGTGAGCACGAGCAAGCTTGGACCGGCAGAGGTGCTGGAGGTTTCTTTTGATCCATTCTCGCAGGCTTTGGTGGTCTCTCAGGAGGTTTTTCTTTACACTGACATACTTCTAGACTCTTCTTAATCGCTCTTGGGGTCAAATACTCTGTGCTGTTCGAAGAGTTGTCAGAACTGCTCTCAGGAACTGGTTCCATCGTCCACGCAGGGTTAAACGTAGTGCCAGGAGTTAGTGCTACTGTTGATGAACGAGACATCGCACCAAGTTTAGTGAGGCAGTTATTACAACGCTCCAAGGTAACGTGATCGGCTCCCGTCCATGGTGGTCTCGCGCCAATTTCTACATCTTCATCGTAAAGTCGCCTTTCATCTGAAGGCCAGTAGGGTGATACTCCTCCGCAGTCTTCTCCGAAGAAGTTTTCTTCATACAAAGCACTGGCCGTGTCTGGGATTGATTGTTCTGTGGAGTTAAAGTCTGAAAGACGCGTGCTGGGACGTGTTTTGTTTCCTGCAACAAAGTAATAATACTCGTATAATAGCTTGCAACTTGTGATCTATCATCGCTACAGTGAGTAGCGATATAAGAAATAAAAACAGACAACTTGAAAATGGCAGTTACAATTATCAGGAGTGAGAGAGAAGAGAGAGAAAATTCTAACCTTTTCTAGAAGCAGCCGGTGTCCGTTGCAGCGTTCCTCGGGCAGCCATATCGAATGCGTCAGTAATGTCCTGCGCTTGGTCGGTGATCAACATGTGCAGGCCCTCGCCCTTGCCGCAGTGGGAGCCTCCTTCAAAGCAGAACCTTCCTTCTACTACACCATAGCGCCTGTATGACAGAAAGGTAAGTTTAATTAAAGATTCCAAGGGGTAACTTACTGTTGTTAGAATACATTTAACTTGCATAATGTTTTGTCTGAGGAATAAGAAATAAAAAAAAATTTGCTCTTCTTACAAATTATTGTTTAATTAAACGATTGCTATTTTTCAGCGTTGCAGGCTTACGTTTGGTTGCAATCTGTGTTAAAATAATCCGATGCTAAACGAGAAATAAAATTTCTTTCAGCTAAAATGTAAAAAAATAGTTTAATAAGAATAATAAGCTTTGGTATTCAGCGCATGAAAATTAAATTAGCCGTCCGTGATCTACAAGCTTATAAAGAGTCACCACACATTTCACAAAATTCAGAAAATATTATCTACTTTCGGTAACTTCGGCATGAATTGTCGGGAGGTTTATGACATAACTGTTAGGAGTTCTCTTTCTGGCGCGTGGGAAAGTGTATGTCTTTCTCATTCTCGCTTGAACAAAGTGCAGATTTAGTCGCGGGAGCAGTGTGTCCCAAAGTGCAGTTACGCAACTCATGTGCATTCGTGGACTAACATACTGTCTTTGCCGGGAAACCAATGGACATTTAGATAATGAATTGGTTTTCATACACCGAGAGTTATATCATTTCTCCTTGTGACTATTACTTTTGTTAAAGTTGTTGAACTATTGTGGTGTTTTGTCTGTGAGAGGGAAACTATATTATTATGTCTGGATTGTAATTGTATTTGATATGGATTGTTTTAATTTGATATTAGTTTCTTTATATCTTTACACGTGCCACCAATAGAGCCTGAAAGTTTAGTTAAAATAAGAGGGAAAAATCTAAAACATAATCAGGCAAAATATTTTTGGATAAAAATTCACTTCCTGAATATCTCCCCCATTTTTCGGGATTTAACTTAAAAATAGCAACCCTCTCTACTTGATACATCATTTCCTTTCAAAAATGTTTCCCAACGAGCGTATTTCCGGCTCATGGTAGCCCTAGTTCGCGCATGGCTCCACAAGATGGCGGGCGGAAGCGGCGGCCATTAGCGTTTGTTGGCGTCAGCGCCGCCCGAGCGCATAAAGTCGTCACGCGTTTTATGCGTTAGCAATCATCCTAAGAGCGATAATAACGCCATCCTTTGCGATAATATACTAATATACAATTTTGAATTCAAATTGTAGGTATCACCGTTGTTTTGTGAGAGAGTCAGTTAATAATAATTCTTTAATAGTTTAAAAACTAAAAAACACGCTTTTAGCACGCACTAAAAATTATACATTTTAGTCCTCTTATTATTAAAACTTAATTTACTACGTATGGTAAGAATTTGGTAAGAAAATGTTATTTTTCATTGTTTTCAGCAAACCCTTTCATTTTATACCTACATCATAGGGCTGAATTTCAAATAGCCAATCCGCCACCTTGAGACGGCCACCATGTTGGATTTAGGTCACGTGATATTTATTTTCGTATCCCATTCAGCAAACCCTTTCTTCCCATATCATGAGGGTGCATTTCAAATTGCCAATCCGCCATCTTGGATGTCCGCAATGTTGGATTTAAGTCACGTGACTATTCCCCACAGTCAAACCATTACAACGGTTTTGTGGGGCTTAGTTTATAAGTATGTAGCTTATGAGAATACAAATAAACAATAATAATAATAATAAGCCCGCAGGGCAGCTTGTGGCGAGCTGTTGGGCAGTTGCGACCCCACGGACCTGATCTCCCGGGAGATATATTGTTCCTCATCTCTGGCTTGCCTTTATTGGCCGGTCAGAGTGAACGCTGACGAGGAACAGACCTCCCACCTCTTTCTTGCCTTAACTGGCTGGCTAGAGTGGAGATTCGCAAGAGCAAACTTGCTCGGAGGAAGGAAGTATTCCAGTAAGTGTTTGTAGGGATCGACCATACTTCCGGGTTCCTGGTCGGTTCTGAGAACCGTGGAATACCTCTCCACTCCTCAAGCACCTCAGGATTATGTTACTCCCTTGTCGCTACGTCACTTAGTGCAAGCGATATGTTTGGGGGCCCATTTGTTGAGTGTGCAAGTCACCCCCTGCCATCTTATCTATGTATGTAAAACATTGATCAGGCAGGGGCCATAGTCCTTCCATAATTTTAGATAACCAGTCCACTAAACCCACAAAACGCCATAACCCAGTGTTTTCTTTCCATAATCTGCAATAGTGTAACTCCAACCGGGGGTTGTCCTTGTGTACACTTGCATAGTGCATACAGGGATAACCGCCGGTTGGAGCACCATTTCATTTGAAATGTCTAATGGGCCTCTGCAAGCTGGCTCCGGCTCCTGGCAAGCCCTCCAAAAGCCCGGGACACCATGATCCCGAGATGTGTAGACATTTAAAAATAATAATAATAATAATTAATTAATGAGATTTATTGTGAAGGATGGCACGGTTGACATTTGTCGGGCATGCCACCGTTCTGGCGAATCAATCCGTCACATTATTTCCGGGTGTTCTCGTCTGGCTAACGGAGAATACTTGCATAGACATAACCTTGTAGCCAGGATAATCCATCAGCAACTTGCTCTGAAATACAGCCTTGTGGAATCGGAAGTGCCGTACTACAGGTATGAGCCCGACCCAGTTCTTGAAAGTGGCAATATCACACTGTACTGGGATCAATCCATCATCACTGACAGGACTATTGTAGCCAATAGACCTGATATAGTGGTGGTTGATCGATCAGAGCGGCGCACAATGATTGTTGACATAACCGTCCCGCATGACGAGAACCTCGTGAAAGCTGAAAAAGATAAGCAAATTAAGTATATTGATTTGGCTCGCGAGGTTGTCGATATGTGAGATGTGGATTCAGCGATCATTGTGCCGATAGTCGTGTCGGCCCATGGCTTAATTGCCAAGAGCCTCGACCAACATCTCAGGAGGCTCTCGTTAGGCAGCTGGATCAGGGGCCTGATTCAGAGAGCAGTTCTTCTGGACACGGCGCGCATTGTTAGGAGGTTCCTTTCTTTGGAGCCCTGACCGCCGGTAACTTGGACCCTGTTCCCGATACCGGTGGGCCACTATTATTTATATTTTTAAATGTTTTTTTTAATTCTTGTTTTTGTAAAAATATTTAAAAATGTATATAGTAAGGTGAATGAATGAATAAATGACAATAATAATAATAATAACACCACCTTACCCACCTTCTCCATAAGGCTGGTAGTACCGCGGAACCCAATTATAGACCGATCACGTGTTTGTCGACGTTTATAAACTTCTTACATCCATTTTGAGAGTAAAAATTAATGCACATATTGAAAGTAACTCAATAATGTCCGCCTCTCAAAATGGATGTAGGAACGGGTCCCGTGGTACTAAGGAGCTACTCCTCATTGACATGGCCATTAGCCAACAGGTTCGTCGATCTCGCAAGGATCTGTCCACATGCTGGATAGATTATAAGAAGGCCTACGACTCGGTGCCACATACATGGCTCATGAGGGTGCTGGAGTTGTACAAGATAGATGCAACCCTACGCACCTTCCTTGAGTCGTGTATGGGGCAATGGAGAACAGTCCTTCGCTATCCGGGATGTCGACAGATCCAGGCGAATGATGAACCTGTATGGATCAAGCGGGGAATATTCCAGGGCGACAGTTTGAGTCCACTTTGGTTCTGCTTAGCTCTGAATCCTTTAAGCACATTGCTGGAGGATTCAGGTCTAGGCTATCGGTTGAGGAGAGGTGGTCAGGTCATATCTCACCTCTTATACATGGACGATCTGAAACTCTTTGCCCCCAACAAATTGCGACTGATGGAGCTACTGAAGGTAACTGAAACTTTTAGTAGTGCCATCAGGATGGAATTTGGTGTGGACAAATGTGCAGTCATGCATGTAAAGCGAGGGGAGATTATGGAATCTGAAGGAATTCAACTTTCAGATTCCATACACCTCAGATCCCTCTCTTCATCCGAAACCTATAAGTATTTGGGTATGTCGGAAGCACTTGGCATTGATGTACCGGATGTGAAACAATCGTTGAGGGACCGCTTCTTCAGCCGCCTCAAGAAGGTATTAAATAGCCTTCTTTCAGGCGGAAACAAGGTGCGTGTCTTCAACGGTTGGGTCATGCCGGTTTTAATGTACTCTTTCGGCATACTCAAATGGACTCAGACTGAACTCGACGCCTTGGATAGACGAGTCCGCACACTGCTGACCGCAAACCGGATGCATCACCCACGATCATCAGTAATGAGACTGTACATCCCGAGGAAATGTGGAGGTCGAGGCTTTTTAAATGCTAAGACCCTCCACAACCGCGAGGTGTGCAGTCTTAGAGAATATTTCTTGAAAATGGACGTGGGTATGCACCGAGATGTGGTCGCGGTGGATAAGGGACTCACCCCGTTGTCCATGGCTAAAGAGGACTGGCGCAAACCTGTAGTACTCACTACGGAAGATCGCAAGAAGGTATGGCAAAGTAAGGAGCTTCACGGGCGCTTCTACCGGGCTCTTCATGGACCCGATGTAGATTTCCTAGCGTCCGTATCCTGGCTACGTTCCAGTGACCTCTTCGGGGAAACTGAAGGTTTTGTCTGTGCAATTATGGACGAAGTTATGCTGACGAATAACTACCGGAGACATATTATGAAAGACGGGACGGTCGACGTGTGTCGGGCATGCCACCGTCCGGGTGAGTCGATCAGACATATTATCTCTGGTTGTTCTCGTCTTGCTAACGGCGAGTACTTACACAGGCATAACCTAGTGGCCAGGATTATCCACCAGCAACTTGCTTTAAAATACAATCTTGTTGATTCTGAAGTACCGTATTACAAGTATGTGCCCGACCCAGTTCTCGAGAAAGACCATGTCACGTTGTACTGGGATCTGCCTATCATTACTGACAGGACTATTATTGCTAATAAGCCTGACATAGTAGTGATAGACAGATCAGCGCGCCGCACAATGATAATCGATGTTACCATCCCGCATGACGAAAACCTCTTTAAAGCCGAGAAAGATAAACAAATAAAATATGTTGACTTGGCGCGCGAGGTTGTCGACATGTGGAATGTGAGCTCGGCTATCATTGTGCCGATTGTTGTAACGGCCAATGGCCTGATGGCCAAGAGCCTCGACGAACATCTGTCGAGGCTCTCGTTGGGTAGTTGGATCAACGGCCTGATTCAGAAGGCAGTACTCCTCGATACGGCTCGCATTGTGAGGAGGTTCCTGTCTCTGGAGCCCTAACCACCGGTAGCTTGGACCCTGCTCCCACACCGGCGGAACACTATTTTTATATTTTTAAATGTTTTTTTATTGTTTTTATTTAAGAAATATTTAAAAATTTAATAATATGTATAAAAATGAATAAACGAAATAATAATAATTTTTTTTTTCATATTTCTGAAAGCAAACCCTTTCATTTGATACCCATATCATGGGGGTGGATTTCAAACAGCCAGTCCGCCATCTTGGACGTCCGCCATATTAAATTTAAGTCACGTGACTATTTTTTTCGTATTTCTGACAGCAAATCCTTTCATTTGATACCAGTATTAGGGGGGTGCATTTCAAATAGCCTGTCCACCATCTTAGACGTTTGCTATATAGGATTTAAGTCACGTGAAATTTTTTTTTCGTATTTCTGACAGCAAACCCTTTCGTTTGATACCCATATCATGCGGTTGAATTTTAAACAGCCAGTCCGCCATCTTGGGAAGGCCGCCATATTAGATTTGTAATGACGTTGCTTAGCTAGTCATGTATTGTCATCAGAATTCAGAGCGTATGCAAAATTTCATTCTAATCGAAGACCGGGAAGTGGGTCAAATTGATATTCCAAGATTTTCTTACATACATACATAGTTACAAGTGAAGCTAATATAAGCGTGTTAAAAATACTAGTAAACAGGTATACCACGAACACTCTGTTCAAACGATATTGTCATTAAAACACAACGAAAACGCAAAATGACCACAGAATAGTAACAGGTTGTAGTACTAAGTTGTGCCGTTATGTCTAACTATTTTGCTGACTGTACCAACATAATTTTGTCAATTACTCAAAAATTGTTGATTACGTTGTAAAGCTAAAATAAAATATAGCATACCTACGTTTATAGAGTAAATTTAACAAACGTTGCAAAGTTACTACTATACTAGTTTTACAATGTATAGTTTAGTATCGCGTCGCATAACATTGCTTTCCCTGGTAAAGCAGTTCGGAGCCCGCGGAACATAAACCTTCTTTACTGTCACGATTATATATCTTCCGATGTTGTTTTACTGTTAACTTTATTACTTTATTTTATTTGGGTTAACTGTCAATTTATGGGACTTCATACGGCTCTATTGTTTTCTCATTTCTCTCATATTATTGAGTTTAAGGATCACATCAAAACTATCATCCATGAATTCATGAAACTTGGGGAAATTCATTTCACGTGTCATAAGATTTCATATCTAGGTCAGGACGTTTCAGAGGGAAGTTTAACAAGATCGTGAACGTAGCTTTGAGTAGTATATATTTAATGAGTACTAGACATTTTATTCGTTTAGTCCGTTGATTGGTTTTTTAATGGACTTCATTTAAAAAAAAAATCTAATCTATCAAATGACGGCTTATTATACTCGTCGACAAAATTTTGAAAGACTGCAAACGACAATGAACGTGCTTTTGTAATAGTAATTTCAGCTTGGTGCTAAAATCCAGTAACACGTTCAGTGTTTCTTACCACATTTCACATTTCCACCACCGTAAAATTCGATTCAAAATAATTGTCTCAACTCACCTCAAATGCGCCAACTCCCACAATCCAAGCAAACGAGGCGGAACTCCACTCGTCAACGCAAACCTCCTCCCTTGAAGGTGCAGTCTCGCCGGTCCAGCCGGCAGCTTCTTTGAGCCACCTCCTCCAATCATCACCAGAAACTCCTTAGAGGTCCCTAACTGTCCCCCAACTTTCACTTGCCAAGCGATAAGCCTCTCTCTGGTTTCGAACGCAAGGACCACTGTCACATCTTGGCAGATGATGGCGATGGTGTTGGATTCTTTGTCCAGGGTGAAGCCTGACTCAAAGCCGAGGAAGTGTTGGAGCGAGAGGGAAGCCTTCGTCTGGCCCTTCTTGTAGCGGTCCTTTGGGTCACGGTATAGTTGGAGGTGGAGGCAATCTGTAACAAGACAAAGGTGCGTTAGATGGTTGATTTTATTGTCTTTAATTTGAAAGATGCTTACAAATCAAAAACAGTTTTCGGTAAGATCTGACAATTTGTTGAAAGATAAAATAATTCGGTTAGTCGACACTGTATCAAGTGCATGCTATTGAATTGACATCGTAAGTGTAAACAATATGGGCTACTAACTTCTAGTTAGGGACTAATAGTTAAAGTTACGTAATTGAATTCAGCATTTCTTATTTCATTATTTGTAGTAGACTTTCTGATGATATAAACACAAAATACAGATTTTTCATAGCTGTAAATATTTAAAGAAGTTGAGCAAAATATGTTTTCGCATCAGCTCACTCAAAAATTGCATACGTTGGAAAATCTGATTAAACTAAAAAGTTTTAGATGAACATTTAACAACTATTTTCATTCGATGTCTTTAACTGGGACAAACAAACACTTTTATTGCTTGAAATAAACTTTATTCGTAAAATAACCATTTGGGCATCCCCAAAAGGTTTTGGCGGACATCTAAAGTTTAACACTCATTTGTAGGCGTACCTTGTTACAAGTGAGAGCCAGATTAACTCGGAACTACATCATAAAACTCAAATCAAATCATAAATATTTACTTAGTTATCTTTGAATTATTCTAACAAGACCATTGAGAATAAATTGAGAATTCAGGTTCTTTTATTTCAATGTTTTCATACACAAAAGCATTTATGATGATTATAATTTTATAAGTATGCAAGGTGAACGGAGCATGTAAGGATCATGGCGTCCTGCCTACCCCCATGGGGAAGAGACGTGTGTTTATGTTTGTTATAAGTACTTTTCTCACGGGTATGTATAACTTATACCGAAATACGTAATATTGTATGAAACGTTACGATCACCAGAGAGGCTCTCAGCTCGTAAAGCATAAACTACAAGAAACCCCTCTTATCAGTCCTCGGTGTCACTAAATCTACACATCGACACTTTGTTTGGAGAGCCCTGAAGGACGATAATTCACTGTCACTTTTTGCAGAATACACAAATTTTCTTTTACATGAGAAAAAAGGCCTATTTTAGATAGTCATCGCTCTATGAAAAACTGTTCAATTTGAAATGATTTTTTTATTAAATTAATTTAAAATACAACATTTTGTTGCATTAGGCAAGTCTTGCATTCAAGTACCTATGGCGTCACATAATTATTTAAACAAGTGGCTTGAATAATAAAAAAGGATTTTAAATTCCCTACTTTTAACTTGTTTATAGGTTTGTTCAAATTGCATTCACTTTGCGTTTTGTTTACAAGTAACTTGTATGATAGAAACACGCCATCCGCTATAAATCTCAAACTGTGGCCATTTTTTAACAATTGTTTTGAGAATTGAAAACCGACCAATTGGTCGCCTCCACATTACACCGGAATTAATCTTTACCGCTGTTTTCCCCAATATTAATTCTCTTATATTCTCAAAAATGATGGCAGTGTTTTTAGCTCAGAATAAAAACTTATAAAAAGCTGAAGACCGTCTGCCATTTCTGCCATTAAAAGAAAACCACATTAGTGTAAAATAGTAAATGCGTTATGTCTGCAATAAAGCTGTGTTATAGTCCGCCATAAAAACTCTCAGTTGAATTGCTAAGCACTGATGCGTTCGGATTATTAAAAAGATGGCAATAGTATGTTATTATTATGACTAGATTCATTTGTATGACTAATGATAAAGATGTGTGAACATAGACGAGGAGAAAGGAGTATGTAAAGATGGTAGCAGGTGGCATTCTGTACGTTGCTGCCTATCCTTCCTAATATTATGGTTATGGATTATCCTATTTAATTACGTATCAAAATATTACTGAAATTCATGTTCGAGCGCTCAATTCAAGCTTGACATGGTCTGAAAATTCGCACCTTGACAACTACAATTCTAACTAATATTATTATTACAAATGTGAAAATAATGTGTGTATGTTACCTTTTCATGCCCAAACAACTGAACCAATCATTCTGAAATTTCTACTGTCTACATATAGGTTGTCAAGTGTACAGAGATGGTACTTTACATCCCGAACATAAGTGTTTCCGAGAAAAACAACAATAAGGCTCACAAGCAAGTTTGTTTGTTTGGATTTCTCCTGCATAGTGGGTGGTTTACAAACTTTTCAATTCACATACACAAACAGCCGTAATGCCAAAAACACCCACATTTGGTAAGTTTTCATAGGTAATCAAGTCAGTAATTTGAAGATCGAGCGTAGTTTTCCTGACTTCACATTAAACAACAACATTCCGTACATGACCGATTTGATTGATTATAATCACCACACTAACAAATGTGTAGACATAAGTAAGAATACCGAAATTGACAATATTAATACCAACGACATAACCTTTATTTGTCATTCATTTCTCAGGACTCACATTATCGTAAGTAAAAGCAATGAATCTATTGCTCCAGTTGACAAACGACCAAGTACTAACGTTACGTACCAATCATACAAAGAGAAAAGTATCAAGTCGTGACGTCATAATGTTTGAGTTATAGCTGCCTACTTGAAGTGAATCATTCGTTATTGGGTCTATCTTTGAACTAAACTTCTATTAACAGAGTGATGGCTTAAATTGGTGATGATGACGAATCGGAAATGAAACAACGTTGTTGTCATTACCGTTGTTAATTGTGAAGAACGAATATTATCAAAGATTTTCTAGGGAAAGTAAATTTCGAAACGCGAGTACGATTTGATCCTGCGATCGGATTCAGTACATCTGATGCTCTTTCAAACCAAGCCATCGAGGTTTCTACTTCCCAGGTTCAAATTAATCTTGTCGTCAAACATGTTTGAAAGTCGCAAAAAAAAATTATGAATTTTATGTTTTCAAATGAGACAAGACTGTAATTTTGACTGTGATTTAGATAGAAGTATAATAAGTTGTCTATTGCCATCCACCAGGCATAAAATCGGAGCCCGAACATAGTTTACTCAACCTGAATTTTGAAACCCAGAAGCAACCTCATTCTCAGGAGTGGAGAGCTTCCAACCAAACAAACCAAATAAGCTGTTAAAGAATAATTAAATTTGAAAATACTAAAGTTCAAATAAACATGTTTCATTAAATTAAATACTCGTAGCAACAGTACAGTCACACGTGAAATAATATCTAAAAATATATCGCTTATTCCTCCAGAGCGCCCACAAAGAAAAGGCTATTAAATAAATGTATCCCTGACATTTAGAAATATCATGTAGTCTACACAATCATATTATAACATGTCTCCTTGAATATTAAGGCGCGGTATAAAGAAGCTTGTCAGATGTTATTTTATTGTATCCGTTCATGAATATGAGCGGATATTATTACATTTCGTTAACATACGCCTTTCTTTTAGAATGATAAGCAATATATCCAATTAAGAATGTAGTAAGATAATGCTGACTGTCGAAATTGTGAACTTTTGAATTGTGAAAGAACATCAGAATATGGTCTTGATAACACTGATTGACAACACTCTCAACCATCATTGAGTGTTGT
This sequence comes from Agrotis exclamationis, assembly GCA_950005045.1. Classification (NCBI taxonomy): domain Eukaryota; kingdom Metazoa; phylum Arthropoda; class Insecta; order Lepidoptera; family Noctuidae; genus Agrotis; species Agrotis exclamationis. The sequence goes on along the minus strand of OX465433.1, from coordinate 21,972,905 downwards.
TATTACAAAGAATAATCTTTGTGACAGTAACAATTATTTGTGTTTTTACTTAATAACATGTTATGAACGGTATTATAAGACCTTTAAGCGTAAGTCAGTAATATGACCATGTGTGAAAATTCTAAACTTTTATATCAGTAATGTAACAACTGACGGCTCCGGCCGGGCCCAGCCAGGCGAGGCCGGGCCCGTCGATGTCACAGCCGCCTCCGACCTCGACGCCTGCGAGGCCAGCTCGGGCGGCCGCGAGGAAGGCCCAGGCCGAAAACCGGCCGCCCCCACAGCCTCCTCAGCAAACTCCTCCGGCCAGCGCCGATTGGCAAGTGGCCGGAGAGAAGAGGAAGGCAAAAAAGGCGGCCAGGTCCTCGAGGCGGAGGGAAAGACGGCGGCGGCGCAAAGAGCGCGACGTCGCGGCGCGATTACGCGCCCCAAAGACCGCGGCTGTGGTAATAACACTGCAGCCGGACGCGGTCAAAAAGGGCGTGTCGTACCGCGACGTGCTCGCGAAGGCACGGGAGGCGGTGAACCTGGAGGAGCTCGGCATCGCCGGTGGCCTCCGTTTGCGGGTCACTGCAACGGGGGCTCGGATGTTAGAGCTCCCCGGCGCGGCCAGTGGCCCCACCGCTGACGCTCTGGCCGAACGGCTCAGAGCGTCCTTAAATGCGGAAGAGGCCCGAGTCTCCAGACCCACCAAGCGCGCAGATATGCGCATATTGGGTCTGGATGACTCCGTGACGGCGGAGGACGTGGTGGCCGCCGTTGCCAGGACTGGGGGGTGCTCCTCAGATGAGGTGAGGGCGGGCGCCCTGCGTCCTGGTTTTCAGCTGCCCCGTTACGGCGGCCAAAAAGATCCAGGAGGGCCGAAGGCTCCTGGTTGGTTGGGTGTCTGCGCAGGTGAAGATCCTGGAACCCAGACCCCTGAGGTGTTACCGCTGCCAAGTGGGCAACCACGCGGCATGCGTCTGCACCTCAGAGGTGGACCGCAGCGACGACTGCTTCCGCTGCGGTCAGCCCGGTCACAGGGCCGGCTCGTGCTCTGCCCCGCCTCACTGCTTCGCATGTGAGGCGGCTGGCAAGCCGGCCGATCACCGGGCTGGGGGCAAGTCCTGCGCCCCACACAACAAGGCCAGGCGCAGAGGTAGGCCCTCTGCCACCGCCGTCATCGTCGCCGCCACCGCCACCGCCGCCGCCACTCCCGCTGCCGCCGCCGTGGCTACGCCCTCGCAGGGGGCCCTGGAGGAGGCTGCAATGGATTCAGACTAATGTCTCCATTGCGCTTCCTCCAGGCGAACATCAACCACTGCGCCGCTGCTCAGGATCTTTTGCTCCAGAGCATGGCGCAGTGGTTGATCAACGTCGCCGTGGTCGCCGAGCCGTACTTTGTCGTGCCCAGGAATGACTGGGTAGCGGACCTGGACGGCTCGGTGACCCTAATTTCGTCGGCCGCCGCCGGTACCCCGCCCCTCGATCGCGTAAAGAGAGGGCGCGGGATCGTCGCAGCACGGTTCGGGGTGATCGCCGTTGTAGGCGTTTATTTCTCCCCGAGCCGATCTCTCGCCGAGTTCCAAGACTCCCTAACGGAGCTGGGAGACGTCGTCGTCGCCCTCGGTTCCCTCCCCGCGCTCGTCCTTGGGGACTTCAACGCCAAAAGTCCGGCTTGGGGTTCCCGGTCCACGGACTATACGCGGGGTAGGATGCTCGAGCACTGGGCCCGTGCGCAGGGCCTAGTGATCGAGAACCGGGGTTCTGTCCCCACGTGCGTGCGGTGGGCGGGAGAGTCGGTGGTGGACGTTACGTTCGCCACCGCCGACCTGTCGCCGCGCGTCACCGACTGGCGCGTTGTGGAGGAGGTGGAGACCTATTCCGACCACCGGTATATCCGGTTCGACGTCTCCGCCCAGACCTCAGACGCGCCGGTTCCAAGTGGACGGAACCCAAGTGGTCCGCGATGGGCGCTGAAGCAGCTGGACCGGGAGCTATTCCTGGAAGCCTCGATCGTGCAGGCCTGGGTGTCACCACCGGACAGGCCTGCTGACATCAACGACGAGGCGGAGTGGTTCCGGGAGGCCATGTCGGAGATCTGCGACGTGGCCATGCCCCGGGTCCGGCAAGGACGCACCCGGCGTCAGTTGTACTGGTGGTCGCGCGAGCTAGAAGCGCTGCGCGAGGCGTGCGTTGCCGCGCGACGCCGGTACACCAGATTCCGCAGGCGCCGCACCCGACCTCCGGATGCGGCGACTGTAGAGGCGGAGCTGCACGAGGGCTACAGGGCAGCGAAGGCCGTCCTCCGCGACGAGATCTGGCGGGCCAAGGAACTGGCCCGCGAGGAGATGCTGGGGACTCTGGACGGGGACCCATGGGGCCGCCCCTACAAGTGGGTGCGAGAAAAGCTCCGCCCCTGGGCTCCCCCGTTGACGCAGAGTCTCCAGCCACAGTTCGTGGAGGACGTGGTGAGCGCCCTGTTCCCATCGCGAGGGGAGCATACTCCCCCGCCCATGGCTCCGTCTCCGACGGAATCTGAGGATGAAGCTGACGCAAACGCGGACCACAGCGACGACGACGTCTACGACGCTCCGGAGGTGACCGAGGTAGACCTGAGAGTGGCGGTACAACGGCTCAAAGCCAAAAATACCGCCCCAGGACCCGACGGCCTGCCAGGAAAAGCCTGGGTCCTGGCCTCGGGGACTCTCGGGCCTCGACTGGGGGGGCTCTTAAGCGCATGCTTGGAGAGGGGCCGGTTCCCGCTTCGTTGGAAGACGGGAAAACTGGTCCTCATCCAGAAGCACGGGCGCCCTGCGGACTCTCCGTCCGCATTCCGGCCCATCGTGCTGCTCGACGAGGTGGGCAAGCTCTTCGAGAGAGTCATTGCAGACCGCCTCGTCGGGCACCTGAATCGGGTGGGCCCGAACCTTGCGGAGAGCCAGTTTGGCTTCCGCAGGGGGCGCTCGACGGTGGACGCCATCATGCGCGTGAGAGCCCTCACGACGGGGGATGCAGTAGCCCGGGGCAGGGTCGTCTTGGCGGTGTCTTTGGACATCACCAACGCCTTTAACACCCTGCCCTGGAGTTGCATCAGGGAGGCACTCCGGTATCACCGGGTGCCGACCTACCTCCGTCGCATAGTCGAGGACTACCTGACGGACAGAGCCGTCATCTACCCCGGTCACCGGGGAGAGTGGAACCGGCGAGAGATATCGTGCGGTGTTCCACAGGGTTCGGTCTTGGGGCCGCCCCTGTGGAATATCGGATACGATTGGGTGCTGCGCGGCGACCTCCCTGACGGCGTCAGCGTAATATGTTACGCTGACGACACGCTCGTCCTGGCGGAGGGAGAGTCGCACCAGGCGGCGGCCGACCTGGCGACGCAAGCGGTTGCGACAGTCGTCGATAGGATCCGGCAGCTGGGACTCGAAGTGGCGCTGCACAAAACGGAGGCCATGTGCTTTCATGGCCGCGTTAACGCGCCACGGTCCGAGTCCCACATAACGGTGGAGGGGGTTCGCATCGGCGTCGGGAGGACGATGAAGTACCTGGGACTCGTCCTCGACAGCCGGTGGAACTTCAGGGAGCATTTCCTGAGTTTGGCCCCAAAGCTGAACCGGGCAGCAGCCGCCCTCAGGCGACTCCTGCCTAATCTCAGCGGGCCAAACGCCTCCTGCCGTAGGCTGTACGCCGGTGTCGTGCGGTCCATGGCCCTCTACGGGGCCCCCGTGTGGGTCCTGAGCATCCGGACGCGACCACTGAAGTTGGTCGCATGCCAGAGGGTCATGGCTATCCGGATGATCCGGGGATACCGCACGATCGCCGGCGAATCAGCCAACCTGCTTGCCGGATTACTGCCCTGGGATCTGGAGGCGACTGCCCTCCAGCGTGTCTATGAGTGGCGCGTGGAGGCGCAGCGCCGGGGTGTATCCCCGCTGCCTCGAGAAGTCGAGGCGCGGCGGGAAGAGCTCCGGCGCGATCTCAGGGCAGTATGGAGGGCACGACTGTCGCTACCGAAGGCCGGGCACGCCGCAATCGCGGCGGTAAGACCCCTCTTTGAGGAGTGGCTGGATAGGAGTCACGGCGTCCTGACCTACCGCATGACGCAGGTCCTCACCGGACACGGAAGTTTCGGGAGGTACCTGTGTCTAAGGAGAAAGGAGGAAACGCCTGGGTGTCACCACTGCGAAGATCGCCCGGAGGATACAGTAGAGCATACGGTGCAAGACTGCCCAGCTTGGGCAGAGCACCAAAAAAAAAAAAAGTAATGTAACAACTTGACTCTGAAAGTTTTTGTTTGATTTGGAAGCTAGAACAACTATAAAATTCAATCGAGAGAATATTAATAATGTTCTGTATGTTTATGAGCAAGGTAAACATAAAATCTAAAACTTAATATCCCGTTGAAATCAACTTCTATTTGCCGTAGTTCTAACAAAACTATAGAGCGGGATATTTTCAGCGCCTTTCAGTAAGGCGTCGATTTCAGCCGCACTCGGTAATTAATCGAACTTGCTCCAAGTGCTGCAACTGAAGTTACTGAACTTCAGGCTAACAAATACTTTGAATTGCTTTACTTCTGCTTTTTATTCAAGATTCCATTTTAATTACATGCCTGAGGTTTTAATGAGGAGACTCGTGGTTGGTTTATTTAAGAGAAATCTTGTTTGTCGAAGATAATTAGCTTTAGTTGTTTGAAGATCAAAAGCCAGATGAATGGGCGATCTACTGATCGCGGGGAATGCTTGAAATGAAACTCGCTAAGACTTATTTTTTCTCTTTGTAAAAAAAAAAAACTTTGCCCCACACACGAAATTTCCCTGTACCGTGGGTGCGTTTACAAACATATAAACTCACATACACAAACACCCAGACCCGGAACAACTACTTGTAGGCCATACAAATATTTGTTCCGCGCGGGAATCGAACCCGCGACACGCTGCGTAGCAGTCGATCGCTCAGCCACTGCACCAACCGTGCTGTCAAAAAGACTAGGGCTGTATACCTTAAAAGTAGGAGATCTTTACTCACTAGTGAGTGAAATACTCTACATTGGCAGGGCAGCCTTATCATCATTGGATCACTCCTATTTTCAAAAAATGTTATACAATAGCTTCACCGCGGCTGCCTCCAAGTGCCACATGTATTTTTGTTTTTTTTTTAAAACGTTTCCCCACACTAGGAATTTGTCCTGTGTCGTAGGTGCGTTTACAAACATCTAAACTCACATACACACGATTACAGTATTATGGTCAGTATTATGGTAACTACCGGCTTTTCGCACAAAAGCCAAAGAGTTGCCTCCGTTTATTACCAAATCGAAAAATATATTTCACCATCTACGTACAAGCTAAAAGCTACATACCACATAATCTCAGCTTAAGCACAAGCATTAGCGACTAAACCAACTATAATCCATTTAATTCGCAAATGTGTTAGCAATATAACACGAGCAAATGTAACTTAATTTCTAACGCAAACACTTAAATCATTGCTCGTACAATCCCATACAAATGTGTACAAAACATTACTAAACATTGATGTTCAACACGGTGTAATTAAAAGCAAATTGATGAGTTTGTCTGTGTGTGTGTTCATGGGGTCGTACATATATGTGCGTATGTGCGTGTGAGAGTATTCGTGTCACGCCCACGGTAATCTATTTACTGATTCAGGCAAATAATTAGTAAATCCTTCGTACGGACGAGTATCGAGAAGAGACCCTAGCTCACCTTTGGGTGAGACAAAAGATAGATGTTACAATGTGGCCAGTTGAATACACTGTTATTACTAACCTAAACTACTACCTATACGAGTATTTCTTTATCGTGCATGAAAAACGTGTTTGGTATGCAATTAAAGCAATAATTTATGATCATTTTAGTTGATGGTCAAGAGATCGCTGTAGGCGACAATTGTAGTACACAATTGTGTACGTAAGCATAGGTACTCTTTCTTCTAACATTATCAGTCATACAGAACCTAAATAGAGTTAATGGATAAAATTATACCCATTGAAATGACTGATTTGATCACTGGGATATACACCGTGGTGCCCAAAAAATCCCACGAAAAACTCTGCCACCATTTCCAGTTTAAAGATAAACGGCAAACAAGTGACGTCGCGATATGGAGTGGCGAACAAAGCGGCAACTGACGCGGCAAATTGATCAGTGACGTCAGAGCCGGTTAATTGTGCGATTTATTGTCAGTGTTGGTTTGTACTGCTATTTTGTATTTCAGGGTATGGTTTTATGACTAATCAGCGTCTTACTGTATATAGCCCTTGACAACTCTCTTCAGCAGTTCAGTTAATCAAGATCGGAGGTTTAAATTACATCTTCATAAGCACATCAAGGCTGGCCATCTTTCTGTTTCTTGAGCTCTTGCCACGGCATAAAATGGTTACACTTTTTTGATAAAAGTAAATTCATAACAAGTAGTGTTCCGCCTTACACCACGACATTTATTATATAAACAACGAATTATTATTCGTAATTCACTAAGTAAGCCTATCACAAAAATCTCAATGAAACATTAATTTCTTCTTCTCATAAACAAATTCAAAGTAATTCTAAAATCAACTTCCATTAGTGTTAATCAGTACAAACAGAGAACAAAATAGCGAAACTGTCCCAATGTAAACTCTATCTTGCGAAACACCGAAGTAATCCATTGACGAATTCCAAACTTGTTTCCATTACACCCTCGCTTTTTCCTCGGAGACTACCCGGTTCTATCCGGGTACTACCCGGTACTACCCGTGAGTCGGCTTTGTCAAACTTTGGGAATACATTAGCTTTGCCAAACGACAGCCCTGATAAATTCAACTCGACGTCCTTACTCACCTAACTTCGAAAACTTCCGACCACATCTCACACCAACAGATCCATTGCTGGCTTTCACGGTGATCTTCTAAAATTCTCAATACAAAATCAACTATGTATTATAAATGACGATTTTGCTCGCAACCCCTTCAAACGGAAATTGGTGAGTGTAATTGGAGTTTTCGTTGCTTTGACACCGAACTCCGAAAGGGACAGTCTCCCTGTAATTGTGGATCGGGAGTTAAATTAAATCGCTCAAAGAAACGTCCCGGTTGCCGGGTACGCACCGGAGCCAGGCTCACAGGTAGGCGGGCAGTTCGACAGAGTCATGAAAAATTCAGTAGTTTGGGAGTTGCCTTTTTTCATGTTGTTTGTAGGAAGCGAAGGCTGCCGTTAAAGGGTTGACCTTTTCATTATGTCTGTTCTCAGTTACAAAGTTAAAATTTGATTAATTTGAAATAATGATTGAAAATTCTGTTCGTTTGGAAGAACTTCAGAAGCCCTGAATTAATTGACGAAATAAGTGAGCTAAAAATAAACTTTTGCTGTCACACGTAACCTTTTCTGAATTGAGTAAAATTGAGTTTCACGATACAACCTTTCTGATTCCATTAACTTTTATTTATTTCTATACGATTCCTGACTTCGGTAATTAATAAAGGGAACTTAGTCTGAAGCAGCCGCAAGATCATTAGTCGCGCGTCAACCGCGTGTCGCACAGTCGCGCGACCGGGCGACCGAGCGACAGTGCGACATAACTAATTGTCGCCAGTTCCGATTGTTTTCATTAATTACCGCGACGGACACGGACGCTGCTTTTATTTGCAATATATCTGAATTTATAATTTTTGTTGGTAAAATGATAATATTCCGATATTATAATTTGGCTGCTGTAAAAATATTTTCAGCAAATGATACTTTAAAATTATATTTTAGTTACTGCTGAAACAGTGAGTGAAGAAACCATTCTTTGTTCTTTTTGTGGGATGGTATTCGTACTGACTAAAACCCACCTTGTTATTTAAATTTATCTTTAAATTCCTGGGATGTGGAAACCCCTTAAGGCATTCCTGCAATTACTAACCCTTTGGCTACTTTTGTACTCTCAACGTTAAAACAAACACGTATTATTTATGTGTGAACTTATTTAGTCAACTTTGTCTCCTTTTCTGCACAACGTAGGTAAATGATAAGGTGGGTGGACCATGGAAGGCCATGCTCCTTCAAAGGCTAATTATTAACAGTTATTGCCATGCTTCTATTTACACAAACATCCATCGAACTGGAAACAACAGACGCGAAGGCGAATCGATCGCTCTACTATTTTGGCAGTACGGTCCCTCGCTTCTTTGGTATCGAGAATCGACGACGTTAAGCTAAGGTGGTGTACCATGGAAGGCCACTCTAACAAATAAACAGTTATTTTTCGTTTATTTACTGCATATGTGAAACAAACAAATATTTAATAAATAATTTGTTTTGTTATCTACTATATAAAAATAAGTCGGTTTTTCCTTCCTGACGCTATAACTCCAGAACGCACGAACCGATCTCCACGGTTTTGCATTCGTTGGAAAGGTCTCGGGCTCCGTGACGTTTATAGCAAAGAAAATTCAGGAAAAAAAAATCTTCTTCTTTTAATCACCAAACGAAATGTTACATAAAACGAAGCCATCTGGTGGCGAAACGGAGTTCGCCGGGTTTGCTAGACTAACATATAAACTACTTCTTTTTATTGTAGATTTAATAGCTATTCAGTAACTTTTAGTGTTAAATGACTGATTTATTAAATGGCCTTCTAAGAAGCTTTTGTTCCTAGCAAGGCCATTTGGAAGGGTTCAATGAAACTTAAGTTCAATCAATATTGATTAAAACTGCAATTCAAAAAAGGGGTTTATATGTTACGTAATAAAACAATGTATTACTTAAATATTTGTTATTCATCTAGTTAATAAACGAATAATAACTATTTTTTCGTTAGTGTGGCCTTCCATGGTCCACCCACCTTATTTGGTTTTATTTCAATTACTTTAATAAAATCAACAAAACATCTTAATCAATGTAATATGTAACAAGAGAACATGACTAGATTTACAGTCAACAATTATCATAAAAGCAAAACGCTTATGAACAAATCGGCAAATACATCACAATCTGCTATTTGGCGTATCATTAATACGCGCAGTTCTGTTTGGCGTATTATTAAAACGCGGGCCGTGTTTGCCTATCGTCGATACATCAAATAGATCGCGCAGCGATTAGCGATACGTATTGTTTAGTGTTGCTCACGTTTAGATCATTAATTGGGTTGTTTTAATTGAAACATTCATTCAATTTGTTTATTTGTTACAAAAAAAAATGAAAAGGTAAAATTCAAGTGAAAAACAGCCAATAACTTTCAAGTAGAGGATGTAATTAAAGCCTCAAAACTGGAGTAAAACAGCAAATTTATACAAAATTACAAAATACGTGTGCATAAACAGTTCATTAAAGAAACATTCGCAACATTATCAACTTACCCAATTTACTCAAATTGTTAAGCAGGCAACTTGAGAACATCATAGCATCTACTTACCTAGTTATTGGGACACAAAATACCTGAATAAAACCCTTCTTTGCATACGGGTAAAAACGTGATTTATCACACGAAAAAACCGTCACAATAGACCCATTTTGTCGTCAACATTATCTAACGTTAGCATTGTCCCTATTTGTCACAAAGTGAAATGACACATTAAAGGTGCTTTCGCACCCTTTTCGCGGGTAATATCTTGTGACAAAAATGATGTATATTCTTTAAAGCGAGCCGAAACAACATCCTGTACACAAGCGGGGAATATATAGGTACAGCGTGCTCCGATACACAGGTTTTGTTTATTTGGGATGACGTGTTTTTGAAGGAGTTGTTGGAATCCCAACACTAAAAATGACTTAGTCGATTGAACATTCGCATCACTAGCGCGTCACGTCCTAGGCGCATAGTCGCAGTTTTTAACCAGTAGCAATCTAGCCAGCGTGCGGGCCGCCACGAAACGAAAGACTGTTTATTTCAACCTGTGTGAAATTGGTGTGTCCGCAATAAAGTGCATGCAGATATTACAAGGTGCATCATTTACGCGGCTCCTACTCTTGTCATGGTCCTTCGTATGGAGGCGTGAGCCTAGTCATCCAGTCGGCGTTGCAGACTTACAAAGGAAGACTCGGCCAGCCAGCAGTTCCAGTTGCCTAATACTTTCACGTTGGTGCGGCTGTGCAGCGCCACGGCAATATTCAATACAGTACAATACAGCGCGCTACGCATTTGTACAGCAAGTTATATTACGTCGGCATTGCAGACATTACGTGTTCCTCCACTGCCAGTCATTACAACCAGGCAGCGACAACGCATTATAATTATACCTACAATCATCCATCATACATCATTGCATCGAAGTCGAACTACGGCATTTAAAAGGAAACGAGACGCGGGAAGGAAGAAATCCCTCAATTCGTCAACAAAGAAGTTCGTGGAACCGAACCGGGACACGGTGCGGAGAAGGAATATACACGACGAAGTGGGCGGGGCGAGCAGCGTGCATCGAGCGATCGAGCGCCCGCCATCTTGCGGAGCGCAAGCGTCACCCGTCACGAGTCCGAGTCGCCTGAGTGGTCGCGTCTTCTCGTTCATTGCGTCCAGTCTATTTCGTTTAAAATTTTATCGCGTTGCGTGTGATCTGCATTAAATAGTGTTTCTTTCTGACTATAAGTTCTACAATAATTAAGTATAAGTGGTGTCATAAGTTACGACTATGGAGTTAAAAGAATTAATCGCCGCACGTGGCTACTTGAAAGGTACCATAACCAGGTTACAATCCTGGTCCACTTGCTCGCAATCCCTTAGTAGTGCTTCTAAAGAAACCCTATTAGCTAAAAGGCAAAAACTAATTGACACGTTTACTCAATATGAAGCTCACAACATCAAAATTTTATTACTCCACTCAGAGGACAAGGAAGAAATCGAGCAAGTTGAAAATAGCTATTATTTCATCATCACTACTATTGATGCGGAACTTAATCGCCGTAGCACTGCTAGTGCGAGCGAAACTCATTCAACTCCAAAGTCAGTGCCCAAATTAAATTTGCCTCCGATCGACATACAAGTGTTTAGTGATGCGTACACCTCCCGTGCATTTCAACTCGAGAGGAACGCCGACGAAGAGCCTACTATAGAAGCCTTCTTAGACTACATGGACAAGCGTGCACTGGCGCTTGAGAATGCTGATCCGGGTTGTTCTCACGGGCAGCAACGCCAGCCACCGAAGGAGCAAGCTGCTGGTAGACTAGTGGCCAACACAGCTACTCAGGAACCTTCATGTCTATACTGTGCTGTTGCCTTCAGAGCTGTCTGTGCTGTGTGAGCGCCAGCAGTCTGCAACAGAGACCAGTAGTACACAGCCGCATCTTGTCAACACTCAGTTTGGATATATTGTTGGAGGTACCCTACCACACACTAACGTATCAAAAGTCTGCAATAAGGTAAGCTTAAAATGTAATACCTGTGAGTCAGATATCAATGAAACTCTAACTCAGTTCTGGAAAACAGAGGATGTTCCAAAAATTTATGATGAAAAGTCATCCGAACAAGAGCTCTGTGAATATATTTTTAATACCACTGTTGAGTTGAAAGAAAATTGTTTTGAAGTAGCTTTACCACTAAAATTACCTCTTAGTGAAGTCAATGACTCTTTAGGTGATTCCTTTAATCTTGCATTAAAAAGATTTTTAAACTTAGAGAAAAAATTACATAAAAATCCACAACTTTTCTCCGAGTACCAAAAGTTCATTCATGAATATTTAAGTAAACATCACGGTCATTATGTAGACATTATGCAATATGAATTAAACAAAAATGCTATATATTTTTTGCCACATCATGCAGTCCTGAAGCCTGACAGTAAAACCACTAAGCTGCGTACTGTTTTTGATGGTTCTATGAAAACGAATAAAAAGGTGTCACTTAATGATTTGCTTTTAAATGGACCCACTGTACAAAGAGACTTGTTTGAGATTTTGTTACTATTTCGTTGTGGTGATTTTACATTTACCTCTGACATAAAACAAATGTTTAGAAATATACGTGTAAAGTCAGAGTATACTTCTCTACAAAACATACTGTGGAGAGATAGCCCCAATGAGCCAATCCAGTGCATTAGGCTAGACACAGTCACATATGGCTTGAAAAGTTCAAACTATCTAGCCACTCGCTGTCTTAAAGAACTAGCAGCAAAAAATAAAGACACTTTTCCACTAGCGTCACTGATTATAGATAATTGCACATATGTAGATGACATTCTTTATGCAGATAATAATTTGAACACTATTCTAGAGGCTAAGTCCCAGATACGCCAGTTATTGATGTTAGGTAGCTTTCATACTCACAAGTGGTCATCCAATGATAATAGAGTATTGTCTGACATTCCTATATCTGAACAGCATTTTGATGATTTGGAGTTGCAAGGCGATGATTATAGTTTAAAGACTTCTGGCTTACAATTGATAGTTAAGAATGATACATTTAAAATGTCTTGTCCAGAGGTATTCAATAATGATAACTTTACAAAGAGAGATATCCTCTCTTATATTGGGAAAATGTTTGATCCCATGGGATTTGTTAGTCCAATTATTGTACAAGCTAAAGCTATTATGCAAAGGCTATGGGCTTCAAAGACTGACTGGGATTCTAAGCCTGATGACGATATTATAAGGGCATGGCATGAATTTTCGTGTAGTCTAGCTGAAATGAAGCCAATTTTCATTAATAGAAATCTAAATGTGACTGAGTTGAGTAAACTTGAATTAATAGGATTCTCAGATGCGTCCAGTACTACGGCATATGGATGCTGCGTGTACCTGCGAGTTACAAATCACGATGGTAAAGTTAAGATGTGTTTGTTGTGTTCAAAATCACGCATAAACCCGCTTCACGATAAGAACAAAACTGTACCGCGCTTGGAACTTAACGCAGCACTGCTTCTCTCAATTGTTATGGCAAAGGTTTAATGCACGCTAAAATTAAAATATAATATCAGTAATGTCTTTCTATTTACTGATTCACAAATTGTTCTCGCATGGTTGCACACAGAACCCATAAAACTCAATGCTTATATTGCAAACAGGGTAAGGGCTATCGCTAAAAATATGTCTGACTGTCAGTGGCTATATGTTAACACCGAAAATAACCCTGCAGACTATATCAGTAGGGGTGTTAAGCCAAGTGAGCTTCATGCCTGCAGCCTGTGGTGGAATGGCCCTGAATTTTTGCATGATAGTGAATATCAATTTAATTTAAAAATAGAGTTACCTGTTAACTTACCTGAGAAGAAAACCGGATCAGCACTCTCCGCGAACCAAGTGTCTTCAGTCACTGGCAATGTTTTCAGTCAAATGCATAAATATTCTAGCATCCACAAGATGGTACGTACATTGGCTTATGTAATGCGGTTTATTAACAATTTAAAGGGTGGCAAAGTAGCTCATAAATATCTCTTAAGTTCTGAATTGAATAATGCTTTAATGTTGCTTATTAAGAATGAACAAGAAATATATTACAAAGACGAAATCTTATGTTTAAAAAATTGTAAGAGTGTAAAGGGTTCCTTACAAAGCTTATATCCTTTTATAGATAGTTCAGGCGTCCTGCGTGTAGGTGGCAGGCTACATCATTCTAATATTCCATATGCTCATAAACATCAGGTTATATTACCCAAAAAATCACATGTAACTGATTGTATTATAAGGTCTGAACATGAAAGGCTTTTACATGCAGGTCCAAAACTATTACTGTGTAATTTAAATCAAAAATATTGGATAACTAATGGATTAATGTATGTCAAAAAGTTAATTCATAAATGTGTAATATGTTTCAGACAGAAGGCAACAGCCTCTAAACAGCTGATGGGTTCCTTGCCAGCAGATAGAGTGACTGCTATGAGTCGCCCTTTTGAAAAGGTCGGGGTGGATTTCGCTGGGCCCATTGATATTAAACTCTCGCGGGTGAGACGATCCTTGGTAGGAAAAGGCTACATTTGTGTGTTTGTGTGTTTCGCTACAAAAGCGGTTCACCTTGAAATCACATCAGATCTCACTACAGATGCCTACCTCGCTTGCCTTAAGAGATTTATTTCAAGGAGAGGACTGCCCAGGGAAATCTACTCTGATAATGCTTCTACTTTTAAAGGAGCAAGGAACCACTTAGCTGAGTTATATAAGCTACATTCTTCACAGAATCACCAAAGGCAGGTTTCTGAATTTGCAGCCCAGAGAGGCATTAATTTTCATTTTATACCAGCATATTCTCCAACCTTTGGTGGACTGTGGGAGTCTGCTGTGAAAATGACTAAATATTTTCTAAAAAGAGTACTACAAAAACAATTGTTAACCTATGAACAAATAAACACTGTATTAGTAGAAATAGAATGCATATTGAACTCTAGACCTCTGATTCCTATGTCAGCTGATGTAAATGACTTTAATTACTTGACACCAGGTCACTTTTTAATAGGAAATTCACTTACAATGTACCCTGAAAATGATGTAACTACTGTTCCTCAAAATAGACTCAAGTTTTGGCAATTATGCAATCAAATTAAACAATCCTTCTGGAAGATGTGGTATAAACAGTATCTTAATACTTTACAAAATAGACCTAAGTGGTTGAATGTCTTCCCTAATATAAAGGTAGGCACAATTGTTATTCTAAAGGAAGATAATGTACCAATAATGTCATGGCCTATGGCCAGGGTGACCAAAATATTTCCTGGTCATGATGGGCACGTAAGAGCGGTAGAAGTCATAAACGCAAAGGGAAATACCCATGTGCGATCTGTCACAAAAATTTGTATCTTGCCTATAGATGATAATGCTAATTAATATTTAGCTTACTACCTAAAACAATTTTGTCTAAAATAGTAATTGATATTTTAATTTCCTAGTTTAAGGTAGATAAAACATATTGTTTCAATAATGTTAATTGAGATTAATTTAGTTTACTAGCTTAAGTAAATACTGTTTCAATAATGTTAATTGAGATTAATTTAGTTTACTAGCTTAAGTAAATTTGTTTCTATAATGTTAATTAATATTAATTTAGTTTACTAGCTTAAGGTAGCTAGAACATATTATATTGTTTCTGTAATGTTAATTGATTTTTAACTTACTAGCCTAAGGTAGCTAGAATGTTTGTTTATATTCATTCTCTTGTTTGTTTCCTTTCGTGGGGCCGGAGCATGTTGGAATCCCAACACTAAAAATGACTTAGTCGATTGAACATTCGCATCACTAGCGCGTCACGTCCTAGGCGCATAGTCGCAGTTTTTAACCAGTAGCAATCTAGCCAGCGTGCGGGCCGCCACGAAACGAAACACTGTGTGAAATTGGTGTGTCCGCAATAAAGTGCATTCAAATCTTACAAGGTGCATCATTTACGCGGCTCCTACTCTTGTTCAGGAGTAATGGTAGAACTAGGTAGTGGTGGATATTCGAGATACAATAATTGTGTTGTTGTATAGAGAATTTGAACATGGTTGAAATTCTGTAAATTGGGGACCCGTGAAAAATTCAAATTGAATATATTAAGCACTTTATTTTATCTCTAATAATGATTCTCACAGCAACCCACAGTATCTATGCTAATATCCATGACAACCTACTTTTTCTATATGCAGGTAACTATACAAAAATAAAATACGAAGACAAACAAAGGCGCAACACTTCTAACAATCATTACACCTGCATTTCTTCAACATCTTTTAACTGCTAGTTATCAAAATTCACACTAAAGGCCAGTTGTTTGACTAATAGTATTATTAAAATCCCATACATTTTTTGTAACAAATGGTTAAAAATATATAGCATTTATAAAATAGTTAGTATGACTTCTGATCAAACAACTCACCTTAAGAATCACTAGAAAATCTAGCAACCCATAAACCGAACCTCAATATTTGATCCACATAACAAGTTACAAGCTCAAATACCAAGCTACATAACCTATACCGCATCACCCCCCAGCTCCGCATCCATAAGCGTCCCGATCCGAGCCGTAATCGGATCCGTGCAGCTCCGATATTATTTGGCTAAGATAAACTGCGCAGATATGCCTCTAATCCTATTATAATAATGACTTTCTCTCGTTTGTTGGTGCTCTTTGATTAGACGCGGATTTAGGATCTCTAGTGTGTAATTGTTATGTTTCCTTCGTGGGAAGGTGATGGTGGTTTGATAGTTCGATGATGTTGTCAATGAGGTTGCCTTAATCAAAGATTTCAAATATAGATGTTTGTGAAGTCGCACTGTTTAATTTAATCATTCTTGCTACAATTATTCGTTTAGAGCCCGTGGCCCAACTCCATTGTCTAAGTAGTAGGACTACGAGTTTGGTAGGGGCAATTAATTGTCGAATCATTATTTTTGAGTTCAGTTTTCATTGGAACGAAGTTCCTTATCACGCGTTGCGAAAGAGGGCTAGACGGAAAAAAATTAAGTCGAAAAGTTGTAACGACACTTTTTGCTATAGTAAGCTATTGTAAGCCGTGCGGCGTGCGCATGTTTCTCTGTCTCTCTCTCTCTCTCTCTCTTATAGAAAGCAAGCCAGATATTTTCGTTTCGTCTTTCTATTTCGCATTGAACAGTGTGGTGTCGCGACGATTACTTTTCCCACGTTTTTATATACTCACTTTTCTTGTTTGTTTGTTTGTTTGTCGTTCCGGCTGGACTTTTGCAACTCAATTTTGAGGCACTTCCCGATAAGATAGCAGGCTGAAATTTTGCACACGCTCTGAGTTCTGATGATAATACATGACTAGCTAAGAAACGTCATAACAAATCCAATATGGCGGCCTCCCCAAGATGGCGGACTGGCTGTTTGAAATCCACCCCCATGATATGGGTATCAAATGAAAGGGTTTGCTGTCAATACGAAAAAAATAGTCACGTGACTTAAATCCAATATAGCGGACGTCCAAGATGGCAGACAGGCTATTTGAAATGCACCCCTATCATATGGTTATCAAATGAAAGGGTTTGGTGTCAGGAGTACGAAAAAAATAGTCACGTGACTTAAATCCAATATGGCGGACGTCCAAGATGGCGGACTGGCTGTTTGAAATCTACCACCATGATATGGGTATCAAATGAAAGGGTTTGCTGTCAGAAATACGAAAAAATAGTCATGTGACTGAAATCCAATATGGCGGACGTCCAAGATGGCGAACAGGCTTTGAGGCTCTTACCGATAAGCTAGCAGGCTGAAATTTTCAGGGTAGCTTCAAACCCGATGAGCAAAGATAAAAATAATAAAATAATTAATATATTTAAAAAAATCTAAAAACCCACGTTTGTAAATGTCCTAAAAATAAGAAAATAACCCTACGGGGCTTAGAGAGGGGCCACTCAAAACGTGGGGGCGTATCTTTGCAAGTTACACCCACGATCTATACACGTCATGTAAATATATCCCATAAATAATCCCTTAAATAATATACGCCCCCACGTTTTGAGTGGCCCCTCTCTAAGCCCCGTAGGGTTATTTTCTTATTTTTAGGACATTTACAAACGTGGGTTTTTAGATTTTTTTAAATATATTAATTATTGTTGAGTGTATCCGGTAACTTCGTTCCATCCGGGAGTCCCTTGACACCTCACAAGTTTTTTATGGTTTAAAATTAATCTCAATGCACAATTTTTATGTTAACATTAGTAGTAGTTGTGGTTTTGTACCAGGATGGTAATAATAAGGCTGCTTCTCTGTTGTATAACAATTAAGAATACTAACAATATTATGTGGATATTCTATGCACCTCTGATTTTCACAGGAAAATTGCTTTGTTCTGTCTCCTGCTTGCATGGAGGGAAGTGGAAACATATTTTTCCTACTCCTCCACTATTCTTTTCTGATTAATTTCGTGCAGGATCCAAGACAGGTAAATTCATTCTCCGGGACACGTCGAGCTTCATTGTCTTGGCGCTTTTCTGGTGGTTGCCACTGTTGATTCTGGCTCTCAGGAGTTGCAGTGGTTTGGGAATAGTGTGGTGGGTTTGTCCCAAAAAAAGGAAAATGGAAATGTGATGATTATGTTCTAAATCAAAAAGTCTCTTATGATTTTTTTTTGTGCCAAATAATCGTAGCACCATCAGATATGTTTTTTTTTTTTTTTTTTTAAATACGAGTAACAAAATTCACAAACTAAAAAGCTAATGATTTTCATCCCTAAGTTAAAGACACACCTTTAAATAAAGTCCCGAAAACCACGTTTTTTGGCTCATTGCCAAGATCCGTTTCAAATAAAGGAAGAGAACGTGCAGTCATTAGTAGAGTCAGACTATTCCTGCAGGGTATTACACGAACGAGTGCCGACTGACTCACTATCCTCGGGGAAATCAAGTTTTTTAGCGAAATGTTTATTAGTGTACAAGTAGATGTACCTATTTTGATTAGAGTAAGTAATACTGTTGAATTTACGTTTGTATTTAGGAAATAAAATATTAGAGGAGCTTGTGGCAAAATAATTACAGTGGCACAGGCCGATCTTCCTGATTAAGCCGCGCTTGTCGAGGTTGGTCGGTGAATGGGTGACCATCTAAAGTAAAGCCGTTGGTCTCGGCTGTCATTTGTAGATCTTTCACGGTCGTCACTGTTAGTCAAAAGCTCTAAAGTCTCACAACCAGTCTTACCACGTGGTATCGTATTACGCAGTTACTGATATCCAGCTGCATCTGGTTCGACTGGAAGCTGACCACAATATAGTTTAGAAAAGGCTAGGCAGAAGATTTAGCAAATAAAATTTACGAAATAACTATGCAAAGGTTACGTAAAAAAGGGTGATTATTATAAAATTATTAAAATAATCATAAGTGTTAATCAAAAAGTTTGTAAGTACAAAGATTGCTACACAGATCCCTCGGAATAAAGGCAGCAGAATGACTAATAGTAACTATTTTGATGTTAGTACCATAGACTGTACCACACATACCTACAATAACTTAACTAATGCCCTTCTAATTCACAATATACTCCACAATGAAATATCTCGAATTCGATTACTTCGGATAGCCGAATACATTTGATGAGTTCATTAAATCACATACTCTAGTGAGTATTGTTACATTGTCATTTACGACTAACATAGCCATTAAAATTTGACTAACTTCGACAGTAACAGCAATGTGTCACCATTCCTGCTCACCCCATTAACGTAATCAGCGTATAGACACACATCATGACGAACATAACTTGTGTTCCGATAACGATTTCCTCTCTTTTGTCTGTTAATGAAGTTAGTTCCGCGACGGATCAGATGGATTAGTTGTAGTTGGGGTCTTTATGACCCCCCGTAGTTGGGGTCTTTATGGAACCCTTGTGCCTTTGATGTACTGTGACGAATAATTTAGTAATGTCAATTAATATTTCTATTTCATTTTATTTAGCTATTTTGTTTTTGCTCTGATCAGAAAGCGTTAACAATAATTATCAATGTTAGAGTTAGACGCGTAAAATATTATTTTATCAAAGTATAATATTTATAGAATCGAATTCAAATGAATAGTTCATTCAGAAAATTATCGGGTCAAAGCTCTATTTTCACAAAGGAATGAAATATCAAATGCCATGGTAACTGAATTCATTAAAATATTTATTGAAAAAACCTATCAAAAGAAGCTATTTAACTCGTTGATCACAACTCAATCCAATTTACCGGTCATATGAACCATGCGGCGTCCTCAAAGGCGCCAAATGTCAGTTAATCACAATCAGTTCACAATTAATAGTATGGTAATACTCGTAACACGTGTCGATCGATTACACTGGCGGACATAATCCTGTGTACACCGGTAAACGGTCGATTGTCGGCCGACAGACCTGTGACAGCTCGTTAACACGTAATTGCGAGACAATAATCGACAGAACTAATACGTGGAATTAGCTGGAGTGTTCACCTGATTGTGCATGCCAGTATACAGATTACATACCTATGTAGGTGCAATTGATTGAGCAGCTATAACAGTGACATGCTCAAACTAATGACTGCATTATTCTGGTAAACTATTGTTAGTGTTACGAAGTTAATTACACAGCTACTTAGGTACAATTGCGTTTATAAAGTTAATTCAAGAATGTTATCACGTTTTACCATAATAAAAGCGATACGTAGGCGTAAATTCAACCACACATAAGTGCACTACAAAAAACAGAGTTACTGCTACGACATAAGGGTGCTGTTAGTTTCGAACAGTTACCACAGATTTACGGTTGGCTGTACTCACACAATACGTTTTCATTTATTTTATACTGACTTAAAACAAAATTTATCATAGGAATAAATATGTAATTATATAATTCAATCATAAAGATAGATCATTTTTTTTTGCACGGGCGCAATACAAAAATTTTAGCAATCCAATTGCCTACCTACTTTAAAAAAAATCTAAAAAGAATAATTTATTATTTTCTAATAATAGTAAATACAAATAAATATCCCTTGTATTTCACCTGACACGCGACGATTCGTAGAAGGATACCTAGCACAACACGAAAATTAATGAAATAAAAGCTACAGAGAAAAATGTAAATTTGCTTTAACGAAGCGACATTTATTTTTATTTGGTTGGTACCCGTTTTGTTTGACCGCAAGTGTACGTTTGACAACATTATTACTGCAATCTGTCACTGGGAAGTAAACCTTCAGTGTAGTATAGTAAAGGTGATTTTAGGAGTGGATGTAAATCTTTCATTGAAATGCGACGGGGTCGTCTTCAGGATGTTTTTCTGTCTATTTGTGCAGTGTCTGTCTGGGTACTTGTAAATTGATAGCATTGGTAGTACAGAGTCCACAAACCAAAGACTTTGAAACAATGTTAAGTTCTTTAAGACTCTGTATACATTTGCTGTTGAGTCGACGTAGTGGTCAATTTGAGATAGCTGATGTTTGTGGTTGCAGTCTTTGGGTACATTTATTTGGAATTCTAAGACTGTTGGAATAGGTAAAAGACAGTGAACTTACTTTAGCTTAAGCATTACTAGTTCCGGTAGGTTTTTAGGGTTCCGTAGCCAAATGGCAAAAACGGAACCCTTATAGATTCGTCATGTCTGTCTGTCTGTCTGTCTGTCCGTCCGTATGTCACAGCCACTTTTCTTCGAAAGTATGAGAGCTATCCTGTTGAAACTTGGTAAGTAGATGTATTATGTAAACCGCATTAGGATTTTCACACAAAAATAGAAAATAAACAAATTTTGGGGGTACCCCCCATACTTAGAAATGAAACTCAAAATTTTTTTTTTCACCATATTCAAACGTGTGGGGTATCTATGGATAGGTCTTTAAAAATGATATTGAGTTTACTAATAACATATTTTTCTAAACTGAACAGTTTGCGCGAGAGACACTTCCAAACTGGTAAAATATGTGTCCCCCCCCCCTGTAACTTCTAAAATAAGAGAATGATAAAACTAAAAAAATAAATAAAATGTAGACATCAACAAAAACTTCCAACGAAAATTGGTTTGGATGAGATATAGTTAGCAGTTTTTGAGATATAGTGCATTTTCAAAAACCGCAAATATAACTTTGCCATTCATACAAACACTACGAAAAACAAAGTTATTTTTATTGTTTGTGTATATTACTTACTAATCTCAATATAATTATATCCCTAATCTATGCTTGCTACTACGGAACCCTTCATGGGCAAGTCCAACTCGCACTTGGTCGGTATTTTTTTTAATTTAACTTTTCGATGAGAAATCTGTATTACATTTTTACCGGAAATTAGAACAAACGCTTTTTTAAAAAAAGCAGCTCATAATTTAGATTGCTAAAGTCTTATACTCGTATTTTTATTCACCGAGTGATTACCTAAAAAAATAAAATAATTCTTATTTTCTCTATTTCAAAGTTAGCTTAACAATACCACTAAAAGCACAAAGTTTAAACTAAGTTAAGAGTTAATAATCCATCGCCTTCGGGTTAAACCGACCTAATTTTAAAATAACCCACAGTTAAAATAGGCAGAACTTCTCGACATTTTTTGTTGAATTAACTTAAAAACTTTAGTAACAAGAGCCTCTGTTTATTTACAAAAATTGTCGACTTGACACTGAGGAGTAACAGTAATGGCTCGTAAATATTCATGAGGAGAGTTCAGCGGGAGAGTCGAGTTACTGGCGCGAGTGCTATTTGCTGCGTAACTTAATTGGGAGTAGAGTTTTAATTTCGACCTTGATACTTGAAGCTTTGTTTGAGAGTGAATTGTGTTTAGGCTATTTAAGAAAGGTTAAAGTTTTTTGCTGCTAAAATTACACTTAACCGTAAGTCCTGAGATAACGGGCACGCCGCAATCGCGGCGGTAAGACCCCTCTTTGAGGAGTGGCTGGAAAGGCGTCACGGCGTCCTGACCTATCGGATGACGCAGGTCCTCACCGGACACGGATGTTTCGGGAGGTACCTGTGTCGGATGGGGAAGGAAGAAACGCCGGGGTGTCACCATTGCGAAGATCGCCCGGAGGACACAGTAGAGCATACAGTGCAAGACTGCCCCGCTTGGGCAGAGCACCGCCGTGTCCTCACGGCAGCGATAGGCGGAGACCTCTCGCGCCCGGCATTGGTCGAGGCCATGCTGCGGGGCGAGACGGAGTGGGAAGCGGTCGCCTCCTTCTGCGAAGCAGTAATGCTCGTTAAGGAGGAGGCGGGCCGTGAGAGAGAGAGGACAGCGTCCTCCCTCCGCCCCACCCGCAATGGTAGACGCCCACGGCGTCGGACGTCGCAAGACGATCTCCGGCCACCGTAGGCGCGGGCATGCGGGCGGCGAGTAAAGGGCAACTCGCCGCCCGGACATGGACCATGCCCGGGTCGACGGCGCGTTGTGTTCCACGCGCGCCTCAAAGAGCGTCAGCACGATGACGGGGCCCCGCCCAAGAGGGCCAAAGCCTGCCGGGGTCGCGGGACTTATCTCATTACCGTGACTCCGGAACATAAAAGGCTATTGAAGGACACCGTGGATTTTAGTCAGTACAAGTCTGACAGTCCCTCCCGCCCTGCCCGGGGTGGGAGGACTCATTTGATGATTTTACCACGCTAAAAAAAAAAAAAAGGTCCTGAGATAAAATTGGTCCTGGATTAAGATACTTTTATAACAGTGTTGAAGTAAACTTTTCTAGGTAAGCATGCATACAGAGTTATAACTAGACTATAATTAAAGCAGATGATTGTGTAGGTATATCTAAAAAATTCTAGAACTTTTTTTTTACAACATTAAGTACATCTTATGTTACTATTACTATTAAACATGAAGAAAACGTGAATTGAATAAATGCTTGGAGTTAGCACACCTGCCAAAGATAAAGAAACTAATTTAAAATTGAAAACAGTATTTTACATAAATTTAAAAAAGCGATTTAAAACTGTACATAATTCTGGTTCCCCCATACAGAAAAAAATCCTCTCCGTCTGAAAACAGACGCTGTTATTAAAAAAGAAATATTGTAAGGTAAAAGTTTGTTCTTCCCCATAAAGAGAGGGAAACAATTCTCTAAGTCCACACCATCTGTCGATACTACGTGAAAGAAAAATTACATTTAGAACATATTATTTTCTTCTATATTCAAATTAATTTATCAGTATTTTATTAAGTTACCTTCATATTTCATTTTTTCCCTTAGAAGCATATCATTATAAGAGAAAGATGTATAATTTAATAAGCTGGTTCACTGGTGTTGTTAATGGTACAAACAGCTGTCATTATTTAGTGTGATAGAAAAAATGCTGGCCAATTTAATTTGGCCGATCATGTAATGAAAATAGCGCATGACGGCCAATCTCAGTGGAGACTAATAATTCAACTAGAAGATATCTATTTATATCTATTATATTGTAGTATATAAAAAACCGGCCAAGTGCGACTCGGACTCGCCCATAAAGGGTTCGGTTCCGTAAGACAGACAGACATGACGAATCTAAAGGGTTCGGTTTTTTCCATTTGGCTGCGAAACCCTAAAAACGGATGCATTCTCTTTAATATAATACGAGTAGGTATTGCCATGAAGCAACAACTACAAAGCTGCAATCATAACAGTAAACTAGACTATTAAAATACGCCCAAAAAGTAATATATTGCTACACATTTATTGGATTCCTATTACATTCACCCTATTAAATATATTTTCTTTGAGTAACATGGCAATGTGCGAAACGCATTACTAATAATCCCGTCAGTCCCTCGGTGCTAAATGTGACGTATTACTTATAAGGGAGGGTCCACACAATAGGTCGGGACGAACACGCGACCTTCTGATCGGCAGTTAACACACCGATGGGCTATTTATTATAGTTAATGTATTACGAAATCAGAAAACGAATTTGGATATTTCGATTTGCTAAAGGGCTGTAGGGATCTGATTTAATAAAGTGATGCATTTTCACGCCAGCGCCATTATGACTAAACTGATTTCTATGATAGGCCTGTTGGTCTTGTGGTTAGTAACCCTGACTGCTATGCCGGAGGTCGGGGGTTCGATTCCCACCCAGAACAAATGTTTGTATGATGAGCACGATCATTTGTTCTGTGTCTGGGTGTAATTTATCTGTAATATGTATGTATTTAGAAATATATTAGTATGTTTATCAGTTGTCTAGTACCCATAACACAAGCTCTGCTTAGCTTGGGACTAGATGGCGTTGTGTGATAGTTGTGGAATATTATTATTACATTATTATGAAATCTGAAAACTGTAACATTTGCGAAACTTAATTTGTTTATTTGCTACGCTTTCACGCTTAAAGCGCTGAACTAATTTTCATTAATTTGAGATAGAGATACAGATATAAAAGGTATCTTAGAGATGGTTATTGGTAAGTAACCTGTTGTGAAAAAAACTGAAGGCAAATGCTAGTTAGACAAATGAAAAAATACGTGAAGGCGCTCCCTCACCGCGGGCACTCACCTGTAATGTAACGTTACAGATTCGAACATTTCATCGGTGAGGGAGAACAATCGAGCATCACCACAATGCGCACCTTGTATCAAATCTATACTAAATGTACGCGAATGCTCGTCAGTCAGGGAGGTAGAGTTGTAATGTAATGCTCAAAGTCAAATATTTAATGTTACATTACACGTGTATGCTCCCGGTGAGGGAGAGCCTTAAGATAGAGCTTAAGATATTTTTTTTATTCTGGTAGTAGTAGATTCTCGATGGGTCATTTCAAGCAGGAAATCGCTAGCAACATTAATTTTCGTAATTATTTAGATTAATTATAATTTTATTTAGGAGAATGTACCTAGTTCTTATTTTCAACAACTTAGTTCTGTTGAGCAATGTTCTGAGTTGTTACTAATTAAATTGCAATAGTAACTCAGAGAGAAACATTTATAAACGGGTACATAAAGTAAAAGCCCAATTTTGTCTTTATTTCGGGTCCTAAACTTAAGTGACCTAACTAAGTACCTTCTAAGTCTTAGGGACTACTGAAGTCTTTTTAGGAATAGCAATAAAATTCAGAGGACCGATTCACTAAGTCCCAGGACAGACAATTGTTCATTTGTTTTTTCTGTTCCTGATAGATCCTCGACATTCGTTGTAAATGTAGAAAGAGAAGATTTTTAAAACTACGGATATTTTTGCTATCCTGCTCTGTCCCGCACGGGAAAAGGCTCTCTTCACTTTTTTCGTCTTCAGTAGTATTACATTAACAAAATAACTTCGTAACTTATTCTAATGTTAATGAAATGTAGTTTATATAATTAAGCTCATAAGAACTATTTCGCGAAAGCAAGCGGGTGTGTTAAAACTGACACATTCGTCGTCTATATATAATACTCGTGGCCTACTTTGACGTTGTTAGTTCATTAATTTGCACCTGTCTGTAATTACGGAACACTGCGACTACGTCTACGTTGGGTATGTCAGTGCATGCCTAATATTGTCTAAATAGAAACGTACTGTATAATTATGTGCATTGGGTTCATAATGACTTGTACTTATTTTACATTACGGTGTGCGCCTGTGGCTTCGAAATTTGATAATTCGGGAACTATCTTCTGTAGCGCAAGTTACTCTGGACAACTAATATTATTGAGTTTATTAATTTAACCGCCGGCGGTAAGACCCCTCTTTGAGGAGTGGCTGGATAGGAGTCACGGCGTCCTGACCTATCGCATGACGCAGGTCCTCACCGGACACGGATGTTTCGGGAGGTACCTGTGTCTAAGGAGAAAGGAGGAAACGCCTGGGTGTCACCACTGCGAAGATCGCCCGGAGGACACAGTAGAGCATACGGTGCAAGACTGTCCCGCTTGGGCAGAGCCCCGACGTGTCCTCACGGCGGCGATGGCGCAGTGGTAGACGCCCACGGCGACGGACGTCGCAAGACGATCTCCGGCCACCGTAGGCGCGGGCATGCGGGCTGCGAGTAAAGGGCAACTCGCAGCCATGCAACCATGGACCATGCCCGGGTCGACGGCGCGTTGTGTTCCACGCGCGCCTCAAAGAGCGTCAGCATAATGACGGGGCCCCCCTCTAGAGGGCCAAAGCCTGCCGGGGTCGCGGGACTTATCTCATTACCGTGACCCCGGAACATAAAGGGCTATCGAAGGACACCGTGGATTTTAGTCAGTACAAGTCTGACAGTCCCTCCCGCCCTGCCCGGGGTGGGAGGACTAATTTGATGATTTTACCACGAAAAAAAAAAAATGGCTAAGTTTTTCCGCTTGACATAACACGGGCATAATTATTTACTTAGCCTTATTATGTTCTTCGGGACAAACTTCGTCATATCAACCAGGAACACAAAAAGAAAACTACTTAATACATTCAGTAATTGCTACTTAATATAAAACTACTAAAATTACTTTTATTTTACAAACGATCTCTTTAGATACAGGGCTGGACTCATTTAAATCCTCATAGATCTTTTCCGCGCATTTTGTATGAATACATAATTATCAGTCCTATCAAGAAATATCGTAATAAGATACTTTCTGGGTAGTAAGATATTTATACCTAAGGTCAGATAGGCAGGTACTTAATGTAAAATAATGGTAGGAATTCAGCTATACATATCGTAAGACCGCAAAATAGTTGGAAAATGGCTTGACAGATGGTCATTATGATACTCATCGTATGCTAAAAATAGTACCCATACACCGCGCTTTATAGTACGGGAATGCTTGCTATATCGACGTGATTCTAACATGCACTAAGCTAGGCCTCAATGGTACTAAAATACCAATAACCATAACTCAAATTTTGAAATACTCCCTCAATAAAACTGTTTCATATTTCACCGAGGTACTTCAACCTTCCTGTTACACCTTGTACTGTAACACCAACCCTCCTCATAGCACACGAACTACACATAACGACACTAAGGCGTGGTACCTTTGTACCCAATGTGACGTGTATGGTACTTTTAGTGCCAGTTAGTCACCGCCCTTCGTTACAACCAACCTGACCGTTGAATATGTCCCTGTAATATCAGAGGTGCTTAGTTTAAACGTTTTTTGTTGAAAGGGTTAAGTAGTTGCATTTGTAAGGGTTAGGTCGGTTTATTAAAGTTATTGTTCACTGAAATAATAGAAGGTAGAGTAAAATTACACGCGGCCACTTGTTTGAAATTAATTGAGAACCTAGTGAGGTAAGCGCAGCCTCCGTGGGTTATTCAACTAAGTAGAGTAGAGTAAGCAAAAAAATAAACTTAACGTGGCGTAGGCTTCAGAACGCCAGCTGCTACGATTGTTACACGCATTTTTGCCTAGTTCACATTCTGATTACTACGCACCTGATTTTTCTGAAGCATCTTCAGGTTCGTACACAGCCACGCGTCAATGGATACTAAAGTCGTAAGGTATCGGAGATAAGTGTCGCGTTGTGTACGAAGGGCCTTACGAGACCCCAATTCCCATAGTTCAGATTACCAAGAGACATAGATTCTTCATTACA
Source organism: Agrotis exclamationis (assembly GCA_950005045.1). Taxonomy (NCBI): domain Eukaryota; kingdom Metazoa; phylum Arthropoda; class Insecta; order Lepidoptera; family Noctuidae; genus Agrotis; species Agrotis exclamationis. The sequence goes on along the minus strand of OX465433.1, from coordinate 21,945,128 downwards.
CATATGTATTTCTTTTTCAGTTTTTACGACTGAGGACAAAACTACTAACTTCTCTTCCTAAAGTATTTTAAAACCCCACTCATTCTATCATGCTTACCTAATGATGCCAAATGCTGCAAGTCTGAATACTATTTACAATAATAATATCTGTAACATTCCTCCATTAGACCGCCCTCGCCCTCGTTCCGTCGCCGTCGGTCCGTCTGTCTGTTAGCGGACGATCTAATTGGCGAGCGGTGCGGGGCGCGGGGCAGACCTAGTTTAGTTACCTGATTACATCGTGTTTGATTATTGTTACTGATGTAAGGATGAGTGGAAATGAGAAATTGAGGATAAGAGACAGAACAATCACGATTCTCAGTACGAACATACAACGTACGTACGTACTGAGAATCGTACGTATAGCAGTGTTTATTTCTACTTATTAATAAATGATGAATGATGCATATTCCCTACTTTTTGTTCAATCTAATAAATCAAATCATTCAAGCTGTATTTTCAGCCAAAATTGTAAAAAAAGTACAGAAAACCAACGCTCGCAAGCTCTGAAAGCCACTTTAAACTCGGCTAACTCGATAACACAAAGCGAGGACACAGAACCGAACTACAAAGTGTACCTGTTTTACTATTTATATCTTATTAAATACACACGAAAACTAATTAGCCAACATAATTTACGAGCCCAAACTCGTCCTGTCATGTTCTAACTGGACGTTTAAGGGCCGTCTATTGCGGCATTTACGGCTATTACGGAGCCTCCCGAAGGAGTAAAGCCTCAGATCGCCGGCCCGGATCCGGCCGGATTAAGCCGGATTGAACCGGATCGCGCCGGTCTCAGACCGGTCCGGCTCGCCGTAAATCTGTCGCTCTACGTTTATTACACGGATTTTATTAAGATCTTCTTTGCGTTGCTCCAACGTTTATTATTAGATAAAATATTATTTATAATAATAATATTGGAGCATGTTTCGGTTTTTTCGGCGATAAAAAGGGTTCGGTTAAATATAGCGCTCGTATTATTGATAGTGTATGCCCATGCCCTTTATTATTTAAAAACAAAGTGAGGTTTAAATGGACATTAAACTTTTTCTCTTGGACTTAACTTTATTAAGTTTAATAAATTATGTTCCATTAATTATTGTTCGAGACGAATAAAACACACGTCTTGAATTATACATCACCAGGTGTAACAACAATGACGAAGCACTCAAATCTAAGTGGATAGTACTAAAATGGAACTAGTGAACTTGATGTGCTCGTAAAGTTTCCTGAAAAGGCACCTTGAACCCTTAAAGGTTAAGATCAAGATAAAAGTAAGTCACACTTTATATTCAAGATCATAAAAAGTACTTAAAAATAAGATAAATCTATAATAGAGTTTATAATACTTAACGCTCCAGCCCTAGAATACTAATGGCCCTCAGGATGTATTCTAACACTAATTAATTTATTCTCTAATGGCAAAAAATTGTTCATAAAAACTTTAGAAAATTAACACTGAAAAACGCTACAAAATAATTTTCAAGAGCTCTCGTGTTAGGTGAAATGAGATAGCTTCTCTGCGATGGATCATCGCGATTTTAGAGATCCTTGTAGATGTGAACCATGGCTGGGCACCTGCTCTAACTTTGTATAAATAATAAAACCTAGTTTATTGACAAATCTCTACGGTGATAGCATCCAAAGTCTTACTTGTATTTCATACTAAATATTGAAAGGAATAAATATACCTATAATAATCTGATAAAAACATTCTGTAATCTAAAAGGAATTCTGCTATAAATCTGGTCATGCGCAGAACACAAGGTCCACTGTTTGCCGTTTGAATACGACGGCATATTCTAGCCAGATAGTCCATTGAGGGAATGCAAAGCTAATCCGCTTATACCGAAGAGGCGATCAGAAACTTGTCAAAAGGGATGTTTCAAACCCCTTTTGAAAATGCCTACAATCACAGCAGTTATGTTTTAAAGACTACAGGGTCTTGGTGACAAAATAAAGGGTAATAATACTTTGTCTTCTCTGAAATTAAAACATGATTACCAACCACCCTTACTTATTCAACCCAATAAACATCAAAGAAGCTATCACTCAGTTGAAATATAAGGAGAAAATAGTAGTCCCCCATTAGTTGGCCCAGATGTTGAGAATAGTCTCAAATAGTCCCAAATCTAGGTTTACGACTGAGCCTGATTTCAGTACTTAATGGGTTTTATTGTGAGGCCTAAAACGTTTCTGTTAAAGCGGTCCCTTTGCGAAAGTTTAATTTTCTAGACCTTTTGTTCCTAAAAAGAGTAGATTCAGGTTTAGACATAGAGATGTTTTTGTAAGTTTACTATTACTGTGTGGCGAGAAAATGAAATACAAACAACCGTTTATGTAATATAACATACATACAAGATTTTAGCAAATTACTTGTTTGATGTTCTTACAAAACGATCATTATCATCATCATCCTTTAAAAAAATCCAGTTCGTTCAGTTGTCTCACTTTCATACGGAACTCAAACAAACCTCGTCAGCGCACTTCACAACATTTTTTTACCGAAGGGTGGCAGCGAGGGTGGTTCCACGATAAATCGCGGCGATCCTCAACAAACAATGTTTTTGAACGTTATTAATGGCCTCACCCGAGGGATGCTACTATCATCTGCTGTCATTCTTTCTTTTGACGCTACACAAATAATTTGCCAAGTTTTTTTCGAGAGCTCTCCTTACGATATAATTACTGGAGTGTCCGCTGTCGGTTCATTCTGTGCGGGATTATTTGCTTTGTTTAGATTTTTCGGAGAGGGTAACGCTATGAGGGTAATTGGCGTGAGTAGCGGTTTTGTAGTCATTTGTTTTCATAATTATCTCAAGTTCCTTTAGATTAGCTTATTAGGTTGCCGGCTTATAATAATTAATTGGTAATTCGATACACTAAAAGTAAATTACAAAATGAGTGGAAGACTATAAAGAGAGTGAAATTCAGAAAGTGATTTTTAAGGATGTTTGGAATTGTAAAACGCCAGCAACGATGTTTCTTTAGTACTTTAGAACATTAAAAAACCGGCCAAGTGCGAGTTGGACTCGCCCATGAAGGGTTCCGTAGTAGCAAGCATAGATTAGGGATATAATTATATTGAGATTAGTAAGTAATATACACAAACAATAAAAATAATTTCGTTTTCATAGGGTTGTATGTATGAATGGCAAAGTTAAATTTGCGGTTTTTGAAAATGTACTATATCTCAAAAACTGCTAACTGTATCTCATCCAAACCAATTTTTGTTGGAAGTTTTTGTTGAGGTCTACAATACATATTTTTTTTTTAATTTTATCATTCTCTTATTTTCGAAGTTACAAGGGGGGGGGGGGACACATTTTACCACTTTGGGAGTTTCTCTCGTGCAAACTGTTCAGTTTAGAAAAAAAATATAGTAGTAACCTCAATATAATTTTTAAAGACCTATCCATAGATACCCCACACATATGGGTTTGGTGAAAAAAAAATTTTTGAGTTTTAATTCTAAGTATGGGGGGCACTGACAGCGGGGAGGTATGAGGGGCTGTGACATACGGACGGACAGACAGACATGACGAATCTATAAGGGTTCCGTTTTTGCCATTTGGCTACGGAACCCTAAAAAGTCCTAACAAACATTAGCATCATTATCAAGGTACGTAGAAACATCTTTAGCCAACGAGAAAACATAAAGTAAAAAACTTTATCATTTGTGTTACTCATAAATTATAAACGTGTGTAATATTCCGAGAAAAATGATAAGTGACCCCATTGCAGTCTAGTGCTTGAAAATAAAGAAAAAACTTTTATCACGCCGCGCCAGGGTACCTGTATTCTTTCCCTACTTCACAAATATATTATCACAAGCTTCGAACAACAAAGGAATACACGTGACAAATTATGTGTAATGTCATAAAAATGGCGGTAAGAGGCGCCACCTGTCGGCTGCCGGTGAAATACGAGCGAAACGTGTGGATCCTTCGGCGAATGTTGTCGAGTACCGGGCATTTGCCACAATAACTGACACTTGGCGATATGATGCTTACGATCAATCGGTTAGTGGGAAAATGTTTATTGTGGATAAAATCACCTCTATTAAGAAGTGGTACCGTCCTGCCTTAATAAGCCGTGGGTTCTTTAGGTGTCGAAGTTGACTAATTATTAAACTTCTAAAAGAGATTTTTTTTAAAGTTAAGTTAGTATTTTGAAAGGTTTTGAGATATTGCTGGTTTTGTTACAAATGATAAAGCGCTGACAAGCCAACAACTACTACTCTGCAGTCAAATCAGCATAGAAAATTGAATCCTCCAAAAATAACTGCAAACTTTAGTGGACACCGACATGAATAACTTCAAACTTAATGACACAAAGAGCTTAGGCGGACAAGCATTACGCCTAATTTGGGGTCCTTTACGCTATAAAAAAGAAATGGAACTGGCAGTGATTCATTAAGCGCGTTTTAGAAATGGGCCTACGATAGCTCCCAGGGGAAGCATTCCGCGTCCATTTAGTGTTGATGACGCGGCGCGACTACTTAATAAGGAACGCTATTTTTAAAATGGTTAATTGGTTGCTTGGAAGTAACGGTATATCACGTGTAACAGAAGAGTAATCATACCCTTAATTTTGTTCAAAATTAAGTGTATTTGTGGTGAATGAATGCGTTAAAGGCTGTAGTAAATTCTAATAACTTTTCAACTTAAGCCTAAACTGCACACTAAATGATAACAAACGTAAGTAAACGCATTAGAAAATAATGTCGTTGACAATGGCCTGTATTCCCGGTTAGCTCGTCAAAGGGCCGCAAAGGACGAGACATAAATATCTTGTAAACAACGCCATCCAATAATATGGGCTATAGGAACGGTGCTATGGGCAAAGAATTTGGGACTGTCCTTTGACTATTACTTTTGTTTGAATTCAACGTCTGAATTTGATTGATCAACTATTTTACGAATGATGTTATTTTTCTTGTGTTTTTTGTAAGTAATTGTGCAAATACGTGTACATTTGTACAACAGAGATTTTTATTGACCTCTACACATTTATTCAATTCTCCTTCACCATGCTAGTAGAGGTAATTATTCATTGAAAAAGTTAACCCAATACAAAAATATTGCTGGAAAAATATTAAATGCGAAGCCATTGAGCCGCCGTTTCATATTTTTCAAATATTCAAACTATTGCTCGACTAATAGAATTCAGACAAGTATTGAGCTACAGTGATTTTGTTTTGATTGCGCCTTTGTAGCTTTATTTGCATGTCATGCACGTTCAAAACATTATTTATTGAACTTGTCAGCAATACTGTTTTTCGTATTTTTCGTGTTAATTTTTGATTTTTCTTTTAACCATTTTTAGGGTTCCGTAGCCAAATGGCAAAAACGGAACCCTTATAGATTCGTCATGTCTGTCTGTCTGTCTGTCTGTCTGTCCGTGTATGTCACAGCCACTTTTTGTCAAAAGTATAAGAGCTATCCTGTTGAAACTTGGTAGAAAGATGTATTATGTGAACCGCATTAGGATTTTTACACAAAAATCAAAACAAAACAAATTTTGGGGGTGCCCTCCATACTTAGAATTGAAACTCAAAAAAAATTTTTTCACCAAACCCATACGTGTGGGGTATCTATGAATAGGTCTTTAAAAATGATATTGAGGTTACTAACATCATTTTTTTCTAAACTGAACAGTTTGCGCGAGAGACACTTCCAAAGTGGTAAAAAGTGTGTCCCCCCCCCGTAACTTCTAAAATAAGAGAATGATAAAACTAAAAAAAATATATAATGTAGATCTCAACCAAAACTACCAACGAAAATTGGTTTGGATGAGATACAGTTAGCAGTTTTTGAGATATAGTACATTTTCAAAAACCGCAAATATAACTTTGCCATTCATACAAATACTATGAAAAACAAAGTTATTTTTATTGTTTGTGTATATTACTTACTAATCTAATATAATTATATCTCTAATCTATGCTTGCTGCTACGGAACCCTTCATGGGCGAGTCCAACTCGCACTTGGCCGGTTTTATTTAATTTAAATACTTGTACGAACAAATTAATTCACGTTATACTAAAACAAGGTGGGACGAAGCAAATGTCAACGAAATCTTCCTGTACCAACCGATTCGGTGCTAGCGGTATGAGATATGTCATTTAACTATACAAATAGCCTTATAGAAAAAACTCTTTTAATGTAATTTTTATAGCAATCTAATCTAAAAGAGCCTAAAATGTATCTTCTATTCATTAATCTTTAGTAAAAAAACTTGAGAAGAGCTGTGATGTATATCCTGCTAATTTATAAAAATCTTGCACAAGAGTTATCCCTCAAGTAATAGCTCAGCTTATGGCTACACTAGAGGAAGGCACGGTTTCTTAAGTGGCGCTCAGCTGGGCGGCCGAGGTGCGGCCATTCGCAATAAAATGCTTCTCTTTAGGTACATCCGGAGATTTGTTGTTATGGGCTATGTAACTACTGTGTTTTTATACCTCTTCTTTATAATTTGATGACGCCATTACATTAACGTAACGTCATTACAACTACTGCAGCTGTTGACACTGATAATGATAAGTCTGGTGCTGCAGCATCTAGATCAAAAAACACCAACTACAGGGAATCTAGAAATATTACAGCAAAGAAAACATACTTTTGCCCATGTCTTACCGGAACAATGAGCCAACCTAGACCAAAAAAAAAAACACGTCATGCAATTAATATAAAATTATATAAAATTAAAAATATTATTAGACAAACAAAAACAATATAATTCTAATGTCAAACAACAATTTTCATTGACATTGCCCAAATCATTTGATCCAGTTGTTTTGTTTACTGAAGCTCGTTAGCAAACAAAGCAACTCCCAAAGTTTGAATTACAATAACTTCACAAGTTTCACAAACTGTTTTCCCATTCATTATAATTGGCCAATCCACAACCATTTCAAACAGTTCGTTGTACACAAACGTGGAGAGACAAATAGATCGTTCATTTTCGTCCATAATCGTTGAGCCCTTAATTCTAAACAAATACTCGTCTGATTAGTATTAGCCGCGTCAGTTGGAATAGTTAGTGTCCAGTGATGCGTGCAGGGTATCTAACAGCCGTCTGTCTGTCTGCATAATTATTATGTATACAATTGTTGTGATCTCATTGTATTTGTTATTACAAGTTTATTTAAGCTTTATTTAAATCAAATTCTTTATTTGGATCGAAATTAAATCAAACACCAAGTGGCTACCATAAAACATGTGCTTATGATTTTGGTAAGATTCCTGCAAACTTTATATAAATGAAAAGTATAAACAGTTAAATGTTTCTCTCACATTGTCATAAGGTACTATATCTTTTACTAAGTACAGACGCCAGCAAGTCAGCCTACCTGTAGCTGCAAATTTTACTAATCGAACATTAACCTTCCACTATTGTGTTAAGATCGAAAATCTATTTAAGTTTGACAAATTGTGGTAGCTTGGCGTCTTTACAACAATGGCATTATAAAGACATCTTCCACAAATGAAGTAGCTAAAGCCAATATTGGCATGTACAATTATAATTATCTAAACTAACTTTCGTTTTCCCAATCGTAGTTAGCACAATATTATTGTAGCGCATGTTCAAATAGTAAGCACCCAGTGACGCGTGAGGTGCATTTCAGCGCCGACTGTCTGTCTATCTGTCTGTGTGTCTACATGTTTGTATGTTTGTTTGTCAGCGTGTGCGATCAGGTGTGCTAATCTCTCTTCATTGTCTGCATTTGTATTTGATTTGTTGAATAGGGGTTGGTTTTGTTTGAGAGAACTCACATGCTCTGAATATGATAATTTTATCGGTTGATTTAACCGTTTGTTTTGTGTGATTTTATCTTACTAATAATACGCAAGTTTGTGAAGATGGATGGAAGTTTGTTATTCTTTTATGTAAAAACTGTACTGAACGGATTGAATGAAATGAGGAACACATATAGTTTATGACCTGGATAATTTTCAACACAATTTAATCTTACCGTGGGTTAATTTTCGAGTTGTGGCGGTCGAAGCCGCTGTCAATAAAAAGTTTTAACACGGCTGTTGATTTTTTTATTTATCATTTAATAGTCTATCTTTATTTAATACATGCATCTTGATAATTAAGGTTTATTTTTAAAGTCTATTTGTGTATAAAAGTTTTTAATGAATCAAAATCGTACAATCGTAAACGGCTGAGTACGCGTGTTCACAAACGACCACGTTAACATAGTCAGCGAAGTTTAAAATATTCCGGAAACCATTTTATATAAAATGTCCACTTTGTAGAACATTTAGATAACGCGTGATACGGAAAAAAGTAAATTAAAAAGATACCTCGCTGTCCGCCCGGCCGCAGCTAAAGGGCTCGCCGCCCACCCTATTATTTTAGCCACATTTTACCTTCATTTTTCAGTATGGAAACATACAACTGCGTGGTTTAAGTCATAATATAAATTAGATCGTTTGTTTCATTTGATATTTATAACCGAAAATTAATAAAAAGTGGTTTTTACCACAGTTCTCTTTTGTGCTTTAAGCCTTTATGTTTGCCCCGCTTGGGCAGAGCACCGCCGTGTCCTCACGGCAGTGATAGGCGGAGACCTCTCGCGCCCGGCTTTGGTCGAGGCCATGCTGCGGGGCGAGACGGAGTGGGAAGCGGTAGTTATGCTCGCGAAGTAGGAGGCGGACCGTGAGAGAGAGAGGACAGCGTCCTCCCTCCGCCCCAGCCGCAGTGGTAGACGCCCACGGCGTCGGACGTCGCAAGACGATCTCCGGCCACCGTAGGCGCGGGCATGCGGGCGGCGAGTAATGGGCAACTCGCCGCCCGATCATGGACCATGCCCGGGTCGACGGCGCGTAGTGTTCCACGCGCGCCTCAAAGCGCGTCAGCAAGATGACGGGGACCCCCTCTAGAGGGCCAAAGCCTGCCGGGGTCGCGGGACTTATACCATTACCGTGACCCTGGAACGTAATAAAGGGCTAATGAAGGACACCGTGGATTTTAGTCAGTACAAGTCTGACAGTCCCTCCCGCCCTGCCCTGGATGGGAGGACTCATTTGATGATTTTACCACGCTAAAGAAAAAAAAAAGCCTTCATGTTACCGCCATTATCGGCGCTACTCTGGGTAATGTAACTTGTACACGGTTCTTTTTTAAATTATTCACTAAAAAATTATAACATTTACAGGTTTTTGAACATACCTGACTCGTTATAAGCAAATCCGTACAAAGGGATTCAAAGTAAATAAACGCAGAAACGGAAGTTAGGCAAACCAACGTTCATTAGCACTTTGTTTAATATCTCACCGCTTACCTTTAATGAAACGTCTTCTTTTTGTTGTTTCATTTGTACCTTAAAATGAGTAGGTATAACAAGTATGTTTCTATTTAGTGAAAAGTTTTAAACAAAACGTCTTTACCTACTACTACTTGCTCTCATCACAATTTACCGCTTGCTAAAAGCGCTTCGACCGCTCACAGCGCCAGCGCTTCGCTCGCTCCCCTCATCACGTAGATTACACAGTACCTCGCAGTAGCGGAGCTCATTTGCTGGTAATTGATGGCCGCTTATCTGATTCCTCCACAATTCATACGGGACAGGTGTTTTAATAATCATATGTAGGTAAGCCCTTCTAAAATAATAGGTACTTAAATACCTCTGGATGATGAATTATGAGTAGAATAATAATTATTTTTGTGCGTCATCTAGATCTGTGGTAGCAACAAGAATGGATAAAGTAAGGAATGAGTTTAAAAGGGGAAGTTTGAAAGTGGCGCCTGTTACGGAAAAAAATGAAAGGGAATCGTCTATCTTGGTATGGACATGTGATGAGGAGGGATGACCCATGTGACTAAGAAAGTGATGAGTATAAATGTTGATGGATGGAGAGGACGAGGAAGGCCAAAGAAAAGATGGATGGATTGTCTAAGGAATGATATGAAAGAAAAAGGAGTAAATGATACTGTGACGTCTGATAGGGGAGAATGGAAGAAGAAAGCGTGTTGCGCCGACCCCAAATAGAATGGGATAAGGGCAGGAAGAAGAAGATCTAGATCCGTGGTAGCGTAAAGTAGTAAATAAAAAAAAGAGTAGTAAACATCCTCTTTAAAATCAGTGGGCAGATTAGACTTTATATTATTTTCAAAAAGACATGTTTTAATAGTAGTAATAGTTACCTTAGTATTTTTAAACCTTTCTGCATCAATTCAGTGGCTAACTCTTACTAAATTGTTAATATTTATCATCTACAAAACTCTTAAAATACATTATAATATTATTTTTTACTAGCGACCAGGCTCGAATCCAAGTGATAAAAAAAATTACGAACGCAATAAAAAAAAAATATATTCAAATCGATCAGCCATCCTCAAGTGAAGTGAAAAATTTATATTTTTTACATGACTATCCAATAAATACTTCATCATTTCACTATGACATGTCCAATCATTGACCAAATCTCTCAGATAACACAGTACGCACATAACATTCCACCGCCTACGCAACAAGTCTTCGTATCTCCAAGGAGCCACACGTCTTCACCAAAACATGGCCTTTACGTCGACTTAATATTCCTCAGCTGTCCCTACACTCGCCCTTATCTCAAGGATTCTGGTATTAATTAATTTTAGAAGAACCTCCTCTTACTTCAGCAGGCTTATCTCTAAGAGGGTACCACGTAAAACTGTAAGAGAAATTGTGAGATATGTTGTTTTGTATTGTTATGTGGGACGTCGTCTTAAGACCAAATGGTCTTAAGACGACGTTATTCGATGGGTTAAGCAAAATGTTTGTTTTGTTTTGAATTCTCACAGCTTTCTTTATCATATTTTGTCCTAACTTTCTTGCTTGCGTATACTAACCAAGTGAATAAGTAAAACTTAGTTCCAATAGTAAATGGTCACCTGGATTATATTTTATGGCCACGTTTTAGGGACTGTGACATTGAGATAACAGTTTTCCTGGTATCATTTTTTTACAGCCATGACATTTTTTGTTTCTTTGCTCACCACTGAACCTATAACGTTAAGTAGAACTATTATTATCCATAAAGCATAACCAAATAACCGTTCTTAAACAACTGGTGACCAATACACGAAAAGAAGATTGCCAGAATGTAAGACCCAAATCTAATACTTTGCACTTTAACTCCATAAGATCAACACCCGGGATGGCGAGTGCTCAACTCATAACTATCTCCTCACAACTCGTATTCCGGGAACTATCTCGGACTATAACTATTTATTAAGAAAACGCTATTATTATAGAAGTTCTAGAAGTTTCCGCGAACACTTCAGCTTACAGTCGCTCCAAACTTTCTGGAATCTTTTATTTTTGCGCTTTTCTTATAACTGTGACTTTATTCTTCAAAGTGATTCTTTTTAGCATTTCTTGTTAATTAAGTATTCACTAGGGGAACAGTGTATAAGACGGGGACACGAGGTATGATGGGAAATCACACACCTAAGGTAAACTTAACACAAAACTAACGTAGCACTAGCGCCAACAGGACGCCATTTGCGTCTGGCCGCTTGCAAATGACGTCGTGATGGCGCTTGCTCTACGTTAGTGTTGTGTTATGTGTGCCTAAAGAGTGTATGTCCCCGTTATACCTCGCGATTATTAACGTCCCCGTCTTATACACTGTTCCCCTACTGGTTTGTAAATATTATATGTTACTTTTTATACAGAATATTATGAACATAAAAATAATGAAAGCCTCATTGATGATCAGTTTTTTTTTACTTAACCATAAATAATTTTAATCGAAAACATAAATTCATGTTAAAAACAGATAAATTAACATGAACATTTTACAAGCTGTTAATTACGAAAATCAAACTCATTTTCGTAATTATTTGAGTGGCAATATTTAATTCTGTAATGTTACCGGTACGAAGTAATGGTATTAATAATATTCATTAACGGGCTTGAAACTGATTAATTCTGTTCGATACTTCATCATAAATACAGCGGGCAAATTAATCGACTCCCTGCAGCATGTAGTGTCCAGCGCAGCTCGTAAGTCACTGTCCATTGATAGATTACTTGCTTTATTGATTGGCTTATTATGAACAGAAGCTGTAATGTAAGATGCAGTTTGTAACGTGTGAAATTTTTGTGCAATGTTATTTTATGGAGAAGCTTGTAATTTTCAAGGTATTCAGAAGGTTTTAAACTATTTGTAAAAATGAAAAGAATAGCTCCAGTGTGAGAATTGAATGGCAATGTCATTCAGGCAAAAATATCATTCCAATTGAAAACAGACATTGACGAACCCTTGATTATAATCGAGGAAAACTATCCGGTTACTGACAGCACAAAATTACCTGAAACAAACAAAAATATTCGTTATAATAATGATGCCAATACAAACTGAAAGCAAAACTTATTTCACTCTCACACAACATCGATAAAGAAAAATAAACAATGGTTCTTATAACAGCTATCATGGCTGCCTCAGAGTATTCCCTCGTCGGTGATTCGCACACGAAAGGTAAAAATACTCGAATAAACAACCCCCTGTATTGATGTAAGATTTATTCCAAAGTTCACGATTCGATGCTCAAGTCAATATATCCAAAAATGATGGAAATATCTTGTATATTTGTTCGGTTTTGACACAGACTAAGTGAGTGATTTCGCGTTTTTCCTTTGAGCAAGTCAAAAAGGTAAGTACTAGATTTATATGCGAAGGTAGTCTTAGATAAAGTATGTTAGCTTTTTCCCTGGAGTTTGCGAGGCCAAATAGTAGTGTATAAAAGAATAATGTTATTTACGGTTTCGGCACAAAAGATGATTTATTGTCAATAAGAGATGTTCTTATCGAGAAAGTAAGAATATAAATTGCGCTTAACCTTGGATATCTAGAGAGTTTCTTTAGGAATTTATTTTCTTTCCCTTCTTGCTTGTAATTTTCAGTTGAAAAATATCCATGTGTATCTAATCCTGCCAAAAAGTTTGATAGATTTTATTGCTTTTGTTTAAATTTCTCGTCAAACTTCAAGAGAAACCATTTTTAATTACAGTTATCCAGTTATACAAATCCATGTTCCAGCAACTCTAAACAAACAAACAGCTTTCCATCCACAACGGCTACACTCCACAATGAAAACAAAATTGCTCCCGATACAATTGTAACAGTTCTTTTATTACTGTTCCGAAAAATAACAGTTACTGTGAAAAGTTCTGTGCAATAAAGCCCTAGTGAAATCAATTTTAATATCACGAGCAATTTCTGTTCAGATGGAAATGGGCTATTCATTTCGTGTATGTCGTTAGCCGTACGAATTCAACTTGTTAGGGCCTGTTGTGGGCCAAGTTGGGAACGGTTTACGATTGGCTCGTAAATAACAGGCGCGCATTTACAGGTTATTTCGTCGTGAGAACGCTTGGGAGTTTTATTCGTGTTTTGCTCCGCTATAGGATTTTGATAACCCATTTGTCAGTTAGCAGTAAAAGTGTTGTGTTGGGAAATGGGAGAAGGAAATCAGGATAAATATTTTGTTGATTTTGTTAGTTCAAGGTCGTGAGCGTGTTTATATTCGGAATTTTGAAGAATATTTTCTATCATACATTTAATTTTCTGGAGGTAAATACTGTTTGGATCGGAATGACTATTTGAGGGATATCAATTAAAAAAACTTATCCATTTAATATTTTCACAAGTCAGTCATAATTGTGACGTGTCGCGTCTAATTGTCATCACGTTAAATTCAAACTCGAGCTTATCTTCTTCATAATTAAAAACAAAGTGCCTCAAATTGGACTTTTAATCATCATAGCTAAATGTTACGTTTATAAAGTAAACCTTCGTTAGCATTAGCATTGATAACTATTTATTGCCCTCCATCATCGTAGATCCCTGAGTCAACAGGACGAATTTATGTATATTCTAGAAGAAATGTAAATACTCTTATTTTATTTCGCTGTTCTGTCTCTCTCCTACCATACGCTTACGAATGAGGTCCATACTTACAAATGAGCATAAATTGTGCTCGTTCATTAGATACACGGAAAAACGACGCTTTGACCCTGCCATGTAATTGCAGACCGACTAAATGCCGGAGCAATGTATGTATGTATGCGTTTCATTGCGGTTTCTAGTGTTGTCATACTTGACTGTGAAAAAGTTACCTTTTCATAATATACTTTTTTTTTGTTATTCACGTTTTGAATTTAAACACAAGCTATTTAATATAGGATCAGTGGGGCTGGCACAGTGTGAAATTGTGCTAAATTACACTTAAAAGAGTTGTCAAACCTCTCTCTCATAATTAAAATGTACGCAAAATATTTATACAGCTATTAAAAACAAAAGTAATGCCCCACACATTGTCCGTTTTATGTCAACCGTAATAAAATGGCACAACAAAAAAATAGGAATTACAATTTAAAAAATGTATGCCCATAAATCTAACAAAACAGTAGAGAATGCTGAAAAATGGCAACCCCGGGATCCCGCGTTTCTCCTATTATTGTTTGATATTCAAATGTGCTGTTCATTCAAAGGGTTTTATTTATTAATTGCACTGCCTTTGAGAGCGCGTTGAATTTTTCTCATGTGGATTGAACCGGTTTTAGCTTTGGAAGCGCGGAATATGATTATGTTGATTACTGGCAGTATTGTCAAATTGGTTTATTAAAATACCAATTTGGTCAAATCAGAGATATGTCGAAATTTCGCTCAAAATGGGTATTTAAACACCAGGTACACCTAGCGTGATGGCTTCAATAAAAAGAATAGCCTATATTGATTCCGTCCGTTACGTTATGGGTGAGAATCGAAATCGTGACAGGCAAAGCAGCAGCCGATCGTCTAACCACTGCCACTCCGTTAAACGTACCATTCTTGGAGCCATTCACAAAGTTTCCCAACGGTATATGAAATAATGAGTCTGTATTTTCGAACTGAATGAAATCGCAGCTATCTGGCCTGAATATGAAACATTAAACCGTAGTGCTCCGATATCGCTTGTATCCACTCACAGCCTCGCAGATACAATGACATATTAATTATACAGGCTTATTGTGAACAGCACGGGCGCTGACAAATACCTGCGTTTACAGGGAGTTAATTTGTTGTCAAACTGAAATTTTAGACTACTAATTATATACCTACAAATATTACAAATGGGTCCATCAGCTTATTAGAGATATACCTAATTTGCTATATCTTCCATGATTATCAACCTGGGTCGAAAGATCTGGGCGCTTGGAGGGGAACGGACAATATCCTCTTGCGCCTCCCATAAAATAGCCTGCTTGCTGGCAATGGAAAAATTACGAGATGCCTACTCGGACCTGTCTGTCTTGGCATTGCGAGGCGTCGCCTTTCATTATTAAAAGAAAGAGGGAGGATCAGGTCACTCCATTTTAACAGAAACGAGGTGAGTTAAAAGTAAATCGTCACTGCTGGGGTAGTTGCGGAGATCGTAAAGTTGGACTATCATAATTATAGGTATATATGGAAAGAGCAAATTTAACTAGTACACAAATACACAATAAGAAAACATTGGGAAATAGACTAAACAATTTTACCACATCCAGACTCAGACTGAAATATGGTATCAATATCTTTTAATCTTTCCATTGAGTCTACCCCGGATAATAACTTTTTAACAAAAAAATCAAACCGACGAAAGATTGAACTGAAAAGCTAAAAATAAATTTTGAGGCGGCGCCAAACAAACATACAAACATGTACCTAAATTAATTATTTGAAGCGAAGCATAATTTTATTGTAGCTAGGTTGCTTTTCGTTGATTGTTTCTTTGGCGCCGCCTCAAAATTTATTTTTAGCTTTTCAGTTCAATCTTTCGTCGGTTTGATTTTTTTGTTAAAAAGTTATTATTTTTAGCTTTTTAGTTGTATACCATGATTAGAGTGTTTAACACATGGAAAAACCCGTCTTCCCTTTTGTCATTGTCAACGTAACCGTCACAGTAATTAGTATTAACTGTTGAGGACCTGTAACTTGCAACTAAAAACTCCACTCTCAGACTGTCAACGACTGTCAAATCCCAACTATGTTTAAAGTTCTAATCATGATGAATGAAATGAGCCCAAATACGATATAGTTGCTGTTAACTGTTGAGGATCTCTTGCTACTGCCTTCTGTCCTCATCATCAGACCCTCGATGACAATTATACTCCAGCTAGGTCTAAAATTTTCATCAAGACTAATGAAATGAGCCCAAACACGATATAGGTGCTGTTAACTGTTGAGGACCTCTTGCCCCTGCTTTACGTCACCATCCTCAGACCCTCGATGACAATGATACCTCAGCTGGATCTAAAGTTCTCATGAAGCTGAGTGAAATGAGTCCAAACACGATATAGCTGTTGTTAACTGTTGAGGAACTTTTGGGACTGACTTCACAACATAACAGGGATCTGAAGTTGATCTGATGATGGTGACACCATCATGTTATCTTCTCCACATCTCTGCTATATAGTAATGTCCTCAGAACTACATATGTTAACTTTATTTCAAACGAATCGGTTCACAACTGAAAATTCTGTAGGAAAGTTGACAATCAATTCCTTTTTTTCTACCCTTAGAGGCCGATTTTAGTTTTGAAATTAAAATGGGACCAACTTTGAGATATACTCTTTCCAACAAAAAAAGAATTTTTGAAATCGGACCACGCTGGGAAAAGTTATGCGTGGTCATACATAAAAAAAAAAAATAAAAAAAAAAAAAAATATACATGTCGAATTGAGAACCTCCTCCTTTTTTTTTCGTCGGTTAAAAATATGATGTTTTCAAAACTTCCATCTCAAATCACTTTTATCTTCATAATCTCAAATCTTAGCCGGGGAAAGAGATCGCAGTAAAAAGGCCACATTTGTCATAGCTGTCACTGCGGAAGATTAATGTCCTCTCGGTGGCCATGTTAAGCTAGTTTTAATATTTATTCTCTGGCATTCATGAATGTTGAGAACATCATCCATTTTAGGTTAATGACCTGCTTCTAGGTTTACAATGGACTTTACTTTTGGCTTATAGGCAATATGTATTAATTAGCAAAATTGCAGTACCTACTTTTGAATTATTTGCCAAAATAATTATAAATGACGATCTTTGAGCTTTTTCCTTCTTCTTTAGATGAAATAGGAGTATAATATTCTTGCAGCTGAGCAAAATTATTTTCAAAGAATTCTTACACAAATTACTAACGCGACATAGTAAAGTTAGATTTTAGTTTGGTTCATATTATACCAGCACAATATACAAGGCGTCAGTATAATTTAGACACGTTGAATCGTAGTCGCCAGTCCATAAACGGACTCGGATAGTGACAGTTACCATAGTGTACAAGTATTTCTTGGAACTGTTACAGCTTCAGTTCCAGATAACACGAGGTTTCTCAGCACAGTGCACGGTTAGCGTGAAAACGGAGCGTGTAGCCAGTTGCACACCTGCACAGCTGCACAGAACGCGAACAAACCGTGCCGTGTACCGCCGTGATTAATAAGCGTGCGGCCTATGCTGGGCTGTGGTGCAAGCGAAACGATGTAACGGGGACATTTATTAGATAGACCCTGTTCCATTAATTCTTCTTTGCGTACCAGAGCTTTCTTTAAATATGTAAAGCTCTGGTTTACCTCTGGTTAGACAAAACAAGATAATACTCGTATGTACCTTTTTTTTTGCGTGGTAAAATCATCAAATGAGTCCTCCCGCCCAGGGCAGGGCGGGAGGGACTATTACACTTGTACTGACTAAAATCCACGGTGTGCTTCATTAGCCCTTTACGTTCCAGGGTCACGGTAATGGTATAAGTCCCGCGACCCCGGCAGGCTTTGGCTCTCTAGAGGGGGGCCCCGTCATCTTGCTGACGCTCTTTGAGGCGCGCGTGGAACACAACGCGCCGTACTCGTATGTAGCTTGGAAAAGCTGAGGAAATTATTTAGAATACGAAACTTGAAATTGGTCTATAGTTTGCCCAAACCCAAATAAAGTTATTTAAAAACACATTGTTTAAAGTTAATTAACGTGCTTGTAACGCCAGCATTAGCCTATATAGCCCAACACGGCGACATCGGCTATTTTCGTTAAATCTTCATAAATCCGCCAGTGTAAAAATAGTGCTTAAATTATTATCAAGTTTGAATAGCACAAGCATGATTGAAATTACGATATTTTCTGCATTTTTTATTATTAACTTTATTATTAACCAAAAAAATATATATATAGGTACAAAACCTGACGTATTTCATGACTTGAAAACTCTTGCTGATTATAATTTATTCATGGATTTATAAGTTAGTCTTTGAAGCCGCAAATTTTGCGACAAGAGCCTAACAGTAACTTGTTTCAAGATAAATTATTTTGGAACTAGATCTTCGTCTTGTTAAATTACTGGTTAGAAGGTAATTTGATTACTTACACGTGCCTTTGCCTAATAGGGTCAAGAAAATCTAAACGAGAAAAAAGTTTCGATTAGGCTTAATTCACACGACGCGGCACGACGCTGCGTGCACATTTTAACAGGGTGACTCAAAATATAACTTTATCTACTACACGCCAAGATACAAATTTCCAGTTTTGTCGCGTCACGTCGCGTCGCGTCGAGTCTCAGTGTCACTAATTTGATCTGACTCTCCTGTGCCTGATCTCTCGCGAGTCTTAGCAGATCTCCGTTCTATGGGACTTCAAAAGTAAGTAAACAGATTGACCTATGCCTGCGCATATACACTTATGAACTATATTGTGCGTCATAGAACCTGCAATATGCCATTAAGATTGGCATTTTTGAGTGGTTAAACCATAAAATAGGTTTTTCCGTCCTAGGTAGAACAGAAGGGACTGTCCGATTTTCCTTTGCGTTCCTAAGCAACACTGTCCTTTTTAAACGATTCCGTGACCGCGGCAGACATTTGTCTATATGGGGTCTGCCGTAACCGAAAATGGTTACAGTTATTGTATAAGTCGGAACTTTAAAACTTTATACTAAAGAAGTATATTTTCTGCAACTATGCGTTTATCGCTCGCTTTCTCTCTCCGCCCTCGCTCATGACTGGCGCCCGCTACCGTGGGAATACGTCCGTCGACACGAGATTTATCCCATCAGGTGGAGCCGTCCACTAATTACACTCACGCACCGTTCACATCTTCAAACAAATCATGAGCAATCGCACAGTTTTCGCTGTAATTGTACCTCCGCTTTCTAGTTTTGTGCGTCTATTTACTGGAATATTACCGCAATGTTTGCGTTGTACCTACCTCAATTTACTCATACGTGTTATTAAGTAAATGGTAAAACGTATACATTTTTGGCCCACACTAGGAATTTCTCATGAGTCGTGGGTGTAACTAATACCCAGACCCGGAACAACTACTTCTAGGTCATACAAATAATTGTTCTGTGCGGGAATCAAAACTGGTATAAGGACTTTCAGTAAGTGACTATTTGAAAGAAAGAAAACACATTTATTAGTCACAAGCCACTAGAGCACACCACATAAACATAAAAAACGTAAAAACAAGTTTTTTGGATATAGGTACCAGAGCTGTTATTTGGGTTAAATTAGCCTTTATTTCGATGTTATTTTGCCTGCAAACTCGAATAATATATTATAGGATGTTCACTTGAGCATTGTTTCACCTACTTTCAAAAGGTACGAGTAGGTAACTTGTCTTTTTTACAACTTATCACTTGACACATTAAGTGAACCTACTTAGTGAGGACAGTTTCCGTGGAAGTCGTACAAGTTAGCAGTAAGTAATAGACAGGTAGACACTCCACCTTGTTGTATCCCTCCGAGAGGATGTCGCTTCGTAATCACTCGGTCGTTGCCGACAGTTCCCGAAGGCATTCTGATTCGAGTACTATTTTATTTTGTAGATAAAGTCAGGTAGGCAGACCTTCAGGGTCTTTTCTTACTTCTTTCGGTTACAAATATGTTTATGTTTTTAATGAGGATAGATTATGTCATTTCCTAATCGCGGTAATGGTCATAATTATGTACTAATATTTCGACCAAAACGGATATTTTTTTCCCTGTAAAATGTACTCCGAGTATAATTTTAGACTTGCAAGCAGAGTAATCCGTTGGCAAAAGTTATTGTTAAACAAAAGTATTTCAATACTATTTTATTCTATGAAATATACAAAGATTTATGATTGTTAACTTTTGTCTGCATCGATCAAAAACGTCAAAAATATTTCGATAAAATTGAAAAGCAACAATAAAATTTGCAACACATTCGCGTTCCATCCGAAAAACTAGTGTTATTTAAAGCTTGAACGCTCAGTTGGGATTAAAGCATCCATCAATTTAACAGAATAAAATAAAAAGAATATCGACCGTATCATTACTACGGATGCGTTTCGTGATTGTTTCAGATATCGAGTTCATTTTGAACGACCATTTTGTGCTGTAGACAGGTTTTTTCATTGATTTTGTGAGCGCTTCTTTTACTTTAGGCATGTCGATTATGTAGTGTTCAGCAGTGGACGTCTTCCGGCTGATGATGATGATGACGATGTCGATTACATATAGGTATTAATGTCCTTTATGTTCCTTCAGTTCATCAATGGTTCGGGTAAATCACTGGCTGGGTTTTGTCTAAACAACTGATTTTAAGTTACATCAGTTTATAGGTACTGGGAGCTTTCCTTGAAATAGCAGGAAAAAGTCTTAGCATATGAAGATAGCCGCATTTTTTGATATCATCAAATCAATCCTCCCGCCCAGGGTGGATCGAAAGAAACTGTCAGACTGACTAAAAATACACCCTTTACATTATGCCACCCAGGCGAGGTAATGGTCAAACGCAAGCCAAATTATCTCAAATGCTCTTTGAGGTCCATGGCCGCGGTAATCTGCTTAGATACATAGCCCCGCTATACTTTCTTTTTGCGTGGTAGGTATAATCATCAAATGTGTCCTTCTGCCCTAGGTGGGGCGGATTCTCAAGCTTATCTTTACATTTATTTTGCAATAGACTAGTCTGCAGATGACTCGCCAAAAACAAAACGCCAACGCAATTTCTCTCCAAATTTCAAGGCAGCTAAAATTAACACTGTCATTAGAAATTACCTTGCCGACTTGAGTACGAAAACAAGACGGCAACACGCCACGCCACGAGTCTAACTATAGTCGTGTAAATTAACGCTTGCCTGAGTCTGCCTCAGTTGCCAACAGCCAACTAAAGATATACACCCAACAGTTCTGCTCACTATGAATATTTTACTCCGGAAGGTAAATTCTCGGAGGTAATGTGAGGCTGGCTTTAACATTTTTCTGTTGCCGTTCCACGGTTAATTTCGGTAAGCGTTTTTTGAAAATTCATGTTTAATTTTGTGGATTTAACAAATAATAGTTAGTAATTTTAATAATTACCAGGTTAACCTAAACTAGTAGAAAATTATAGTCTCTATTCATGAAATTGTAGAATTAATGCAAGATTTTTTTTATTTCAACAAAAGAAAATTTCGCACTTCCACCGTTCAAATAAAAATATGAAAACACAAAGCAGTAATATTCCCCTCTATTATTCACCGCCCCTATTTCTATAATAACACATCAAAATTCCATTCTTTTCCCATTGACTCCAACAAATGGGAATAAAGCCGCATTTCCAATCACGGCGCCGATGGGAAAACGTCGAACACTTCCTTATTTCCCAATATCCCTTTAACTAAACGGCTTTTAATCCCGCGAATCAGTATTCTAAACCTAACCCAGTACAGGGGCGCCGCCATATTGAAATGCAAATTTTTCCAAATATTTAAATAGAATGTAGGGTGGGTATAAATCGGTGCGACACATTTTATTAATCCTGTGATGTATTTATAGCTTCAAAGGCTTTTTTTAATGAATTGGTATTGAATATCTAATATTTGAATATTTGGCTTTTTTGTAAAGTTAATTAGGATTATTTACTTTAATACATTTTTTTATATCAAAGTTACAAGTGTCTTTAATTAAAGAAACTCTCATAGTGCCATTTTATTACCAAAAAAGCAAAACTCTTAAAACCAAAGTAAGCAAATTAGTATCTTCCTCATTATATCATTTCCTTATTCACTACTTGAGTTCAGCACAACACGTTTCCTTCTTCCATTCTTCTCTATCAGACGTCACGTCATCATTTACTCCCTTTTTTAGGGTTCCGTACGTCCGAATACAAAAACGGAACCCTTATAGGATCACTCGTGTGTCCGTCTGTCTGTCGCTTACAGTCAATTATCTCCGAATCTACTAGACCGATTGGGTTGAAATTTGGTACACATATCAATTCCTGTGACCCAAGCACAGAGGTGTGACGTGAATAGATGAAATCTGTATGTGGGAGGAAATTAATGGGGGGGAAGGGGAAAATGAAAAAAAAAGTTTTGAAAACTGCATCGTGTGACATATCAAATGAAATGTCTTGTTGAGACAATCTTAAATATATTTTTTTTGTAATTTTAAAATAAATAGTTTCCAAGTTATTCAAGAAAATAGACGAAATTTGACCATTTCCCCCTCCCCCCTTATCTCCGAAACTACTGAACCTAAAATTTTGAAAAAAATACAGTAATTAGTTTTCTACTTATAGATTATTAAGTCCGCCTTTGTACTGGTTTGTGCATGAAGTTAAATAAATAAATAAATAAATAAATAAATAAATTATAGGAAAACCTATAAGAAGTCCATATCTGTATATGGGAGGTAATTTTTGGGGGGGAAGGGGAAAATTAAAAAAAAGTATTTGAAAACTGCATCGTGTGACATATCAAATGAAAGGTCTTGTTGAGAAAATCTTAAATATATATTTTTTGTAATTTTAAAATAAATAGTTTCCAAGTTATTCAAGAAAATAGACGAAATTTGACTATTCCCCCCCCCCTTATCTCCGAAACTACTGAACCTAAAATTTTGAAAAAAATACAGAAATTAGTTTTCTACTTATAGATTATAGGATAACCTATAAGAAGTCCATATCTGTATATGGGAGGTAATTTTTGGGGGGGAAAGGGAAAATTTAAAAAAAAATATTTGAAAACTGCATTGTGTGACATATCAAATGAAAGTTATTATTGAGAAAAACTTAAAAGTATTTTTTTGTAATTTTAAAATAAATAGTTTCCAAGTTATTCAAAAAAATAGACGAAGCTTGACCATTCCCCCCCCTTATCTCCGAAACTACTGAACCTAAAATTTTGAAAAAAATACAGGAATTAGTTTTCTACTTATAGATTATAGGATAACCTATAAGAAGTCCATATCTGTATACGGGAGGTAATTTTTGGGGGGGGAAAGGGAAAATTTAAAAAAAAATAATTGAAAACTGCATCGTGTGACATATCAAATGAAAGGTATTGTTGAGACAAACTTAAAAGTATTTTTTTTGTAATTTTAAAATACATGGTTTCCAAGTTATTCAAAAAAAATAGACGAAGCTTGACCATTCCCCCCCCCCCTTATCTCCGAAACTACTGAACCTAAAATTTTGAAAAAAAAAAAAGGAATTAGTTTTCTACTTATAGATTATAGGATAACCTATAAGAAGTCCATATCTGTACATGGGAGGTAATTTTTGGGGGGAAGGGGAAAATTAAAAAAAATATTTGAAAACTGCATCGTGTGACATATCAAATGAAAGGTATTGTTGAGACAATCTTAAATATATTTTTTTTTGTAATTTTAAAATAAATAGTTTCCAAGTTATTCAAGAAAATAGACGAAATTTGACCATTCCCCCCCTTATCTCCGAAACTACTGAACCTAATTTTTTTTTTTTAAATACAGAAATCAGTTTTCTACTTATAGATTACAGGAAAACCTATAAGAAGTCCATGATATTAAAATAACATGGTAAATCACTCAATATTGTGCGCACCAACTTAGGTCAGATTTAAAAAAAAAACGTGGTAGGTAACATCGTACGGAACCCTCTTCACGCGAGTCCAACTCGCACTTGGCCGGTTTTTTCTCATATAGATTCCCACGCCATCCATAATTTCATTGGTATAGTATCGCTATCGCATAGTATAAAATCGCTATTACTTAATCATAGTTAACTGTTTTACACAGAATAGGTATATTATTATAACAACATAATATCCAAATCCCTTTGCTCATCTCAATGCATAATCGCACTCAATTTCCCTCCTCAGCGGAGGGCGTAATGAACCAAATGAAGCTTTATTAAATTGATATCCGCAGTAACTATCCGCTGTATAACTTGCACTTCACTATTAGGACCTGCTCGGTTGCACCGTCCACAGCTGGCAAACGATTAACCTTCAGTTAAGTATTTTTTAAGGTTAATGTCCGTTATTCATTATTTTCATCATCAACTTAAATTAAAAATAAACCAAATAGATTTTATATTTCAACGAGCATTTTTCACCAATATATTTCTTTTTCATTTTGTAATTTGTTTAGGCAGACTGTTTTAAATAACTCTTTTCTAAAAACCCGTTATGTTTATTAACAAAAATCGGCTTCCATTCTAACATTTCTATTAAAAGCAATTGTTATTCTTTGCGAACCCATTTCACTTTATAATATTTTTCAGGAATGGATTGTTACAAAACAATCGTGCCCTGTGTTTGTGATTGCTGAGAATAAAAAAATAAGTCGGTAAACTTCTCCACATTGTTAGATATAACGATTCAAAACTTTTAATGGTCTATTT
Source organism: Agrotis exclamationis (assembly GCA_950005045.1). Classification (NCBI taxonomy): domain Eukaryota; kingdom Metazoa; phylum Arthropoda; class Insecta; order Lepidoptera; family Noctuidae; genus Agrotis; species Agrotis exclamationis. Next base: position 21,920,468 of record OX465433.1, on the reverse strand, counting down.
AAATCACAGTTTTATACAAACAAGAAATAAGTTTCTAAAGAAAACTTTTTGTTTTTGCAAGAAATTAGGAGTGAAAATAAAAATAGAGATTCAGAAATGTGCTTTACAAAAAAACTCCAATTTGTTCTTAACGCTGAAATTTATTACTAAAAAGCTTACTTGCTATAATTTCAAACTGTTCAGAAACTTTAATTTGTTTAACAGCACTGAAACATTAAAAAGCTTTCATGAAATCTATAAGTTCGTTGCAAGCCTTACAAATATCAACTCTCTTGTAACGAGCATCAAGTCGAATTCACCAAGAAACCGTTAACAAAAGCTAAACGCCAGTTTACTCGTAGATGGGGGCGTCGACAGCTAGTGGACAGACTGTAGCGCCACTAATTACCCCCGTTAGCGGGACAAAGGAGTGTCTCCACTATATTCTCTTCGTTTTCAACTACTTTGACAACCTATAGATGCCTAGCTGTGTGATATTTTAGGTTTGGTGAAGACATTTTCGTTAGATAAAAAGGAAGATAACCTTGAATAAATAAAGACTAATTTGTCGTTTGTACTAGCTCTAGTGGAAGAGCTACATTCGAACCTAATTGAATGATTTTGCGTTTGATTTCGTTTAAAACTAACAAGTTTCTAAACAAAAATTACCATTAATCTGCTCTAGAATGGGGAACATATTTTATTTATTTGCAAACTTCTGATTTAAAAATACAATTCTTTCATTCCCACGTCAAAACAAAAGGTGTTCGTAATCCGCTACCCTGTATACAAGTATATATACAGAATGTATATTTTTGTGTCGGTACTTGTCACAATCCGGATCCAATCTCAATTCGATTGTCTCCAAACACAATGCGGATTAAACAAGGCGCTTGTTCTGTATTTTTTGCTAGATTTTGCCTTCCTGCTTGTTTTTCGATGGGGTATTTTGTGGTCGGATGAAAATATTGAGCTTTAGTGGATGGAAAACCTGTTGCCATATGCGTCAGTATAATACAAACAAGGCGAAATGTGTACTTTGTTCCCTGGTTAGGAAATTTTAATGACTTTGTGTATTATGGGGAGGAATAGTATGAAATCGATCGATAAAGAGAGCCTGAAAATCAACGTTATGTTCATAGTACTTTGAACTAACGGGGTTCAATAACTGAACTCTTTTTATGCGAAATTATTGCAAAAATACTTATGAGTATATAATAAGGCGATTATTGGCATCGCGCCGCATCACGTAGCGTGGCGCGTGGCTACGAAAACGCACGCGTTAATACGTTTTCGTAAAAAGAGATACTTTCAAGCAACGTAAGAACACGCATCTGCATCATGTGCAGTGTGTCAATCGCCTAAAGGTGGACTAGGTCTGAGACAATTTCTGAGATAAAACGGTCTCATTTCAGACTTTTTATCTTTAAAACATCGCTAAAACACATACTTCGTAGCGTTAGTACTTGTCTCATGTGACATCAATATCAGCAACCACTCAATTCCAATCCTTCCGCATCATTTCAGCAGCTCGATCTCCATCGATCGCTAGTCTCAGCAATACATATGGTAATACCCGGCGTCGCTTACATCGCATTTGTTACGTAGATCGGTGATATTCCGCGCCATCTCTTTAAAGATCAGTCTTCGCGTCCTTTGTGGTGCAGTCTTTGAGACATTTTTGTTGTAATGCATCTAGAATTCGACTGGCTGGATGTCAAGTTAAAAATGAAGAACGGTATTTTATTTAAAGTCTGTAAAAGGATAGTTTCTGTGTGTAGTACGGTATTCGCATGGAATTTGATGTCTCAAACGATTTTGAAGAATAGTTATGTGCAGTGTTTTGTTTGTCGTGTTTTTACCATGACAAAATCGTTTTGAGCAGTTTTCCAGTCGACGCCCTACACTTTTTGACACCCCGTGACTCTGGTCCTTTTGAATGAGTATAGTACAATATTACACATTAGCAATACTCGACGCAGGCATTAATTCGCATAAAATATTAAACATTTAATATTTTATTAAAAAGCCAGTCAAAAGAACAAAAAACTGCATGATTATAAATTGATTGATTGCGAACTAAATATTATAAAAAAAATGTCTTTGTCATTGTGTCATGCTTAAAGTTGAAATAGATACCTATTATCATAAACTACATATTTTTTACAGTATTTTAAAAATAAATATGTATCTTTAACCACCGCCTATGAATAAAACCCGTAATTTAAATATGATTTTTCAATGTCTTTAAGTAAAAGACTCACGCGCCGCGTTCAATTTGTCGCAAGGCTACATGTCACCCTAATTTAACTACGTGCAGGGAACGGTGATGTATGTTAACTTTATCCCCACACTTTGCCTGCTGTCGTGTAATCCCGTAAGTCGGGATCTTACCATTTTGTTGCTAAGCTGACAATTACAAAACATGGAGTGAATTTGTTGCCTGCTTTAGTTAAGGGAGGAAAATGTGGATATAACAATGTCTTTCTTAAGGGTGATTAGGACGTGTTATTGGTTCATGAATAGAGCCTTTGTTTGGGTTCATAATTCCAACAGCAAAACAAAATTTTCAAAAGTCGACTACGTGAGTCAAATTTAAATGAACTCAATTTTGAAGAGGCAGTGTAAGAAGAATCCTTGTAGTATTCAAGCCCAATGCAAAAATGTAGTGTATTTAAATGCCTCAGTTTACGTGCAATTTTCATATACATAAAAGAATTTCCATACCATCGTAAAAGACCCGAAACCCCAAGAAAAAAGTATTGAAGTATCCGATGAAAAATCTTCCGTAATCAGCCCTTTTAAAGCAGATCGATACGGCCATTATTTGGAGGGCTTAGTGTCAATCAAAAACAGACTTAGCCATACACACGTCGGTAGAGCACCGAAGGATAAGAATCCCGGGATAAAGGCTGCCCTAACGAGTTCCCGCGTTACAAAGGCGGGGTTCTAACGTCTCGATTACTCGGTTATTCGTCTCGATTCTGACAATCGAGTCATTGTTCGCTTATCGATTGTCCGTCAAAGAAGGCCTTTGTAGGATTTCAGAGAAATATCGTGTGTGGTTTGTTTTCTGTAACTAATGTAATTGTTTGAAAGTGAATTATTTATTCGAGTGAAATATTGGGTCTAAGGTTCGGGTTATTTATAGCTAAAAAGGTATTTTGAAGTTCAATAAATTTCTATGGGTTTATGGGACAGTAAACCGTGGATTTACTAAACCCAGATTATTATTAATTAAGTTTTGGGTGATCAAACACTTGAAGGAGTAACAGGACACCAGGTGTAATACCCATTGATTCATGATTAGATTTTTTCTCAATAAGCGTCGGATATTCCTTTTACGACTAGAGCTCTATTAAAAAAGTCTGCCTACTCATATTCAACATTAAAAACATTGAGCTCATTCCATTAAAATTTCAATAATAAATTAAACACACATTCAATGAGAGGCTATTTCGTACAAAAACAGCGGATCTTTCTAAAAGATTTTCTCCAAAAACACCTTCAAAAAGAACACACTGAGATCTAAGGACACCTTGATCCCCTCATCTCATACCGTTTCTAATTTAAATGAAACATTCAACTAATTACATTTTTAAAACCGTTTCGCTAACATTTTAAAGGGAAATAAAAAAGTTGGTGCGACCCGAAGTTCCCAAATTGATTTTGCCTCATTGCTAGGGAGCCTGGCTCTTGCCTCGTTTAACATTTTTTTAAATTAAATCAAAAGGCATCTAATCGTGGCCTTCTATTCGGCCAGTTTTATCTCTTCATCTTTTGAATATTAAAAACTTCTTATTTAATTAACGATGATAGATTTTGATGAATATTCGCTCGGACCTATTGCTTTGCTGTGAATTTCGATTTTTTAATTTTGTTTATGTCAAAGTTGTATTGGTTTCATGTATTTTTAATGTCTAACTTGGTTTTTATCGGTGCATACCCATACAGTATTTATAACATAACACATCCCGCTGGGGATGAACTTCCTCAAAAATATGAAAGGTGATAAATATGATAATTATGTGGCACAACATGGTAAAGACAACAGTGAATGGCTATAGGCTCCTTTGCTTATACCTATATTAAAACGTTGTTAAATATTGTAACATAATGTTAATAAACTTCATCAGGATTTTTCTATTTTTTTTTCGGAATATCTTTATTTATTTAATATTATTTTTATGTATCGATCATGCCACTTAAATCAGAATCTGACTAAGTTTCCTTTCAATAAGCCACAACACAACATAAAAGAGTCCAACTAGAACCAGGAAAACTATTATTATTATTAACACAAACTCGCTGAACCGGAGAAACTGTTCAAATGTAAAAATGACTATTGAAAACGTTATGTGGTTCTGTACGTCCAAAGGTTCCACATACACACATCAAAAAAAGTTTGCGATCACTTTGAAATATCGAAATCTTTTTTGTTACGGTAGATTATAATTATTGTGATTTCTTCTTCTTTTGAGATTCTTTATTAAAAATTATCAGATTTACATAAATATTAAATCAAAAAAACAGTTCAATTGTTTTTCATATTAAAAAAAAAGTAATGCTAGTGATTACAAACTTCTATTGAAGTGTGTGTACTTATGTAGCAATCATAACCAAACAGAGTGGTCGCATGTACGTATTAAAAAATATAATTTTATTGTGAGTCGTTTAAATTTATTGTAATTTATGAAAGCCTTTTATTATAATCGTTTTATTATTTAGGGGAAATTATTATTTTTATTGTACGGAGAAAAAATATTTTTCTAAAATATAATTTAAGGCGACCGTAGGCATTTTAACCCAAAAGTTGTTGTTTGAAGATCTGAACAAAAACTGAATTTGAACATCAAACCATAACGCAAAAACACACTTCTAACATCAAAACAAAAATGTCAAAGTTATTTTGACTGACACATTTAATTTTCTGTCTTCAAACTACGTCCCCTTTTCCTTGTCACTACAAAACTAACCCACATAATCTAACAGGCAAGTATAACCCCGACTCGACGGAACCCCGACTGAGGTACTTACGTACTTGTCATAACGGCCCAGGCCCCGGGCCACAAAAGAGCCAGGCCACATTAAAAAGGGCCTGGCGAATATTATGGAGGCAACCCTTGCCGGATTATTAAATATTCTCTTGCAGAAACTCTCGAGTATGTTTAATATTACTTTTTTCGGTATTCGATAGTACCTAGCTACTTTGTCAATGTATAATAATATGGTAGTGTTCGGTATTTTGTAAGCTTAGATTTTTTTGGTTCAAAAAATTTAAACATAGGTATCATATAAGGCAGGTTCATTATCATCTGTGAAGCTATTTCTTATCTACAAGTATAATGAAAAAAAAAACAAACGCGTCGCTTGCGGCCGCTTCGACTTCAATTAGAAACAAACATTAAATTGTACGACAGGTAATTCTTCCAGATCTGGTTGTATGTCTAAGCGTACCCACGATACAGATAAAATTTCGGGTTAAAAATTCCAAAAGCAAATAAAATAACAAAATATATTGCAAATAAACGCTTTGACTTTGAAAAAAAATAATTTGGCTACATTCTTTCTCATAACTTTTCCGATTCGCCAAGTAAACAAAATATTTCCAATACCAAAAACTACTAAGTCACAATAAAATCTAGATAGCCAAAAATATATTTTATTTCTAGGTATTTAGCTAATGATACCTCTCTGCTACGTAATCTTTCTTTCTTTCATAAAATGTAGTACAATAGAAGAATTTCGAACTGAATAGAAACTATTAGGGGGAATAAAAAGCTCGCAGACTAGTGTAATGATTGAAGAGAAAAAACTACCCGCGTGAGCTACATTCACGCGCTACATGTAGGGTAACCATTTATTATTACTAGTTTAATGAAAAATTAAAAAAAAAACACTCATGACAGGAAAAAAAACACAGTCTCAAAGTTATCATCATCAGCCTATAATGTTCCCACTGCTGTGACACAGGCCTCCTCTCTGTGAGAGGGAGTCAAAGTTTTCATGTTTTGAAAAAAGAAGAAATAATACACCCTCGAATTTGTAAAAGTTAGTAATGACCTTTTGACAAATTAATAGAATATGAGCTGATCAAAATCAAACGCCTGAACAAATCCACATAAATTATTATAGCTTGGAACCACCTCGATCAGCTAAAAAAAACCGCATAGAATTCGGTTTATTCAGTTACGAGCTACGATCCTACAGAGAGACATAAAGGTACACAAACACACACGAGATACGCACAAACACAGACGAAATACGGCAAAGTTTTCCGAGTGTTGAAACTTTGACGTGTAACGTCAGGGTTTGAAAAATAACTATTAAAACATTATTGTTTTGTTTTTTTGAACTGAAGTCAAAGATTCCGTTAAGTTAAATACCAGCTTAAGTTTTAGTATATTTTGTATTACGACGTGTATCAACGAAGCACCTACAAAAAAAGAATGAGTAAATTTCCCCAAAATAAACGTGTAGCAATCGTAAAAACCAAAATAATATGAATATTTTTGACATATAAAATATTGACATCATATCACACATTCTACCCGTTTTTTGGATATTGACTGACATTCAATTTCATTTCTATATCCGCTATGCGTAACATTTAGACAGCGTGTCCAAATGACTACTCTGATACGTTTTCAAACGGCTAAATAAAAAAAAAGAAACTAAAACGAAATAGGTTTTCAATTTCAAAGCATTTAAATTGATATTTTTTTTTGTTGTAATTAAAAACCAACAGAAAGCGAGCCGCTAGAAAATAATTGAAAATTTTAACCAAACAGTAAAAATAACTAGCAAAATATAATAAAACAGCTTTTATCTTTCAAACACACGTCCCTTTTATCCCTATAACTTTAACAAAAATAACATTATCAATTTAAAGTCTAGCCCGACGGTAAACCTGGTTACCCTAACGAGAGGCCAGGAGAAAATAGCAGCAATTCCAGCGGTTTAGTAGCAAACGTTACCGCGTAGGTATTTCTGACGGAAAACTGGCAAAAAGACAGAAATGTGATAATACAACGCTCTGGCTATGACAGGCGGCCATTTTGGAAATGAGCCGACACACCTCGTTACGCATATTGTTGGTAAAGGAAGACGTAGACGTAAAAAAGGGTGTTTTATTCCACTTTCGTTTCTTACACAAATTATTTTAGCTTCTGACTTTTGTTATTTATTCCTTTAATCATACGGATTTCCAGTTTCACTGAAAATTAAAAACTTACTGTCAAATTGGTGAATTACCATGCCCATAGATCATGAAAAACATCCTTATTAATATTTTAACAGTCAAAACAGTAAGAAGTACATACTATAATTTGAGAGTACAGAGAAATTAGCGAGAAAATCATAATAACTTCTAGCTGTTTTTGTCTTACTCCTTATTTCTTCCGTTTCAAGTTAGCAAATTAATTAATTAGCAACTGGATGTTAGTAAAGAAGTTCTGTAAGACGAACTGTCAAAATTTCTTAATTACTTACGTGAGTCTTGTTTCTGTTGAGGAGTTGTTGCTCTGACTCGTCGAGATAATACTCGGTATATAAAAGAATTAGGTTTATTTATAATAAGTTGATAGATATGGTAGATGTTTATGTTTAAAACAATGGTATGAGAAACCTCTGCTACTAATATTTAGGCAACAACTAAATTAAAGGTTAAGTAACTAGGTATAATAACAATACCTCCCCAGCCTTAAAACCCAACAATATACAGATTTCAGTTCCAGTCTAATCGAATATTAGTATTTCATCTGAGGCGACTGCCTGTCTATTTAAATTTCGCAGTCACTAGCTTTTTTCCGAAGGCTCGCTGGCATTTAAAATAATGACACTGTTTAGCGACCATAATACGATCAGGATGTAGTAAACATCCAAATCCAAAGACACACACACATCACCTCTTCTTAGCATAGACGAAAATGTTAAGCTAAAATTCATGGAGTATACTGTCACACTCTGAAATACTTTAAGTTTATCAATCATTTCTTACTCATAAAACCCAATTTCAGAGATACGAAAAAATATTAAGAAAAAAATCCTCATAACACGCAATAATAGGATAACTTTATTCACTTCGACATAAAGCTATACACCAACATTTATGATATAGTATCAAAGCCTCAATTGCACCGCATATCAACGACTCAACGAGTTCAACAGGGCACAAAATCGTAACAACGTACAAAAAATGGCTTCGCACTAAAATCATAGATAGTATGAAAACACGCTCTGCACTATCCATATATTTTATTCAGTAGCGTCAGCGTAAAAGCCTACGCCGCCGACTAAATTCGCTGGCGAAATATTTTTGTTTTTCGCGCTGTCCGCGTCGGTAGGCACATGTTGTCTCCCTACTAGTTGGAACCGGATTTCACTAGTTTTGTTTTGCGGATTTTTTCCGGGTTTTTTTTTTCGAACGTGTCGTAATTTTTGGTTTCGAGGGCGTGTAATATTCGGACGTATTGTGGATTTTATTACACTATAGCACTTAGAATGCTCAATCAACCGGGATTGGAAATTCCTGGCCGATTGACATACGTATTTATAAAAAAAAAAATCAAAATGCAATCATGTCATATTTCTTGGTCCGTATGCTACATATTCGTACAATACAATCGAACAAAGGATATTAGAAACCAGTCCAGCTAAAAATTTTTCAGTTGAATTTCAAGAACACAAATATTGGGTGTACAGTTGAACCTTTGTACGACAAGAATTTTCAGAGCAATAACATTGAAATGAACTCGTTTCAGGAACATTTTAGATTAAACCTTACTTGTTTCCAAATATGAAATATAATAATTTAATATATCTATTTTCATTGATGATTATTCTATTATAAATTATGAGTATATTTTTTAACAGTCTTACAATTCCCTAAAGTTTCCTCAACGAATTGATAAATAAAGAGCGCATCAAACATTATAATAAAATAAACGACGAACTACGAACCTTCTAATTGCTACAAGAACATGAAAGACACATCATTTCATTACTCTACAAGTCAATTCTTGTTAAACTTATATGCCGATTTCAACCAGTACGACGGAATACTCAGCTCAATAATTTAGCTTACACATCGACTGTAAACTCACTTATAAAACACACCTTAAGTTTGGAATCACAAAGTTCAAAATCAACTGCTTTAATAATGAAAAGCTTACCTTTACAATGACGGAGACAGTAAAATAGACTTTGTTAGTGAAGTTTTAGAGTTGAAAGTTGGTTGTGTCGTCGTTAATAGGGTGTTCGAGTAAATCCATGTCGGAAAAGGTTGAAGGTTCAGAGTTTTGAATAAGCAGAATTAAATATTAGGTAGTTGAGTATACTTGAGAATGTTGTTCTAAACTCCAGTTTAATCTTTAATGTTGTTAAGATTAAAGTATCTAACTGCGATTAGTGATTATGTTGATGTTCTCAAAATACTGATGTTTGGCCGAATTTTGTAAAGGGAAGTCGATTCTAATATTAGTAAGTGGGTACCTACTAAGCGATTAATAATTATGTTCCTGTAGATAACATAGTACTTACTTTAAGAGTAAGTACTTCGTTTTACTAGCTAGACAGGTTTTACGATTACTAAAGCAATATTTATTGAACGGTTCGCAGTAAAAGTTTCAGTTAATCTTTTTGCATTTGAGAAAAGACGAAGTAACTTATAATTTGGACCTGAAGATATTTTAGTGAATATGAATTCATTGAGGAACGTCTAATATCCCATTTTGGGTTTAATTGTGTAATTTTACCATAAAAAATAATTCCTGTCATAACATCAATCTAAATATCTTTATAATAATCAGCTATAGGTACTTGAACAAGGACTTTAAAATTACAAATAGGCTGACTTAGGCTCCTAGAATTTTAATGATTAATTTTAATCTTGCCGATTCCTAACCGCGTCAGAAGATGCACGTACTTCATAGTGCTTCAACCTATCTACCACTATATTTATCTCCCAATAACAAAGATACCCAACTTATATAGCCTGTCAGATATGACAAACTTAGCATTTTTGCCTTCAGCCTCAGTCTAGCCCTAAGTTAGGCTATTAAACTTAGTCGTACCTATACGAGACACAGGATCTAGCTCCACGACGGTTTTGCCTCACTGACATCTAAATCTACCTCTAAAACCTTAGACATATAGATGTGGAAGGCGTAGAGAACTTTATATTGTGCTGGTAGAGTCTGGTTTTGAGTGGCGAAAACTTGTGAATGCTCCCGTTGCACAGGTAAGGTGTGTGGTTTAAGTGATGAGCTTGAAGCGTTTCTGAATTAAAATGTCTTGTAAAATTAATGAATGCTGGCTTCTGGAATGAAGCAGTTGGCATTTATTTTGATTGTATATTTTGTGTTGTCTTTGAAAAGTAACAGGCACATGTTTTCAGTATTTGTACTCAAGGTGACTGTTTCAATGTTCATCGTCAGATAACGTAAAATACACATAATATAAGTCCACCGAGACGTCTTTATTTTGTGTCCGTAGAAGTTTTCAGTTTAAATAAAAAGTACCTCCTTACGTGTAACCTAAGGGCGCTCCCTCACCGCGAGCATTCACCTGTAATGTAACGTTACAGATTCGAACATTCGAAGAAAATAGAGCATCAAATTGCGCACTTTTATGTTACATTATAGGTGAATGCTCGCGGTGAGGGAGCGCCTTAACGTGGACAAGATTGTAACTAATCGACTGAATTTCCATGCTGTTTTTTACAATTAACAGATAAATTTATGAGGATGATAAGGTGTAATTCGTTAAGGTTGTCGTAAAGGTTGGCTGATAAATCATGCCAATTTGGGAGCTTTACTACCCGTGCACAAACATGGCCTTCGAGAAAATCGCTCTCCGCTTACTCCTCGAAACATGTGAAGTTAAAGCCAGCGCTAAATTGTCAGCTGCAGCTCGCAGTGTGTCAGATTAGCTGACGGACACTTGCGCCGCCACCGCGCACCGCGCCGCCTTCTTGTGAACCCATCGAGCTACTCATGATGGAAGAGAGAAAAGTTTTGGGGGTTAAGGTAAGGAATGTTGCTGTAATAGTGTTTTGATAAGACAGGACTGATTTTACTTATCAAAAATAATGGAGGCATTTGCAATTGCGGCAGTATACTTATTGTAAAATAAACGTCCATGGTCCTCTCTTTTTTGTGGGTGGCAAATTCTTCAAACGAGTTCTTCCACCCTGAATGGAACTGGCTAAATTCCACCCTGATCGCTCAGCGTCTTGAGGCATGTGAAGCACCCTACCGAGCCATCGAATATGACCTGGTCTTTGATCGGGTGGGGAACTACCCAACAGGCGAGAGGTTGCCGGAAGGCAATTTTCTATTTATTAAAAAAGAAAAACGATTAAAAGTCAAAAGAATAAATTGTGGAAAATCAGCCTTGACATTGCCAGCAAAAATTATGACATAACAGTCCGTTTAAATACAATATAACGAGTGAATTTTAAAAAAAAATTATTGCAAAACGTTTAGCGGTTTGCAAACCACATTGTACTCATAAAAGTGATCCCGATAATCACAAGCGCATCAGCATGCAAATGTTAGTCGAATATTCTGTGCGTATTTAACACCAAAGTAATTAATTTAAAACGTGCTCGCAGTCGTAATTGCCTAATTACTGCACAACAGAGCGACGCTTGTGAATTACTACGGAGCTTCATATTTGGATTTATTTAATTGATATACTTTTGGCTTTTTGTTCAGTCGTTAATGAGTAAGTATTTAATGAAAGAGTTACTGTTCGCGAATCGTTTTGTTCTTTACTGAATAGTAAAGAACAAAACGATTCGCGAACAGTTCAGTTCAGTTTTAAGCTGTATTAAATAAAAAGTAATGTGCGTTTAAAATAAGAAGCCTGTGATAAAATAGCAGCATGGGTTAATATTTAAACCGCTTTGTCCGACGTTGGTCTGTTAATTGGAGGACATCATCATCATCAGCCTATAAATATTCCCACTGCTGGGACACAAGCCTCCTTTCTGAGAGAGGGAGTGGGCCAAAATTCACCACGCGGGCCCAGTGCGGGTTGGTGGATGTCACATGTCTTCGAATTTTTGGTTCTAGGACATGCCGGTTTCCTCACGATGTTTTCCTTCACCGTTTTGAGAGCAGTGGTGATGAAATAAATTACACAAAGTAATGCGCCTGGCTGGATTCGAACCCACGACCTACAATTCGTAAGTCGGGGCCGATACCACTGGGCCACCACTGCTCTTCTTATTGGAGGACATACTTTACACATAATAATTTTGGCATCTTCTTTTTGCCTATTTGACTCACTTCTGGAAAAAGAATCTCTCTCATAACTTTTGACACTTCTTTTTTTTGCAGTTTTCTAATCATTCATTTAAGAGAATTAAGTTCATCACCCCAGCTTTTTCTAGGCCTCATTCCGTGACGATGACGCCTATCTTCTGGCAATTACTACGTGAATGACCTATTGATCTTTTCAACTTCAAAACCAAATCAACTTCAAAACCATTTCAACTTCAAAATTACTAAGTTAGCATCGATACATAATATTACACGTCTAAACATGAGTTCATCTCAATCCTACGAACATGTAAACTTGGCAGCCTCTCTTTTTGAAATCTGTTCCATTTACCTCAAATCTTCAGGTCCGAAACAAAATTGTAGCACAAAATGTAGTAACGTTAGAATACATATTGCTGATTTGTGAGATTTGGGTTCCGTACGTCTATATTGGACTAGACCGGCGCCCTCCCCGTCCGCGCTTGTATATCGCCGCTGGCCGTAGTCATGTGTTTGACTATAGACTTTCACAAAGTTTAACTTTAGGCTACTGGGATAACATAAGTACATAATGTAACACTTCAGTTTAGAATATTATTCTGGCTTATGATTTTTACGTCATTTATTAACCATGGAAGACTAATTAAACTAATTACACCTGTAGTCCCAAAAGTTTCCTTTATTACAAAGTAATGTATTTAGTTATTAAAGAGTTCCAGATAATGAGGCAAACTTATATTATACCGCCAGACCTGGGAATCAAATCCAGAAGCTTATGCACGGTAGTAACACTCGTGTCTGCTTTACCAACAAAATGGTCTCGAGGTTTTTTTTCAAACCTGACGGAGTCGCGGAACTGTCATAAAAGGGCATCCCGAAACGCAAAGGCCTGCTGAAGGAACAGGGTGTCTGCCGATCTACCCAGAACAGGAGGACTCATTATTTTGATGAATTCCCATAAAAAAGGTTTTGAAAAAAATCATTTAAGTTCCTTTTTTTCCGCAGCAGGCCCACCAGGGCCGTCTGGTCTGGTAGTCGAAGTCTGGCACCAAACAGTTTCTACTGTGTGTCGTCAGTAGTCGTCATCTTATCATAATAGGCTAGATTGAGATCATGAGCAAACCCATAAAAGAAAACTATTTAGAACCTAAGTTTCTGACGTCTCATCTGTTTACCCATATAGTTCTTGGAACATGAAAATTATTCGTAAAAATACACATCGCGCCATCAAAAGGGACCCGTGCCTTAAATCCTTCGGCGGTGGGTGACGGCTGGAGATTTATCCGTCTGGCTCGTGACATTGAGGCAGGTGGACGCAGGATTACGAGCATAAACTACCTTACAGCTGCAAAATGTTAGACGGACAAACTGCTTATGGGAAATGTTATGCTCGTCGAGTGACCGGGATTATTTTCGTGGCCGCCAGTGTAAAGTTTTGAACATTGAAATGTTGCGACATTTTCTGAATTATTTAGTTCTTAACTACTAGCTACTAAACCTCTTTCAAAAATATTTGCTGCTAATTTCTTTGTAAGTGATCTTCAAAGTTTATCTTTTAAAATAATTATAGTTCTTTTATTTTTTCTTTATTCATGAATAACATTTTCTGAACCCGAATAATATTTTATAGTGTACGTTATTTTATTTAATAATCTTACCTCCATAACTAAAATAACCTCTATTATCACCTCAATTAATGGAACCCTCTGTAAATGAGATAGATATTTAATTTATACCTGGATGAATAATTATCTGAGACATTGGGTAATTGGAATACCTCATTAAGTGAGACAATTAACAGCTCCCGCAATGTCTCAGTTATTACCTAATTATCACTGTTATCATAAATGAATCTCTGACGGGGGCCCCTTTAAATGGCCAAAGCCTGCCCGTGGCTCGGAATGTAAAGGGCTATTGACCGCACCGTGCACATCACCACCAACCAACACCATTTCACCGTGGATTAAAAGTCCGTCCGAATCTGGCACTCGTCCCACTCTGGGTGAAAAAAAAAATCATATGGATCTGTATTTTGTTCCTAAAACCTGGGAACTACTCGGCGTCTCAAGTTTTCGCTCCTTAAGCAACACCAAATCAAACGAAATTCAATCAACACTCATTGATTTCCCATAAAATGGATCATCCATCAGAAAGATTAAAACCTCTCAGTTAATTACCTAATACTTTTCCAAAGAGCAGTATATCAGTCGCCAGTCCGACTTCTCCCTCTCTTCTCATTACCGACAGCGCCGTCAGTAATTATCTTCACACTCCATTGGTCGCGGCGATTAACAATTTGCCGACGGTACCCTACCCACGCTTCATTGTACGGAACCCTTTGTTAGGTGATGTGATGTATCGTGGTAGACTTTACGAGGTTTCCACATGATCGGGTACTAATTGAGTTTTTCGTGATTTCTGGGTTTATTTGGTGTAGTGAAGAAAGGTAACGCTTTGTCATTGTTCATTGAATGTAATGTTTTTCTTTGACTAGCAGTATTAATGCAGCTGGTAACATTGGTTCCTAAATATGTACGGACAGAGTCACGATTTTGGTTGACCTCTTTCAAGGCAGATGCTTTCAAGGGGGTTAATCGTACGCTGTCTTTACATACGCATGACCCAAGTGTTCAAAACTGGCAAGTCATCTACTATGATCACCAATAAATAATTCATTTCAAACATTCGGTCTCTGGCATCCTCAGATAAAATTCTCTAAATTATCCAGCTATGTTAAGTTACGCTTCACAATAATGACGACCTTCGTGCCAATTTGTTCAAAATTAGTCCAAACAAAAACAATACACAGAACAATAGAACAAAAACAAAAGATCTCTCGTCTCACATCGTTAGCATCGCCACTCCAAACAAAATACAAATAATAAGAGCAAACAAAAAAGTCAATTTTAATATCAACTGTAACACGACATTATTGTCGTCCCGATTCAATCTCATACACAAAAGAAACTTTTTGACTTTCAAAGTGTTTGTCGTCATCCGCGAGAAACAATAAGAGACATTATTTCGAAACAATTTTCATCATTTTCGCTATTTCAAGGGATTTGCTTAGTGCTGGGAGACAAGCGAGGTGGGCCGGGCGACGCGCACATTCACTCCACTTTTCTACAATTTGTTTTTGAAAAGAGTTTTTCTGATGTTGATT
Organism: Agrotis exclamationis; assembly: GCA_950005045.1. NCBI lineage: Eukaryota > Metazoa > Arthropoda > Insecta > Lepidoptera > Noctuidae > Agrotis > Agrotis exclamationis. Next base: position 21,905,060 of record OX465433.1, on the reverse strand, counting down.
TTGACGTGCGAGTAATTGTTTTTTAGTTTAGTTATTTTTATTACTGTTTTTTGTTTAAATTTGCAACACTGCAAATGTTTGTAATCACTTTTGTATGTGTTTTTGCTTTAAATATTCGAATAGAAAAAAAAGAAAGAGAATCCGGTATCAAGAACAGATTCTAAGCTACCGGTATTCCTACACATAGGGAGAATACTAATTAACTAATTGATTAATTATTTATTATAATAACACCAATGTGAAATAAATTTTCACCTGTCCTGGTAAATGCAAATTGAACAAATTCGCTACCTAATTAATTATTAACGCTTCAGTTGTGTTCAATAAATAACAGATTACTATTGTTATGGTTATTAGAAGTGGGTCAACTGGCCGAACAAACGGATTTATATTATTTACAATTAACACGTTTACATAATGCGTTCGATGTTATTTATTTAATTCTTATGTTAACATTTGATTTATTAATATAATTATTTATCTTCTAATACATAAAAATCATTGCCACTTTTCGTTGTAATGTTATAACTCAAGAACGGGCTCATCTATCCAAACCAAATGTTTAGGCTTTGTTCGAACTATTTAGTAGATGCTTTATGTGAAGTTTGCACAAAATCGGACGAGCGGTTCTTCATTTATCACATTTTTTGTAACACGTAGATAAGCACGGGGCGGGCCGCTAGTGTAATTATGAAACATGGTAACGCTTTTGTAAAGTTATTAAATTAAATAAAAAACAATATGGATTTTACAATGTTGTGGCAGCAACATATTTTATGTTGCGAGAAAACAAGTTGCTAGCAACATCACATGTATTATATTGTGCTCGATCCATGTTGCAACAATTTGTTTTAACCATGAATACACAAGTCTTTATGACTAACTTAACGATATTCTATCGTCTAACCGATTTACAATCTAATTCCTCACACTTTGTGCAGTCCTTTGAATCTTTTCCAACTGCTTATTTTAAAAGTATGACATAACATCGATATCTCGCACAGCGGGCTCACCGCCTCAGCCGTGTGCCCGACACGAAACTCGGAACAAATCAAATTTCCTCTCCGCCCGACGCGGGCACCACACAGAGGGAATTTAAACCAACAAACTATATCTTTATGTTTTCCTTGTCTCGAGAAATACGTAAAATATTCCTTTTTTACATCGACCTTATTTCTGAGAGAACTATGATTGTTTGAAGCCTGTATTATTTAGTACTCCGATATGTGTTTTTGGAATCTGTATACTATAGCAATTTAATATAACATTCACTTTTTGATGTCTGTTAGAAAAAGGTATATTGTCTGATTTTTGATTGAATTAGTTTAGAAAGTAATTGACTTGAAGATATTGCATTTAAGAGGTTCTCCCATAAGTAAGCCGAATGTCACAGCACAAGTAAAAAATAGTGATCATTTCTCAATGAATTTTCAACTACATTATGTTGCATTGGATGTTTATGCGATGGGTACATTAACGGGAATTACCGTTAATTATCGCGATAGTAGATTTTAACCTTGTTACCACAAGAAAGATAAACATCTGTTGAACACTTGTCTAAAAAAACTATCAACGTCAAAACGGCATTTCACGTTGATATGAGGCTCGTTTTGCATTAACACTTTATTTAGACAAGCGTTCAACAGATGTTTATCTTTTTGTGGTAAAGCGATAAATGTTCTTATAAACGTCAATCATAGCGATATTGACGGCATTTCCCGTTAGTGCGGCCCAACATTATGATTAGTTCTTGAACTATAGTCATTAGTGACCATGAATAGAAAACAACGTCATTGGTGTCTATTTACACTGCCATTCACCTTTAAAAGTCACGTTTTCAAATCACTTTGTCTGTTAAAGCGAAGGCTATTCACTTTCCATTCTTGTTTCTATTTATCCCTCTTCAGACGTGTGCGCATTACTAAATAGTGAGACACCCTTCGTCAGGCCGCAACAAGGCGAGACGGGAGAAACAAGACACCTATGATGCCTTTGTCACACAAACCCGACGGGGTCGACTTACACATCAAGGTAGACGTCTTTATTATGAGAGAAGGGAAGTATCGGATCTCGGTTCACTTGAGGAATACTGTAGTGGGTGGGAAAAGTATCGTGTGTAAAAAGTAAAACACGATACTATTTGAAGTGATAAAATCATAAAAATGCCTAATCTTTGAATGTGATGTGAAGGTCTGTGGACTAGATGACACGTCGAGATGACAAGCGTAGGCGACGATGAAAAACTTCTGCGCTGCGTAACGTTTATTGAACGTCTATGCTGGACAAACGATAGTGTGAAGGCGCTTTAAGGAAAATGAGAAATACACACCAAATTCTATTTTGACTTTTCTGGAGTAAGTTTTATTTTTATCGTAGATATAGTTAGCCACTGACTATGCGTCAGTCACAAAATATTTGAAGCTTCAGCAGTGCATTGTACGTCCTTTTTACCCGACTGCGCCAGAAGGAGGGTTATGTCTTTTATAAATTTTCACAGTAGACGATATGCTGTGGATGGGACTATTAGTAACTACTTTAATGCATAGGCAGATGAGGTGATTTTCTGTTCTTTTGATTTTTTTTGAAAAACGGATAAATTTCGTCATTCCACCTGAAAAACTATTTACCTATTCAGAGAAAATTTCATCATCAGCAAGCCTGCCATCTGAGTTCCAAAATTACAAAGCTTTTACGAGTGTAATAGTTAACTTTTTAGTGGTCTCGTATCTCGTGGAATTTTCAAAATAATGCTCGTTGCTTCATTTAAAAACTTTTTAAACAGCAGTTGGTATAATAAAATAGATGTAATCTGTTCGTGGCAGTGTACGCCTCACTTTGTATGCAACACTAAATTCTAGTACTTTACCGTTTTTATCTCTCGTCATTTAGAAATGTTTTCAATATTCACAAAAAGGCTTTGTTATAAAATGCAAAATAAATTAATGTTAAGTGGTTTATGAAAAGTAAATAAATGATTAAAGTTGGAAAAGTTGCCAAGGCATTTATTATTATATTCAACAAAAAAAAACATTTCATTTTCTAAGAAATGTTTTTTTTTTTTTATTTGAATTGGGATTGTCCTTGACTCTAGTCTAGGACAGAACTAGCAAAGACAAAGTCTAAAAGAAGACTTTTCATTCTAACTTTGACGAGAAATGTCTTTTTTATATATGCCAAATCAGATAATTAATTAAAACACACTACACAATTTCACCGCTTCTTTAGAACAAATTAACACCTCAAATTACTGATAGTGACCTAACTACTATAATTATCTACACAAGAATCCAGTTCCGAACGTTTTTTAGTCTTTATCACTTACTAATACTGCTAGCCTACTTCACACATACTTCCCACTGCATAGGAAAAGGCCTCTCACTTATAGACATAAAATTAATTAGGGGCACAAACTTCCGATATGTCTTCAAAATGTATGATTTAAAAACTAATAGAGAGTACGGTTCACTCAATAGTTTAAAGTTATGCCATCCGTATCTTCGTTGACGGACTAAAAGAGTAGACCCCCTGAACCGCTTATCGTTACATATTCCGAAGTCGAGCCAAGGAGCTAACCTTCCAAACACCATAACTCACACTCATCCATTCAAACACCCCTGAACATTCATATCACGTGTAACATCCACATAAAAACTAGCTAATTCAAATTCAATCTCAACCGGCTTGTTAGAGGTATGAATAGGGGGTGTAAGGGGAGTTAGCGGGGGTTGTCGGGGAGGATCGGTCCCAGGTCACAATAGCCGCACCGGTGTTCGAAGGATAGTGCTTTAGGGATGTGGTGAACGGGTTTGCGGTCTCGGGATGCGGGATTTAAGGGGTGAACTGGATTTTTTGATTTTTTAATGTCGAAAAGAAAAAAAGAAAAGCTTTATTGGACACAGGACAGAACAACAACATAACATTAAAAACAAGGAAGTAAAAATTAAATAAAAGAAACTTAAACAATTAAAATAAACTAACCAATTTTGGTCCTGTACGTGGCCAAAAGGCCCCTATCTCAGCATGAGCTGTGACATTTAGAAAAAAAAAGTCACAGCACTGATTTTCAGATAGGGCCCAAAGTGATGTCACGGTCAGATATACGTACAGTGATAAGTATATATTTGTCTACGTTTAATATTTAGTAGATTTATTTTAATGGCGAATAAAATTTATTTTAAGCTGTTTTATTATTTACTTAAAAAACAATTTAGCTATAAATACAAATATACGTAGTTCATGTAAAACTAAACTTTTCCCCGTAGTCAAATCTCAATTGCCTTTAACCATTGTTCATATGTAGGATCACAGGTCATTTAGCGACAACACAAATAATGGTTCAACTAATTGTTCGGTCTATAACTAGCTGAAGAAATTAGTTTTTCATTTCACTTTATCATAATAAGAGATGAATCCCAGTATGTCAATTCAAGTCACAACACTATCCAGACACGATTGAATCATACCGTTCTCAGTAGATTGTCGCCGACGTCTTGGGCAAAAGAGCTAAAAAATAACGTTCAGAACGAGATCCCGGCCTCAGATGACATTAATGAATTCACGGGAAATATCTTTGGGAATCCCGGGGGAATGTCAATGGTGTAATGGGTGAAGTGCAAGTGAATAATCAGAGGCATAATATATTCAAGCGATAACCATTGTGCACAATAATGTTCTTTGAGAAGATTATCATCTTTTAGCCTTTTCCCAACTATGTTATGGTTGGATCCAGCTTAAGTTGAATGCCCCTGAATACCAGTATTGTATTATGTATAAAGGGACTGCCTATCTAACCGATATCGGTAAGACATCAATCTTACCAAAGGATTAAAGTCAGAAAACCGTTTTAGACTTTTACACCACTTTAGTAAGTGGCGTAAAATTAGATCTTTGATGGTCGTTTAAGGTAGTTCTTCAACGACCATCAAAGATCTTAACAGCTTAACAGTATCAGGTAGAGGAGTATCTGATAGATCTCTTTAAGCACATAATAAGTCGAGGTTGGTAATCATGTGACCTACTTACGTACTCCACATCGGGTTTAATTAAATAATGCTGAATCGGCCCAAGTGAACACAAAGGTTTCCGTAATAACTAATTAACTGTTTGATATACATTACTGAGCTATTATGATATTAGTGAATGAAGGTGATGTGTTTATCTAGTGTTGATTAATTATATTTAGACATGTCACAGCAATTTAGTGTAAAAGGTTTTCAAGTAAATCTATGTTTTCAAAGAAACGGGTAAAAGTGTAGGTCTTACAACAGAATAAGTTCTGTCTTGTAGAAGATATTAATTTTAATAATGAAAATTTCTATGAAGGGTATTTTTAAGAAACTCATTATAATCTACATGAAAAATTTAAACATTATTTATACAACAAATTATAACAAAAGATGAATGGATCAATTGTGTTATAAAGGTTACGCTCCAAATATTGACGAATAGATTATGAAAGTTCAAGTTATATTTGGTAATGTTGCAAATTAAAGTCTATTTGATAAGTAACATTTCTGAAGTACTTTTATTACGTTGAGTCGGTAACAAAATAATCCCAATTATGTAAAGCACACAAAATCCTACAAACCTTAAGTAAAGTCGAAGCTTAGTAAGATGTCTTAATAATTTAATTTCGTATTCCGTACACTCACTCTAGGGTAATATACGCGCGGTTCAGTGTTCGACTCTGTAATTCTGAAGTAAGACTAATTTATTACCGACGGAATCCTGAAGCCTGCCGCAATTAACATCATTATGTTCTTGGAAAATAAATGTTAAGTCTTTCGAGTCCCCCACCAACGTGTCCCCACGTTGCCGTCGTGGTGGGGCTTGTGTGTCTCGATGATCTCTGGGCCCCTGCCGGTAGAGGCACTCGTGCACTCATGCCGGACAGGCTCAGAGGGAGAGACCAGACCAAGAGGGACACACCGGGGAAAGGCGCGCCGCCTGGAGGATCGAGCAGTCAGCTCGAGCTTCTAGACGGCGCGGGGCCCGGTCTCAGAGGCTGGGTCTAGGGGGGGAAAGGTTCACTTCCGGTACGCGTCTAATCTTTAGACGTAACCGTGAAGTGAACCAGGGGAGGGAAAATGGGGTTTAGGACAGAGGAACTCACCTCTTAAAAAAAGTTAAAAAAACAATGGAAAAAAAGGTTCTTGCTAAGACTACCCAGGCGGGTCCCAGCTGCTCTTCAGCTGGGGAATCCCGCACCGGACACGTCCGGTCTGCCCCACCGTACTCTGGGGGGGGCAACAATAACCAATTTTACCCATCTTTTGGGCCGGCAGTCGCCGCATTGAGCCAGGGAGGCTCACGTGCCCGTGGTGTGGAGTCGCTGGATCAGTCCAGCACGTCCGCGCCACCGGCACCGACAACAGAGCGGGCACAGAGTGCCGCTCCGCGGAGGGAGGGGGCGCTGGTGCTCGAGTCGGAGTCCGACTCGGCATCAGACGCCGTGAGCTTCCAGAGCGTGGGCTCTGGAGGCGTAGTGGGGAGGAATGAGGGGGGCGCAGGTAGGAGGAATGAGTTCCTCAAGCGCCCCCATTCGAGGGACGACATCTCGTCGTCGGAGGAAGGGCTTGCCTCGGCCCGTAAGATCCCCACGAGCGTGCGGGGTAAAGGCCGAGGCAAGACTTCGGGGAGGGGGATCTCCTCTGGAGAGCCCAAAACTGATCTGGCCTCTAACGAGGCTAGTCTAGCAGGGGCCGTGGCAGCCGCGATCCGCATCGTCATTCAGAAGCGGACGAAAAGTAGTAAGGAGGGTGCGATCGGCGACGCCACGGCCTCCATCATGGCGGCCGCGCGCGTTTACGGCGGGGCTCCGGCTGCAAGGGACGACATGTCCGAACTGCGGTCGGAAGTCACCCGCCTGACTGCCGCCATGGGGGCTCTCCAGAGGGAGAACATCGCCCTCAAGGAGGACCTGGCCAAACTTCGGGGAGGCGGCCAGCGGGACACGCCGCCGCGGGGCCAAAAGGAGAAAGGCCAGCCCACACCAGCGGAGAACTCTGTTCTCGACCTGGTGCGACAGGAGCTGGCCGCCTTTCAGCAGCGGTTCTCCGTATTGGAGAGCCGCGTGCTCAGACCCCCGCTAGCGGCGTCCTCATACGCGGCCGTGGCCGCGTCGAGGCCGCCCCCGACCAAGCCGTCCCCGGCAGAGACGGCTGCGAAGAAGACGGCTGCGGCGAAGACGGCCCCTTCTAAGACGGCCCCGGGCATGCCTAGCCAGGCGAAACCGGGCCCGTCAAAGCCGCCTCCGACCCCGACACCTGCGGGGCCGGCACAGGCGGCCAAAAAGAAGAAGGCCCAGGCCGGGAGCCAGTCGTCCCAGCAGCCTCCTCCAAAAACTCCACCGGCCGGCGCCGATTGGCAAGTGGCCGGGGAGAAGAGGAAGGCTGCCAGTGCGGCCAGGTCGAAGAGGAGGAGAGAGAGACGGCGGCGGCGCAAAGAGCGCGACGTCGCGGCGCGACTGCGCGCCCCAAAGACCGCGGCTGTAGTGATCACACTGCAGCCGGACGCGGTCAAGAGGGGCGTGTCGTACCGCGACGTGCTCGCGAAGGCGCGGGAGGCGGTGAACCTCGCGGAGCTCGGCATCGCCGGGGGCCTCCGTCTACGGGTCACCGCAACGGGGGCTCGGATGTTGGAGCTCCCCGGCGCGGCCAGTGGCCCCACCGCTGACGCTCTGGCCGAACGGCTCAGAGCGTCCTTAAATGCGGAGGAGGCCCGAGTGTCCAGACCCACCAAGCGCGCAGACGTGCGCATATTGGGTCTGGACGACTCCGTGACGGCGGAGGACGTTGTGGCTGCTGTTGCCAGGACTGGGGGGTGCCCTACCGATCAGGTGAGGGCGGGTGCCCTGCGTCCTGACTTCGCGGGGTTGCAAACCATCACGGTTAGCTGCCCCGTGTCGGCGGCCAAAAAGTTGCAGGAGGGCCGAAGGCTCCTGGTTGGTTGGGTGTCGGCGCAGGTTAAAGTCCTGGAGCCCAGACCCCTGAGGTGTTACCGCTGCCAAGTGGGTAACCACGCGGCATGCGTTTGCACCTCGGAGGTGGACCGCAGCGATAGGTGCTTCCGCTGCGGTCAGCCCGGTCACAAGGCCGGCTCGTGCTCTGCCCCGCCTCACTGCTTCGCATGTGAGGCGGCTGGCAAGCCGGCCGATCACCGGGCTGGGGGCAAGTCCTGCGCCCCACCCACCAAAGCCAGGCGCAGAGGTAGGCCCTCTGCCGCCGCCGTCACCGCCACCGCCGCCGCCGCCGCCGCTCCCGCTGCCGCCGCCGCCGCCGTGGCTCAACCCTCGGAGAGGGTCCTGGAGGAGGCTGCAATGGATTCAGATTAATGTCTCCATTGCGCTTCCTCCAGGCGAACATCAACCACTGCGCCGCTGCTCAGGATCTCTTGCTCCAGAGCATGGCGCAGTGGTTGATCAACGTCGCCGTGGTCGCCGAGCCGTATTTTGTCCTGCCCAGGAATGACTGGGTAGCGGACCTGGACGGCTCGGTGACCCTAATTTCGTCGGCCGCCGCCGGTACCCCGCCCCTCGATCGCGTAAAGAGAGGGCGCGGGATCGTCGCAGCACGGTTCGGGGAGATCGCCGTTGTAGGCGTTTACTTCTCCCCGAATCGATCTCTCGCCGAGTTCCAAGACTCCCTAACGGAGCTGGGAGATGTCGTCGTCGCCCTCGGTTCCCTCCCCGCGCTCGTCCTTGGGGACTTCAACGCCAAAAGTCCGGCTTGGGGTTCCCGGTCCACGGACTATACGCGGGGTAGGATGCTCGAGCACTGGGCCCGTGCGCAGGGCCTGGTGATCGAGAACCGGGGTTCTGTCCCCACGTGCGTGCGGTGGACGGGCGAGTCAGTGGTAGACGTCACGTTTGCCAGTGCCGCCCTGTCACCGCGCGTCACCGGCTGGCGCGTTGTGGAGGAGGTGGAGACCTATTCCGACCACCGGTATATCCGGTTCGACGTCTCCGCCCAGACCTCAGACGCGCCAGTTCCAAGTGGACGGAACCCAAGTGGTCCGCGATGGGCGCTGAAGCAGCTGGACCGGGAGCTATTCCTGGAAGCCTCGATCGTGCAGGCCTGGGTGTCACCACCGGACAGGCCTGCCGACATAAACGACGAGGCGGAGTGGTTCCGGGAGGCCATGTCCGAGATCTGTGACGTGGCCATGCCCCGGGTCCGGCAAGGACGCGCCCGGCGTCAGTTGTACTGGTGGTCGCGCGAGCTAGCAGCGCTGCGCGAGGCGTGCGTTGTCGCGCGACGCCGGTACACCAGGTTCCGCAGGCGCCGCACCCGACCTCCGGATGCGGCGACTGTAGAGGCGGAGCTCCACGAGAGCTACAGGGCAGCGAAGACCGTCCTCCGCGACGAGATCTGGCGGGCCAAGGAATTGGCCCGCGAGGAGATGCTGGGGACTCTGGACGGGGACCCATGGGGCCGCCCCTACAAGTGGGTGCGAGAAAAGCTCCGCCCCTGGGCGCCCCCGTTGACGCAGAGTCTCCAGCCTCAGTTCGTGGAGGACGTGGTGAGCGCCCTGTTCCCATCGCGAGGGGAGCATACTCCCCCGCCCATGGCTCCGTCTCCGACGGAATCTGAGGAGGAAGCTGACGCAAACGCGGACCACAGCGACGACGACGTCTACGACGCTCCAGAGGTGACCGAGGTAGACATGAGAGTGGCGGTACAACGGCTCAAGGCCAAAAATACCGCCCCAGGACCCGACGGCCTGCCAGGGAAAGCCTGGGTCCTGGCCTCGAGGACTCTCGGGCCTCGACTTGGGGGGCTCTTTAGCGCATGCTTGGAGAGGGGCCGGTTCCCGCTTCTTTGGAAGACGGGAAAACTGGTCCTCATCCAGAAGCACGGGCGCCCTGCGGACTCTCCGTCCGCATTCCGGCCCATCGTGCTGCTCGACGAGGTGGGCAAGCTCTTTGAAAGAGTAATTGCAGACCGCCTCGTCGGGCACCTGAATCGGATGGGCCCGAACCTTGCGGAGAGCCAGTTTGGCTTCCGCAGGGGGCGCTCGACGGTGGACGCCATCATGCGCGTGAGAGCCCTCACGACGGGGGATGCAGTAGCCCGGGGCAGGGTCGTCTTGGCGGTGTCTTTGGACATCACCAACGCCTTTAACACCCTGCCCTGGAGTTGCATCAGGGAGGCACTCCGGTATCACCGGGTGCCGATCTACCTCCGTCGCATAGTCGAGGACTACCTGACGGACAGAGCCGTCATCTACCCCGGTCACCGGGGAGAGTGGAACCGGCGAGAGATATCGTGCGGTGTTCCACAGGGTTCGGTCTTGGGGCCGCCCCTGTGGAACATCGGATACGATTGGGTGCTGCGCGGCGACCTCCCTGACGGCGTCAGCGTAATATGTTACGCTGACGACACGCTCGTCCTGGCGGAGGGAGAGTCGCATCAGGCGGCGGCCGACCTGGCGACGCAAGCGGTTGCGACAGTCGTCGATAGGATCCGGCAGCTGGGGCTCGAAGTGGCGCTGCACAAAACGGAGGCCATGTGTTTTCATGGCCGCGTTAACGCGCCACGGTCCGAGTCCCACATAACGGTGGAGGGGGTTCGCATCGGCGTCGGGAGGACGATGAAGTACCTGGGACTCGTCCTCGACAGCCGGTGGAACTTCAGGGAGCATTTCCTGAGTTTGGCCCCAAAGCTGAACCGGGCAGCAGCCGCCCTCAGGCGACTCCTGCCTAATCTCAGCGGGCCAAACGCCTCCTGCCGTAGGCTGTACGCCGGTGTCGTGCGGTCCATGGCCCTCTACGGGGCCCCCGTGTGGGCCCTGAGCATCCGGACGCGACCACTAAAGTTGGTCGCATGCCAGAGGGTCATGGCTATCCGAATGATCCGGGGATACCGCACGATCGCCGGCGAATCGGCCAACTTGCTTGCCGGATTACTGCCCTGGGATCTGGAGGCGACTGCCCTCCAGCGCGTCTATGAGTGGCGCGTGGAGGCGCAGCGCCGGGGAGAATTCCCGCTGCCCCGACAAGTCGAGGCGCGGCGGGAAGAGGTCCGGCGCGATCTCAGGGCAGTATGGAGGGGACGATTGTCGCAACCGACGGCCGGGCACGCCGCAATCGCGGCGGTAAGACCCCTCTTTGAGGAGTGGCTGGATAGGAGTCACGGCGTCCTGACCTACCGCATGACGCAGGTCCTCACCGGACACGGAAGTTTCGGGAGGTACCTGTGTCTAAGGAGAAAGGAGGAAACGCCTGGGTGTCACCACTGCGAAGATCGCCCGGAGGACACAGTAGAGCATACGGTGCAAGACTGCCCAGCTTGGGCAGAGCACCGACGTGTCCTCACGGCGGCGATAGGCGGAGACCTCTCGCGCCCGGCATTGGTTGCGGCCATGCTGCGGGGCGAGACGGAGTGGGAAGCGGTCGCCTCCTTCTGCGAAGCAGTAATGCTCGCGAAGGAGGAGGCGGGCCGCGTGAGAGAGAGGACAGTGTCCTCCCTCCGCCCCAACCGCAGTGGTGGACGCCCACGGCGACGGACGTCGCAAGACAATCTCCGGCCACCGTAGGCGCGGGCATGCGGGCGGCGAGTAAAGGGCAACTCGCTGCCCGACCATGGACCATGCCCGGGTCGACGGCGCGTTGTGTTCCACGCGCGCCTCAAAGAGCGTCAGCAAGATGACGGGGCCCCCCTCTAGAGGGCCAAAGCCTGCCGGGGTCGCGGGACTTATCTCATTACCGTGACCCCGGAACATAAAGGGCTATCGAAGGACACCGTGGATTTTAGTCAGTACAAGTCTGACAGTCCCTCCCGCCCTGCCCGGGGTGGGAGGACTCATTTGATGATTTTACCACGATAAAAAAAAAAAAAAGTCTTTCGAGTCAGGGGGTCTAATCTCTAAGCACGAAACTCATGGTTTCGGCGTTAGTTACGGACATTTTCTATGTCCCGTGACATCGAGCTCGAACTAAGAATGAATGATGATTATTATGATTTGACAGATACCTATAGCTCGATATCCTAGATAGCTCCTTATAGTTCGGGTCACCACACATGAAATGCGGTAATTTCGTGGTTCTACATTTTTCTAGTGCAATTTGATTTATAATGACATAGACACTAGCACCACGTCAAAAGGACTTCAGTCGTGGTGATAGTAAGATTTTGACGTTAGTTACATTCGTATATCCGTAGAAAGCTTTCAACTCGAACTCTCTAATCGCTTTGCTTGCCTTGAGTACTTAGTTTCAGTGGACGAGATCAACGACGGGCTAGTGGAAACTGTCCGCACGGTAGGGTCTAAGTTTTTTAGACCCTGCCGTAAAGATAGACCTCAGAAATTGACCGAGCAAACCTTAAACTTCATGGCTGAACGACGCTTGCTACAGCTGCAGTCTTCCGATGACGCGAAGTCATATAGGCAGCTCAATAGACGTATATCTAATACGAATCGTGTTAAAGAGACCATACAGCGAAACCAAGTCTCCAAAGTGTTCGCAAAGGACAAGTCTATTGGGCAAAGCCAGATGACAAAGCTGAAACGGGAGGATGGCAGCATAGCGTCGACCAAAGCAGAGGTTTTAGGCGAGATCGAGAGGTTCTATGGACAGTTATACACTTCGGTCGCAAAGCCCGTTGACAGCTTGGTAAGAGATCCAAGAGCCAAGCTGTCCCGACATTATACCGAAGATATCCCGGACATCAGTCTGTACGAGATTAGGATGGCCCTGAAGCAGCTTAAGAACAACAAGGCGCCGGGCGAGGACGGAATCACTTCAGAGCTTCTGAGAGCGGGTGGAACACCGGTACTTAAAGTCCTCCAGAAACTCTTTAATTCCGTCCTGTCCGAGGGCAAAACGCCTCAAACGTGGAGCAGGGGTGAGGTGGTCTTGTTCTTCAAAAAAGGTGATAACAGCCTATTGAAGAACTACAGACCCATCACGCTTCTGAGTCATGTTTATAAGCTGTTTTCAAGGGTTATCACGAACCGTCTCGAACACAGACTTGATGACTTCCAGCCTCCCGAACAAGCCGGTTTCCGAAGAGGCTATAGTACCATAGACCACATCCATACGCTGCAGCAAGTTATACAGAAGACCGAAGAGTATAACTTGCCATTATGCTTAGCGTTTGTGGACTATGAGAAAGCCTTCGATTCGGTGGAAACATGGGCGGTACTTGAGTCACTCCAGCCATGCCGTATTGACTATCGGTACATCGAGGTGTTGAAGTGTTTGTATAATAACGCCACCATGTCGGTCCGAGTACAGGAGCAGAGCACGAAGGCGATTCCATTGAGAAGAGGCGTAAGACAGGGGGACGTTATCTCCACGAAACTGTTTACTGCCGCAATGGAAGACGCCTTCAAACTCCTGGAATGGCAAGGCCTTGGCATCAACATCAACGGCGAATACATCACTCACCTTCGGTTTGCCGACGACATCGTAGTCATGGCAAAGTCGATGGAGGAACTCAGCATGATGCTCGATGGCCTCGACCGGGTTTCACAACGGGTGGGCTTGAAAATGAACATGGACAAGACGAAAATTATGTCAAATGCCAATGTTGTGCCCACCCCAGTCTCTGTTGGAAACTCGGTACTCGAAGTTGTTGACTCATATATCTATTTAGGACAAGTAGTCCAATTAGATAGGTCCAACTTCGAGAAAGAGGTCAACCGCCGAATCCAACTCGGTTGGGCAGCGTTCGGGAAGCTACGCAATGTCTTTTCATCCGACATACCTCAGTGCCTCAAGACGAAAGTCTTCAACCAATGTGTGTTACCAGTGATGACTTGCGGCACCGAAACGTGGTCTTTTACTATCGGCCTTATCTCAAAGCTCAAAGTCGCTCAGCGAGCTATGGAGAGGGCTATGCTCGGTGTTTCTCTACGTGATCGAATCCGAAATGAGGAGATCCGTAGACGAACTAAAGTCACCGATATAGCCCACCGGATTAGCAAGCTGAAGTGGCAATGGGCAGGCCATATTGCTCGTAGAGCAGATGGCCGATGGGGTCGAAAAGTGCTAGAGTGGAGACCGCGGACTAGCAAGCGCAGCGTAGGACGTCCACCAACGAGGTGGACAGACGACCTTGTAAAGGTCGCCGGAAGACGCTGGATGCAGGTCGCTTCCAACCGGTATATGTGGAGATCTAAAGGGAAGGTCTATGTTCAGCAATGGACGTCCTATGGCTGAGATGATGATGATGATGATGAGGACTTAGAAAGTAGAACCCCAGTTTTCCGGTTAGAGTGAACGTCAACGACAATTAATAATATAAATATCATTAAACATGTCTTGCCTAAGTACTTGCGTACCTTACCTTCCCTTCCCAAAGCATTTTCTATTTCCACTTTAGTATCATTTAAATAACATTAATTGTAAAAATGTCTGCTCCACTTTGTGAATGATCTCAATTTAGAGCAGACATTTTTTCTAAACATAAAAGCAATGTACTCGTATTTCAAAATCATTTGAATTGTGAAAAAATTTAAAGTGTGTTACACAACAGGTTTGCCGTTTTTATTTTGCTATGTTTGCAGCTTAATTTCTGCAGAAATTCATCATTATAACGCACAGAAGAAATATAATTTTCGAGTGCAATAAAAATAAATGTAAGACTAACACAAATATTGCGATTTCATCTCATCAAGTGAGCTTTCAAAATAAATCCTTAATCTTGAGAGGCCGATAAGAATTTACCAAGCCGACCAGAATTGTTTGAAATCTTTACATAATTATCTTAAATCTACCTTAGAATGTAAGTAACAATTCTGTGTATTTTCTTTATGAATTGAATTATCTCCGGCTCTCAGAACTGATTGCTTTCAAGAAAACCGTACTTAGATATTTAATAAGGTGCCTTGCAAAGTGATATGTAGAGATATGATAAAGAGATTCAAATTTAGATGTTCAATATCGAAATACCCATTCTCAAAAGACTTTAGTATTCAGGTGTGTTTAAGATATTCTAGACGTTGTATTCATGTTTTATAATGAAAGAAGGACCCCAAACCCACAGACGATTGGCAAAAGTAATTACGCAGATTAGAACCTTATAAAGATACCGCCATCTTAGGTTAATTAATTAATTAATGAGTGATTTGTTAGGGCTGAAAGAAAATTCAATAGGTACTATTCTTAGATTTACTTACTGATATCATGCTTTTATTTACAGCTCATTTCGTTAATGTGAGACGATTTTTGCCTACCAAAATAAAAAACCTTTATCAAAATGATTGACTATGGTAAATTTGGTAAACGCTTTACGTTATGGTAAATTTCCACAGTCCATAAACTAAACGGGAAATAATTGATATCTCTATAAATAATTGTAGTTTTAGTAATAATTAGGCGGACTATCAACAGCAGACGTTGACGGGTCAACAATGCTGACGATTAACTCAACATCCCAGCAGTAAGTCATCATCAGTCAACACTCATCGACATAATAATCAATTGAAATCGTAAGGCATTCAAGATGCCGATTGTCCGCACCACAAAGCGGGTATCAATACAGAAGCAATTATCCGGAGCACAATGCTCTATCCGATTCTATTCGATGCTGTAATCGATCTGTACCGATGTCTCGAGAGATCGAACACTCTAGGCGCTGAATACGACCGATTGTTGTGGACTGACGTAAAAAGCTAAGATTTATCGTGGAGCTGAAGAATGTGGTTTATTTTTGTCTGTGAGTAGTTCTTATTGAAGTTTAGATTGTGTTCGATCTGGTCAGTCGAAGAATGCAGGTCTTAGCTTCAGAATGTCGGAGAAATACTTCAAGGGAAGTTTAGCTTAGATTCCACGATGGAAATGAATTGGAGTTTAACTTTTAAAAACCTGAGTGAATTTCGTAATAAAAAGCTCTCTACTATCTTCAGCAAAGAATTACTTCACAACGACAATTTCAAATATTCCTATACGATTTTTTTTTTAAATTATAGTGTGGGGATACTATCAACGAGATGCGGGACGGATAGTTATGCGTCAATATAATAACTGTCTACAAAATGTGATGATAAACATATTTTGTAACAAAGTCAAGAATGTTATTAACTTGCCCATCAGTAGTTTTATTAAAGTTCCAGCCCTGTCTGGGAATTTTGTCCTTATTTTTATGCTGTTTTCTTTTACGACGTATACGTCACGTAATAAAAGAGTTGATGGGCATGTAGTTAAATGGAATGGGCAGTAAAGTGCGAAAGGTACCTCTGAGTTTATTAGGGACGCGTCTCCTACCCGGGGTTGTACTTGCGATGATGGGAATTATAATTAAGTGAGAGATTTTGGTGAAAGATTTTGAACGACACTGCTTTAAGACTTAAACTTCTACATTTAATGGTTATTAAATTAGGTCATTTATAGCAAGAAAATTAAAGTTATATTAACTCTTTTGGAATACTGGCATGATTGTTATTTTAACAGAAATAAGTGAAGGTATCTCAACAAGTATTTTGAAAAGTTGTAATCATTTATTGGTAATACGAAGTAGTAGATCAGGCCTAGTAGTTACCCGCAATTAACATAAAATTTTTGGTCAAAAGTGAATGTTTATTACTGATTTAGAATAGAAGAAAACGGACAATTTATGTGAAGATTTAAGCAGACAGTATTTGTATTATCTGCCTACATAAAATCTGATAAAAGGTGATGGAACATCCACAGTATTTTCGCGCATGAATGTATTTTCTAAAGTAAAATTCTTATACGCAAGACAACTTACTAAAGTCGTAACATGAACATTTCAAAGCAAGCAACTATGTCTAAAGCTCATTTTAATAACAGCTGCATACCTTTGTAATCTGAAATGAAACCACCTGCATTCATATCTGAGTGCACATCTCTAGTATCTTACAAGCAAAGGATTAAATTTTCCTTATGCAAGCCCGGGACGGCGGTCCGGAACACCGGGATCTTTGATTTAATAACCGCTACGCTTTTTTTTTTTTTTTTTTTTTTTTTTAGCGTGGTAAAATCATCAAATGAGTCCTCCCACCCCGGGCAGGGCGGGAGGGACTGTCAGACTTGTACTGACTAAAATCCACGGTGTCCTTCAATAGCCTTTTATGTTCCGGGGTCACGGTAATGAGATAAGTCCCGCGACCCCGGCAGGCTTTGGCCCTCTTGGGCGGGGCCCCGTCATCGTGCTGACGCTCTTTGAGGCGCGCGTGGAACACAACGCGCCGTCAACCCGGGCATGGTCCATGTCCGGGCGGCGAGTTGCCCTTTACTCGCCGCCCGCATGCCCGCGCCTACGGTGGCCGGAGATCGTCTTGCGACGTCCGACGCCGTGGGCGTCTACCATTGCGGGTGGGGCGGAGGGAGGACGCTGTCCTCTCTCTCTCACGGCCCGCCTCCTCCTTAACGAGCATTACTGCCTCGCAGAAGGAGGCGACCGCTTCCCACTCCGTCTCGCCCCGCAGCATGGCCTCGACCAATGCCGGGCGCGAGAGGTCTCCGCCTATCGCTGCCGTGAGGACACGGCGGTGCTCTGCCCAAGCGGGGCAGTCTTGCACCGTATGCTCTACTGTGTCCTCCGGGCGATCTTCGCAATGGTGACACCCCGGCGTTTCTTCCTTCCCCATCCGACACAGGTACCTCCCGAAACATCCGTGTCCGGTGAGGACCTGCGTCATCCGATAGGTCAGGACGCCGTGACGCCTTTCCAGCCACTCCTCAAAGAGGGGTCTTACCGCCGCGATTGCGGCGTGCCCGAACCTCGGTTGCGACAGTCGTTCCCTCCATACTGCCCTGAGATCGCGCCGGACCTCTTCCCGCCGCGCCTCGACTTGTCGGGGCAATAACCGCTACGCTACGGGATTTATTAAAAATCCCAGGCCGCGCGCCGCGTTCGCAAACTCTTTGACGTTATTAAAAGCATCGATTTTACAAAGATTTGCGCTTACTTTAAATTAAAAATTTTGTGCGATTGTGGTAGACAATGAAGATTTGTGGTTAAATAAATCGGTATTGTTGTCACCAGATGGTAATAACAACTTCCATTTCTTTTCTATTTGAGCACATTTATTAAATTTTTTTTTTTTTTTTTTAATAGCCTATTCTGTGTCCCACTGCTGGGCAAAGGCCTCCCCTTTCTCCTTCCAAACCTCTCTATTTTGGGCAATTTCTGGCCATGTCTGCCCCGCGAACATAATCAGGTCGTCACACCACCTCCGCCGCGGTCGACCTCGACGGCGATGTCCTCCCTCAGGCGTCCAGTGAGTGACGATATTTGCCCACCTCTCCGACCGCATACGCTCAACGTGGCCCGCCCACTCCCACTTCAGCTTGGCTGTTTTTACTCCTACATCAGCTACTTTGGTAATGGAGCGCAGAGTGGTGTTTCTGATTCGATCCGTTCGCTTCGCACCTATTATGCTGCGCTCCATCGCCCGCTGGCAAATCTTGAGTTTGGACTTTTGTTGTTCGGTAAGTGACCAACTTTGTGCACCGTATGTTAGGACGGGTAGGATGCACATGTCGATGAGTTTTCTTTTTAAGGTTATAGGGAGACTTCCCTTTAAATGCTCCTTAAGGGACCAGAAGGTCTTCCACGCATTTTGGACTCGTCTTTCGACTTCCTTGTCCTGTCGGTTTCTAAAAGACACTATCTGGCCCAAGTATGTATACTCATCGACATATTGCAACGCATACCCATCTACCACGACCCTACGTTTCGTGCTGTTGGTCATAATCTGGGTCTTAGATCTATTCATTGAAAGTCCAACCTCAAGACTTGCCGTGCTCAGATCTTGGAGCATTTCTTGTAGTTCTGAAGATGATGTAGAGAAAATCACAATATCATCGGCAAAGCGGAGGTTTGTCAGCTGATGGCCGCTAACATTTATGCCCCGTGACTGCCACGAATCAGGCAGCTTTTTAAAAACCTCCTGCAATGCGCTTGTGAATAACTTAGGTGAGAGTGGATCGCCTTGTTTGACACCTTTTTCGATGTTAAAATTTGGTCCGGAAATATGTAACTTAATGTTAGCAGAACTACTTATATAAATGGTGTCGATGAGATCAATGTAGGTATGCAGGATATTTTGGGATTCCAAGGCATTAATAACAGAGAGATGGTGTATACTGTCAAACGCCTTGGCATAATCCACAAAGGCTAGGTAAAGAGGTTTGTTAAACTCGTTATATTTTTCAATTACTTGTTTGATGGTATGAAGATGGTCGGTTGTGGAGAAATGAGGGCGGAATCCAGCTTGTTCAGGAGGTTGGTGAAAGTCAAGTGTTGGGGCAATACGGTTCTCGATTATTTTTATAAAAAGTTTGTATAAGTGCGAAATAAGGCTTATGGGTCGGTAATTCGAGATGTCAGCTTTGTCTCCTTTCTTATGGAGCAAAATTATATTTGAGTGGCACATTTCAAGAGGAATTTGACCAGTGTGTAAGATGGTATTAAAAAATGATGTGATGTGAGGGACGAGTTCGGTTCGCCCTAGCTTTAGTACTTCTGTAGTTATTCCGTCTGTCCCTGGGCTTTTATTGTATTTCATCTCACGAAGTGCCTGTTGAACTTCACAAGGACTGATGGGATCAATGGAATTCGGGCAGTAATAAGCGAATTGTCTGGGCTGTTTGTGATGGTCCTGATATAAAGTTTTGTAAAATTTTGTACATATTTCAATAATTTTGCTGGAACTGCCTTGTTTTTTCCCAGTTTCATCTTTTAAGGTGGAGATCCATGTTTTTCCTTTGTTGATACCTTCTTTTGCAAATCTAAGTGAGGTGTTGCTGAGTAAAGCTGATCTAATTATTTCCGTATTATAGTGTCTTATGTCCTTTCTTATACTTCTTTTGACCAATTTATCTATTCTATTGTATTCTCCGCGATTATTTTTAAGCATTTCTCTGTTCTCTATTAATGAAATTGTTTGACTGCTTAATTTATTATTGTTTTTTCTAGCACATTTGATTTTTCTTGTTGCTGTAGAGATGTTTTCTATAATGTTGCTGTATTGGATCTGAGGATTTTGGCTTGAGTCAACTGGCAATTTATTAAATGATTTTTTTAACTCTAAATTGAATTTTTCCATATTACTTATAAGAACATCTTTGTTAAGTTTATTAATTCGGTTTTTGAATATTGTTTTACGCGTTAGTTTTATGTTGAAGATGATTTTGGCACGAACTGGTCTGTGGTCTGAACTGAATTTAAATTTGTTGAGAATACTAATATCTTTTACTATGTTGTCATGACTGGAGGAAAGCACAAAGTCGATTTCGTTTTTTGTTCTCCCATCTGGCGAAATCCATGTCCTTGAGTCCTTGTCCGAATGCAAACTGGATGAGTGCATTTCCTCGATCATTTCTGGTTCCAAGGCCATGTGGACCAAGAATATTTGGGTTATCTAAATCTTGCCTTACCCCGATCTTAGCATTAAAGTCACCAGTAATGATGTTCCAAGTACTACGGTTTTCTTCGCACGCTTTGTTAAGGACATCATAAAAGTCTTCTGTTTCCGCATCGCTGTGCGAAGATGTGGGTGCGTAGGCTTGGACAATGGTTATATTGTGTTGATCAGTAATGCTAAGTTTGAGCACTGCTACCCTCTCCGAGTATCCGAGAAACTCTACAATATTGTTCTTCCACTTTTTAGCCACCAAAAATCC
Source organism: Agrotis exclamationis (assembly GCA_950005045.1). Taxonomy (NCBI): domain Eukaryota; kingdom Metazoa; phylum Arthropoda; class Insecta; order Lepidoptera; family Noctuidae; genus Agrotis; species Agrotis exclamationis. Next base: position 21,884,464 of record OX465433.1, on the reverse strand, counting down.
AATTCCATAATGACCTCTGGTAGCTCCAAAGTGATAGAATATAGCATTTTCCCGTTCCTCTGTAGCTTCTCCCAATCTTCTCACCTCTGACAGGCCTATCACGTCCCATTTTATTTCTCTCAAAGCATTTTCCAACTCAAGCAATCTTTCATCTTGCATTAATGAGCGTACATTATAAGTTAAAACATTTAGGCTAGAATCGGTGTCCATTTTCGTAGCTTGGTTTCGTTGACGGAAGATCGATCTCACCCGGGGATTCTTAGCACCCCGTGCTCTGAGAACCCGTTGACTACCGTCGTTGTCGCGAGGTTCTCCAGAGCTGCCGGGCACTTGGGGCCGGAGGTAATGTTGTTCTGTCATGGTTTGTAAGTTTATAAAAGGGGGGTTTGGACCTTAGTCCACCACGCTAGTCCAATGCGGGTTGGTGGACGTTGCGCCAGAGCCTCGTTTGTTGGTCAGCAGGGTGCACCACGGGCAGGTGAGGTTGGCTTGAGTCTTTTAGATGTTAACTAGAAATACTGATACAAAAATAAAAACGCGAAATAACAAAGTTTGCGTCATTGGATATGAATAATACTTTTAAACATAAAATTGCACGCATCACTGAGTCCAGCAAACACACTAGCCGACGACAAAAAATCGGCTAGCCAGACAAATAAATTAAATCTCACTACTCATTTTTATATAAAAACCACATAAAAACAAGCGATACTCGGTGACTCGGCATCGAACCGGCGTTTTTGACTCGATACAGCCAATTTATCGTTTGCCGAGTACCCTCCACATAGCGAACTGTGTCCGATCAATTAACTCAATCCCGGGATATTCTCGGCCTTTCCATACTCTATTCGATTTGATTTAAAAATTGAAATTGAGTTATATAGGTACAAGAGATTTTGAAGCGGATTTTTTGAAAGGTTGTTTTTAAATAAAAGTTTGTTTTTTTTTCGAATGTTATTTCATTAGTACAGTTTAGTTAGTTACAGTTTAGTTTATATTCATAGTTAAGTTCTGAAGGTCATCTAGTATCTGTCACGTATGATATTGGAATATTAGATTTAGGAACAAATGAAAATTTTCGTTCCTACTGCAATAATAAAATCAATCCTAATTTTTTTACTGGGTGGTACATAATACCAACACAATAAAACCGAACCAGTTTGTCACCATTCGTCATCATACCAAAAAAAAGACAACAACTTCCAGCTTACGCGATGTAAAGTGACATCGTTAAAATAACGGTTACTGCTATAAATATAACGGTTACCTTATATCAGTGTTACACGTGAGGGAACATCGTTATTTGTAACAGTTATTTCTCATAAAGGCATGTTCATAGTCATAACGTTATGCGTTTGGAGTTTTTGAGGTTTTTCATGAATTGTTCCATTTTATTCAATTTCATTTTATTCTTCACATAAGCATAACTTACCCGAGACTTACACACGTACTTTAATGGCACTCGTCAATGATAGTACCGCTTTCAATTAGTGAAAGGTTTTTTTTTATGAAAATGAATAGTTTCCGAGACTGGCTCCTATATCCATATTTTATAAGCTTATTCTCTTTATAATCTATATATTATATATAAAAGAACAGGGTTTTTTATTAAGACTCGACTACAGCCGAAACCGCTAAACGCAGTAACTTGAATTTTGGACAGCAGTTGCAGTCTACCATGTAGGGAAGCAGTAAGACGGGATTTTGCGAAAATCCTCCTTTAAGGGGGTGAAAAGGGGTAAAAACGTTTGTATGAAAAATCTTATTCCTTGGGTTTATAAATTTGAAACTTGCCACGAATAAGAACACAAGTAAATAGAAAAGATTGGCTATATTATTTTTTCAAAACTACCCTCCATTGATAATCTAGGCGTTGTTAAAGTTTGTATGGGAAAATCATACCGCGTGGGTTTATTAATGTGAAAATCAGTATTTATATACTAGATCAGAAATAATTAAATACGTGTTTTTGGATTTTTCGAAAATCACCCCCCAAATAAGTGAAAAGGGTATTCAAGTTTAAAGGGGTGAATCTTTAACCGTTAAACGTATAACCTGAATTTTGGTCAGTAGTTGCAATTTATTATGTAGGTGAGCACTAAGAAGGGATTTTGCGAAAATCCACCTTTAAGGGGGTGAAAAGTGGTGAAAACCTATGGATGTAAAATCTTATCCCTTAAGTTTATAAACTTGAAACTTGGTACGAATATGAGTGTATGTAAATAAAAAAGACAGGCATTATTAGTTTTTTAAAACTACCCTCCATTAGTAAACTTAACGATGTTGAAGTTTGTATGGGAAAATTGGTACAAAGGGGTGATTAAGTTTTAAGGGAAGGATTTTACTGCTTGCTTCGATAAGCTCAAAACTGGGCATAAATTATCTCTCAATCGAATAAAGGATGCGTATTTATTTATAACTCAAAAGTCAACCCCTAGCGGGGTGAAAATCGGAAAATTAGTTTGTCTACAGATATTTCAAAAAAGGAAAGATTTGATTGTTTGTTTGTATTGAATAGGCTCCGAAACTACTGGACCATTTTTAAAGTACCTATAAGGAGGGTGACCGGGCTTTAAATTCTCTGAGTTCGAAGTTAGAAACACGCGCAGACGAAGTCGCGGGCGGAGTGCTAGTTATAATAATAAAGCAGTCATCATCAGCCGGAAGACGTCCACTGCTGAACATAGGCCTCCCCCTTAGACCGCCACGCCGAACGACAATTCGCCACTTGCATCTATCGGTTGCCCGCGATGACCCTCACGATGTCGTCGGTCGGAGGCCTGTCTACGCTGCGTCTTCCGGTCCGTGGTCGCCACTCGAGAACTTTTCTTCCCCATCGGTTGTCAGTTCTACGAGCGATATGGCCTGCCCATTGCCACTCCAACTTGCAAATTTTACGAGCTATGTCGGTGACTCTGGTTCTTCGCCGAATATCCATGTTCCGGATTAATAAAACATTCATTTATGAATAAAGCAGTAATTAAGTTAAATATTTGCAGCTGTTATATTTTGCCAACGTGACTGATTCCAGAATTAAAATTAAGAACATACCTAGAGGTACCGGATTTAAATACGGCATTTAGGCTATGTAATTTCAAAGTGCTTACTCAATGTAAACACTAGACTTAATAAAAATTTCGTATTGCAGCGGATGAAACCACAGACAACATCTAGTTATGAATAAATGTGTGTGAATGTGGTGTAAATAAAGTTATTTAAAAGTTAAGCTAGGCTTTGAACCGGTGACCCGCTGTGCTCTACAACCTACGTGTGCCAAAACCCTCGACTTCCGCGAACTATTTGGAGCGAGTGAAGACGGACGCATGCGCGCTATGTTCCGGAAATGAGTTCCACATCCCTGCCCTCCCCCCCCCCCCCGCGCTCTCCAGTCATCCACACACCGCAGACTTATAGGGTGCCTGTAATGTGTGCATTTAAACGTAAATATTTGTAAGATTACATTAAACTTATTAAGATGAAGGCCAAAGAAAAGATGGATGGATTGTCTAAGGAATGATATGAAAGAAAAAGGAGTAAATGATACTGTGACGTCTGATAGGGGAGAATGGAAGAAGAAAACGTGTTGCGCCGACCCCAAGTAGAATGGGATAAGGGCAGGAAGAAGAAGAAGATAACAGCTGCACAGGTCGAGCTTAAGCCACGTTTGCCAAAATTACTCTGTGGATGGGTGATCGTCAAAAGCACGTTAACGCGTCGGTCCTGGCTGTCACTGGAAGATCGTTGACAGAGTAACTGTTAGAACTTGATGAGCAGATTTTAAGTGCCAGCTAATCTTACCAAGGGATATCGTAGGTGCTGTAGTTTATGATAAGAACAGAAGAATTGTCGGTATATTGTGTAGTCTGTGGTCTATGAATAAAAACGTGGATGGTGACGAGTGTATCAACTAATTACTCACTCCAAAAAAAATATGATATAACAGTACAGGTATTACCCAGTTGGTCACAGGACTGTCTCCTCGGGTAACCGTGACACTAGAACGTAAAGGGCTATTGAAGGACAAAGTGGATTTTAGTTAGTACTAGTCTGACAGTCCCTCCCGTCCCATCCCGGGCGGGAGGACTCATTTGATGATTTTACGTCGATAAAAAAAAAACAATGGTATTACCCAGTTACAGAGTTGTGCAGATTAGCTTGGCAGTCGCTCCATGTAAGATATTGATATTCTGCTGAATTTACGATGCTGATTCAATTCGACTGGGCGTCTTCAAACTTTTCAGGTGGTCAACCACTAGCTCTCCAATTTACGCTCAGGGAACGAGATGGCGCTAGACGAATTGTATAGGTCTGTTTCTTTCCCACAACCTAAACTGGATCGCGTTAAGAGCTGATGGTAAGGCCTCTGAAATATTGTATTGACTGATTGATTGATAAAATCTATAAAACCGTGGGCAAAAAGCTAGTAGTATAGTTAATAATGCCAAATGGCTGTCTCAAAAAATATCTCCATTTGTCGAAAACGGAAATTAAGCAAACAGCCTCTTCCGACAGATGTATTAATTAACTTCTCTCGTTTAATATTGCGTACAGATGTCGCTGCTGCTGATAAATACCTTCATATACATACTGAGCCGTGACGTCACACTATTTCCGTTGGGGGTGAGCAGGGAGCACGATATTGAGAATGGGGGATCGCATTTGGAAATTTGTGCTGCTTTGTCTTGTTAGACACCTGCATTATAACGTTTCACGTGGCTTTCTGTGGTTTCTGTTCATACCATAGGATGAAGACATGAGATTATGTATTATTATCATATGGGTCTCAAAACTCGAAGAGGATTGTAATCAAATGTATGCTTTAACATAAAACCAATTAAGGTTGTAATCTACTTTCTATTTATTTATATAATTACTTTACTAGTCTCTATTTATCGATTTTAATTTCATTATTATCTACAAATAAACATAAACTTTAATCGTAATACAATAAAGCAATACATAAATAATATTATAGTATTTTATCAGATTTTTACAAGAAAATTACAGTATAATTTTGCAAAATAAAATACATAACGTTTTTATCGTCCTAACATACGAGTAATTGAATTGGCCTAGAGGTCCAGAACAGATTGGAGGTGTGGTGGCAAAGACTGGAGAACGTTGGCCTGAAATTGAGCAGAACCAAAACAGAGTATTTGTTTTGCGATTTTGGCGGTCTCTCCAGTCCTGTGCCCATTACTCTTGCAGGAACGCCCATACCAGTCTGTTCCGACTTTCGGTACCTCGGGTCGCTTGTCCAAGGAGACGGCGATGTAGACCGAGACATAACACACCGGATCAACTCGGGATGGATGAAATGGCGACAGGTCACCGGAACAACTTGCGACCCACGGATGTCCCTCAAGTTAAAGGGGAAAATATACAAATCCGTGATTAGACCTGTCGTATTGTATGGATCGGAATGCTGGGCTGTGAAAAAGATGGATGAGAAACGATTGCATGTAGCGGAGATGAGGATGTTGAGATGGATGTGTGGAGTGACAAGAATGGATAAAGTAAGGAATGAGTTTATAAGGGGAAGTTTGAAAGTGGCGCCTGTTACAGAAAAAATGAAAGGGAATCGTCTATCTTGGTATGGACATGTGATGAGGAGGGATGACACCCATGTGACTAAGAAAGTGATGAGTATGAATGTTGATGGATGGAGAGGACGAGGAAGGCCAAAGAAAAGATGGATGGATTGTCTAAGGAATGATATGAAAGAAAAAGGAGTAAATGATACTGTGACGTCTGATAGGGGAGAATGGAAGAAGAAAACGTGTTGCGCCGACCCCAAATAGAATGGGATAAGGGCAGGAAGAAGAAGATACGAGTAATTGAATAAACTACAAAGAAAAAACAAACAAATTTTTTATCTTTCTGTAATACCCGAGTTACATAAAATCAGAGCAACAAAGAGCTTCCAATAAAACCTTTAACAAAGCACCAATATTCTTCAATCAACTTTATCGGCAACCCGACCGAATATGAAAGCCCTAGATAACGATAGACCACTAACATATCAAGCGCATCCTGAACTGGCAGGGTTATTGAAATTCGCGAGCTGAATTTATTTATTCGAGCCATATTGAGGGTTGTTAGAGAGTTTATAGATTGTAAACTGCGTTTATATACAACGAAGGACAAACTGAATTGAATGAAAGAATAATTATAATTAAGTAAACAACTTTACAATTTGTATTTCGCCACCAAGGAAAGCCCAAAAAACTCTGGCGTGATGACTAAAATGCTCTTAGGTCCGGAGCAAAAAGGAAAACCAGCTTACTTCATACCAACTTCTCAACCCTTCTCATAAAGTGGAGACCTGTGTCTCTGAAAGAGAAGAAAGTGATAGGAGAAGACTTTTCCCAGCAGTCATAGGACGATAAAGATATCAATAATTTTATTGGCAGGAAACAGAGAATCACATAGAAAACATCACTCCTATAGTCCTCAAAGGTCAAGTAAACGTGTACCTATAGTACATAAAACCAGCTGTTTAGTTCCGTGACATTACAGAAACCGGTGGAGGCGGACCATCCGCTCCATATGAAACTCCGAAACTGACCACGATCCTCAGACATGGGGACCGCGCGACTACAGGGAGAGAGAGTCCGTAAGCTTTAGATGATAAGCCTTTTTTCTTTTGCGTGGTAAAATCATCAAATGAGTCCTCCCACCCAGGGCAGGACAGGAGGGACTGTCAGACTTGTACTGACTAAAATCCACGGTGTCCTTCCTTAGCCCTTTAAGTTCCAGGTAATGGTATAAGTCTCGCGACCCCGGCAGGCTTTGGCCCTCTAGAGGGGGGGCCCCGTCATCTTGCTGACGCTCTTTGAGGTGCGCGTGGAACACAACGCGCCGTCAACCCGGGCATGGTCCATGGTCGGGCGGCGAGTTACCCATTACTCGCCGTCCGCATGCCCGCGCCAAGGGTGGCCGGAGATCGTCTTGCGACGTCCGTCGCCGTGAGCGTCTACCACTGCGGCTGGGGCGGAGGGAGGATGCTGACCTCTCTCTCTTGCGGCCCGTCTCCTCCTTCGCGTAGATGATGAGCCTAGAAATACGAGTTGCTACTAAGGAAAACAGAAACTAAATTATTGAAATTAAATTATCTTTTGAAATTAGGAACACTTTCAACATAGGTGCATACAATACGTTGAACATTATACTGATAAACGAAACAAATAAAACAACAATTAAGACTGAACATGTAATCTCTAAAATTAAATGTTTTCAATATTTGAGTGGCGTGCATCCGTCGCCACAGTCTGCAAACTTCTTATGATCCTCCGGCTATTCACAACTGAGCACCGCGCTCCGAGCAGACCGCTCGACGCTCGCTTAAACACGGATCAACTATTCACAGATCTGTCTGTCTGTCTGCTGTGCTGTGGAGATGGAAGATTTAAGTATATCCTCTGTGGAGTTTTAAAGTTGGTTTATTTGATGAGCCCATGATGTTGTTTATCCTTGTTTTCATACATTCATTCATCATATACAAGAAAAGATGGTACTTTTCGGGTTCCTCATGGAACTTCCAAGTTTCCAAATATTATCTAACTCAAAACAAATAATTAACATGATACAATAATAATCATTATTTTTTTGGAGAAAACGATGCTCCACTCTAATTTCTCCTTTAATCCCGCAATTTCTCCTGTGTCGTGGGTGCGTTTACAAACATAGAAACACACATACACAAACACCCAGACCCGGAACAACTACTTGCTGATCATACAAATATTTGTATCGTATGGGGATCGAACCCGTGACATACTTCGCAGCAGTCGAACGCTCAACCAATGTAATTATATCTAACTATCGCAATTTAAAAACGTACATTGTGATTGTAAGGTTTTTCATAATGACAGACGGATATGAATGTGAAACTGATCTAAGAGTTTAGCTTCTTCCGTTTTTCTTGCTAAATTCTCACAACTGATGGCGTTTAGGCAGCTGTGTAAGGTTGGAGACTTTGCCAAGATGTGATACCTACCTACAAACTAACATGAGATCAACGGTTTACGCAGTTATTCTGGAAGTAGAAATCTCACCATAATCCATTAATTAGCAAATCACTCACACATCGGGCACCGCGTCCAATTACTACGCAATTACTCCGCCAGTTGAAAACAAACAACACTTATTTACACATCGCTGGCTTACAATGGGGCGTACCTCATGCGTTCCCGGTTCACGCATCGATGGACGTGCGGGCTCATTATGCAGTCGCGATGCAACTTGCACAACGTACATTTTAATTAGAGATAAAAAAAATGTCGATATTTATTTGCTGTTGTACAGATTGGAAGGAGAACTGTTTTGTTGCTGTGATGTTAATTATCGTCTGTGGTGTGGGTATTTTCACAGTAAATCACGGATAAATAAGCCAGATTTTGGACCAAGCAATATCAAAACAGTATTGAATATAAAGCGAAATTTATTCTCACAAAAGCAACGTTAATGTGGTCTTCTGTAAACTGAAAACACGCTTAAACTGAAAGCACAATACCATTTGCGAATATTAGGTACTGTTTGATTTTACGAGACCGTTCACATTGGCTCCTAATATGAGGCAAACGCATTACGGTTCGACCTATGCTGATCAACAGTATAATACAATACAAAATGGATCATCAATTTCCATTTCCAGTGCAAACCCGCCCACAATAACATGAAACAACTAACTGCGTACTAGTCCATTGTAGTTTATTCAATTTGTCTTTATTTAATACAATATCATTATTTAAAGTGGCAACATTATGTAATGTAATGCAAATATAGTGGCGGGTAATGAGAGAGGTGGGCGTGCGTGGCCGCTGCGGTCACGGTGCGGTTATGCTGCGTGATGCCTGCGGTTCGTCGGTGGTGCAGGCACTTTAACATTTTATCATCATTCTACTCCGTGATAATTATTAACTATATCGGTAGTCTATGTTGGTAGATTTATTCGTTTCAAACCAGACCTGTGTTGACTTTTCCTTGTCTTCTTCGTAATGAACCGTTTTAATAACGTAATTATGCCAATTAATTTCCTTTTCAGAATGTTTATAATAAGTTTGTGTTTACTGATACAGTAAGCACTGTAAGCTAAGCAGTAGCCTGAAAGCACTGAGTTACTTCCCAGGCAGGTATTTAGTTTCAATAAATGTTTAGGGTGCAACCAACGCAACTATAGGAAGACTGTGTTGAGATTGATTTATACTGACTGACTGAATAGAAGACATACTACGAATCACCCAAAATTATAGAATGGTGCAGAAACATGATGATGATATTCAAATTGAAATCGTAACTAATATTCTAAACGCAAAAGTGAGATTATTTGCTTATTATTCACTTGTTGCTTATTTAATAATAGGCCTGTGTCCCAGCAGTGAGAACATTTTATAAGCTGATGATGATGATGAACTAACAGTTCTCCGCGGTTTCACCTGCTGTTTGGCTCCTACTGGTCGAAGCTTGATGTTATACAGCCTTTTTTATAATTGCATAAGTTAATAAAATGCTATGCAATAGCTTTACCACGGCAGTCCGCGAGTGCCAAACGTATTTTTTCTCTTTTTTTTTTAACTTAGGCCCACACTATGGTTGTCTCCTGTGTCGTGGGTGCGTTTACAAACATATAAACTCACATACACAAACACCCAGACCTGGAACAACAACTTGTAGGTCATACAAATATTCTTCGTTAAGCCTATAGTCTTCGTCAGTAAATGGAATATCCAACACAAAAAGAATTATTCAATTCAAACCTGTAGTTCCTGAGATTAGCACGTTAACCAAAAAAACTCTTCAGCTCTATACCTAAAGCAAAATTGAGCATCACTGATTTTCCCTAAAAGGATTCTACCACGTTAAAATCATAGTAGCCACTTGTAGTAAGTATACTCAGTTCGAGTACAGCAGCTGAAAGTGTCCTCTGGGGATAACTTCACTTGCCCACCGGCCGTCGATCGCACTTTACACGTGAAATTGAATGCGCATATTTAAGCTAACGACCTGTCCATGTTTAATAGTTGAAATGATTATGAACTTTAATACTTGTGATTAAGATTTGATTTTATATAAATTTCAACTGCCTACAAGTACCTAACGCTTTTACGATTTTTTTTCTATTCATTTTGCGTTGTGACATTTTTTTTAATGCAAAAATTCTCCGCTTTGGATTTCTCACGAATCGTAGCTCAGTACCTACAGGCATTGGCCACTGCATTTTTAGTGTGTTTGATAACTTTACCGATTCACCAACAAAATACAGCAAATTAGCACAGAAGTACCGTTTCGTAATTAATTTGATTTTCAAGCAATGAGTTTTGCTTTGCTAACTATTGAACATTTAGGTACGTATTCCTTCCCAATTGGTCAACTTTCTGTTCGTCAATATAGCACTCAAGAGTACTATAAGAAATACAGCAATATGATTGTGTAAGTTTTCATTAAATCAACAGAAAAATGTTTTATTGAACACTTAACAAAAACTAATACTTTCACTTAAATTTTAGGGGTTTATTATTCAGCTCTGTTCGTTATACTCGTACAATCCTGGACATCGCGCAACAGCTTGATGCTACTATATTATGCGCGTTACTTTACGACCCTAATTAATCTCTATTATTATTTTCTTTTCAGCGTGTAATAATGGCCACCGACCGACGATCAACAATCCAGCACCACAAACAACTAAAGTATCACTTACCGCTTCAATATCGCCCTTCCTTCACTTACGTAGTGTTTAAGTTGCTTGTCAAATATCGTTAGAGGTGGTCATTATTTGTGAGCTCGAGAGCTCGCCACACAGGGGCGGACTGGGGTGCAAACATTACAGTGGGGCCTTCGTAGGGGCCTGTAGGGCTCCTGTGGGTATTGAACCTTGATGGTCGTAATTAGGTGGCGAGTTCTCGTGGAGTGCTTGTGTGAAGTGTGATTAGGGGAGAAACTCATGCGGATTTGTTTTGAATAGGTGTGATTGTGTGGTCTGAGTAGGATTTGTTGCTGTGATAATGACAGATAACACTGTAATCCCAAAATAGGTAGCCAGTAGAATTCTGAAAATCTGAACAAAATGTACTTACTCGTAGATCGTACCGTATAATACTCAGTATAATTGTATTATCAAGGTCAGTTATGCAGTTGCTCCATAGAAAAACTTACCTTTTAGCAGCCGATTAACCAATTGAATCCGATTTGACTAAAAGCCCAATAATAGTTTCGGGAAAACTCTCTAAACTATTGCCTGGCACTGTAAATCACTAGTGGCTAGTTCTTGTGGTTTTTGTTTCTCAAATTACTGACTTATCTTTTGATCATAACCTAAAAATCGTTTCCATAACCTAGAGAATGAACACAGAATCACAAACAACTATAACGAGCCTGGAAAAATTTAAAAATTGCACAAAACATTTTAATAAGTACCAATACCAATATTCAAAACGCTTCCAGCGCGTTACTGTGCCTATTCAAGTTTCGCGGTTGATCGGTTTACTGTAGTTAGAAACAGTTAGTGGTAGAAAGGGACAGGTGTTAGGTTCCGGGCAAAGTTGAGAAGCAGTTGTGGGCAAAGTTGTGAGGTCATGTTGCGACCCAAAGAAAAGTCCTGTGGGCAAGATGTTTGTTTAGTTTAAACTTTGGTTTACTTAAATTAAATAATTAAACAAACTTGCAAGGTCGAATAAAATTTATCCTTGAAATATTTGTCTCGGGATTTGTGATTATGTTAACATGTTAAGGAGAACATAATTACCTGTTATGTTAATACCTTTGTATGTACATTAGCATATTAATGAAGTTAGTTATAATTTATTAGTCTAGAATAGATTATTATAATCAAAACAATCACCGATATTTCTAGATGCTGTTATTATGAAACAACTTTACATTTCTAACTATATTTCACATCTACGACTATGTAAGTATAGGCAGAAACTACAAAATGTCTGCTACTATTACAACCAATACATTTAGATATCTGCGTAAAATTAGTTACCAACCGTTTATGATCTTCTGTTTCAACATAATATTATACAGTTTTGCTGAGATAATTTAAAAAAGGAATACACAAACCAAGCGTACCAAAAACTAATGCAATAAAAACCCTCGATGGGTACTTCTCTTCACCTAGCCTTCATGATGAATAAAGATAATTATGTATGCCTTGACCCCTCCTCCCTAGATTCGTCTCTGGCTAATTAGCAGGCACTTTACGATGCCAAGTTTCTTGACTGGCTACTACAGGAGTTCGCCTGAACATTACCAGGTGTTAAGTGACTAGTTAACTTGCGGACTAGCTATTTTAGTACCTATTGAATATCCAATAAGGACGTCTGATGTGTTTACAGGTAACTAGAGTCTTAGGAGTACGCGAACTAATATTTATTTGTAAGTAAATATCGTATACCAAGTCCTTTCCGAACTAAGGTTGATCAGATATGATCGCGGGACTGACTAAACAACGTGACCCTAGAACGTAAAAAGCTATGATGGACGCGGTGGATTTTAGTCATTACAAGTCAGAGAAGTCCATTCCAAAAAAAAGGATGATCGGATATAGTTGAATATCCATTTTCATATTAATTGCTTGCTGAGTTTAATATAGTAGTATCGTTCGGTAATACAGGTTTTCAGTCTTTCACTAGCTACTATAACAAGAAAAACGTTAACAAGAATGCTTCATAGAAATAAAACATGGACCGTCGTACCACAAAAAAAAATGTCAGATTAAATGTCTGTTGAACACTTGTCTAAAAAAATGTCAGATTATGTCGTTGAAATAAGGTTCGTTTTGCAATCACGCTTTTTTAGACAAGAGTGTTCAACAGATGTTTCAGTTTTTGTAGTAAGGCTGGGAATGTTTAGACATTGACGTGATCTCTTTTTTTTTTTTTTTTTTTTCGTGGTAAAATCATCAAATGAGTCCTCCCACCCCGGGCAGGGCGGGAGGGACTGTCAGACTTGTACTGACTAAAATCCACGGTGTCCTTCAATAGCCCGTTATGTCCCGGGGTCACGGTAATGAGATAAGTCCCGCGACCCCGGCAGGCTTTGGCCCTCTAGAGGGGGGCCCCGTCATCATGCTGACACTCCTTGAGGCGCGCGTGGAACACAACGCGCCGTCGACCCGGGCATGGTCCATGGTCGGGTGGCGAGTTGCCCTTTACTCGCCGCCCGCATGCCCGCGCCTACGGTGGCCGGAGATCGTCCCGCGACGTCCGACGCCGTGGGCGTCTACCACTGCGGCTGGGGCGGAGGGAGGACGCTGTCCTCTCTCTCTCGCGGCTCGCCTCCTCCTTCACGAGCATAACTGCTTCGCAGAAGGAGGCGACCGCTTCCCACTCCGTCTCGCCCCGCAGCATGGCCTCGACCAATGTCGGGCGCGAGAGGTCTCCGCCTATCGCCGCCGAGAGGACACGGCGGTGCTCTGCCCAAGCGGGGCAGTCCTGCACCGTATGCTCCACCGTGTCCTCCGGGCGATCTTCGCAGTGGTGACACCCGGGCGTCTCTTCCCTCCTTATCAGACACAGGAACCTCCCGAAACTTCCGTGTCCGGTGAGGACCTGCGTCATGCGGTAAGTCAGGACGCCGTGACGTCTTTCCAGCCACTCCTCAAAGAGGGGTCTTACCGCCGCGATTGCGGCGTGCCCGGACCTCGGTTGCGACAGTCGTCCCCTCCATACTGCCCTGAGATCGCACCGGAGCTCTTCCCGCCGCGCCTCGACTTCTCGGGGCAGCGGGGTTACACCCCGGCGCTGCGCCTCCACGCGCCACTCATAGACGCGCTGGAGGGCAGTCGCCTCCAGATCCCAGGGCAGTAATCCGGCAAGGAGGTTGGCTGATTCGCCGGCGATCGTGCGGTATCCCCGGATCATCCGGATCGACCTATGGCTTGGCACAACAATCATGTTTTTAAGGCATGGAGGAAATGAACGGTCACCCATCCTCGGACGAAACTAGGTAACCGCGGCTTTTCTTTGAAGATCTACTGGTGCAAGTAATTTATCATTTAGCCGCGAGTTTTCGTGCAAAAATTACTCACACTTGTTTATTCATGTATTTAAAAATAGACAACAAGAAAACAATTCTGGTATAAGCGAATACATTGTCACGAGCTTTCTCTTGAAACACTGAAAATTGCAACAAGCGCTAAATTGGCTACGAAATAGCTACTTTCGCTGGAAAAATGCAATTTTTGGGACATTTTCCGTCATATGAGAGAAACTAGAAATGAGATTCATATTGTTTCGGACGGGGAATTGAGACACTGCGCTTGTCATGTCATGGAAGCATCCTATTCTCTTTCAGAGGAATCATAAAGGACAAAGTGGTAAGTCAACAATTTATTTACAGAAGGCCATTATGTTACTTGTTACTACACATAAAAATGTGTTAGTATGTGAAAATGGATGGATGAAAGTATGTTACTCAAAATAAATTAATGAAATGAAAAATGAACACTCGATGACTTACTGAGACCAGATCTCATTATTATTATTAATCTTTATTCGATAGATAAGGACTACCTTTAAAAACTGGTATGGAACACTGCATGAAGATTTTTTTAAATGGAAACATTACCTGCAAAGATGATTGCTCTAGTCTGTAAGGCTATAGGTATCAACTCTATAGGTGACTTAAACCCTGGTTTGTGTCAGTTGCCTGCCTTTATAATAATAACATTAAATACCACATGATCCTTACTATTTCTGCTTGACTTTTAATTTTGAAGACGGGTAACTTCAATATTCTCGTCAGCCTCACTCAAAAACTTATACGTTTAAAACTCTATACAAACATACTTCAAACTAGGCTGAATACGTAAACTTGCACATCGCAGGGCACTTGACTGTGAAATATAATAATTATTTTGTACTGTGTAACTCACTCGATAGTAAAACACTCTTATAAGTCCCCAATAAAGTTGAAAATAGATTGGTAGTGAACGCAAATACAAGTTTGTGTTGTCAGCATTGTAAAGCCGGTGTCTGAATATTGGAGGCAACATCGAGGCAGTCGGAGCCTATCGTGTGTACACGCTTTTACATTTTAGTGCAGGGCTGTGCTAAGCTCTACCTTTAAACGTTCCAGGCTTTATTAAAAAGCGGCGTCAAAGAAATTAAAATTTAATCAAAAGATTAAATTATGAGATATAGCTGGAACTTAAACAGAACTACCTCTTTTTCTGAAAAGGAATAGGTAAACGAGAAAATTCTGTTACTGAGAAAATACACAATATTTTTTTTTGTGACTGAGAAGATACACAATATTTTTCTCAAAAATTGATCAAGAATTTATAAAGCTAAGAAACCCCTTTCAATATAAGTTTACCATTGCTTACTTATGATTATTCTTTCACTGAAATAAAATTCACAATAACAATAAAGAGATTGGCAGCCTCTGCCATAGATTGAATTGTAATCGTTTATTCTAAGCACCAAATAAGATTTTACTACGATTTCTGTTGAACGGAAATTGTTAATGCTGATCATAAATATGTAAAACGTTTTGTCGTTTTTATGCGGAACGGAATTAAGGAAAACAGGGAGTATGTCGGCTGTTTTTTTTGTCTTAAATAAGCGGAGATAAAAAAACAGCGCCCCCTTACTCCACACTCCTCAATGAGATGCAAAAGTTGACGGGAGGATTACTGTATTTACAATGACCCAGATCCTAATATTCTGTAGGTAGTGATTTTTCAAGTCCCAGCAATGGGAATATGATAGTGAATAAGTACTTAATAAAAATTCTTGATACAACCTTACTCACCTCGTTTTTAAAATGATAATTTCTTAATCTTCCTACTACTTTCTTCACTTTAACTACAAAAGACGGCATTAATTAACTCTCTCTTTTGCAATTTAATCTTAATTTTCTACAGTATAATAATAGAGTTGTAATTTTATCGCTACCTTTAATCAACATCCTTATCCTTAAGGGAAATAATTAAAAAATAAAAGAAAAAGAAGGAAAATCTGGCTCGTGACAGCCCTACCCATCTAATCCGCCTCTAGCCAGACCATCGAGGCGTTGAATTTTTGAAATTCCACTTGGGCCTCTTCGTTGGCAACCCTACAGGATTGAGCCTAGTGCACAACGGTCGAAACTGTACACAATACTCTTCAGCCCAGAAAAAGACTTGTAAATGTAGATTTTTGCGAGGGCCGAATGTTTTGTAAATAGGAATGTGGGCACCAGGCTTTATAGTACAGCGGTTCACAAGCTAGATAAGGTTTTAGGGCTCGTTTTGTTTTTGTACAGGGTGGGTGTGCTGATTACTTGGATTAGGTTTTTGGGTTGGTTCGTATCACTAACTTAGATGCTTTTATTACCATGAAAGACTTAAATTACGTTACGTTTCTTGTACAAGAAACGTAACATAATTTCAGTTTCGTTAAAGAAAAATAAGTTTTTTTTAGTACAAAAATTAATGTCAAACTTTGCAGATAAATATCCAACGTTGCGTTACCAACGAATCAACTCAAAAACAATCAGGTGAAGATAAGATTCAAATGTACTCGCTAACAATATACATCCTACTCGATTATGTCGATCTCAAGAAAATAATCTGTGCATGAGTAAAAGGATCAAATCCAAAGTATCAGGGAGGCTGGCGAAGTTAGCAGAGATTATGGTAATTACCCGGGAGCTGCGTGGCGTCAAATCAGCAGCTTTTGTACCCTAGATTTGGGGAGTCGTGAGGTAAATTCGTTAATTGACCTAATTTCAGCTTTTAGCTGACCAAACTCTTTGTAGTAAGATTTAATTGTAGGATTTTAATTGGTTAAATCTTGTGTAATTATCGTTTGTCGCTATTAGTGAGCTTTGTTCGGGAAAGGACGGCGACGAAGGTCGGCGGCAACTAAAAGTTTAGATCGTCGTAATTTTAAGGTACAATTTGAAGAGAAAATCACTATTATTAATTCAAATTTAATAGGCATTTTTATTCTTTTAAACGTTGAGGTTTTTTTATCGTTTTAAACTAGTGACCCGACCCGGCTTCGCAAGTGTGGAATCTCAAAACTCAATACTCAATTCTTTATTGCATTCCATATTGTTACGTCGATCGGATCGCGAGACCAATCTACAGGCTTCTCGAAAGTTCCACAAGGTTCTCGACAATTCTACTGAAGATTGGTCAGGAAGTTTCTAGAAAATTCTACCCTGTTCTAGATGTTTCGAGATGGTTCTGGAATGTTCCAGAAGGTATGGGACTAAGTCGAAGTCTATGGATGTTTCCAGAACATTCGACCACCTTCTAGAAACATCTAGTGGGTCCGGCCGAGGTATAAAAGGGGCGCCGATCGCCGACCTCGGTCGGTCTGGTTTTGACTACGATCGAGGCAACTCGAAGTGAACTGGAAGCGATCTCTAAGTGATTTTTACGTGTGATTAAGTGAGTTTATAAGTGTTTAATTGTTGAGTAGTGTTAAGTGTTTGTTCTAATTACTGATTCGTGTGTGAATAAAGTTTATTTGGTTTTAATTGGTGTTAATTAATTTATCCCAATACCCAGCTCGTAACATTTGGTGTCAGAAGTGAGGGATATAATGCCAATTTTACCAAAGGACGACACGGATGGTATTCGTACCAGGAGTCAGCGCCAGCAAGACATGGACCAGAGGCGGTTTGGAGGTTCCCCGATACAGACGCCGGGTGGTGCTCAGCCTTCGATAGAACCAGTGGCTGGTCCGTCTGCAGTCTCTTCAGCATCAGCGGTTCCAGACCTGTCTGCGCTCATGGCGCTGCTGCAGGAGCAGGCCCGCCGGCAGGAGGAGCAGGCCCGCCGCCAAGAAGAACAGGCCCGCTTGCTGCAAGAGCAGCTACAGAAGGATAAAGAGGAGCAGGCCCGCCGCCAGGAGGAGCAGGCCCGCCGCCAAGAAGAACAGGCCCGCTTGCTGCAAGAGCAGCTACAGAAGGATAAGGAGGAGCAGGCCCGCCGCCAGGACGAGCAGGCCCGCCGCCAAGAAGAACAGGCCCGCCTGCTGCAAGAGCAGCTACAGAAAGATAAGGAAGAGCAGGCCCGACGCCAAGAGGAACAGGCCCGCCTGTTGCAAAAGCAGCTTCAGGAAGATAAAGAGGAGCAGGCCCGTCGCCAAGAAGAACAAATGGTCCTCATTAAGGACCTGCACTCAACATTTGGCAAGGAGCTCAAGGTGATTAAAGAGCAAGTCAATCATCACGAGAATCGCATCTCTGAAGCTGAGGTCCAAATTGCCGGGGTGAAGAAGGCTTTGGGTGAACTTCGGACTGGAGACGGGGTCGTGTGTCCAGTGATTGCTGCACCTTCGGCACGAGGGTTTAAGGTGCCGCCATTCGACGGAACATCTTCATGGTCGGCTTACAGGATGCAGTTTGAGGCCGTTATGAAGGCGAATGGGTGGACCAAAGAGCAAGCTACGACCGCGCTCATCTTGGGTCTGCGAGACCAGGCCCTGACCGTACTTGAGGCTCTTGGCAAGGATGTGACATATGAGCAGCTGCTGGAAGCGCTGGAGTCCAGATACGGCGACGCGCACCTGGAGCACGTATATCGCGCTAAGCTAAGGGATCGTGTTCAACGTAGTGCCGAGAGCCTACAACAGTGGGCCCTAGAAATTGAGAAGATGGTTCGGAAAGCATATCGGTCCGTCCCGGCTCTCATAGATTGCAATTTGGTACAGGCTTTCATTGACGGAATACGTGACTTGGAAGTTAGAGCAGCTGTAAGACTTGGGCATCACGAGACCTTGAAGGGCGCCTTGGCCCATGCTTTGGAAGTGGAAGCAGTGAGGCAAGACCATTGAACTCAGCGTAGCAGGGAGGTTGTGCCATCTTCTGTACGCGACCGTTCGAGAGGGTACAGCCCTAGGTGCTATACTTGTGGAGAAAAGGGTCATCTTCGGTCAAGCTGTCCAAAGCGAAGGGCAGCTGATATGACTGCCCAGCATCGTAATTGGAGAGCGCATGGTAACGCTGATACACCGTCTAGAAGACCTTGTTCTGAAGACAGTAGGCACAGCATCAAGCAAGAGCCTAAGGAAGTAGTGCACGTGAGGACGCTACGAGAAAACACGGATCTCGGTAATCAATGGAAGGAAACCCTACAGCCTGCGCAGGAAAATGACATGGATAACTGTGTGAAAAGACCTCAGACAAACAGTAGTGGTTTTGACGAAGCGTCACTTGTTGTGCATAGCCCAGTGCGAAGGAAAAGGAAGTCCCGTAAATTAAAAGTGAAACGGGATGGACCATACCGAGTTGCGACCAGGAGCAGTGATATTCCCTACCGCATACAGAGTGCTCAAGGCGGTGCGCCTAAGTTTGACTTCATTAACAGGTTGCGGCGATACGACGACGACTACGACAGACTGTGCATGCTCGGGACTAACGATGCTCGGGACGAGCATGTCTAAGGAGGGGGCAGTGTTACGTCGATCGGATCGCGAGACCAATCTACAGGCTTCTCGAAAGTTCCACAAGGTTCTCGACAATTCTACTGAAGATTGGTCAGGAAGTTTCTAGAAAATTCTACCCTGTTCTAGATGTTTCGAGATGGTTCTGGAATGTTCCAGAAGGTATGGGACTAAGTCGAAGTCTATGGATGTTTCCAGAACATTCGACCACCTTCTAGAAACATCTAGTGGGTCCGGCCGAGGTATAAAAGGGGCGCCGATCGCCGACCTCGGTCGGTCTGGTTTTGACTACGATCGAGGCAACTCGAAGTGAACTGGAAGCGATCTCTAAGTGATTTTTACGTGTGATTAAGTGAGTTTATAAGTGTTTAATTGTTGAGTAGTGTTAAGTGTTTGTTCTAATTACTGATTCGTGTGTGAATAAAGTTTATTTGGTTTTAATTGGTGTTAATTAATTTATCCCAATACCCAGCTCGTAACAATATGTTACATAGATGGTAGAAATAAAAATGGTACAAGATCAAATATGGACCCTGTCGGGCACGCAACATTTAGGAGAGAGGAAGAGGGCTGAGGTACAATATAATTAAATCAATATTCTTATTAAAAAATAAGTAATTATAAAATTATTTAAATAAATTATGGAAATTATTTAAGTATTCATATTTTTATATTCTTACTTGAAAATCTGTTTTTAATATTTAATTTAATATTTTATTATATTTATTTTATTTTATAATGTTTGGTATCAGAAAGATTATTTTTATTTTTCAATAGATTTATCATCTAGAAACTCCTTTACGGTGTAGTATGCCTTGGATTCTAGAAATCTTTTCAACTTATTAATAAATAGGTATATTTGTTTTGTTTTCTTCTCTAATATTATTTGGTAATTTGTTGTAAATTTTGATGGACATAATTAAAGGGCTGGTTGAGTGCATTTTGATTCGGGATTGATGCATGTTACACATTTATAAACCTTCTTTCTCAAATATCTACCTATTAAAAAAACTGCATCAAAATCCGTTGCGTAGTTTTAAAGATCTAAGCATACATACAACAGACAGTTAGTTTTAAACAAAGTTTACAAAAAACTGGGCATAAACATCGGAAGTGCGAGGTTGAAAGGCAACCGGCATTTTTGCCATACGTGAAGGGAGTGACAGATAAGGTTGCAAACATTCTTCGTAAGTATGCCGTGAAAACTATCTTCACTCCATTCAAGAAAGTGTCTCAAATGTTGCGTTCGCCGAAGGACAACTTCCCGTTAGAAAAACCCGGTGTTTATAAAGTAGATTGCAGCTGTGGAAAGGCATGTATCGGACAGACTAAGCGAACTGTAGCTTGCAGAATTTCGGAACATATTAGGGCCGTGAAAAACAACGATATCCAAAAATCCGCAATAGCTCAACATATGTTTGAATCGGGATCCAACCACTGGATCGAGTTACATAACCCTCAGGTCATCTCGACAGAACGCCACTACATACCGAGATTGGTACGTGAAGCGATTGAAATCACAAAATATAAAAATTTCAATCGTGAGGATGGGTTTCAACTGTCGAGGGCCTGGAACCCAGTGGTCCAATTGTGTAAAAACCGAAAAAATACAATAACAACTTCGCGAACGGATACAGTGAGTTTTGTGTGTCGGGAACAATATCGTGTTGTGAGTGAGACGAGTGACAATAGTAGTGGTGCCGAACGCAAAAAACGAACGAGAAGGAGGGTAGACCGATTTGTCTGCTCATAAACATCCACCCGCAATATCTTCAGTTCATCCGTGATCATGGCGCTTGCAACAGTGCCGAAATATCGGAAACTCAAAACAAATAATAAACATGGTAAATATCCTGTTTTAAATCTAAACAATTGTTCTAGTAACCATGTCAGTCTAAAAACTTATAAAGTTTACAATCATTTCATAAAAATAAATATAAACACCCTTAGACAATATATTTCATTAAACATACCAGATTACTTTCAATATTTACGTAGCCTAGATTTATAAAACTCACTTACCTACCGAATAATATAACATAATATTGGTTTAATTTTCATTTTCCCCCAGGCTAAATAAATATTACTCTTTCGCAAAACCTACCTCTGTTCTAGCGAATAACCTTTTTATTTGAAACTACGTGCTGATTTATTAAGTCCTACCTTATTCAATAAAATATGTTTGATTTTTGAAAACTCTGCATGAATTTATTTATAAATCACCCATTTTGGTCACTTATTGAAATTTATTATTGAAATTATTTTGAAGTGATTTTTAACTGGTATGGAAATGGCGTTACATCGCACCTATTTCTTTATTTTAATTCAGGTCACTCATTAATTCATTCAATTTAGCAGTGGTGGCCCAGTGGTATCGGCCTCGACTTACGAGTTGTAGGTCGTGGGTTCGAACCCAGTCAGGCGCATTACTTTGTGTAATTTATTTCAACACCACTGCTCTCAAAACGGTGAAGGAAAACATCGTGAGGAAACCGGCATGTCCTAGAACCAAAAATTCAAAGACATGTGACATCTACCAATCCGCACTGGGCCCGAGTGGTAGATTACGGCCCACTCCCTCTCACAGAGAGGAGGCCTGTGTCCCAGCACTGGGAACATTTAAAGGCTGATGATGATGATGATGAGACTTGCTAAAATCCACGATGTTCCTTCAATAGCCCTTTACGCTCCAGGCTCATGGTTACCTGTTTAGACCGTTCCACGACCGCATTTTTCAGACTAAAGTGAAAATAATGCGATACCAAATTCAACATTCCAACAAATAGATACGAATATTTTCAAACGATAATCATAAAGTTACCGATACATTTGCTACATATTTTCAATTAGTAGTATTAGTAGTTAGTACCTAGTTCAATTTCCTCATTTTTTCCTGGCTGGAAGTATAAATCGCGATAGTTTCGCGACTGGCAACACAGGAAAGGCCGCAGTGAGCAATCATTAAATTCGCATCACCCGGAGCCGAGACAACGGTGTTTCCTGCAATATATCGCTTATTTCCAAACGACGACGACTTTCCGGAGAAAGAAATAGCGAGGGAATTACCGGGTCGACGGTCATACTATTGTTGCAAGTCGGAAAGTTGTTTAATGTGAGTTTGATGCGAGTTTAAGCGTGAATTAATACTTTCCTGTTTTAAAAGTAATAGGTACTTACGCATTAGAATCACGCTTTGCTAGTTATATTTACTTTAACATCTAACCGACCAGTCTGTTCGCGTGATTCTTATTATTCACGATTTTTTAACCTATATTGCCTATTTGCCTATTTAATGCTGGGCGAAGTCCCCTGTAACCTTCCACTCTTCCCTTTGTCCGATTACACAAATGAAATAAACATGAAACTATGTCTTAAGAAAACAGTTTTCGAGAATCTGTCGAGCACCGGTAGTACAATCCAGCAAGAACAACGGCTCTGGGTAATCACCCTGGTTGACGACAAATAGGAACTTTATTCAAATCAGCACAAATTTATTTAAGCGAAATGACAGCTGCCAGCCATTTGCTTTTGTTGCTCCACAATATTCGTCGCCCACAACTAATAATTTCACTCCTTCGAGCATGATTAATTGTGACTAACGAATGTTAAAAAAGTTATTCAATTAATTATTAATTTTACAGGAAATCGTTAATGAAAAGAGTGAGAAAACGCATTAATCTACCCATTATCAATATTTAGTTCGTACATAAAACAATACAAAAAAAAATACTATTACAATTATAACTGATCCAGAAGATTTCATAAAATATAATAATAATATAAATAATTATTTAAAACTGCTTCAAACATAACAAGTAACGCCACCTATTGAACGTTCTCGTAAAGTAATACGCTACTACCATCTGGCGGCAAATTGATTAAATCAGTTCTCCGCGTGGAAGAAGTTGCACGGGTAGTACAGTCCCATGCCGCGAGGGGATGTTTGCACTGTTCCTAATAATTCAGTATGAGAGTGCTAGATGGCGCTGTACCAATAATTTTATTTCTCCAAGAGTTGGATCGGCGAAAACAAACAGTTTTTTCTACAAAGTTCTCTTTAAAATCACAGGTATAGATTATTGGCAGAAAGTTCTTTCATATTAGTAAATAGAGAATAATTTAGATAAAATATAACTAATACTTTTAATTTCATTATTATGAAAACAAAAGCATTTGTGTAAAAGGTAATTTCTTTGCCATAATGTAAGTAATATTAGGTACGATATCTACTAAGGGTCAGTTCAGACCGAGACGCGAAGCGACGCGACGATGCGTGAAGAGGCCTGTCATTTCACGCTGCGTCGCGCTACGCCTCGCGGCGCCGCGATGCGCCTCGCTGCGCCGCGAGACGCATCGCAACGTCGCGAGGCGCAGCAGAATGTGTCTAGATGTTCCACGTGCTGCCGCCCCGCCCCGCGTCCTCCCGCAGTCCCATTTGCAAATGGCGGCCTCAGCTACATAGTCCAGGGGCTAGAGTTAGTTGAGTATGCAAAATCCGAGTGACGCCAACTATGACCGAATTCATAAACATAATATTATTATGCGCTTTATCTGACCCGCAAAAAGCTGTGATATGATTTTTCTATAAATTATTACGGAAATCTTCTTCTTCCTGCCCTTATCCCATTCTATTTGGGGTCGGCGCAACACGTTTTCTTCTTCCATTCTCCCCTATCAGACGTCACAGTATCATTTACTCCTTTTTCTTTCATATCATTCCTTAGACAATTAAATAAATTATTACGGAAATAATCATTAAAATGATTTTGAATCATGTACTTAATACGTTCCGTTTACGATTACTTAAGAGAAGAGGGCGAAAAAAAATTAACCAAAAAACTTACCGGCAAGTTCTACATTGTTATTCTTTGACCTTTTTTTAACTTAAATCGGTTGGCGAAATTCGTTACTCACAATTATGCATACTCAGTCACCTCTAGCTCCCGGTCTTCACCTCGCATCGTGGAGCGGCCGCGAGCGGCGTCAAGTGGCGCCGCGCTACGTCGTGCGGCCTTGAGAGGCACAGCGCAGCACCGCTGCTTTGAGATGCGTCGCGCTGCGCCGCGAGGCGTCGCGCGGCGCATCGCTGCGCATCTCAACGTATTCTAAATTCTCATAAGGAAATGTGTATCTTTTGGTGTAGAAAATAAAGTCGTATTTTGAATGGCTCTTAAAAGTGTGCGCGCATCGTCGCGTCGCTTCGCGTCTCGGTCTGAACTGACCCTAAACCATCATTTGTGTTACTTAACCAGTATTTATTTTCAAACAAGGCACTTAACTGCTGCTATTACTGAGAGCTAAAATTAGTTAGCCAGTCTTATCGATAACTACCTACCATGAACTGCAAAGCAATTAGGCATTCTAAATGAACTCTGAAACTAAGCTCTAAACTGGATAAAGTTAGCCTTCTCGAAAATCCGCCAT
This sequence comes from Agrotis exclamationis, assembly GCA_950005045.1. Classification (NCBI taxonomy): domain Eukaryota; kingdom Metazoa; phylum Arthropoda; class Insecta; order Lepidoptera; family Noctuidae; genus Agrotis; species Agrotis exclamationis. The sequence continues at coordinate 21,859,652 of OX465433.1, read as the reverse complement.
TAAAAGTAGATAGTGGTAAGTACAAAGTAATAATTACGGATTGTCTAACTTTGCAAGTGGACGAGCAAGGCAGGGCAAAGTTGCCACAATTGGTATCTACTGAGAAATAACTTCGTAGACTTCTTTGGCTACAACTGGGATCATTTTAATTAAATTCGTTGAGAAATTCTCAAGCCTAACTTTTGAAACTGCACGTATCTTGGGAATTGACTTAAGTAGGGAGGTATTTTGTGCCTGGTTAAATACTTAGTTGGAGTTTTTAGATTTCTTTTTAAAGCTATTAAAATGCAAACAAAATAATTTCAAAATAACTAGGTACTTTGTAAAATTCACTGCAGTTTCGTTGCTTTATCATCCATTACCATCTAGCGGCATCACAGAGAACCTTTAATTCTCAACGCTTGCAACGCCCTTTCACAGAGGGCGCTTCCACTTAGTTCTTTAAATTTCCGCTAGATGGTAGTAGTAACAACATTTTTAGGGTCAGCACACACCAAGACGCGACGCGGCGCAACGTGACGCTACGATAATAAATACTATGTGTAGATTTTCTTATTTTGAGTGTATCTTTTCGTATTCGCTGTGTAGATTTTCTTATTTTGAGTGTATCTTTTCGTATTCGCTGCGTTGCGCCGCGTTTCGTCGCGTTGCGTTGCCAAATGTGTCTTTTCTTTAACTGGGTGGTAGTTTTTTAGCTTTTTCATGGCAAAACACGATAGACAGATGACGTGAAGAAACTATCTTGCAGTAGCTGAATGAAAAAAGTAGGTTCGTGCGCAGTGGCGGTCATTTGTCATGTACAGCTAGGAAAACACACAGTGTAGGTATTCATCCATATTAGGTATAACTATACTGTTTAAGGTACTAAAATGCATTTTGAAAATGTATTTTTCTAAATATCAAAGGTTTGCTTAAGTAGCTCCATTTTCAATCAGATAAGTCTCAGTACCTCGGCAGTCTGCTCAAATGTACTACTATATGTGTATATAAATGTACCTAACACCATCGCCAAAGAAAGCAGGTCTTGTTCGCTATTCATGCAGCTGCGTCTGTATCGACGGGATCACGCGGAGTGTCGTATAATGAGGCGTGTCTGACTGGTGCTCAAGTGCTGCACTATAGAGTAATGTAGCGCACATACAGCTGGCACTTTTGTACGACTGTGGTGTGGGGCTGACATTACTTGTTTTGAGTTTGTTCTGTCACTTCCTCCGATATAAAAGAGTAGAAGCTGGTTATGGTATTTTCATATGGACCATTAGTGCTGGTATCAGCTTAATTTGAACTCAACAGCAAAGAGTCTGAATGACTGATGTGATGTGTCCCTGTTTAAAAGTTCGGTATTTAGTTGAATTATTCAGTAGCGTAATTATATTGTTTGAAATTTGGTGCCTAAAAGACTAATTTTTTTAAAAATCATGAACTCTTCATTGTATAAATAAGCTGACACGTCCTAATCTGAATTTCAGTTGAACCTTTGGCTTAAAAGAGGAATAGAATAACCTAATACAGTCAAAAAAAAAACAAACCAATTATTACAGCTCCGAAATAAAATATTGTTGCAGTTATTCTGGAATTTTCCATTTTTCCCGTGAAAGCTGTCACCCTTAAAAACGCCCGTACGTTTCCACCGTGAGAGCGCGCGTCAATTTTTTTGACGCACCGCCATTGTTAACGCAATAAAACGAAACTGTCGAATTTCGCAAACGATCGCAATTTTATGATATTTTTAGGAATATGAATTGTTATTTCGTTTTTTCATAGACGTAATTATCAATGTTCGTAAACAGAGTTAGAAATTGTGTATTATCAAAGCGTGCTTAGGATTTTTTTAAGCTATTGCATACCTAGCTTTCATCGCGGGCTCTGAGTGCGGTGCGGCGCGGCGATCGAATCAAGAAATTCCAAAAACCTAACGAAAAAAAACCTAAGGAAAATACCTAACACCATGCATCGTCTAACGTCGTTTCAGTTCGGTAGACTTCAGCAATCATAAAAATATCCGTCATAGAGACAATTTACTTTTTCTTACTGATCCTAAACGGCCAGCTACAAAAGGAATTTTCACAATGAAACCTACTTATAACATTCTACAACAACAAAGCAGTTCTTTATTACAGTAGTGCACCACAAACATTTTAAATAAACGATATTCTCATTAAATATTCGAGGTAGGCGATATCTTTTCCTTTTAAAATAAAAAATAAATGTTATGCAATAGCTTCACCGCGGCAGTCTCCGAGTGCCACATGTATTTTTTTTTATCGAGGGTGTACCTGTTACAGTACCTACTGTGGTAAATATATTTAGGTATACATACGTCGACCTGCCACTGCTACGCTTTTGAATAAGAATCATGCCAACAGTTTCCTAGTTACAGTCCTCAATCACATGCACCTGTACTTGTACACCTTTGTGAAGTTATAGGTCTTACCTGAAAATAAAGAAACCATTAATTTAGTCACATACCAAGTAAAACAATATCATTATTTTCTTTATGAGTAACAAAACTATTCACACAAAAAAAAATTGAAGGTAAATCCAACCCTTCCAACACGACAATTTCCCAAACAACCGTTCCACTCCACATTTTCTCCCATCTTCAAATCAGCGTGCAAATCAGAAAACTTAGAGTACCTTCCGAACATTTTTTATACTTGACAAACTCTTTCCAACTTCGTCCAACTAACCCCGAACATCCATACTTCGTTATGACGAAAATATTCGCTGTCACTTGAAGAAAAGAGGGAACAATTCACAGGAATCGATTCTGGAGAGATGAAAGGTGGTTATGGAAATGAGAATAAGCCTGTTTTTTTTCTGTAACGTTGAGAGGTTATCTCTAACTACTTAAGAAATAACTATTACGTAGTAGAAGTATCAAAGTGGCCGGAGCAAAAGAAGAAAAGGATGTCTCTACTAACAGAGGAATTATCACCAGTTTTTCACCTTTTTCTGACGTAAAGTAAACGGGGACTCTGACGTTAATTTAATAGAAAAAATTAGAACCTTGTTCGTACGAGGCGTTTTTTCATTTTCCAAACAACTGACGACATAACACTTCAAGTACGCTATACGGTTAAATACGGAGGCCTAATCACTAGTTTTCCGTAGGTACTTGAAGTATATTTACGGTATTAATTATGTCTCGTCTCTAGCCTTAGAACAAGGAACTAATCTTTTTTTATCAAATTAACATCAAAGTTCCCATTTACGTCCAAAAAATGTGAAATCTTATTCAGGCCGCAGGACTGAACTTTCATGTAACCCACTATCTATAAAACACGAAAACTGATCCAGTATCGCATGTCATATAATATTCGTATTGACGAGGCGGGGTCCCCGACGTGGCATCGAACCCCGTCCCGTGGGGCGCGGGATTGAAACACGACAACTTGACACACTTTACTGCAGATTGTGGACAGATTGGAAACTTTACTGCATTGCTTGGGAATACACTTTATTGACTTCAAAAGTGAGTGGATTTGGTAAATAAATAGGAGGAAGGTAGATTGGTCATTAAACGGTTGATGTTGGATACTCGTTAAGATCTTGTTTTATACAAATCGAATGTGTGATGGCATAATATATTGACAAACTTCCGTAGAATGTTTAATATGAGAGATATTCCAAGCTCGAAAACAAACTCAGAGGTCGATTTTAAAGTCCAGACATTATGATTGTTGTTCAAGTCATACGAGACCTATAACTATTATACAATGACATTACGACCTATAAAATTATTACATGATCCCATAACATACACTTGCCTACTGATATCGTCGAGAAGGTAAATGCTGGATGTCTGATCATCATTATTATCAATCATAGACCACAACCGTGCCTATTAAGTCAATGTCTCTAAATCCGGATAAAGGTATCAATCAGTCGATTTTCTCAAAAATATCTGATCAAATACCACCCAAATCTTTGCTATAAAGGTATTCTCATTTTCCAAATAAGATTTCCTGGAATAAAGACATTATATTATTTTGCATGGCCATATTTCACTCTCAATCCCTTTACCTTCACTTGACAAATGATATTTGGAATCTACTTTTTATATTAGATATTCAGTTTTTAGATGGCCTTGACATTTCGATGTGAATCTGAAGAAATATTATCAAGTCAGATTCTTTTGATTAATGATGATAGAACATTAAGATATGAAGACACGAATAGATGGATGATGTGTATTTTATAACTAGTTGGTAACAAGAACACACGTGTCATGAACTGCTTAGATGGAAGTTTTCTTATCGTGTTTATTTATTTCAGCTCTTAAAAATAAATACCTTATTCAATTCAGCCTGAGCCAATTATGGAATTACAATTTGCTAACTTTACAGAGAAAATTGCTAAAGAAATTTAGTTTAAAATAAATATATAGAGCATATAAAAAACGACAACATTTGAAAAGTCCGTAGAAAAGTCGTGTGAGGGGTTTGGAAGAACGGCAAGTTTTACAATCGAATGTGCAAGAGGAGTTTTGTAGTAATGTATTATGCATTTCAAATGAGGACAATCGGTATTTCTAGTATGAGACAAAACCGTGCAGCTCCTTCGTGTAAGAAATCTTTGTGTATTTCAAATCACAAAGAAGAGCTCGTAGGTTAATAAAAGCTCAGTGTTGATCTTCAAAGTTAAACTGAACTTGCCAAGTTGACCTGTGATTGACGGCTGACGTCAGTATCTATCGAGTTTATTTTAAAGCGAGTTATACATTCATACCGTTAGTCCTGGCTGTCAATTATAGGTCTTTGACAGTCGTTACAGGTAGTCAGGATCTTTATAAGTTTGACAAGTAATCTTATCACTGGGTAACGTAGTTTCGATTAATGTGGTGGAGGACAGACAGGCAATCATTTCTTGTAAAATTCAGTTAGACTGGAAGCCGATACCAACAAAGTTGGGAAAAAGATTGGCAGTTGATGAGATCGACACAGACAGGGTACTGCGCTCATCTGATGAGGCCTTCACAGAGGGCCGAAGCCTGCTGGGGTCGCGGAACTATTCAATCGGGAAACCGTGACGCTAGAACGCAAAGGGCTATTGAAGGAACAACGTGGATTTTAGTCAGTACGAGTCTGACATTGCGCTCCACCCAGAGCAGCGATGACTCATTCGATGATTTTACCACGTCAAAAGATATACCTACATAAGTCGTACTCGTACAACAAACGCTTAAATGCTTGATTTACAAATACCACAAATTCAAATATTTTAGCAATAAAAAGATGGGTTTCGAATTATAATAAGATTAAATTCCAATAGCAAATAGAAGACAATATTGGCATCTCAGCCACATGTTTAATTTAAACTCCAGCCAGACAATTGCCCGCCATTGGAACCTCTCTAGAGCAGTGAAGACGCGGGGCAAGAAAGAAACCGGTTTATTTATGAGCGTCTGCGTCGGGACCGCGGGATTGACTCCCAATGTAGACCTTTTTATACTGAACACTTTCATTAGGAGAATTGTTAGGGAGGGTAAAGAAGTGACGGTGATGGAAATTAGAAAAGAGTAATTTTTTTTCGTCTTGAGATTTCTTTATCAAACGTTTCATTCTTTTGTCTGGGGAATTAATTGTGTAATTAAGTTTGTATATTCAACTGTCATTCTTTGTATTCTAGCCTAAACTATACATTTTTGTATGCCATACCTAAATGGCAAAACATTTAGCTACATTATTTTATTTTAAGACCTGTGTCACTGTATACGCTCACTCATGTTTTTACAAAATAAACTTATCTTCATCTTAACCTACTTAGGCTTCAGAGGTTAGTTTAAGATACATGCAAAACACACCTTTTCCGATGGAAGCCTGGAGATTGCAGAACCACACTTAGTAACTGAACTAATTACGATGATTTTCCACCCCATAAAAAAATACCGACTAGTTAGGTACCGTACCTAGTGATGTAAGGGTTAAAATCTGTATAATTTTATTCTTAAACCTTTTTTATATCTACGCTTGATTTGAAGTTACTACTTCAAATCAAGCGTATAGTCCATGCCATTACATCACATTGCTTTAAATAATGTAGTACCACGAATTTTCAGCGGGCCAAAATCATCAAAATCAAAACATTTATTTCAAGTAAGCACTTTCGAATTGTCAAGGACAAAACAAATTATGTTCCAGTCCCAAGATATAATAATATGAAAGTACCGTAGATACCCATTCCAAGGAATAAATCTCTATGGAGAAGAACGGGCAAGAAACTCTACGGACACTCTTTTTAGATCACCAAAATTATTACAGAACCTTTGTTACATCATTGATTTTGAGATAGTACATTATGTGAGAACGATGTAGCAAGGTAAAAATGTCCATAGTAATTGTGGCAGGCACAACTCATTAACATTTAACCTAAAAGATGATTCAATAGCACACAAAACAATCCGTGTAATGGAAAACAAACGACTAAACAAAAAGTTTCCATATTACTTATTTTAAAAGAACTGTTTTCACCACCACGATCTGTCTGTGTACTCTGATAACTTGGCAGATATACGTCGGAACTTGGGTTTTATTATCAAAGTTCAGTGCATCAGAAGTTATTTGATGCAGTTGCGACTCTGTGACTGCGGGGGTGGGCAGAGTGGAAAGTGTTTCCACCACTGGTGTTGAAGTAAATCCTATATTTTAAGAATTTATTCACCTTGAGAATGTTCGAATGGATAGACGGATGTTTCTTACTAAATCGGAACGGCATCTTAATGAAAGGCTCAGAAATCGGTCATTCGTCTGAAATAAAACAGGATAAGTTTGATCCTGATATTGTGTCCCGTCTAACAGTGGTAGAGAGGGAGAGAGGTAAAACACAACAAGCAAACAAGTTTATAACATTAAAAATATTGCTTCTAAACAAAGAATGCCGATAAACACACTTTTCTTTCTTGTTTTAGGCATCGATAAACGCAATTTCTTTAGTTCAAACAAAATAAAAAACTGTTAGAAAATTAGGACTATCAAATTAGGTCGTATTCAATAGATTACTTAGAGGAGGCGCGCCCGGCGACCGACACAAACTAAATTTACAGCTTCTCTAAATAATTTTATTTCGTTCTTTTAGTAACATTATTAGTTTTGTTGTTTTTATTTTTCAGTAAATTTTGTTTACCTTCTTCAATTAGGATTTTTTGTTAGGTACCAGTTCAGAGCCTTTAATTGTGTCAAATAATTATGGGTGTACAGTACAATTAAGCCACCTCGAATACGCAATTGGCGCAACGGCCGAGAGATTAGCTACATCGCTATGTCAAGGATTTGATTTCCAAATGAAACAAATATTTGTACCTATGGCCAACAGTTAGTTGTGAGTTTAAATGTTGGTCAACGCTCACAGGACACAGGAGAATTCCCAGAAGTAAACCAATAGTGCTCAAAAAAAAGAAGACTGTGACCTCTGTCTTTCACCAGACTTAAGAATTCATGCTTGATTATGTACATTCTAAACTAGAACCTAAACTTGATCTATCCAGACCTGTCCAACTAACAATCTAAGCCCGACAGGTGCGACCTTCTAAAAAATTCACACAATAATCGATGCTGTCGAACCCTTGAACTTTCAATTGTGGTGAAATACTATGAATTATCAGTAGGTACCGAGTTCCTCCTCAATGGTACAACTGTCAATCAATCGACGGCGCGCGTACAGACGCTGGCGATAAATAATTCAGAGAACATGCCCTTGTAGCTTTGTACGCAGCGAGGAACGAAGTTCTGAACAGGATTGAATGCTTGTCACTGTGAGAGAATGTGTTAGGAGTGTTGGAGTAATGCTTAACTGTCATTGTTAATAATGCACAACATGTGATGTATTCTCTCTACTCGTTCGACTACAAGAGTTGTAACAGATTCAAGGTCATCGTTTGGATTTCTACAAAGTATCTGAGTGGTCAAACGTGAACTTGTCTATATATTTAAAAAAAGTGTAAATACAACAAAACCCAAGCAACCACATCATTTGCGTTAGAAAAGTTTTTTTTGGAGCTTATCCTTCCCACAAATTATCTCTAGCTGACTAAACGTAATGACGGGGCGCCCCTCTAGAGGGCCAAAGCCTGCTGGGTTCGCGGGACTTATCTCATTACCGTGACCCCGGAACATAAAGGGCTATTGAAGGAGACCGAGGATTTTAGTCATTACAAGTCTGACAGTATGGGGTGGGAGGACTCATTTGATGATTTTACCACGCTAAAAAAAAGCTGACTAAATGTCTACCCTGTTCCTGTTATTGTCCTTTGCGTTTCAGAGCCACGGTACCATTTTTTTGCCATTCTAAACTACTAAAATAAGTAGGTACACACACGTCTTAAAACCGTCTTATCGTCGCACATAACTTAGTAAGTAATTTTTTTCCTTGATAAACTAATATTTGATTTTAGAATGGCTTTAACATGAGTGGTGTGATGTTTTGATTGCGTTACCATAAACTCTATGGCGACTAAATATTTCCGCAATGGATAATCAGGTTTTAGATAATCAATTTAATTATCCCAGTATGTAGATAGACTTATTGACTGCAGACTATAGATAGAGTAGCCTGCAGAACTTAGGCCTACATAAGGTGAAAAAATTCCTATCAAAAGTCACACTGTGGAAATACTAAACTCACTGAAATGATCACCGCCATGAGAAGGCCCTCTGGATTAAGCACCGATTATCTCCACACCACTAATGCTTCTATTATAATCAGATGACGTTATCAAACACGGATTACAATTTGCCACTAATTAACAACTCAATTTCACTCGCTACAGATCCTACCTTAGCCACAGTATAAATAAAACCAGTAAGTCAAGTCAAACCCTCAAACAACGTCTTTTGTGAAATCAAAGGGTTATCAACTAGCCTCAAGGAGCTGTCAGCATGACGGGGCCCCAGAGACAAACGCCTGCAGTGGTCTGTATAAACAGGATATCGTGATTCTGTAACGGTCATGGCAAGCCATAGAAAAGGGAGAAATTTTGGTTAGTTCGGGTTAGACTGTCCCTTCCCCTCCCATCCAAGGATTGAGGACTCATTTGATTACTATACCACCCAAAAATAGGATTATCAACTAAACTTTTTGTATTGCGCTCCACAGATGCAACTTAACCGCTTTTCTCATTGCGATAGCTCCGTCTTACTTTCAAGTAACCTGTTACTCTCTGTCCTCCCCGGGGCCTCCATAAAGGGCCAAAGCCTGCTGGAGTCGCGGGACTGTCTCATCAGATAACCGTGACCCTGGATCGTAAAGGGCTATTGAAGGATTACCGTGGTTTTAGTCAGTACGAGTTCGACAGTCCGTCCCGTCCCGCCCTGGGCGGGTGGACTCATTTGATGATTTTAACACGATAAAAAAAAATAACCTGTTATTTAGAGCATATAAAGTATTCGTTTGAAATCTTTATTATTCCTACTTGTTATACTGTATGCTCCACTGTGACACAGCTATGTTACATCACACAGGTATCTCACTAAAACATTGTCAATCAATCGCGGTGACACGCGGCGCGCGGCGCTTGTCATCTAAATAATGCAGGACACTCCACGACCCCCGGGGGGCTGGGGTCGGGGGGCAGGCACCCCGTCTCATATCGAGTCGATGTTACTAGTATGTGGTGCTCTGTAGTTCTGGGGTCTTTGGTTTTCTTGAACATGAAGATCGCTGTTTGATTGGAGAGTGGTCAATATTTTGAATGTGATTAGAAAGAGAGAACAAGATATAGAGAATCTGTAGCTGAACAGACACTAAAGGCAAAGACGAGGACTAAGATGGAGCGAGTTCACCTAGAAAGAACTGGAATTCGTGTTTAGGACAGAACACAAAACTTTTTGGGGCCGGACTCCGACAAGACACAATTTGTGTTTGGACTGTGTTACGCGGTGTTTTGTGAGTCAAACAGGCAGTCACTCTATGAAAAATATGAGTCAATATTCAATTGCATCCTGTTAGACTGGAAGCCAACCACAACATATTATTGTATTATTGGGAAAAACTAAGGCAGTGGATTTTGACATAACAATAATATAGAGTATAGCTGGCTTAACCTTTTTGTTTTTACTAAGTTAATTGAAGGCGGAAGTAAAGCCTTGTTTACTGCATACCTCTAGTAGGTATAGTATGCCACAAACAAAACGATTGTTAGTACAGGCTGGCAACATTAAATTTAAATTAGCGTCGTGGAACATGAAAACATAAGGAGACACGCTTAATTATAATTTGAAGCGAGTGTGGGACAGCGACGCGTGGCGCCATCTGTGCTGCCGATTTCAACTAGAATGCGATATTAAGGCTTGTCATGAAAACTAAAGGAATTGATTTCTCTATGGTTGCCATAAAGTAGGAAGTTTGTTGGAAGATCCTCTGTTTTTAGAGAATGTTAATGATACTACTAATACTATTTACCTAAACATGGCTTCTAAAATATATACGTACACACCTGATTTTAAAGGACTTAAACCTTTATCCAATCAGCCTCAAAAAAAACCGGCCAAGTGCGAGTTGGACTCGCCCATGAAGGGTTCCGTAGCAGCAAGCATAGATTAGAGATATAATTATATTGAGATGAGTAAGTAATATACACAAACAATAAAAATAACTTTGTTTTTCATAGTATTTGTATGAATGGCAAAGTTATATTTGCGGTTTTTGAAAATGTACTATATCTCAAAAACTGCTAACTGTATCTCATCCAAACCAATTTTCGTTGGTAGTTTTGGTTGAGGTCTACATTATATATTTTTTTTAGTTTTATCATTCTCTTATTTTAGAAGTTACGGGGGGGGGGACACATTTTTTACCACTTTGGAAGTGTCTCTCGCGCAAACTGTTCAGTTTAGAAAAAAATGATGTTAGCAACCTCAATATCATTTTTAAAGACCTATTCATAGATACCCCACACGTATGGGTTTGGTGAAAAAATTTTTTTTGAGTTTCAATTCTAAGTATGGGGGGCACCCCCAAAATTTGTTTTGTTTTGATTTTTGTGTGAAAATCCTAATGCGGTTCACATAATACATCTTTCTACCAAGTTTCAACAGGATAGCTCTTATACTTTCGACAAAAAGTGGCTGTGACATACGGACGGACAGACAGACAGACAGACAGACATGACGAATCTATAAGGGTTCCGTTTTTGCCATTTGGCTACGGAACCCTAAAAATTTCGTCCATTCTAGTATTCGCTGTGAATTAAAATTAAAAGACACTATAATTTTATTGTGTACTGTAATATAACCATCAGGTTTAAGTTTATCTTAAAAGTAATTTGTTTATGGACATAATTACAAGACTTAAGATGATAAAAGTCTTATCGAAATAAAATATATGGGTGATGAAAAGATAAAAAAAATATCAACGAGAAAAAATTAAAACTAAAATAAACGAGAAAACTTCAAAAATATAAACAAGATAAAGATTACCAACACAATAATATTGCGGTCGAAATCCGCAATGTTCAAATAATTACTTAGCCTTAGTAAAAGGCACCGAGAATAGTTTTTGAAAAAATTCTATCAGTTTTCACGAAATACGAGTATTTTATCAATTCATTGTTGGGCTTGTTTTTATTTATGGAAACTTATTGCGGTTTTGTACAAGGACAGGAACAATTTTAGGATGTTTTACCACCTTTGATATGATCTTCATCTCGTTTCTTGCAAGCTCTTTAAGGTCCTCAATACTTGTAAGATGGTTGTGACACGTAGCCCTGAAACCTAGCTGTCTACTACTATGGGACTATGGGATATTGGTGCGCCATATCGAATGAAAAAAATTAAGATACAATTTCTTGTTTCACTTTCACGATTTGTGCTGTCAAGCACAAAAACTATGAAAAAAAAACCTTTCTGATTTTCCATTACCCGTTAGTTGTATCAAACAATATAAGCTAAGACCACCAAGTTTCGTGTTTCTAATCAGTTTTCATCTAATTAGATCGGAAGCCGCACAAAAAATTCAAGAACTTTCCCGTTTATATTATAATCTTATTTATTTTCCTTTCCAACTCTTCCGTATCCGAAGTTATTATGGAAACTCGAAAACATCAAGAATGTAAGAAGGCAGTCTTTTATGTATCGTACGCAACTTGAAGCAAGTTTTATTGGCCGGCCCCTCGCTCAAGATATTGTGGACTTGAATATTGATTACTTAAATGCTTTCGGAATAGTTATCTTCTCGGAAGGGAAGGTTTAGATAGGAAAAGTTTTTATATAATTAGTCGAAGAGGCTGTTTTATTTTTTAGATAGCCAATCTTATTGTAAAGAATACACTGAACACCTAAATAAAATAAGTAAATGGATCAACCACCCTTAAGTGTCTAATACTATACGTATTCAATCTACAGTTATTACAGTAAAATACCGGTCAATTGTATTGTGTTGGATTTATAACATATTTCGAAAAAGTTTCACCAAATGACGGTTGATTTAGTAAATATAATCCTAAAAGAGATACTTTGTAAGTAATAGACAGTAAAACAAGTCTGATATCTATGGCATGAATGGTACATATTAGCTTGAAGTTTACCTAAGATAAACCACATTGACATTAATGGAAAATAATACAATTATTAGTATCTTGATGTAACCAAGGCAAGCATTAAAATCCTTAATGAAACAGCGTGAAAATAACCTCAGTGTAAAACAAAAAAGTAAAAACCGCGTGGCAATTAAAGTTTCCACTCAAAGTCGATCACTAAGCAGTGGGTGGTCAGGTCCCCCCTCCTGTGGGATAGTCCACTGAATTAATTTATGTACCCTAGATTGAGACCTAGGAAGAGACAAACATGTTTATAGATTAAAAACAAAAGAACTTTATGTGTGGTGGAGGTGACAAGTGTGTTTTTTTTTTGTTTGATTTAATGTTCATTTTGCAAAGTATGATGAGATTTATCTAAGACTATCTTGCTCATCGTATAGCAAAATGTTTCTCAGTGAAAATGTAATTCTAATGGTGAAACAGTTTTTAGGGTTCCGTAGCCAAATGGCAAAAACAGAACCCTTATAGATTCGTCATGTCTGTCTGTCTGTCTGTCTGTCTGTCCGTGTATGTCACAGCCACTTTTTGTCGAAAGTATAAGAGCTATCCTGTTGAAACTTGGTAGAAAGATGTATTATGTTAACCGCATTAGGATTTTCACACAAAAATCAAAACAAAACAAATTTTGGGGGTGCCCCCATACTTAGAATTGAAACTCAAAAAAATTTTTTTCACCAAACCCATACGTGTGGGGTATCTATGAATAGGTCTTTAAAAATGATATAGAGGTTACTAACATCATTTTTTTCTAAACTGAACAGTTTGCGCGAGAGACACTTCCAAAGTGGTAAAACTGTGTCCCCCCCCCCCCCCCCCCGTAACTTCTAAAATAAGAGAATGATAAAACTAAAAAAAATATATAATGTAGACCTCAACCAAAACTACCAACGAAAATTGGTTTGGATGAGATACAGTTAGCAGTTTTTGAGATATAGTACATTTTCAAAAACCGCAAATATAACTTTGCCATTCATACAAATACTATGAAAAACAAAGTTATTTTTATTGTTTGTGTATGTTACTTACTAATCTCAATATAATTATATCTCTAATCTATGCTTGCTGCTACGGAACCCTTCATGGGCGAGTCCAACTCGCACTTGGCCGGTTTTTAAATTGATCCAGTAGTTTTCGAGTTTATCCGTCCAGATTTTGGCAGTATAGTATACCTAGTCGTATTTCACCATTCATGTGAAAGACTTGATGCTAAGAATTCCGATGGAATAACCCAATAACACTTGGGTCACATCTGGAAATCAAACCCAGAACATTCACTACTGCAGTTGCACTTTCACCAATTTTAATTTTAGTAACGTTGATCAATATTTATGTATAAGGGTACAGGTATCAGTACAAACTGTCATAACAAGCTATCACACACTTATACGGCCCCACTCGACAGTTAGTCGATCGAAGTATAACGTTATTATCATACGGGAGCATCGCTGCCCATCTCCCTTGGAGTCGTATCTTACCAGCCCCCACAGAAGATTGTTTGGTAGGACTCGTAAGTGACAAGTACAATGGGATGATGTGAATATTAGGTGTTATTCTCACTAGTTCGGCTAGCCATTAGTCAGGCAAACCGGATGAAAGTCAAATATTTGTGAAGTAGCTTATGACATCACATTAATATCAACCTGAATTCAAATCCAGTTAATTTGTTTTTGACGGCTGCTTCTAATTGGACTGGTCTTAAAGACTCGGATAGACAAATAGATTATTAATTCATCATCAAAATGAAATGCTCTCATTCTAGGTGTAAGGTACGGTAGTGCCAGACTATTACTAACAATCATGTTCCTTCAGTTTCTCTTTGCGTTCCAGGACCGCGAAGTCATTATTAAACAATTTGAAGAAATCTCAAATATTATAATGGAAGGAAATTCTGCTTTAACCAATAAAAATTCGGAGTATTTGGTAACGAAGTCGGGTCTCATGATTTGCATTGCGGAAATGAATCATTTTAGAATTTGGATAACGGGAAATGGGTGAGAGTTTCGACGTTATATTATTTGATAACCATTTCGATTTTTTTAAGTAAAAAGTTTGACCTTCCGTAAAAGTTTATTTTATAAAAAAAAAACTAACTTAACAGTTTCACTGTTCGCGCAGCAGACACAATACCTAAACAATTAAATAGTCCTGAATCACATGTGACTCATGGGACAGGTAATGGGTTAATATCATACCTGTAATCCTCAAAGGGATATACAGTAGGTATAACAAAACAAAAAATAAATTTTGTAATTTGACTATCATGTAATAGAAGGCGAACATATTGTCGTCAACCAGGCACGTATCCAGGACTCTGAGCAATAACACTTTACCCTATCTGGGAATCAAATTCAAGAACCATGTTTTGTGAATGTTATAATAAAGTCATCCAGCTGAACTACCAGATGTAGAATCTAGTCTAAAACTACAGACGATTGCTTATTAAATGCAAAAACTTGTTAACTCGCGTGTTCAATTAGAATCTAACAATCATCACAACCTAACGTCACAGTCACACGGCGGGAAAATACTCCGAAAATCGTATTACTTCGCGTTTTCTGAACGAAAAACTTTTATTTTTTATTTACCGCCCTGACTGACTTTGACGAAGGGCCTAAGTTTAGAATAAAACTTTGAAATGTCGGAATACCGCGATTTATGTGATGTACTCGTAACCTACTTGTCTGCCGTCACCCCGTGATTTATTCGCGAGATTATTTTTTTTTCAACCCTTTCCTTCCTGTGAATTTGTTACCTGAATTGCCGTTTGAGATTTGTGGCTTTAATTTAAATTGTACTTAGGGCTTTATTTATGGCCGACTTGTTAAAAATTAGGACTCACCTTAAACCTTTTTACATTAAAAATTGTAGGAATATAAATTAGCCACAAAGCTGTTTAAACATTTTTTCTTTAACAACAGACATTTCAGTATAAATGGCTTAATCTTATTTTACAATAAATATCATAAATGCGAAACTTTGTATTAATGTATGTTTGTTAAGTATTCTTTCATGTAAAAACAAGTTTGAATTAAACTTTACTTTAACAGAAAGCTTACATATCAAAATAATATTTAAGCATTAGTGTTGAATGTTCTGACAAAATAAACTTCAAGATAGAAGCTAATGTGTTCGCATTAACGACAGCTAAAAATATTTTACATAAAAGCGTTCATCCCTGTACATTTAAAGGGCCAATAACCCCTCTAAATAGCTGACACCAATCAAGCCCAGTGTACTCATTCGACACACATTCACACATTTGCTCCTAAAACCTAACGCGTTTAGCCCTTCATAGCCACTCGTTAGCCGGTAGGTGCGGTCTCGTTACGCCGAACGTGTCACCGTCGAATTTAATCAAACCAATTTAGCTTGTTCGCTTCCCGTTCGCACGTTTTTCGTTACTGCCAATAAAATTGATGATTCCGCACAATATAATTGAAAATTCTTGTTGTAAGCCCTGTGTGGTTTATGTGATGTTTCTCAGTGTAATTGGGTGTTTTGTTATGTTATATTTTATTATATTTTATGATGTGACGGCAGATATGTAATTTATTTGTGAATTGTTCGTAAAATGATGGTTGTTTATTCTAGTGTTTTTTTTTTTGTGAAAGAAAATAGATTCTTCGGTTTAAATGTCACAATGTTTTGTCTATTGTGACCTATTTTTATTTTAGCTCCTTTTCTAAGTTGTAAGAAGCTATTGATCTCAGTACCACAAGACTTGACCCAAAAATGACATTAAAATTAATGAACTCAAAAGCACCCTTAGTCAAGTTAAATAATTTATCTTACAGGCTTTTATTCCTGCTCAGTCCGAAAGAGATATGGCGAGAAGATGAGCACATTGGGGGAGGACTGTCACTCAAGAACTGACATTTAATTTCCTTATGACTGACAGTAATTATTTGTATGTAGGTTTATGATGAGGGTACAGTTACAAGAGATCTGTAAATAATTTAAAGAAAATGTAAAATAAATTCAGAATAAATAATTCTACCTGACCTAAATACTGATTGACATGCTGCTCGAACGAAGTAAAAGCTCAGTTAAACTAAAGTTCATAACAAAATGTTCAAATATTGTTATACTCAAATGGTCAATGAGTATCGCAAACAGTGAGGTCATTAAACTTACAATAGTAAATACTCAGGAACGCGAATTATTTTTAATACAACCTCAGGGGAAATATATGGCGCAAAAGGCAGTAGAAGCTAAGCATAAAATCCTCATTACAGGAGCTATTGTTATTCACATGCATAACTCAAAAGCTGGATGGTTTTCAGGGCAATTTTCCCAGTCATATCCTTTCAGATTCAGAGAATAATAGGCTATAAAATTTTAGCTCCTCTCACGCGAACAAAGCAGGGACGTACGGTAGTGAAGATTTAAATATTTATTGCTTTGATTCAAACATGTATTCCGATTTAATTTCAACTACGTCGGTAAGATTACAGAAATAATTTGATTGCAACTCTAATGTGTAATGATTTTTCTACAAAAAGATACAATTTCCAAGAGTCCGTGCCTGTCAAATTCCTTTAAATTCGTTCATTGTAGAGATGCCAGCAGGTTAACCTACCCCATTCTGTTAAATTTTACCAATCAAATATTAACCTTCCACTATTTTGATAAGATTGAAAACCTATAAAAAAAATTTGACAGATTGAGGTAGGTACAGACGCCAGTACATCAGTACTGGCGTCCGTACATTGTACAGAACCGTCAAAATACGCACCATTTCTCTCAATTAGTATTGTTATCTGATATACTACTCTACTCCAAAATTACGTAGATATCATAAATTGCCAAGGGCGCACAATTACTCAAGAAGCGCCGGGTCATTCAACCCTTGCAGCAAAGTACGGTCTCACTACTTCAACCATTGCGTTCCATAATTTAATTAACATTCCCCATGATTATGTTTTCATCTATGTGGCACACAACAGTAGAATATTTTTAGTGGGTAATAAAAATTTAAAAACTTTCTTCCACTGCTGTCCATCCCGTCAATCAAAATGTTTCAAACATTTTCCTAGGCAAAATTATTTAGTAGTTTTACGATCTGCATCCAAAAATAAACTAAATAACTTAGACCCACTCCCATTCTTAAACAAATAGGCTCACTGAACCCCAAAAAGTTGTAACAACTACCAGGAGCCCAGAAGTTTGAAAGAGGCTTGCTAATAACTCGTGCACCCAGTGCGGTCTCGCTACGTCAATCAAACTGTTTATATTAAACGCTACACTTTGCCCGGAGTGGCATTAATGAGTATTTGAGGAAACTTTGTTGAGTACTATTGGGCATAAGCTGACAGACCATGGTTCGAGATGGGATTTGATGAATTAAACTATCTTCGTCGGTATGTTGGTGGTGTTTCTGTGAATTTTACTTCAGCACGCTTGTGCAAAGTTAATATTGGGCTTGCAATTTTCATTGAAGAGGAAACCTTATAGTTGTAAGCTGAGAAAGTAATTACTTCGGTTTATTTTCATTATTGCAATACTCTTACAGCCCTGTACTTTGAAAACTAACATTTTGCCGATGTAACACTACTTTTTAAAACCATATCATGATGATTCCGTACCTCGGAAAGCACGTAAAGCAATTGGTCCCTACTGTAATTTGTAAATCTTACTGTCATCAGTTCGAAATTTTGACAACCAGTCGATTCTGAACGGTTATGTGGAAACTAAAATACGCTAACTCTTCGTCAATGTTATATTATAACACTTTAAACTCGGAGTAGTTTACATAAGCGTAAGTAAAGCTTATTGATCACTATCACTGACGCTTTGTGACCCGCTCATCTCATAATATAAGATTACAAATTGTTGCTAACTAGTGACGGCTGTTAGCCCATTAGTTATCGCACAAACTGTGCCACACGACGTTTACTGAGGAATCGCTTTGCTAACAGAAGTATGTGTAGGGCTGATGCGCGGAAAAATATTATCTGTAATAGGTTTACTTGTAAGCTAAATATGATTACGTTACAGCAACAAGTAGGGGTAAAACATTGGTTTAACTCATACATTTGGTTAAGGATTTTGTCAATATTTTTATTGTTTAATTGCTTGATGTGTTTAAGTCAAGAGTGAACAGGTATTACTACTATTATTAACCATCAGGTGGGAAAGCGGTCAAATTAGCGAACCAATCAATCAGTAAATAAAAAAAAAACTATTGATTTGACTTTTTCGTAATGACAGGTAATCTCAAACCAACTCCTCAATGGGTTACTACTAATACAGTGTCCTAATTCAATCATCTCTTTATGTCAATTTGTCCAGCTAAACTATAAAAGGCACTGGGCTTTTCGTCAAGATATTCAAATCCCTTTTTCTCAAAATACCGTACGCTTTGATATTTCAAAGAAAAAAGAACGATAGATCCCTATCGTTCTTTTCTATTCCCTGATTTAGAACGTTCCGCAACCCTAAATACGCACGTTTCGGTCCGAATATTCTCTGCCAAATATTCGGAGGCCGTGTGACCTCAACCTTGATTCAAATTCCTTCTAAACTTAACGTTAGGTAGGCGTTCGATCTTATAATTGACTTTGACGTCTCCTCAAGATAGAGAATTACTGTCTCCTTTTATTTCAGTAATATTTTACGTGACTTCGTTGTAGTTTCAAACTAATTTCAACGGAGGAAGTGTCCGTTGTGGCGAATACAAAAAACCTCTTTGAAGGATCTCTCTTTAGTAAATTGGATTTTATGTGTAAGTGAAAAAATGATTGGAACTGGTTTTTATGAAAGGAAATTTCTATAAGCTTACTTCTTGATTGTACAAAATCTGAAGCGGTTTAGATCAAATTACCAAATAAACCGAGGATAGTGAGTTTTTGTAACATTTGCAAGTGACTCTGGTATTATGTTAAAACTAGTTCTGTCTTACTACAAAAAAGTTAATCATCTGTTAAAAAAACCGGCAACTTCAAAACGGCGTTTGACGTTGATATAACGGTCGTTTTGCAGTTACAGTTGTTTTAGACAAGTGTTCAACAGAGGTTTTTGTGGTACAAGGGGTTATGTTTCGCTTAGGTATTAAGGCCAAATACTATTAAGCCTGTGTCTAGACTCTAGATCTAGAGCATACCAAATTAAGTCATTTATCTGCGTTAGCCCCGCCACGTCAAATCTCGTTACATCGAATCTTCATTATTCATGGTACCTAATACCAATTATATTTACATCACACAATATTATTGGTTTCATTCCCTTTATCTACGTAAGATCAATTTCACAAAAACAATATAAAACCACTATCTTTTTTCGATGTGTGAAATTATTGACCTTGCAGTTCGAATTCGATCAAAGATTCTGATAAATTTCAAAATTGTAAATATACACAGACAGACGAGATATTCCGTTCTATGCATGAGCAGTAAAACGTGATGGGGTCCCGTTGAGACAATACCGGAGTCTCGCCAAGATGGCGCCATGTCTTGCAAGTGACTGTAAGGCTAACTTTATCAACCTGGTTTAAAAGCCATCCCAATGGTGAGGAAAAACTACTAGGTATGAGTAATGATATGGAAAATGTTTATTTTGAAGAGGTTTAAGGGTGGATTGACCGTTGTTTCGTGTGGTCTTGATAGGTTGTTGATCAAAAATATGAGTAAGCAAAACTTGATGTATGAAATTGATAATGAAATTTCGTACTACACCTGGTCCAAGTTTACCTAGTATCCTATTCAGGGGTATCTAATACTGTACTTAAAGAAACATAATCAGAATTTTAGTGGCCATTTTTTTGTAAGCTTTTCCGTCACTGGATTTATTTTTTAGAAAAAAAGGAAAGACCTTTTTTGTATGCAAAAGTCGCTGCGTTACCTCATAAATGAAAAAATCACCAATGCAATATACATTTCATTAGGTATTGAAAGCATGCAAGGAGGTAAAGAAACGGCGAAGACCCGGGATATCACACGCAGCATACATGCAATAAAAATCTATCAAAGTACTTACGTATTATTCCGTCCAAATCGTTGAAAAGAAAAATGGTTAACTTTCAAAGTCCAGTCTTTTCATAACATAGAGCGCCTTGCGCTAAGAAAACTTTCCGCCCGTATTGACATCGCTTCATCAACTACCACGAGATCCTATTCTATAAATGGCCACACTGCCATACATCAGCCAATACTGAAATACGGCGTCGCAAAGTCTAGACCCTTTTCGCAGGACATCATACAAAACCACAAACATATCTCTGTAACTCTACTAACACTTAATCCTTGGACTTAAAAGTTAATATTGAATAGCCCAGGTATTATTGCTAAGATGGTTGTGTAAAGGCTGGAACATCGTCGCATGCATTTTACATCGCATTTGTGATGATTCGATGAGCAGACTATTTATTATGGTGACATTCGTTTAAAACGCGCTCAGATATAAAGGAGGACAGTTGAGGGATGGCGGCGTGATTGCGGTGCTGGGTTCACTATATTTTGTTCACCTTTTATGGGATCTAGATACATTTTAAGTTACTAGAAGACTTACTCGTACATTGGGTAATCGGGTTAGGGCATCTTTAACCTTACACCTTTAACTTTGTGTTTACAAAAACACAAAGTACACAAGTACAGACCGTTAAAGTACTTCAGCAATTTAATATTATGATGATGGAAAATGTTGCTGTTAGTGTGGATTACTGACGACCAGTCTTACCAAGGGGTGTCCAAGCAACGAGTCTATGCAGGAAGAAGGGTCACACTACTTGTAACATTGAAGGCAGTGCGTCTTCTTGAGTCCTAGTTGCGTGTGGCCCCAAGCAGAGCTAACGTCCAATTTTTAAAACTTGCACATCAATTCAAGGTAACCTGAAAATCTTCAATAATAATTGTTTTCAAGAACCTACTAGTTTCATTCAATTTAATAGTTGCGAAATAAGGCTTGACGATGATGACTGGTGATATGACCAGTGATGGTCACAAATAAAGAAAAGTCGATATCGATAAAAGGATTGAAAGAAAATCCATAAAAGAAACAATGAGATACGAGTCAAACAAATTCAAAAACTTGGGAGATAGAAAACAGAAAATTGCCATTACAAACGAGATTACAGCTACCTTCGTCAGAGGAATGTTTTTACGTGTATTGTTCTCGGATGAGCACGAAAATCCTTTTTCTGTGTGTAGCATTAGTATGCCACTATTGTTAGCTTTCCTTGTTAATATAACGATATTATACCCAGCGTTACCTGAAAACTGCATGTTATCTGAGCTTTCAAAGCTTTTAGAATACAAAAGTATGTTTAATGTAAGTTTTGCTGAAAGCAAAGTTCATAGTGCCCAAATAATATAATGTGGGTAATTTTGTTTTTAGGACACAACTCTAATCCTAACATTTCTAATTAGATCTCGTCATTACTTATTCCTGGAAAAAGGAACGGAATTGCTCGCTTTTCACAAGTGTTATAGAATTTATTAAAATAATGATGTGTTCCTGAATTGTAACTAATCCTCCCACTCCGTTTTACTTAACTAGTTTTACAACTTCCCTGGCACAAAACTTTTCCGTTAAAATATTCTAAAAAATGTTCAGCTCTTAATTAGATTATCCTCGCTTCCAATCAGCCAGAAAGTCATTGGCCAACGATTATATAACAAACTTCTGCATAATTTATAAGCTATCTTGTGCCTCACTTAACTAAATTAAATCGTTCATCGCGCAGATGGCGGAGTTCAAAAATATTGGAAAGTTTCCCGTCAGTATCTGCTTCTATACTCCTGAATTATTTGCCTCCAGTTCTTTGGGCAAAAGCTGTTAGCGAAATTATTTGGAAAAGGACCCCAGGTAGACATTTATTTTCAGGCCGATCTGGGAATTAGAAATACTTTAGATATCAAGTGGATGAATTTCGGCGCTGGTAATATAGAACAAGTGGATTGAAGTTGTAACAAGGTTAATCCAATATCTAATACAGAATTTTATCTCCCAGGAGACATTCACAAAAAAAGTCTGAACAGTAACTGATGGCTATACCTAGTCATCCACTTAGTAACTATGCCACAACAAACGTTCAAATATTTCTCGTCATTGTAATCAGCGCCATTATAAAGGATACAAACTCTGTTCCGCCGAACGTTCATGTTATTAATACTGTGACGTCCATTATACTAAGTGTGGCAGAATGTCAAGCGGCTGACATTTGGCGTAATGAGACAGAAACACTATGATATTTCCGGAACGAGGATCATGTAATTAACCTTTTCAGGTTGATGACATTATTGTTGTTGTTGGACGGAAGGTTCAAATGTAGATAAACATTTGAAACAAAATAACCATGAATTTTGTTTGTATTTTGTAAAATCAAATTTAAATTAGTCCTCACTATTTCAGTATATAATTAAGAAAGTACATAAAGAGTATGTATAACACATTCATAAATACTGAATCGTAGGCGAGTTTATCCAGTAATCCATTTCAAGCCGCCAGACAAACCCTATTCCGTCTACAAACACTCAGATTTAGCAAATGTTTGAAAGGAGCCAGAATTGGAAACACCTCTGTAATTTCACCAAATACCTGTTATTTTAGGAAAAACATCTCGAACGCTACACAATGATCGTCCACACAAAAGCACATTAGTAAACAAAACCGAAACTTCAAACGCAAGAACTCCTTTCAACCGGCGAATTCCGATACACTTCAAGCTGGTGGAGCGTCTAGCGAAACCCAACCCTGTTTACCTAGACGATGTGTTGATTTTCGTTTGGTGTTACTCTCTCAATTATAAGGGCAAGATTGTAAGGGCTTACAATTTCCCCTAGCTACCTGTCAAGCGTCCACTGAAGCTTGAAGATACGTGCGTGTATCGGGACGCGTCATCTCACTCATCCCCTTGAGTGTTCGTCATGATGTTTGCTATCATTTTGACGTTATTATGTGCGATACAATGTTTGAGAGTTTTGTACGTGATTTTTATCTCTCCTTGTGATTTGAAGAATGACGAGAGTTTTATCTTGTTTCATAATTTATTTAAGGGAGTCAGATCTCTGGTTGTTGTGGCTGCAGTCAAACTTAACAATAATGTACTCAAAATTATTAACATACCATTACATTTTTTGTTGTTTATGCTCTCAAGGTGACTAACCATCATTCGGCCCTCCTGATGTAAAGCGGTCATCGTAATTTATAGACGCCTGCAATACAGGTTATCTTCTACGCGTTGCCGACCCTGCAACTTTTACAGAAAGTTTAAAGAGCGTTGTTCGGACAGTTAAAGGGACAAATGTTTCAGGGGAATGTGTTCACTTCCATATGTCGGCACGAGTTACAATGATCCTTTTAACGGGACTATTTCACCATTGCAATAATTGTTAAAGTAATTTCAAAGATTTTTTGTTAAATTAATTTATCGTGGTAAAATCACGAAATGGGTCCTCCCATCCAAAGAGGGACGGGAGGGACTGTCAGACTTGTACTGACTAAAATCCATGGTGATCCTTCCATAGCCCTTTACGTTCCAGGGTCACGGTTACTGAGACAGTCCCGCGAACCAATTACAAAGATAATTCATAATTTGTGAACCGATTAATAAATTGCAGACGTGACTCCAGACTATAACAACTTTCCTAGTATCATGAAGCCGTGTTTTAAGCTGATTTTACCTCCAAAATAATGCAACTAACAACCCACCCACCCACGTGGTTAATTACCCTTTAACACTAGCTTATAATGTAACCCATCACACTAATATTAACCATACTACTAATGTATTCACCCTCAAGTAAGTCAAGCGACTTGATTATCAGTCACAGAACGACTGTCGTTACCGTATAGTTGTCGTGTCGTAGTTGTGTCGTGCCGCTGTCGTGTGTGCGTCGTCTCGTCACCCATTAATTTCATTACAGCACCGTTGTTCGAAACTACATTAATTCTCTGTCTACCCCTTGACGTACCCACGTAATGAACTAAACTTTGTCAATACCGTTTTTGGTGTTTGAAAATGATGTTTAGCTGTTTAATTTTGATTTATTGTATTGGCTTGGGCATTTTGTTTCTCGTTGTTGGATTATCTTAATTTCTGATTCTAAAATCTGTTATATAATATTGTGGTTGTCATCATCATCATTAATAAATATATTGAGGTGTTTTATGCCCGATTTGAAACTTATGGATAATTATAATCTAAATCTATTAATAAAAGGGAAAAGTTTGTATGTTTGTGTACGGGGTAATCTCCGGAACCAATGACCCGAATGGCCCAGAAACTCAAAGGGCATCCCAGATGTAAAAAAAAACTTTATCCGTGCATAGTCACAAATATTATAAATGATTAGTTTGAATAAAAGGGTGAACATTATTTAATCATACCGGAACGGCTAAGCAAGTCTGCATGAAATTCGACTTCCCGTGGGAAGATTTTTGACTTATAAAAACATCAATGTCCATAAGTACGATACCGTATCTATTTTTATTTAGAAACACGTTTCACATCCATTGAATCAAAACAACGCGTTTACTTTCCTCTAGGCGCGCACACACGATAAATCGTGCACAAAAATATCTTCATAAAAAGCAAACAATGGGAGGCAACAGAGCGCCGTTGAACGCAACATTTGACGCGACAAACGTTTGTCGCGCGACGATTTGTTTTGTCGCAACACGGTCAGTGGCGCGTGCTGTGTGCTCAATTGACAAACGTTATTGTGATTCGGTGGTACAAACGTTTGATGAATCGTAAGAGGGATAGGGTTATATATTGAACGTTTTCAGGATGATAGATAGACGTTTTGGGAAAGTAAAAAATTAATGGTATTAAAAGATAACTTATATTCCTCATGTATGTTTTAAGGTGATTCAAAGGAGTCTTATGGCTTTAATTTTAAGCAAACTAGGATAGAATGGATTCGAAAGATGTAGAACAACTTAAATCTCTCCAGTCATAATTTTGGTTACACTATTGTTGATCGTAGCTTGCTTAACATTTTATTCTAGCTTAACATTTTTGTATTAAAACTTATAAAAGAAGATAATTGCGTTATCAAATCTGACTTCATATACTTTCAATGTCATGAAAAGGCTGTAAGTGTCTAAAACTAAAGCAACGTTATGAAAAACTATTACTAAAAATACCCTTTCCGTTGACACACAACCCCCCAAAACCATAATTGATGCAAGAATTCTGAATACCTGAAGTAGGTATTCACATTTCCTCTTTGTATAATATTTGGTCTTACATTTTGTGCTACAATTTGAACATTGTTTTTCCGGGGCACCTCTATCCACTTCCCATATGGGATAAACTCGGAATCGCGTTGTTACACGCGAAGACCCCATTTACCGCTCGTTTCGGGACTGTCTATAGTCGATGTTAGAGTAGGCCGGCAACTCGACAGCAACTTTTTTGTTGTCAGTGTTTTTAATTTCATAATTATAGTTTTGTCAGAGCAGTGGTAGCCCAGTAGTATCGGCCTCGACTTACGAGTTGTAGGTCGTGGGTTCGAACCCAGCCTGGCGCATTACTTTTTGTAATTTATATCAACACCACTGCTCTCAAAACGGTGAAGGAAAACATCGTGAGGAAACCGGCATGTCCTAGAACGAAAAATTCAAAGACATGTGACGTCTACCAATCCGCACTGGGCCCGCGTGGAGAAGGCTTGTGTCCCAGCAGTGGGAACATTTAAAGGCTGATGATGATGATGATGATGATGAGTTTTGTTATGCATACTTACTGGTTATGCTTAAGTATAGAAATTCTGATTCCTAAAGGCTATTTAAAAACTTTGTTTTTTTTTTAACCATTGCCCCACAATTGGAATCCTTACTTTCCTTTATCATGGGTGTGTTTACAAGCATTATAAACTCACATGCACAAACACCCATACCCGGAACAACTACTTGCAGATCATACAAATATTTGTTCCGTGCGGGAATCGAAACCGCGACACACTGCGCAGGAGTCGATCGCTCAACCATCGCGCCAACCGTGCCGCCAATTAAGATGTTTGAACCTTTTTAATATCACCGATTTAGTGCCACATCTATCTCAACAAGTATCTAAGATTTTTTTTAAGTAACATAGACTTACAGAAAGACAGCTTCCGTTCCTCTAACACAACTAATAGTTGCCTAGAAGTGTCCCGTCTACACAAACCCTATCGAGTTGTTAATTCAGGCTACGGCGTAGCAAGGTACTACGTGCGCCGGTTACACAGCGCTACGCCGCTACGCCTTATTTACGACACTCGTATCCAAAGTGATCATTGCTGTAATATTCAAGTAATGAATTGGAGTTTTTTTAGGACTCTCTCTATATTGAATAATATTCAGGCTATAATTTTTTATGGACAGTTGAATGTCAAGATGTCTGTGTAAATTATTGCTATTTATGAATTAATTATAGCATTGGAGCATAATATCGTTTAAATGATAACCCTGAATTTACTCAGTATAACCTTGCCAGTAACATAATTTCGTACGCCACAAAATATCTCTGTAAAAGCGTACTTTTTTAAAATACACTATAAACACGTTCAAACAAATTGATATAGTGTGCGAGTAGATCGCGGTTAGCTAACGTTTGTGAACGGAGTTTATCTTTGTTATAATGTTTTACAATATAATAATGCTACTTTCAGCGTTGTGAAATATTCTGGTAATGTAATAGTTATAAAGATACAATGAAGGCAAGAGTTATAGAACATTCTATCAGCACTTATGTATTACATATTTTAACCTTGCTTAACCAACTCGTAGAGAAGCCTTATTAAGTAGGTACTTGAGAAATAACATAAACGAGAATCTAAGCTTGTATTGAAAAGTAATAACATAGCCAACAATAAAGCTATTTTATTAGTAACTATTTAAATAAGTAACTGTTTATTATGCTCAACCGTGATATATACACTATCCACATGTCGTGTATATGTTCAGATACTTGTCTACTTTCTGTAGTGTGGGTTGTTAGAAGTCATTATTATTATAACTTCGAGTAATTCCATTATAAATTATATGCAATTTTCTTCACAATATTTTCCTTCACCACCCGTTATTAAAGTAAGAAACGCAATTATCAGCAAAAGCCACTTCTCATATTGTACAGAAACGATCATTGATCCAACACGTTTGCTTCCTACGTGGTGGGTTGCAACCCATTAAGTTTGGACTTTACTCATGATGTTTTCTTTCACCATGCGACTTACAAAGAGTTTATAACAAAATATCCTGCTGAGAAATATTCTTCTGATGGAGTTTTGGTCACGGTGATCAACCTTGACTGGTTTAAAGTTACCTTTAATAAGTATAATTTAATATAATTGTACACAAATGACCCAGGTCGCCACAAAATGTTAGAAAAATTTGACAAAATATGGTTTAAAATTGCAAAAAGACAATCGATTCTTTCAGCATTTTTTTTGGGTACGATTTTAAGTTTTCCAATTTATGATAAACAAACAACACTTGTGAGTACTTGCGAGGGACACGGTGTTCTTACAACTGTTAATCGAAGATACACGCCATGAACACTTTTCAAATAATTAATATCATAGCCATTTCCTCCTTTGTATATACCTAATCAAGTATAGCAAATATGTTTTTGTTTTCCACCAATACTAAAATTACGGCAATCGTAACATCCTGCATGCGACTCACGATTACCATTCCACTCATAATCCTGCGTTTTTGCCGCGCTCACGCCCCGCTCACGCCCCGCACGCGCCCCGCACACGCGACGCGCATCTTTCAGCTATACATCGTTGATACATGGCTCTCCGATGGTAATTCCGTTTCGAAGGCTTTTTTATAGTTTAGCTTTGTTTTGTCGGTTTGTTTAGGGAAAGATTTTGGGGTTAAAATTGTTATTATTACTGCTGGTGCGTGTTTGTGTGTGTAACTTAGTCTAGTGGTTGTAAACGCGACAGGTGGGCATGATGGTCTAGTTTTGATTAGAAGGTCGTGTAAAGTGTAAATATGGTGTATATCAGGAATTTCACATACCTTTTTAGCAAAGATCATCAGCAACGAGCATGGAACAATAAACAAAAAAGAAGTCGAGTGGAAACTGACAAGACTGACAAAAAAATATATTTCTAAAGTCCTACACCTTTGTTACTCTGGATTTTTATAATATTGGAATCTTAAAAAAAGAAACATTAATTTACTGAATAGCAAAAAATACTTGTTTTAAGAGCCCATACTACCTCAAAAGGCTTAGCAGAATCCTGTGATACGTCGAAAATATTGCATATTAATTTTTAAATAAATATATGGTAAAGTTGAGGATTAATGTTAGGTCTTATGTTTGGCGAAAACACGATTCCATACATTTTTCTCGATAGAAAAAAATCCCAAAGTTACCTCTAAATTGAACAATAAACCGCTGGCAATCATAAAATACTTAAAATTAGATCATGAAACTTTTTATAGTAACTGGACTAACTATAAAGCAGGTCTTATGTTATTTAATTTTTTGAATTTTCTCTTTTTCGCCGTAAAATAAATAGATTTGCGTGTAGACAGCTATAAGAAAGAGCAAGCAATAGTGCGTGTTTCGTGCAAGTGCGAGCGAGTAAGATTATATTGAGGTACTATACAGCCTTAACCCGAAAATTTTAAGGAATGTTCATTCGCATATCTAAAATAACAACATTACTTAAAAAAATACAACTTCCTTCAACAAACTCCAAAAATACCAAACAAATACTCGCATATTTCCCGTCAGACTACAATGCCAACCATTTATCCGAAAATCTTCGACTCGATCAATTAACAAAGCGAACAATTAAATTGTTGAGAGTCTAAATCCATTTGTCCTGTTTGTTCGCACTCTAATAGTGTTTGCGTTCAAGACACCGCAATCCCATTTGAGCACTCAAATGCTCAGTTTTGAGAAATTCGAGTTGAGCGTTACCTGGGAACTGAGTAAGTGAGTCGTCATTTATGAATCTTTAGGGAATGCGCCGGTGTCGCGTTTGCTAATTCTGTTAGACTTTAGAACAGATTTGTAACGTTTTGCTGCAGTTTAGATAAGTTTGTTTTAACTTCCTCTCCGCGGTCGGTTTTGTGAACTATTTCTATGGTCCGACAGGTATTTACTCTGCAGGACTATTTGCTTCTATTTTGTTTTCATGTACGAGTATTTTATGTTAGCAGTGTTTGTAATGGGGTGCTAAGACAGGAAACCTCCACGTGCGCCCGTGGACTGGAGTTCCCTGTCGGATATGTCCGGGGGGAAGACTAGTTTTTAGGGCCGGTGCACCCTGGGATGCGGGCAAAAACTCTTCGTTAGGCACTGTATGCCTAAGGGGTCTCTTTGCCCGTATGCGAATAGCCTGACGGGTGGACGCTCCAACGCGTGTCCCTCTGAATAGCAGAGGGCACAGCGGCGGAACGGGCATGCGAACGGTGAGTAATGGGTAAGCTCGCCGTCCGACCAAGGACCAAGCCCGGGTCGGTGACGCGTGAAACCTATATCCGCAGGCATTTGCCTGCTGGGGTCGCGGATTTTTTTAATCCAGGATACCGTGGCCCCGGAACGTAAAGAGCATCCGAAGGAACACGGGTGGATTTTAGTCAGTAAGAGTCTGACAGTCCCTTCCGCCCCACCGAGGGCGGGAGGACTCATTTGATGATTTTGCCACCCAAAAGAAAAATCAATGTTTGTAATGGAGCTTCTACTGTTGTGCTACTCTCCAGATTAGTACTGGTTTGATGATCGTTTAGAAAACGTATGTATACAAACAATGAAAGTAGATTGAAGCCTAATTTTATTTTATTATAAAATTTTGTTTAACGCTCCTTTCAAATTAAATTCTGTTTTTGTATCTACAAGCAATTCATGAAAACGTTTTTTATTTTTTTTAATTAAGTGTTAAGCTAAGCTCACTAGTTGTTTAACTTAATCAGTAATTGTGCTGACTAACCTTAATGTTTTTTCTATACTTTTTGAAGCAAAAAAGGATATAAATTGGTTCCATACCTGCTTCTGCAGTTATTTGCTGTTATCAGAAAAAGAACATTTTAATCCAAATATTGAGGATATCAAATCTCAATAACACCCCAAGAAACGGTTTCTCTATCGAAAAACATAGGAAATAAAGGAAATTGTGCATACATATTTATTAGATAGATATTCAAATGGGTGCAAATACTAGGGGCGGGTGTTTAGCCATTTAACCAGTAGATTTGGATAGAGTCAATAATGGTTTAGAACTCACGACGCCTTGGAATTGAGTGTAAGATGGTAAATTACGTTGAGAAGAGTTTGAGAGTGTGAGTAAGTAGATTTATTAAACATGGTGATTTGTAATTGGGTGCACTCCTTAAATTGGGTGATAATTATAAGACCTTATCTGCAACAATTTTAATCAACAGAATGGGGTCAAAAACTGACTGGTTTTGGAAATATCAAACTTTAAGATTTTTCGAAAAATTTCCACCTCTCCCTCATTAAGTGCTTATTGGTTAGAAATTCATGACGGTCACCCCTTTGAATTCTTACTTTTCTGATAGAAAATGAACAGCTGGATCGAATAAATAGGTTTGTTACAAAATTAATCACATCTTGGAAAATTAAGGGAAATAGGTAAACTTCCTGTGTTGAAGTTTTCTTAAAACTTCTCTTTTCTTTCAAGGCTTAAAAATCTTTCTTGTCTCATTACCTTTCTAAAATAGTGCCACAGTATCCAGTTTTAGTTAGTATCTGGCCAGACAATTTTGGTTGTAACTGACATGGTAGTATTTCAACGAAAATTGGGAATACCATGTTTTTCGATCCAAAACGTCCTTGTTGCGAATTTTCTTAAAACCGCTATGTGATATTAGCTTTTGAGTCTTACATTCTTATTGTATGTCGGTTAAAAACGAAGTAACCACGTCCATCGCTCATCCATTTCTTCATCATTAACTAAATAATTCCAGCCCTATCTATCAAGGCATAGGTCTACAAACGCGGGTCACGTCCTAACGTCCGATCAATGTTCAATGTTCATAGCGAATAACTTATAAACTTTAATAAAACCAACATTCGCGAGTATGGTAATGAGATCCAATCTAGATCGTACCGAGATTGCTGGTATTTGGAACTGTGTATGAATTGGAGCGAAAACCATTGTATGTACTAAGTTTAGTTACATTTATTTCTGATTCTGGAATTGTGTTGGGAAAGCTAACTGACTCTTAATTTATGTGTTCTTACTAGAGACGTGAGGGGGACGTCTTCTTTAAGATAGTCTAAATTGTGGACTCAGTTGAGACTGGGACATGGAAGAAAGTACAACCTTAGGGCTGACAATGAAAAGGTTTAAATTGCAGGAGCGACCTCAAGATGAATGCGAAGATGACTACGTAGGGTAGTTGATATGTGTCAATCAATATTACATGTTCTTTTTTTTTTAATCAATGAATATTGATCATATTTCGGGGTCTCGTGACGTGAAAATGCACTTTATAATTTAAGTGTGTGTTTTGTGACACAAATTGTAAATTTTATAATAGTCGTATCTACTTCAGTTTTGGTTAAGGTAGGAAAAAAAAGCGATATATTTTTTGGGCTTGCCTATTGTCGGAGTTGACACGCATATTCACTAATGGACCTACAAAAAAATCTTCATTACTACCAATTTCTGGTAACACTGTAAACTACTGCTAACTCCTACCAACTCCTCCAGTACCCGCTCTCTGAGTCACGTAGAACACTCAATATTTCCTCAGTCCCCTCTCGATTTGTATGCAGCAACAAAAAGGAAGATAATTTCATATCCCTATTGAAGGCACTTTGGCTCACAATCGCGGCGGTAAATAAAAACGTTCGCAATTGGCACCCCGTCTGCGCCGGATGCAGCGGGCGCTGACAGGGCTGGCAGAAGGGCTGCGTTTGAATGAGTTTAGCCGGAGAAGGCTATTTTTATCAAAATTAAGCACATTATTATGCATTACGAGTATTAAAGTGCATTATTATTTGGGAAAGAAAGCTTGATTGACGTCGCCAGTTAACATGTGTTTTTTTAATATGTTTGCTGGTGACATAGCCATACATTTTAGTCACATTAACTCCATGTATTATATTGAGACATCATTAACGCAATATCGATAATCGTAGCTGCGATAATCAGATAAACCTTTAAAAGACGACACCGAGTCTGACTAAATGCAGAAGGTTGAGGAAATTAAACACTATTGAATATAGAATAATTTATGGATTTATTATTGAATTAGAAACTGTAATGATGGTGTTGATGTGTTAAAAAATAAATCTTACAAAAAGACACTTATCAATAAGCAACCCGAACAAACATAGTTTGTAGTGCAATTAATTAGAAATATAATGTTTGAAAACCCTAAAATAATTATAATACCAATATAATAAAAGTAAGTTAAAAGAAATGGAAATCTCTTCAAATATAAAGATTTATAAATATTAAAATTAAAATCTCTTCAAATGTTTATTTGAACATTTGAAGAGATTTTTTTTTTTAACCATCAATATCGGTTGATTTTGAAAAAGGTCTTGGGGAAGGTTATGGGCTATTCAATATCGTCCTATGACTTTTAGGAGCTCTACTCGGTTCTGTAAACATACATGTTAAACCTCATTAAATAATATTAAAATAACTTGCATGCCTGCCAGCCCTACTAACATCGCACACCCGCACAGCGCACAGTGCGACCGAATGCACTCGCTGCTAGTGCCGGATACGCACTTAGATGTTACGTACACTGCATTAGCTTCTAATACAATGTGCTTTCATATCGCACGAGTTAACGGGAACATTATAAATATTTCAAATGGATATTAAAAAGGATATAAAAGTGGAAAATAGTGATGGCCGAGTTGGTGAAGGCGTCCGATGAATTGAATCGGAAGATCGCGGGTTCAAATCATGTCATAAACACTTAGACGAATGTTATCCTAATTTCCAAAATGCTTTTGAGTATAATTGTCGCTCGTGAGACTAAAGTTTTTCTTATAGTTTAATAATATTATAAAACTAGCTTCCGCCCGCGACTCCGTCCGCGCGGATGTTGGTCTTCGCGTGGATGGTTCATTTCTCCATTTTGAGTAACTCTGACAATGACATCTTATAAATATCCATTGGACCCAAATACGGCTAAGCCTATAATAATTAAGGAGATCTATTGAGCTACTGCTATTGAGCTCGCGTTCTAATAATAATAATATAATAATAATAATTAATAAGATTAATAATAAGAAAAATAAGATTTTTAAGGGATGTTAGTCACCGTTGCCGGCACGAAGAGAAGTTCGGTTTCTTGACAAAGATTTATTGTCCACAACGTACAAATTATTTATATAAAATAGGACAAGTCCCGACCACCTTTTCCCAGGGAGGACGAAGGCAGGGGTTTTTGGTCCTCTATACCAAAAATAACAGAATTGAATTACTGTTTAACTTTATGATAAAACTTAGTAGCCGAGTCTTGTGTAGCTAATCCAATTAGGACGTAGCCCGCAAGTGCACTGCGCGGTAGTCATTAACTGTCGGAGAATCTTAACACCGCGATTCAGAAATGCGCGTCATAGGCACAACGCCATCTAGTGGTGAGTGGTGGAACCTTTTTAGAAATCAATGGAGGCAGGCGTGGCGTAATGTTCTACTTTGATAATAGGTGTCGCCAGTGGTTCCATAATAAGGTTTGATACAGATTTTTTTTTCTACGTATTTTTCCAGGATAAAAAGTATCCTATTTTATGCCCAGGATAATAAGGTATAATTATACCAAGTTTCATCGAAATCGAACCGTTAGTTTTCACGTGATGCCTGCACATACAGACAGACAGACAGACAAAATTTTTTTTAATCACATATTTGGGTTTGGTATCGATCCAGCAACACCCCCCGCTATTTATTTTTTCAATATTTTCAATGTACAGAATTGACCCTTCTACAGATTTATTATATGTATAGATAATAATAATAATATTCGATAACTAGTAAACCTGCCCCAGTTTCCATCGGTCATTTTATAAAAAGGAACATATATTTTTTAAACTGAATACGTCGTTTTTGAGTTTTAGCGAAACTAACGAACATCATTTGATTATAAACATAGGATAAGGTTTCATCCAATCGCTGTTGGATGAAGAAGAACGAAGCTAAAACTAGACAATTATCTCTCTTTCTCTCAATGAGTAGTATATGTATATCGTAAGTACCTGTACGTTGACTTCAGTACTAATGGATGTTGAGCACAAAATACTTATATAAAATAATATAACGTATCATCACTGCCTTCACCGACAGCGCGCACTGCGGACGTCTCACAAGTTAATTTCCTGCGCGGGAGAGACGCAGCGACACGATCCGCCATTTCTACACGAATGTCTTTTCAAGACAGAAGGTGATTATTTTGTCTATTGAATTTTGTATTACATTTATTCGAAGCTGTGGCTATGGAGCCAGAAAATAAATAAGAAATGCTATTAGACGTCTTTTGAATGTTATGTTTATTTTTTGCGTTAACAATGTGTCTAGACTGTTTAGTAATCAAGTCGGTTTAGAAAATCATATAAAAAAATTGTTCAAGACATTGTTAGACTGCATCAGTATTAAGATCAAGGTTTCAACAATTAGTAACACAAAGGTGCATAAAGTTGCGATCGTTAGAAGTTTGAAACTAGGATTCTATCTAGTGCTATTATGATACTGCAGTGATGAAACATAAACCACCTTACCACAAAAAGATAAACATCTGTTAAACGCTTGTCTAAAAATTGTTTAAATACTTAAACACGTGTTTATTTACTCGTTTTCAGATAGCTACAACCTTGGGGTCTTAAACTCAAGAGTAAATAGGTTACGTCTAGGCAATCGTGCTTTTTCACCGTCGAATATATTGCTTACCACTAGGCGAGATATTAGCCGGTCTGTTTTCATCAACTGAGTACACTATTCTGTCTGAAATCTGTCCTTTAATATTCGAAAAACAAACTCCATCATAAAATAAAATAAATGTTCTCCACACTTTTGCACATATTTGTACACACGATATGTCGAGAAAGTTTACGAGCGGTTCCGAAGTTGTTGTCAGCGGTAACCACGTCTGCCTCGCCGTCCATCCGCTAGCGGTCCGGCAGTCCGACACGCCAACGGGAGAGCGTTTGATTCGCAAAATCAATGGCCGCGACTGTACCGCCCGCCTTTGGCTCTCACAATCATATTTGTACGAGAATGTTGTTATTATGGGGGGAGGGGGGAGTTCAAAACTTATAATTGGGGAAATAGGAATAATAGGAGTATGAGAGACAGTGATTTCTAACTAAATCATAAATGTTGTCATTTTATTCAATTTAGAATAATAATATGTAATGTCTATTCTATTGGTTTACTAACGGTTACCGTCAGTTGATAGTTCTAAAAGTAAAAAAATGTCTCTATATTTCAAGGTTTTAGTAATAGGAGTAACTAAACCAAGCATAACAAAACTCATAATGTGTTTCTGAGTTTGTCTCGAACATCACTGATATCAGTGAAGGTACTCGTAACATGGGCGGATCATCAAAGCGACAATACTTATTTATAAAAACATGCTTATCAATTACTCATGTTTTTTCTTTTGTGAGAACAGGCGTTTGTCCTGAAGTCTGACAATAGTAGAATATTTTCTTTCAAAATGAAGGCACCAAAACACTAGCTATAGGTAGGCAGGGAACTGCAATTTCCTATTAGAGAAGTTAGCAGAAGCATACGTCGCAGCCGTATGCAGTGTTCCAAGAGAGCACACGTGCCTCAAGTAAATTAAAGTCGCGTATTAATAAAATAAGAGAAGCATTCATAGCGGGTTGCTTCAATAGCCCCGTCTTTGTGTCAGATGGCGCATATTTTATTAAGAATCCAATACAAACCTTTTGCTGAGCTGTCATTTGTAACTGAAAGGAGCCTTGCAATCAAGAGAGATGCATTGTTATTCAATTGTAGATGTGGTTTTTAGTTCGTTTAGAAGGTGTGTGGCTTGTGGCTTAATGGCATGGCTTAGTTCAGCATGTTTTGGAACCATACTTAATTTGTATCTTTGGTGTCGTGGTCACAAACGCGACTGCTTTAGCAACCTGCGCTCGATCTCCTGTTCAGGTATAATGAGTTGGAGCCTTTCCATTTGGCTATAGCTTAACAGTAGCCCGTTAAATTGGCGTATGAATGCCCCGCGACTTAAAAAAGATCTTTAAACCTTTGGTTGGTCCAGCGCCTGAACTCTCTCCAATCGTTTCGATTTGCCCACCTACAGGACTATGAGAAGTAGAGGAAAATAGAGTGTACCTTTGTTGGCGCACACTCTCGTTTATTATCTATTTTGCGCCGATGGCTGATCGACACAGAAACAGCCTACATTTTTTGTGCTCGAAGTCAAGATATTTATTACCTTGTCAAAGCTAAGCAGATGGTGCTTTTGAACGTACGGCCACTGTAGTTTTTTTTTCCAAAAAGTGCAATGTCCGAAAATAACTCAACATTTTGAACTAAAACCAGCTCACTCAAAATCCTTAAATATTTTAACCCATTCAGTGCGCTGTATTCAGGAACTTCCACCAAACATGAGGCAAACTAAATCGAATAAAAATCGTTTGCATTCAAACGACACTGGTTGAAACTTTCAGACGAGAAATAAAAACGAGGAGGGTCTCTATAGGGAAATTAACACGATTTAAATTGTGTGAAAAAAATGCTGTGATTATAGAAAATAGAACATGGAATGTGATAGCGGATTACACAGCTTATTTTATTTTTGGCATTAGGAAAGTAATTTAGATCGTGCTGAAAAAAAATATTGAAGTCAGCTAAGATGAAAATTATTCTTTATGTCATCAGCTACAATTATGTTGCATTTGAATAGCATTAACGCCAGTTAAATTGAAACAGTAAACCGTGAAATGCTTTTTCTATATACCGAGTCAATTTGTTAGATCATAAAGTTCAGTCGTGTGCGATGCGCGCTCGGAAACGGACGCGTTTGCGCACCTCAGCAAGAATATTTTTATTCGCGTTTGTGCAGCGGTAATAGCTGCCCGGTTTTTTTTCGCAATGGCTACAAATCAAGTTATTGTCAACGAGCTTTTGGCATTCGTCAAGCATGCCATCGACTACATGGACGAGGTCAGCATCTTGCAGATCTGCAAGTCCTCATACAAAGAGGAAGAGGTATGCAGTGCCAAGTTGCTGCTATTTCAAACACTCGACCAAGTCGGACAGATGCCATCTCGCCGGAGGGATGGTGGCGAGAAGAGTCTGCAGGACATCATCGACCTGCTGAAGAGGACCGATCCGGATGACGTGCCTGATTTTGTGGCGAAGGACCTGCATAAGCTGCCTCCCGTCACTTTCGACCACGTCGACGTCACCAGGCTGCTGAAGGACATTACGTCTCTGAAGGTGAGCCAGGCCGAAATGAAGTCCAAGTTGGAGTCATCAGATGTCATCATTGGTGATTTACGAGCCGAAGTAGCGTTGTTGCGCAACGCTATTCCGAAAAGTGGGTCGCCGGAAGGCTCCAACGTGAACACACGCCGTGGAGCACAAAATGCCTCAGTTTGCAGTTTTCAGTCGGCGAGTGAATCAACGTCGCTGGCCGTCAAGAATGCAGGCGTTGCATCGTGTTCGGCTGATCGCGTCGTACCTGCCGGAGAAGCGACGCGTGTAATAGGTACATCGACCCCTAAATGTGCCTACTCTACAATTGTCGCCAAGACGAAACCTGCTGCGTCGGAAACAAAACGACAAGCAGAAAAAACAAAAGGGGGTAAGCAGAGTCGCTCAGTATTGAGCGCGACTAAAGGCGCTGTGGTGGACCACAAACAGCAAGGACCACCGAAGCACACATGCGATGAGGACGGTTTCATCAAGGTGGAGAGAAAGAAGAAGAAGCCTACTTATCGCAACCAGTGCGGGACAGCGCTGGCAGGACCTAACATGCTGCTACGTCCTGCATTACCGACGACGCAGCTGTACGTGTCCCGTTTACACTACTCTACGAAGACGGAGGATATCGTCGAGTACATACGGGTGAAGACCAACTGGGACTTGAGGGTGGAGAAGTTGGAGGCGCGCCATAACACCAATTTTAATTCGTTTGTGGTGCGCGTTCCGACCCAACATTTGGCGACCTTTCTCAAGGAAGAGTTTTGGCCGAAAGGTGTGCTGTATCGGCGATTCCGAGGCCGGCTACGCGACACCTCGCAGCGTAACACGACGCCGTCACTTCGTGTACAGTAGTTTTAAGTATATTGTTTAGAATATGTATTAGTTTATAGTTATTGTTTTATATCTATATGTGTATTGTGTTTTATGGGCCTTTAGATGCCTGAAATAAAGGATAAAATAAATAAATAAAAAAATGTACACAAAATATAATACAATAAACTCTAATGGAATGGGTTAGTATTACCGATTCTAACATCATCATTCTCCAAGATTTATCCTAATTTATTATGTCAGGGTAGTTTTTCGTCTTCTTTCCAAAAAAGCCGTTTCTTGTTAAAAAAACCATTTCTTATTTTAATACCAAAATCATTGCAACTAAAGCATGATATAGTATAATCACCCCATATTTATCCACTACTGGCACACAGGCCTGATATCTGTGAGGGCGAATGGGCTCGCTAGCCTACAGCCAGTTGGATGAGATGTCTCATGTATTCAAATTTTTGGTTCCAAAACATTTTACGGGTTTTCTCACGCTGCTTTCCTCCACCGTTTTTCTGCAACGATTCAAAGAAATAATCAGGAATTCGGGAGCACTAAAGCCTTACATTTTCCAAGTAGGAACATACATATACGTGCCCCATTCCTAAGATCTAAGTACTAAGAAGCGAGCAAACGAGTTTCTTAATAACTCCCTAACGAGTGGCGCGAGGAATTCGTTCATTAATATCTGTAATGAAGCTGTAAGACTTAGCTACAATTGTTTCTACACACTTGTTCTTTACGTGATGAGTTCTAATAATACTTTTGCTTAAATTTCAGGCTGGAGTTATTTGGTTGCGGGGATTATCATTGTGGAGAAAAGACATAGAGTAGACATTATTTGTAATTTGAATACAATAATTTTCAAGGTATTTTTTGCGAACTAGTTATAAGTATAGTAAGTTTAAGAGAAAACTAACGTCTTTTGTAGTGACATCACTCCTAAAGGGCTTTAATTTTCTCTGGAGCGAATATAATTATTATAAAATAACAATAGCTAGCGGTAAATTGAATTTTGATCTCAGATTTTCTAGTATGAATAAGAAAGTGTAGTTAGGATTAAAAAAGTGATAAAATGTCCAATTTTTGTCTAGGATCTTTAGATAGCAATTACATGTAAAGGTCAAGGCGATAAAAATAGCTATGAGGTACAAGATAAGATTACTTGAGAGCCTATTGTAGGCGTGACAATATATGTATAACAAGTTAACAACGCTAGGAAACTCAACCAGAAACAATATTCTGTTCTAAATATAAGCAAAAATAACATTTTTGAAGATTACCTTTAACATTGCTTCTTACACAAACATTCGAGATAAGCCTAAAATAAAACTTGGGAAAACATGGGACAAGTCCTTACAAGTTTAGAAAATGGTAGAGATGTTTTTTTGTCGCATAAAATAAAGTTTGAGATGGCATCCACTACAGGCTGTATTCGATAGCTATTTGGTAAACTCAAAGGTATGGTGGTATGTTTAATAAAGTTGAGATTATGGTTTTTTCTTTAACATTACACGTCACGTGCCAAGAACATTATCTTCCTAGCCTTTCCCAATTATGTTGGGGTTAACTTGCAGTCAAACCAGATGCAGCTGAATTCTAGTATATTTTTACGTGGAGCGACTGCTTATCGGACCTCCACAACCCAGTAACTAGGTAATACGATACCCCACGGTAAGACTGGTTGCCAGACTTTCAAGCTTCTGACTGTGATAGACGACTGTCTACGAATGACAGTCAGGACCAACGGTTTTATGTGCTTTCTGAGGCATGGAGGAAACTGGCTATGATAAATGATCACCCATCCATAGACCAACCTCGGCAAACGCGCCTTAACTTGTGCGGCTGTTATGATTTAGCCACGAGCACCTCGTGCTCCTGCTCCACGTGGCAAGATCAAACCTATTCTTAATGGTATGTAAATAAAAATAAAGTAGCAGGGTGTAAAAAACACACTAAGGAACACAATTTCCAACAGAATGAAATATAAAGGCAGCCGATGTGAAAAAGCGAAAATTCAACTACAAAAAAAAACATTCCAGAATAAACACTATGACAAATATCTTTCACTGGACTGCCGACCTAAACCCGGGTCCAATCTCACTCGGTTGTGGGCCTTGAAAAATGGCCTTGGGGGATGCGCGAATTACTTTTTTTTTGGATTCGCATCCCTTTCTCATCGTCACCTGTGCCCGAACACGTATATTTTTCTGTAAATATATGTCTTTTGATGCCACCTAGGGCTTTACGCGAAACAAATTATATTGTTTTTGTTTCAGTGAATTTTTTCAGAAGATTTTTGATTTGTTTTAAATAGTTAGTTATTGCCAATTGATTTGGACTATTGGGCACAATAATATTGTAACTACAAGCAAGATATTGAGTTATTAATGGTGTAAAGATTTTTATTTTTACTTCAAAGTTTAAGATTTTTCAAAGATAAGTTTAACAAAAAATATTTTAAAACAAATCAATTCAAATTCAATAATTATCTTGTTGGTTCATACTACACAGGTAATTAAGTTTACTGAATTAGCCATATAGAATGGTTCATCCAATAGTCGTATACAAGCTATTGTTTAGTACTGCATCTATAAGATTCTTCAATAAACTCCGCGATTAAAAATAAATCACCCAAACCGCTTGTAAAACAAATCCAAATTCCAAATTTTTTCAACAAGTCCTTAACACCGTAAACTCCTCCTTATTACACCATAAAAAATTAACCGTCATTCAAATTAAGAATACATTATTAACGGTAAAAAACCGCTAGAAAATGGACTCATAATCTTGTTACATAAAAGTAACATTTATAGTGAAAGTTCGTCTGTGGGGAGAGATAAAACGCATAAATTAGGAGAACGTTTGACCGAAGTTAGGGCATTAGCGATTGTTGCCTATGGAAATATTCCGAAAAGTTATTATCATTTTGTGTTGGCATCAGGCAGGTAGCATGTTAATGAGGAGGTAGCGGGTTTTTATGCACTAGTGAATAACATATACCTAAATGTTCAAGGAAGCCGATTGACAAAATTTGATTGTCATTTGTAGTGGAATGTAACTCCGAATGCTGTTCTCCCTACCAATCTGATATCGTTCTGTTTCACAATCCAAACTAATATAATAATATTCCACAACTATCACACAACGCCATCTAGTCCCAAGCTAAGCAGAGCTTGTGTTATGGGTACTAGACAACTGATAAACATATTTATATATTTCTAAATACATACATATTATAGATCAATTACACCCAGACACAGAACAAATGATCGTGCTCATCGAATCGAACCCACGACCTCCGGCATAGTCAGGGTCACTAACCACTAGACTAGACTAGACCAACAGGCCTGCCTAAAACTAAGAACAAACTATCAGAACACTTGCTTATTGACCTATTTGAATCAACTCTTTGAACACAGAAATACAAACATCGAAACAAAATTCATTGTTGTAATTTTTTTGATACCAGCTTTTATCTGACAATGGTAAAGCAAGCAACATCGGCTACTAACACAGACTAATAAGTCCCATAAAATCGCTATATCTCTTCACTAAACTTTCACCTTTATCACGATGCCAATGCTTCGTCGCGACGTCTCCCAACATAACCATTGTCTTGACGTCAACCAGGTGGCGAGTTTGCCAGCTTCTAACAACCACCACCCTTTTTATTGACGACCGGGGAGGAACGCTTTTTATTCAATGGCAACACTTGAAATTCCGATTAATTCTGTATGAGATCACTGTTTGCGGTTTGAATTGGATTTCAGATGTCGTTTGTATGGTAATCTGGGAGTTATGTTGCTTGAATTTTTATTATCATTAGATATAAGTCTTTTTCAGGAATTGTGAAACTTATGATATGGTTTTTGGTTTTATTTTTACGTAGTTGTGGTACATGTGTCTGCTAACTGACATAATTTACGAATAAATTAAAATTCATATTTATTTTTGGTATTAAGTTTAGTATCAGGTTATTTCTAAGCTATGCAGATGCAGACAGACAGATATAAAAGCTAGGATGTTTCTTCAACTACTTCTTCCCAAAAAATTCACTAGAAAATGGCGTGGTATCTTTATAAGATTGAAATCGAGCTTCTAAAAACATAGTCACAACAACTATATTATTACATCATGATTTCAAGGTCTCTACATCAAAATACTCAAAACCAAATGTAAATACATACATCATACGTCTCCATTTTCTCGTACTCAGATCAAAACCATCTTGCAAACATTCCCGAGACTAACCCTCCAACGTCGAACTGATAAACATTTAGAAGAGTAATCCAGCGCATAGGAATGGCCACATCACGCTACGTAAAAGAGATATGAAATACCAATCACGTGACAGCACGATCTCGGCATACCAATGAATGGTGGGGATAGGCTGCGATTTTTGATAGCAAAGCGATGGAACACAATTTTATTGATGAATGGGTTTATATGCGTTTGGAGAGCGGTGCGAGGGTTAAATGTGTTTTGTTTGATGGTTAAATTGTGTGATGACGTGGATACTCGTAAACATCAGAATTCATTTAGGCCGATTTTATCGTCGTTTTTTGAACGTCTCATAACTACTTCTGGTTATTGTTTTGTTAATTATCATCTTATGATCATCTTTGTTATCATCATTTTCCTGCCCGAATTCCAATTCAGTGGTGGATCATTAATACTCTTTTTTTCTGTTTACAAACGTTGTCCGCCCTCCATCCTAAGAATTTATTTTAGATCGTGGGTGCAAAATCAAAATCAAAATCAAATCATTTATTTCAAATAAGCCAGTTACAGGCACTTTTGAATTGTCAAAAGTAAAATAAAATAGTTTAAAAAAATAGTTACGGTGCTACAGTCCCAGTCACAAGACATAAAAACTGTGAAAGTACTGTAGGTGCCCATTCCAAAGCGTAGATCTCATGGA
This sequence comes from Agrotis exclamationis, assembly GCA_950005045.1. Lineage (NCBI taxonomy): Eukaryota > Metazoa > Arthropoda > Insecta > Lepidoptera > Noctuidae > Agrotis > Agrotis exclamationis. The sequence goes on along the minus strand of OX465433.1, from coordinate 21,816,043 downwards.
GAAGAAAGGGCAAGAAACTCCATGGACACTCTTTTTCAATCGCCAAAATGATTACAGAACCTTTGTTACATCATTCAACTTGAGATGGTACATTATGTGAGAACGATGTAGCAAGTAAAAAGTGTCCATAGGAAATATAAAAAAGACAATTCAAAAACAAAATTATTGATAATTAAAATAAACCATGGCAGCTAAGAGATGACCAGTCTCAACTGACAGCGCCCGTTCACGAACATGACGCATGATATCAGCACCATTCAGCTCAACCATTTTGAAGGGAACTAAATGATCCGACACACGCGCCACCATCAGCGAGACATTTAAGTGAGCATGACATACTCCCAACTGCCAGAGCACATTCATGTCAAAAATAATAATAATTAAGAAGTATGTATCTGGTGAATAGCTTTGTGCACATAGAACTCACACAATATAATGCAGCTATATAATTCAAAAAAATATGAATTTATACAATGCAATGCAATACAATTATAGTTTTACAATCTTCTGCAGCTCCGAAAATAGTACCTATTAAATATGCTATCAATGAATATATCCCTGTCCTGTCGGTGCTTGTAAGACACTCAAATTCAAATACACAAACACGACTCGCAATAAAACATACAAATAATTATATAATATTGATTCCGTACATCAGCAGTCACAGGCCAGCCAACACGCCATCTGTACCAACCAAATTCCAATCACCGTTCAAAGCAACTGTAGAACAAAATCCAGGTAAAAGACACTGTAAATTAAAGTGTCTAAACAAAAACAGAGCAATCAGGGCACCAGGACAGTTTACTTGAAGGTAAGTTATCGCACTCACGGGAGCTATCCAGTGCGAATGACGGCACGGTGTAGTTCGCCTAGAAATTGTTCAGTCTTCTAGTGCCTTACAATTTAGAATTTTAAATGTAGGTAATAAAAGTGAACCAGGGAACGTTTCTCGTTTAGAATAAAATACGTTTTTATTAAACGCAGAGATTTTTTGGTGAAAGTTGAATTGTTCGTTGAGATAGAATATAAATAGAAATTGGTAGGTCTCTTAACAAGCTATAATGAATGAATAATTGATTGGTTGGCACTGCTTTTGTGTGTCTTGAATAAAAAATAATTATACAGAGTGAATTTTCCAGCTGGGCGTGGACGGCTATTTATATCGGAAACTATGAGGAATATCGAAAGATACTGAAGCGAGTCTCGAGTCTGATTAAATTCGTTTCACCGTTCAGTGAAGTCCGTCACTGGTAGGCCGACCGAGCGTTTCAACACCTATTATAATGAAAATTGGTTTCATTCGATGTTCCTGTTTCGAGAAACGTTTATTTTGTGAATTATTTTATTAAAAATTGTTATCATGGTTGACTGAGCTACTTTATGGCATAAACTACTTTATGAAAAGCCCAAATATTTTTATTAACGTCATGGGCCCTCCCGTAACCTTCCAATCGTTTTGGACTGGCCAGTCTATTAAAAAAAGATACCAGCTGGTGACGCCAATGTTATATAATCCTGCCACGACTGCGACAAATACAGACAAAATATTTTTAATCGCAAATCTTCTAAATTGAGAAAGAAATGATGATATTAAAAGATAAATTAACCCGACCAGTCCCATTCTTCCCAGCCGGGCCTTCTTCCAAAAAGCCAGAAGTCGCTCTTTTAAAGTAGTAAAGCGTAAAACCTCAGCCAAACGTCATATTTCACACAACAATAGACGCATAGCGGAATGATTTATTATATCATTCACCCATTCGGTCCATTCAGACCATTCGTTCTATTCTCATTCAGCGAGCGGCCGGACTCCGCACAAAAGGTTGGCTATCCCGGTATAACATTGTTATTACGAATTTTTGTTTTTGAGAATTTATTTAAATATGGGAGAGAGAGGCTTGGGATTAGAGATAAAATTATGAAAAATATGAAAGAATACATATGAGTTGATCTGAAAACAAGTTATTATTTTTTGTTCACAGTAGTATTTTTAATGAACTGGTAGATCGACGAAATCCACAATTTTGTATAAAACTACTTCTATCAATACACACTATAACTGATCGCAAAACCCTAGTTTATAGGACGCAGGACTCGCTAATATTGTTGACCAATTTTCATAAATATTTTGTTAGGATTTACTATGTAATCAATTATGTATACCAACTGAATTTTCTTTGGGAAGCATAGTCACTAAACTTTGTTTTAAAAAATAATTTTAGTATTATTGTGTTATGTTTTCCTAACGCAAAGTTTCAGAAAAAAAATCTACTTTACCGCTTTAGAAAAAAGAGCTTGAAAAATAACGAACTAATAAACTGGAACTAGTTCATGAAACCCGTACAACCAGGCGTTCCAGGAGTTTTCCATGTTTAGATTATATGGAAGCTGGAACTTTAGCGTGTCAAGCATTGTTCACGGGAGCTGGGATTTTTTATTGACGTTCCTTCTAGGCATGCATTTCTGAACTTTATATAATGTATACTGTAGGATACATTATTTTATAGCACAGTCGAAAGTACGATAGTGGAAACAAAATTTGAATAAATTGGCCTCTTGGTTTTAAAACTCCCAAAATTAACCTTTACGTTTTCATTTTGTTTCATGATTGTATTATTATAAATATCAGCTGTTTAAAACAAAATCTGAAACGAATTATTTAATTCAGAATTACCACAACTGGAAATTATTAAATTATAGTAAGAAGACAATAATGACGCAATCTGAAAAGTCAGCATAATTGCTACATTCATCATCATAATTATTATGGCGTTAAATATCACGTACTCAAATTAAACGGAGTGCCAAATAATTAATCATAATAACATTAAAACTGAAGTGTCCTGAAACTGGAGTATCCTGAAAATGAAACCAATATGTTTCGAAAGATCCATTCACAAATATTACTTTTCAAACAAACAGCCAGATCCGGTAGGTCATACAAAAATATGGAAATTGTACTCTCAACACACAGTGCAGTCTTCACTGTGTACGAAGTCGCGGGCAGAAGCTAGTAATGTAAGCAGAGTTACAATATACGTAAAATCCTATTTTTCCAAAAGGGATTTCAGTCCACAAAGGCCTGAACCACTTTTCGATTAGACACAAATATAACTGGCAAAATATGGGTATACTTTAGAAACACCTCTGCCTGAAATGAAATTATATTTATTTCAGAACGTAAAAGCTTCACATAAAAAAAGTATTGAATACTTTAATATCTACGCCCCATTTCAAGAAAAACATATTTTCAGAAAGCCTAACGTAATCTGCGATCATGGCGCCGAAACAAATTCTTTTCAACAAGAGGCCTTAATCCGCATTACAATATGCCAGACGGTGGGACGATGAATGAAGGTCTCAATATCGTATGGGGCCAAAGAATTATAAAGAAATGGAGTACCAAAGAGACGGCTAAACGTGGAAGAAATCTGTACAAAAAAAAAACCGGCCAAGTGCGAGTTGGACTCGCCCATAAAGGGTTCCGTAGCAGCAAGCATAGATTAGAGATATAATTATATTGAGATTAGTAAGTAATATCCACAAACAATAAAAATAACTTTGTTTTTCATAGTATTTGTATGAATGGCAAAGTTATATTTGCGGTTTTTGAAAATGTACTATATCTCAAAAACTGCTAACTGTATCTCATCCAAACCAATTTTCGTTGGTAGTTTTGGTTGAGGTCTACATTATATATTTTTTTTAGTTTTATCATTCTCTTATTTTAGAAGTTACGGGGGGGGGGACACACTTTTTACCACTTTGGAAGTGTCTCTCGCGCAAACTGTTCAATTTAGAAAAAAATGATGTAAGTAACCTCAATATCATTTTTAAAGACCTATTCATAGATACCCCACACGTATGGGTTTGGTGAAAAAATTTTTTTTGAGTTTCAATTCTAAGTATGGGGGGCACCCCCAAAATTTGTTTTGTTTTGATTTTTGTGTGAAAATCCTAATGCGGTTCACATAATACATCTTTCTACCAAGTTTCAACAGGATAGCTCTTATACTTTCGACAAAAAGTGGCTGTGACATACACGGACAGACAGACAGACAGACAGACAGACAGACAGACATGACGAATCTATAAGGGTTCCGTTTTTGCCATTTGGCTACGGAACCCTAACAAGCGTAATTATTACATATTTGAACTTCTATACAACAATAAATCAAAAACTATGTCTAAGACATTATCTTAATGTGGTGTAAATTGTGATGTGTAATTTGGACTCAACTATGGAAACCTGTGACCATAGTAAGTTTACAAGAAACCGTAAACTATCATTAATACTTTGATAGGTAAGATAATTTATTCCTTGCTTCTCGGCCTAAAGGTAGAATAGCAACAGGTAGTCTTGTTATGCTTCACTTTTACGACACATCTTGCAAGTAGCAGCAGTTCGAGATGCAGTTCGAGACTGAATCGCTACAGCGCTCCATTCATACCTTACTCCGTGTACAAGACCCTTCTCGGGACACATTTACATACTTTTGCGAGGTTATCGTCTTCAAAATGTTTGAGAAAGCATTATAGGTAGCTTGTTTTGAAAGTCGGTTTACATGTCTGAAAATGTGAGGAAACATGGTGCGGACGTGTAAGAGCGATGGAAGGTCAGATGCTGAATAAAACATGCGGCTTATGGGGAACTTTTGAATTCAATGATGTTTCGCGCATTTGTTTTGGCCCTTCGTGAGACCTGCAGACTTTTTATTAGAGATAAGATTGACTTAGCTTTTAGACGTAAGTCTAGATTTCAAAATACGTTGCGTATTCCAATTTAAGGGCAGGTAATCCAAGCGAAATAGGCATTTAGCGCTACCAAGAGTTTCCCGCGATTGCCGCAAAGCGAGCCGTGCGCTTACGTCGCGGGGAGTGTCACATTACAGATAAGCAGGCAGTAGGTCAACTTGTCTTATTGATTTATTTTAAAAATAAAATAAGAGATTTGATTCATTAAAAAATTGTTTTATTATAATTTGTAGTAATAGCGAAGTATTTCGAGAAATTCTTTGAAACATGTTGAAAATTGGTCTTCAATTTATTTCATTAAAAATATGGTATCCAAGTTAAAAAACAAGTTACTTGTATATTAAAAGTAATGGTAACATATTATTTGAATGCTTAACAAATTTAATAAAATATTTAAATAATACAAAAAGAGTATCTCTCAAGAAAGGATCGAACCCGAACCTCGTAGCTTATCAGTCCGGCGTTGTTCCATTCGGCTACGCACTAAGCTGGGAAAAGTTTGAAATAGCTGTTCATAAATTATGACATGATTTTTCATTGGTTCTGATAAAATACAACAGAGGACAAAGCTTTATCTCTTGCATTTTATGTATGCCTAGTACCATCGCGACAAATGCAAGCTTTTACGACTCTCCTAACAAACTATAGGTAATGCGGGGGGAGTCAAATTATTTATCAGACGACGATGTGTAGTTACATTATTTTTGTTCAAGTTCAAAATGTCAAAATTCAGAGGTGTTTAGGCACGATTGGTCAAATTGGGGGTTAGTCAAAGTCGGTGAAATAAAGTCATTTTTTTTGCGCCACAGTGTAACATAGCACAGTATGTACAGTTCATTTTGTTTTACGGAAATCACTGGAGATATCAGAAACTGAAATTGACTGTTCTTTTAACATTTATTAACACATAAGAAAAAGTGAAAAGGTGTCGAAAAACTTAAGGAAAACGTTTATTGAAAAATACCTGATCAATCTTCAAAGCAATGACAAACTGGAGATATAAACATTGACACACTCAAGCCAAGTCAGTCACTCGCCGCCTGACTGCCGCCGCGTACGGACGTCTCCCTGTGTGTGCTCCGTGCCTGTGCCGCTCCCCGCTGCGATTTCGTCGTACTCCCACGACGTCTCAGTATTCTCCGACTACTCGAACAAAACTGTCCTTTTCAGGACAATCCATTTCCCAAAACGTTTCGCGTGTATTTTGCCCCTTCAGGGAAAATCCACAGTTTCGTGGTTCTTGGTGGAAACCTTACGGTGATAACGAAACCAAGAGGGTGGTGCCCCAATCCATCCCGCCAAACCTCTTCAGGGCGAGGTTAATTTATTGGAGTCGGGAGCTAGGAGCTCGGCCTTGGGGGATCTCCTAGTCGAACCTAGTCTCTGGTTTCGTTCACAGCGACACACCTGGTGTCGGTTGGGTGTGTCTACCCCTTCGCACCAGACCCTAATAGGGCCCTGTTGCACATTAAGATTGGCAACAGGTTTACAAGCTTACATAATCCCTCGGCAGGGAGGCTACTCATCCCCGGGCACACCCACCCGGGGAGCTAGAAATTGTGGAATTGTTAGTGTAAGTTTTTTTTCCCCCTGAGAGTTCACTCACAATGCCAGCTGCTACACGATGACTTCCACTATCGAGGATCTCTTTTGGGGGTTTCTCTCCATCGTTCAGCAAAAACGCAATAATGCGCGCGCTGGTCCCATTTCTCCCCCGCTCGCCAACAAAGGCATTCCACCCAATCCGGATCCCGCCGACCGCGTTCCTAACAAAGCCGCTGCCGACAAAGCGGCCTCTGTTCCCAGCCCGTCCGTCCCTAATCCGCCCATTGTTTCTCAAACAATAGTCCCTCACAGGTGCACTCTGCACCTGAGCCCGAACGAATAGACACATCTGTGCCCAATTCCGATTATGAGGATTTCCAAGTAGTCATTGGAAAACGCAAACAGGGGAAACATTCTCAAGCCAAAAAGGCTAAGAAACCCCTCGCGGGCCCACCTACCCCCTCTTCCCGATCTCTCGTATTATCTCCCCCACCCCTTCAGCGGCCTCCGCCAGCCTCCCCTCTAGCCCTATGGCTATCCCTCCCGCGGCTTCTGCCAAGAAGCTTAAGCTCCCTCCCCCGATCTACATCCATGACAAGTCCAAATGGACTGAGGTCTCAAAGTTGTGTGTGGATAATAAAATCCAATATACCAAGGCCACTAGTACCCAAAAGGACATCAAAGTTTCGACCCCGACGTCTTCGGACTATAGGGAACTCTCCCGACTCCTTCGCGGAAGGAATACGTTCTTCCACTCCTTTTCTCTCCCTGAGGAGAAGCCCACCCGTGTGGCCGTGTGGTGATAAGGCGGATCCCAAAGGAAATCCCCACCCAGGACGTCCTAGACGACCTGCTAGCCCAAAACGTCCCCGATTCCGCCGTCCACCGCCTTCACAAGGCGAGGGGCGGTGAGCTCTTCTACATGGTCCTAGTAATCTGCGACCCTGTCGAGTCATGGCCCTCACCCCTTTTTTAAAATCAAGTCGGTGTGTTCCCTGTCGGGCATCACCATCGAGAAGCTATACAAGGCTCATACTGTAGGACAGTGTCACAACTGTCAGCAATACGGCCACAGTCAAGCCCACTACTTCGCACCGCCCAGGTGCGTCAAATGCTTAGGTGACCATAGTACGGTCAATTGCCCCCGCCCCAAAGATAGGGCTCTCTGCCCTGAACCTCCCAGCTGCGTACTATGCGGCCAAGTAGGTCACCCGGCTAACCGCGGTTGCCAAAGCCCCCAAATCCGCTTCTCCCAAGTTGGCCAAGCGCGCTGCCGCCCGCCAACAGAGGGAATCCCCATCTGTGAAGATTCCCTCTTCACTGATGCCCGAGAAACTTAGTCCCTAAAGACCCTCTCCTTGGAACACGCTGAACCACCAAAAGGCTTTTCCAGCCTTTGGACCAGCACAGCACAGGCGCTTGCCATTGTGTTGTCAATTTCACTTGCACAGGCGCTTGCCATTGTTTCGTGGTGTCTGAAAAAAGACCATTCTATTAAGATTTCTGAAGCAAAAAATAAAACGCGTTCCAATTTTGCACTCAAATTCATTTATAAAATAATAAATTTATCCATAGATTAGTACTTAGTAGGATAGGTACACAAAATAAATATATACCTACATAAGTACAAAAGGCGGGCTTTACAACGTGCGATAGATGCCCGCACACATAGAACTCAAACTAACAAACAAACTATCTCAAACAAATGCCCGTCGTCTCGTGAGTTGTACGAATATGTCTGTGTGGGTGCCTTTTCGCTTGGAGTTGGTACCATTTTGCCTTGCGATAGGTATTAGATACTTACTTTATATTTGTGTTTTTTTTGGACGCATACATTCCTTTGCATCGTGGTTTTGATGCACTGCAACAATAAAAAAATGTTCATGAAAACGTTATCAAGTTATTCTACTGTTATGATTTTACTATGTATTATGTTGGTATCCGCCCTTGAGACTTCAATGTCGGTGCCGGTAGGTACCTACCTACATATATCCGCAGAAAGGAACAGAGATCCCTAATTTCCTACTCATATTATACCTTTGCATCTACCTATGTATGTAAGTATGTATGTGTGTTCCGTTTTCATGTCAAAACGGCTGTTTTTGATAAATTTTGGTACAGAGACAGGTGGGACACTAGAGCCGGTAATAGGCTATATAGGAGAGGGGTTGGCTGGCGAGCGAGGCCGGGGCCAACAGCTAGTAGGTAATAAACACACACAGGTGCGGCCGGCAACGCGGCGGCGGCGCGCGCTGCACTTCTATTGTTATTATAATATTACCTACCTAGGTACCTAAATAGAGATAAGAAGCGCACTCTTATTGCTATTTCTTAGAAATGATGGACAGGTTTCGAAAGTAAAGGTAAAGATAGACCGTAGATTAGATTTAAAAAAAATCAAAAGACGAATAAGTATTTAGATAATATTAGTATGTGAAAAAATAAAATTGTGAACAAACTTACCTGATTTCTCGTCTAACCTTCCGGACTTTGCACCTGGCTACTTTCTTGTTTTTTATTTCCCATACTTCTGTGCACTAATAAAAACAAATAAAGAGTAACTGCCTTCTTTACACTATGTGATAGCCGCGCGCTAGAAAAAGGGACACAGGTCTCACCTCGACAAGGCCTAGCGGGCGACTGAAGTGACGAACGCGAGCCGCTGTGTTATATAATAATTTATTATTAAAAAAAACAAGCTATTTTGCAAAATGTAACCACAAATTACTTTTCTCTACGTTATTACCTTTTTTAAGATATGGTTTTTAGTAGTAAAACATTTATAAGCTTTGAGAAAAACAAGAAAAACATGAAAAAAATATCGATTAAGCCTGTTTTTCGGATTTTTTTTTTATCGAGTGAAGTTTTCAATATCGTGTTTTGAACCACAAATTGTCAAAGTACATAGAGTAAACTAGAACAAGTTCTTTTTTTGGATTTAAAAAATCACGATTTCTTTATTTATTGTTAAATCAAAGTGATGTAAAATTGGGAATGTCTATCATAGGATATACGTGGAATCGGCAAAACAGTAGAGCATCTTCCAACAAAAAAGTGTAACAATAGAAATCAAAATTGAGTCGGTCCAGTTTTTGATATTTTTTAGCTAAAAATAATAACATTCTTTCTCCATATTATACACTTCCTATGTTACTTTTTACTATCAAACAGAGGCCTATATTCTATCATAAAATAATTAAAAACGGTACAGTTCAATCTTTGAGTTTGAAAACTACTTTTTCTTCAAAAAACATGTCTAACACTAAATTCTTTAAAACCATATTTCTCTAACAAATACAGCCACAATTCAATCCTATAATAGATTTGTTCCAGAAATAGAGCTGAGATCTTGTGACACCCCATTAGCTGGCTCGTGCGGAGTCAGCGGGCGAGCGGCTAAGCCTCTGTCTTATTGACCTCCTCCGCAAACATTCAATGCGAGTACTAGTCAGAGGGTATTTTCTTTAGAAGAGTTACTAGGAATGCAGGACTCACTGTAAGTAAGCCGGGTATAAAGTTTTTTGACAAGAGATCATTGTTTGAGATTTTAAATCTTTTAGAGAACGGGGTTGAGTTTTGCTGAAGCTTGTTTTTCTTTTCTTTTAAAGCTACTCGTAAATAGAGTGAAAGAGATTGAAGACATAAAATTGTTGTCACAGGTCTTGTTGAAATCTGGATCCTCTGGTATTTGCTGAAACTGGCCTATTCGGTGCAGCCATAACTTTAATTTTAATTACTAACTTTTTTTCTATTCAGTTTTTTTGTTTTCACGTTATGTACATTCGTGTGATGTGCCAAATACAGGTATTTTCTTTCCCTTATTTTAATTATAATAAGAAACATTGAGATACCGTCCACAAGGCATGTGATTATTTGTGGAAGGTTTAGTAGCACCCACCATCAATCACAAGTCTAAGCCTAGTTTCAAGGCTACTTTAGTCAAACTAGACCATAACTTATTCTATCTCATTATGTAAACCAGTTAAGTATTATTTTCTGTAGATTTTAAGACACCGTCCACATCGTTTCATGGACTTTAGAATTTACTTTAAAGTTTTTCTTCGGCATTTCACAATATTACAGGTGTTTGTGAACAGACGACGACATCCGTTTAAAAAACCTATTTTTTAGTTATATCTAAAACTGGTTGTTTCCAGCTCACCGGCTACTCCAAAATTATCCACCGGTTATATAAAATCGGGATAAAAACAATCATATGTGTTAATCCAGGTTATAAACTATCTGCGTAAGGGAACAGTGTATAAGACGGGGACGCGAGGTATAATGGGAAAACACACACTTAAGGCAAACTTAACACTATACTAACGTAGCGCAAGCGCCAACAGGACGTCATTTGTTAATGGCCGCTTGCAAATGACGTTCTTTGGACGCTTGCGCTACGTTAGTATTGTGTTAAGTTTTCCTTAAGCGTGTATGTCCCCATTATACCTCGCGTCCCCGTCTTATACACTGTTGCCCTGCCTCATGTAATCCAAATCCGTTCAGTAGATTTGCGTAAAGAGTAACAAACATCTATCCAAACAAACTTTCACGTTTATAATATTAGTAGGATAATATTAGTAGTTTGTGAGGATAGGAAGAATGAATTTGACGGCACGGTTAGCACAGTGGCTGAGCGGTTGGACTGCTGCATTGCGTGTCGCGGGTTCGATTCCCGCACTGAACAAATATTTGTATGACCTACAAGTAGTTGTTCTGGGTCTGGGCGTTTATGTATTTGAGTGTATATGATGTTTGTAAACGCACCCACGATACAGGAGAAATTCATAGTATGCGGCAACGTTTTTTTAAAAAAAAATGTTTGTTACTCTTTCGCACAAAAACTACCAAACGGATTTTAATGAAATTCAGTACACAGATAGTTCCTAATATTTTTTATTAACACATAAAATACTTTTTATTATCCCCGTGGGACCTGATATAATTTCCGACTAACATGCGGGCAAAGCCGCTGGAAACTTCTAGTATAGGTACTATAAATGCGAAAGTTTATGAACATGGTTGAATGGAAAAATAGAATAAAATAATCCTTTTTTTTGCATAAAACATAGTACACTGAGGTGTTAAACCAAAAAAGTTCTACATATTCGGCTTAGTATTATTTAGCACGCGAATATTATAAACTGGATGTTTGTTACTGTTTCACGTAAAAAATGGCTTTGTTAGGATTTAGAAGAGTTATATTAACACATAGAATCCACACTTTTATCCCGGTAGACGCATCACAAACAGTTAGCAAAACATTTTAGTTGTTTGAGGGTGAAGCCGCATGCGTCGTTCTAATATTATAGCTGTAAAGTTTACTTGGTTGAACGTTTAATCTCAGGAACTACTGGGTCGAAAATCTTTTTGTGTTGGCTAGTCCATTTATCTAAGAACACTTTTTATTGGAACAATCCCACCAACCACACTAACGAATCAACAGTGGCAACAACCAGAAAAGCGCCGAGACAATGAAGCTCGACGTGTTCAGGAGAATGAATTTACGTGTCTTGGATCCTGCACGAAATTAATCAGAAAAGAATAGTGGGGAGTAGAAAAAATATGTTTCCACTTCCCTCCATGTCAAGCAGGAGACAGAACAAAGCAAGGCCAATAGGCACAAAAGGACTTACCAACTGGGAGAAGTTCAGTAGCCTAGCACCACGGGTAAAACTTATTACTAACATCAATGGTTCCTAAATTGAGAGCTGCTATATTTGGTTCCAATAGGTATGGCAAAAACTCTAATAATCCAAGCAAACTATATGCTATAATAATATAACATCACGCTAACCAAGAAGAAGCCGAGCAGCGGGGGTGAAAGCGCGGGTCATCATCATCATCATCATCAGCTGTGAGAGGGAGTGGGCCATCTACCACGCGGACCCAGTGCCGGTTTTTAGATGTCACATATCTTCGAATTTGTGGTTCTAGGACATGCCGGTTTCCTCACGATGTTTTCCTTCACCGTTTTGAGAGCAGTGGTGATGAAATAAATTACACAAAGTAATGCGCCTGACGGGGTTCGAACCCATGACCTACAACTCGTAAGTCGGGACCGATACCACTGGGCCACCACTGCTCCAGCGCGGGTAACACTGCTATAATAATAACATACGCCATAAATAAGCCACGATCAACGTCTTTATATAATGACTCTTTTACTCTATTCGTTCCATAATACAACCGCTAAAAAAGGCTAAAAGGCTAAAGCCGATACAAATCCGTTCCACGTTCCATTAGTAAGTTTGTGCTTAGTCAGCAAATGATCTAAGTCGCTCTGACCTTCGTGGGGATCCAATCTGTTTGCTCAATCTTTACCTTTTTGAGACCTTGAAGTGTGTACATAAATAATCACGCTTGTATTCCCTAGAGGGGTGACTAGAGACTAGTTGTGCTACATTTTGAGCGGGTAAATTTGAGTCTTTTGTGATATTGGGTGAAGAACTATGATTGAAAACCATTTTCTCATTTACCGAATAGAGACACGTTGATGTTAAAATGTCCAGAGAAAGGGGAATAAAGAAAAAAATTGAGATACCTTTGCTCTGCAGTAGGTTGATAAAGGCTTTGAAACTGTTTTTTTTAAAGTGCTAAAATCATCAAATGAGTTCTCTTACCCATTTTGTCAGACTTGAACTGACTAAAATCCACGGTGATCCTTCAATAGCTCTTTACGTTCCAGGGTCACGGTTACCTGATGAGACAGTCCCGCGATCCAGGCGGCTTTGGCCCTCTAAGGGGGCGTCAGATTGCTGACAGCTCTCATAGGCGCGCGTGGAACACGACACGCTGTAGATCGTATGGCGAGTCACCCATTACTCACCATCCGCATGCCCAAAACTGGGTACAGATTCACACTCCTAATAAACTCAAAAAATCCTGCCTATTCATAAACCACAAAACTTTTTTTGTGTGTGGTAATAATATCATCAAATGAGTCCTCCCGGGTTGGGTGGAGCAGATGGGACTATAAGACTCTTACTGGCTTTAATACACCCTGTTTCTTCAATTTCTCTTAACGTTCCAAGGCCACGGTAATTTGTAGACACGGTAGGTCTGTAGATCGATGTCAGCATCAAACCTGATGACGAAATCGATCTACAAACTTCAAATTACACAGTCGAGCTCGCAACTACTACACCGACATCGCACAACATGAAAGACTATCTTAAGTTTTTTACAGTTTCAAAGTTTCTGAGAGATAAGAGCTTTTCCAGGCTTAATTTTTGTTGTATCCTCTTTCTGTAAAACTAAAGTTTTGTAAACTCTTGACGAGGATTTAAGATATATATAATCTTTGTTGAACCTACTTCTGAACGAGTTTCAAATATAATTCTGCTGTTGGAACGCCGGTTATTAGCTGAGAAAAGGATCAAAGTTGGTTATTAAAAACAAGATAAGTTAATTGTAGTTCAAAAGGTTATTCAGTAGAGTGTTTTTATTTTAGGGTTAGAAGTTTAACAGTAGATTGTCATAAGAAGCAGAAGGGAGTAAGAAGACGTGCCATTTGGCTTCTCTATGGATAATTCTACAACCTTTAATGCTATGTTATAAGTATAAACATAAACAGCTTACTGTCCAGTGTCCAGTGTCCGTTCCCACTGCTGTGACACAGTCTCCTTTCTGTGAAGAGTGGGCAATAATGACCTGAAATTGACATAATTATGCTATTTAAAATGTGATAATGATTTTAGAAGACTATACAAATTAGTTACATTGAAATTTGAAAATGTTAAAAAAAAACTTTTGCACACATTGTACCAAGTCAGTAATAGCTCAATATGATGGTGACAATATTCTTCGTTGTAATAATGTGGCATCAGGTTTATCGGGCAGTGCGCGGTTTATCACGCATAGCGGCTGTGATCAGCTGCCTAGCTAAATAGACACTTGATGCTTGTTGTTAGAAGCTCTCGTATTAAATGAGAAGAAGAATTGAGGTTACGAGTATTGTTTTTGTTCATTATCCGAGTATTTCCATTCCATTTTTATAAAAGGATCAATAATTTACGATATTTCAATTCTAAGCTCAATTTCTCTAATATTTCTCAACAAACAACATCACTTGATCCAACAAAACTCGTCCATCCCCGGTCACGCATGTACTTACAACTTATCCCAGAGCTACAGATCACCATAAATCACGACAGATGGCGCTGCTCCTGAATATCTGAACAGCGAACAGCCTCTTACAGATTTTATCTCAGTTCGACAAGTTGTTTGGAAACGATATCGACTTTTGATACCTATAATGGATATTATTTGTAAGGATTTTGTTGGTTTGACATGTGAATAAAGGCGAATTTAAATGTATAAATGATTCCTTTTTGTTTTAAAATTTTATGTGACCATGGATTCTAATCAGTATGAGTTTGACAGTCTTTCTTGTTCAATCCAGGGTGGCAAGACTCATATTTTGATAATGTTACTTAATTTAAAAAAAAATTGTTTCTAACTTACTCCACTGAGGTTTAAATGAACTAAAAATTGCAATAGAGACTTCCACTCTAGCCTAATAACATAATTATAAGTACTAATTCTAATTAATTAAACCATTTTTTTAAATTCCGAACCTGCTTAACCCTTCACCCGCGAGGTGTACCCTCGGCTCCTGGAGGATTGAGTCAGCGGTCCGTGAGCCTTCGTTCAGGACAGCTCTCGACCGTAAAATCACAATAGCACGCTCATTTTGACGCAACACGCTACAACCACCCCGGAGTACATCACTGGGAAATATTGAACGGCTTACAAAAAAGAAGAGTTTGTGTGGGTTAAGTCGTAATGAACTAACGGAGGACTTGATTTTTCTGTCTTAAAATTTAGTCGAACTGGGTCAGCAACTTCAAATTTTTGACAGCACGGTTAGCGCAGTGGCTGAGAGATTGGACTGCTGCACAGCGTGTCATGGGTTTGGTTCCCTTACGGAACAAATATTTCTATGACCTACAAGTAGGGTTGCTAAGACAGGAAACCTCCACGTGCGCCCCTGGACTGGAGTTCCCTCTCGGATACGTCCGGGGGGAAGACCAGTTTTTCGGGCCGGTGCACCCTGGGATGCGGGCAAAAACTCTCCTTAGGCACTGTGTGCCTAAGGGGTTTCTTTGCCCATATGCAAATAGCCTGTCGGGTGGACGCTCCAACGCGTGTCCCTCTGAACAGCAGAGGGCACAGCGGCAGAGCGGGCTTGCGGACGGTGAGTAATGGGTATGCTCGCCGTCCGACCAAGGACCAAGCCCGGGTCGGCGGCGCGTCGTGTTTCACGCGTCACCGACGGGGCCCCTTATGGGGCCAAATGCCTGCCGGGGTCGCGGATTTTTCTTAATCCAGGATACCGTGGCCCCGGAACGTAAAGGGCATCCGACGGAACACGGGTGGATATGACCTACAAGTAGATGTTCCGGGCCTGGGTGTTTGTGTATGTGAGTTTATATGTTTGTAAACGTACCCACGATACCATCCTAGTGTGGAGCAACGTTTTCTGTTTAAAAAAATATAGGCCTTCGAAGATGTAATGATGATGAAGATAGTAATCTTCTATCTATAGTAATCTAGATCTTGATACACTCTTGTGTTAAAAATGTGACTCTCAAAAATATTTTGCCTAATTTCTTGAGAAAGTTAAGTTGAAACCACACAACTGTCGATACTGTCAGAAGGATAATCCTAAATTATATCCTAAACAATGGGGTTTTTAACAAATACTTCATCACAGAACAATGCAAACACATCGAACATAGATTGAACCCTTAATAAACCTGTTCCTGTAACCCGCTAAATACCCATTCGTAACACAAACAAACATACAAGATTAACTTTCAACTGTAAAACGTCCTTATACTGTCCACATAGCGAAGTAGAACACAGGACCGAAATAACAAAGGATTTTCCACTCAATTGACCCCGATTTAAGGTTGAGAACCCCGTAAAATTGAGTTACTGTGTCACATGATAATAATTTGGAATGAAGACGAATGAATTTGAACTATGTTTCTTGAAGATAAAGAAGAGTATTGTGTGGCTCAGCTATGTTTCACATCGTAAGTCATAACTCGTGAATGTGATCCGCTCGGTGACATTTCGAAGCTACTGGTAGATTGAAGTCTGTTCTCAATGCGATAAAAGTAAATAAAAATAAAAATATCTTGAGTCGGTTAAGAAAAATAAAATGAGAACTTGTTTATGTTCGCGCACAACTGAGAACCTGGCTCTTGTTTAAACGTGATCTATTTATTTCGTGAACCGATGCTAGCATCCTTTCTAGTCTTTATATAACCATCAGTTAGTGACTCTTGTGTTCTTTAAAAGGGCAGGCAAATGTACACGTAGTATAGCAACGTTTCGCCAGTAATAGTTTTAGTCCCATACAAAAGGGGTGGCAATGGGCAATGCCATCTTTCGTTTAGAAATATTTTGACTGTCTCTAAGCCTCTCTAGGCTCTTATAAGGACCATAATTTAGCCTTATCACTCTTTGAATGCTTCCTTAGACCCATTGTTAGAGTAATACCTAAAAAAATCAAAAAGTACTTCGGCCTAACACTAACACTACTGACCAAGGTCTCATAACCCTTTCTTTCTTTGTATTATAATAGTGTTATTGTCCAATGGCTATAAAAAGCCTATGGCTGGCCATTACATAGAAACCCACTTACTACTGCCGTAAGAGGTGGTGACAGTGGGGATTGTGGTATTAGTGTCCACGATACGATTGCGATACGATTATGCAAATGTCGTAAATATAATATTTTATACCAATCTGCAACAATGGTAATGAAAACACATGATCTATGGAGCCATGACGGAGTGAAAAATAATAGCTGTCCCATAAAAACTTTCATATAATTATACTAAACCACCATTTGGGATGGCTGATTATGTTATCGCCATTTCAATTTTAGTCTAATAAAGTTTAGTTAAGTGGTATTTAGCACTCTTAATAATAAGACAACCCTTTTCTGGTACATGCATAATAAAATTTGAGATATATTACCGTAAAACCATTGAATGATCCCAGTGACCGTGATACACCATCACTATGGTATGCAATGAGAGCAGTGGTGGCCCAGTGGTATCGGCCTCGACTTACGTGTTGTAGGTCGTGGGTTCGAACCCCGTCAGGCGCATTACTTTGTGTAATTTATTTCAACACCACTGCTCTCAAAACGGTGAAGAAAAACATCGTGAGGAAACCGGCATGTCCTAGAACCAAAAATTCGAAGACATGTGACATCTATCAATCCGCACTGGGCCCGCGTGGTAGATTACGGCCCACTCCCTCTCACAGAGAGAGGAGGCCTGTGTCCCAGCAGTGGGAATATTTATAGGCTGATGGTGATGATTGAATGATCCATACGTGAGCTTACCACTGGGAAGAAAATCGGATTTGAAGACATACCTGGAAAAGAAAAAACGTAAATTAATAAACAGAAATACAGATATTTATTGACAAGTAGGTAAGATGATTTCGACCCGATAATCGGGTGCATGCTGTAGTAAAATCTCGTAAAGTGTAAAAGTCTCTGTACCCCTTTAAGCATGTGATCAGTCATTCTTATTGGGAGGAGAAGGGCTTGTGCGGGGATTAGCCTCGTGGAGCCATAGTGATGGTGTATCACGGTGACTGGGCTTATTATGAGAGAGTCATCTGTATCGAGTTGTGACATAATGGCTCGGGTTATTTTCGTCATAATTTCGAGATATGGGTCAAGGGAGGTGATGTCGTGGGTTAAATATAATAATATTGCGCAAATGAACATCGTTTGTTTACCTTTTAAAAATGTTACTTTAGCGAACCGTGAGATAAGTGACCATTCGAGGTAGATGTGTCAAAAAATATTATAACTGAATTTCTGAGAATCAAAAGAAAGAAAGAGATTTGATGAGAAATAATAATGTTTGAATTCTAGACTTTTAGTTTACACTTTTTAATTTATTATCATCAATCGCAGCATAGGCCACCCCTATGGATTGCCAATAGGACTAGTTAGGAGCGGCTTACATCCAGACTTTTTAATTACAATGACCATAAAAAACCAAACTTGCAGTGCTTTTAGAAATTTTATTTTACTCGTATTTCACAATTTCAACATTGAAAACCAATTTTCATGTCAGTAATAACGAAAACTGACCAATATTACAATACAAACAAACCCTCGCAATGTTCCCATCCGATCCTCTCAACATAAATCAATCCCTAAATATAATCATACGCAATATCATTTTCAACTTCCATTTATCGATACGAAATCCCTAATCCCAAAAGGTATTCGCGATTTCAGTGCTTTTGCAAAAAGAAAGGATATGCAAATCCGTCGGGGGACTGGCAACCCGGCAACCTGGCAACCTCCGGTAACAAGGGCGTCCTCATATATTGGTGATCCGATGAAAAATTTATTCGATATGTTTTGTTTTTTTTTTTCGGGAAAATACAGGTTTAGAACAGTGTGTGTTGGGAACGCGATTAAAAAGCAATTTTAGTGTAAATTATTTTTGAAGTACGGTTTAAGAATTTTGGAAAAGGTTCGAACGGAAAAAGAAAGAACCTGAAGTAAGTTACAAAATTGTCTCCAACGAAACATGTTGTGAACTTAACTCAAATTAATTATTGTACAGCTAAGGAGTGGAATTCCCTGCCGAGGTCTGTATTTCCCGACAGCTATAACCTTGGGGTCTACAAGTCATGAGTGAACAGGTTACTTCTAGTCAATCGTGCTTCACCGTCGACCACTTCATCGATTACCATCAGACGAGACAAACGCGAAACTATCGTCAAAAGAAAAGTTAAACTCCGGTTAAAATAATTGATGACGAACATTTATTATAAATGGCATAATTAAAGCAGCAAATATTATCATTTTATTTGTTCGATCGGCTTTTGTTGTAATTATTCTGTTTATTAATTAATAGGTGCGTCCCTTCTGAGCTCGCAGCCTCGCGAGGCATTTTCCGCGCGAAGCAGCTCGGTTGGCGTGGACGTGTCTCGGGCGAGGCAAGTGACAGCGCTGCTGCGGTCGAGCGACAGAGCGCCCGAGCCATCCAGTGTCGGCTTTTGTTTTGCTCGCGTATATTGTTTCGTGCCTCGGTCGAAAAACAATAGACGCGTCCACACAGAGTGAGCAGCCTCGCTTGTCAGTTTCCTCGCGCAGCAAATGCCACGCGAGGCTGCGCGCTCTGTGTGGACGCACCTAATAACTAACAATATTTCAGTGATTAACAGCGTTCATTTAACCAAACACTCCGTTTTGACTAATTTTACATTAATTTGATCACATTAATATCAGTTCAGACTCAACTATTTAACCAACTGTTTATTATTTCAAGTATTTGAAAGCCATTTTATCCATTTTCGTTCTATAACTTACGGGCCCTCCTTAGTACCTCTTTACAAAATTCAAAATATTTTTACTAAATTAGTTAAAGACAGGATATCTCTATACACTTTTGTAAGCTTAGAGGTTTCCCTAAATAAACAAACAGAAAATTATAAGAACGATGTAATCTTTTTTGCTCTCCAAAAAAAAAAAAAGACTTCAACTGCCTAATCCTTTCAAAGTCGGCCTCACAGTACTGTATTCTTTTGACCTTCAACACCACTTACATTTGAGCTTATTTTCTACAAAACAACCTTAACTAATGGATTAGAAAGAAAAAATAAGAAACAAAGGAAGCGAGCATCTCTCGGGTAGACGTTGTGGGGCTGGCAGAGTGGTGGCTGATTAGCCATCCAATCAGCAATGGAGATTGCAAGACGATCGGTTTGTATGTAAGTGTTGTAAATTGCTTTACTTCTGTGTAGTACATGGCTTTGAACCAAATCATATATTTGGATGAATTTGTTAAAAGGCCATATTTCATTTTCCATAACAATTTTAGTTTTTGTTTATCAATCAGATTAATTTCCCATCAATAAGTTTTATGAATTCATGAATGCTTGTGATGCTTTCATAATTTTACTAGCGGACATTTTGATTAAAAACGTATAGATTACTATCACAGCATGTTCTATATTTCTAAACTTTTTTTATGACAATCAGTTTTTTTTATACTTGTCAACTATATTTAAATTTTCTCCATATAATAATAATAAGCTGCAATACTGAACACTTGCAGAATTGTGAGAAAGTTCTTGCAAATTGAGGACAACATCTTCCCTTACAATATTAATTCATCATCACACACACACACGTTACATTGACCTGGCTACAGTAGTCCGTCAATGTAACTTAAACTAGCCTATGAGCTAAGAAACAGTACATGTTCACCAATAATAATAATAATATTCCACAACTATCACACAACGACATCTAGTCCCAAGCTAAGCAGAGCTTGTGTTATGGGTACTAGACAACTGATAAACATACTTATATATTTCTAAATACATACATATTATAGATAAATTACACATTAATAATTAGCTTATTATGTTGGATGATATAGGACATGAAAGTTTCTTTACAATGTTTTCCTTCATCGTTTTGGCAGCCTGCAGTGGTGATGAAATAAATTACACAAAGTAATGCAACTGGTTGGGTTCGATCCCGGAACATACAACTTGTGAGTCGGAGTTGATATAACTGGACAACTACTGCTCTCAATTCGAACTGAACAATTATTTTTGAAAGTTATAGGCTATATAACATCACGTTGGTGGTTTTATAGTTATATATAAAACCACCTTGCACCACTGGAAATTTGCTCAGATCCTTCCAAAATGATAAGAGAAACTTCTCTACCTCCCCTAGCGACACAATTCACATTTTTAAATATTCAGACGCTCCAAACCGAGTTATGAAGTATTTTATTTGCTTGTAAAATATAAAAATACGCGAAAAACCGTTGCTAGTCTTGACTACGTTTAAGTTGATCAAAACAGCACGTTTTCATTAGCTAATTGAGTTGCGAGGCCTCGCTCATCATCCTGTATATAAACGATATTGCAGCCGTAAAAATGGACAGGGCTGCCACTCTTAACTTTTAAAATGTTTGGATTTTTTAACTTGTTCTCTTACTTTTTTTTTTGTTCTCAGAAGTTTTTATTGCAAATATTTTCATGCATTTAAATACTAAATTAACAAACCTCATAATAATTAAAATAACTAACAAAGAGCATCAACTTAATGAGATACAATTTTTTACTCCGTAGGTTCGTGTGTTTTTAAATGATAAACACGAATTTGGTTTAAACTACGGAACTACTGATGCTAATTCTTTACATTTGTGACCGTTATAACGTTAAGATGTATATTGTATAATAGGGTCATGGAATGTCTTAAGAAATTATGGTGGCCCTAGAAAGCAAAGGGCCAATGAAGGAACATGGTGATTTACAGGCTCAACGAGTCTGACAGTCCCTTTTCAATCCACCTAGACTCAATTGATGATAATTATTACAGTACGGTGATACCTTTATTTTATTTGATTCTTTGTTATTGGCTATTATACACTATGTTTGGTTTCCGATTACCGATACTTTCAATATTTTATATACTCATTTTTATCGAAAATACTGTGCTACTAACTTGTACAATTTCAACAGCAAACAGTTTTGTACTAGATTTGTTTTCATTATGCTTGTCATTGCAAACAAAGTTTTAATTGCGTAGATAAAGCTGCGTCCTTATGTTGATACATTATCGCGCTTATTTTATAGGGAAATATTAGTAGCCCTTCAGGAAGTAATTACTTTAGTTATTTTTCTGCTCTGGGTTTTTAATCCGTGTAATCTCGTATTTCTAGCAGAAAAAAAAATTCACAAGAGACACCTAAAATCCCATTTTTTTTATTGTTGAGTATTCCTATTTTATTTATTTTCTATCTATGATATGCTGGACGGTGAAGCATCTACGTAAAGTCGCAGCTTTTTCAATTACTAATTTCTCTGAAAAAAAAGCCAAAAAATGTCAGACAGCCCTATTTAGTAAACAGGGTGTAGCGAAGTGTGCTGTGTACTTTTATCGCCCTCTGGGTTTTATGTTAATTCGGATACGATTCAGATGTGCTTTTAAATGCAAGTAAATGTGTACAAAAGGCATTCGGCCGAGATCAGCGCATCTTTCATCCATTTGTTACCCAGACTGGCTTGTAACGTACGTCTTTCTTTTGATTTTTTAAATACGCTGAGGTTTTGTGTAGCAATGTATGTTAAAGTAAAACTCAAAAGTTGAATAGAAAACTTTTAAGGTTTTTTTTTAATTTTCTTCCAACAGGCAACAAAATATGTATTCCTTATTTGTGAACAAGGAAGCATTAATTATTTGTTTCAGAGATAAGTATATAATAAACTAGAAAAAAATAATACAAATCTTTAAACAAAACAATTTTATGAGATTTACACAAAAAATAATGAAATAAAGACCTTATTCAACTTAAAATCGGGATTCAAAGCATTATCCTGGCAAATGTGATTACTTGGTCACAATAGACATATATCTCTTCCACGCCAGTTATCGGGACAGTCCCCCGTGCTTTATTGTTATGGGCACCTTAGCAGGTAGCCATGGTCCCTTTGAACCACGAGACACCGAATAGAATTAAAAAGTGAACGTATCGTCTACTGAAGCATCGATAGCTTGCTATATTCGGCATATTTGGCGAGGCTTCAGAATCCAGCGAGCAATGTATGGAGTTCTCAAGTTTACGTGTTTTATTGTTCTTTTAAGTATTTTTGGAGTACGTCATAAAGTTTTACGGGCATGTAATGTTTGTTTAAATAACGTTATCAAATGGGCTTAGGGATGACTCCGAGATGGGGTATCGTTAAACGCTTAAGCTGATTTTATGGCTTACTTACAGTATGCTTTCAGACAATTCTCTTGGATTTTAGGTGCGTTTGAGATGTACTGTTGAAGATTTCAATCAAATCATGTTAAGATTTACTGTGGCTTTGTCATATTATTATTAACCGACTTCAAAAAGGAGGAGGTTCTCAATTCGGTCGGTATGTTTTTTTTTTTTTTTTTTTTTTATGTATGTACACCGATTACTCCGAGGTTTCTGGTCCGATTAGTGTAATCATCAATAATTCATCCAATTTGGTTCAGTACTTTTTATTTTGTGAGCATTTTTATTGATGGATGATGTGATGATCTTTACTTTTTTGAGTGTTTGTTACGCGATTACTCCGCCAATTGTGGACCGATTTTCAAAATTCTTTTTTTGTTGTACGAGGAATAGTTCACTTTAGGGAACACTGCAAGTTTCATCAAAATCGGTTCAGCAGTTTTTGATAGGGAATTTTATTAGCTTATTGTGTACATGAGCGATGTTAATACCGGTGCTAAGGATTACCAAATTCTAGTGCACATGTAAGAAATGATGTATTTGACAAGAATTTTGGGTTGAATATTTAAACTAAAAAGAGTAAAATAAAAAACTTTTTTGCAATAATTTAATGCAATAATCTGTACGAGTGAAGTTTTGAACTTTTTTATCAATATTTTTTAGCAGGTATTCTATTCCGCATTTAGGAGTACGGTAATGACACATATGATAATTTTTTAAATGAGTTTTTTCACTCATTGTATATATTCTGTTGGATATCTCGCTGCTTAAAACACATATGTTATGTTTTGCAAGTGGAGGCAAAGGTTTTGGTGGTGGAGCCAATTTTGCGGTAGTATTATTCTGTGAGGTGAAAACGTCCTGAGAACTTCCAGGATCAATACCCATGTGTTTCATGCTGTGAGAGTTGTGAACTTCTTGAGTTCTTTTCACTGGCGTAGATGCTAGGCTGCTCAAACTCGTCCTCTGTTGTATTTTTCGATAAGCTTCCGGGGTGCTACCCAACCTCGTCCTCTTTTGTATTTTTCGATAGGCCTCCGGGGTGCTGCACTTGACTTCTCCTGAATTTACTTTTTTGTATAATTCTATGATTTTATTAGATTTGTCTAACTCTGTTTTTAATTGCATATTATGACTCAACAAGTTTTCGATTTCTTGATGCGCACTTTGTAAATTAATTTTCAAGTTATTAATCTCTTCACGTAGCTTCTCAATTACTTCATCGTTATATAACGAAGTATCAGGCATACTCATAGCAGTTGCATTAAACAGAGATGATTCGGAGGAAGAAGTAGATAGCATATTGGGTTTTTTTCTTAATGTTATATTTTCATCAGCCATGATAGTAGTTTTTAGTTTTTTCTACCAATTTTTTTTTTTTTTTTTAGCGGCAACCCTGATTTAGTTTTTCTATTCCCCGCTAGGGTAAGGATTGGCGCTGGTGGTACTGTTGACTAGTTCATCTACTCGCCACTTTGGAATAATGGCGCTAGTCGTTGAGTAATTTTTGAGTGACACCACCCAAATTTAGTTTTTCTACTTCCCGCTAAGGGCGAAAATGGCGGTAGTAGTATTATAGCTAATTCATCCTCTCGCCACAGTGGAATAATGGCGCTAGGCGTTGAGTAATGGCAAAGTCCAAAGTCCGATTTTAAAAAAATATTTTTTTCGTAACTGCTTTTAATCTTGAGATAATTAAGGGATTATGACTAAACATTCACTTAAAGTTTAATATTTACCAAGTTCATGGTTATCCTTGGAAATAGTAGATGGAATATCACTTAAACGCACCGTATTGCTTGTGTTTGTTTATATTTAACACTAAAGTTTTTGAGCCATTATCAATAGCTAGTGCACTAGTATTGTTTGTTACAAATAATATCACTTGAAGATTATTGTCACTGTATTCACTTCCATAACTGTTTAGACCCCTTGGGTTTAAACCGAAGATTAGCTGCTTATTGTGCATAGTTATTTTCAAGTACATAACTTTAACTTTTGTAGTGAAATCAGATTGCAGTACAATCGGAAGCTTAAATAATAAATTCTCATTTTTCCCCCGTGAGACTTCCAAAATCTATAAAAAGTTACTAGTTAATACTTTTTTCTCATGACGTCTAGCTATTAGACTTTAATCCGTATTCAGGAAAAAAAAAACAATTTACAATTTGGCAAATGGTATGTCGATGGCGTAACCTTTTATAACTTTCCAAAACATTAAGTACAATACATCCTTTAAAAAAATATTTGAAAAGTTTTCTAATTCTAATAAAAGCCGGCTTTTAGCTAAGTAAGTCTGTGTACTCTAACTTCAACTTACGCTAATAGACGATAAATCCTTGAAATGTCGAAGTATATCTTGGCTTGTAACTTTAACAGAACAATTTATTGATTCCATTGTGGTGTATTGTATTGAGAATTTCTGTATTAGGAGGTTCTCGTACTTATAGTTAGGTTTAGGAATAGATTCAGTTATAGGATAGAGTAAACTTAATGCAGCAATAAAGGGTCAAAATAATGTAGACACGAATAAAGCTCAACACAAAGAAGAAATGGCTTTTTAACTGTGTCCCATTAAAACGATTAGGTACTGTTAAACTTGAAAATGCCTTCTTCTTCTTCCTGCCCTTATCCCATTCTACTTGGGGTCGGCGCAACACATTTTCTTCTTCCATTCTCCCCTATCAGACGTCACAGTATCATTTACTCCTTTTTCTTTCATTCATTCCTTAGACAATCCATCCATCTTTTCTTTGGCCTTCCTCTTCCTCTCCATCCATCAACATTCATACTCATCACTCTCTTAGTCACATGGGTGTCATCCCTCCTCATCACATGTCCATACCAAGATAGACGATTCCCTTTCATTTTGACATACCAAGATAGACGATTCCCTTTCAACTTGAAAATGTATTGTATTTAAACGTTGCGCACCCTAACATTATGACTAGTTATCTCGTATATTGTGGGTGTGTTTACAATCATAGAAACTGGCATACACAAATACCCTGACGCGGCACAACTACTTACAGATCATACAAATATTTGTTTCGAAGAAGATCGAACCTGCGACACGCTGCGCAAGAGTCGATCGCTCAGCCACGCGCAAATATACCGTCATCGAAAATCTGACACTGACAGCTACTTTAGTATATTGTCTAACTAGCTTTAGCTCGCGGCCACACTTCTTCCTCTATAAACACAAGCATAAAACCCTCTTGTAAGTCCCCATTTATCTCCGTACCCAAATTTACCAAAATCGATACAGCAGTTTAGGCGTGAAAGCGTGACAAACAGACTCTCTTTCTAACATTTAAACAGGAAATAACTATTAGGATTGGAATAAACTCAGACACGTGCGTAATTAGGTAAAACCTTTACAATAATTTCAAATGGTTATTTTGAAAGTAATCTAATAACTAAATTGGTCTGTCAGAGCTAGCCATATTACAATGTAATTTCAGCACACGTGTCCTGAAATAATAACATTTTAGCACAAACAAGTTTTCAATTAGCTCAAAATAACAACAAAATTTCGCTATTATCAAATTAGGAGAAGTCCAAACTAAATTCGAGGTATTCCCGTATGAGCAACGATTTTTAGGGCACCTATGTTTAGAGCAACGGTTGTATTCCCGTCTGCTGGTGCACATTTCATGACGGAGTTGCCTAAAGTTTTCCTTGAGCGTGTGATTACTGTGAAATGTTCACGCCACACAATGCTATCACTTTGTTAGGGAATTTGTACTGAGCTAGCAGGATTAACAATAGACAGCATGAACTAACTTACGATTGTATGCTTTTGATTGTATGAGATGAGATTATTTTTATGAAAATAGTTCTTTTTTTGAATAAATTTATCGATAAAGACTCATTTCATCACAACGGCTCAATCTCAATCAATCATCTCGGTAGCTCGCTCGCTACGTCGTAGCGACAATGCTACGACGTAGCAGACAATGCTACGACGTAGCAGACAATCTTTTAAAAGATCTTGTGACTTAACGTTCATATATATAAAGATAAGCAATTAACCCCTCAAAAGTCAAGTGAGGGGTTTATAACGAAAATGCTTTTGAGAAACCTCATTCAAAATAGTGCACAATTAATCTAGATTTGATGACGCGTCATAACATCGAGTCACAACCACAAGTGATCGCATTGGACGAGCCTATAACACAAAGAGCCGATTGCACCGTGCACAGTTAGCGTTCTAATCTCCTGTCAGTGTTTAACTACGAATACGACGCGCCACATAAATAAGATTCAACTAAAAAATAATACATGCAGTTTGCACATTGCACAATGTATTATATTTCTTAACATTATTTTACCACGAAAATTAACTTTTCAATATTGTGATAAGGTTGAAAATCTATTAAAGTTTGAGAGATTGAGGAAGGTTGATGTGCTGACACCTGATTCTGTACATTTGTTATGCAATAAATAACCAAGAGTTGTTAATATTATTTGTGAGCCCACAAATAAATCCATCTCCCTCACAAAACAAAGCAACAAAGCCACGTACAAGTAACTCGAACCAAACTCATAACATTCATCACAGTTCGGTTGCACAGTGCACAGTGCAGTTTTGTCTAATCTCCAGTTAACGTTGCGAGTTTGACAACGCATTCGTCCGCCTTCGTACGGCGCGCCGCGGAAATTACATGACGCAGCGGGAGTGTCATAGTGAGGGGGATAGTATCGATACAATTTTGTAGGCAGGTGATATTTTTAAAAGGGGCTTAGGTAAAATAAGAAGGGTTTAAAACTTGATTAATTAATCATCATTATTAATAGACTCGGTAGATTTAATAAAGTTTTTATTCTTGTGAGCGCTCACTCTTTATTATTGTGGTGTTTATTTAGGGTAGGTTCTTTACTCACTAAGTCCTTAGTTTTCTGGTAATAATTTATTGAGTTCTAATTTCTTGGATAGTTTCCTGAATTTGTAATCGTCACGCTTGCACACCTAATATCAGTAATTTGCAAACGCTGATCACAGAAACATTTCACAATCCTAAAAATTGCACGTTGAAAATCCGTTGCAGTACCCATAAAAATTAAATAATACGTTGTGGTATCTAAGTATTTTTGATAGTATCCTAAATAAAGTTAAAAAAACTCTTGATCGTCTGCTGTGCGCACAAAGAAAATATTTTGCTCTCTGTTTATGTCTTTATTTGTGATGAGCTTGATCTTTAAATTGCTATCCTATTTTCTTTGTCCACAAAAACAGACATTATCGAATAAGCAATCAAAATCCCAACCATCTTAACTAAAATACAATCCAACAACTCTGAAGAAAAAGCTAACGATCAAGAAAAATCTCGAACAAAGAAGACGACTTGAACTATCGATAAAGTATCGACAGCGGCCATCCCTACGGCGTATCGTTCGAGCACAAGTCAGCAATTTCCCGGAACGAGAGGTGATTTATTCCATAAGTGTAAGTGTAGTGTAGTGTCAAAGTTGCGAGCGTCATGGCGCGGGCGGCAGAATCAACAGTTCCGTATAGCAGTGGAACCTATACATATTTTCTACAGAGTGGAGACGTCTTCTGCAATGGAGGTAATTTATTCTGCAATAATATGATGAAGAATAATATTATCTTTGAAAGCAATAAACACATAATGTTGACACTCATTTACACTGAACGTGAACATGATAAGTAGCTGTAGTTTTGCTTTCGTGATTTTCTATGTGCAATGCTTTGGTTATTTATCAGTTTTACTTTGAAACGTCATCATTAGTTTTTTTAATTAAAGAATCTGGCCATTAAATAAAACATACCAATGAAGTGAATTCTAGTCTTGCAAAAATCTTTGAGCATACAATATTGCCACGTAAAAAGGGTATCCAATTATCCATACCCGGTGTATGCTAGTAGCTATGAAGATAAAACTGCTACGTGTATGTAATTTTGCCGGACACACGCTTCGCCTCTCGGAATCCATTTTTCAGACACATCCAAACTTTTCTGTTTATGATATTAGTTCTAGCTTTCTAGGTATTACACCGTTCACACGCAGCTAGCAGGTATCATATGTAACCCTCGTACTACTAGCACGATGTAATTTGTTCGTCGGTCGGAACTTTGTACAAGTTTATTGTGTTATTGCAAGTTCACGATGATTTATATAAGAAATATTTAGTTGTTTGCGTTTGGTTCAACTTTGGAAAATGAATAATAATGTGGTGCAGAATATGTGTTCGGAAACGTATGGAAGATGCCAATTTTAGGAAAATTAATGTTCTCGTGAAACGGTAGAATTGTACACAGGTCCTAGATAACGACACTTTTAGATACTTGGTTTGGTTATTCTAAAAGCAAGCAGAGTTTTTTACGTAACTCTCCCATTTAGCTGGAAAGTTAAACTAAAAGCTTTTAAAATGATCACATGGTTTAGTCAATTACAAGTCAAACAAACAAAAATAATTTAAGAACTAAGGTCTCGGAACGATTAAACATAGCCTCAGGATTCGGGCTTGCGCACTATTCAAACCGTATCTCAAATTAGCCCCAAGAATTAAACCAGAATAAAATCTAACAGACAAACTGACCATTAAACTGCGTTAGATTTACATTTACATTCTTAACATCAGTAAGTGATTTAAGCTCTAGACAGTCATTCAACAAACATTATTAACAAGAAAACTAGTTGTCAACAAGAAACAACCATCAACTCCTAACAAACAATAAACAATACATAGAAATATTTCCATAATCCTTGCTCCAAACACTTTACATAAACAGGGCAGCTTAGCGCCACACCGCGGAATTCATTAAAATGCCTAATTTAATGCGCGCGCTTTAAATTATAATAATTATGTAAGTTCACGGCTCAGAGTTAAGCTGCCGTGTTCAACTTTAAGAGGTGTTTTGGAAAGTTTTGTGGTATGTATTGGTTTTGTAAAGGGTTTTGAGATATTGGACTGTTTTTTTTTTAAATTAACAATAATAAGAGAAAATTCCTAGTTCAAGCTGTTTTTAATTATTTGTGGATGTAAAGATATTTTGAGGAAAGAGAAATTCAGCTGCGAGCTGGATTCGAACCCGCGTCTTCTGGATAAGTACTCCAGACGCCTTACCAATTAGGCTATCGCAACCACAAATTTCGAAGCTGAATTTTTAATTCCCTTGTTTTTTGAACGCTTTACACGATGCGTCATCTATTGGAAATGTCTCAAACTACTTCCAACCAACATTAGCAGGGGGTGCTAAGACAGGAAACCTCCACGTGCGCCCGTGGACTGGAGTTCCCTCTCGGATACGTCCGGGGGGAAGACCAGTTTTTCGGGCCGGTGCGCCCTGGGATGCGGGCAAAAACTCTCCTTAGGCACTGTGTGCCTAAGGGGTTTCTTTGCCCGTATGCAAATAGCCTGTCGGGTGGACGCTCCAACGCGTGTCCCTCTGAACAGCAGAGGGCACAGCGGCGGAGCGGGCTTGCGGACGGTGAGTAATGGGTATGCTCGCCGTCCGACCAAGGACCAAGCCCGGGTCGGTGGCGCGTCGTGTTTCACGCGTCACCGACGGGGCCCCTTATGGGGCCAAATGCCTGCCGGGGTCGCGGATTTTTCTTAATCCAGGATACCGTGGCCCCGGAACGTAAAGGGCATCCGACGGAACACGGGTGGATTTTAGTCAGTAAGAGTCTGACAGTCCCTCCCGCCCCACCCAGGGCGGGAGGACTCATTTGATGATTTTGCCACCCTAAAAAAAAAAAAAA
This sequence comes from Agrotis exclamationis, assembly GCA_950005045.1. NCBI lineage: Eukaryota > Metazoa > Arthropoda > Insecta > Lepidoptera > Noctuidae > Agrotis > Agrotis exclamationis. Next base: position 21,785,232 of record OX465433.1, on the reverse strand, counting down.
AAAACCAACATTAGCAGGCGTGATGTGTCAATACTTATGTTCGGATTTTTTATATATCTGTCAATATACCAATTTGATGTAATTGGTCTATTGACAAACGGGTCAAGAGGCGATGATGTACTATATAGTTGACTCAAAGGTTTAGAGTATTGAACATCGACGCCGAGTTGTCAGCCTGTCGGTTATTTTTAACCGACTTCAAAAAAAGGAGGAGGTTCTCAATTCGGTCGGTTTGTTATTTTTTTTTTATGCATGTACACCGATCACTCCGAAGTTTCTAGTTCGATTAGTGTGTTTCTTTTTCGTTCGATGCAGTATATTGCGAAGTCGGTGGCATAAAAGACAACGAAATAAAAAAAAACAAAGCCACCGACATCCGAAAGAAAAGTTATTTTGTAGGTTATTTTACCATTTTTTGTGGTTGTTTTTGAAGGCGGTAAATTTTTTTTTCGGTGAGTGTACAATAACACTGCACAATTCAATTCCGCCTGGCCCTTTTCATCATCGGACTAAAAGACATGGGTATCGGTAATGCGCCATAGGTATTATGGTGAACATCCCACGTACGGATGTACAAAGCGTTTTGAAAATATCTTCAATGTGCACGTAAGGAGTGGAATCCCCTTCAAAAGTGACTCGGTCGCTAGAAAAATAATAATTATTATAAGAATTAACCAAAAACACTTACAACAGTGCAACAATGCTGGGAATTCAAAACAAGTAATAAACATGGCGAATGTCCCGTTTAAGTTCAATTGCCTCGCATTAAAACTTAAATGGGACATTTACCATTTAAAAAAGTACTTGTTGAGGGTTATATTGTATCATTAGGTGACTATCTTAAATTATTGGGAAATAAATAAATAAACGCTTCTACTGAAGCTGTAAGATAACTAAAGGTTTAACTTAATTTCTCGAATCTATTCTGCTTGAACTTGTACTTTCCAACAAGTTTTATCAGTCTCTCACATCGTTTCATCCAGAGAATTAATAGAATAATCTGAGATAGATTTAGTTTTAGTATCTTTTCAGTTTAGTCGATAATTTATCTTGCATTTTTTCTAAGACTTCTAACCAAATAGAGTTTTCAATATTCCTTCAGCTGTACTCCCAAGAGATGATAAAACAATTTTATTCCTACCCACATATTATAATATTAATATTCACAGAACAAAGAGCTGGGCAGCACGCCCACCATATAATTTTCCCCTGGTCACCCTTATTTATAAAGCCTGGCCGGCAGAGGGCGCTTAACGTATAGTTCCTACGTGACATGATAATGGCGTTTAATAAAAGGAGTCGAGTTTTTAGATGAAAGGAGTGGAAGGATATGAGGTTTACAAGTATTTTCTATATGTGGTTTATGTCTGTCGTTAAAAGAATTATGTTTTGTAATACTTGTTGTAATTGAGGAGTGCTACGCAGCTACGAAATCGCTACGGCGTAGCAATTGCTACGCGAGCGTAGCAAGGTTGTGAATTGCAAGTCGTGAAACTAAAGTAGGTAAACTTTTTGGTAATTGAATCTAGAACACGTTTTTAGGGTTCCGTAGCCAAATGGCAAAACGGAACCCTTATAGATTCGTCATGTCTGTCTGTCTGTCTGTCCGTGTATGTCACAGCCACTTTTTGTCGAAAGTATAAGAGCTATCCTGTTGAAACTTGGTAGAAAGATGTATTATGTGAAGCGCATTAGGATTTTCACACAAAAATCAAAACAAAACAAATTTTGGGGGTGCCCCCCATACTTAGAATTGAAACTCAAAAAAAATTTTTCACCATACCCATACGTGTGGGGTATCTATGAATAGGTCTTTAGAAATGATATTGAGGTTACTAACATCATTTTTTTCTAAACTGAACAGTTTGCGCGAGAGACACTTCCAAAGTGGTAAAAAGTGTGTCCCCCCCCCCGTACCTTCTAAAATAAGAGAATGATAAAACTAAAAAATATATATAATGTAGACCTCAACCAAAACTACCAACGAAAATTGGTTTGGATGAGATACAGTTAGCAGTTTTTGAGATATAGTACATTTTCAAAAACCGCAAATATAACTTTGCCATTCATACAAATACTATGAAAAACAAAGTTAATTTTATTGTTTGTGTATATTACTTACTAATCTCAATATAATTATATCTCTAATCTATGCTTGCTGCTACGGAACCCTTCATGGGCGAGTCCAACTTGCACTTGGCCGGTTTTTATATATTAGAATACCTATATTACATTAATAATTTCGTATATTCATAAACATAGCTATAATTTGGCTAAAATCCGATCGTAACCCCAATCATTGTTCAGGGACCAGAGATCACAAAATCAGATATAAGGGACGTAACGTTACCAAATGTGCGCATATTTTTGCGTGCACTGGACACACTGTACGTGATTTTCATGCTAATTACGATTTCAACCGTCGTTGTTTAGTGTAACGAGAGGTTTAATAAAATGTTTTGTCTAACCGTAATTTTTAGCTAATAGCTGGAATTACTGGTACGATTTATAAAGTTGGCAAAGTAAAGCAGGATTCCATTGATCGTGGGATGTTCTCTTGGTAGATTGTTTGGTTTCCTTTAAATGCGTTTTTCTACCTGAACAAAATTTGAAAATAATTGTTGAAATACTTAGTGGGCATTGTAACATGAGTTGAATATCATCTTAAACCCAAATTACTTTGAAAAAGTTGCAGATTCCACTTTGAAAACTAATCCATTCAGAACCTCTACTTAAAGGTAGCAGGCTGATCTTCAAAGACTTGTAAGGAATCTGGCTGTTACGTCTTCTGCGCAGCGACTTTATAGTTATTGTAGTTCAAATGAAAAATTCTTGCTTGTCACTTCTCTTCAGTCACAGTAACAATAACCGTATCATATCCAATATCATCATTATCAGCCTATAAATGTTCCCACTGCTGGGACACAGGCCTCCTCTCTGAGAGAGGGAGTGGGCCATAATCCACCACGCGGGCCCAGTGCGGGTTGGTGGATGACACATGTCTTCGAATTTTTGGGGCCAGGACATGCCGGTTTCCTCACGATGTTTTCCTTCACCGTTTTGAGAGCAGTGGTGATGAAATAAATTACACAAAGTAATGCGCCTGGCTGGATCCAAACCCACGATCTACAACTCGTAACTCGGGGCCGATACCACTGGGCCACCACTGCTCTCAATCACCACTGATATCCAATATGCTCAAGAACAAATCCAGGCTTACAAACACACATCTCAAAACGCAGTCTCAAGTCCGGAGACCGCTCCATACCACGTACCCGATAGTTACGTGGTTCACAGTATTTCACAAATATTTCACAAAATCCTCCCCCACACACAAACCGGCTCTTTGTGAACGACAAATTGGTTTTTCCAGGTTTTGTATGCAGTTAGTGCAGTTTGCGAACGATAGATAGATTTTGCTAGAAATTGTTAACTTTGCTCGTTTCAGATTGGCACTGTGTGGTGTAGGTACTGTCGTGTGGTGGAAAGTAATTGTATTTGAATATGGATGGGTGATAGTTTTCATCACATTCAATAATCCCCTATAGGAAGTCATCATAATTGTGAGCTTAGATTTAGGTATGCTTACACAAGCAAGAAAAGATGACATGATGTAAATCGTTTATTCACTCGTTATCTGCCCAGCCCTTTCCCAACAATGTTGGAGTGAACTTCCAGTTGAACCGGCTGAATGTGTATATTTTACATGTAATGTTTGTCTGTCTTGTGGAGAGCAGTGGTGGCCCAGTGGTACCGGCCTCGACTAACGAGTAGTAGGTCGTGGGTTCGAACCCCGTCAGGCACATTACTTTGTGTAATTTATTTCAACATCACTGCTCTCAAAACGGTGAAAGAAAACATCGTGAGGAAACCGGCATGTCCTAGAACCAAAAATTCGAAGACATGTGACATCTACCAATCCGTACTGGGCCCGCGAGCCCACTCCCTCTCACAGAGAGGAGGCCTGTGTCCCAGCAGTGGGAACATTTATAGGCTGATGATGTTTGTCTGTCTGACCTCCATAATCCAGTAACTAGGTAATGATATGGTACTGATTATCCATTGTAAAGACTAGTTGTCGTACGGTGCATCCACACTGCCGGTAACATTTGTGGAGCAACAAAAGGCAACACGGTAACATTCGGCAACATTCGGTAACTTTTGTGGCTCCTTGTTACTATTTGTTGATCGTTATTCATCCACTCCGCAGTAACATTCGACAGCAAATGTTGCCGTGTTGCTCGACAATCGGCAACATTGTTAGATAATGAGGGTAACATTGTTACCGAATGTTGAGCAACGTTACTCGACTAACAGTAACACGTCAACACTTAGTAACATTTTGTTGGCGGATGTTACCGAGCAACATTTGGAAACGTTGAGCTACAAATGTTGCCGGCGGTGTGGATGCACTGGTACTTTCGAGCTTCTGATTAGACGTTACAACTGACAATGCACTACAACCAACCAACTGCTTAACGTGCTTTCCGAGGATAGATAATCACCGACCCACTGATCAACCTCGACAATAGAGTTTACTTTTTTCACATCATCATAATGCTTATCTTTTTTCTAGTCTGAAATATTCCAAAGAGCAACACATAATGTGATTTCGATAACAATAAGGTTTAATATTGTATATTACTGAAAAGGTACGTTTTTTATGAAATATTACCACTCATAAATCACCAATAGTTACTTAAAGCCCACGTGTACCATTCCATCTCAATCTCCATAACGGTCTGTCTGTCCAATGAGGCGTGTCTCGTGGCTTGTGACGCCTTCCGCCTCGTGTTGAGGCGAGCGAAAAGTGCAGGATTCGCATGCAAATGTGTACTGCATGTATTTGCATGTTCAACGTATTGGGGACCATTCTGTTCGGGATTGACGATGCGCTTTTTAAATTGCTGGTTGTTCTGACAGGTGGATTGGTATTTTTTTGGGTTTGGACGGTGGAAAAAGAGGCAGGGAAGCGTAAGCTTTTTTCAATATTTTTCATTAATTGTAAATCATTTTACGTACACATCAAAGTCAACAAACCAAGACGCTATAAATAAGTTTTCTTATTGGAGACTCTTAGCCAATACTGATTATTTTGCATGTTATTAAAAAAACATAACTCTGTCTGTCTATATATCATGCATTTATTTCAAGATCCACACATAATCTTGAAATGATAAATAGAAGTCATAGATTTAAACATAGATTCTGAGGTCTTCATTGTCAGATTTGTTTACTCATTTTCTGGTTGGACGCCCTACGCCGTGCTTTTCAGTGCGCGGTCTCCATTCGAGAACATTATCGTAGTCTCCATTAAAAAGCCACAATCATCATCATCATCATCTCAGCCAAAGGACGTCCACTGCTGAACATAGGCCTCCCCTTTAGATCTCCACATATACCGGTTGGAAGCGACCTGCATCCAGCGTCTTCCGGCGACCTTTATAAGGTCGTCTGTCCATCTAGTTGGTGGACGTCCTGCGCTGCGCTTGCTAGTCCGTGGTCTCCACTCTAGCACTTTTCGACCCCATCGGCCATCTGCTCTGCGAGCAATATGGCCTGCCCATTGCCACTTCAGCTTGCTAATCCGGTGGGCTATATCGATGACTTTAGTTCGTCTACGGATCTCCTCATTTCGGATTCGATCACGTAGAGAAACACCAAGCATAGCCCTCTCCATAGCTCGTTGAGCGACTTTGAGCTTTGAGATGAGGCCGATAGTCACAATCACACAATTAAAAACGCGAATTTTAAAATAACCAAATTATAAATAACATATTTAAAATGAGAACAATTTAAAGCCGAGAATACATTTCCTTACAACTAATAACACACAGCTAGAGACCACTCAAGCCAACCAAAGACATTCTCAAAGACGTGCCCATAAAGGTTCTATAGCAATACCCCCATCAAAGCAAGGCATATCTAAAAAGGCATGGAGTGCTTCTTTTGAACTGCACCCCATTCATCCCCCGCTAGTCAGATTAGCATAGCGCATCTGCTTATTTGCATATCCTTTATTCGGTTTTCAGAACCGATATTTTGGTAAAAATATATTTTTATTACGACCGGCTTGGGAATGGGGTTCTATTTCACGGTGCTTCACTTAAGGGGGAGTTCAAGTGGATATGGTTGTATGCATCGCCGCTCAATGTCATGAGAATTATTTAGTTTTGTGTAATTTTATTTTTGTGGTTAATTTATTTATGATGTTTAACATTGGTGCAGAAGTAGCTTGCGCAGGAACAATTTTTTTAGTTCGTAAATGTTCTGTGACAAGTAATTTACTCAGTGCTTAGCCGGAGAAAGTAACCCCATTTAGGTGATGTATAGATCTGATCATGTTTGTGGGACAGGCATGACAAATGAATTCGCGGAAAAAAATATTGATTTAAAAATAATTTTCTGGTATAGTAAAGTACTCGTAAGTGTAATAACAAAAAATATTTAGAGCAGATGCTAACTCGACCCAATTTAGTTCGTGGAAGGCACAGCTTGGCTATTTATGTAACATTTAGCTAGATTAGATAAAGATAATAATGACTTATGAGAAGCATTTCATTATAAAGGTTTTCTTTTATTGTATTAGTTAGTTAAACCCACTTTAATTCTACTGCATGACTAACTGATATTTGCACAACAGTTCGAATTCAAGAAAATGAACCAAAATGCAAACTACAAGAACAAATAAAATAAATTATGCGTCTCCCAAACCACATACTTGTTACGCAAGAACAAGTAAGTGCATTAAAGAACAGCGCAGTGCTGTATGTGAGAACACAGTACCGCACACGATGCACACAGTTTGTGCCAGTTTGTGGTATCGCTAAGTTTTATATGTCCTTATTACCGCTACCACTGGTCTATGTGTTACAACTTGAATAAATTGGATGTTACTGCGTTCTTAACTTTATTGTGCTTTTGTTTACTTCTTGAAACTAGTGCCTGTTTTAGATAAGGTTTCTTTTTCGGTTATCTATGTAAATTTACAGTATTTTATGAATAAGTAATTAGTAGTAAGTAGCAGTACCTTGTTTAGTTCCTAGTTTTGGGAAATAATGTCACCTCCTTTTATATGAGTCTTCATAACAGCAAAGTATATCTGAACTCTTCAGGGATTACAGGCATGATGACACAAAAAACAGACGATTAAATGCAAACTTTTTCAAAAAGACACTAAATTGTTTGTGAATCTCAAAATCCCTTTACATACACATATTCTGAAAGAACACAATTGTTGCCTAAATTGTTTGTAAGCCTCAAAGTTTCCTTCCATAACCCTTTCACAAAATAGTTTGGAATCCCCAGCGACGCGAACAAGTGCTCAAAACGTCGGCAAAAAGTGAAGTTTACGGAGGAAATAAACCGTAAAACTATTTGCATGACAATCCTTTTCACTCAGTTGAATGGTTTGCTTGTTTACTGTGGTTGATGTGCGTATTTCAGAGTCAATAAAAACATTATACTGAATTCATGTGGTGAACTTATTCTTCAGAACCATTATTTGTCATAAAAAAAAATATCTTTCTAGTACGTTGAATTGGAATTGGGCTGGTCATATAGCTGAATGTCGGCGGCTCAAAATATCAAGAGTAGAGGAGCTCAAAATATAAACCTGAGCACACAGAATATAGCAAACGGGCAGGCCTGAACGACTTGTGACAAACTTAGGAAATGGACCTACGAGTAGATGGCTAAATGGTAAACTAAAACATTGCTCTGGATCGCGAATAGTGGGAAAAGGGATTTAATGCCTGCGATGGGACCAAATTACTGCCTATCTGACTCTCACGTTCTAATTAGCAAACAAAACGACCTGTGAAAGTGTTACAAACATACTCACTTTAGTATTTATAATATTAACATTTCGGATAGTAGTGGTCCATGTATGCTTGTCCTAACATTAAAGCTGCAGTTTCTTTGCAACGTTGCGCCTGTCGCCGGCAAAAGATGCTTGTTAGTCAAGTTTCAGTTTCAGGAGCCAATTCGTAATAATGTGAGTAGGTATGTTGTTACATGATGCAGGGATTTTGGATGTTCAATTGCAAAAAAATTTCCGTTTTGAAACCAAATTGCTAAGGAATTTAAGGTAAAGTGTCGATGTTTCGTGACGCCATCGCCACCACTACATTCACTAGCTAAACTCCGCCTATCGAACTATGATTTCTTGGCCACAATATACCCTTAAAATTACAAAAGAAAATGTCTACAGATAGTTTAATTTTCTAATTGAGAAAGGAGTTGAGATTTAAAATTAAATATTGATGTATAGAAATAAACAATACAGATATTTCAAACTTTTATTTCTAGTGATCCAATAACGCACCCAAGTCTAAAACTAATTATTATATTTGTCTTTAATAATAGATATTTATTATTATATTATACATCATGCTTGTTGTAAACGAGGCAGCCATACACAAATTCCTCCAAAAACACTCTCATTAACACAATCTCCACACAAAGACACATACTAACCCAGATTCCCGACATCATCACCAAAAATCTTATTACGCCCTCATTACCCAAACGAATCAAAATTTTAGTAATAATTTTGTCCCAAAAACCCCACTTGGTTCGTCTCCATCGTTTACACGTCCCTGAATATCCACAATAATAATAACTCGAGCCTCCTCGTCATATTATAATTAATGGGAAAAAGAACCACTCGACGTATCAAGAGTAAACTTCGAGCGCTCAAGGGTCCCGGCGCTTCCTCCAGTTAGATTTAATGCGCCTTTTAAAATATTTCTTGTGCCATTCGATTGGGAATGGGACTAGTCGAGTTGATGCCGATTGGGACGAGTCGAGTTGGTAACGGGAAAGGCTTTTCAGTTCAGAACATGGCGAAAAGTTTTTTGTAAGATTGCGTTTGCCATTTTTTAGCGCGACACTATTTTATTATGCTTAAAATTGTGAACGCTTTAAATTGGGATAGCATCACATTTAGAGTACGCTCCAAAAGGGCTCTGCTGTATATTTATTTTTTGTTCTTTTTAGCGTGTTGCTAATAAGGCTATGAGTCACAAAGACACGCTGCATACGAATGAGTGCAAATTATGTTCAATATATAGTTTATGGAACACCACCCAATTTAATATACCTATAACTCGCGAAAAGAGTTAGAAAGTTTATTTTTTTTTTAAGTTTAAAATCTGTAAAGGTCTAATTAAAATAAATTGTTTGAGTTCAGACTGTATCTTAAAATATCCAAACCCATCCAGGCACAGAGCAAATCCTATACTTGTCTATATCGCTGTTGTGAACTACTGCTCAGAGTCTGGAGTGTTACCTGTTGTGTTTAAGATTGCGTAATAAATTGATGGGGAGGGAATTGTGTCACTAGTTTTTTTATTGTTTCATTGAGGCAGTATTCCCTTGAACCTGTTTTGCATTAAATTATTTGGAGATTGAGAAGTTTGTTGGGTTCAAGGTTTATGTCATACAATCTACATAATTACATTAGGTATTCATAATCTTAGTCGGCAGTTTCGGCACTAAAACGTAATAATATAATGTTTTATGTGAAATGGGTAACATTAACCAGGAATGATTACTTAATAGTGCTCATAAACATGAAAATACGGACATTAGCTGTTTCATTAGTTTTTCGTTGTTTTGATAAGTGTCATTCCAATAGATAAAAACTTTGAGAAATTCGGATTACTTTTAAGTTTAGCCAAAATCTAAATAATTTCGAAATAAAAATGTGCTATAGGGATTTTTAAGCTGTGTTCCGCACCGACGACAATGGAAATTCTTTGCCATTTATTTATGTAAGCGTCACTTTTTGTACCAAAGTTTAAATATTACTTAAATTAAATTAAAAAAAACGACTTCGAGAACTGTTCTTCACACCTATCTTTCGAATAAGCAGATAAGACATATTAAGTGTAAAACTGAAGTATCAAAATTCCAATGTCGACTTATAAAGTTCATGTCATAGAACTTCTTGATCCTCGTACCCGAAGATGTCCGAAAGTAGCCGAGAGTAGCCGAAGTAAGATTTAGTGGAGAGACGCTTTCTAGGCGAGCCTCGAAGTTGGGGACTTTGCGACTCAACGAATAATGTCAGTTTAACGAGATTTCGTTGACGTGTTTGTTAAAAGGTTATGAACTTATGACATAATTTTGGGTGTTTGATTTTACTCATAATTTTTGATTGACCGATAATATATTTTGTAGAAAACTAAAACATAGATACTTCTTTTCACACTCAGCTCATTATTTTAGCTGGTTGAAGTCTCAATTTTCAGACCTACTCAAGAAACGACATTTACTGATTGGTCTTTCAGCGGGTATCGTAAATGATTTTAATCTCGGATTTGAAAATAATGTTACCTATCGTTAACTTACTGTTAAGCAAGCTTTCTTTCTATTCCAGCCCCATATATTTAAAATTCACAGTGTAATACTGTGATATATCATTTATTCAAAGCAAAATAATACGTAACACACAACATTAATAACATTCCCAAATATTTCTAATCATTTTACCAACATAAGACGCACTACCGTTCAGTCCAACAAGACACTGGAATAAAACACACACACACACACACACATTATATACGTCATACATTCTCAGTTACAGTTGGCTGTCTGAACTTTAGACGCTCGTTAGTCTGACCGCGATCTGACTCGGCACTTGCAGAACTACCGACGTAAGTGTCGGATAAGTGTCGGATATGCACTTCTACTTCTAATTGCTTGTAGGACGACGTTCATTGATAGTCGAACTGGTGTAATTGGATTCATTGATCTTCGGTTTCGGTTCAGTTAATGAATGGCTCATCAGAGAACGAACAAGAATTATGTATTTTGTTTACAACGTATTTAAAGTATTTACTGCGTTTGTTGGTATGGAAAAACGAAAAGTGCCTCTAGTACGAACAAGGATTTACCTAATTTGTTTCCATCAAATTAACTTCAAAGTTCCAGTTTACTATTGTCACAAAAACGGGAAAGTCTTGATAGGGCCTCAGATATACAAATCACAAAAAATAAGTAATAATAAATAGAAGTATAATTTAAAAGGGAGAAAAAATACAGAGCATCGTAAAAGTCTCCATCGCTGCCAACGGGAAAAATGCTCAGACGCTAAATGCTAAATAAGGTTAGCAGTATATTGCCACGTTTGATGGCAATGCTAATTCAACATACCGAATAAACAAAAAATAATATTTTACTGAAATTAAAAAAAAAAAATTCGCGTGGATGCATTTTTAACCGACTTCAAAAAAAAAGTAGGTTCTCAGTTCGACCTGTATGTATGTATGTATGTATGTATGTTTGTCCGCGATTATCTCGCTTTTGGCTCAACCGATTTCGATGCGGTTTTCAGGAAAGTGTTCATTACATTCTGGAGAAGGTTTTAGTATATAACACTAATGGATATCCCGTGACGTTGCCCGCGTGGATCCGTTTTTGCTTTCTTGGACTGTAGATTTTCAGTGATCATTGCATGTTTGTCCGCGATTATCTCGCGTTTGGCTGAACCGATTTTGATGCGGTTTTCAAAAAAGTATTTGTTACATTCTGAGGAAGGTTTTAGTATATAATAATAATGGATATTGATATCTCGTAAAGTTGCCCGTACAGATCCGTTTTTGTTGCTTACTAAGATTGTAGATTTTCAAAGACGCCGATTATATGAAGATTTTTGTTGAATTTCGAAACTAAAAAGGGAAAAATAAAAACTTTTAAAAAAAAAGGGAACCGACTTCAAAACCAAACACAAAAAAAACTGTAAAATAACTTTTCTTTCGGAAGTCGGTGGCCATAGTCAATGAAAATAAAAAACAAAGCCACCGACTTCCGAAAGAAAAGTTATTTTACAGTTTTTTTGTGTTTGGTTTTGAAGTCGGTTCCCTTTTTTTTTAAAAGTTTTTATTTCAATAGTCTTCATTTGACGCAAGGTCGCGTAAATTGGTGAGTTTCAAAAATATTCAACGCACTGTGCACTGGCCAAAAATAAGTTACAATTCAGATTCATAAAATTGAAATCATTATCATATCATTTTAGTATCAGTAGGTTTTTCACATAGAATTATCTCATTAATTACACTTCTATTACTGTATCAAGAATCAGATATAATAACCTTAAAAAATAAATCAACCCATAACACAAGAAATAAAATACGGTTTCGCTATATTAATCCAAAGTTAAAAAGTCCCATTTTAATTTACTTCCAACCTCAGCACTCATATGAAACAGTTTAAAAGAACTTTAACATGTTTAAAAGAAGTCGACGACGCGACAGGCGAAGTGGTGAAAGTTTGTTAATTTTCTTGGAAACACACGAGAACCCGCTAGTTAACGTACGTCAATATGGGCATGTCATGGAGTGGAAACATAGTACGGGTGCCGGGATATGGAACAGGGACGCTAGTGGACAAAGAAAATGAAATATTATGGTAAGAGATATAATAAGAAAGAAATAGAGAAAGTATTTTCACAAATAAACATGAACAAGATTCAAAATCATGAACTCATGACTGTGACTTCCATCGACTCACACTTTCGTCATAAAGGTGAACCCTATCTACGAGTATTTAAAAAATTACCCCCAATAATTCTGTTTTGTGACCAAATAACGTGGCTAGAAATTAGTACCTCCTATAACTCAGTGTGACTATCATAAAACTGTGACAGACCAGCAGTAGAGATCACACGCAATATAACAAAAAAACCGGCCAAGTGCGAGTTGGACTCGCCCATGAAGGGTTCCGTAGCAGCAAGCATAGATTAGAGATATAATTATATTGAGATTAGTAAGTAATATACACAAACAATAAAAATAACTTTGTTTTTCATAGTATTTGTATGAATGGCAAAGTTATATTTGCGGTTTTTGAAAATGTACTATATCTCAAAAACTGCTAACTGTATCTCATCCAAACCAATTTTCGTTGGTAGTTTTGGTTGAGGTCTACATTATATATTTTTTTTAGTTTTATCATTCTCTTATTTTAGAAGTTACGGGGGGGGGACACACTTTTTACCACTTTGGAAGTGTCTCTCGCGCAAACTGTTCAGTTTAGAAAAAAATTATGTTAGTAACCTCAATATCATTTTTAAAGACCTATTCATAGATACCCCACACGTATGGGTTCGGTGAAAAATTTTTTTTTGAGTTTCAATTCTAAGTATGGGGGGCACCCCCAAAATTTGTTTTGTTTTGATTTTTGTGTGAAAATCCTAATGCGGTTCACATAATACATCTTTCTACCAAGTTTCAACAGGATAGCTCTTATACTTTCGACAAAAAGTGGCTGTGACATACACGGACAGACAGACAGACATGACGAATCTATAAGGGTTCCGTTTTTGCCATTTGGCTACGGAACCCTAAAAATGACTTCATTTTTTTTGTTATATTGCGTGTGATCGTGTGGCATTACAATGGAATTTTCAATGAACCAGTACTTACTGGTTCATTGCAAATTCCATTGCAATGCCGCTGCAAAAACATAGAATCTTAAAATATACTACGAGTACTTCATACATGTTCCTGCCCCGTACTTCACAAGCCCTATGTTTCCCTCAAAGCCAAATTGTAAGCTGGGCAATTTCATGTATGCAAGTAGCAGTAAGCCAACAGTGGAACTTAGCTCGTTTACTTCACTACAGTTGTTACGGCTGCGGCTACACACTCGGTAATGCATGCTTGTACTTGACTTAGCTGGAAGTGGTGTTTAGAAGACGAATGGGATATTAATTTAGTTGAATTGAAGTGAATGAAAGAATAGTTCTTATGAAGTGTTCTTTGAGTGGTGGAAAGATGATGTCAAATAACTAATTGATGGTGATGGTATGAACAAACTTGTTTAGATTATAAAATTAAGACAATCTAGGCACGGCTTTAGGGTACTACTATCTAAACATCCATGGTTTTGGATTAAATATCGAGCTTTGCTTACACCTTATCACTTACGTACATAAAATTAGTTAGCGGTAGTAGGTAAGAATTGGTGACAACAAATGTCCAATCAGGACATTTGTTCCGACTATACCGATGTTTTGTCAGAACTTATGAATTCAAAAACTAAGTCGAGTCTCTTTCATTAGGACCCGTATCTTCGTTAACGGACTGAGAGAGTATATCCCCAACCCTTTGCCAAACGCAAGGCTTAGCAGCTGATGCGCTGCATGTTAAAATGATTTTGCTTCCCGCACGGATAAATATGTATGTAAAGAGCATTTCTTAACAGATGAATATTGAAGACTGTTAATGATTGGGTATAGTAACAAAACTACCTTTTTCGTACAAGTCCGGTATGAGAATCGTATTAATTGTAACGTGAAGCATGGCTGACCAATCGCTACTCCTGTACCATTGTTTTTCCAGTCGTCTTAGTATATACTTAAATAGAAAATTACTTGAATGAAACTTTCCTTAAACCCCGACCAGGTACTTTCCCTGGCCCAATATTATCACATCGTTAATTGTCCATCGAAGATTAATTAATACTTTATTACAAGAAGGGCCAGTAAAGACGTCTCCCTGACATTATCGCTCTTAATTGACTTTATTATGAACCGAATTTATGACCCTAAAGATATCGGTCCTCTGATGTTACTAGGTAATTAGTTGTGTTTAAATTAAGTTCATGTTATGAGGTATTTTGAAGTCAAATGAGCTTCTTGGTTATTATTGGATATCATTTTAGAGAATTTTATTAGAGAAAAAAACCAACACCCATCTTAAAACGGAGACTGACGTCCATAGTTACTCGTTGCAATATTGAGCGGTGTGTGCGTTACCTACGACTTTAGCGAACTTACTGACGGTAGCGAGAACATATCAAAGCAACTATGATACGACGCGACGGACGAAATGATTCACTTACTGCGTGATTAATTGTAACTTACATAAGAAGTCCAAACCAGTTGTATCACAAACATACCTGAAACAAAAAATAAAATCAACATGAATGTCGTGGTGTAGGTAAGTGTCGAGACATGTCTCAACTCTTTCTCATAGGTAGCGTATAGATATATTATAGCGTAGGAACGCGTGAGGAAGAGAAAATCCTCGACCATATGCTCTAGCTGCCCTGTGAGTCACCCAGACCTTGTAGACGGCGAGGGATGGATAGCTTGCCATCCGGTCAAGGACCAGGCCAATATCGACGACGGATCGCTGTTTTTCACGGGGTTCCACGAGACAGTCTAAGCAGAATACCGTGGCCAAGGAACGTTAAGGGCAATTGAAGGAACACGGTAGACCTTTAGTCAATAAGATTCTGACAGTCAGTTTCGCTCCACTAAGGGCGGAAGGAATCATTAGACTTACCACATTAATAAAATGGATTATTAAAATATTTAGCAAACAGATTTCTACATATAAATGTAATTGAAGTCTCTGCCTACCCCAAAACCCTTCATCTGTACTATGGTGGTATATCACGGCCATTCGTCACACCCGTCGGCGGCAGACTTGTAATAAAACGCTACTTGCTCTAATTGATTGATGAGGCTCTCTGCCTACCCTTCCACCGAATGAGGGTATTTGCATATCTGTTACTTAATCTGTGCATAATTAGATTGTGGAGAGGAAAGTTCTACAGAGAGGAGGTAAATGTCACTTAGTATTTGAGTAGGTAAATAAACTTTTACCCTCTAATGTGAGAATTAACAATGCGTTATTGCTTCGTGTGGAGATTTCTATAGCGTCTGAGTTCAATATGTATTTGTAATTTTTGTAAACAATTACATCAAAATCTGTTGTGTATTTCTGAGCATCATCATCATCATCATATCAGCCCGGGATCACCCACTGCTGGGTATAGGCCTCCCCCATTTTCCCCCATATTTCCGAGCATAATACAGCCTATAGTACGAGTATATACAAAAAGTAAAAAATACGAACATAAAAAGTTATTTTGATTTATGATTATTGAAAACTAACGCTTCTATAAATTTAAAATGTCACTTACGGGGCAAGCGCCATGATTGCGGGTCGACTCAGTCGACCCGTGATCATGGCGCTTGCAACAGCGTCGAAATATCGGGAACTCAAACAAAAATATAATCTCGGAAGATATCCCGTAAGTGACATTTTAAATTTAGAGACAAACCGTGAAAGTTTAAAACAGTGTTTAACGCTTCTTTAGTTATTTTGTATGTTAAGTAATTTAAAAAAAATTAAAATAGGTACCTACGTAATTTCAGTTACAAAGTTACATAGGTACCTATTACTGGTGCGATGTTTCGCAAGCTAATTTAACCATCAGTATCAATTCTCACCTGTTTAGAATTCAAGAGAACGAAACAAAACCCTGTCCAACTTTAATTACTTTCAAACCTAGACGAAGTTAGGGTTCACCTCAAAACTTGCTCCCAATCGATCACCAGCAAATAGGTTACAGGTGACAGTGCTCGCGGGTCGTAAGTGCGAACCCGTGTCGGGTACTGTAGGTACCGTGTTTTGGTGCGGGGGGGAAGTAGGTGTTGAAGCGTTGCATTTAGGTACTGAGTTCATTGTGGGTCTTGAAGTGTCTGGATGCTAAAGTAGGGTAATGTTTAGTCATTATTGTAGGAATTTATTTATCCAAATATTTATTTAGCCAAAGTCGAGCGCAAAGCAAACACTGCCGTACCATCCTTTACTGGACCCTATTTGAGAACCTCTGGATAGGACCAGGACGCAGAAATTTTTGTCATCCAGTAAGCTATAATCACATACTTAAAATCATAATTTCAAGTGTATAGGTCATTCAGTTCCGAAGTTAAGCAAAAGCAAAGTTTTGCATTTACGACACTCATGATCATCAAAATAGAACTAGTACTTGCCATAAACTTAGAGAGCTGAAATTTGGTACAGAGTTAAAGGGAAAACTATAAAGGATAATCGAAGATCCGGAGTACCTGATGGTGACCCTGATTAGAAAACACAAGCGCCCAACCAAACTATTAGAGATCGACATACATATACCGCCTTTACAAAAAGTATTCAACTTGGTGTGCCGCTTCATTTGACGTCAAAAAGAAAGGGTCAAAAATTTTTTTTCCACGTTACTACAAAAAGAAGTTAAATCCCACCAAAAACATTCTGTAAAAAACTAGCCAAACTCTTGATAGATCTGCTTATTTATCTCTAAAAATTAATAAAATCTAGACAAAGTCGTGCCAAGTCTAAGGTTCATCGGGCACGCCGCAATCGCGGCGGTAAGACCCCTCTTTGAGGAGTGGCTGGATAGGCGTCACGGCTTCCTGACCTACCGCATGACGCAGGTCCTCACCGGACACGGAAGTTTCGGGAGGTACCTGTGTCTAAGGAGAAAGGAGGAAACGCCTGGGTGTCACCACTGCGAAGATCGCCCGGAGGACACAGTAGAGCATACGGTGCAAGACTGCCCCGCTTGGGCAGAGCACCGACGTGTCCTCACGGCGGCGATAGGCGGAGACCTCTCGCGCCCGGCATTGGTTGCGGCCATGCTGCGGGGCGAGACGGAGTGGGAAGCGGTCGCCTCCTTCTGCGAAGCAGTAATGCTCGCGAAGGAGGAGGCGGGCCGCGTGAGAGAGAGGACAGTGTCCTCCCTCCTCCCCAACCGCAGTGGTGGACGCCCACGGCGACGGACATCGCAAGACAATCTCCGGCCACCGTAGGCGCGGGCATGCGGGCGGCGAGTAAAGGGCAACTCGCTGCCCGACCATGGACCATGCCCGGGTCGACGGCGCGTTGTGTTCCACGCGCGCCTCAAAGAGCGTCAGCATAATGACGGGGGGGGGCCCCGCCCGCTGTCTCTAGAGGGCCAAAGCCTGCCGGGGTCGCGGGACTTATCTCATTACCGTGACCCCGGAACATAAAGGGCTATCGAAGGACACCGTGGATTTTAGTCAGTACAAGTCTGACAGTCCCTCCCGCCCTGCCCGGGGTGGGAGCTGGGAGGACTCATTTGATGATTTTACCACGATAAAAAAAAAAAAGTCTAAGGTTCATTACTGCGATTTCTTTATTATTATAGTAAATGTTGTGAGACTTGGCCTTATTTACTACATGTATTTTGGCTTCAATCTAGCCCAAAAGCAAAGATGAGATTTAAGATCGAATGAAGTCACTCAAAAGGAATTGCCAGAGGCCTACTATTGCCAGTGGAATCGGTCAAGTATCCATAGAGCAGTTGCCCGGAATGTAGATCTAGATTTATGCTCAAACGTGGACGAAGTAAAACGGCCAACTATAACACACTGATAGTTAGATAATTACTAAATAAAGATAAATTAAATTTTGTAGAGCAACACTAAACACATAGCTCATAAAATTTGCAAGTTGAAGTGGCAATGGGCAGGCCACATCGCTCGTAGAACTGACAACCGATGGGGAAGAAAAGTTCTCGAGTGGCGACCACGGACCGGAAGACGCAGCGTAGGTAGGCCTCCCACTAGGTGGACCGACGACATCGTGAGGGTCGCGGGCAACCGATGGATGCAAGTGGCGAATTGTCGTTCGGCGTGGCGGTCTAAGGGGGAGGCCTATGTTCAGCAGTGGACGTTTTCCGGCTGATGATGATGATGATGAACACTAAACACAGACCATTAAGATTCTTTTACAACTGGTTTCAATCGTCATAATCACATGCCAAAAATTCTCCACAGGAAGTAATATCATAATAATAATCATCATAGACTACCTACGGGTGTAACTTTTAAAAGCATTAATGATGTTCTAATGTTTTTAACCAGATTTTTTCAGCTAAATTTAGATATTCGAGTCACTGGAGAGCAGACGAAGAAGCAGCAGATAAACGCTCTCATCAACCACAGAAGGAAGCCATCTAATGAAGTCGTTGTGACCAAAACCGGCTTGAAGGCTTTGTCATCCTTTCTCCATCAGTTTCCTCCATTATTGCATCAAGAACAAGTTCTGTACTCGAAATCAGTAATCATACACTTGAATGAAACGTAAAAAATGTGTTATATTTACGACTAGCTTCCGCCCGCGACTCCGTCCGCGCGGATGTCGGTCTTCGCGTGGATGGTTTATTTCTCCATTTTGAGTAACTCTGACAATGACATCTTATAAATATCTATTGGACCCAAATACGGCTAAGCCTATAATAATTAAGGAGATCCCTCTATTGAGCTACTGCTGTTGAGCTCGCGTTCTGTAGTAAGTATTTTTTTCATAGTAATTCCGACCATGTATTTACAAATAACTGATCGGAATTAGTAATCAAAAAGGTCGCGCTGAAAGCACGGTTTAAAATTACACGCATACAATATTAATTCCACGGACGACCGCTCGCCACACTGGACACATCCGCTCGCATCAAAATTTAGAATTGAATTTATATGCATCACGCGGCGCGGAACGCGGCTCCTTATATAGGAGTCGGGGAGGCGTGGCCCGCGTGTGCCGCAAACGGTTCAAGCCAAATCCGACTTTCGGCGCTACAGGTTACGGCGCTGAATCCACTGCGGGTAATGCAACGTGTGTTCGCGGTTCTACAGAACAACGTCTATGAATAAAACTGAAAAATAAGATTTTTTTTCTACTTATTTTTTCAGGATAAAAAGTATCCTATTTTATGCCCAGGATAATAAGGTATAATTATACTAAGTTTCATCGAAATCGAACCGTTAGTTTTCACGTGATGCCTGCACATACAGACAGACAGACAGACAGACAAAAATTTTTTTAATCACATATTTGGGTTTGGTATCGATCCAGCAACACCCCCCGCTATTTATTTTTTCAATATTTTTAATGTACAGAATTGACCCTTCTACAGATTTATTATATGTATAGATCACAAGAAACAGAAGATATCAAACTCAAATCTTTTCAACAAAAACAATTCGCCGTATAATTTTGTTACAAAAAGACAATAAAAAATTAAGTGTAGCAAACAACACACTGCCAGCGATGCCAGTGCGATGGTGAAGCGATAGCGAAGCTAACAAACGCTAACAAAATCGTAAGATTTTTTGTGACCGCCTAAATGTAAGATCTGATACTGATAGTTAAGGTGTTGGTACACCTCGCTTGGTTTGTGAGAATTTCCAAAACTTACCAAAAGTTAACCATTATTTGAATAAAAGATGCGATTCAAAATCAAAGTCATATTTATTCCAAAAGGCTGATTTATCAGTACCTACAATTTGAAGGTCAATTTTACATAATACAGTCCCCCAAAACCTTCGACACAAATTCCTCAGAAAATTTTAATTCGTACCAAAATATACCTACTTCATTAAAGCGTTCGTACGAAAATCGGTACAACTTATTAAAACAATATGCATTATTTGTTAAGATTTCTCAATAAGCCTTTGTCCACTAAAATAGAGAGCCCTCTTTACGCACTGCACACATAACCAAAATACTTATCTGCTGAAAGAAAACAACCATAATATTATCACAAAAATAATAGATAGCCGTTAACCGTTCACCAAACTACCATTCTACATATCCCCCACTCCCATTTACTGCAACAAACAGTCACGAACCCACGGACCGTCTCGACGACACTTACATCCGTACATCCGGACATTTGGACACACTTGCCAGTGTACCACTAACCTAAATACAAAACACGCGAGCGTTTCCTGAAGGCTCAAGTCGTATCCGGTTCCGGTTGTAAAAAGCGAGCCGGTGAGGATCTGGGCAGGATGTCCACTCACTAGAAGCGATGTCGAGCGGTCGAGTATAATTTTGAGTGCGTATAAGAGGGTAATTAAACAGAGTGCGGATTTTATTACGTACTTAAGGGTTTTCAGAAAAATGTACTGGGGTCAAAAAATATTTTACTGTTTCGTGAGAAAATATATTTTGTTTTGATTTGGCTGATTTGTATGTGAGTATAATTGTTTGTTAACACAACCGCGACATAGGAAAATTTGACAATCTGTCTGTAAATATTTGATAGAATCTTTAAATCGAAATCACCGCATCTTAACAACACTGAAAATATATGAATAAAAGTCTAGCAAAAACCCTTATTTTATTTGCATTTATCTCCAGCAAAACTTCACACTATTAAGACCTAAGTATATCCCTAAAGGTGCGTATAAACGGGCAATATTTTGACTGCAATGTATGTCTGCAATACAATTGCTCACAATATTGCCAGCAGTTGGAGCCAGACAATGCAAAGGACAACATTTTGACTGGCTGTAAGACAAAACGTATGAGCCATGCTGGTTCAGACATATTGCCGTAATATCTACATTATATTGCCCGTTTAGACGCACCTTAATACCTAAGCTGTCGTATCCAGTGGCTATATTTCCATGTTCGGTACGCAAGGCGGGTCGCTAGTCGACAATTTATTTCGCATTAGCGCCTTTTGTAAGAACCATTAGTCTGCGCCGATAAAACCCAATATATGCCGAACTTCTTTCTAGATTTCCATAAACCTGCTGAAGATTGTGCACGATAATGATGGGAATTTTATGGTTGCGGTTTTCGGAAGGTGGTTTTTACCCGACTGCGCCAGAAGGAGGGTTATGTTTTTCGAGTGTATGTATGTATGTATGTGGGTATATTTCTTTGGCACGCTCTGCAGCCTAAACGGCTTGATGGATTTTAACTTGAGAGGTGTCGTAAGATTCGTCTTAAACGTGAGAGTGTCACTGGGTACACAAAACTAGCCAAGTGTGAGTCGAACTCGCGTGCAAAGGGTTCCGAATTAAAATATTTTTTTAAAATCTCTCACATTCTATCAAGTGGGATATCAAAATAAAGGATTTTAAAAATGGTTTACCAAAATATATATAACTTATATGTTCCAATTTAATTTGGACTGATAAATGCTAAAAACATCAAAATATTAGTACTAAATAACTACACAATCTAAATAGTTTTATAATCGATACACACATAATAACAAATCATAAATTCTCTCGAATGAATCGTAACTAAAAAGTATAAAATAAAAAAATAATTTTAAGAAAAACAAAAAACCCGACTGCGTAAAAACTAAATAAATACTAAAAAGAAAGAAACAAGCCCAACAGAACAGCAGGAAGAAGCAGAACAGAACGACTCACAGTCGGGGCCCCTTGGGAAGATTTGATTGGTAAAATTTGAATGGGCCCCGACTGTGAGACGTTCTGTTCTGCTTCTTCCTGCTGTTCTGTTGGGCTTGTTTCTTTCTTTTTAGTATTTATTTAGTTTTTACGCAGTCGGGTTTTTTGTTTTTCTTAAAATTATTTTTTTTATAGGGTTTATTTTTTAGGAGCATGATAGAAAACTGAAAACTTTATCACATAGCTAGGATAGTTGTATTTTTCTGAAGTTAAACATAATTATTGGAGGTGTACCTACATTTTACTTTATTTATGCTTAAGTCGCATACATCTAGATTCATCTAATATTAAAAATTTTGTAGTGGTAAATGTCATCAATTTTTATAAGTATTTTTAAATTAGATTATATAAATAATTATTGTATTGTAATTTTGCCGTAGAAATTGAACTCAGAACCTCATCCAAGTATTACAAACACACCAGCTAGATTATTGTACTTTCACACGCAAGTTGAAATGTTTATGTATTAATTTATCGAAGGAAAGTCATTCGGTAGAAGTTGAAGATAACCAGACAGTCAGAGCACAGTCCTTGTAAAAACGTGATTCTCGTTCTATCTCTCTTCTCTTCTTCAACAATAATCACCAACCCAATATTGAATTAAGGTCTCTTCTAAATCATTCTGGCTGCTAAACATGAAGACAGTCTACTACCAACAAATAACTTGATCAGTAAGTGAACCAGCAGTATTTACACCGAATAGTTAAGATGTCTACAATAACGTCTAGCACAGCTAACATTATTACAAGCAGTTGAAGTTACGAAGTGCTCCAGCTTGCTGACTTGAAGTTCAAGTGCTAATTAAATAACTTGACGTCACTTAGAGCTTACTTAGTACTTGAAGTCCATGTGTGCACTTGTCAATTTAACTGTGTTAAAGGCTAATCTTGCGATGGTCAAATACAAAAATGTAGATACCGGCGATATTAATCTTGCACATTATTCCTTAGAAAGAAAGAACTGGCTAGTTTCATCTTCATAGAGCGTTGTCTCTGTCACACACTTGTCACTACTCGAGTACCTATGTGACATTAATTTGTAGCTGATTGTTCGTTAGTTGTGGATGATTAGTAAGTCAACCTTTGAGTTACAGTTTTGTTAAGATACACTTACATTTACATTTCGTACAAAGGTAATAAATAATAATGTTGTGGTGGTCAAGTTAGTCGCTCGCATAATTCAGTTGCACCTAGTTTGATTGAAATTGACCCCGAAGAAGTTAGGTTAAGATCATTATAAATATTATCGCATAGAAATCCGGTACTATATAACGTTACTTTATCTAAAACGAAATATCATCAAATATTGCACAACCTACTTTAAAATTACGTGTAATCTTAAAACAGCCATCAATCTATACCCATAACAAGCCATAAACCCGAACAGAGCCCTCCCTGATTGATGCAGTTGATCGTTCATTCACGGTTTATAGCTCGTAAACCAGCGGTTACCATTACTTCTAACGTTATCTTTTAAATGGCATATTTTAGTAAAACAAGGATAATGCGGTTGAGTTTCTTGTCTTTACGTGGTGTTCATTTAAGTACACTAATTCACGGCAAATCTTCCTTCATAATGCGCACAGTAAAAGAGTGGAGCTCACTACCTGCGTCTGTGTCCTCGAAAGCCTACAACTCGAAACTCTTCAAAGTGAAAGTGAACAGACTTCTTCTGGGTACGCTTGCTGTATCGTAGACTTGGTTTGTCACCTTTGATCTAGATTAGATTCAAAAACAAATAATATTTCTTTAATTGAATTTGAATATATTATCCTCTTTTATTGTGGTTACATTTACAATCATTATTTGAACTCACATCACACAGATGCACACAGACATCGGACAACTACTTGAAGATCATACATTGTTTGTTACGTCCGGAAATCAAACCTCCGATACGCTGTACTGCAGCCATTATTCCAACCCTACTGACAATTTGTCCCACTGCTGGGCAACTGCATTCATAAACTTTTTATAGGTTCACAAATATTATATATCCATACTAAGTGACACCACTAAAAACAAGGGCCAGTATAATTAATGCTAACTACCGTCAAATTCACGCGCCATTCGAATTCCACGCATTGCTCATGTAAATTCCTGTTTAGCATATAGCCACTGTTTTCACAGGCGACGCCGGGCCACGCGATTAGTGATCATTACCTAATGTGCGAATAAGAGTTATGGTTTTGTCATCAGGAATTTGGACAAATTTTCATAAATCATCTGTCTCGTCGTTCACAAGAATCGTTTAGTGCGAGCCTCTCATTCTACAATCTCAACATGAATGATGTAATCATCTATACATACACCGTGTTCTTCACGTTATCCATAAACTTTAGCAAATACTTCTATGCCTTTACAAATCAAATCCAACAAAGGAAGTAGTACTTAAAAAGGCTTCGTTACAAAGATATTTGTAATTTCATTTAATGAAATTTAATTGAGCTATGCAGTGAGAAAGTATCTTAATTTGGCCTATGTTGCCGCTTAGTGCAATTAAAATGATAAATCTATCAAATACTATTTGCATTTCATTTGCACGTACGAGAGGAACCCGAGAGTTAGCGAAGAAATACGATCATTTGCGATAACGAATCTTTCAAAGAGATTAAACTGGTCGCTATGGATACCTAAGTTGTTATTTGTCATTGTTTGTTATGCATGATTTTAACTGTCAGGATTATTGTTTATTGTAATTTGCTTTTGGGTTTCCGACTAATTTAATCAAAAATTTTGATTACAACTTTCACTATGCCGCACGAATATTCTGCTCAACACCAAGCTGATATTCACTTCGTCTACGGTTTCTGTGACGGAAATGCTACAGCAGCTGTGCGAGAGTACCAACGGCGATTCCCTGGTCGGCGCGTTCCTGATATACGAACATTTATTAACATACACAGGAGATTTTGTGAGATCGGAATTAGACCACGCCGCCCTGAACGAGCAATCAATTTGAGCGTCGCTCAAGAAAACAGAATAATGAACCTTATTATTCATGATCCTACACTCTCAACGAGACGCGTTGGGAGAATCGTGGGTGTATCTCATAAGCTAGTGTGGAAACTGTGGAAAAGATATGGTTTGCATGCCTACCACTACAGAAAATCCCAAGGCATAATACCACCTGATCACTTCTCAAGAATTGTTTTTTGCCAGAGAATGAATCAAGAACTGATAAATAATCCAATACTGCTTCAAAAAATTCTTTGGATGGATGAAGCCCAGTTTACAAGAGCGGGAGTATTCAATTCCAAAAATCAAGTGCAGTGGCATGAGAGCAACCCGAATTTACATTGGCAGGCGTCACATCAAACTGAATTCTCTGTAAACAAGTGGGCTGGTGTTTTTAACAATCAGCTGATCGGCCCTATTGAGATTCCCCACCGCCTAAATGCTGACAATTACTTAGAGTTCCTAAGAAACGTCACTAGCTTCGAATTTTTCGAACAAGTGGATCTTCAAACTCTGCGAACCATGTGGCTCCAACATGATGGGGCCCCTGCACATTATTGCAGACAAGTGCGTGAATATTTAAATGCAACGTTTCCTGGCCGTTGGATTGGACGAGGTAGCACAAATATCGCATGGCCAGCTAGGTCCCCAGATCTGACTCCTTTAGATTTTTATGTCTGGGGAACCTTAAAGGAGAAGGTGTACTCCATACAAATTCAGAACCGTGAACAGCTCTTAGATAGAATATCTCAGGCTGCTGAACAAATAAGACAAATGTCTGTAAATTTAAATGGCCAAATTAGGACTCGTTTGAATATTTGTGTCGAAAAAGAAGGTGGTCATTTCGAAAACTTTTTACATTAAATTTATTTTTTGCTTTTTAGAGTTTATTTTTTATTAATAAAAATATTTTTGAATGACATTACGGCTGACGTAGTTGTCTAACCTACAGTGTTTGGATCTTTGGACACTCCATTGAGGTTGACAGGAGAGCGCTCATTTGTGAAATGTATTGAAAAATAAGATGGTGGCGTTAGTTCTGATGTTGCCCACGCAACAAGTGTGCTAATAAATTATAATTATTCTACTCAAATGCATAAAAAAAATATGCTGTGATTACCATTTATCTTAATTTGACCGAGACCTATCTTTTGAGAGTATTTTTACGAATGTACGTGAGCTCTAAGCGTGGTCCCCAGATAGCGTGTTGAGCTGCCCCTCTTTTAGTCAATAATTTTGAGATTGAATGTTCGTTACTTAAGCCGAAACGGCAGAATGGGAAGATAATTATGGTAGCCTACTCCCCTTCCCGTCGTAAGGACTGCAGAAACGTTTTGCGAAGGCTGCATGTCGTGGGAAGAGGTTATCATGATTTGGTTATGGAATTTTGTTTTTTTTTTTATTCCTCAATTAAAAAGACAATTCGAAATACGTATCTACCTGCTTGGTAGCCTTATACGTTCTCTTTAGATAATACATTGACAGTGCTATGAGGAACGAGATAAAAAATCAAAGAAACTTTTGTTTTGACAAGTTTCAGCCCGCCAAATGTTATGAATGAAAATACAACGTTGCCAATTCGGATAAAGAGGCATGCATATCGGGTTATTTACGTCTAGGTATTTAGTTTGTATGAAAATTAACAAAAAATAAGAATTTATTAATGTGTCCATAATGAAAAATGCTTACTTCCGTGGTTTGAACATCTGGTCGAAGTTTATGTATATCGTCCGGAACACGGTGTATAATAAATCTGTAGAAGGGTCAATTCTGTACATTGAAAATATTGAAAAAATAAATAGCGGGGGGTGTTGCTGGATCGATACCAAACCCAAATATGTGATTAAAAAAATTTTTGTCTGTCTGTCTGTCTGTCTGTCTGTCTGTATATGCAGGCATCACGTGAAAACTAACGGTTCGATTTCGATGAAACTTGGTATAATTATACCTTATTATCCTGGGCATAAAATAGGATACTTTTTATCCTGGAAAAATACGTAGAAAAAAAAAATCTGTAACAAACCTTATTATGGAACCACTAGCGACACCTATTATCAAGTAGAACATTACGCCACGCCTGCCTCCATTGATTTCTAAAAAGGTTCCACCACTCATCACTAGATGGCGTTGTGCCTATGACGCGCATTTCTGAATCGCCGTGTTAAGATTCTCCGAGAGTTAATGACTACCGCGACTTTATTATTTTTCTATTCCATATAAATTCTGAATTTTGATGCGAGCGGACGTGTCCAGCGTGGCGAGCGGTCGTCCGTGGAATTAATATTGTATGCGTGTAATTTCAAACCGTGCTTTTCAGCGCGACCTTTTTGATTACTGTTCCGATCAGTTATTTGTAAATACAAGGTCGGAATTACTATGAAAAAAATACTTACTACAGAACGCGAGCTCAACAGCAGTAGCTCAATAGATCTCCTTAATTATTATAGGCTTAGCCGTATTTGGGTCCAATAGATATTTATAAGATGTCATTGTCAGAGTTACTCAAAATGGAGAAATAAACCATCCACGCGAAGACCGACATCCGCGCGGACGGAGTCGCGGGCGGAAGCTAGTAGTAAATATTGTAAAACTTGTCCTGATTGAAAAAAGTGTCCATGGAGTTTCTTACCTGATCTCTCTACATAGTTGGCAACTACACAACAGAAGCCGTATCATGTCTTTTCACGTTTTTGTGATGTAAAGTAAACGGGCTTTAAGACGTTAATTTGAAGGATAAAATTAGTAAGTAATTAAACACTAGATTCGTTTTCCATTTTCTATACAATTTACGTCCTGAAGTACGCTGTACAGTCAAATACGTAGAATTTATGCTTAGGCCTCTGATTGAAAATAGTGTCCATGAAGTTTCTTGCCGTACTCTCTATACAGTTATCACTTACTTATTATTACATAGGATTTAAACTTCTTGTCGGAATGTACTCTAATGTAAACCTCTGTCCAAAACTGTATTGTAATGGACACTAGTTCCTGTCCAGTAAAGTAGATTGCTACGAAAAGGCATTCCCCAAAGGCAAGACACACTGTCGGACGCTCTCAGTTGTAAGTGTATTACCTTCCTAAACGGATCACACGAAGATAGGGACATACCAAATCCTATGACTTGATTGACAAAATCTGGACTTGGAGTTTGAATCTAATTGTTACTTTGTATATTTTCCGTGTCAAGTTTCCTCGTTGCTTACAAACATCAACCATTATTGTTAATTTCGAGTTTTATTGAATACAGCGTCCAACAATTCTTCACATTTTTTCTATCGTCTTGTTATAAAAACAACATAAATTATCAAACGCTTATTTCAAAACCCTGCAAGTGTCAAATGAACTAAGCAATAAATGCTTAGTTTTAAGATAGGATACCTGATGCTCTAGCATGAGTTTTCACGTTTTGTGACGTAACGAAAATAAACGTGAATTTTGACATTATTTTGATGGATAGATAAGCTTAAAGCGCTATTTCGAGTCAAATGGCGTGCGATTGGAGAGGCCTATGACCAGCAGTGGACTGCTACAGGCTGATAATGATGATGCTTTTTCATAAAAATTAAATTGTATACACTTTTCATGAACGAAGTACGATCAAATATATAGAATTCGTGTTATTCTGTTCTTTTAGTGCAGAATACGGAAAGTACGAGTAACATAGTCGCTCAAAGTAAACTACTGGTTTATTTAGCTGAGTGACTTCTTCTTTTACGTGTTAAAATTATCAAATGAGTCCTCCCACCCAGAGCGGGACGGGAGAGGCTGTCAGACTTGTGGTGACTAGAATCCACAGTGATTCCTCAATAGTCCTTTACGTTCCAGGGTCATGGTTACCTGATAAGACAGTCCCGCGACCCCGGTCGTAGGTACTTCTAAGATCGTGTGAAAATTTTGTGTACCAATAGCATTTTAAAGATGATTTTGTTTACAGTACATAAAACTACTTTTACATCCATTATTGCCACAAATCCCTCAGCAAAATCCTCTCTATCATTACCCAGCGAACTATCTCACAAACACGACAAAGAACTTCCATTTAAACAAGAATAAGTATTCAAAGACACAATCTGCCGGCAAAAGTCGCCTCTTAAAGGCAATACGACAGAGTTTCATAAAAGAAACTTATGAATTTCTTTGCGAACGACACCGTCCCTAATTCTTCGCCTTTGGAAGTTTTCAAGCTAATGACATAGCAATGCACTTAGCTCGATGCCGATGTCTTAAGGGTGTCTGTCACACCGGAACGTAATCTTGAAATTTAAAGTGATTCTAAGGATTATTATTTTTATTTTTTTAGTTTTACCACAACCACACATGACAATAAGCAAAATTCAGGCATCAATCTAAAAAGAAAGTGTTAACATAATGAGGGTTAAATTCTCATTTTAGTGTTCCATGCAAACAAAAACAAACAGATAAGCAAACAATTTATACGATTTCTCTTTTTTTATTTCATTTTCGGATCTTGAACGTTCTTTGATTAAAAGGAATGTTACTTTTAATTCAGTATTAGATGCTTCTAGACGATTATTAACGTGCGTACGAGTATAATCTGCACTGTTTCTGAATCGTTTCTGAATTTGATGACACCAGTTTGTGCGTCATTGTTAACAGTTTGTTTGAATCCTTGTATACTATATTTCTCAATTACAATGTCTTTTAATACGGACAGCATTACTACTGTAGAGTAGTACTAGTTTAGTTACCTAGCTTCACCTATTCGCTTCATAATTAACAAACAGATGTGTATACATAGACAGGCTGCATCAGCTTAATATTGCAGTTGCTCCCTTAATTGGGTTACAGCCTAATTGGTGACCACGCTAAAAGGGTGGTAAATTCGATTGAACATTTTAACAATATTTTGATCCAGACAGGTAAACAAAGAGATAGTACATACATAGTCTATGTATTATAATAGTTAAATCGATAATTATAGTAGCTGATGGATGCTAAAAACGTAACGGAATTTTCATTTTGACGGAGCTTTCATTAAGGCGGGGGTGAAGCAGCTGCGCGCGGGGGCAAATTGTAAGAAAAAATGTAAGAAATTTTGCAGTTTTAACTTAATATTTAAACAATTACAGGTCTGAGTTTAGTAGAAATTGTTTTTGTTAAAGTCTTTACTTTATACATTTGACTATACACTGTATTTTTTTCTGGCTTGTGGAATGTACAGATACGGCTAACTTTGCGACGAAAAACTAGTCGTTTACATAGTGTTCACTATGTACAGCGCCTTAAGTTAAGCCATTTAAAGTTACTCGTTTTTTGAAACACGTGAATTAAAATTATGAATGACGTATAGTGTCTATTTGTATTGCATTGTGTAATATTTTTTTATATATCTTTCCTGAAATGGTACTTGAGAACCCAATCTAGCATTTTTTTTTATATAATTATTACGCAACGGTGTAACAGAATTCCAGCTTTTAGTCTCAAGACGGTAGGTTTTAGCGGCGTTTCGACTCATTCTAGACCACCTGCAGTTTCCCTGAGGAAACGCTTTGAACTACCCGCATAAAAATATCTGCCAAGAAACTGTTTTAACTTAATTAGTCTGCCTGTTTTTATGGCCTTTTCTCTGAAACTCGTCTTTATGGGAATTAATTATTAGGCGTTATGGTAAGGTAATGACTTCATTAGATGATGTTTATTTAGGCTATAATAAGGGTCACTTTACTGTGGAATAATTGTTATGAGCTGATTACGGTTTTGACAAGTGTTTTAAGTGAGTGTCTCATAGATTTCATCAATAAAATCCTTATAATCATTGAATTCATTTACATTAACAACAATCTATATAAAATAAGAACTTATAAATAGATTAATGACACAGAATAATTAATAGTACTATACGTACAGAAGGACTACTCCAAAAAAAAATCAAACAAATGTAAAATCTATATACGAGAGAATAAAGTACATTTTAACTGGCAGCCGTACCGCCCACCTACTTTTATAATAGCCTAAACTTCCCGTGCGCAAGCAAAAATGTACTGAATGGTTACGCCCGAGAGTTTATTTTGATTTATCTGACGCCAACGACATTAAAAGGTTACTATGGGTCAAGCTCAATAGGGTTGCGACTTGCGAGTTTAGGCACAAATAGGTAGGTACCTATGCGTATTTTATGCATTTGCTAAATTACATTATTACCATAAATACCTATGTTCCTCAAGGAATTTTGTTTTTATCATCAGCCTATATCTTTTTGGTTTCGTCATCGATTACTACATACATTATTGATTGTTAGCACAGAATGATAATAGTAGGTACCTACGGCACCTTACGTGAGGAATAATATTTATAATAATATTATCTTTTCTACCTATTATTGTTATATTTTTGAACATTTATCTTACAAAAAAAAAGAATAATATTTAAAAGATTTTTATCGTCTATGGCAAAATAGCCAGTCCTTATTATTTTGCACTCAACCTAGTAACCGACCAATTACTATCGCATACTGTCACAGGCCCCGCGTTGCGTGTCTTTGTAGGTAGGTAAAAAAGTGGCGCAGCGAATTACGACCGCTGACCTTGAATGCGTAGTGTGGCCATTTTCTAAGTTAGAACTTTTAAACAACAACGCAAACATCTTTCTACTTTCTACCGATCTTAATTCTTAGTACTCAGCTTAAGGTGAGTGAGAGTGTCGTCTTTTTATCTTGGTCGTCCAGTAGGCTCACCCCCCCCCCAAATAGTATCTCGCCTCATTTCCAAACTTGTTGTTGGTTTTAACAAAAATATAGAGTGACATTAGAAGGCGCGAAATTTAAATTAACATTTCAATACTTGTAACCTCATGATTAGGTATCATGATCAGTTAAGCCCATACTTCACAAGCAGGGAGATAATTTTGTTGATCATTACTAAATATGTACTAAGTATATATTTTTTTTCTTCATAATAATATTGTGTTATTAATTTACCAAAAGCACCTAAAGCAAGAAACTTGTGCGTAACTACACGTAACGTAACAAAAATATTAAGGAGACGGAGCGCGTGCGTAACGGGTGGCGCGTGGCAGCCGTAGTGAATGGGCCACGACATAATGGCCCCGCAACTACTTGCAGTTTTATGCCTACACCGCGGAGTGAGACAGGCCTGTTAATGATAAAGTTACGCCCTTTTTCTGTACTCGTTTAAGATTACCTAAAAAATATTTAATTTATAATAATAATTATAGGAACTGGCTTTAACCGCTATTATTTCATATTAATATCCTATAAAAACAAGAGATTGTCTGCGAAATGAAAAAATCCATAAGAACAAGCCACTTTATAGGTGGGTTTATACATTTTTAACCGACTTCGAACGTCACAATAACCAGTAGTTCAAGTGTTCAATTACCTCTGCTCACTCGTTCGTGAAACAAAGGCGTGATGTTGTTTGCAATTTAAACTCTATTTATACATATTATTCCAATCATCCGACTTTACGCCGAAAATTCTAAAAACCAAACCTTAGGGAGCACACCCACTGTTATCGCCCGGATCAAAATAGAGTTAAACATTATAAATCACAATAAATATCGGTTCAGTGTGCATAAAGCGATAATTTACGATTTTTTAACCCTCGCCTAATGTGTATGTGTGAATAAGGGGCAAACAAAATGGCGAAGATTATGAAAGAAAATATTTACTTAATTAGTGCATGTCACGAGATAGCTTTGGGTCGTAATAAAGGATTTTGCATGAAAAAGATTAACTTTGTTTGTGTTGTTTGTGGGGTTATGTAAAGCCGCTGAAAACAATATTTAATTTGAATAAGCTGACATTGTTAAACACGTCTGAAAAACACAGAACTAATTCTGTCCCTAAAACGACGTGACAAACTTTTCTTTGTAAAAACCCAGTTTATTTAAGTGCTTTACGTAAGTATTAATTTTATAGATAAAAATTTAGGTTTGCTCTTTGGGTTTTAGATTTCATTGCTTCTATCAATTTGATAGACACTGATTGTAAACCTTAACGAGTTTTTATTTGTGATTAAAACAGTTTTATATTAAACTGAAAATAAATTTGATGCTACTTTTTCTGCCATAACAGCCACACACTTTTCGGACACTTATACGTCCCATCGTTTCCATCGCTATCCCCTTTCGGTTTGTAATTTATGCGTCCGTTGTCTGGCCATCCCCCTCCGTATGATGTCGCCGTAAATTCGGCACAAATTGAAAGTACTACCTATTACAGAACGGATACGGACAGAAGGGCAATATACTGCGATAAAAAGTTTGAATAAGAAAAAAAAAACCAATGAAACAAGGATATTAAGAAATGTGTGGTTTTACTTACATTATACAAAACGAAAATTTAATGACAACAATGCCATGTCATTATACTGTGAAAAAATTAATTCACCTTTTCGGCTATTCCGTAGTCAAGTACTATAAACATTATTTGCAACTCTCCGCATTATTTTGAATTAGAAACTTATGCTATTCTGTTACCATTATTTTAAAGAAAAGAACATTATTTTTAACTAGACGTCAGTAAAAAGTTTATTTTCGTTTACATTCAAGTTTATTCCTTTTTTCATAGTTTCTGTGAACCTTTTGCATCTCCTCCTTTCATCGCCTACTATTGTTAGTGCCCAAATGTCGAGTGGCGAGCGGTGATTCTTTATCGCTAGGGTTGATGACGACCCTTAATTTTATTTATGCTCGTGACACGTGCCATTGTGTGGTTGCGGTCGCTGGTTGTCGCTGGTTGCTGGTTGACGAACGATTTGCTCTGCGCTTGTTATTCAGTGGGATTAAGTGATGGTAATGTTGGGGAATTAATTCATCGTGTGGAAGTATTAGATCAGATTGAAGTAGATAGCTATATGAAAATAAGTTAATTTATGAAAGTATTTGTGCCATCTCTTGAGGAAGGGTTGACAGTAGAGCGAAAAAAGTCATAGATGTATGTATTATGGTTTCAAATCACTCTTGGTTCAAATCACTCTGTCCACATTATTACCTATAATTTAACAGCGTAATAGGTACATTATGAACTTCAGCAGGCAGTGGCGCAAATAAGGAATTAATCAAATGACTAAATCCAAATATCAGAGTACTCCAATATTAAAGAAGATTTGAAGTAGATGACAAAAAATATCGGAAAGGAGCCCACACCCGTCTGGTCGAAGGGCACTCTCTTTTCAATGGAATGTTAAGATATGTCCATACTCCTTAAATACTTTCTAAGCAATTCAAAGTATAGCGCCTAAAGAATCTTTTGGAGATGTCGAATACTATAAATATATTTTTTTAATTTCAGATGTTGCGGCTGATGGAAGACATTATTGTAAAGTTAATTGAAAATCAAATTAGCGGCGTTAGTTCGATTTGCGTTTATCCGTCAAAATAATTTTCATAAGCGTCATATTTTAGTCGTCATCAAATCCGTTTTAGCAGTAACAAGTGCGGCGGCGCGTCACGGGAAGCGGCGGCCATTAGGCAGTAATACGAGATCGGATGCAAATCGCGCCGGGCCGCGACTAATGTGTCCTCGCGTAAATAAGCGCTGGTCGTGTCGTGTGTCGGGACGCGAATCGTAGGACGAATGTTATGCTTTTTAGTTTTGTTCAAAAACAGAAGTTTGATAATTTGTAATTTGGAATTGAAAGCCAATAAATCTGTTATAAGTTTTTGGGCTTCAGGTTTCAGTGTATTTTATATTTTGCTGGCCCATCGCCTAAGATTTTATCAACTAGATAGCCCAAATAGTGATATAATCAAGAAGGTTGTATTTTTTCTAATGTTGCATTAGGAATTTTATCTATAATATGTATATATTTAGAAATATATAAGTATGTTTATCAGTTGTTTAGTACCCATAACACAAGCTCTGCTTAGCTTGGGACTAGATGGCGTTGTGTGATAGTTGTGGAATATTATTAATTTCTCCTGTATCGTGGGTGCGTTTCATCATCATCATCTCAGCCATAGGACGTCCACTCCTGAACATAGGCCTCCCCTTTAGATCTCCACATATACCGGTTGGAAGCGACCTGCATCCATCGTCTTCCGGCGACCTTTATAAGGTCGTCTGTCCATTGAAACTCACATACACAAACACCAAGACGCGGAACAATTACTTTTGAGTCATTCATTTTTTTCTGCAGGGATTGAACTGGTGACACGCTACGCAGCAGTCGATTCCTCTGCCACTACGCCAACTTTGTCATCATTTATCTATAATCTAAAGAAAGGCGTCAACTTGAAAATCAATTCTGTTTTAGATACTCGTATATTCTATTTATTGAGATATACTCGTATATCTATCCCGACTGTATTATAATGTAACAACGGGTTTATGGAGTAAATAGAACTTCAACATATTGTGTCCAAATTTCCATGTGACTTAGACGTACATTTTGCAATGTGCCGCACAATGCGAGATCGGATGCAAATCGGACGGGGCCGCGACTAATTTATCCGCTCGTAAAGCGACGGACGAGCGGTAGCCCTTACCAGTAGGGATGTGCAAGTGTTGGGCGAACCGGAGAGATGGGCAGAGGTACGGGTAACTCGATTTCGGGATAGAGGATCTACTAAATAAAAATAATCAGTATTCATTCACTCACTAACTGACAACGCTGTGCTGAAACGAACTGCATAAAGTTCATCTCCTCACGGTTTTTTTCGAGTATGTTGAAATCAGCCTTTCAGCTAACCGCAGTTGCAGCTTAATATTTTACAGAAAAATGACAGTTTTTGCCCGACTACGCCAGAAGGAGGGTTAAGTTGTGACAAAATTTCTTCAGAAGCTTTAGGTACCAGCGTAATACAGCGTACTTACTTGAAGTATATACGGCGTTTATTGTATGGAAAATGAAAGAAACGCTTCTGGTATACGAACGAGGATCTATTTTTTTTTCCTTCATTTAAATAACATCAGATCCCCAGATGGGGAATCCCAAGAAGTACAATAACCTGTTAATGAAGACTCTAAATGCATGCAATACTAAAGCAGTAAAAGACAAAAAGTGTCATCTAACATAGGTATGATCACCACCAGTATAATAATCTCATTACCATACTTAAGCCTTACTCACTACCAAACCATAACGGTCTAGGCCAGTCCCATAAGATGACCATGTCCTGCCAGAATGACGTCATTACCGTGACATAGCTACCTGTAATAAAGGGTGCCATGCAAATGCGAGGGGTCCGGACTAATTCAACTGCGTGTAAATTTCCCGTCCCGGACGCAGACTCCCCTAGTGAAGGACATGTAGGATTGTTTGTAGTTGTTGTAGTTACGGGTGGTTGGGTACTACAGTGGAGCTTCAGGATGTTCATAACTTTACCATGTTATTAAGTTTATGACTGTATTTTCTTTTACAACCCGTGGGATTTGTGGTTGAGAGTCGTCCCGCCCTACCCAGGGCGGCAGCGACAGCGGAAGGAACTAAAATCCACCGAGTTCTTATAATAATAGCCCTCAGTTTCAAGGTCGTCGTGTTCCGTTTGGACAGTTCGGTTACCTTGAGAGTGCTACTGTTGGGCATAAAGCTTTGTTTGTGGTTCTCAGGTGGGCCATAGTGTTATTGGGTTTGTCATTAACTAGTGTCAAATAGGCTCGATCTGTACGTGGGGCTAAAGATATTTGGCAAACTTTAATTTCTTTATACCTCGGTGTTTACTGATGTGATGTTAAAACGAAGTATTTTGTCGTATTTTACGCAATTTAGCCTCTATATGTTCTTTGAAATTCTAATGTCTTGTGATTCTTCTTTTAATTACAACAAGCTTTATATAGATCACTATAAACGAGACGACGTAAATCTTTCGTTCCATTAAGCCCAGTAATCATAGTTAATGAAATTTTCATACGAAATGAAACACTAGGTGGCAAATCGTTGCAATTTAACTTTTAATTTCAACCATTATTTCTTGTCGATGGAAAATAACGGTTTGTCGTTCATAGCACCGGGTTGTTTAACTGATGGCCATTTATCCACTAGTTTTGCTAATGAAGAATTTATCAATTAATTTGTCACTTAAACTTATACTTTTATCGGTGATCCGTTGTTGACTTTGAAGTTTGCTGTGGGTTTAAGTTTATAAAGATGTAGAATAATTAAAAAGAATGAATAATAAAAGTTCCTATTTTTCCGTCGACGACGTTTGAAAAAAGCAATCACACTTTTATCATTCAAATGAACCGGAAAGAAATAACAATATCTAGCTGACACTTTACCATAAATTGCTACCGTTAAGGGGGAATCCCACCACATAGATATCTAATCTCGCATCCTTATTACCATGAAAACAAAAAAAAAGCAACAAAATTAATTAGAACCCCTTTTAAAACAAGTCTCACACAGGAAACTATAGCGCTCATCGGGTTGTGGGCGACAGTATAAATTAAAATGGAACGATTAATTCTTCGTACTAACATAACATTTACATATTCGGGCAGTTACGGGGGACTTTTGATAAGGCAGGGGAGCTAATTTCATACAATTGTTGCGTTGAGATTAAAGGGGTAGTTTTTTCGCGGGTGCTTGGGGTACATACCTATACTGTTTGGTCATAAAATATAGACTTGTTAGTAGGGGGTTGTGAATGGAGGTCGGTAACCCTGGAATATAATACAGTAAATTGCAAAATATAAGAAGAACATCCATAGGCTGGGTAGAAAAAAACATTTGCAGCCCTGCGGCAAGGTGGGTCGATGATTTGAAGAATGTGGCTGGAAGCAGATGCATGCGGACCGAAATAGTACTGAAACTTAAGCCACGTTCAGCAGTAGACGGCCATAGGCTGATTTTATATTATATTATTTTAATTATATAATGCCAGCCATACACGATGAACATGCGGGCGGCGAGTAATGGGCAACTCGCCACGCGACCATGGACCATGCCCGGGTTGACGGCGCGTTGTTCCACGCGCGCCTCAAAAAGTGTTAGCATGATGACGGGGCCCCCCTCTAGAGGGCCAAAGCCTGCCGGGGTCGCGGGACTTATCTCATTACCGTGACCCCGGAACATAAAGGGCTATTGAAGGACACCGTGGATTTTAATCAGTACAAGTCTGACAGTCCCTCTCGCCCTGCCCTGGGTGGGAGGACTCATTTGATGATTTTACCACGATAAAAAATAAAAAAAGCCATACACGATCTTTTTCGGCTGGCACGCCGCTTCCAGTACGTTGCTGAGAGTTCATGGTTATCAGAAGAAGACTTGTAATGCACAGTGCACACTGATAGCTATACTAATTGATAGTAAACTGGATCCTGGGTAGCCGGCATAAGATGTAACCCAGAACATACATTTCAGACTCGATTTGCCGTACAGTTAAACTGCCATGCAAGGCGGACGCTAACACTATCAGTGACTATGTATTGCATGTACATCTGCATTAAATTAGTAACCCCCTCACTGCTACTACTAAGTTATTTGTATGCGTGAGTGTTAATCACTACCCACACAACTAATTGTTGTTTACGTCCTTATCTAAACATCAAGCAGTAATTAGTCGCACCTGAATCAGATTGGAATGTTAATCGTACTACTTGTGTGGTCTGAAATGCTAAATGGACATAAATAGGCAAAATGACCGAAAAAAATGAATTAATCCGAAAGTTCACATGTTTTTTTTTGTTACGTACGCCAGAATTTTATTAAGGAAGTTACGACGCCTTTAAAATTCGCATTATGTCACTCCAATGTATAATTTTTCCTAGTTCTGACGTCATGAGCCACCACTCTCGAGTTTTGATGCGCTTTACTTTAGTTTTACAACGCACATTCAAAAATCATCAGATCCATTGTCACATACAGTCCCATCTAAAAGAACTGGTGACCCCAGTCTATCAAACTGAATTTATTTAAAACTTGCAACCCAATCACTCTAGTACTGAGTATACAATACGGTTCCCATCAAATGCTGGCACGGGCGGGCTCAGTCTGATTCTATTAGTGCCAAAAATCGGCTACACGAACAAAAAATGTCCCCTGCCGGTCCCCACAAAAAGTAAGCTTCAACATACAGGGGGACAAATATCCATTAATGGGTCTGAAATGGATGTGGAGCCAATGTTCGTCCGTTGGGCCAACGTTGGCTGGATTTTATTGAGTGATGATCAGAGATAGTTTTAGTTTGGGAAGATGAGAACAATAAGTTATTATTCTTGAGTAAGTAATTAATTAAGTTTTTGTGACCTCGACCATTGGTATTATGGTCATGGTCGCAATACAGTTGTAATACGTACTTAGCTACTAAGCACTCAATAAATCTACGGATATGCCTTGTTATGACGTATTTGTAAAAAATACGGTCTTGAAAAGTTAACAGTACTCGTATATTACGTATGCAAAAATGCAGTAAAACAACAAATTAATACAGGCTCACGCTGGCGCCCAAATTGCCATCGACGACTACAATAGTCACAGTATTCATATTTTTGTATTGTAAACTCTTGTGTTTATGATAAACTTTTAACACTTGAATTTGGGTCAAGTATATATAAGTCTTCATATTTCTCATAATGAGACCGTGACTGTGGTGATGGTTATTTGCTTTATTTTAACGTTGCCCCTTACTAGGAATTTCTCCTGTATCGTGGGTGTGTTTACAAACATAGAAACTCACAAACACACAGACCCGGAACAACTATTTGGTCTACGAGTATATCGGTCTTGTTTAAACAGTTCTAACATTCATTTTGATTAAATCTAAAAGCTACTTTTAGAAAGTGTTAAAGGGCTCCTTGCAAAAACTACTCGTTTTCTCAATAATTCGTCTCTAAATATCCATTGACCCCAACCAACACTGCCACAAACATTGGCCAATACAGTCTGCCTATACAGTCTGCCTATAAAACGCAGATGCATTTGCCATGTACAGAGAAATATATTTTCATAATATACGAGCATTTTATTGTCTCGTAAAACTGGTAGATGATGTTATTATTTATTCTTTATGGCCGGTATTTTTATGAATGATATATTGTGTAAAAATATCATCGTTTTATTGGAATATTGTGGTGATGGCAATCTGAAGTATTAATATACTCAGCCGCTTTATCACTTTATAATTATAATAAAGGCAAAGCAAAGCTAATGGCGTAAGCTATGTAGTGCTATATGTATAGGTAACTGATATTTATCAAAAGAAAGATATAAATTCAACACAGGCAAGGCAAAACGGCTCTTCCAGTTTGGAACTCATATTCAAGTATTTTAACATTACGTATTCTAGATTTAAGGGCTGTATTAAAATTCTCTTGAGGCTTTACAGACTTCTCCATATTCAAACAAATGAATCGATGGATGTTTGTTCACTGTACAACCAAGATTAAGCCATAGAATACTTTTTACGCCGGTAGTTATACGATCCTGTGGATGTCGCGGGTAAATGCTAGCGTATTCATATTCAATTAGTTCATTAAAGGATATGGCTATAGACTCCTCACTGAGTGCTTTTAGAGCAAACAATTACGCAACTATTAGTAATTAAGCATATTAGCGGCATCATATTGGTAACTAATTGTTCTTAGAAGCACTTAAGGGACGATTAGATTAATTGGTTGAACTATGTCTTAAGTGTGTTGGTTTGAAATTTACCTAAACATGAGTGCGGTAACTGAAAACTACCTATTTACTAAATCAACGTGGGTTTCACCAAGAGATAATAAATTGTGTTTTTTCTACATATTGATCTCATACATAAACTAATTGAATTCAGATGAATTCAGGTTACTTGTTGAATTCCTATCTGTTTCATCCTTTTCACACATTTTGATGAGTTTTTACAATAAATTAGTGAAATTATCGAAAGTTTCATAAATATAATTAAACATTACTAAACTTTAATTTCTAAAAACGTATTTTTAAAACTATGAGAATTAGAAGCAGAGGCATATCACAAGATTACCGTATTATATATACAGCATACTTGAAGTATTTACTGCGTTTATTGTACAGAAAATGTAAAAGCACATCTAGTGTTTAGTCTAGTGAACAAAGAACTATATTTCATCGAATTAACACCAAAGTTCCCGTTTGCTTTACGAGTATGACTATTAAAACTATGATTCGTGATCAATAAAGTCCCATAACCAGCTCAATAAAGTGTGAAAAGCGACGTCAATAAAAATACCAATAACAAAAAACAATAGGACATCACATCCTCCATTAGACTCCCACCATCAAACGAACATAAAATAAGCCATGAAATAATATCAAACATCGATATTCCGCCATTACAACAATGGCGACCAAAAACTTTTTATTACAACCAGATGCGGTTACAACGGGTAGTTTAAGTAAAGAGATTTGTCCCAAAATACGTGAAAAAGTTTATTATTGGGAAAAGTTCTGTTTGTGGGTGATTAACTGGTGAACGGAAAGAGGCTGTGTTGTGAGGTCAGTGGGTTAGGGGTGAGAGGTTCGATTAGAGTTGCTTTATCAGTGTTTTACTTGAGGGAGTAAATGTATTAATTTTTTTAATACAAATTTCGTTTTTGTAATACAAGCATTTTGTTTCGCATTTGTTATGAATGTCTAAAGTCGTACTGAAAGATTTTTCGCTTAATGATTTCATAAAATCTGTAACATCAAACTCAAATTTCAATTTAAATGTTAAAACAAAATTCATTACATATCTGGCTAATCATACGGCATAATAACTGATAATTTTTTTTATAAGCATAATATTCGCATTTTATTATTAGTATTTTCCTAAATTACATAATTATACACAACTAAATCTTAATATTTACAAAGGATATTAAATTAAAACTAAAATACATTAATTAAACCTAAATATTTACAAAATAAAAAACTATGACATAAAACCAATTAAATAAATTACACTATTATAGAGCATCGAAAAACTCATAAATAACTTGTAAAATATCTTATTTATAACATAATTATAAGATACAAGTATTTTAGATGAAACTACATATTTCCTATCTGATCTTCACAATCTGGTGACTGTTTTAAAAACAGATAGATAGCGATTTTATCCATGTAACTTTTAAAAAATGTTGCCAATTTTCATCAAAGTCAAATCGGTAAAAACTGAAAACGTACGAATCAAACTGAGAGGTTCACTCTCGCATTTATACCTTCCACGATAGATACATGGTTATTAAGGTATGTTAGGAACGAATATAATACATCGGCCTTCGCCCTTTTTAAGGAGATTAATACTGGATGAGCCTTATTTTTGTATGCAGAGCGGATTACGAGCCGCAGACGAAAATGTTCATGTATAAAATGTAAAGGAATTGACGTCTACTGAGCTGCAAGGGAATATGCTTTTGAAGGTAATGATGTCAGGAATGCCATTACTCCTAATTTGGTGTGTATTAGCTGTGGTATTAGGTAGATGTAAAGGGGTTTACTGTGCGATCAGACAAAGAGTAGAATTCCCTGCCGGCGCGGCGTCCGTATTTCCCGACAGCTATAACCTTGGAGTCTTCAAGTCAATGTCAAGCTAGTTTTTCAGAATACTTAGGTAAGTAGATAAGCATACCGATATATTTTTATCAAATAGCATGTTGTCATTAATCCCATCCCTTAAGAATTCCTTGTAGAAAATCACAACATAATAATTATAATGTAGACACATTCTCTTCTAACCTTTTTTAATTACCGTATAAAGGCGATGCCTTCATTGTGCGCAACCAAAATGTCACAGCTTAAACGATTATGATATATCAAAACAAAAAGGGTAAATTAAACAAACATTTTTACCATTTTCTTTTACCTGCTCCCTAATTACTCGAAACAAAACGCATCAACAATTAATTAATTAAAATACCTCTTACATTAGTCATTCATCATAGTAGACACGGTATAATTGCGACCCCCACTCACAAGACCCCTGGGACGGGGGCAAGGGGTCTTTAATTGAACTATCCTTGTAATAAAATTTAATCTTTGGGCTCTTGTCTTATCTGCGTTTATTACTTGGGGCTTGAGCTTGGTTTCATATTGAATTCTAGGCCTAGGAGCTAGGATGACAATGATTGATGAATGAAATCGGTATAAAATTTTTGATTGACAATGTTGCTTTTCGAGGCGCTGTTAGCTTGTATGCTACACTTTTTGACTAAGGCCTCATGCTTCATGAGCCAATATGAACCACTCACCATTTGTTCTGACCTGGTCATCCTATGAGGTCATCACCTACGAGGTATGTTGTAATGCCTGGCTGTAATGGTACCACATTTTGATTAATTTGGTTTACACTCTACCAAAATGTATCTTTCTTACGTGTATGATTCTTTGCTGCTTATATATATTATGTTCTCATTGCACTTCTCTTCAACGAAAACTTTTACTATAATTAAATTTAAGATTAACGAAAACTAAAGTTTATACAACGAAAATAGAAATAATTCATCACAGAAAAAAATCAAGCGTCCATTTTCACAAAACCATGGAAATTCTGTGAATGAAAAAACAACCAGCCACCATTGTACATTTGAATTCGTAACGCCAATCCAAAATTCCTGCAAAATATCCATAGGTATTGAACATAAACGTTCAGTACAAGTTGCGTCGACCACTATGCGAAATCACCGGAGTGCTGCCCCCTAGCGGCCGATTATGAAAAGAGTCTGATGAATAGACCGACCACATTTTTTTTTCATTTTGTGAATCGAACACGGACAAAAGTTTTGTTAGGTTTGGTTCACATTGGTGAGAGTTGTGTTTGAATTTTGAGTTTATTTTAATGAGATTGTTGAATATATTTTTCTGTGGTAAGCCATTACGGGATATTCAAAAATTCGTTTTTTATTTATGCCATTTAGAAATTGCATGGAGACTAAAATTTAGTCTCCATTACGTGATTTCCCAACTTACTGCAATTTCTTCATTACATGTCAACTAAAGTTATCATTACGTATCTAGTTTGGAGAAAACAATGAAATACGTCTTTACGTCACAAGTGATTTATTGATCCTACGATTGTTTTTGAAACTACTACAGGAAACAATTTTATATGATTAGTCTATATTTACATGTTCCGCTACAATTTCACTTCAATTGCATAGTGTGAGACACGCCCAACTAGATGAAGGAAACTTCGTTAGACTGAATGAGTATGACAAAGTACAGATTTTGTTTGGTTTAGCACAGTTTGTGATCGGCTTTATCTAGCAGTGGACTATGTTCATCTATAGTAGTATAAAAAAATACATCATATGTGGCACCCGGAGACTGCCGCGGTGAAGCTATTGCATAACATTTTATTTTATTTTAAAAGAATAAAATCGCCTACCGCGTGTATTTAACGAGAATATAATTTAAAAAGTTTGTGGTGCACTACTGTAATAAAGAACTTCTTTGTTGTAGGAGAATTTTATAAGTAGGTTTCATTGTGCAAAACTTCTTTTGTAGCTGGCCGTTTAGAATCAGTAAGAAAAAGTAAATTGTTTTTATGACGGATATTTTTATGATTGCCGAACTCTCTCGAACTGATATGATGTTAGACGATGCGTGGTGTCAGGTATTTTCCTTAGGTTTTTTGGTTTTTTTTTATTCGGTCGCCGGCCGCGCCGCGTCACGCTCAGAGCCCGCGATAAAAGCTACGCAATAACTTAAAATCAGACCAAAGTACAACATAAAAACTTTCTGACAGATATTCCAATTAGAAGAGAT
Source organism: Agrotis exclamationis (assembly GCA_950005045.1). NCBI lineage: Eukaryota > Metazoa > Arthropoda > Insecta > Lepidoptera > Noctuidae > Agrotis > Agrotis exclamationis. The sequence continues at coordinate 21,740,611 of OX465433.1, read as the reverse complement.
TTATACGATTTTTCAACCGATCAGTATGTTCACACCTTAACAATCAAAACTCCACTAGAGTATTCATAAACACACACAGCACAACGCACGTAGTTTTTATTGGGTGAGCAGTATTCACTGCGGCGCGTTAACTTCAGCTTTTTGGATGAGCAGTGAATGCACAATAACTCTGCCTCTAGTGGGTAACAAGTTTAGGTCTCATGGGGATTGGTTTCTGTCTTTTTCTTATTCTTCTACCAAATTACACAAAAACGAATGGTTTTGTAGCTGTTGAAGTTAAGTTAGTACATTTTTTTTCTTAGTTTTTTCTCTAAATTCTAACTACAAATATACTTTTGTGCGTCTAAAAGCACATAAATTGATCATTCCTATATTATCAGCCTATTGCCGTCCACTGCTGAACATAAGCCCCCCCCCCCCAAAAAGCGCCAATCATCCCGATCCTGGGCAGCCCACATCCATCCGCTGCCAGCCACCTTCCTTAAATCGACCCATCTTGCAGCAGGGCGTCCTACACTACGTGTGTCCATTCGCGGTCTCCACTCTAGCACATGTTTGCTTCATCTGCCGTCTGTCTACGGATGTGGCCGGCCCACTTCCACTTCAGCAAGCTGATTCTAAGCGGAACGTCGGTTACTTTTTTGGTTCTCTGGCGAATGACTTCGTTACGAATTCTATCTACCAGAGAAACACCGAGCATTGCTCTCTCCATTGCACTTCGATCATTCCTACTTTATTCCTATTCCAACAATTCGCACTAACCGCTTCCAAACGTCTTCAGTAATGCGCACAGCATCAAAGTTAGAATGAATAAGCTTCTTCTGGATAAGCTCACTCTATCGTCGACTTTGTCACCTCCTCACCCAGACTAGTGTCAAATTTCAGCACATGTTTTCAGAGTGCCAGACAGTATTGTCAATAACCAGAAGAAAAAATAAACTGATATCCTTTGACTGCTACACTGATTAGTAAGTTTCTACGATTCTGCAAATAATAAGCTAAAACCCTATAATACCTAACTTACCTGCTGAAATATCAGAGAACCGCAATAAATATTTAATGCAACAAGTAGAACTCAAACTTTGATTTCTGGTCAATGTCTTGACCGTCGGCTTTTGTCGTTTAAATTATTCATGCTCTGTTTTAATTTTCATTGAAGCAACAGGTAATAATGTTTATTAATTTCAAGTTAAATCAGGCCAAGATTTTTTTAGAGAGAAGAATGTAAAAGTGATTACAACGTTGTCAAAGTCATGAAAACCAATAGGATTTTCAAAGTATGTATAAAATATTTTCATTGATTTTCACAAGTTCTACTTCAAACAAAAAGGTTAACTCCTCAACTTTTCTCATATTCCACTAAATATTATTATCGATAAAATAATGAAAAAACTTCAAAAGGCCATCGAGTGTGTCGAAAAATCGTCCGAAACGACGATAACCATAAAAATAAATGATCGAAAAATTCTCCAATCGCTATCACCTGATGCCGACCTTCATTCTAGCAAAATTATTCCACAACGAAATACATTGCGTGGCATCTATGATCGGAGTAACAGTTATTTCTTGTACAGCGATCAGTGGAACGGGAATAAAACGATAAAGTTGCCATTGCCATTTTCGTGGTAGCACTGCCAGGCGAGTAATGCGATCGCTTTTTATCGGAGAAACAACCCGATCTTTTTATGTTAAAGAATCTTTTTTTCTTGTATCACAGAAGTATATAATTTCTTTTGTAATTTAGACGATGAATGTATTTTTTGGTTCATTAAATAGGAGAAAAGGAACAGATGGTATTTCTATATTATATTCGGTTTGATTAAGGATCGGGATTTTGGCGTAAGGTTTTTTTTGCTGTGGATTCTAAAAATGGATTGTGGAACGGGTCAATAACATCGGATGTGTTAAGATATCTCTTTTTCTAGATTAAAATAACATCAAATTAATTGCTTATTTGCTTTAAAGAAGACTAGAACTAGAATTATGAACATTACAATTGTTAAAGTTAATTTCTACCAATTTATTGTAAGAGTTGACTAATCGGCGATTTTTGCCGACTATTTGCCGACTACAAATATAGCGAAATAGTGGGCTTCCTGTCTTTTGCTTTTCGGTACATTTCTTTTGTTTATCGACACACTACATCAAACTGATTTGTAAAGTCCTACTTATACTTATATATCAGTTAAAGAATGACAGTTGCGATTTAAATTTAAATCTTCGAGTCAGTTTTGCAGAGAAGTTTAAATACGCGAACAAAGTCAAACGCTTCACCTAGCATTAATACAACCACAAAATCATTAAAATACCCGCCACAAAATAATAACTCACACCTATCAAATCATAAAACATTAAAATTAATTACTCACAACCAAATGATCAAACAAAACAAAGGTGAAACTTATTCATTAAATCATTATAATTAAAATAATTGTTGGCGTCATTAAATTAGTGGCTTTCGTTAGTTCCATACACGTTAATGATGCCATGTTAATTCAATGGGATATGTTTGTTTAGTTTGTGTATGATTGTACGTGGGTATAAGTTGTATTGTTTTTGGTAATGGGGAGACATATCTTGGGAGCATCGCTTATTGACGATTATGGGAGTCAACCATTCAACATTTGCACGGATCGACTATTGAAGGGAAGTTTTGGCGGTCCACGTTTTGTTGTTCTACGTGTTGTGACGCAGAGGTGAATGAACACGTGTATTTATGGCATGAAAAGAGGGACAGGCAGATTTTAATCAATATCAATTCTATGTAGAGTAGTGTTAGGTACATACTTGCAGTTTTGGGGTAAACGTAACACAACAGTAAAAAATTAAAGCTAGACATATTTAATACGGGTTGCGGTTCTGAAAGGACACTTTGGCAAAAGATATTGTCAGAAAAACGACAAAATGGATTGACGATCGCATGTAAGAGCAGTTCAGGAAATTATTGGACATAATGGCGGAGGTCTACCTATACTGAGCAGCAGTTGGACTGCCAGATGATACACTAGGCGGGCCTAAAAGCCCGAATATTTAAATTCACAGTGAGATTTTTGTCACTACATCTCCCTGAACTAATATAACCCGAAATAAATAAAAGCTCATGTATCATAAAACTTTTTCACTGATATACGAGTATCTACAGTCGCGCGACTTTTGGAGAGAGTGCGCAATCAGCTGGTCTGATCTGCGGAGTGCTGCTTATCGAGACGAAGTTAGGACGCGCCTTATATCAGATATGCGCTATGCAATAAATCGCGGTTCAGATTTGAGAAATACTTTTCAGAATTTAGGGAAATGTATTTTTTGCTACATTTTGTTTCACTTCGCTGTAGAATATCTACATTATTGTCTAATAAATGATGCATAAAGGCTATCTTTACCCAACTTTATTAAGGTCGTTTTCTAGAAGAACTGAAAACCAGTTTCTACTTCTAATGATTTAACTATAAGTATAAAGTCTCAGCACTAAAATGATCCGTAGGTTCCACTTATGACCACTGCGAGAAATATTGCGAGGTGCCGTATGTAGAATACCTCCGGAGAAGCGGGATTAACGAGCAAACGTGGCCCCGGAACGTAAAGGACTATTGAAGGACACCGTGGATTTTAGTCAGTACAAGTCTGACATTCCCTCCCGCGCTACTCTGGGTGGTGACACATTCGATGATTGTACCACGTAAAAAAAGTAGAAAACTTGAAATACTTCAGATATTTAACAAGCAACATTCATCCGAAAAAAAAGTCTGATATTTTAAAATATAATAATAATATTCCACAACTATCACACAACGCCATCTAGTCCCAAGCTAAGCAGAGCTTGTGTTATGGGTACTAGACAACTGATAAACATACTTATATATTTCTAAATACATACATATTATAGATAAATTACACCCAGACACAGAACAAATGATCGTGCTCATCACACAAACATTTGTCCTGGGTGGGAATCGAACCCACGACCTCCGGCATAGCAGCCAGGGTCACTAACCACTAGACCAACAGGCCAGTCAATTAGTAATATTATATCTTAAATTTTATATTAATTTTTGTTAATCCGACATAGCAGGATGTATGCAAAAAAAGTATGTAAAAAACTTATACGTTCCTAATGAAAGAATAAAGACATTATAAAAAAACCTTATAAACAACCCTCTTTCCTCACCTCATAAAGGATACAGCATAAAAATATCAAAACTGTATCATGTCGTTGAAAATAAAGTAGAAATTCCGCAAAGTTTTCATTTTCAACGCTTGTTTGGAACGCGCGTAGCAACCGTAGCGGTTCGTAGCATGAAAAAAACTGCTAACAAAATCCCTTGATGCAGTCCCAGACGACGTAGGCGGCGTAGCGCGTCGTAGCGCTATGTCGCGGGTACTATAAAAGTTGTGTGCGGAGTTAAAAATACTGAATGAAGTTTCTTTGGAGAAGTACTTTGTGTGCAATTTGATGTTAGGGTTCTGTATGAGGTGTTTAAGTTTTATAGGCAGTGGGACGAAGTTTTAAGTTATAAACTGTACGTTATTTGTGCGTTATGCAATAGAAATTTACTTTTAAAGTTAACGTGCTGTTGAAGTGTTGAAGTTAATTAATTCTTACCTGCTTGCACATAATTGGTTTCTTGACCACATAATCTGCTCATTGAAAAGAAATGTTTTATTTATTTTCAATAGTTTTTCAATTAATCATTCTAGTAAAAAATTACTAATTTCCTTCGATTATTCAAAGTAGTACTTCCCACTAACAACTGCTTAGAGCCACAACACAAACTTACACATATGTCTATAAAATAAAATAAAAAACAAACATGAGACGTAATTCACACTTGCACAGTCAAAAGTCACACTCTCAGAATAATTTTAAGACCCATAACACTGCAAAAATAAACAGCACCCAACATCAAACTCCGTACCACTCTATAAACTCCGTTTTACTGGGGAACCCTATGGAACACCCACACACACACACACCCTGCGTGCACACACACCCACACATACGTAGTCCCCAACGTCTCGACACTCCATAGTTGTCGCGAAGTTTCTCCGCAAGAAATGTTTTATTGAGCCCAATGTGAGTCCCTCTCAAAATGCTATCAAAATGGGAATTGAGATAAAATATCTGTTGGTAGTAAAGATTGGTGGAAGATGAATAAGATTATGGTTTTCAATTGAATAGTGTGATTATGTTTGTTATTCAATTAAACGAGTAGGAAAAAGTTATACTTCAGAGACGTATAAAATCAAAAAGAATAGCTACTTTACAACAAGAGAAATCTGGATCGCACTTTGAAAATAACCCATGTTGGTTGATTCTTGCCTAAGCTTGACTTGCCTTGCTGATGCAGTGGCTGAGTATTCTACTGCTGTCTTCCATTACCGCGGAAAAATACGTTTGTATGGCCTACAGATAGTAGTTTTGGGTCTGACTCAGATTTTTGTAGGCGTACCCAGGAAACGTACAACAGAAATTCTCAGCGTTAAAAAAGTATTTAAATCAAGAGACAAATATGTAATTCAAAAAATCCTTTACAACCAGAATGCATTATTCAAACAATAATTTCTACTTTATATTTTGACCAATAAACCTATACTTAAAAATAACAACATACTTTCCGAAAGGTTTATTATTTTTGACAATTTAATAACGGACTCATCGAGAGCGGCTGAAGTGTTTTGTGTTTAATAACGTTCAGTAATGAGATACTTGACTGTAAAAGTACTTGTCGTTATAAATGTAAGCAAAATACAATATGAAATAAAAATTTAGTACTTTTGTAGTGTTTTTGAACATTCATAGATAGCGCCTTAAGGTGTTCCAAAAGTTGGTAAAAAGTTAAACTAAAAAGGTAAACTTATTACTGTATTCGTTTAGTCCCAATTTAAATCCATTTTTTTTTTGTTCACGGAGAGGCAAAAAGTTTTTAGATTTTCCATTTTCCAATATTATATACATGGGTATAATTAAACGAATTGAGGCATAACACAAATCTACGCGAATTTATGTGGAATGAATAATTCGATCCTGCTCACGGTCGCTTTTTTCTTTTCACAAAAAATATTTGAATACTAATCTTTATTAACAAACCCTTTTTAACTATACAGGGTTATTTGAAAAACACCAACAACCTCTTAAGAGGTCATTCCACTCATTATAATGAACAATTTTTACTATGGGACCAAACCCGAAATTGTGAAAAAAAAGTCAGGTCAAAGTACATTTTGACGAGTTCTGCGAACATAAAGTACGGAACAGCTGATTTTTATTTTCGTGCTTTCAGGTTTGGTCCCATAGTAAAATTTGTTCATTATAATGAGTGGAATGACCTCTTAAGAGGTTGTTTGTGTTTTTCAAATAACCCTGTATAGACTTAGGCTACTTATACACACCATGTTAGACATAGCTCTACACACTTAATCATCACAAAATTGTGCTATTTAACTCTAAAAATACACAAACTAACAATTGATACTGATTGATCAATCCCACACAACAGCATTATTCTTTACACACAAATAAAGACCCCCATTCTTTGACAAAACATCTATTACCTGTATAGACCCTCGTCATTACACAACCGTCCGCCAAGCAAATCGCGGCCCCGACGTAATTGGCAAATATTTAAATAAAATAATTAGTCACCCAAACAATAGACTACCAACCTTATACATACAGCTTTAAAGTTGAAATTCAAGTGGGACATCAAGCAACTCGTTAACGCTGTACCAATATTGAGACAGTGCTTGGTACAGGAATTATTGACGAATCGTGTTTGTACGAAAATCGTTGAATCAGGCGTTGTCGGGAGTAGTTGTCATATTTACGCGACTGTGTGTAGTACGAGTTATATTTTAATCGGATTTGTATTATTTTTGACGTGTTTTGGATATGACACAATATGGCGGATTTTATCTGGATTGTGAACGCGATATATATTATAACTTTTTTTTCAGTCCAATTTTTGAGGGAACTTTTTCCATGGTTGAAAGTCTGCATTCATTTCAACAATCTGTCCGAGCTGAAATTCAATATCACACGATTTGAAGAATAAACTCAGATTGTCTGCCGTCAACTGATTTTCTTTTTCGTAACATCAATGAACATAATTTATATACTTCAGAGTTTCATTATTCATTTAAGAATTTTGTCTCCTAACAATTTTCGTAGTTGTTGTCTCTTAACAATTTTTCGCCCTCACCCAAATCCATAACCTACAACACTTAACTTTGAATCCAATACGTTTAAATCCCAAAAATCTGCATAAACGATAAACATCTGGGAACTAGTTTATCCATAGGCAAGTAAAGCCGAGTGTTGACTGGCTACAACCCGATGCGGTCCGGATTAAATAAACAATTAGCCACGCGCCACATAAATGTCAAACGACCCTTGTAATCGCCTTCCGAACGATAGTGTGACCGCTGGCTTATGGTGGTTGGTGGCCGACGTTATAGCGATTTTACATTGTAAATAGTTCTTGGGTAAAGTAAAGCTGTTGTTTCCCGAAGTATTAAACGGTTTTTGTTAATTAATTAACATTGTTTAAGACTTGGAAAGGTTTTAAACCTGCAATAACACTGTGTCTAGTCTAATTTTGTATTTTCCATAAACATGACTTAAGAAGTAATACCGATATCCTATTTCCAGCTGAGCGCGTTAACGATGAATTTTACCATGCCCCATAATAGTTTTGTATAATTTTATTTTAATTTAGTATTTTGTATTGCTATAGTTTAATTAATATGAATTAATGTATTTGTGAAAACAAAATTTAATTTGGCATCTAATTTAAAGAATAACCTTGTGAAGGAGGTAGGTATTTATGATGACTTAAATTCCTATTCACTATAAAATTTCCTGCCGCCACTGGCAACACACCCCAAAAAACCGCACCGTTATCAATACACATTGTAATACAACCCCTATTAGGAGATACTACTGATAAACGGATAACACCGCCAGATAGCGATGTTGTTATTAAATTTCAGCGTTTCCACCACTATGCGACCGGCATTAACATTGTTTTGAATAATTGCCGCACGAGTTACTGGGAAATTTAATTATTGTACGTAATTTGTAGACCCATGCGTATGTAATTTGTCTGTCCGATTTTCATGGGAATCAAGAGACAGTAGCGAAGCCTTTGTTATGACGACTCAACTAGTCTAGAGCCGATCACCAATACTTCAATGAAAATCATACTGAAATAAGTCTACAAATCATGAAACGATACTTGATGTGTAAACAAGTATCGTTTCAAGAATCGCATCGGATTGGGCTCATCTAGTAATATAGTGATGTCACTCCGATACATTCCAAAATTTTACTTATTTATTCATGCACCTACCTAATTTAGTAGATTTCAACTTTATCACAAAATCAGAAGAGCAGAAGGGTCATCTTCGCTATAAATAAATTAATCACAAATATACTACCACCTACTCTTTATTTCATAATACATATTATCTATCAGCATAATACGAGTACAAGTTTACAAGTAACAACCCTGGCCACAGGCATTTTGTAACGTATGAGTATCGAACCTGCAAATCGTTCAGCCGCAACTGGAATATTGAATCAAGCCGATATCTACTCAACCAATTAATTGTGTTCTCATCAGTCATAACTCAATCTATTTTGTGGGCTCTCAACTGATGTATACTTATATAATTTGCGGAGAACAAATATTGATTGTGATTCTGTCAGAAACTTTGGTAACGGAATCGGATTTATTTTTAACTATCGTCTGCCCGCGACTTCGTACGCGGATTCTGTTGCTTATGCCAGCGACACGGGGTCGTCAAAATCGGACATCTGATAAGTCTGATGTCCAATTTCAAGAGTCCGGATAAAAAAATAAATCGTAGTTTTAGGCCAAAACTCCGATTTATTTTTTTACCCGGGCTCTAGAGTATATAGTATAGTATAGTATAGTATAGTATAGTATAGTATAGTATAGTATAGTATAGTATAGTATAGTAAAGTATAGTATAGTATAGTATAGTATAGTATAGTATAGTATAGTATAGTATAGTATAGTATAGTATAGTATAGTATAGTATAGTATAGTATAGTATAGTATAGTATAGTATAGTATAGTATAGTATAGTATAGTATAGTATAGTATAGTATAGTATAGTATAGTATAGTATAGTATAGTATAGTATAGTATAGTATAGTATAGTATAGTATAGTATAGTATAGTATAGTATAGTATAGTATAGTATAGTATAGTATAGTATAGTATAGTATAGTATAGTATAGTATAGTATAGTATAGTATAGTATAGTATAGTATAGTATAGTATAGTATAGTATAGTATAGTATAGTATAGTATAGTATAGTATAGTATAGTATAGTATAGTATAGTATAGTATAGTATAGTATAATAGTATAGTAGAGTCAATTTTTTATTCATTATATTCATCGTCATCGAAAATTAGTTCAAAACTGTTACCGCCGTTACTGCGTGTAGGTACTTCCAGCTTATGTTATTTTAAAATATACAGTGAAATTAGTGATAGCTTTGATTTCCACATCAGGTGTTGAAGATCTTCAATTTTATACGTCAACAGAGAGTGCTTATCAGGCTGAACAACTCTTGCTAAGACGTCATTCCTGTATATGTTATAGTGTAGCTGGGCTCTTGGAGTTCTAAATAAGGTGTTCCAGATCTTCAATTTTTATACGTCAACAGAGAGTGCTCATCAGGCTGATCAACCCTTGCTAAGACGTCATTCCTATACACCGTGACTTTTTAGTCGTCTTACAAAAGTCGTCCACTTAATGTATCCGACCTAAAATACCTCTAGGCGAGTTTATTTTTTTTTAAATCGTTAATAATAATTTTTATTTTTAATAAATAGATACATTAGAAATATGAAACACCCTGTTAAAATGTTTACGTATCAATCTGTAGAGTATACCCACCCAGCGCAATGTCGAGTAGATCATTCCATTTCCATTTTCGTGCGTATCTAACTACGCCTTGTGTCATAATAACCAATTAAAGTTTTATTATTAAATTTTTCAAATCTCTTAAATACACATTTTTTTATTATAAACGTGTTCTAGTCATTGGATACATGAACTGGGCTGCTTTTGTAAGACGACTAAAAAGTCACGGTGTATATGTTATAGTGTAGCTGGGCTCTTGGAGTTCCACATCAGGCATCTTCAATTTTTATACGTCAACAGAGAGTGCTCATCAGGCTGAACAACTCTTGCTAAGACGTCATTCCTACATAATGTTAAAGTTTAGCTGTGCCCTTGGTGCACCACATCACATGTTCCAGATCTTCAATTTTTATACGTCAACAGAGAGTGCTCATCAGGTTGAACAACTTTGCTAAGACGTCATTCCTATATATGTTATAGTGTAGCTGAGCTCTTGGTGTTCCACATCAGATGTTCCAGATCTTCAATTTTTATACATCAACAGAGAGTGCTCTTCACGCAAAACAACTCTTGCTAAGACGTCATTCCTATACTTATATATTATGGTGTAGCTGGGCTCTTGGTGTCCCACATCAGGTGTTCCAGATCTTCAATTTTATACGTTAACAGAGAGTTCTCATCAGGCTGAACAACTTTGCTAAGACGTCATTCCTATATTATGTTATAGTGTAGCTGGTCTCTAGGAGTTTCACAACAGGTGTTCCAGATCTTCAGTTTTTATACATCAACAGAGAGTGCTCATCAGGCTGAACAACTTGGCTAAGACGTAATTCCTATATATGTTATGGTGTAGCTGGGCTCTTGGTGTTCTACATCAGGTGTTACAGATCTTAAATTTTTATACGGAAACAGAGAGTTCTTATTAGGTTGAACAACTCTTGCTAAGATGTCATTCCTGTAGGTATATATTATAGTTTAGCTGGGCTCTTGGTGTTCTACATCAGGTGTTCCAGATCTTCAATTTTTATACGGCAAACACAGAAAGTGCCTATCAGGCTGAACAACTCTTGCTAAGACGTCATTCCTGTATATGTTATAGTGTAGCTGGGCTCTTGGTGTTCCACATCTGATGTTCCAGATCTTCGATTTTTATACGGCAACAGAGAGTGCTTATCAGGCTGAACAATTCTTGCTAAGACGTCATTACTGTATATATTATGTTATAGTGTAGCTGGGCTCTTGGAGTTCCACATCAGGTGTTCCAGATCTTCAAATTGATTCTCTCAGCGGAAAATGCTCATCACGTGGAACATTTTTTGCTTTGGCACCATTTTTGTATGTCTTATAATTTAGCTGGTCTGTTGCAGTTCTGCACCAGGTGTTCAAGTTTTCAAGATAAATTATAGCCTATATGTTGGCCAGACTTAATACCTATACAACAAAAAAAAGAATCATTCAAATCCGTCCAGTACTTTTTGAGTTTATCCCGGACATACATACAGACAAACAGATAAACAGACAAACAGACAAACACACAAAAATTCTAAAAACTATATTTTTGGCTTCGGTATCGATTGTAGATCACACCCCAAGTATTCTTTTAAAAAATATTCAATGTACAGTTTTGACTTTCCTACCATTTTATTATATGTATATAGATTACTTGAAATGTAATAAAATGTTTTACGAATTTGAAAGCAACTCCGTTTATCATTTTCAAGCGCCTATATTGCTGTGCAGATATGGATGAATATGCACGAATATTAAACATTATTGTTATTTGTATCCGAAATAAAATATTTATAGGTCATTAAATAGTTTTCATCCCATGAACCCGTGAGATAATTTCCAAACTCAAATGTGGGCTCATGTGGCAATGTGAACTCAAAGTTGCATACAAATATATTTTAGAACTAGCTTATAATGGCGTGGGATTCAGTAATAGTAAAAGTAAGTTTAAGATCAGTCTCAGTTATCTGCCAATAAAAATCAGATCAAAATCAGTTCAGCTGTTTAAGAATTTATATAAAAAAAAAACCAATCAAATAAGTAAAATAAAAATGGCATAAATAAGCATCGTTCCATGTGCATTATGTACATACAAAGCTGTTATTTTGATATTTCCGCGCGCTCCCCAAGGAAACTGGCCGGGCCTAAGGGCAAAGCGTCTTCAATAACGCGGGTAATACCACGGACAGAAGCTAGTACGATTATACATATAATCTTAAATCCGGATGAACCAACACCAATACTTACCCAAATAAAATAAAATCATGAAAAATAAATTTATTTCCCTAATAAATTGTGGTGGAACTGAATAAAACCGCTTGTGTCCCATTCGATGGGTTATGGAGGCATTATGTGAGTTTATTGACTATAGGAAGCAATGGCCACTGTCCCGACGAAGCGAGTTTAGTACGCACTAAACTTGTGTCCGGCATTTTGATCGTAAAAGTATTTTGAACTTCTTGATCTTATAGCACTTTAAAGGGTGAATAGAGTAAGTATGTTATACTTTAAATTGGTTCTATTTTACGTTTGTTTATTGTGTGTTTAAAAGGGGCGCTTCTGTATGACTTAATGTAAATGAATAATCATATTAATCACTAATTAAAAAAAGCACTTTAAATAACGCTCGGATTTATTTAATGCATAGCCATAAAATCAACAATTTGAGGACAGATTATGGCAGGTAGCGCAAAGAAAACGTATCGAAATATAATTAAAATACCACAATGCTAAGACCTGTTTTGTTCACTGAATCAGTATTTAATTTCCTGAAAGTTCAGAATAATGGAATAGTTTATTACAAAAAATATGTGAGCAAGACTACTATAGTATAGAATCGTCATTCATGATAATCTGCGTTTCCCAAACAAATTTCACAGCAAACATACTTAAGTATATAATCATAAAATAAATAATCATCCTTTATACGTAACCCTGTCAATATATGGCTGCGATATAACCATTTAACGACACAATAATGTCATCCCCGCGAACCGCTATCAAAACCGCCTGTACTTTCATTATTATGCCTGTTATATAGTAGCTTTATTTACTACTGGGTAATGAACTAGACTGAGTGATAGTCAATTATAGTCATATTATCAATAGTTAATACGTGACTGAAATTTGACATTTCCTGTATCCACGATTAACTCTAATCGTATACGTAGCCATGCACTAAAATCTATCAGGTTTAAACCTACTATCTAAACTTAACCGACGTTGGTTCTTTAAATTAAATATGTATTAGAGTCTAGACCCGGTAACGATTAGGAAAAAGTTAAATATATAAGCTACCGAAAACTTTAGGTATTTTCTTTTTCAACGTTCTCCTACACTAGGAATTTGTTCCTTTATCGTTCGTTTACAAACATAGAAACATACATGCACAAACACCCAGACCTGGAACAACTACTTGCAGATCATACAAATATTTGAACCGTGCTGGGATCGAACCCGCGACCCGCACATCCGTCGATCGAAAAAGATGCACGTATTTAGATATTAAGGTGGGCCAACTATGACGGCGGTCGACTGGCCAACTAACGCACTAGTCAGAAAAGCCGATTTTTTTTTTATGCTAATGCATAGATTTTGTCGAGGGAGAGGGAGAGGGAGGAGGAGGAGAACGTTTCTTGACGTTTCACTTGATTGACGTGCCTAATTAGTACAGTAATGAATATAATAAATAAATAATTATAATTGCATAAGTTGATAAAAATGCTATGCAATAGCTTTAACGTGGCAGTTTCTGAGTCTATCAGCAACATCAGTAACATTTCATGTATAACCGGATCGTCCGCAAAATAAAATTCACTAGATCACACATAAATGTAGTCTGTGTTAGAGTTTAAAAAAGCTACTAAAATATAAACAACTAGCTTTTCCCAGCGGGTTCGCACCCCCACCCCCCCCCCCCTCACTCAGGACCAAAGCAGCTTTCAACTGGTGAAAGAATTGAAATTTGAAATCGGTCCAGTAGTTTTTGAGCCTATTCATTACAAACAAACAAAGTTTTCCTCTTTATAACATTAGTATAGATAAGGGTTATAATTGCATATCAATCACCAGCCGACTGGAAGAATGTCCGGTACACTAGTCGCACATATCTGCTATTAGTCGATAATACATTGTTTACCAACTCGCTAACAAGTTGGCCCAAAGTCTTTGCGGCACAAAGAACCCGCGCACTCAATCATGCCTGTCCGGTACACTGTCTTTACACCACAACATTTGTCTTGTAACGTTAGAGGGATACCAGACGGAGCAAAGCGTGTAGTTTTATTAGTTGACTTCACTAATAAGTTATATACCTACTTTTTTAGGGTTCCGTAGCCAAATGGCAAAAACGGAACCCTTATAGATTCGTCATGTCTGTCTGTCTGTCTGTCTGTCCGTGTATGTCACAGCCACTTTTTGTCGAAAGTATAAGAGCTATCCTGTTGAAACTTGGTAGAAAGATGTATTATAAGAACCGCATTAGGATTTTCACACAAAAATCAAAACAAAACAAATTTTGGGGGTGCCCCCCATACTTAGAATTGAAACTCAAAAAAATTTTTTTCACCAAACCCATACGTGTGGGGTATCTATGAATAGGTCTTTAAAAATGATATTGAGGTTACTAACATCATTTTATTCTAAACTGAACAGTTTGCGCGAGAGACACTTCCAAAGTGGTAAAAAGTGTGTCCCCCCCCCCCGTAACTTCTAAAATAAGAGAATGATAAAACTAAAAAAAATATATAATGTAGACCTCATCCAAAACTACCAACGAAAATTGGTTTGGATGGGATACAGTTAGCAGTTTTTGAGATATAGTACATTTTCAATAACCGCAAATATAACTTTGCCATTCATACTAATACTATGAAAAACAAAGTTATTTTTATTGTTTGTGTATATTACTTACTAATCTCAATATAATTAAATCTCTAATCTATGCTTGCTGCTACGGAACCCTTCATGGGCGAGTCCAACTCGCACTTGGCCGGTTTTTTTTTTTAAATAGAATGAGTTTATCCCAGTGGTCCACAATTCCTTATTTATTTGTTATCCATTTCCTCGGGTCCATGAAAAATTATAATATTTTTAAAAATTATATTCTTAGATTAATTCCCGACGCGCGACGGATGCACGAGATTTATCCAAAGTGCATTTTGAGCTGAATCTAACTTTAGGTTTTACAAGCTCTGTTTTAGAACTGTTTTTATTAATTTTAATTTCTACCACTAAATCATTTAAATCAACTCTATTAGTAAATAACGTTTATAATTTAATTTTATCACGATTATCCTTTAAACTTTCACCATTGAATTCACAAAACTGTTAATTTCCATCCTCCCGACCGCCGCAAGCGATCACTCGTTCCTACAATGTTAACACAAGTTGTACCGGCTGCAATCAGTTGCGGTGAGAGCCCCGACACCCCGACACCGCTGACACTCCGACATCGCCGACACTCCGTACACCGACCTGCTAGAGCATTCATAGTTAGCACGCGAGTTTGTGGATCAATGCTAAGTGGGTTTGAGTGCCAAAATGTTGAAATTAATCAGTTATATTTTATTACCGTTCAATACCGTTTATTTTTATGGCCTGTGTACGTAATGTTGTAGGAACTAACATGTAGTACTCCAACAAAAAAGGGAAAATAAATAGAAAAGAAATGAAACTATTAAGTGGCCCAGTTTTTTTTAAAGATTAGGTAATAAATATCGCAGCATGTCTCTTTCTACCAAAATCATCACGTCATTATATTCACAAATGTCGCTCAAAACATCTGAAAACACTTTACCTCATCATTTACAAACAAAATTAAACCTAATTACAACTTGATAAAGTACATTTCACGTTGTGAACATCCCAGGTAGACTATAGTGTTGTGAAAATGTAAAACTATTCAACGTAATTCATTTGTCCGGAG
Organism: Agrotis exclamationis; assembly: GCA_950005045.1. NCBI lineage: Eukaryota > Metazoa > Arthropoda > Insecta > Lepidoptera > Noctuidae > Agrotis > Agrotis exclamationis. Next base: position 21,724,781 of record OX465433.1, on the reverse strand, counting down.
AAGGTTCGGCGATACATTCGCTTTGTTTGTAAACAAACCCGAGGGGCGACGCTTGTTAAATTGTCTGTCTGTGCTCCTAACCTCGGTCCTGTGGTTGTTACCTTGTGCTACACAATAAATTACTTCCCTTTATTTTCTAAGCTGATTTAAATTCGCTAAGGAACTTTATCATTTATTTCTAGGAACAGTTTTAGAACTTATAAAATTTTCAGCCAGTAATCAATAAGTTAGTTAAGTTCTGAATAACTTCGTACAGAGATAACTTCGATAATCACACAGGATAGTTTTATTCCGGTATGAGTTCGTACATGGGCAACGACGCGGGCATAAGCTAATGTATAAATATTTTATTTGATGTCAACAACAAAATAATGCAGTTCTTTTGTCAATATTTTTTTTATACTTCACACAGACGGACACAAATTAAAGCGGTCTTAATTGCTTTTTTAATAAAAATCTGAAAATGAAACAGATACAACATCTCCATAATCTGCAAAACAAATGGAAAACGCTTTAAAATGTAAAACGCACGTAAAAGTATTGTCAGATTCCGCCGCATATTGGCGAAGTTTGCGCTCCGAGGCGGATACGTATCTACATAAGTTGCGGATATTGAAAATATTTTGCGGATAATCCGCGGATAGTGCGGTGCGCGGATACCGCCGCCTTTTCTTCGTGAAAAATGTTTTGTAGCGCTCCAAAGTGTCCAGCTTGAATTTTTTAAAAGTTTTCTTCACGAGTCTGTGGCTGTGGGATTCTCTTTTTAAAATTCAAGAATTTAGCTTGTATTGGCTGGTAAGGGGAGGACTATTTTCTTTGTTATATGAGTGTTGTACCGTTTTTAATAAGGTGTCGTGTATTTTGAGAAACATCTCAGCTTCTTTCAAAATTTAAAGAAACGAGGAACCGAGATAGCAGTTGTAGTTCATTTAGGTTTGCATGATGGTTTTAACCTTGCATGCATAACTGACCGCATTCATAACTGACACATGCACCGATGACTGAACAGTTTTACCACATACGCGTGGGGGTTTTGTATGATGGTTTTAACCTAGCACGCATAAAATCGACAAGGCATGCAAGGTTAAAACCAGCATGCAAAACCCTAACGTGTATGGCCGCCATTATAAAACAGATACAAAAGCACAATTAAAATAACTATTAAGTTACAGATTTTTACAACAAATTAAATTTTATGACTATTAATTCTAACAGTCCCCCATAATTCACTATCCCAGCATCCGACCGCACTAATCACAATTACCAACAGCATTGAACACATCGAGGAGATAGGGGCAATATGGATCACACGAGCTAATGTCACGGCAATAACGCGCGCGCCATCTGACGGCGCCTGCTGCTAATTGTCACTCGATAATCAAGTGCCAGCTGACGTTAGGGTTATTAGAAACGATAAATTCGTATACAAGCTAGGTTTAAAACAAGGGATATTGATTTTAAAGAAAAAAAATTAACTTTTAAAGAGCTTGTATTTATTTATTACTTCTGATGTTGCTGCTAAACTTTACGTTAGCTGTCGAACTCGTCGTGGGACTCCCTCATCAGGTAACCGTGACCCTGGTACGTAAACGGGCTATTCAAAGAACAACATAGATTTTAGTCAATACAAGACTGACAGTCCCTCCCGTCCCGCCCTGGGTGGGAGGACTCATTTGATGATTCTACAACGATAAAACAAATGTGTCTAACTCCCGGGTTTATGGGTTATTCAAGGAGCGCCGTAGATTTTAGTCAGTACGAGTCTGACATTTCTTTCCAGGGCGGGAGGACTCATTTGATTATTTAGTCATGTAAAAAAAGCTGTCCAAGTCAGTCTTTGTCAAAAACTATGGCGTTTCAAAAAAGACAAAATTCGAAAAAAATAATACTTTTAGGTTCACAGTCAAGGACTTTTTTTAAATAGCGGAAACTATTCGATGTTACGGATACGGAATGAAAAAAAATATACCCATGTTTTCATACTGCAACAATTATAAAACATGGTCCAGTAGACAGCCTACAACATAAAATAATGGTCTCGCATTCGAATATAAAAATCCTAACAGGGACTGGTGGAACAGTGTTGCATTTATTTTTATTCTCACTGACAGTTGGAGTCCATCTCGTCTGATTTGAGCTATTTTTGTTGAATATTTGTAGGTATTGTTTACTGAAAGAAACAGCAAGTAGGGTAGAACGCCCCATTATTCTAGCACTTACGTTTTCTGCTCAGAGCAACACGCGATTTTAGCCACTGTTTGCGTATAAAATGGCCGAGGCCATGTTGTACGCCAACAGTGGGGCATTTTGTCAACTAGGGCGTATTTCCGAAATTTCCCCTATGGTTCGTCTCTATGCGAGAACATACGCAGGCCTAGTATAGGTTGGTCAAGGTCACTAAAGTTTGAATATTAGGGAAACCTATTTCGAGACAATATTTCTTTTCTTCGTTCTCAGAAAAAAAATGTTGAGTTCAATTACAATGCCTTTTATCACTCGCAGCAGTATGTCACCTTCTCCCATATTTACTCTATATTCAATAAAGAATGGACATACGGAGCCTAATTATCACCCTTAGTACAGTCCTTATCTTTTAATTTGTTTGCATACAAAGCACACTCATACTCAAACTCTCATATCAAGACCAATACCTCTAGCCTCAGGGCTCAGATTCTACCACACTAACAAATTTAAAATCAAATATAACATAATCTGGCAACCCTGACCGCGACATGTGCGCCGTAATGTTAGTTGCTTCATCATTGGCTTATTGAGTCTGCTTCATAATCACGTGATTTATGATTGACTGTTACCGGCGTGCCGCATGCTGCTTCTCGTAAGTAACTGGAATGTCATTGACAGCTGTAGTGCTATTGTATGTTATGTGATTCTGATCTTATGGGTACTGGATTTGAAATAAGGAGTTATTATGCAAAAGAACCAAAGTAATCGACATCCACCAAAAGAATGGAGATGAGACCCACGTAGGACCATGCTTTCTTGTGGTAATCCAGGGTCAGTTATGTGGTCGCCAGACTATCGAATAACCGTGGTCTCGGTACGTAAAGGGCTGTTGAAGAACACCGTAGATTTTAGACAGTACAAGTCTGAAAGTTCCTCCCGTCCTATCCTGGGAGGGATATGGTATGGTGGATAGGACTGAATTGATGATTTTGAATAAAAAAGGTCGTTTATGTAGGTAACCATCACTTCAAATTCTTTGTTGACAACCTTAACGTCCAGCTTTTTAAAACCTCGTTCAATGAAGGTTATAGGAACTCAATGTATGGTAAAAGCATAAAACCTGGCAAACGGCAAACGTCAGGTCTTATTGCCATTTTAAAAAGCTAGGTTCTGCCCAGAGTTGCTTGGCTGGGTGTAGCGATTGTGAAAGAAAAGCTGCAACCCTGGCAAAAAGCAGTAGAGATTTTAGTCAGTCAAGTCGGACATGCCACCCTGCCTTCCACAGACGGAGGAAGTCCATGAGAATTTCATTCAGCTGTTCGCTGTGTATTTGGATTTTGACGTTAACATTATAATGTCATTATAAACTTTATCATAGCAATAAAATAGCTAAACTATTCCAACCCCCCCCTAACATCCTCTCCTCCCCAACCGCACACATTCACACACAACTCATCGGTATCAAAACAAGCGTATCAACTGCCATCGAGTGCTACGGCGGACATTAATAGGCCGTAACAATACAATATTGGTGCAGATAGGCGCGCTGCATTGCCCGCCCGCACTCAATCAATGCGCCTTATTGCAGCGGAGTGTGGCGGTGGTTAAAAGTAATTGTGTGTGTTCGAGATTAGTACAAACACAGAAGATGGGTTAGAAATCTATTCGTGTTTAATAATTTCGCAAGAAGAAAAAATACTAGAAAATGGGGTTACACACGGACCCAACGAAGCCGGTAAACGATGATTTTGGTATTTTTTCGGTAACAACCAACAATTATTATCCGCCTCATATTCAGTTTTAGGATACACAAAATGGTGAAAAATAATCATCCGAAGAACCTAGCGAGACCTGTAAGAATTCGAAGACATGTAACATCACTCAGCCTACACTGGGACTGTATGGTCCATTCTTTATAACAGCGATAATTCCTGTAACCCAGCAGTGAAAACCAGCAAAGATAAATCTAACACACATCACAAATGTGCTGAACAGACGACGGCGATTGCGTGCTCTAAAAACTAATTGGTACATTACAAAACAATCACAAGCATTGACTCGTGATGTTTCATTTAACTTATGTGTGATACAAGTATCACACCATTCCAGCTACGTAGTTCTTCACCCCCATATTGTATTGTAATTGCCTATTACAGTCTCAACGCCTACAGCCTACGGCAGCCACTCGTAAATCGACAGCTTTCATATATGAATACGTTTAATTTCATGTTATTTACACCGATTCCATATTTGTGTTCCATTTGTTATGTTCGCAATGGTAATTAAAATAATTGTTGTGTAAAATATTTGTGTTTATTTTAGCTTGTTTATTATTTGGCAATTTTCATTTCCATAATTTGGTTAGTTAGAATTTTATAGCAATTTAGAACTCCCTTTATAGGCTTCGCCGCAATAGGGTAAAAATAAAACAAAGGCTTTGATTCTTATTTCTTTATCAACTAGGTTTAGTTTTGCATCTTACTGGTGATAGTTCGCATAGTTGGCGCATTAACTGCCATTACCTGGTGCACTGTGTTGGGGGTTCTATTTTAGGAAAGAACAAAATATAATATAAAGTGTGGCCTACAATTAAGCGCGGCGCGACGCGGCGACCGAATCAAGAAATTCCCAAAAACCTAACGAAAAAATTTAAGGAAAATACCTGACACCACCTGACTACCTGAGACCTACTTATAAAATTCTCCTACAACAAAGAAGTTCTTTATTAAAGTAGTGCACCACAAACATTTTAAATAAATTATATTCTCGTTGAATATACGCGGTAGGAGATTTTTTTATTTTGAAAAAAAAAATGTTATGCAATGCTTCACCGCGGCAATCTCGGAGTGCCACATGTATTTTTTTAATGTAAGTATTTAATTTTTGTAGTCACACACGACTAGACACCAAGATATGAAAACTAGTATACGCTGACTGACTGTGAGGAAAGATCATACAAAGTTATACTGGTTTTGTATAGCCTGATGTGAAGCCGTGTGTATTACGAGTATCTTTTGAAATGCTGTCTGTTTCTCTAAACAACATAATGATAATATAATCTTTCTTTCGCCCCATTATAAGTAAAGCAATATATTTCTACGGTAGTAAACTTTTTGTTCTACGGTAGTCATAAGAAAAGGTGTAAACCCTACCGTAAACGTCCGTTATAACCGCGGCAGTAAAAACGCTATTAAACCGCGTATTATAATGGTTATTTAAAGAAAAACCATGAAAATAATCGCTTCCCTTCGCTTTTATAAAAAAAACTTGTTATTTTTTATCGTATGATCGTCTTTACCGACACTCTTGTTATTAACTGTTGTTTAAGTCTCAGATACAATTTATTTTTGTTATTTTTCTAGAATAATAAAAGACAAAGGCAAAACACGAAAAGTTATTAAGAAAATGCCCGAAGGAAGTTTTGACATTTATGATTTAAGTGTCTAAATTAAGCCCTGAAATTCTTAGGCAGTCTGTTTTTAATAAAAACTTTAATATTCTTAAATTGCTTTTTTATTTCAATCTTATTGTAAATTATTGTACGCTGTACAAGCCATCAATTACCCTCAATTGATCCACCATTGGGTGGACTACCACTGGGAGATCTGTTGGTAATGCCAAACATTTCACTCTGTGTAATTTATTGCTTTGCTTCTGTTTTAAAATAGCAAATGAAAATATGTCACATCTCTCAACCAACAATATTTATGCAAAACGTAGGTACCTATGCCCGTTATTGCCGAAATGACATCATTGAAATTGCGAATTATGCGACATAGGAGGGCAGAACACTAGCTTCATCTATTAGACTTACCGTGCAAAAAGAACTAGGAAAACGTAGTGTAGGGCACCCTTCGGCTAGGTGCGATGACCTCCGAAAGGCACCGGCAAAGACTGAACGAGGAAACCTCAAGATCGTACAGTGCTCAGTGGCGTACATTGCGAGATAGGTCTATGTCCAGTACAGCTGCGGACGGAATACAGGCCGATAGTGATGTGAAAAACCTCAATCCTTAACCTAATACTGTCACTAAGGGCGAGGCCACAACAATGCGTTGCGGCGTCGCATCGTAAAAAACTCTGAAGCCGCACAACAAAATTATATTGCAATCCGTCGACATTTTTTGCGATACTATGCCGCAACGCAGTGTTGTGGTTTCGCCCTAACGGGTTATCTTCAGTATTTATGAATTTTTCTTTCATTTTTTGAAAAACTTTTCCCCACACTAGGAATTTCTCCTGTGTCGTAGGTGCGTACTCAGGCCCGGAACAACTACTGTCAGATCATACAAATATTTGTTCCGTGCGGGAATCGAAACCGCGACCCGCAGCACGACAGTCGATCCTTCAGCCACTGGACCAACCGTGTCGTCAAATAGAACTATTTTGAAACCCCGTCCCTAAAGCCGTTTCTAAAATTTAAAATCGTAGATTCGATCCGAAAACCATGGATATTTTCATAAAAAAAAAACCGGCCAAGTGCGAGTTGGACTCGCCCATGAAGGGTTCCGTAGCAGCAAGCATAGATTAGAGATATAATTATATTGAGATTAGTAAGTAATATACACAAACAATAAAAATAACTTTGTTTTTCATAGTATTTGTATGAATGGCAAAGTTATATTTGCGGTTTTTGAAAATGTACTATATCTCAAAAACTGCTAACTGTATCTCATCCAAGCCAATTTTCGTTGGTAGTTTTGGTTGAGGTCTACATTATATATTTTTTTTAGTTTTATCATTCTCTTATTTTAGAAGTTACGGGGGGGGGGACACACTTTTTACCACTTTGGAAGTGTCTCTCGCGCAAACTGTTCAGTTTAGAAAAAAATGATGTTAGTAACCTCAATATCATTTTTAAAGACCTATTCATAGATACCCCACACGTATGGGTTTGGTGAAAATTTTTTTTTTTGAGTTTCAATTCTAAGTATGGGGGGCACCCCCAAAATTTGTTTTGTTTTGATTTTTGTGTGAAAATCCTAATGCGGTTTACATAATACATCTTTCTACCAAGTTTCAACAGGATAGCTCTTATACTTTCGACAAAAAGTGGCTGTGACATACACGGACAGACAGACAGACAGACAGACATGACGAATCTATAAGGGTTCCGTTTTTGCCATTTGGCTACGGAACCCTAAAAACAAAACACAACTTTTATTACCAACTAGGTAAGTACCACAAATCAAATCCCGCACCACTTTACTACCCAAGTACTCGTTTGATAATTATTTTTCTAATATTTACGGTTTAATTTCCCCTGGTGGATACGTTTCCTGGTGACCGAGGCGGGAACCGAGCCTGCATAAATTAATGCTACGCAACGATTAATTTTGTATTCGTTCACAAATGAAAATTAAATGTCTTGCGTTAGTTTGAATTATGGTGGGACTGTTCTGTCTGTTGTTTTAGATTTTAAATTAGTTTTATATCACGTGTTGTGCATGGTTATATTAATTTTATGGACGAATAGTAAATGTTAATAACAATAACTCCAAACTATTAAAAAATTAATTATTACTATTATCTCACGTCTCAGCTCATTTTGTCCTATTCTCCAAGTGTCCTCTCTCAAAAACAGCATTTTTTAAAATGGCCTTATCTCAAAATGCCCTTATATCATAATGTCCTTTTCTCTAAATGTAAGGAGTGTTGTGTTACAACTTTGGGTTATACTTATAAGATTAGAAAATTAATAATTTCCACATAACCACTCCATGGAGAATTCACGTGAACAAATTAAGCTGATTATACTATCCATCTGGGGTCCATTCCTGGACAAAATACTGATTCCGTATGTAATATAAGCGATTCGAAATCAGTACACAGCGCGTAAACTGTGACTGTGCAAACAAGAACATTGTGTTGTGACGTCACCGCGTCATCTCGCGAGGCGAGTCAACAACGCGCATCGTGAACAGGGGGTGTACTCTCTTAGCCTATCAACGAAAATACGGAAAGAAAGTAGAAACTTTTGAGTCAACCCTACTCCATAGTAGTTCTGAATTCAAAGTGTTGACAACACATCGGAAATCGGGACAACTGTCCAATCACGTTGTCACCAATTTTTGGTTTGCCACAAACTAATCTTATATCCGTAAGTGAATAATTCTTTATTAGTTTAAAAAACTAAAAAACACGCTTTTAGCACACACTAAAAATTATTCATTTTATTCAAACTTAATTTACTACTTATCCACCACCTTGGGACGGCCGCCATGTTGGATTTAGGTTACGTGATATTTTTTTCGTATCCCATTCAGCAAACCCTTTCGTTTAATACCCATATCATGGGGGTCCATTTCAAATAGCCAAACCGCCATCTTGGATGTCCGCCATGTTAGATTTAAGTCAGGTGACTATTTTTTTCATATTCCTGACAGCAAACCCTTTCATTTGATACCCATATCATGGGGGTGGATTTCAAACAGCCAGTCCGCTATCTTGGGGAGGAGATCCATTTTGGATTTGTAATGACGTTTCTTAGCTAGTCATGCATTGTCATCAGAACTCAGGGCGTGTGCAAAATTTTATCCTAATCGAAGACCGGGAAGTGGGTCAAATTAAGATTCCAAGATTTTCTAACATACATTATGGGTATTTCCCGACCAAGCCATACTAGTTCGGGCACGCCGCAATCGCGGCGGTAAGACCCCTCTTTGAGGAGTGGCTGGATAGGAGTCACGGCGTCCTGGCCTACCGCATGACGCAGGTCCTCACCGGACACAGAAGTTTCGGGAGGTACCTGTGTCTGATGAGAAAGGAGGAAACGCCTGGGTGTCACCACTGCGAAGATCGCCCGGAGGACACAGTAGAGCATACGGTGCAAGACTGCCCCGCTTGGGCAGAGCACCGACGTGTCCTCACGGCGGCGATAGGCGGAGACCTCTCGCGCCCGGCATTGTTCGAGGCCATGCTGCGGGGCGAGACGGAGTAGGAAACGGTCGCCTCCTTCTGCGAAGCAATCATGCTCGCGAAGGAGGAGGCGGGCCGCGTGAAGGAGAGGACAATGTCCTCCCTACACCCCACCCGCGGTGGACGCCCGCGGCGACGGACGTTGCAAGACGATCTCCGGCCACCGTAGGCGCGGGCATGCGGGCGGCAAGTAAAGGGCAACTCGCTGCCCGACCATGGACCTTGCCCGGGTCGACGGCGCGTTGTGTTTCACGCGCGCCTCAAAGAGCGTCAGCATAATGACGGGCCCCCTCTCTAGAGGGCCGAAGCCTGCCGGGGACCTGCGCGGGACTTATCTCATTACCGTGACCCCGGAACATAAAGGGCTATTGAAGGACACCGTGGATTTTAGTCAGTACAAGTCTGACAATCCCTCCCGCCCTGCTCGGGGTGGGAGGACTCATTTGATGATTTTACCACGCTAAAAAAAAAAAGCCATACTAGTTACAAGTGAAGCTAATATAAGCATGTTAAAAAGAGTACGAATCGTGTGAAACTACGACCGAACCTACGAGTTTCGTGTTTAAATAGTAGTACCCCAGAATGGCGGACGGATATTGATTGTTTTAAATTAACACACTGTTTATCGGAAACGTTCTTGCTTTCCGGGTTTTTATAGTGTTGTTTGATAAACAGACTAACAGGGGAAAGATAGCAAGGAGGGTGCAGCTGCCTTCCTTCCTACCTTCAATGCTCTCAGTGCATTGACAACCACAAACAGCCGTATACAAAAAAAAAATCATTACTGTTTTAAATTGAGGATCTTTTGTTTGCTTTATTTCATGATGCGATTAATCAGACTGTGCCTAAGTATCTGGCATTAGAGACAAACTTAAAAAGTAGATATTAGCTTTGCAAATAGCACTTAGCTATTTACAACTGTTTTTTTTTTCTTACAAACCGAAATGTTCATACTATCCTTGACCAGAAAATAATGAAAACAACAAAAAAAAAAACATATTATTCAAAGTGGACGATGCATCACGACATACGTTAGCTTTACGACAAAAATGACATTCAAGTTTGACACTGGAAACAAGTTAAACTTGCATAGTGACGTCACAATACACGTGGAGCACACAACGCAATGAACTCACGAGTGGAGTCAACGCGAGGGAAACTGATTGTTTTAGATTATCATGTGCTTCACGCTCGTTTTGAGGGGTAAGCAGGGCTTCAAGTGGTGGCTTTGAGTGCGTTGTGGTTCTGTTCACAGATTCAGTGTTAAGTTTTGGTTGAAAAAGTTTTTTTTTATTTTCGGCTAGACCAAATTCGGAACATTTTCTTCAGTGTTTAGACTGAACTTTGGTGAAAATTCATGTTTTTTAGAGATGACAAAAGTATGATTGATTGGATTTCTTACAAGTACTTATTAGTATCTTTTTTTTTCGTGGTAAAATCAACAAATGCGTCCTCCCATCCAAGACAGAACGCGATACTGCCCTGGGATCTGGAGGCGACTGCCCTCCAGCGCGTCTATGAGTGGCGCGTGGAGGCGCAGCGCCGGGGTGTAACCCCGCTGCCCCGAGAAGTCGAGGCGCGGCGGGAAGAGCTCCGGTGCGATCTCAGGGCAGTATGGAGGGGACGACTGTCGCAACCGAGGTCCGGGCACGCCGCAATCGCGGCGGTAAGACCCCTCTTTGAGGAGTGGCTGGAAAGACGTCACGGCGTCCTGACTTACCGCATGACGCAGGTCCTCACCGGACACGGAAGTTTCGGGAGGTTCCTGTGTCTGATAAGGAGGGAAGAGACGCCCGGGTGTCACCACTGCGAAGATCGCCCGGAGGACACGGTGGAGCATACGGTGCAGGACTGCCCCGCTTGGGCAGAGCACCGCCGTGTCCTCTCGGCGGCGATAGGCGGAGACCTCTCGCGCCCGGCATTGGTCGAGGCCATGCTGCGGGGCGAGACGGAGTGGGAAGCGGTCGCCTCCTTCTGCGAAGCAGTTATGCTCGTGAAGGAGGAGGCGAGCCGCGAGAGAGAGAGGACAGCGTCCTCCCTCCGCCCCAGCCGCAGTGGTAGACGCCCACGGCGTCGGACGTCGCGGGACGATCTCCGGCCACCGCAGGCGCGGGCATGCGGGCGGCGAGTAAAGGGCAACTCGTCACCCGACCATGGACCATGCCCGGGTCGACGGCGCGTTGTGTTCCACGCGCGCCTCAAGGAGTGTCAGCATGATGACGGGGGCCCCCCTCTAGAGGGCCAAAGCCTGCCGGGGTCGCGGGACTTATCTCATTACCGTGACCCCGGGACATAACGGGCTATTGAAGGACACCGTGGATTTTAGTCAGTACAAGTCTGACAGTCCCTCCCGCCCTGCCCGGGGTGGGAGGACTCATTTGATGATTTTACCACGCTAAAAAAAAAAAAAAAAAAAAAAAAACAGAACGCGAGGGACTGCCTGACTCGTACCGACTAAAATCTACGGTGATCGTTTGATAGCCCTTTACGTTCCATAGTCACGGCTGCCTGAAAGACAGTCCCGCGACCTCGGCAGGCTTTGGCGCTCTAAGGGGGGCCTCGTCAGGTTGCTGACAGTTCATTGAGGCGTGTGTGGAACAGGACGCGCCGTCGTTCGACCCGGGCTTGGTCCATGATCGGACGGCAAGTCAACTATTACTAACCGTTATATAGGGCATTACATAGGGCTTATTTATGACGATTTATAAAAAGACATAACATAAACGTTCTAACTGAAAGAGTTCCTTCCATGGACAGATACATTTAATAATTCTGTATCAAGTAGCCACCATAAGTATTAGATGCAACTAACTGGGTTTTCATTCAACCGTTAAAACAGTTTCAAATACCCCGCTGTTTCACAAACTGAACTTTCTAAGCTTCTCCCAGAAATAACATCTCTACTATTAACTTCCATAACTCACACTACAGGGCATCTTCAACAAAACATCTTCCTTCCTTTAACCTACAGCCTCCCAGCATGACTAAGTGGTACAGACAAACACTATCCTTAAGATAGACTGTACTGAGTCACTGGCGGCGAGTCACTGGCGGCGAGTACTGGCGGCAAGTGACTGGAGAGCTGTCGAGTGGCGCCTCGCTGTTCGACGAGTGGTGTGGCCATGAGAACTGATAGTTTAAGTGTTTGTTATTGTCTTGTGAGGAGCTTTGAGAGAAAAAGGCGTGTTAGAAATTGAGGATAATAGAAATGCGGGACTAGGAAAATATGACTATTGTGTGTGCTACACATAATTATGTTCAGGATTGCATGATTCGCCAGCGATTTGTTCAATGCATTTAGAGCTCTTGTGAGTAATATTAGGCCTTCTTTCACAAATAGTTGAAAATCGCTCTTAAGCCATTAACCACCATCTACCATTCTAGTGTTTGTCGAGTGCACATCTATTTATAATCACGTATAACTCAAATTTTTGGTATGAAAATGGTATACTTGTTTCTTTTTTAGTTGCATGGAAGTTTTTCAACTTGATGATCCTAATTACACACTCAAAATTAACAAGACTTTTTTAATTTTATTAATATTTTTTTAACTCGAAGTGTAAAATAAAAACAACAACAAAGATATCTCCCATTAGTTAAAGTGCTTTTGCCACAGGAAAAACTGTCTCAATAATTCTTAAAGATTTTCTAATACACTTCTGAACTCTCTCCTCTCATAGCACCATGGTCTATGAGTCATAGCTTCGCCATGGAGCGCCATAAATTATGAATAAACATTATTATTATGGGAGCTATGATCACGACCGCCATTATCACTCGACTTGTCTCGACGTGTGTATTCACCCTTACTTCTGATGCTTACTCATCCCATGCTACCGAAGGCAATTGTTAATATGTTGACTTGTTACTAATGCAGCAAAAACGTTAGATTTTCTTCTTTTAATTATAAAAAGTTATTTTGTACAAGTGATTTTGGTTCATGTCTCCTCTCACCGCGAGCAATCACTTGTAACGTTACAGATTCGAGCATTTCATCGGTGAATAGGTGCGTCCACACAGAGCGCGCAGTCTCGCGAGGCATTTGCTGCGCGAGGAAACTGACAAGCGAGGCTGCTTACTCTGTGTGGACGCGTCTATTGTTTTTCGACCGAGACACGAAACAATATACGCGAGCAAAACAAAATCCGACACTGGATGGCTCAGGCGCTCGGTTGCTCGACCGCGGCAGCGCTGTCAATTGTCTTGCTCGAGACACGTCCACACCAACCGAGCTGCTTCGCGCGGAAAATGTGTCGCGAGGCTGCGCGCGGAAAATGTGTCGCGAGGCTGCGCGCTCTGTGGGGACGCACCTAATGAGAACAATCGAGCATCACAATGCGCACCTTGTATCAAATCTATACTAAATGTACGCGAATGCTCGACAGTCTGGGAGGTATTAGGTACTGTAATGTAATGCTCAAAGTCGAATCTATAATGTTATATTCACAGAAATATTAAAGTTAAATTACACGCGAATGCTCTTGGTGAGGAAGCGCCTTTATGGTTTGTTCAATATTTTCACACCGAAGGTATTTTTTTTTTCTTTAAAAAAGGAAGAATACTCTAGGAATATCTTCTGTCTCATCAGTGTGTTTACAAATATAAACTCACATACACAAACGCCCAGACCCGGAACAACTACTTAGGTATAGACTACTCATACAAATATTTGCTTCATGAGGTACTCGAACCCGCGATAGCAGCGAAGCAGTCTAGTCGCTCAGCCACTGCACCAACCGTATCGTCTATTTAAATGTCTCCTTAACGAAAGATGATGAAATGGTCTATGATAACCAAGGCTGAAACCAATTATAGGTTTTAGTGTTGATGAAAGTAATAATTCAAAGTAAATTGGGTCGAAATCGAACGCATTATAAGCAAGTCGAAGTCATTACCTTATTAGACCACTGGAGTTTCTAAACTTATCTATGGAAAAATACTGGAAGAAACAAACCCGTTATCAATCACAAACTACATGCCCAACCAGCCAATCGATGTTGGTACAAGAGTCCATTATAGGACAGTATATTAAAAACACATTAACCCTCTCTTATAACGTACCGATAATATTTCAAAATTCCCGGTTAATTTCCTATGTACCGCGACCGCGAAACGCAACAAGGACAATTTAAATCACCCACGGCTCAGTGGTCGCGTTGTCCGTTCATAAATATCCGAGAATATCCGCACTAACTGCACGCAGGATACGCGGATACGGCAGACGCAGTGCGGCGACGCATTGCCAACATTCCCGGAGATTTTGCGCCATACCGATACGTAGAATGCTGGGAAAAATGCAAAGACGTGTCGACGATTCTGGTTTTAAATCTTTTTTAGCGGATGTAAACATTTTATAAAGTAAAAAAGCAAAGCTAACTAAGCATGTGTGATTGTTATTTTGAAATTGGAGGACAAAGTAAATCGAAATTAAGTAAAATGATATATCATAATAAATGACTCTACACCAGAAATAAACAATGTTTCCGTCTTTTAAATTCGGATTGGAATAGAAAATCAATTCAATACCTCTACGTTCGAATGAAAGAAAAAACTTTTAAACATTCTTTGTAGTGTAAATTTTATATTTTGCTACAGTACCACTATCACTTTTTCATCGTCAAATTGCGATAATTATGAGTGTAATTTTCTCTGAGAATGAAATCGTATTTAACACGGAATCTGACAGTTATCGGATATTGTCACTTCATACGTCACCGCGTCGGATTTACATCATAAATGTTGGAAATGTTTTAACTGTTCGTATATTTTGGGAATAAAAGTAATCCGGGTCTTGTTTTAATATAATAAAAGAGTTTTCACAATATTTTCATTATTGGCCAATCTTTTTATGATTGATAGTGATTTAAATGAATATTTTCACAGCTGAACTGTTTTTCAGTTATTAGATAAGAACGACTGATATTATGTACCTACATATGTCAACCATAACAATTTCTTTAACCAACTAAACGCATGAAGCGATTGACAGAAAGTGCTAGTTAGAGATTGACAAGATTCACTGCGGTACGACAGGGATTTATTAATTAACACAAATAACAAATGAACAGACACCTGCTTTGCTAGCCGCATCGTCTGGTTTTGAAGGGGTCGTAAATGTCAAACTAACTACCTATGTAGCATCTGACGGGGGCCTCGTGAGAGGTCCAAACCCTGCCGGGCCCACGGGATTGTCTTATCAGGCAACCGTCACGCTGGAGAGTAAGGAGCTATTGAAGAACACCGTGGATTTTATTCTGTAAGAGTCTGGAAGTCCCTCCCGTCCAACCCTGAGAAGGTGGACTCAGTTGATGATTTTACCAAGATAAAAAAAAAACTATACATCAGTTTCATAAACCAAACCCGTTATGTAATCAAATCCATTTTTCTAAATCAAAAGACAACGAGACATTTTTCTAAACCGCTCCTAACCAAACTTCAACTGATTCACAAAAACGAACAAAACGTGAAATACATACACACATCAAAAGTGTCTAGGGATCAAGCATTTTTATGCGGATTTCTTGAGATTGAGATGTGGCTTTGTAATAAATTTATGATTTTATAAATTTATATGGATCCTTTTTGGTGCATTTCATAATTTGAATCAGGAACTGTGAATCAAATTCGAGTAAAAGATGAAAATCAGCTGTCAATATTTTCTCTATAAAAACATACAACGCATTGAAGACATTATTAGTGCTACTGTTTCCCTACTACTGATTAAAACCAACGTTATTATGGAGCGGCGACGTCATTTAAGCAGGGAAGAAATGCTCAGAGCCGTGGGAATGATAGAAGCTGGTTCCCGGCAACGTACTGTGGCTTTAGCTCTGAATACAAGTCAGAGTGTTATCAGTCGACTTTGGACACGTTACCAAAGCACTGGTACCGTGGCTGAGCGCCATGGAGGACGGTATCGCTGCACCACACGGAGACAAGACCGATACATTCAAATCTTAACTCGAAGAGCTCCAACAATAACCGCCATGATGTTGGCCGTGAGGCTTCATCACTCTTCAGGGAACTTAATTAGCGACCAAACAGTCAGAAACCGCTTGCATGAAGTGAACCTTCATTCCCGAAGACCGCTACGGGTACCACCTATAGCAATGCACAATCGTAGGATTCGATATCAATGGGCTCTTGAACACAGAAATTGGGCAGAAGAACAATGGCGTTTCGTGTGCTTTTCTGATGAGTCTCGTTTCGGTATGAGACCGGATACAAGACGTATACGACACTGGAGAACCCCTGGACGCCAACAGCGATTAAAATCCTGCCAGGAAGTCCATCCTTATAGTGGTGGAACCATCATGGTATGGGCGGGTATTTGCATCGGCGGAAGAACTGAGTTGATTTGGATCAGAGGCAACCTCAACGCTCAAATTTATGCTGAGACGATTGTATCAGACGTCATCGTTCCTCTACAAGTGCAAATCGGTCCCTTATTTCAGTTAATGCATGATAATGCACGACCGCACACCGCAAGAGTTGTAAGACAGACTCTCGCCGCAGCTAACATCAATGTCCTGCCCTGGCCTGCTCAGTCGCCAGACTTGAATCCGATTGAGCATGCATGGGATATGCTACAGAGAAGAGCTCTGCCGAATATGGAGGGTATCCAGTCGCAAGAAGACCTTTTTTTGTTGTTGCAACGAACATGGGCGGCCATTCCACAGCGTGATTTGGATGAACTCATTTTGAGTATGCCAAACCGATGTTCTTGTGTTGTTAGTGTTCGCGAAAGAAACACGGATTATTAATTGTTTAAGTTACCCAATAAAATTTTAAAGAAAACTGTTATTTCAGTCTTTTTTTCGAACTTTTGTGTTAGTGGTTCAAATGTCAAAAATCCCTTTATTAGGAAAATGGCAAATTTCTTTATTAATGCAAAGGTGACTTGGTTTATCGTTACTGTGACAAACGAAAACACTTTATTTGATGAATCCTTAAAGAAAATTTTAATTAATATCAATCAGGAGAAAAGTTATTGCAAAAATATATGTTGATCCCTAGACACTTTTGATGTGTGTAGTTCCAGCGCGTCATTGTCGGATATTTTTATTTGTTCCGGTATCCGCACGACAAGTCTCTAACCGTTCGCGGATATTTCTACGTCCCTCCCTATTGGACAAGTGGTTGATGCAGTAATTTAGTTTTCCTATTGAATCTGTATTGTTATTACAGTTCTATTGTAACTTAAAAAAAACAACTAGCTACCCGCTTCTGCTTTGCGCGATTTTTATCAAAATTGCGATTCCTTTGAAAGCTGTAAGTTGAACATTAATTTACGTTATGATTAATTAAATATTGCATAAAAAAGGACTTGGAGACAAACACGCAAAAATTATGGCATTATTTGGCAAAAAAATATGAAAAGTTTGTGTATAAAAAACTTACTGAACAAACATCAGTTAATGGCTTGATTGATATTCGTTAATTCAGTATTTAAAATGATATCCGACTACTTCTCTTCGTATCGATACACTCAAATCCTCAGTTAATATCATCATCAATTCAGATAATAATGACGATCAGTTAATACGACGTGGCAACCAGCAATTTCTTCAACACTGGCTTTGTTTAAATTTTGAAAGGTACAGGTGTACAGAAAAGGTGCATAGATATAACCTACAACGGGGCTCTACACTTATTCTGCCTAAAAAACCGTGTACCTACAGTAACTGTATAATTATGTATTTTTTAAAGGCAATAGAATAACTGTTATTTGACTGTAACACCTCATTTCAATTTTTCTATTAGACCCTGTCATAAAGTAGCTCGTTACACACGGACATACTCGTAGTTGTGGTATATTCGATATAAAACTGCAACTGCACATAACCTCGGATACATTGTCTTTGAGATAGTCTACAGGGTATGAACCTTGTCTATTACATTTATAAGGCCGCGAAACAGCCACGACTTTATGGGTATGACATTGTCCCAACTATAAACTAGAACGAAAAATCTTTAAAATAAAATTAAAGAAAACAAGTTTAAAATTGAAATGTTTGCTTCGTAAACGGGGTATACAACACTCGAGAAATGAAATAAACTAGTGGCTGGGCTTTTTCACTTTCTACATGACATAATAATCAAGTTTACAATTACATAGGTACATAATTTGTGTGTTCAGCATTTCAGAGGTTCTAAAATGGTATTTTAGGCTCCCTACCGGACCGATATGGGAAATCATAGTTGAAAACATAATGACAATTTTATTTTAACACGGTACAAAGTAGTTTATAAAAAAAGCTAAATAATCTGAAACGTTTAAACTATTTAATTTTATAAAAGTGAATATTAGTAACATATTGTAAACTCTCGTTATTACGCGTCATTTTGTAAAATTTCAATATAATTTAGAACTACTATACTCCCAGAAAGTCTTTCAACATTTCCTACGCAATAGTTAGTAGAGAGTTTTGTCGGATATTTTTATTTGTTGTGTCCCGTTCACGTTATCCGCACGACGAGTTACTAAACGTTCCCGGGATACGTGGTGACATCCCTAGACCGGCCAGCTACTTGGTGACTTGCTGTCATAATATTTTTCCCATTCAGTAGTTACTGTGGTGCTTTTGTGTGGCTATACGCTAGTTTCTTTAGTTTTGCGACTTCTGGCTATTTTTTTTTTTTTTTTTATCGTCGTAAAATCATCAAATGAGTCCTCCCACCCCGGGCAGGGCGGGAGGGACTGTCAGACTTGTACTGACTAAAATCCACGGTGTCCTTCGATAGCCCTTTATGTTCCGGGGTCACGGTAATGAGATAAGTCCCGCGACCCCGGCAGGCTTTGGCCCTCTAGAGAGGGGGCCCCGTCATATGCTGACGCTCTTTGAGGCGCGCGTGGAACACAACGCGCCGTCGACCCGGGCATGGTCCATGGTCGGGCAGCGAGTTGCCCTTTACTCGCCGCCCGCATGCCCGCGCCTACGGTGGCCGGAGATCGTCTTGCGACGTCCGTCGCCGTGGGCGTCCACCACTGCGGTTGGGGCGGAGGGAGGACACTGTCCTCTCTGCGACTTCTGGCTTAGGTTTGATTTCCAATTCGGACATTATTTTTGGTATGGCATTCTTCAATAGCAGCCCCATCCATAATTGACCGCTCCTCCAATTATCAGGACATGACTAACAAAAAGGACAGGACTAGCAAAAAGTAAGTTACCGGTAAATTATATTAACATGTCTCCCTGTCCGTTCGGGGAACAAAGGTTTGATGTTTAATATGAATATAAGCTTATTTAACCCAGCAAAAAGTAACCTTTAATGTTCTCACTGTGGCAGAGGTCTCATCACTGTTAGCATTGGCTGTAATTAACCACGGGGGACCATATGTGGGTTAGTAAATATCTCATGTCTCCGAATGTTTGGTTCAAGGCATGCCCCTTTCCTATCAACATCTTCATTCACCATTTTGAGAGCAATGATGAAGAAAAAGAAACCACAAAGTAATGCACCTTGCCGAGTTTGATCCCTGGACCTACAAACTTGTTAATCTGGGTCTACTCACATACAGACCCAGCAATTATATTTATTATCCATCAAAGTACACAACATTATAATTATAATCATATATATATCCGACGCCTGAAGAATTTGCACTTTTTTTTTTTTTTTTTTTGCGTGGTAAAATCATCAAATGAGTCCTCCCGCCCAGGGTGGGGCGGGAGGGACTGTCAGACTTGTACTGACTAAAATCCACGGTGTTCCTTCAATAGCCCTTTATGTACCAGGGTCACGGTTACCGAGTGAGACAATCCCGCGACCCCGGCAGGCTCCGGCCCTCTTAGGGGGCCCCGTCAGTTTGCTGACAGCTCTTTGAGGCGCGCGTGGAACACAACGCGCCGTCGACCCGGGCATGGTCCATGATCGGACGGCGAGTCACCCATTACTCGCCGCCCGCATGCCCGCGCCTACGGTGGCCGGAGATCGTCTTGCGACGTCCGTTGCCGTGGGCGTCTCCCGCGGCGGCTGGGTCGTGAGGTGGACGCTGTCCTCTCCCTCACGCGTTCCGCCTCCTCCTTTGCTAGCATTACTGCTTCGCAGAAGGAGGCGACCGCTTCCCATTCCGTCTCGCCCCGCAGCATGGCCTCGACCAATGCTGGGCGCGAGAGGTCGCCGCCTATCGCCTCCGTGAGAACACGGCGGTGCTCTGCCCAAGCGGGGCAGTCCTGCACCGTATGCTCCACCGTGTCCTCCGGGCGATCCTCGCAGTGGTGACACCCAGGCGTTTCTTCCTTGCCTATACGACACAGGAACCTCCCGAAACATCCGTGTCCGGTGAGGACCTGCGTCAGGCGGAAGGTGAGGACGCCGTGACGCCTCTCCAGCCACTCCTCAAAGAGGGGTCTTACCGCCGCGATTGCGGCGTGCCCGAACCTAGGTTGCGACAGTCGTTCCCTCCATACTGCCCTGAGATCACGCCGGAGCTCTTCCCGCCGCGCCTCGATTTGTCGAGGCAGCAGGGATTCGCCCCGGCGCTGCGCCTCCACGCGCCACTCATAGACGCGCTGGAGGGCAGTCGCCTCCAGATCCCGGGGCAGCAATCCGGCAAGGAGGTTGGCCGATTCGCCGGCGATCGTGCGGTATCCTCGGATCATCCGGATAGCCAAGACCCTCTGGCATGCGACCAGCTTCGCTGGTCGCGTCCGCATGCTCAGGGCCCACACGGGAGCCCCGTAGAGGGCCATGGACCGCACGACACCGGCGTACAGCCTCCGGCAGGAGGCGTTTGGCCCGCCGAGATTGGGCAGGAGTCGCCTGAGGGCGGCTGCTGCCCGGAAGAATTTGCACTTGAATGAATCTTTAATTTAATTCCAATCAAAAGAATAAAACCCATTGTAAGTCTTCGTTCGGAATTGGATTGTTTCTTTTAGAGTATCTTTGCTGAGTACTTTAAGTTTCTTCTAGTCTAGTATACTTGACCCCTTTCTACTATTAAATGCGCTTTTTATTTGATTAAAGGACTTTAGATGTGGTTCTGTGCTGAGAATTTGTTGCTCCGTTCATTAGTTTTAAGATGAAATCTTAATGAATGTTACAATAATTTATGACATGATAGGATTTTGTAATACTCTGTTCATTATGTTTCTGCATTATATTGATATCTTAGGTTGACACTACATCAAGCAGGGATTTGCGATGCGCCTGGAAAAGCGCAACAAGTTTCACGTGGCGTATCACTGATACACAGTGTAGCCATTATACGCATTCATTTCTTTGTTGTTCATGTGTCGCAGATCGCGTCGCGGCCTAGTATAGGCACGGCCTTGCACAGACCTAAGTCCAAGCCTTTCTTAAGACAGACAGTGAAAACGAAGTAAAAATGCTTTCATCCATCTGTCCTCACCAATTAAAAGTATTTTTGGTAATAAGATTTCGAGATTACGATATTCAAGTTCTGGCTAGTCACTCGAAAGTGGAAGAAGGTGCATTTGAAATAATAACAATATGCCTCACATTATTATCTTCCTTACCATATAGTATAAAATACAAAATATTATTATTTTCCTCCCATAACGAGCGGAAACGGAGCCATCATTCACATAAAATATACACGAATTTAAACAAGAACTCGTCTCCCGTTCCGTGTACATTGAAACTTTCCGGGTTGTGTACTGTATAATTGTGTATAGCTGTGTATAATTGTATATAATTTGTGTACCGTGAGAAACACAAGGTGCACCAAGGTGTTCGATTCACGACACATTTAATTACTTTTTGTTGAAATTCCCCTTTTCGTCGGGTATAATTTTAAGGCGTCGACGACAGGGAAGGAAAGATCAAAGAGGAAATGTGCTGGATATATTTTTTGTTGCGGTATTTGTTAACCGCGTTTTTTATTAAGAATGGAAATTGATAGTTGAAATAGACTATAAATAATAATACTCGTATATTTGGATTGTACCTTGTGAAACCGAAAATAAATAACGTTTTGTTTTAAGCTTAGCTAAATAGGTACATCCTTTAATAGGAAAGATGAACGAAGCTAAAGAGTAGGGGAACAGTGTATAAGACGGGGACGCTAGGTATGATGGGAAATCACACTCTTTAGACATACTTAACACAACACTAACGCAGCGCAAGCGCCAACAGGACGCCATTTGTTAATGGCCGCTTGCAAATGACGTCCAGATAGCGCTTGCGCTACGTTAGTGTTGTGTTAAGTATGCCTAAAGAGTGTATGTCCCCATTATACCTCGCGATTATTATCGTGCCCGTCTTATACACTGTTCCCCTACTCGTTATAAAAAATCTGCATCACACAACTCCACATGATGCCATAAAAACGGCTTTTGAGGAAACTGGAGATACAGTTATAGGGGAAATCATTAACGTCAAATTTGGACCCGACAAAAGGCCTACCTCAACGTTCTTCGTAAACCTTCAACCGGGGCCAAATAATAAAGCGGCTAAACAAATAAGAAATATCTTTCACCAGATTGTTACTATAGAAGACCCCAAAAAAAGAACTACCATTGCTCAATGTCAAAGATGTCAGCAGTATGGACAAACAAAGAACTACTGCATGAGACCATCTCGCTGTCTGAAATGTGCAGAATCACACCTGACCAGAAATTGTCCTAAAACTGATCGCTCCACTCCAGCAACCTGTACCCTGTGCCTTGGCCCCCATCTCTCTAACTACAAGGGATTGGATGGTATGGATGGTTAATATTGGGCAGAAAGACTCGGCAGCGACCAACCACGATTCCGAAAAAACCCACAACGTGACTTCCGACAAGCTCACAACAACAAACCGAGATCGTTCCAGGAGCCTTACCACGACCTCTTAACGCGATCCAGTTTAGGCTGTGGGAAAGAGACAGAGCTATACAAGTCGTCTAGCGCCATCTCTTGCCCACAGCTTAAAATCTGGATCGCGTAACGGTTCATGGTAGGCCACCAGAAGCCGTGACCAATATTAACAGCAGCACCATCAAAAAACACAGTGAAGCTGTTAAAAATAAATCACACCAACAAGAAGATCAAGAACCTTTAAAACAGATGCCATATAACAGTGGGCTATTATAAGCCACCATGGCGGCTAAGTGCGTGTTGGTAGATGTCACATGTCTTCGATTTTATTATTCTAGGACAATCCGGTTTCCTCACGATGTTTTTTTCACCGTTTTGAGAGAGCAGTGGTGATGAAAAAGGCTGGCCTAAAATTTACTGTCCAAAATGTTACATTTAGTTTTTCCATAACGGCGCAATAGAATGAGCTGCATCGGTAACAGAGGTTTTTCAACGTGTTTATGATCGTACAAAAACAGTTCTTAAAATCACTGGTCTATAAGAGTAAGAATTTTATTAGATTTGAATGATGTGTATTGTATAAAAACTGTTTTGTACTATAATTTAAGATTTCTTTTTCTAATAATTAAAGGTTCTTTAGGAAAAACTAAACTGGCGTTGTTTTTTCTTTCTCTTCAACAATGTAAACTACTACTTGGTTCCCATCCGTTAGGGTACTTTCCCACTTATGATGTACTATGCTACAATATCCACCAATTGTGTCGCTTAACTTCAAACTCGGATAAATCCATTCTACCCTGTTAGGAGATAGTACCTGGTCGACCGAGCTTAGCTCGAAAACAAATAATACAAAGAAAATTAAAAGTGATTATTAAAAAAATGAGACTGTAAACTTCACTGATAATAACAAATTAGTAAATATTGTTTGCTTTGACAGCCAAGTCTTCTTTTTACATTTTAAACCAAACGAATTGAAAAAAATGAAGGAATTAGATAGAAGTTTATATATGCAGACGACACTGCACTGTTGGCTTCTAGCAGACAGGCAGAGGTAGCCTCTGAAAAACTTCAGCGTAGTCTCGATGATATAAACGTATGGCTTAACAAATGGAGAATAAAGGCAAATGTTAACAAATCCGTTCAGAGGCCCTATCATGAGTTTTCAGTTAATGTGACGTTAAGTGAACTGGAACTTTGACATTTTCAATTGACAAGTTTCAAGGAAAAAATAGTTCCTTCTTCGTACACCAAAGGCGCTGTTCCATTTTTCCAAACAAGAAACGCTGTAATACCGGAAAGACGCTGTAAAGTAAAATAGTGAAAACTCGTGATAAGGGCTCAGGTCACATTTACTCTGCGAAGAAGAATACCTTAAAGCGACTCCGTTTAATGTCTAGGGATGCACCTGGATCATCGATTGACATGGCAAAAACACCTTGAACACAAAAGGAATGAAATAAATCTGAAATACTGTCCATCGATAATAAGCTCCTAATATACGAATCCATCTTGAAACTAGTCTGGACGTATGGAATTCAATTGTGGGGAGCCAAGTATCTAATTTAGACATACATTTAAGTGACTTTAAGCTTGTATCACTAGTAACATATTATTATACCTATGAAGACATTCTTGACTCAATCCATCCCCTAAATTCTTAAACGAAATTAAGATAATATGTACTAGTTAAGCTTAAAACAAATAAAAATATTAGTTAAATAAATAGGTACTTAGAGACAAACCAGCAATAGAATAGAATAGAATACTCTTTATTATGCACACCATACAACAGGTAATTACATTACAAATTTTAACTTAAACATAGGGTGACACAATGGGCGGTCTTATCACTAAAAGCGATCTTTTCAAGACAACCTTTATCAGTAAACGTAACTAATTTCAAACCAATTTCAGATACAATTTACTATTGACACAAACTCGAATGTTCTAGCCTTAGTAATAGTAAACGCCTAATAACAACAAAGCTAATAATACGTAAGGGTTCGCCTAGAGGGCTAGGGGCACTGATTTCTAGCAGGCAGTCGCTTCGTTAATAATTCTGTAGTAACAATAGCCGACAATTTGACCTACCATTACCATTGATTTGATTCAAAACCCGTTATTTTCAACTCCATTTAATTTCCATTGGTTAGTTTTACTTTAGTTCATTGTTGGTTATTTAAACACTTGTCGATATTTCTTTGTAATTATTAGTTTGAGCACTGTTTAGGTTAGTAAGTCGAGTAGCTTTCCCCTTTATTATTCTTCCCCTATTAATGAATAGTCGCATTATCATGTTTTAAGTTACTTATCACAGTTCAGCAAATTTTTGGTCATTTAAATGGATATCGGTGTTCACTCACAAATCTATATCGCTGTTAAAATAAATTCGTCAAGGCCTTCAACCATTTCAGGGATTCAGTGCAGTACATACAAAACAAGTAGGTACTCGTATGATTTGGGATTACCTAAATCACAACCATATTAGTACCTACCTTCTTATCGTGCCTACTACGATGTTCTCTCGTGTAATATGTTAACCAAATTGGAACAATAACATTGTAAAAGCAATATTTTAGAAACCATGGAGGTTCTTGACGGTTATTCTCCATGGAAACGACCAACCCGAATAATGCCATTTTTTTTCCCGACATTTTATAAAGTGCCCATTGAGGCCCATGTAAAATAAAATATTTTGATTTTGATGATTTTGATTTTGTTAAGGTACAAACTCGTACATATACACCGTGTTCTTCACGTTATCCATAAACTTTAGCAAATACTTCTATGGCTTTTACAAATCAAATCCAACAAAGGAAGTAGTACTTAAAAAGGCTTCGTTACAAAGATATTTGTAATTTCATTTAATGAAATTTAATTGAGCTATGCAGTGAGAAAGTATCTTAATTTGGCCTATGTTGCCGCTTAGTGCAATTAAAATGATAAATCTATCAAATACTATTTGCATTTCATTTGCACGTACGAGAGGAACCCGAGAGTTAGCGAAGAAATACGATCATTTGCGATAACGAATCTTTCAAAGAGATTAAACTGGTCGCTATGGATACCTAAGTTGTTATTTGTCATTGTTTGTCATGCATGATTTTAACTGTCAGGATTATTGTTTATTGTAATTTGCTTTTGGGTTTCCGACTAATTTAATCAATCATTTTGATTACAACTTTCACTATGCCGCACGAATATTCTGCTCAACACCAAGCTGATATTCACTTCGTCTACGGTTTCTGTGACGGAAATGCTACAGCAGCTGTGCGAGAGTACCAACGGCGATTCCCTGGTCGGCGCGTTCCTGATATACGAACATTTATTAACATACACAGGAGATTTTGTGAGATCGGAATTAGACCACGCCGCCCTGAACGAGCAATCAATTTGAGCGTCGCTCAAGAAAACAGAATAATGAACCTTATTATTCATGATCCTACACTCTCAACGAGACGCGTTGGGAGAATCGTGGGTGTATCTCATAAGCTAGTGTGGAAACTGTGGAAAAGATATGGTTTGCATGCCTACCACTACAGAAAATCCCAAGGCATAATACCACCTGATCACTTCTCAAGAATTGTTTTTTGCCAGAGAATGAATCAAGAACTGATAAATAATCCAATACTGCTTCAAAAAATTCTTTGGATGGATGAAGCCCAGTTTACAAGAGCGGGAGTATTCAATTCCAAAAATCAAGTGCAGTGGCATGAGAGCAACCCGAATTTACATTGGCAGGCGTCACATCAAACTGAATTCTCTGTAAACATGTGGGCTGGTGTTTATAACAATCAGCTGATCGGCCCTATTGAGATTCCCCACCGCCTAAATGCCCCTGCACATTATGGCACACAAGTGCGTGAATATTTAAATGCAACGTTTCCTGGCCGTTGGATTGGACGAGGTAGCACAAATATCGCATGGCCAGCAGGTCCCCAGATCTGACTCCTTTAGATTTTTATGTCTGGGGAACCTTAAAGGAGAAGGTGTACTCCGTACAAATTCAGAACCGTGAACAGCTCTTAGATAGAATATCTCAGGCTGCTGAACAAATAAGACAAATGTCTGTAAATTTAAATGGCCAAATTAGGACTCGTTTGAATATTTGTGTCGAAAAAGAAGGTGGTCATTTCGAAAACTTTTTCATTAAATTTATTTTTTGCTTTTTAGAGTTTATTTTTTATTAATAAAAATATTTTTGAATGACATTACGGCTGACGTAGTTGTCTAACTTACAGTGTTTGGATCTTTGGACACTCCATTGAGGTTGACAGGAGAGCGCTCATTTGTGAAATGTATTGAAAAATAAGATGGTGGCGTTAGTTCTGATGTTGCCCACGCAACAAGTGTGCTTATAAATTATAATTATTCTACTCAAATGCATAAAAAAAATATGCTGTGATTACCATTTATCTTAATTTGACCGAGACCTATCTTTTGAGAGTATTTTTACGAATGTACGTGAGCTCTAAGCGTGGTCCCCAGATTGCGTGTTGAGCTGCCCCTCTTTTAGTCAATAATTTTGAGATTGAATGTTCGTTACTTAAGCCGAAACGGCAGAATGGGAAGATAATTATGGTAGCCTACTCCCCTTCCCGTCGTTGGAGGTCCGGCGTTGCTTTAAGCCTAGACTAAAAATAAGGACTGCAGAAACGTTTTGCGAAGGCTGCATGTCGTGGGAAGAGGTTATCATGATTTGGTTATGGAATTTTGTTTTTTTTTTATTCCTCAATTAAAAAGACAATTCGAAATACGTATCTACCTGCTTGGTAGCCTTATACGTTCTCTTTAGATAAGTATAATACATTGACAGTGCTATGAGGAACGAGATAAAAAATCAAAGAAACTTTTGTTTTGACAAGTTTCAGCCCGCCAAATGTTATGAATGAAAATACGACGTTGCCAATTCGGATAAAGAGGCATGCATATCGGGTTATTTACGTCTAGGTATTTAGTTTGTATGAAAATTAACAAAAAATAAGAATTTATTAATGTGTCCATAATGAAAAATGCTTACTTCCGTGGTTTGAACATCTGGTCGAAGTTTATGTATATCGTCCGGAACACGGTGTATATCTATAGATTGCACAAACACCAAATTCTACCAAAACTAAATTCCAAACTCATTAATAAACGAAATACCACGACTAACAGCAGCTTAAGCACATAACTTCGCCCAACAAACAAACAGACATACAAACATACGACGAGACGCATACGTCCACAGATTACGTCCGCAGTAATGTTGGCACAGCGCTGCTTTATCTGTTGGCGAGCGAACCCGGGATTGTGTTTTGGATGCCTTGTATGTGTATAATTATGACTGCAAAATGTTGTGGAAAATTGCAAAAGTTATTTGAACTCAATAACTAATGGACAAATATAATTATGAAACGAAAAAACCACCAGAAGCCAACAAGTTTTCTTTTGGAATTGTGTGACTTTGCTTTTATTTCTAAAGTTAAGTCGCCCACTTTCGAAAGTTAAGTTATTTTTTGCTTCTTTTGTTTGTTTTAGAAAGTCAGTTTTTTTTCGACAAAAGAAAATATTCATTGGTTTTGAATTCTGTATTATATTTCTGAAATTCAAGAGCAGATTTTATATCATCTTACAAGACTTCTGCATCGGGCTGGAGGATCACCCCTTTCCAACTAAGTTCCTCAAACTCCCTAAACATCCTTCCGAAGTAACTCCAGTTAAACCTAAGACGCCTACATTTTCGTCAGAATTCCCTCTAACTAAGCGTATATAACTCAATTGTTCGAGCCATGAAACATTCAATATACCAATACAACTAAAACCAAAGTAGTTGGATCACAAGTAACCCAATATAAGCTAGACCCGACCCGGCTTAGGTTGAATTATGACAGTGATTAAGCCAAGTTTGAACCTCTCGTGTCATCTTGTGAACATGTTGGAAACTGTACTTGTTTAAGTAAGTTTCCAGCGGTTCAGTAAGTTTCGCTTGTATTGATTTTGAAAGTTATTGGCTTAGGATTAGAGTTGTTAATATGTTGAGTTTGTTGAGCCTAAATGTCGTAGACTGGAGTGTATCTTTGTTTTGATTGGGTTATTAAATGCTTTGCTCGATTCATCAGAAGTATCGAAGTTGACCTTTCTATAATTTTGCCTGAAGTATTTAATATTAAACCTATTTAATATTAAAGTATTTAATATTAACCCAACGTACCAAAACGAGGACTGAACTTTTTTTTTTTTTTTTTAGCGTGGTAAAATCATCAAATGAGTCCTCCCATCCCGGGCAGGGCGGGAGGGACTGTCAGACTTGTACTGACTAAAATCCACGGTGTCCTTCAATAGCCTTTTATGTTCCGGGGTCACGGTAATGAGATAAGTCCCGCGACCCCGGCAGGCTTTGGCCCTCTTGGGCGGGGCCCCGTCAACGAGGACTGAACTTAGAGAAGTAGAACTTAATAAAAAAAGCAATTGGAAAACTTTTAGCTGTTTAACCGTTCTTCAACCAATAAATAAAATTAAATGAAAATACATTAAAAATACTCAGTATACCTTGCGCAATAAATATCACCACGTAACCTGATTCACCATCACGGTCATGCATCACGAGAAGTAACCAGAACGTAACTAAGGTCCATTTCCGAAGCGACTATCTGCCCCGTCTAAAGTGGGTTGTGGATTCCCCTTGGTAAGACTGCATGGTTGTAGACTTGTAGGCCACTGAATACCCATACCAGCTGCCAAAGATCTACCAATAAATGCCGGAAAACGGCCTAACGTGCTTTCCGAGGCAAAGAGGACAGACACTTCCTAATATTCATGGTCAAACGTCTGTAATTCATTTGCCACAATCTCCTCATACCTCTAACCTTATCAATTAATTTGAACCTCCTCCTTAAGCACCTAACCGATGATGACATCTAAACAGCTTAATCACCACACGAACATTAAACACTATCAATCCGTACAGCAAACCCGTAACTCAGGTTGGCAACGTACCTATATGTCCTGGCATTAGTGACGTCATAACTGGTAGCCAGTAGCGTGCCAGTGCCACTGGCACGGCTTACTGGCGCGTAGACTGATTAATGGCGAGTGGACCGGGTGATATGATTCTCAGTGACGGAGTAGTAATAGTTCTGCGTCTTAATTATATTGATGAAGTTAGTGATACTGGGAAATTGGGTGAGGCTGTGTTATCGGTACAGTTGAATAGAATAAGCTTTACGTTAACTTTGGACAAACCATTTGGTGAACTGATAATAAAACTAAAATATCGTTGTCCGTTGCCAGTTCCATTCCCCGCATTTTGCTTAATTTATATTTAAATAAAATAGATACCTACAAATATTCGTAATGCACTTTCTAAGTTTATCCTGGATATTACGGAAATCGGTGATGGGAAACATCATGATGAAACCTGGACTTTTATAATCCGAAAAAAAATCATATCAGAGGTTTGTGGGGTTTCCAGAGGTGTACTCTGCTACATCTCACACGAAAATAAATCCTGAAAATACTACTTTTGCTTCAAGTAAACAAGTGAGTTGAGTAAATGCATATAGAAGCTAATACATACTGCATTTTATTATTGACTAGCCCATTAAACAATAAACAGACTCATAAAACACTATGATCTTTTATAAGATGATCTTTAGTGACTTTTACTACAAATACATAGGTTTATTCTGCACACGCAAAATACCAAAGCATAGTACGTAGAAAAGCACATTTACACCCACAAATTACTAATAAAATCGTGCGCAATACATCCCGGTCCATTTCCCGTACAAATGTTACTGCGTACACTGTCGTGCCGAAAAAATGAGTAAACGCGTAACGTGGCAACGAGACGAATGTTGTGTCATACGTTGAATTATGCGCCTTTGGCAGTCTTGGGTTGTAGTATATGCAAGGGTTTGAGATAACTTTTCTATCTGTACGTTTTATCGTAACCCCTTTGATTATATAACGTCGTAACCCATACTTTTTCGTGTAATGTTATTTAAGGAAAGCCTTTTGATTTTTAAGCTATTGCATAGCTTTTATCGCGGGCTCTGAGCGCGGCGTGGCGCGGCAACCGAATCGACAAAACCTAAGGAAAATACCTGACACCACGCATCGTCTAACATCATTTCAGTTCGGGAGACTTCGGCGATCATAAAAATATCCGTCATAAAAACAATTTACTTTTTCTTACTGATTCTAAACGGCCAGCTACAAAAGGAGTTTTCACAATGAAACCTACTTATAAAATTCTCTTACAAAAAAGAAGTTCTTTATTACAGTCGTACCCACAAACATTTAAAATAAATTATATTCTCATTAAATATACGCGGTAGGCGATTTTATTCCTTTAAAATAAAATAAAAATGTTATGCAATAGCTTCACCGCGGCAGTCTCCGAGTGCCACATGTATTTTTTATGTTATTTTTGTTAAAGCCAAATCACTTTCAGAAGTTTTTAAGCTGCAGTCTGTGTACTATTATCAATTGGTGCACAACGATGAATTAACTGAAATAACTCTATGTTGGTCTTGTCTTGCAACACTGCAGTATCACACCGGCTCGACACAAAACATTGTGATGATATTTTTTTTTTAATAGTATGGCACAAAGGTATACGAAGTACATAGATATAACGGTAAGAACTTGTAATCTGGAATAGTTGAAACTCAACCTCCGTATCTAGACAGTTCCCAGGTATGGTCGTGAAAAACACGTGCCTTTCGGTTTCATTGACGTTGACTGTACGCGTTATTTTGCAAAATATGATACATCATTTGTGACATCTGTTGCATTACATATACTATAACATAAAGTAATCACAGCGACGCAAGATGACTCGCGGGTCGTAATTCCTGTTACGATTATGATCGCAGCTGCGAACGCGTGTTGTATCTAACTGTGTGTGAATAATTCCTACATGTTTA
The DNA here is from genome assembly GCA_950005045.1 of Agrotis exclamationis. Taxonomy (NCBI): domain Eukaryota; kingdom Metazoa; phylum Arthropoda; class Insecta; order Lepidoptera; family Noctuidae; genus Agrotis; species Agrotis exclamationis. The sequence continues at coordinate 21,693,003 of OX465433.1, read as the reverse complement.
TGAGACATGTGTTAGCTAATTAGAAATGTATTAATTAATTTATATGTTTACTGATTGCGGATGTAACGGCCGTGATAGATTGAATTCCATTTTTCGCACACATTGCACAAGGAATAGGCCTGTAATTCTCGAAGAGTTACTCAAAGACCCTATCCTAGTACACCTTTAATTCGCCAGTTATGTTGAAGCCCCATATAATAGGGGTTCAGTCCATAAACCAGTTTGAAATCCAGACTACATGGCTGCTACTTCGAAACACTAACACTGATGCCTAGTGCCTAGTCGCGCTTACTACCAGAGGTACACACATCCAACATTGTAATAGGTTTCCGACCTAATTAATTCCAGTGTGGGAAAGAGATAGAACTATACAAGTCGTCTAGCGGCATCTCTTTCCTACAGAGGAAATAATCTCGCTTTAATACGTCGTAATAAGGTCACTGTTTCTTGGAAGATCTAATTTTATTAAGTAGTTACTGGTTTAACCATTTTCTATAATTGCTTTAAACTTACTTGTTAGAGCAACATGCTGCTAAATAGCTTCGGAACATACCTGAAACACAAACAAAAGAATCAATTGGTATTTTATATCGTTATGAAATTTTACAAAGGACTTTTTTTAGTTCTCAAAGCGTTAAACCACGCAGTGTAGTCCTTTCTCCATTGACTTTATGCTTCAAAAAATTCTGAATCAATAAATTATTCGAAGAGTTCAAAAGCAAGGCTGTTAACAAATCAAATCAAAAGCATTTATTTCAAGTAGACCAGTTACAGGCACTTTTGAATTGTCAAAGACATACAAAATATAATTAAATACTACAAAGTTATGGTGCTACAGTCCCAGTCACAAGACATAAAAACTGTGAAAGTACCGTAGATGCCCATTCCAAGAAGTAGATCTCTATGGAGAAGAACGGAGAACGGAACGTAGCAAGTTAAAAGTTACCACAGTAAAAAAGACAATTCAGAAACAAAATAATAAGTAATTAAAAAAAAATACAAACCGTGGCAGTTAAGAGATGACCAGCCTCAACAGACAGCGCCCGTTCACGAACATGACACACGTATCAACACCATTCAGCTCAACCATTTTGAAGGGAGCTAAATGATCCGACACACGTGCCACCATCAGCGAGACATTTGAGTGAGCATGACATTCTCTCAACCACCAGGGCAAAATCGAGTCAGTAATAAATAATAAGTAGTACCTACATAGTACTCACACACATGTGCAATAAAATTATACAATACTAAGAAATTGAATCGATACAATGCAAAGATAATATTACAGTCTTTTGCAGCTTCCTTAATAATTATCCGTGGTACCTAATTAATAAGTTGACCCTTATTGTTGTGGAGCAGGACTAGCATTGAACCAAGCATTTCTGTCATTAATTTAATCCTCCAATTTGTAATAATGTTTGCCTACATAGTGTGCGTCTTATACATGATTTGAATTTTGTTTCATTCAGTTCATATAACTTTGCTTTTCTTCTATGAGTTAGGTAACATAAAACTAAATTCAAAACGGAAGTGTACAACACTTTAAACAAAACACATTACCGTCGAAACGTCTCAAGTCTCAAAACAAAAGGCATTATCAGCTAATAAAACAAAATGTATCACGTTCCAGCGCCGCGCGCGCCGCCAGCGTCCATCTTGATAATGCAGTTTGCATGCGAGCGATGGAACGCGCGCTACATGGTGCGTGAAACTAGATGAAAACTTTACTACACGTCGGGACGAAAAAACTGGGCTATGTTTTTATTGGGCGTTGTGTTCCACGTGCGCCTCAAAGAGTGTCAGCATAATGACGAGGCCCACTTTAGAGGGCCAAAGCCTGCCGGGGTCGCGGAACTCACGAATTACCTTGACCTCGGAACGTAAAGGGCTATTGAAGGACACCGTGGATTTTAGTCAGTATGAGTCTGACAGTCCCGGGAGCTGTGCCCTTTGTGGTAAGGCGGTCATTATTTTTGACAAAGTCATGATTTTTCCAAATGATTTTTCAGTATTATAATTTTCAATAGTAAGGAATTGTTGAGACTTGATTATACAGCTATATTTAATGAAAATGTACTAATAGAGAACCTGATTGAATTGTAGAAACTTTTGAAATCAAAAAGAAATGGCGAAATAAAAGACAACGCAATCAAAATCAAACAGAATTATCAGAATGGAAAAGAAAATTAAAATAACGTTGTCTGGCTGCCATAATTCGGATTGCCTATTTCTTTAAACCCGAAATGTTTCCCTGGGAATAAAACGTCGATAAAGGTAAGCTAAACGTAAAATTTTACAGTCTTGAAATGTCCAAAACGATCGTTTTGAATTCTGAACGGAATATATTCACGGAATATTTGCACTTTAAAAGCAATTTGAGATGAATATTATACATACAGCTGCCGTGGAAAATATTCAGTAAATTGAGAAAAATATCAACATAATCGGCTTTATTACAAAACGTGGTTTAACTTAGACCAAGGTTTAAATCAAAAATCAATTTTTGAATTTCGAACTTTATTTCTACTGTCGTAAAGTTATTAATACAAAAACCGAGTTTAGATCCCGGTCTAAGTTGTCAATGTGCATTTTAGAATTTTATAGCAGTTGGAATAAAGTTCGAAATTCAAAAATTGATTTTTGATTTAAACCTTGGTCTAAGTTAAACCACGTTTTGTAATAAAGCCGTATAAGTTTAATGAAGAGACAGTTTAATTCTGAACTGAGTAAAGACATTTCATTTCGAGAGTAACTTTCAATATTTTGACGGTGTAAAGTTACGAATAACTTGAAGTTCTCAGTTTCATTTATTTAATTTCGATAACTTAAGCATTTAATTCATTTCTACTCGTATTTTTAGCAAACTGTTGGAAAATGCTTTTCGGAATTTGTTACCTTAAAACCAAAGAGAGTTGAAATACCTACTACAAAGAGGCTTTAAAGCAGTGACGTCTTAAAACATGTTTGATAGACATATTTGTAAAGGTTGGTTACATACCTCGTACCAGCAGCAAATTAAATTCAACTAATTGAAAGTTTTACTCACTTTGCACCGTATATCGTAAGAATATTAAGTAAAACTAAAACGATTGTCTTAAAACAAATAAATCATGGGAAAGTATCCAGCATTCTGTCCGCCAGTGTACGTCTGTTGTGCCACAGCTGATATATTGTTATTGTTGTAAGAAAACAATGGACTTGAGTGAAAAATGCGCTTTTTACTAGCACAACTTATAAATGGGTATGAAAATATGTGTATTTTACAATAAAATGTATTGTTTGTTTTCTAGTATATTCGTTAAGATACGGTTAAAACAAATGGCCTGGACTACCGATATCTTTCATCATCTACCTAGCCTTTTTTCCAATTAAGTTGAGATCGGCTTTTAGTCCATTCGGCTTCTGAATACCAGTATTTTACATGGAGGGGCTGTATATCAATCAACAACACAGTTTGTAGAGGATAAAACAAGACGAAGTAACTACACTCCTGTATTCGGTAAGCAAGAATGCTTACCTATCCACGGATCAACCTAGACAAGCGCTGTTTAACAAAGGAGTTATTTTTTAACGATTCCCTACATCCTATTTTCTCCTGTATCGTAGGTGTGTTTACAACCATTCAAACTCATTTAAACATGTCCGGAAAAACTACTTCTAGGTCATACAAAATAATTGTTGTGTGAGGGGATCGACACGACACGCTGCACATGCAGAATGACCCATGAATCTGCACTTTAACCAGGAGTTCCACCAAGAACCTGGATGTTGTAAGATTTGTATTTGGATTGCTGGATGGAATTTGATGTACCGTAATATCTATTAACATTCGGTTTTAGTACAAATACCGGCACGGTTCTTGAGCGCTCGGCGTAAGAGTGGGGATCGCTTTGCGCATCGTACACTTATCGACAAATGAAACGCATAATAAAACGCACAAAACAACGAATCCTGAGTGGCGGCTATGACGCGATGCGCTACGACACACTACGCGGGCCAGTCACTACACTTTCCCCGCCCCCTTCCTCACTTCATCTACCAAAGGTACCTAATAATTTACTTCTGCGCAGGTGAAGGTCAGCGCTCAAGATCCATGCCGGTAACTGTAGCTAGTCCCCTTTAGAAGCGAGGACCGGCTACTAAATCATCGATTGCATACCTATCTGTTTTTGAATTCGCGTCTGCATTCAAAAACAGAAATACAATTATCTGGATGAGCGGTTACTAAGAGATTCTAGTATAACATTTTGGTCTCAAGCTTCAATTTTTTAAAACCAACAGTTAGCACACAGTATAGACACTTCCTTTCAAAGTTTACAGACTTGCGAGAATTTAGCCATAACCACTACCGGGAAGGAAATTGCAGGACTTTGCGTTGAGGATGTGTGTGTTTCGACTATATTTCCATTGACCATATAAGACGACTTTTACTGCTACCTTGGAAGGAGGAAGGCTGGTAAGTATATTATTTGTCTCTTTAACTCTATGAACGGTAAAAATAACATTTATTTTTCATCAGAAATGTTGATGCTATTGATTCGATTATTATTTATCTTCAGATATAATAGGGCTTGAAACTAAAACACGTAACTAAAAAGAGATTTCAAACATTTCATGTCAAAAAAATGTACGCTATCAAAAACTAAACGCCCGCCGTTCAAAAATTGTCATTAAAAATATTCATCATCAGCCTATAAATGTTCCCACTGTTGGGACACAGGCCTCCTCTCTGAGAGAGGGAGTGGGCCATAATCCACCACGCGGGCCCAGTGCGGGTTGGTGGATGTCACATTTCTTCGAATTTTTGGTTCTTGGACATGCCGGTTTCCTCACGATGTTTTCCTTCACCGTTTTGAGAGCAGTGGTGATGAAATAAATTACACAAAGTAATGCGCCTGGCTGGATTCGAACCCACGACCTACAACTCGTAAGTCGGGGCCTATGCCACTGGGCCACCACTGCTCTTAAATTTTATAATAAATTTTTATATAAATTAACATTATTAAAAATATTCATCATCATCATCATATCAGCCGTAAGACGTCCACTGCTGAACATAGGCCTCCCCTTTAGACGTCCAATAGGACCGGTTGTAAGCGGCCTGCATCCAGCGTGATCCTGTGGCCTTCATAAGATCGTCTGCCCACCTAGTGGGTGGACGTCCTACGCTGCGCTTGCCGGTGCGTGGTCTCCATTCGAGAACCTTACGGCCCCATCGGCCATCAGTTCTGCGTGCTATGTGGCCTGCCCACTGCCATTTCAACTTGCTAATTCGTTGGGCTATGTCGGTTACTTTGGTTCGTCTACGAATCTCCTCATTTCTGAGTCGATCGCGCAGAGAGACTCCAAGCATAGCCCTCTCCATAGCTCGTTGGACTATACTGAGCTTACTAATGAGGCCTACAGTAAGGGACCACGTTTCGGCACCATACGTCATCACTGGTAACACACTTTGGTCGAAAACTTTCGACTTGAGGCACTGAGGTATTTTGGACGAGAAAACGTTACGCAGTTTCCCGAACGCTGCCCAGCCGAGTTGGATTCGGCGGTTGACCTCCTTCTTGAAGTTGGACCTACCTAGTGCGACGGTTTGTCCCAGGTAGACATACGAGTCAACAACTTCTAGAACCGAGTTCCCAACCGACACTGGGGTGGGCACAACATGGCCATTGCACATTACCTTTGTCTTGTCCATGTTCATTTTAAAACCCACCTGTTGGGAAACTCGATTGAGGTCGACGAACATCGTGCTGAGATCTTCCATAGATTTTGCCATGACAACAATATCGTCGGCAAATCGAAGGTGGGTGATGTACTCGCCATTAATATTGATGCCGAGTCCTTTCCATTCTAGGAGCTTGAAGGCGTTTTCCAAAGTGGCAGTAAACAGTTTCGGAGATATCACATCTCCCTGTCTTACGCCTCTTTTCAAAGGAATCGCCTTCGAACTCTGCTCCTGTACTCGGACCGACATAGTGGCATTATTGTACAAGCACCTAAGCACTTCGATGTACCGATAGTCAATCCGGCATCGTTGGAGAGATTCAAGCACTGCCCATGTCTCCACCGAATCAAAGGCTTTCTCATAGTCCACAAACGCTAAACATAAGGGCAAGTTATACTCTTCGGTCTTCTGTATAACTTGCCGCAGCGTGTGTATGTGGTCTATGGTACTGTAGCCTTTTCGGAAACCGGCTTGTTCGGGAGGCTGGAAGTCATCAAACCTGCGGTCGAGACGGTTCGTGATGACCCTCGAAAACAACTTATAAACATGGCTCAAGAGCGAGATGGGTCTGTAATTCTTCAATAAGGTGTTGTCACCCTTCTTGAAGAATAGAACCACCACGCTCTTGTTCCATGCTTCTGGCGTTGTACCCTCGAGCAAGACGGAGTTGAAGAGCTTCTGAAGGACTTTAAGTACCGGTGTTCCACCCGCTTTCAGAAGCTCTGAAGTGATTCCATCTTCACCCGGCGCCTTATTGTTTTTAAGCTGATTAAGGGCCATCCTAATCTCGTACAGGCTGATGTCCGGGATGTCTTCGGTATAGTGTCGGGTCAGCTTGGCTCTTGGGTCTTTGGCCGCGCTGCTAACAGGTTTTGTGACCGAAGCGTATAGCTGTCCATAGAACCTTTCGACCTCCTCCAATACCTCAGCTTTGGTCGACGCTGTACTACCATCTTCTCGTTTCAGCTTTGTCAGCTGGCTTTGCCCAATAGACATATCTCTTGCAAACACTTTGGAGCCCTTGTTACGCTCAATCGTCTCTTTAATGTGGTTAGCATTAAAGAAAAAAAAAACTTGTTGGTCATGATAAAGTCTATCTCATTTCTCGTGGAACCATCGGGACTTATCCAGGTCCATTTCCTGTGAGGCGGCTTCTGAAAGAAAGAGTTCATCATAAAGAGTCCCTCTTTCTCCAGGAAATCAGCCAGTCTCTGTCCCCGGGGGTTCCGTTGCTCATATCCAAATTGCCCCACCTTCAGCTCATCATCGCTTCTGCTGCCCAGCTACAACAGTCCCCCATTACAACAGTGAAGTGGGTTTCGGACGTATGTATGGCTCTACTGACGTCCTCATACATAGTCTCCACTTCATCATCTGGGTGTGACGAGGTCGGTGCGTACACCTGAATAACCTTCAGCGAGTATCTCTTGGATACTCTGAGTATTAGGTATACGACCCTGCTCGAAACACTTTCAATGGTAATTATGTTGTTAACGAGGGACTTGTGGACGAGAAAGCCGACACCACCTTGAGACAGATGGTCGCCCTCCCGGTAGTAGAGTAGGTTACCTGATTTTAGGGTTATCGTGTCCTCGCCCTCTCTACGGACTTCAGCTAACCCCACTATATCCCAGTGTAACTTACTCAGTTCCTCTTCCAGCTCAACAATTTTCTCGTCTACCCTCAAAGTGCGTATATTGTGTGTTACCAGGGCCAAAAATATGGCTTAAAAATATATGGGTAAAATATATGGGTTAAAAATATTAATTTTATAATATCGGCAACTTTCTTCATTTCTTTGTCCTTTAACCAAATCCGGTACAAAATTTTCAAAAGACATAAAAGCATAGTAATAACATGTCCTCTATTAACTTCTTATCTTCACATGCTTACCACGTCCCTAGTAACAAACAATATACGTACAATTCTCCATACTCTCTATCTACACAGTAACCTAGATGCAGCCATTTTGTGTTCAATTTTTAATTTCCAAGGAAAGTGTAATGGCCTCCTTACGTTCGTACGGAACCTTTATGTTTAGAATCGGTATAATATTTCTGTTTTTATTGTTACTGTTTGTATTAGGTATTATACAGATTTTGTAGAAAAAGGCATACTCGTAATATTGCATAATAGTCTTGAACTTATCTTGAACTAGCTTTTGTTTACGGCTTCGTTCACGTTGATATCGAACATTATCCCACGTAAACTGGGAAACCGGAATAATGGCTAACCATGATGCCAGCTTTTTGGGCATTTTCCCGTTGACAGTGATGTGGATGAATTCTTTGACGCCCTCTTACTTCTTTATTTTCCCAGTGTATTTTATGTTTAATTTTAGTCTATAAATTGACGAAACATTAGTTCGAAATAAGTATTTTTCAGTTCTTGATTTGTTGGTTTTCTTACATAAGACAGTCCCCCAGAGCGCCCCCACTTCGATACTTCCTAGTGTTTTGTCTGGGAAAAAGAAGCGGCGGAACAAACTCCCCAGCAACACATCTGTCTGTACGGTTAGAAGAACCAAGATTTATACAATTTATTAGAACATTGACATTATACATCAATCCGAAATTACATCGCAATCGTGACTAGAAGGCACAAAAAGATAAACTAGGACCATCGTAGTAAATAACAATTTATAGAAAAGAAATTAAATTACATAATTATAACAAAACCAAAGGTCAGCATGTCGACCAGTCACCACAAGCAGCACCCGTTCACGAGCATAACGCAAAGATCAGTTATTGTCCCCCACGCCATGTGAGTGGTTAGGAGGCAACCCGACCCTCAAGGCTACCGCAAGCAATTTCAACTAAGGGAGCATGACAACTTGCTGCTGGTTCCTCTAAAATATTGTCAAAGTGCTAAAAACAACAAGAGCAAGCTATTTTACGAAGTACATCCCTACATTTTACTACAACCTATATTTTTTGCACATCGTGTTCCCCTTTTCACCTCGTGGCGATAAAAGGAGCAATAGAATCTGAGTGGGAACACGTCAGCTGCACTGCAGTGCACGCAACTCTATAAGTATGCAAATTTTGATAGTCTTAACATATCAGGAGGGACGACCCGCGAGATGAGGTAGGGATGCTGCTGCATTTTTGATTTTGGGTGTTGAGAGGAATGTATAATTTTATTTTGGAGAGATAAGGGTCTGTCAACGAATAAGCTCAGTGAAGGGGTCTGACCAGGAAGCTAAAGATAAAACTGATAATTTTCATCTTGCTTAATCAGAGTTTCTGAATAGAAATATGTGTGTTAGAATAGGGAATACCCACTTTCATTAATACTACGACAATATTAAAACGCACTGTTAGACAATCAACTCAAATTACTGCAGTGTATTAGTGTTCATATGGCTTCGTATAGCTTAATTATTACTGATTTAACTGACAAACTGGTATTAGTGAAAGCAGCAATCCGTTAAAAATTAGAGCACAGTAATGCCTAAAATATTTGCATTCACAGCGTATGCCACGCCACGCATATTTAATATTCACATCAAATTCAATGACCGAGCGACCAACAAAATTAATAATAGAATCACTAAACCGGACATTTTATACACAACAACAAGTAAATAATGCGCAACAACAACGGTTGATTGCACCTAATCCAACACTCGCTAAACAGAGGTTAAATAATAGACAGATTAATCGGAAATTAGTCGAACCGCTGCCTCGCGGACAATACGGTCAGGAGATAACCATCAATAGACCGGGAGCTGCCAATTTTCTGGTTAGTTTAAAGATTTTGTATTTGAGAATTTTGAGAACAATGGGTGGTTGCTCGGTATCGAGTCTTGTGTTGTTTCGAAAATCTATGCTGTGGAATCGTTACTTGCTTCATTTTTTTTTTAAGATTGTATAATATAAGTGTGTGTTCATTCTGGAGGTTTCTAAATAGCCACATGTAAAGCACTATTGACTTTTCTATTTTCTATGAAACTTAAATAAACATTACAATAAACATTTATGATATTTATGTGGCCAGAAGATTCAAATCTCGCTTTTGAATATTGTGAGTTTATCTTTAATGCGCTGCACTCTTGTTTAGATGGGTTCTAATAATTTCCAACTACAAACTACCGGTTCATATCATACCGATAGCATTAACTTGACACATCACATAATTGCAGGCTCCCGTACAACAGTCGCGTCCGCGGCGTCAGGCCCAACGGGCTGTGATAACGCGGACGCCTCGTTAATTAATACACGTCAAACTGTTTTGAATTTTGATATTTAGATTTTCATATAATGTATTCATATTTGGTATTATCATCTAATTTTAATGCGGTTCTGTTGAAGCTGCGGTTTCACATTAGATATTTAGGTTATTGAATAATATTCGCATGCCCGCGGTTATGTGGATTATTGCTGATGAATTGAACAGAATCCGCGGCAAATAGAATCTATTATTCATATCTACAGTAAAATAATCAGACTGGAGACGCTGTCTTGGATTTGTTTCTTCTAGTGAGGAACAAAGCCTGAATTGTTGAATGTTGTATAACTAAGACAGAATAAAAAAATCTAATCAAAACATAATAATATAAACCTTATTAAACACAGAACCGTTTTGAGCAACTTGCATTGGACCAAAACCAATACAATATTGTAAGAATCCCGTCGAATCCCGTCCCTTTAGAAAATAGAATACAATACAAAATAACTCGCGTTAAACCACATAAGCAAGTACATAATTATTTGTGTTGACTGTCTTTTTATTTACTCCGTGTTGTTTCGTGCCTTGTCAAAGAAACTTCCTTTTTAAAACACCCTTTGAGTTTAGTAGTCATTTGAATCACATTTTTTGTAACAGACTTACATACATTAGTAGTTTTATGCGTACATCATTATTGATACTTTGTGGCGGCAAGAATCAATTGCGAAAACTGAGCACATCAGTTATATCTATCGGTAGGCAGTTAAACTGTCAAAAGAACGAAAATGTTCATCTGTTAAAGAGCCTCTTCCCTTTACGTCCATTCACTCTTAGATCTTAAAAGTACTTCGTCAGTACCAAATTTAAAAAAAAAACAGCCGTTCTTCATAAAAAAAAATGTAACCGACTTCAAAAACAACTAAAAAAGTTTAAAATACCCTACAAAATAACTTTTCTTTCGAAAGTCGGTGACTTTGTTTCTTATTTCATTGATTTTTTGCCACCGACTTTCGAAAGAAAAGTTATTTCAAACTTTTTTGTGGTTGTTTTTGAAGTCGGTTACATTTTTTTAAGTTTTTTATTTTACCTTTTTAGTTTAAATATTCAACCCAAATTATTACCAAATCCATAATTTTCTTACGTGTGCACATTGAGCTATTTTTAGTACATTACCGTTCAATGCATGTGCACTAGAATTTTGTAATCCGTAGCAACGGTAATAACATCGCCCATGTACACAATGAACTAAAAATAAAAACTACTGAACCAAACTAAATGAACATTTTTATGGGACCAAATGACAAACAAGTAATACTGTTTCGAACAAAAAAAGAATCATCGAAATCGAACCAGAAACCTCGGAGTAATCGGTGTAGACAATGTTGATAACTTTTTAGGTTTTGTTGATTTTTCAAAAAGTGCTAGTCCGATTTCAATAAAATTTTCATGGGGCCATTCGGGAAGTATACCCTTTTCAACAAGAAATATTTTTTCAAATCGGTTGCTAAGCGACGAAGTTATGCCCGAACAAACATAAAAAAAATATAAACATCCGAAATTAAAAAGCACCGTTTTCATCCCCTTACTTAAAAAGCCAGCTGTCGAGCCGTCAGTAAGACAGCTACAAGAACATAAACGTAGGAAAGTATTCATAAAACATAAATGCATGATAAAGTATTCATTCCCCCTAACTCGATATGCGACTTGCCGTCTTGTTGCTTGCACACCGCTACATTGCAAATATGATGGGGTACAAAACTCGATGCTGATATTTCAAGGCCTTTGTTTTTTTCTTAAGAGGATTGTTTTAAATAAAGTACCAATAAGTGAGCTTTTTTGTAAAGAATTGATATTATGAAAAGATGTAACGGATGCTGTGCCGTCTGACAGGGGAGAATGGAAGAAAACATTTGTGCCGACCTCAAGTAAATTGGGATTTGGGCAGCAAAATGATGATGAGCCTACGTAATTAACGAGCCCTAGATAGGCTGTCATCACCATCATCATCAGCCGGAAGACATCCACTGCTGAGCATAGGCCTCCCCCTTAGACCGCCACGCCGAACGACAATTCGCCACTTGCTTCCATTGGTTGCCCGCGACTCTCACGATGTCCTCAGTCCACCTAGTAGGAGGCCTGTCTACACTGCGTCTTCCGGTCTGTGGTCGCCACTCTTTTCTTCCTAGATAGGCTAGATAAGCTGTAAACTTTTTTCTAACCTTCACGAAGCTATGATTCAAGCAAACATTGCGCAAAAAATATATTTTGGTGAATCGGTCACACGGTGTAACGCACAAAATTCACTTTCCAGGTAAAAAAACTCCTCTACTTTTGAACCGGGGTGCAATATTTTGAATGAATGCTTCTCGTGTTTGACGAGCGGGGGTATGTCTTTAGCCAGCTTCGTCGCAAGTTTGACGCCTCGCCCCTGTGTTCATACGACTGACTACGGTGCAATCTGTAGATAAGCATTAATTTGGCTGGATCTGTGGTCAACTCCTACTCGAAATGGTCCAGTGGGATTAATTATCCTAGTAACATTTTAACAAAAAGGGTAAAATAAAAACTTTTTCAAAAAAGTAACCGACTTCAAAAACAATAACAAAACAAAAAAGGGTGAAATAACCTAATTAATAACTTCTTTCGGATGTCGGTGGCTTTATTTTTTACTTCATTGATTTTTAGCCACCGACTTCCGAAAGAAGTTATTAATTAGGTTAATTCACCCTTTTTTGTTTTGTTATTGTTTTTGAAGTCGGTTACTTTTTTGAAAAAGTTTTTATTTTACCCTTTTTAGTTTATTTATTAAATAGTCAACCCAAATTCTTGTAAAATACAAAATTTTCTTACATATGCACTAATCTTCTTGTAGTCCGTCACAACATAAAAAATCCATACATATCTCTAAAACTACTGAACCGATTTTGATGAAACTTGCAGTGTACCCTAAGTTGAACAATACCTAGTACAACAAAAAAAGAATTACTTAAATCGAACTTGTAGTTCCGGAAATATGCGTGCACAAACATAAAAACATACATACATACATACACTTGTGAAATTTGGCACATTTGTTCAGACGCTGATATAGACTAACATATATGAAAACTGGGCAGTTCTGATAATATTACATACATACGGGTCGAATTGATAACCTCCTTTTTTTCGAAGTCGGTAAAAAGAATTCCAAATAAAAAAAATGCAAAATAATTTCTTTAGTCTTTGGATCAAGTAGTACCCAAACAACTGCAATGTACTAACGTTCTCTCGTACCTATGAAAAATCTTCATTCAAGATCCTTACTCAGTTTTAAAATATTTTACTTAAAAAAAAAAAAACACGATGAATGACGCCATTGTTGCCTATTGCCACGATTATTGTATGAGTTTGGAGAATTTAAAAAACAAAATTAAAAAATATATCCCTGAAACGCCGCACCCTCATCCACCGTACAACATCCATAAAACATTTGCATTGCATTACAAATAGTAGTGTCCACCCCTGAAGGGAGATGTCGTGATGCGTTTAAAATGTTTGCCTTCGACTTAGCGTCACTCGAAGAAGCCTCAAAACTTGTTTATATTCAACTTCAAAAGGAGGACAATTTAAGTGGTATGTTAGTTGATTTTATGTTACAAGGGAATATTTTCATGTTTAAATTTTAATATCGCTTCAGGCTATTGTCGTTTTAACGTAAACTACTCTCTTATTCATCATTAGACGATGGGAGTTTCTTGAATTGAAAATGGAAAGTAATTTTACATCGTTTGTTTTTTGATGAAATTAAGGGGTTAGTGTGGACATCTGTTGGATTTCCCATATGATGGTTTGAATATGTAATTGATTTTATAATTTAAGGTTACTGTTTAGTAAAATTAAGTAAAATTTAAATCGCCATAATATATGGTGATTTAAATTTTACTTCAATCGCCTGACATTTTTCTTAGTCTGTTGACATTGTAAGCAACAGAGAAAATCAGTCACATTGGGTTTATAAAACGTATCGCATTATTATTTTACACTTTGTCATACGTTTTAAATGTATTTAGTATCCTTCATGTTTGGGGGGGGTCGGTGTAGGTCTTAGTGGAGCGGGTTCTTGCCAGGGAACTCGCACCTAAAAAATGCTAAGCTGCTAATAGCGCACGCCTAGGTGTGCGAAGCTAGGCTATCAGGCGCTCACCGACAAGTGCTTCATACACGTCCACGCCATTACTAGACCGCCGCCGCGGTGTAGTGATGGGCCCACATATTTTCAAACCTTGTGGGTCGTCCCCTCTGGGCAATACTGCGGTCCTTAACGAGCATCGCACATTCCATCTACCTCGGGACCGTAGTAGCTAAGTATGAAGCGCGGGGGCGAGTTTTCGGCGCCTGATTGTCGTCTGTGGAGTGACTGGGATTCATGACCCCATGTTCACCTATGACGGCAAGTAACCGGATTAACTGGCTAGGGGAAGAAAACCCTGACACAAAAAATAACACTAAACGGGGAGACCAAGCCTCGTCAGCTCTGGAACGGCAACTGGTCTAGGAGAAGCTACCTCTGAAATCAAACTGCAACCGCTGCCATGTGGAAAGATGTTGGATCATCAAAGGCTAGGGCGTCAACCCGAAATTGTGACGTGTAGTGCCCTGGGAAAGCACTACACTATTTTCCCACAAATTATGAAATGAGTGAAAAAAGTGAGAATGTTTTGCCATGCAATCCGGCTAGCCCCCGGCGCTCACAGGTATCCGGGCCTGTGAGTGAGAAATTGGTTACCGAAGACTGTAAGAGGGTGGGTACCCAGGCCCCCTTACCAGTTAATGCTACTGGTCTTAAAGATAACACAAGCAATAAGAAGCTGGTTCAGCAAGCTTTCCACCCAGGCATACTAATGACTAGACCTAGAAGTTCATCGCTAAGTACGATAAGAGACACCAGCACAGAAACACAGCTTGAAAACACGCAGAATAACAACAAGGTCGTCAATCCTCCTTCCTGGCAAAGAGCACCTGTCCTGAGATGTGCCAAAAGAAAGAAAGTGTCTACAAGTCCTGAGAGAATAAGTGTTAGCAATGCATTTACTGGACTCCCAATAGATATGGAAGAAGATACACCAATAGCATGCAATGAGACAGTTAAAAAGGTAGTTAAACCGCCACCCATAATCCTGTATGGCATAGAAGACCTCAACAAGCTTACCCAACTACTAGAGAGTGTAGTAAGCAAAGCTGATTTTACCTATAAAATAATCAACAAGAATCAACTAAGGATTAACTGCGCAAATGTGATGGTATACAAGAATATTATAGACATTATTAGACAAAAGGGCCTAATAGGACACACCTTCAATAGCAAGGATAAGCGACCCTATAGAATAGTGATTAGGAACCTACACCATACCACACCAAGTAGTGCAATAAAGGAGGCACTAGAGGAGACAGGGAATACTGTGATAGGGGAAATAATAAACGCAAAGTTTGGTCCCGATAAAAAACCAACATCTACGTTTTTTGTCAACCTGCAACCGAGCCCCCACAATAAGGCTACAAAAAGTATTAAATACATACACCACCAGTCGATAAAAATAGAAGAACCACGAAAACGAACCTCAATAGTACAATGCCATAGGTGCCAGCAATACGGACATTCCAAAAACTACTGTATGAGGCCATTCAGATGCGTGAAATGCGCACAATCACACAAAACGGCAGAATGTCCAAAAAAAGATCGTACTACCCCAGCAAAATGTGCTCTATGCCAAGGTGCCCATCCAGCAAATTTTAAAGGATGCGAAGTATACAAGGAAATACTAGCAAGGAAGACGAACAAACAACAATACGTCAGTAACAGGGACCACCCAAAACCTGACATCCGAGATAAGGCCCAGACACCAAAGCAAGACCCTCTAAATGAATGGACAAGACGTACGCCTGCAACCAATCCTACTGTACCAATGGTAAGACCGAGCAACATTACCAGACTATACACTGAAGTTACAACAACTGACAAAACCACCAAAGGCGAGAATGTTCCCACCGAAAAACTAGCTATAGAAGAGATGCTACTAAAACAAGCCGAAAAATTTGACCTTATCTTACAGCAAATGAGTATGTTAATCAATCTCATAACGACTCTAGTCACTAAGATGTCACAATGACTTCCCTCAAGATAGCAACCTGGAACCCAGCAGGGCTTGCTCCAAATCGAGTTGAGGTTGAAGCTTTGTTACACACTCACAACATAGACATACTACTAGTGCCAGAATCCCACACAACGTCAAGCAGCAATGTTAAGATAAAAAATTATGAAATTTATACAACCGATCACCCAGACGGAACTGCACACGCAGGCGCGGCCATAGTAGTAAGGTCTAGTATCAAACACTATGAACAACCACACTTCAAAACTGAATATATACAAGCAGCCACCATTGCAATAGAAGACCGAAATGGGACATTTAATGTGTCTGCCGTCTACTGCCCGCCCAAACATAAGCTTAAAGAGGGACACTATGATGAGTATTTTCACACCCTGGGCACCCGATTTATATCAGGAGGGGACTGGAATGCTAAAAACGCCCATTGGGCCTCAAGGCTCACTAACACAAGAGGCAGAGAGCTCAAAAAAAGTATGGATAAAAACCATCTTAGAACTATTTCTACATCAGACCCTACCAACTGGCCCTCAGACCCAAACAAGCTCCCGGATGTCATAGACTTTTTTATCATAAAGGGTCTATCCAGGCTCTTTCACCACATAGAGACAAGCTTAGACGCTAACACAAATCATGTCCCGGTTATATTGACAATTGGTACCACAGTCCTAAACATTGAAAGAAATCTCAAATTATACAGTAAACGCACAGATTGGGACTCATTTCGCACACTGGTTGAAGATAGAATCGACCTTAAAATACCACTGAAAACCGAGACCGATATCGACGTGGCTGCTAGATATTTAACTTCTATAATCCAAGAGAGTTGCTGGAAGTCAACTCCAGAAGCTAAAGAACGTGACCATCACAAAAAGGTCTACTCAGAAACCATACGATTAAAAATTATGGAAAAAAGAAGATTGCGGCGTATATGGCACACCAGTAGGCACCCAAGCGACAAAACAGCACTGAACAAAGCTGTCAAAGAATTAAAAGCTCTTATAACTGAAGCAGAAGGTGTCGCTCTGGAAACATACTTGGAAGGCCTCACAGCTACAAAAACGACCGACTACTCGTTATGGAAAGCCTGTAAAAATCTGGACCGACCCTTGCACCACAAACCACCACTGCGAGGTCACAACGGGTCCTGGATAAGGACAGAACAGGACAAAGCTAATGCATTTGCAAACCATCTCAGCAATGTATTTAAACCCAATAATCCATTACCAAATGTGGACGAATCGGATATTGACCTTATACTCAACCAAGATCTTCAACTGGACCTTCCACTGAAACCAATAACGCCAAAAGAGATATGTACTAATATCACCTCATTGATCAACGGCAAAGCTCCAGGCTACGACCTCATTGATAAGAAAGTTCTCCAAGAATTACCTCGCAAAGGAATTATGTACCTCACTATTTTGTTTAATGCCATTCAACGGGTAGGCTACTTCCCAGATATATGGAAAGTATCACAAATAATAATGATCCATAAACCTGGTAAACCAATACATGACGTCACATCGTACAGACCAATTAGCCTTTTACCAATAATGTCCAAGCTCTACGAAAGGTCTCTATTACAAAGAATGTTACTCGTGCTTAACGAAAAGTCGATTATCCCAGATCACCAATTCGGATTTCGAAAGGAACATGCTACTATTGAACAAGTGCATAGAGTCTGCAGGACCATCAGAAAATCATTTGAGAAAAAAGAATACTGCTCATCTGCCTTTCTCGATATACAACAAGCCTTCGACAGAGTATGGCATAAGGGATTGCTGTATAAAATAAAAACCCTACTGCCACATACATTTTATGGTGTGCTAAAATCCTATATTACAAACAGAATATTCCAAGTAAGAGAAAATCAAAGCACCTCGAAATTCTGTGAAATATATGCAGGAGTACCACAAGGATCGGTTCTTGGACCCATACTGTACACGATGTTTACTTCTGACTTGCCGCAGAGCTCTGAGGTTACAATCGCAACCTTCGCGGACGACACCGCCTTAATTGCCTCGCATAAATGCCCAATCCAAGCATCTCGCATTCTGCAAACCAGTCTAAATAAAACTGAAGAATGGCTAGCCAAGTGGAGAATTGCCGCTAGCGTCTCCAAATCTGTGCACATCACATTTACTCTCCGCAAAAACGATTGTGACCCTGTCACACTTAATGGCATTCAACTACCACACCATGAATCTGTGAAGTATCTGGGTATGCATCTTGACCGCAGGCTCACATGGAGAAAACATGTCGAAACAAAAAGGGACGAGATAAACTTAAAATATAGAGGTTTACTTTGGTTGCTAGGAAGAAACTCAAAACTGGCCTTAGATAATAAGCTCCTGATATACAATACTATATTAAAGCCAATCTGGACATACGGCATCCAACTGTGGGGATCAGCCAGCGCCTCAAATATAATGATAGTTCAAAGGACACAAAACTACATCCTAAAACACATCTCCAATACACCATGGTTTGTCAAGACAGCAGAGATCCATGAATTTCTTAATATTCCTATGGTCAAGGAGGAAATAAGTTTACATGGAGACAACTACAAATCCCGACTACATAAACATCCCAACCAGCTGGCGGGCCAGTTGACCATTCCAGAAAGCATTCGCCGACTAAAAAAGCGGCGAGATATTTTCGACCAAAATAGTCAAGAATGACTACTAAAAGAAAGGGCAGACTCCAATGGGAGTAGCGCCCTACACGTACTATAGAGCCATCTCATCTGCTTATAGTCTAAAGACTGATCGCAAGATACAATAAAAAAAAAAAAAAAAAAAAAAGTATCCTTCATGTTTGAATAATTTATGGTTGACGCAGTGGCTGAGTTATCGACTGCTGCGCAGCGTGATGCGGGTTTGATCCTAACTTTATAATAAAATTATGATTGTGAACGTACCCTCGACATGAAGAAATTAATTAAAAGAAGCAAGGCTTAAAAAAATAAACATGAAATTAAGATTATATTCATTTAGGATATCAAAAGTGATTTGAAAAAGGGCCCTCAGTGGGCTGTGATGAATGTAAATGCTAATACAGCAAAATGAGGCCAACATAACCAAAACCCCAGCACTTTATTTACACAAAACACTATAGTGGCTGGATTCACAGATTTATTACAATCATTACGCTCCTAATTATGCCACTAATCACATTCATTCCACAACATCTAACCCCAGAGGCGATGATCAGTACCCTCAGACCGCAACAATGAACCGAAATACAACCATACAGTTCAACAAAATGCTACCAAACAACAGGTGGTCGGGAAATTAAATAATAACATTAAAGACTAAAAATTAAACACTTTAGCAAAGTTTTAATGCGTCGGCCGTCGGATAAATCACTGTTGTAACGTGAAATTTTCCAGTTTAAATTGATCGCCATTAAGTAAAGTTCCGGGGCGATTGCTTAATTACGGGCCTGTCACTCAGAATTACTTTTTGATGGAAGAGGTTGGAGGAAGCAAGAGGTGTGCCGCAGGGAGGTAGTCTAGGTTCTTAGTTTTTTTTTTGTGAGAAATGTTGCACATGGTGAAATTTATGTTTTCTTATAGATTAGGAATTAAAGAGAGACCTTTGTATCTTCTCCTCATATTTAAGCTCAAAGTGGCAGGATAACCCTTCGAAATGCAACAACATTTAGGGTGAGGCCAAACGAGCGTAATTTTTGAGTTGTGAGTCGCAGAATTTCGGTCGCTTTCATACGAAACAAAAGACGACTCTCTCACGACGCAATTCTAATGAAAGCGACCGAAATTCTGCGACTCACAACTCAAAAATTACGCTCGTTAGGCCTTATCCTTAGTGACATACAGAATCTTGCAATCAAGATTTCAATTAATGCAGGCAGCAAATCAGATCACAACAGCCACTGATCATACAATAATTACAGTAATTTGAAAATTAAAAAAAAAAAAACAATTTTCATATCGCGTGCTATTGCTTCTAAATTGCTTTCACGTTTTTAATGCTAAACTGAAATTATAGATATCAACAATCTTATTCCAAAAACACTATTGAACTATTCCAATATGTTATATACCTTACACAAACGCACAGACAGACCTAATACATACATATTTATCTCGGCTGTCGCTAATTACATTGTTTAGCGGAATTACCGGCGGGCCATCTGTCTTCATTTGCGGATCTGCGGGGATGCTGCGCGATTGCCCTGTGAATGGTTGAGTGTTAGGAATGATTGTGTAGTAGCGTGTCTTATTGGCGATTTTTCCTTCTTTTAGGTGGAAATTTCTTTTTTGCGTTTTTAATATTTAGAGAAAATTATATCTTGTTTTAGATATGGTAAAGAGATGATCACGATTATTTTGACTTATGGAAATTAAAACCAAAGTCTATGTACAGACGCCAGCAGGTCAACCTACCCGAAACTGTCAGATTTTACCAATCGAACAGTAACCTTCCACTATTGTGATAAGGTTGAAAATCTATTGAAGAAATTTGGCAGATTTTGGTAGCTTGATGTGCTGGCGTCTGTACCATCCTACATCTTTCCAAAGTTAATTATTATTCTTTAAAAATAATGTTGTGTTTAGATAACAACAGCTGATGTAAAAACACATCACAATTTCCCATTCCCGGAAGGTAGATAAAAAAATAATTAAATATGTTTTCTTGCATTGTCATAATGTTCCAAACATTATCTTAAAATTAAAAATTGATTGAAGCCTCTTTATTCCCGCTGTTTGTAAAAATTCGGCCCTTCTATGTACTTTGAAAGGAGGGGAAGGCAACTCAATCAAATAATTAGCAAATATTTGTACTATGTAATTGGCTTACACAAGTGGGGTAACAGACACAGAGGGTGGTCATGGAGAATGAAGTGTACTTAGTTTATTTTTTGAGGTATGCTATCGTGATTGTTAAATTATTTAAGTAATTCATATGGAGGATTGATATGAATTAAAAAAAAAATATTCACAAAGTACAGAAAATCCAGTATCTCAGCTTACTGTGTCGGTTGCTGGTTTCTTATAATTTTTTATTATTTTTCACCCTCTTCTAAAATCCTCTCAGTAATATTTAAGAATGATCTCACAAAATATAAATGAAAACTGAAATCATAATACACAAAATAACAAACAAACACGTCCAAAAAACAAGAACATCCTCTATGAATTTCAAATCACTTTTTGAAGAGCCATTCCGGAGATTACAACCGATTCTCATAAACATATACCACTTAATATGTATGTCGGTACGCTAGTAATAAAATCGAAGCCCGACCTCATTATACTATAGCGTTATGTACAGAACCCAGTCTCATGATACGGCTCGCACCTGACCGGAATCGGGATGGGATCTTCAAAACCATCGAAGTGTAATGTTATTGCAATTTTGATAATGTATATCGGAGGAGAAACTCGAGATTTTTTTTTAAGGAGGTAATGTGCGTGAGAGGTCGTGTAACGGTCGGTGGAGGCATTCAGAACCAATTTTAGTAACTACTGTTGCCTTACACCTTGTTCACAACCTTAATACTTTTCTGAAGCGACTCTTGTCGCGACTTGCGATAATTATGTCCAATGAAACACAAGTGTGTGTTGTTCAACGGTTTACTGTACCTTCGCATATCGCGTTATGGTGAAGATTTGTTCTAACCAATGATCGAAATGATGCAGATTGACTGTAGACATAAATTATTACTATTGAGAGCAGTGGAGGCCCAGTGGTATCGGCCTCGGCTTACAAGTTGTAGGTCGTGGGTTCGAACCCAAGTCAGGCGCATTACTTTGTGTAATTTATTTCAACACCACTGCTCTCAAAACGGTGAAGGAAAACATTGTAAGGAAACCGGCATGTCCTACTAGAACCAAAAATTCGAAGACATATGACATCTACCAATCCGCACTGGGCCCGCGTGGTAGATTACGGCCTGCTCCCTCTCACAGAGAGGAGGCCTGTGTCCCAGCAGTGGGAACATTTAAAGGCTGATGATGATGATAATTATTACACTTCCTTATTTTGTATGTAAAAGGGTGTGGGTAGTACTCGCAATCGGCGTGCTTGTATGACCAGATGTATGGTTCGTAGATGAGGAGAAAAGAGTGTGTAAGGATCATAGCGCTCAGTAGTTTCTGCATACCTTCATGAGAAGAAAGCGTGAGTTTTTGGATGTATTTGATATGTCAAAGTCAACGTCGACCGCACCTTCACTAATACCATGTTCTAAGTAACATCATTTATTTATTTGTTTTCTTCGGAATCGCTGTTTTTTATTAAACTTTATGATTTCTATGAGTTTATTATGTATCGTGGCAGAACTTGCAATCATTTAAACAGACACCAGCCAAACCCAGAGCAACTACTCGTTGATCGAACATACGATATGCAGTGCAACATCAACCATGTGGTCAAGCCGTCCGCCCGTGATGTTCAAAGACATGTGTAGCATGAGCTCGTGGCCACGGCATAAAGGTTGGCAAAGGCATTCAAAACCATGTTTAGTAACTGTTCTTGCCTTAGGATGCCGTTTTCCGAAAGTAATAGGGTTGCGGTGGTCTGATAGTGCTCGTCGCTTGTTAAATTCTAATCAACAGTGTCGGCTGGGATATTCTGTGGGAACTGATTTTTGTACGGAGAGTTTTCAGTGTCAATGTCGTTATATTTTGTTTTTTTTTTATTTACATACATTTCTCCATACTGAAGTTTTACCAAATGGGCCGTGTACTTCATCTTCTGTACATTTTCTCTACTTCATACGGACCGGTGGGCCAGAGTCGCTACGTAGTGGGTGCCGGATGGGCGTCGTTGCTGAGGGAGGCCTAGAAAACGCTGGCGTGACGATCTGGGCGCATTCATGACGGATTGGCCGGAGAAAGCCGCACTATGGGAAGAGTGGAAGGTATGGGGGAGACCTTTGCCCAGCAATGGGACAATATAGGTAAAAAAAAAACTTCGTCTTATTTTTAAATAACTACTAGAGGTAACTAGCTTTCCGTTTGGGCTGGAACTAATCCTTCGAAATCGCAAAGACCCCTAATCATGAAGTATAAGACACTAATCATGAACTATGCGTACCAAAAATTACAGCCATATTCATTCAGCCTTGAAGGCACACATTAATTTATTTATTAGAATAAATTCTCAACTCACAATGAAAGATAGAAACATTACAAAAAGGCCGTCAAAACACTACCCACCCATTCAACTTCCAATTCGTTTTAGCTCTCAAAGTATCGATGCTCTAAACGCGACTGGAAGTCAGACACATTATGTAATAAGAAAAGCTGCTTTCAAACGTTATTCATAACACTCTCTGAAAGTCAACAGTATATGTAGGAACAGTGTGGAGCCATGAAATACGACCGCAGAAAAAAAATACGTATATTTTTATCTGACCGTTATAAAATAATCTCGCTTGAAATCAAACATAATTGACGACATATGGGTGAGCGATTAAAGTACATCTCTAACCCGAAGATCATTACAAGCGTAATTTTATAAATTTATAAACTATTTACCCACTGCTGAGCAAAGTTTTCCCCCATAACCGAATAGTAATCTTTTCTTTGTGAAGTTTCTTTCAATCAACCTCTAAACTAAGTAGTACGTCATTCAAAGATGAGACCCTACATGATACACAATACAAATTATTCTGCAATCTAAATCTTCAGCTACCTCACCTCAAAAATGTTTATTCGTCATAATCGCTTCCTCCTACAACCGCTGATTTCCTAGCCCTCCCAGCGGTCTTAACGCTGTTTTCTCAGGCACTTCGCGGGCCTTATTGGCTCGATACAAATTTTGTTTAGCTTAGCTCCTGCAGATCGAAACCAGACTGTTATCACACCACTGTTATCACTCATAACAACTGATTTATTTAACCATTGATTAAAGAAAAATAGGTTTGCAGGAAGTTGGGAACTTTGAATTAATGTTGATTTAAATATGGCGAGGATATTTTAATTCAATTTAAAGTTGGGAATTGAAACCCGTAGTCGGGGAGATATTAAGGAGTAAAGTGATACTGAAAATGTTTTAGAAGTGAATGCTTTCATGTTTTGTTTTGTTGATGATGGTCCATCATTCTACGTTTTATTCGTTGTGGGTTTTTTAGCTAATTGTGTTTTAAAAAGTGTTTATTCGTGATAGTTTCGAATAAAGTCGCTTTTATGAGTTGACAAGTCAAAGAAGACATATGAGCAACTTTCTGATAAAGTCGGTAGGTATATTTTATAAATAGATAAATACCTAATTTATTTATGAAAGACATTATTGTAAATACTCTGTAATCATAGTTTCACAATCAACCTAATCTTAGAAACTAGTTAAAAAAAAGAGTTCACGATCCCGACAAATAAATAACTTTAAAATAATAGCCCCCGCACACACGTCCACTATTCCACGTACAATCTAACTTTACCCACCACGGAACCCATTCCACATTCTTTACCACACTTTAACAACCCACTATAAAATATATTAGAGGAAAAATGACACGAAATAAAACTTGCCGGACATAAAAATCCGACTGAAATACTCAAGTTTCCTGCAATTTTGACATCTTTTTAAGTACAAACGTTTAGAAAACCGCTTGCGGCTACGGAGTGGCGTAGACATCTGTTTCGTAGCCGAATGCTACGCGTTTTCGTAGGCGTTTCGTAGCGTTGTGTAAATTATCACGGCATTGTTAACTTTTTTTGGGTCAAATGATTATTTCTTTTTTGGGGTTCGTGGTTTTTTGTCATTTAACTAATTATCATTATGTTGTATTCTTCTTTTTGGTTTTAACGCGGAACGGTGAATTTATCACCCAGTATTTAAAATAAGAAAAGAAATTAATAAATTTTATTTAGAATTTTGTATAAAAGTAAGGTGTGTAGCTTTGGGAAGAAGAAGTACGTTACAATCATAGTCGATGTTGTTAACTAGTTGCTTCTTTCACAGTTGGGAAAATACATTAGTACCAAAAAGTCAAGCCATGTTACTATCATCGTAAAATTTACCTTCGGACAATAACTTAAAGTTGAATTTTAAACTCATGCATAAGCAATCCACTACGAACACGACTTCCGAGTTCCCAGTTCCTAGTTACCATTTTAATACATTGTCAAATATTTAATCTCACGTATGGTCACGTCTATTACGAATTTACGAGCAAATCCAACGGACAACTGAAGGGGAGATAAAACCTTATGTACATAAGAAAATTGCATTCAGTATAAAATGTCTTGAATGGCAGCGTGTTGTAGCTATGAATTTATTTCGCTATTCAATAGGGAGAGGTATGTGGTTTGTGATAAAAGCTATTTTTGTTTGCGAATTTATGTGTTTGTCATTGTGTGAGGTCCATTTACATTTAAAGAGTGTCCATAAGTCACTGCTGTATTAAAGTGGCCAATATCAAACAACTACAGTACTTTCACAAGTTAGTAACCCTTTAGAATGGGACTTTAGCTTCAGCTTTTTGTGTTTGATATCTTTGCGTTCAAAAGTGTCTACTTGAAATAGAACCCACACCACAACTCATGACCTTTTGACGCGGTGCTAGTGTATAATGTCATTACATCAAATTGCATAAAAAATATAGTTTCTCCAATTGCAGGTCATGTGCGGTGAGTGTGTGTGTTAACGTAACCCGTTTCTTTTTAATAACACTTTTTGGCCGAATGTCACAGAGATTTTGGACTCTCTGTCATTTTTGTTCCAAAGTCACGTTTTTAGTTTATTAATTATGCATGATACTCCGTGAGCAAGCAGTGATTACGGACAGTCACCTTTCCACAGACTGGTCAGTGTAGTTAGGATGAGAATCTTAATTGTGTTCGTCCCACAACTAAAAAGAATTGTAGATAGGCTCTCAAAATTGCCAATGGTAACCATTTAGGCTTATAGATTGTGGAGGAGCTCGTGGCGAAATAATTACAGCCGCACAGGCCAATTTTCCGGGTTAAGCTACGCATGCCGAGGTTAGTCTGTGGATGGGTGGATCTGTCATAGCGAGTTTCCTCCGTGGCTCGGAAAGCATGTAAAGCCGTTGGTCCCAGCTGTCATTTGTAGATCTTTGACATTCGTTACTGTTAGTCAAAAGCTTATAAGTCTGACAACCAGTCTTACCATGAGGTATCGTATTGCCCAGTTACTGGGTTGTGGAGGTCCGATAGGCAGTCGCTCCATGTGAAATACTGATATTCAGCTGCATCCGGTTCGACTACAAGCCGACCCCAATATAGTTGGGAAAAGGTAGGCAGATGTTGAGGCTTATAGATTGTAATTGTGGTACTGAAGAACGTACTTATGCCGTACCACATTCATGGGGCAAAACACAATTCGTGTTAACTTGTTAGAATATTTACAAAACAATAACACTTTGTGAGATGCAATGCATGGAGACAACAGCGGTTTTATAGTTATGTCACATTAAATAGTCCCACTAAAGCCCATTTCCACTAACCTTAGACGTAACCCTAATGGCACCCGCTTTTAAATTGCCAACATTCAACGCACAAAATCCAGGTGCGTCGTTTTCATTTAGATATTCATTAGGCGTCGCCTAGGCTTGGTGAAGAGGTACGTAACTTTTATTGTTATCGCATCTATTAGGCGTTCAGTATTGGCCCTCAAGATCTTAATTATTCGTCTTGTAGAGAAGTAAACGTTCCTACAAGTCGAGTGTTTTTCAGGTTGTGTTACTTATTTGTATTGATGGACCTCAAGAACTCATTTGATCTCTTCCTGCAGTACCTTTGTTTTGGATGGTAAAATCAAATAAATCCTCCCGCCCTTAGTTGAGCATAAGGAACTATCAGTTTCTTACTTACTAAAACACACTTCCGTTCCTTCGGTTGGCTTCCAAGGCCGTATAGTCCAAGAAGACCCGCGAATAAAAATGTCACCGTGTTGTGTTTTAACCAATTTTCTGTGTTCCATCCAAGTATTAACCGTGTTTTCTTTCAAGAGACACCTATGCTAACTTTTTTTTGTTACCTATGTGGGGAAACCTTCACAGGCTAGGGCAGGTCTTTGGGGATAAAAGCGACGAGTGTGAGATTTTTACCTCGCCAAAAGCAACCCGGTGGTCACCATCAGCCCATGAGAGGAGCTCAGATTCCTCTTAGAGACCTGCCTCTTTAACCCTTAACCTTGTTTCCCCTTAAAAGACCTGTCCGGGGCCCTCTCCGTGGCATCTTTTACGCCTTTTACGACACATCCGTAGAGAGACTGTATGAGAAGTCTCTTGGTCCCTACTGAAAATTTTGGAGCCATAATTTAACGGCAGTTTTCCAGCTAAT
Source organism: Agrotis exclamationis (assembly GCA_950005045.1). NCBI lineage: Eukaryota > Metazoa > Arthropoda > Insecta > Lepidoptera > Noctuidae > Agrotis > Agrotis exclamationis. Next base: position 21,665,681 of record OX465433.1, on the reverse strand, counting down.
AAAAAGATACCCTACCACCAATTTCGTAGAACATTCACCCACTTATACCACAATGAGCAGCTTTCATTATTTCCTTATAAAACCAGCCCACAATTCCGTATCTACCTGCACCACTCACATATTAATGAGATTTCTTGTTTCCACACCGATTTAAATATTTTATAAAGCCACGTGCAACCAGGGGAAGACATATGTATGTTTTATACAGCAATAACCCAAAGTTAGGGGTGAATTTGTTCGAATACTCGCGTAGTTTTTCAAAGATGTCGGGTGCGATGAAATATTTTTTACTATTGTGTGCCTTTTATTTAGGTACGTCGTTTTGTATTTATTTGTTGATATTTTATATTGTACTAACGACTTACTTGTATTTTAGTTTTAATTTATATGACCGTAATAAGATTTTTTTCCATTTGACTAGTAATTTGTGCCAAGATACTAGAGAAATAAGTGCGAAAAGAGTCATTAAGGGTCAGTTCAGACCGAGACGCGAAGCGACGCGACGATGCGTGAAGAGGCCTGTCATTTCAGGCTGCGTCGCGCTACGCCTCGCTGCGCCGCGAGACGCATCGCAACGTCGCGAGGCGCATCCAGACGCCGCGCGGTGCAGCAGAACGTGTCTAGATTTTCCACGTGCTGCCGCTCCGCCCCGCGTCCTCCCGCAGTCCCATTTGAAAATGGCGGCCTCAGCTACATAGTCCACGGGCTAGAGGTAGTTGAGTATGCAAAATCCGAGTGACGGCAGCTATGACCGAATTCATAAACTTAATATTATTATGCGCTTTATCTGTCCCGCAAAAAGCTGTGATCTGATTTTTCTATAAATTATAACGGAAGTAATCATTAAAATGATTTTAAATCATGTACTCAATACATTCCGTTTACGATTAAGAGAAGAGGGCGAAAAAAATGAACCAAAAAATTGACCGGCAAGTTCTACATTGTTATTCTTAGACCTTTTCTTAACTTAAATCGGTTCGCGAAATTCGTTACTCACAATTATGCATACTTAGTCACTTCTAGCTCCCGGTCTTCACCTCGCATCGTGGAGCGGCCGCGAGCGGCGTCAAGCAGCGCCGCGCTACTTCGTGAGGCCTTGAGAGGCGCAGCGCAGCACCGCTGCTTTGAGATGCGTCGCGCTGCGCCGCGAGGCGTCGCGCGGCGCATCGCGGCGCATCGCTGCGCATCTCAACGTATTCTAAATTCTCACAACGAAATGTGTATCTTTTGGTGTAGAAAATAAAGTTGTATTTTGAATGGTTCTTAAAAGTGTGCGCGCATCGTCGCGTCGCTTCGCGTCTCGGTCTGAACTGACCCTTAGAACAATATTATGCAAGCGCGGCCAAGATAAGACGGAGCTAGTTTAAGATATCCCGCCTGTGTGCGGTAAAGGATTTGTGTGTAGTGTACGTGCATGCTAGACGCCAGTCGCGGAGTTGATGCAAGTTAGAGGAGAATGGAGAGTTTGTATGGCATCGTGATGTTTCGGGTGAGTATCTAGTTTGGCATAGTATCCCATTCTAAGTATGTATGGTGTAAGAGGTAAGGTATGAAGATGAGAGTGATTATGGTTTAACATTTTGTCACTCATGTAGTAGGTACTCAATAGTATAAAGTCTGCATGATGTATTAGGAGAAAAGATTTACGTACAATTATAATTATAATTAATTAATCTCTACTTGAATCATAAAATCACGCACACGCACACACACAAACACACTTAACAATAGACACACCCTCTCACATTCACTCACTCACCTTGACATACTACACAAGGAGAGGATCATTCAGCAACTAAATTATAAAAAATCTTTGATATTCAATGTACTTTTGTGAAATGCTAGCATTTAAGTAACCTCATTTAATGTAATTCGAGGGGGTTGGCACTGTAAGCCGAAATACAGGTCCCACCTAGTTCGGCTGCAGAAGCTAAAACTTTTGTATACATAATTTTTATCATAGCATTTAAGTTTAAATGTATATTTGAATGTGTTTTGCGAAAATAAAAAAAATATTATTATAATTACATTAGTAGACAGATAGGTCCGACTGGTCGCTAAACGTGTTGATACATTTTTTTAGCGTGGTAAAATCATCAAATCAGTCCTCCCACCCAGAGCAGGGCGGGAGGGACTGTCAGACTCGAACTGACTAAAATCCACGGTGTCTTTCAATACTCCTTTACGTTCCGGGGTCACGGTAATTCGTTAGTCCCGCGACCCCGGCAGTCTTTGGTCCTCTATAGAGAACCCCGTCATAATGCTGACAGTGTTTGAGGCACGCGTGGAACACAACACGCCGTGGACCCGGGCATGGTCCATGGTCGGACAGCGCCCGCGCCTACGGTGGCCGGAGATCGTCTGCCGACGTCCGTTGCCGTTAGAATTTTTGATCATTATGGTTACTGAATTTTATAGCAAACGTGTTATGGATAATGATTTTCGGACAAACAGTTTTAGGAGACGAAAAGGGATACCCAAGCATAGTACATACCAAATTGATTGTCAATATCTAAATAAACTCGAGCCAAGTCGCAGGCAATCGCTAGTGATATTATAAATTACTTAATTAACTCCAGTTAAGATCACTGCGGCTGGACCGTTTGACCGTTAACCTTCCTACATATATTAAATTAATATCCTTGGGCTGTATCCATCAATGCCGAAGGTGATTATGAGGTGAGTAAAATTACAATACAAATAATAATTATTTAGGTCGCTACTCCCTTATGACCGGGGCAGTTGGCACCGAGTTCTTGAGCAGCAGGAGTTGAGTAAACCATGAGAGGTGTTGCAGACTTGCCTCTTTGAACCTCTCACTTTGATGGCATAGGATCTTGGCTAGTATTCTGAAGTATTTCTAGACATGTTATGCATAAGTCAGTCGTTCATGTCTAGAAATGAGTCACAACCAGTGATCTCGGTTCTCTCTAGTTTCTGTCTGATGTCTAATTTTTTTAAAATTCGTTTTTCTTTTTTTTTCCTTTCGGTCTTACAATATAGATGTGATTACATTTTTTTTTATCTTTTTAGGGTGATCTTTTAATAGCCCTTTACGTTCCAGGGTCACGATTACCTGATCAGGCAGTCCCGCGATCCTGGCAGGCTCTGGCCCTTTAAGGGGGGCGCCGTCAGATTGCTGGCAGCTCTTTGAGGCGCGCGTGGAACACGACGCGCCGTCGACCCGGGTATGCTACATGATCGGACGGCGAGTCACCCATTACTCACCGTCGGCAAGCCCACCGATGTGATTAGGATAAATTTAATTTTTCAGTGTCTTTAATAAAATTAAGACGCGAATTTACTCAGAACAAAAATACTTTTGAAGTTACGTCTCTCGGGATACGCCATTTTACTTAGTTCCACGTTGTTTAAAATAGCACAGGTGTTTGTTCTACCGATCCTCCCTAATCCCTTTGTAACTTCGCACAACACTCTAGAGTAAAGCATGGTGTGAGCTATTGACAACAATGGGGTTATATTTTAAAACTATAAGCTGTTCTATCGAAAATTATGACGACAGCTCTACTCTTTAAACTGGTACACAATCTATTGTACAAATGAGAAAACATTTTTTGTAAGAAACAACATTTATTTAAGTACTAGTATCTAGATTTTAGAACCTCTTTTTACTATTGTAAAATCACTAAAAATGAGCCCTCCCGCCCAAAGTGAAGCGAAAAGTATTATCAGCCTCGTTCTTACTAAAAATCCACAGTCTTTCTTCAATAGCCCTTTACGTTCCAGGGTTAAATATTTAGACAGTCCCGCGACACTGGCAGGTTTTAAAAACCCGAGATTAAAATAATTGCACATATAAATCAAAAACTTGTTCACCGAAATTAATAGTCACACAAAACTAGAGTAAAAGTCTAATAAAAATTACTCCATTGTGGAGAATTTCAGCCACAAACTGCTTTTCACCCAGCAAGCAGTTATCACGTCTAAAATTTACAACGACGTCTTATAAGACTGGAAGCCACAAATATCAGGACACTATAGCCTGCTAGGAGACGACTATGAACTAGAACACTGAATTATGGCCATTTTAAATTGTCCCACAATCCTTTCCACACACAATAAACAAGCTAGAACATACTAGCATATACGCGCGGTCCCGCCCGCAGTCTTAGAGAATATTGCGCCATAACTCGGCCAGTTGGAACTGGATTTATCCGGTTTCGTATGCGCCTCTACTTCATAAAGGCAGTTACGGGATAATCCGTAGTATAAACGCGCTTTCTTACTGCGCTTGTGTTTTGAATGCTAATATTTGGTAGTGCGAAATTGCCGGTGTTTTTAAACTGAAAGGAGTAAAGTACCTGTATTTTCGTTTTAGTTTTAGTGTTCCTTTTTAAACTGTTTCTGTAAGCGCTTTGCTTGAATAAACTTTGCAATAAGTTTGCTTCTAGTAGGTAACAGTAAGAGTAGCGGTGTTTTTACGATGCTAGGATTTTAGGTACAAGCTCACTCGTATGTGCATATAAGACTACTTAATACTGTTCGACTACATTTTTTATAACACGACACGATAAAAAAAAATTGACGACATGGTTTTCGCAGTAGCTGAGTGATTGCTGCGTGTCGTGGGTTCGATCCCCGCGGGTAACAAATATTTGTATGATCTGCAATTATTTTTTCCGAGACTGGGTGTAAGAGTTTCTATGTTTGTAAACGTACCCATTTTACAAGAGAAATTCCTAGTGTGGGGCAATGTTATTTTTTTAAATAAAACACCATTTCTGATTGTGGGGTTATATGCTCTACTAATAAATTTTCTCATTACGGAAAGGTGAACAAAAGGTACAAAAAAGTATAGAGAACCTACTCTGAGTTAGATGGCGACAGCGCATATCAATCAAACAAGTTCACAACAATCGTTTCGAATTCCCACACAATACAGCACACAAACTTAATTATAAAATACTCAGCATTATTCGTCTCAATAATTCGTTGGAAAAAAATAAATTACCCCAAAATTGGAATAACAAGATAGGCAGGCACGAAAATAATTCCCATTGTCAGGGGACTTGAACTTATTGAGGGAAACCAATTTACTCCAGAAAAATCCTCCAGTTTTTTCCGGTTCGCGCCGGATAGGAGCCGATCTATCTGGTTGGAACCGGTGAAAACAAAGATTTAGATGCGACCGTGTTGACGTTGTTTGTTTTTATTGTAAAATGAAAATGGATTATTGTAACGAAGTTTCAGGAAATTATTTTTTTTGTATTCGTGAGGGGCGGCGGAAAATAAGATTGCATTTTCGGTCAACTACGCGATGGCTAATACAGGTTGTGATATTTTATTCTTAAACTTTGTCTACGCCTCTCCTGAAACGTTATGTAGCCAAGAATCCAAATATATTTTAAAGTTCTAAGTAAATGTAGATTCTAAAAAAAAGTATTACTATTGAATGTTAAAGTTCAAGATTACACTATTTTACATAAACGTATTCGAATAAAACTCCAACTCCAAGGGACGAAAAGTTTAATCAAAAATTTTGAACACATCAAAGACTTTCGAAACTTCTCACACAAAAACCATATTTCTAAACTTATTCGTACGTGTCCAGATCGCAGACGTACTCTCAAAGGTACGATATCAATATATATATTAACATGCGATGGTTTTCTTTCGCCCCCACGCGTGGCGCCCTCACACCGCCGTATCGCGAACTATCGGGCGCCAACTTTGCTCTATGCAAATTTAAACGCCTGCATTTTATGGCTGAGATTCGTTGTAAGTTATGAGCTGTTATTATAGTTTTTAGGGTTGGATGTTTCTCTTATTATGATTATGGGGTGCAAGAGGGGGGGAGTTATTATGTATGGGGAAATTAAATATGTATGCAGTAGCCCCTAGCAAGAATAAGAAATCGCAATTTGGTACGAAATTCTGCTACATTATAATTATTACTCGTAAATAAAATTGACAAACTTTAAATGGAAATGCAAAAAACTCACAATTCCTTATTAGTAATGTTAAATCCTTGAAAATAAATAAAATTGTTTATTGACTTGCCTACAGCCATACCATCTTATAAACAAAGATGAAAGGGGAGACTAGGTAAGGGCGAAGGATGCACTTCACCCCGTTCAAAAATCAGTATAGAAATAACAGGTTAACATTATAAATTATTCAGAGAGAGCAGATATAAAGTCATCTGTGTAAACGAGAACCGGCTCGGTGCACAGAATAAAATCATAAACTCCAATTTCACGCCACAGTGTAGCAATATAAGTGAGATAATGTTAAATAAAATGCCAGTGCGATTGTAACTAACTGCTTCTTTCGCTAGTCGATGAGATTCGATTATACTGTGGAACTAAGATATGGGATTGTGAGGCAGTGTATTATGGGCTTAAGTTATATGTGAGTTTATTTGCTTGATTCTTTGTTGTTTCCTTTTTGTAAAGGAAATGCGTTCTAAATAGTAGAAGTGAAATGCTATTAAATGATTAAATCTTGAACAACTGATTGCTGATGAGGACATTGTCTATTAAGACGGCATTATTGAGATAGATAGTAAATTGATTAATTGATAGATTGCACTAAAATAATGTCTTAGCATCCATTTCGTTTAAAATATTGATATTTAGCTAAATCCTGGCTTATACTGGAAACCGACCCTAACATACCTCGGTGATGACGAATGACTCATCATCTGAACCTTTTTAACATCGCTCAACTGCCTCTCTGACTACATAACCCTGTTAATGGACAAATTTTGCTTCTCAGTCAAGTTGCGCTAAAACAATAACCAGAAAATGGTTGGATTCTCCAAAATATTTTACATCTCTACTTTCGAAGCACTAAAACTTTTCACAAAATTAACTCAACGACTTAAAACTAGGAGCAAACAGTACAAAAAACCAAGGAAAATATTTACTTACACCATGAATATTCTATTAGTATTAGCGTACGGATCTTTTTACTCTGTGGCACGAATAAGATGTTCCATACAGTGCAGTTTGGGTAAAATTTTAATTAGCCTCACGTTTTAGTCCTTTTTGCTGGCATTTTTAATGGAAAGCTAAATTGAAGTTATTATTGTGCTGTGCTTAGCTTTCTGAGATGCACCTGCTCTCTGGATATAAAAGTCTAGGAAAATTATAAGATGGATATAATATATTATTAAGGAAGAATGCAAAAAAAACTCATGTGTGGCGGAAACCCGCAGGTGTTGTTTGCTCCAGAGTACAAAAAAATAACTTTTTGTTTGGTTCCTTATCTCTGTTAGGGTTAATTTATGGTACCTATACACCGTGACTTTTTAGCCGTCTTACAAAAGCAGCTCAGTTCATGTATCCAATGACTAGAACACGTTTTTAATAAAAAAATATGTATTTAAGAGATTTGAAAAATTTAATCATAAAACTTTAATTGGTTATTATGACACAAGGCGTAGTTAGAAACGCCCTTGTCTCATAGAAAATGGAAATGGAATGATCTACCCGACTATTGTGCTGGGTAGGTATATTCTACAGATTGATACGTAAACATTTTAACAGGATGTTTCATATTTCTAATGTACCTATTTATTAAAATAAAAATGATTTTTAACGATTTAAAAAAAAAATAAACTCGCCTAGAGGTATTTTAGGTCGGATACATTAAGTGGACGACTTTTGTAAGACGACTAAAAAGTCACGGTGTATAATGATGCAGCTGAATACCAGTATTTCAAATAGAGCGTGTTAGTTAAGGAGTAAAACAAAGGTTTTAAATTCATAGCAGTTTTATATTTGTAGTAGAATGGAACGTATTGTAAGATGGCGTCAGGAGGTACTATATGGATGACGCCATCATAAAGAACTACTTGTGACTGTGTGATTTGATTACGATGTATACCGATGGCTTATAAAATAAAAAACGTTATTAATGAATAGAACTTTCATTATTACAACATGGTGACAGCGGTACAAAAAGATCCTTTCGAATAAGAACTCTGCAAATAGTATTTTGTATTAAAGGTTAAGAACAATGGACGGCCCTGGAAATCATACTGTAATTAAATGCCTAAATATGGAGGGAGACATGAATATGAACTGGATTAAATTTAAAAGGCAGCTTATATATTTTATAGACGCTTACAATCCCAAGGCAGAAGAAAAACAAAAAATTGGCATCCTTCTGCACCAAGGCGGCGAAATTTGTCAAGAAGTGTTTGAGAGTTTTACAGAAGCAGAAAGAAAAGGTTCGTTTGAAGACATTTTGAAAAAATTTGATAGTTACTTTGTACCGAAAAGGAATATTACGTACGAGAGATATGTTTTATTTACTCGAAAACAGATGGAAAGTGAATCCTTTGAAAATTACCTTACAGCTCTTAAAAACCTCAGTAAAACTTGTGAACTAGGTGTTTTAAATGATGAGCTGATACGAGATCTGTTTATCTGTGGAATTAATAATGTTACTGTAAGAAGACAATTGTTAACAATATCAGATCTCACTTTGACAAAGGCGTTGGATTTATGCAGGACATATGCTATAGTTGATTCCCAGATTGGCATAATACAAAACAATAACGAAATGCCTAAAATAAAAGAGGAATCCCCGGAAGTTGATGAAATAAAGAAGAAGAATTTAAAAGGTACTCAACAAAAATGTAACTATTGTGGTTTTGATCACATTTATGGCCGTTGCCCAGCATTTGGCAAATTATGTGCATTATGTAAGAAAAAGAATCATTTTGCAAGACAGTGTAAGGCAAATGCAAGAAGAAATGTGAATTTACTGGTAAATGAAGCAACGGAAGGAATAAATAGTGATGAAGAATTTCAGGTACATGATTTAACAATATGTTCGTTGAACACTAATAATAATGAGTGGTATATTGCATCTCTAGTGATTAATGGTCAAAAAGTAGAATTTAAAGTCGATACTGGCGCTCAATGTAACGTTTTAAGTTATAAGCAGTATAAAGGTTTAGGGCTGACAACCAACATTAAGAAAACAAATATTCAAATAACCTCATTTACTAATGAAAAAGTACCTGTAGTAGGAAAATTATTTATAAACTGCCTGTTTAATAATACTTTGCATGTATTAGAATTTTTCATTGTGGATCAACTTTGCTCAAATATATTAGGATTGTATGCCTCTGAACAATTAGGGTTAGTTAAAAGGATTCAAGAAATAAAATTTATTCCTATGCAATATAACCACTTATTTGATGGACAAGTAGGATGTATTCCGCAGACAATAAAGTTGGAAATTGATGCTAATGTCAAACCTGTTGTATCCCCAGCCCGTAGGTTGCCCTATGCATTGCAACCAAGAGTTAAAAAAGAATTAGATTCCATGGTTCAAAATGGAATTATAGAACCGGTTACGGAGCCAACAGATTGGGTAAGTCAAATGGTGGTTGTAGTTAAAAAAGATGATTCATTAAGAATATGTCTTGACCCAAGACCATTAAATAAGGCATTAAAGCGAGCGCATTTTCCGTTTCCCACTGTAGAAGAGATATCTGCTAAATTATGTGGTGCTAAATGGTTTTGTAAACTAGATGCTCAGTCTGGATTTTGGAATCTACCATTAGATCGAGAAAGTTCTAGGCTATGTACTTTCCAAACAGTGTGGGGCAGGTATTGTTTTATTAGATTACCATTCGGAATTAGTCCCGCTGCAGAAATTTTTCATAGAATAATTTACGAAACATTTGCTTGCTTAAAAAATGTAGCTACATTTCAAGACGACATTATTTTGTGGGGTAATACAAGGGAGGAATTGAAATTGACTCTATTACAAGTTCTAGAACAAGCTTCAAAAAGTAACATAAAGTTTAACCCTAAAAAATGCTTATTTTTTCTTAACAATGTTACATTTTTGGGGCACAAATTTGGGGAGAATGGGGTAAGCGTGGACTATGAAAAGATTAAAGCAATTAGTGAATTGAAACAGCCTACTGACAAAAAATCATTGCAAAGATTACTTGGTATGGTTAATTATCTGTCTAAATTTATACAAAATTTTTCAGATTTGAGTGCACCGTTAAGAGATTTATTGAAAGATCAAAACGAATTTATTTGGAATGACCATCATACAAAATGTTTTGAAAAACTAAAATCTAGTATAATAAATGCTCCAGTTTTAGCATTTTATGATCAAAATAAGGAGTTAACGCTCAGTGTAGATGCCAGTTCAATCGGCTTAGGTGCAGTATTAATTCAAAATGGGCGTCCTGTAGCTTTTGCATCTCGAGCTTTAACAGAAACCCAAAAAAGGTATTCACAGATTGAGAAAGAACTTTTGGCAATTTGTTTTGGTGTAGAAAAGTTTAGACAATATATTATAGGTAGAGATTCAGTACGGGTTGAAACAGATCACAAACCAATCTTAGGAGTAATTAATAAGCCTCTACATAAGTACCAATCAGATTACAACGAATGATTTTGAAACTTCAGCCATATACTTTAAATATTGTACATACACCTGGTAAATATCTATATATAGCAGACACTTTATCTAGAGACTTTTCAATTTTAGGCTGTGATAAAGATACAGATTTTGATAACGATTTAGAGAGGTACATTTCTATGTTGATTAAAAATTTACCTGTTACTACCGAAGATTGGAATAAAATTAAGCAGCACACAGATAAAGACCCTGTTATGGTTAAATTAAAAGATTTTACATTAAATGGCTGGCCTAAACATTACAAAAATGTTGATGAATGCCTAAAACCTTATTTTGATTATAGAGATGAAATTGTTTTAATAAAAGATTTGTTATTTAGAGGAAATAGGATTTTAATTCCTAACTCACTGCGATTTGAAATGCTAAAAAAGTTACATACTGGACACCCAGGTATCTCAAGAACAAATTCTAGAGCAGAATTAACTATGTTTTGGCCAGGGATTGCTCAAGAAATTAAAAATTTTGTAAAATCTTGCACAACGTGCATGAAATATCAAAATAATAAACAAAAAATTTGTCTACAATACAAAAAAGTGCCTAAACTGCCCTGGCAAGAAGTAGGTTGTGATATCTTTGAGTTGAATCAAAAGTATTATATAGTGGCTGTAGATGCTTTGTCGAATTATATTGAGGTAGCTAACCTGGGTAATTTAAGAAGTGAAACTGTAATTCAAAAATTAAAATCGATATTTTCAAGGCATGGGATTCCTTTAATACTTTATACAGATGGAGCATTGTGCTTTGATTCAGATTTGTTTAAGAATTTTGCAAGGAATTGGTGCTTTGTTCACGTTATGTCGAGTCCGCACTATCCAAAATCGAATGGGTTAGCAGAAAGTGCTGTTAAAATAACAAAAACAATTTTTAAAAAAGCAATGGATTCTGGAGAGGACCCATACCTTGCACTTCTTAATCAAAGAGCTACTCCTAGAGGACTTATTTCTTCCCCAGCATCAAATTTAATGAGTCGTAACTTAAGAACTAATATACCTTGTTGTTTTAAATCATTGATACCTAAAGTGACATGCTTCAGTGATAAAAAGAAGTTGGAATACTTAAAAGAAAAAAGTAAACTATATTATGATAAAAATGTTAGAAAAGTGATTAGTTTTAAGCCAGGCCAAATAATAAGATATCAAAGTGGTAAAATAGGGGACAAACAATGGTATCCTGGTAGAATAATTAAAATAAGTGAAAATCCAAGATCATATGTTATTGAAGGTGAAAATGGAAGGAGATATGTCAGAAATGAAATTCATATTCGTGATAGTTGTGAACAATATAATAAAAGTTCTGATGGGCCTTTTACTACCACATTAATTCAACCTGAAGTTTGTACTTCACCGGTAGCTACTCATACTTCGCCTGTAGTTACTACTAATGAAAATATCACATCTGACATATCTTCTAGTTTAAGGCAACCGCTTTGCCCATATCATACTAGAGCTGGGCGCCCTATAAGGCGACCACTGAAATTTAATGATTATGACTAGGAGCAATAAAATTGTAATGTGCCTACACAACATAAATATATACGTATACTCGTAGTTCTTTTGTTTGCCAGTTAAATTACCTACCTATATTGTAAGTAAAGCACATTCCTAAAATTTTATAAGTAGTCAATTAGTCATCTATTTTAGAATTAATAATAACTTGTTTTGAGAAGGAAGATGTAGTAGAATGGAACGTATTGTAAGATGGCGTCAGGAGGTACTATATGGATGACGCCATCATAAAGAACTACTTGTGACTGTGTGATTTGATTACGATGTATACCGATGGCTTATAAAATAAAAAACGTTATTAATGAATAGAACTTTCATTATTACAACAATATTCTTCTTATACCATTCTACAGTTTCCAACTGAAAGAAAACATTATGTTGCCAATCTAATAAATTTTAAAACAATGTTACCAATCTAAAGTTGCTCTTAAAATAATGATGCCAATTTATTACTAAAACATGTATTAGATTGGGTTATTTGCAACAACAGAATAACTGCCTATCTAAACCCCACAAAGTAGAAGAAAATGAAAGAATAAATGTTGAAATTCCTTTAAACTAAACAAAATGAAGTAAAACCAATAAAAATCCTTTTAATGCCAAAAGGTCTTCAGCTGAACATTGCTTTGCTCCATAGAAAAACAGTTATGTTTATCTACCATTGCATTGTACTGGTTCACCTTAAAATATACCAATAGTATCTTGATAAACCGTCTCTTGTCCCAACACCTGATTTATATTCAGATGTGGTTCTATTTCAACTGTAACATATTTATATTCCTGTTCACTATCCAACTAACTCTAAACGTTACAAACAGCAACAGTTTGTGCAAACCTCATGAGAGAGAGAAGTACACGTACTTTTTTAATCACACTGTTTTCTGCTATCCAAGTTAGAATTGACATAGAGACGACATATTTGCAGAAGGTTCAGTTTATTCAAAATTCTTTCTAAATTCAAAAGGCTGAGGCTACATTAGGCAGCGACTTGCGAGTCACACATGTTATCGCTGGTGTGCACTGTAACCATTTATTTTAATCGCTCTTAATATGTAGCAGATCATGTCGCGGCTTTAACACATAAACTGAAGTCTGAACTGATTGTGTAGCAAGTTTTAGATATCTTCTGTATAGCCTAAGCCTCCGTATCCTTGCCATAATGTGTGTCACTCACTTGTTTTGGAAAACTGGAAGCCGTCCTGTGTCGTATTGAAAAAAAAAATGCAATAAGCGCGTTCGCTTTGATTTGAAGTACGAGTGGTAAATAAAATGATGAAAATTTCATTTCGCCTTATTGAAGAATTTATCCAATCACTCACTGCGCCATTCATTTTTTTCAAGAACAAGAGCAAGGTTTTTTTCTATTCCGCAAGTGGTACTTCTGTCCCATCTTTGTGTATCAATCTTCAAGTTCAGCATCTGTTTTTATGCAGCGTGCAACACTGGCTGATTTATTGCCCGTAAAACGAGATGATAGCGCCGTCTCTTTCACTCGTTACGATGTGCAAGTTTTTGTAAGAAACACTGGTGAGTAATGTAGGTAAGTGATAGAGTGAGAGAAGAAGTATTATTTAATTCAACTTTTTCAACTATTTCTGTGTTGCGGTTCTCTGACAAGATATCTTAGTAAGAAGTATCGAACCGCTAAATAACTTGTTTTTTGAGGGTCAGATGATCAATCGTCTCTCTATGTGAAACACTAACATTACTGGTATACAGCCTCATCCCGTTCAACTTGACCCAGATCCTGAAATAATATACGAAAATAACTACCATTCAATTGAATGAGTTTGATCTAATTAAAACTCTGATCAAATTGAAACAAATCTTTTACAGCTCTCTACATTAAAGGCAACAATCAACATATTCTATTATTAATTAATTTATTTTTGAAGTTTGCATTCAATAATAAATGCAAAAATATAGCAGCTATTATAGAATGCATTTCCATACAAATAGTTGTCGGAATACATTTAATTTTGTTACTGTTTGATAGTGTTGAAGACTGTTGCATAAATGAATAAGTTCCGACTTGCCCGTGGCGTGCCTACTCTCCTGTGCGTTAATCCGTCTGGAAAGCTCATAAAGACGCGCGTCTTGAATTATAAATCCGGTATCTGTATTAAAGAAGTTTCATATAGGTAACCGCTTTTTATGTTTTAAAAAGCGACCGTTATGTTTTAAAAGCTATTGCTGAGAAACATTGTAATATTAATCTAAATAAATTGCGTACCTAAATTAAGTAATGAGGTAAGATTCTTCTTTTTAGGGTTCCGTACGTCCGAATACAAAAACGGAACCCTTATAGGATCACTCGTGTGTCCGTCTGTCTGTCGCTTACAGTCAATTATCTCCGAATCTACTAGACCGATTGGGTTGAAATTTGGTACACATATCAATTCCTGTGACCCAAGCACAGAGGTGTGACGTGAATAGATGAAATCTGTATGTGGGAGGTAATTTTTGGGGGGGAAGGGGAAAATGAAAAAAAAGTTTTGAAAACTGCATTGTGTGACATATCATATGAAATGTCTTGTTGAGACAATCTTAAATGTATTTTTTTGTAATTTTAAAATAAATGGTTTCCAAGTTATTCAAGAAAATAGACGAAATTTGACCATTCCCCCTCCCTTCTTATCTCCGAAACTACTGAACCTAAAATTTTGAAAAAAATACAGTAATTAGTTTTCTACTTATAGATTATAGGAAAACCTATAAGAAGTCCATATCTGTATATGGGAGGTAATTTTTGGGGGGGAAGGGGAAAATTAAAAAAAAATATTTGAAATCTGCATCGTTTGACATACCAAATGAAAGGTCTTGTTGAGACAATCTTAAATATATTTTTATTGTAATTTTAAAATAAATAGTTTCCAAGTTATTCAAGAAAATAGACGAAATTTGACCATTCCCCCCCCCTTATCTCCGAAACTACTGAACCTAAAATTTTGAAAAAAATACAGAAATTAGTTTGCTACTTATAGATTATAGGATAACCTATAAGAAGTCCATATCTGTATATGGGAGGTAATTTTTGGGGGGGGAAGGGGAAAATTTAAAAAAATATATTTGAAAACTGCATCGTGTGACATATCAAATGAAAGGTATTGTTGAGACAAACTTAAAAGTATTTTTTTTGTAATTTTAAAATAAATGGTTTCCAAGTTATTCAAAAAAAATAGACGAAGCTTGACCATTCCCCCCCCCTTATCTCCGAAACTACTGAACCTAAAATTTTGAAAAAAATACAGGAATTAGGTTTCTACTTATAGATTATAGGATAACCTATAAGAAGTCCATATCTGTATATGGGAGGTAATTTTTGGGGGGGGAAGGGGAAAATTTAAAAAAAAATATTTGAAAAGTGCATCGTGTGACATATCAAATGAAAGGTATTGTTGAGACAAACTTAAAAGTATTTTTTTTGTAATTTTAAAATAAATGGTTTCCAAGTTATTCAAAAAAAATAGACGAAGCTTGACCATTCCCCCCCCCTTATCTCCGAAACTACTGAACCTAAAATTTTGAAAAAAATACAGTAATTAATTTTCTACTTATAGATTATGGGATAACCTATAAGAAGTCCATATCTGTATATGGGAGGTAATTTTTGGGGGGGAAGGGGAAAATTAAAAAAAAAAATTGAAAACTGCATCGTGTGACATATCAAATGAAAGGTCTTGTTGAGACAATCTTAAATATATATTTTTTGTAATTTTAAAATAAATAGTTTCCAAGTTATTCAAGAAAATAGACGAAATTTGACCATTCCCCCCTTATCTCCGAAACTACTGAACCTATTTTTTATTTAAATACAGAAATTAGTTTTCTACTTATAGATTATAGGAAAATCTATAAGAAGTCCATGATATTAAAATAACATGGTAAATCACTCAATTTGGGTCAGATTTAAAAAAAAAACGTGATAGGTAACATCGTACGGAACCCTCTTCACGCGAGTCCAACTCGCACTTGGCCGGTTTTTTATTGATGGATTAATAGCCTGGCTTGGTAGAAATCTATTTTTGTCTGTAGTGTGAGAACTTAAACTGACTGAAGTACAAAATGTTTTTGCCTATTTTGTCACAGTTTTTAATAATAGAGAAAAGGTTAATTGCTACGTTTTGGAATGAACTACATATTTGAAACTTTATAAGGTAGGTACCTAGCGGCCCGCCCCGACTTCGCACGGTTTGACATGATATATTTTTCAAAACGTCGGAGTAGTTTTTGAGTTTATTCATAACAAACATACACACACAAAAATACAAATCATTCCTCTTTATAATATAAGTGTAGATTAACTAATAATTCAACATTTCATTTTCTCATGACAAAATGGAAAAGTAAGATAATAAGTTCTAAATTTAAAATAAATACAGTCTACCTAAAACCAAGCCTATATTTAAAGCTCGTACTTAACCGAAAGTCTCATCATATACACATACTATATTACTTTCATACAAGCACACTTTACAAACACACCATAACATAAAACAAACAAATTACTCTCATACATCACTTTAAATGCCGTGTTTAAAGTTTTCGTCCAAAAACTGCTACAATCCTGGCAACACTAGCCATACGGCGAAGTTTGCACATCTCATTTAGTTAATTTATTCGTCGTGGCAACACCGCGACCTAGGGGAATTTGTTGCAGCTATGGCCTCTGGAGTGGCATCTCTTTGCTAGTTTCTTGTTGAACATGATATTTTATTGAACTGGCGAATATAGTAGACAGTTCAAAAAAAACGTAGTATCAAAGAGCAGATATTAATTTCTCGAAACGATTTTAATAGAAAGCTTATTGAGAAACCACATTGCTCATAAAATAGCACTTAATCATTAGAGGGCCAAAGCCTGCCGGGGTTGCGGGACTTATCTCATTACCGTGACCCCGGGACATAACGGGCTATTGAAGGACACCGTGGATTTTAGTCAGTACAAGTCTGACAGTCCCTCCCGCCCTGCCCGGGGTGGGAGGACTCATTTGATGATTTTACCACGAAAAAAAAAAAAAAAAAAACACTTAATCATGGAAGTCAAAATGTACAAATAAACTAAATAACGCAAAGAATAAAAAGTATTGAAAGTAACTTTACATCAAAAACATCAACATCATAAATTATTACAACCTTTTTTATTAAAACTTACTAGCAAAATAAAACTCAATACCACTTGATCCCTTGAAATAAAAAAATATCCATAATATTAGAATAGTTTGTAGTCTCAATTCACCCCCTACGAAGGAACGGACATTAAACAGATTTCGCGCTCATAAAATCCGTAATTTGAATTCCTTAAGACCTTGCAGGGGTTCCGCCGGATCTTCTAATAAGAAGGGCTCGGGTAGGTATGTGCTTATGTCTGTTGGTAGTATATTTTGAAATGGGATGATTTGATTATAATTTTAACCTTTTGAGGACATCATAAAGTCTAAGGCAGTGTTAACTTTTATTGTTAAACAATTTTGCGTCATTAAACTAGACTGTACCAATAAACGGCAGCGAGCAGGATTTGAACCTGAGACCATCTAATTTAGTACATCGGATGGTTTTAACAACCGAGCTATCACAGTCTTGTTCAAAAGCGTCGAATTATACAATCCGTCTTACTCTGTCGCCATCTATTGCAGAATTGTCAAATAATGAACACTGTACCTGCAGAAAAGGCAAGGTTACCTACATATTATCTATTTTTCGAAAATTAACATTATACTAAAACAAATTCGTTGGCAGCCCTAAATATAAGGCTATCAGCAGCGTCACTAACGAGAAAGTTAGCTACTGGCTATTTAATTCACTCAAACGAAAAGGTTTCAACAAGACCTAAAAGGACCAACCCGAGCATCGCCGGAAGGCAAACTACCTATAAACTCTGAGAGGGCCGATAGTAAGAATATACGCAGGGAGGGGAATTTTATTTATGACGTCATCAAAGGCGACGCAGCGTAACTAATACAAGTCTGAAAGTTTTCTTTTACCGTCGCATAATTATTGGCGAAACTTTGGTAAGCAACGAAACTTGTGGAATAGGGTTTATAACTTGGATATTTAGTGGTCTAATATTCCATGAATATTCTCAAGTTAGTTCGGAATTTAGAGAGGCTCTCGTAGTAATGTGGGAAATAAGGTTATGTTTACAGCTTCATTATCTTTAGACATATTTTGGTAAATTCCATTAAACGTGCTGGTTATTTTAAGACAGGCCTAAATAGATTATTATGAATTAATAGGATGTCCGCAACAACAGCCTAAAATATTATTAGGTTTGACTAAGGTTGTATTCCGCACCTACTTAAGCCATTATGAATGAACCAGAAAGATGATAATTATGACTTCAGGCAAGGCAGCCTTACATATTATGTATGAAAGAAGACGCTGCGC
This sequence comes from Agrotis exclamationis, assembly GCA_950005045.1. Lineage (NCBI taxonomy): Eukaryota > Metazoa > Arthropoda > Insecta > Lepidoptera > Noctuidae > Agrotis > Agrotis exclamationis. The sequence continues at coordinate 21,647,368 of OX465433.1, read as the reverse complement.
CGTGCTCTAAGCGCTATAGGGAGGCAATACTAGTGTATTATTCTTATTCGATGTTCGAAAAGGTCCAGAGAATCGGTAGAGCTAGCAAAAGACAAACGGCTTTTAGTAACAAATTTTCTTCTCCTTTGCATATATGTAATTATTAGTGACGGGTATCTAAATTGAGTTGTGCTACTAGTTGCCACTTTCAGTATAAGCTTCACTATCAGTTGCTTTGCAAATATACAGGGTTATTTGAAAAACACCAACAACCTCTTAAGAGGTCATTCCACTCATTATAATGAACAACTTTTACTATGGGACCAAACCTGAAATCACAAAAATAAAATCAGCTGTTCCGTACTTTATGTTCGCAGAACTCGTCAAAATGTAGGGAACACCTGATTTTTTTTTTTCACGATTTCGGGTTTGGTCCCATCATGGTAAAAGTTGTTCATTATAATGAGTTGAATGACCTCTTAAGAGGTTGTTGGTGTTTTTCAAATACTTAACCCTTATGTGTATGTAAATGAAAAACTCCAGAATGTGCCTAAGATTAAAACCTTCCAAAGATAAATGAGTTCCATACCAACATATCAGTGGTAATGAAACTCCCAATGCAGTGTCACCCCTGCGTGATGTGGCATGCAATAACAGCCGCTCAGACTTTTTAATTTGTTCCCGTTATTTATGTGCCTCAGTGCGTACCGTCGAACGAGCGTCTTGGATTAAAATAGATGCAGTTCTGTTGCTTTGTTGTGGGGGGTTTTATCATGGTGTATTGTTGCGACTGTATTTTGAGATGGGCTGAGCAGAAAATATGTGTTGGAAATTTTGTATACCTCTATTAAACTTTACTAAATCTAGGTTCTTAACATACATCGTACTTGTCTATGTAAGTAACCCTCCTTGCTTACCTAAGCAAGTGTTGGTACGCTTTCATTTGGTTGTGGTAGTAGACACGATTATTGACATAACGACAAAATTACAGACAACAGATTTCTACAAAAAAAAAACCTCGTTTCGACCTAAATCCATGTGGCTGTGTTCTTGACTATCTAAGCAGATACCATAACCCTGGCACGAAGAGCAGGGTAGGCAGAATTCCTTCAGCTCCCTTCAGGGCGCGAACAGATTTTTTTAAGCTATTGCACAGCTTTTATCGCGGCTCTGAGCGCGGCGCGGCGCGGCGACCGAATCAAAAGATAACCTAACCTTACGAAAATACCTGACACCACGTATCGTCTAACATCGATTCAGTTCGGGAGACTTCGGCGATCATAAAAATCCGTCATAAAAACAATTTACTTTTTCTTACTGATTCTAAACGGCCAACTACAAAAGGTCACAATGAAACCTACTTATAAAATTCTCCTACAACAAAGAAGTTCTTATTATTACAGTAGTGCACCACAAACATTTTAAATAAATTATATTCTCGTTAAATAAACGCGGTAGGCGATTTTATTCTTTTAAAATAAAATAAAATGTTATGCAATAGCTTCACCGCGGCAGTCTCCGAGTGCCACATGTATTTTTTTTCTGGCCTGCTTGGTCCTACTCCTGGCATTTGATATTACCACACAAAAAAAGAAAAGTAACAATTCATTAGAGCTGTTTCATTAACACAACATTATATTCTTGACTTCCCATGGGGGCAGTCAAAAACCACAGCTATTTTATCAACACACATTAAACTCATATCCCATGACCAATACCATAACTGCAGTGATAACAACCATAATAGTTACCAAACACATAAAACAAAGCTGTTTTTAACTGATCTAATCTATCAGCTGCCTAACAAATGACAATAAGCACGAATGTTTCACCCTTCCTGAATGTTTACCTGAAAACTGGAATATTTCATGAAAAATTTGTACTTTAACGTTAAGGGCTGAGGGGAGTAAGAAGTAAGCTTTCAGCGATTTGTTTCTCAACACTTTTGAGTTTACTAGGTTTGTTGTTTTTTAAAACGATTTTCTAGGAATTTCTTCTGTGTCGTAAGTACTATTACAAACATTTAAACTCATATACCTACACGAACAGTCAGACCAGGAATAACTATTTGATTATAAAATATTTTTTCGTGCGGGAATCGAACCATCGACACGGAGCGCATCAGTTACCTACATTACTAAAACATTTCTTATGCAAAAACCTAACACAAATTGTCTCGACTAGGTAATTAAACCTAGGATCACAAATTACTGTATTTGTAAACACTGGAGACATGAAAATCTGGACAGGGAAGACTGATTTGCGAAAGTCTCAATGTATTTGACAGGCCTGTTGGTCTAGTGGTTAGTGACCCTGACTGCTATGCCGGAGGTCGTGGGTTCGGACAAATGTTTGTGTGATGAGCACGATCATTTTTTCTGTGCCTGGGTGTAATTTATCTATAATATTTATGTATTTAGAAATTTTAATATCAGTTGTCTAGTACCCATAACACAAGCTCTGCTTAGCTTGGGACTACATGGCGTTGTGTGATAGTTGTGGAATATTATTATTACCTATTACAGGTATAGGTAATACCTACCTTATTACGTATCACACATTAGCAGGAGCATTAGACTCCTATAATTATCAATTAAGGCTTAGCCGATACACAGTCAATGGTATTGAAACTGCTTGTTCATGAACTTGAATGGACTTAATCAATCTGAGCAGTGATCAATTTAATGTGTATACTGTGAGTTGCTGATATAGCAACACACTGTTTGAGCGTCACATTTCGGGATTTTGCCAGACCATAATGAAGTCTGTTTCCAGATAGCTAAAATCTTAAGGTCTTCAAATCGAGAGTGAATAGGTTAGTTCTGAGCAAGCATACATTATGATTCACTGTCCACCACATCCGTCAGGCGAGATAGTTATCCAAAGCTAGCCTATCGCTAAAAAAAAGAAGAAATCTTACCTTATAAAGAATTTCGAACCCCTAAGTCTGCTGAGAGATTGAAGCTGCTTGTGTGTTTTCTACTGCTAATAAAACGGGTTGTGTTCTGGGAAATTGTTTGACATGTTGCTCACACACAAAGCAATTTCCTATCATCGCAATGCTCCATTGGAGAGGAGTTCAGACTCATACTTTGAAACCCAGCTGGTCACTTAGGTACATCCCGGTTTCAGAAGTTTTTTTTTTACCAAATCGTTGTCCCACACTAAGAACTTCTTCTTGTATCGTGGGTGCGTTTACAAACATAGAAACTCACATACACAAACACCCAGACCCGGAACAACTACTTGTAGATCATACAAATATTTGTTCCGCACGGGAATCGAACCCGTGACACGCTGCACAGCAGTCGATCGCTCATCATTTTCTCCTGATAACGATTAGGTTGTGGAATCATCATCATCATCATCAGCCTGTAAATGTTCCCACTGCTGGGACACAGGCCTCCTCTCTGTGAGAGGGAGTGGGCCGTAATCTACCACGCGGTCCCAATGCGGATTGGTAGATGTCACATGTCTTCGAATATTTGGTTCTTGGACATGCCGGTTTCCTCACGATGTTTTCCTTCACCGTTCTGAGAGCAGTGGTGTTGAAATAAATTACCAAAGTAATGCGCCTGACGGGGTTCGAACCCACGACCGACTCGTAAGTCGAGGCCAAAACCACTGGGCCACCACTGCTCACTGCTGGTTGTGGAATGAACAACCTAAATTGTTTGATGACACCTTCCAAGGTTTTGTTAATGAATAACATGGAGTTCTTCAAAAAGAACGTGACGATAACGCTTCTGCAGAGTCAGCGACGAGCAGTGGATACCTCTGGTTTTGCAGGCGTCTCTACGCTACGGTGACCACTTTCCATCAGGCAGGTTGTTTCATTATTTATCACCTAATTGGTATAAAAAATTACCTTATCGTTAGCCAATATCACGACTAGATCTTGTTTAGATCAGTTAAGCTGTAGTTTCATTTAAAATGCTGGTATTCAGTTGCATGCGGTTAGTCTCGAACAGCCAATCCACATAGTCCGGATCAGCTTTTAGTCTAATTATGTCGAGACCGTCCATTTGGGAAAAGGCTCGCCTTTGGTCGTTAGGTCACTATTACCTAAATCCTAGGTAATTGTGGCTACGGTTTTGGTACAGCTGGCTAGATGCCCTAGTAAACCAAGTTTTTAAATGATTAGGCCTACTTACTGGCACTTATTATGTTGTCCCAAACAATAATTTTACTACACCAGAGTGAAGTTTTACATATACTTATTAGTTACTTTAATACACTGAAAAATTTAATATCAGTTTTTATCTATACTAATATCATCATCATCAGCATATAAATGTTCCCACTGCTGGGACACAGGCCTCCTCTCTGTGAGAGGGAGCAGGCCGTAATCTACCACGCGGGCCCAGTGCGGATTGGTAGATGTCACATGTCTTCGAATTTTTGGTTCTTGGACATGCCGGTTTCCTCACGATGTTTTCCTTCACCGTTTTGAGAGCAGTGGTGTTGAAATAAGTTAACTTAAATCACACAAAGTAATGCGCCTGACTGGGTTCGAACCCACGACCTACAACTCGTAAGTCGAAACCGATACCACTGGGCCACCACTGCTCTCAATACTAATATACTAGTCAATATTTATCCTTATATTTTACAGCTGAAAAGTATGTGTGTGTTGGATGCGCTAATCTCAGGAAATACTGGTCTGAATTTAAAAAAATATTTTTGCTTTGGGTATTAAAGGAGATTGCTCTGCGCCCATACATTGTTCGCCCTGGAGCCAAGAGCATCGGAAAATTATATTTTGTGTTGTCGATCATTAGTAAACTCCTATATGATCTGATTTTTATAGCGGACTAGCTGCAGAAGAGATATATTCCAAAAAAAGAATCAGATTTTGAGGTTATAATCGAACCATAACAACGAATATTAGGCATAGTTTTACATAGCTTAGTGATTTTTAGAAACTGAAAAGTAATATCATAATATATTTGGCTATTTTAAGAACCTCCCTAGATAATTGGGTAGGTACCTATGCAGTTTAAAAGTCACCAAAACACACCGATACAAACAATTACAAACAGCAAGCGACGCTATTGTAATCATCAGTAGACTGACAGTGACAAGTGACTAGGGAAGACGATCTGAAATCGATTAATCGAAGAATCGATTTTTCAGGTTCAATAGATCGATTTTTTTTTATCGAAAAAATCTGATTTACTGATCATCTTGATCAGTAAATGATCTTTCTTGTTTTTCATGAAATGGATAATATTTTTATTAAGTATAAATGTAAACTTGAAAAATAAAATCGTTTTTTTAGAAACCGATCTTTTAGACCACGATTTTTTTGGTAGTCGATACATTGGCTTACTTTTCGAATCGATTTAAATTATACTTTAAGGAAATTAAAAATTCAGTAGATCGATTACAATCAATTGTTCATCACTATTCTTTATCGACACGACATGACGTTTGATGAAGATGGCGGCCATTAATGTTATTAGTCTCGTAAAATACTTTTTATTGTTCATTTTGGCATACAGCTAGTCCGTGTTACAAAAGTATTTGCAACTAATATAATAAAATAGACAGTTAATTATCGTGTATTCCAAAACATTTTGTTGCATAGGGCCATTCTGGACATTGTCCTTTATCGAGGAAGGCTAGGCTATCAAACATCACGCTATGACCAATAGGAGTATAGTAGCGGGAGAAAACCCACGGGAACTGCTATAGTAATGTAAAGAAGAGGGAAGATTATTTCTGTTTCTTGATTAAACTCTATAAGGAAGGAATAAAAACTTATGTTAAGTAAATGTTTCTGAAAAATCTTCATCTCATAACTTGCAACAAAACTCTTTATCTACCCTCGATCTCAGCCGTCTGCTTAACACGAAGTCTTAATGTTACTTAAATACGGAACTTAAATTAAGCAGGAATTTTAGGGTTCCGTAACAGTCGCGCCGGTCAGGGGCCAATGATTAATATGAAAGTTGAGGGGACAACTAAGCACTGTTCTTGGGTAATTACTTATTTTCTTGACGTTAATTTCATAAAAGGTGAGTAAAACGATTTTGTAGTTCTTTTGTTTTTTTTGGGGGGGGGGGGGGGGGGGAACTGAAAAAAAGTGCGTGACGACCTCTTTTCTGTCTGTGAAACTTTTTGCTTGAAAGAGTAGGATTTTAATAAAAGACATGCGTATTTGATCTGATGTGTACAACAAGCTGAAAGAAGTAAGTTTATGTAAGTTTAGAGCCTTAGTATCTGCTACCATTTGGCAAGCAGGTTTCAATACTATGTTTGACTTTTCCATCATAGAAATTGCTGGAAGAATACACGTTACTTTGCCTAGGCTTCCATACAGTGTCTACATACCAATACTGAGTAATTAAAAAGCAAGAATTCGTCATCAAATACCGCAGAAGATGCGTTGTCGTCCTGACTAAAATATACTCAGACCCAAATCTACCAAAGAGAAAATAAATATATCACATTAAACGAACATAATGCCTATTTACAAAAAATAAGCAGACAATCAATCTTCGGACTTAATATCACTATAATAGAAAAAATTCCATCATAACCAAAGCGGATTAGTATACTAAGGGTCTACAAATGGAATCTCTTTGATCAATTCCAGAAAGCCTACACAAAAAATATCATGATACTAAAGGAAAATAAATATTTTTAAACAATACCAAGGCCAAGAATAGAAGACGTAATATTCGGCCGTTCAGAGAATGCGTTCCTGACACCTGTCACTTAGTCACTTATTTGACACTCAGTTTGGCACAAAATTATAACATTCATTGATTATTAATTATATATTGATATAATAATGTTGTTTTAATGCTCATCAATTGTTAAAACCGTAAACAACCAGCAAAAATATTTTTATCGTAACTGCAACGCCATTAAAAAGTTACGTCGTCAGTTCAATCGCGACGTGTCAGGAACGCATTCTCTGAACGGCCGAATATTAATCGTGTACTCATGTCTGGTTTTCTTATACAGGGTGAATTTTTCAACTGAGGGTGGATGGCTATATCCGAAACTACGAAGAATATCGAAAAACATTGAAAGGAGTCTCTAAAACTAAAACTGACTCATAGGATTTTATAAAAATCAATAATCTTGGCCAAGAATAGAACCAGCTAATTTTGGAAAAGAATCACATCCTGTATAATTACACCATTCGATAAAATGGATTTTCGAATTCGGATCAAATTCTGGGATGTAATCATATACGGCAAACGTAAGGAAATAGATGATTTTTATGAATTTGCTATTTATCTGAAAAATTCACCTGTATAAAAGAAGTACTTTTGTTATTTAAGAAATATTCGCGCAAAACCAACATCTGCATAGTGGGTTAGCATGTTTTGGCTTGAAAGGCTTTTATTTTCTTAGTTTGTGTTACATTTAAAGTTATGAAAATATTACTAGAGTAACTCATGTTGGACGAGTTTATCACCTCATATATATATACCTATGATATATACATTTTATCTTACTTTACCTCATATTATGAAAGTATGTTCTTTCATTAAGTCCTGTTTTTGCTTAATGATTATTTCTCCTTATCTGTAATTGTTGTGTGTATTTTTATTCTATTACATTTTTTTGCTATTCTAATATGTGCTAGTTCTTTACGCGTAAACGACTGAACGGACATAGTCTAGAATAACACATAGGATGATTTTTGTATTCCGGTATAAAGTTCTCGTGAGATAACTCTAATAAAAGCAACTAGCTTTTATTAGACTATAAAATAATATAGAAAATACTTGTAATACTTAAGCTAATAAGACTTACCTGCAGCAGGAGAAAGTTTCGTCACCACACCCCACCGCGATTTCCACTGAAACAAACATAATAAAAATTGTTAATTGGTGTAACATAATTGTAGTTGTAGATAACAAGGTTAGGTTTACGTTTTATGATTGATAAATAAATAGTACCAACACCCATTTGAACATTACGATTGTTGGACAATTTAACTTGTACATATAAAATCATTTTCACTTTATAGACAGTATGTGGTCATTTTGTTTCTTGATCTTTATATCAAAACTTTTGACTGTTTTACGTAATGGCAGTTGGACATTTTAACACTTAGACGATTGTTATATTTATTGTTTATTGTGTACAAAAAAAAATTACAATAAAAACATTCACTTAAAATTTAGTTCACGAAGGTGAACCAATATATTTGTCAGTAACGTTTCACTATTTTCAATTTAACTAAAAACCACTGAAACTTTAATTTACAAAACGATCCAATGTAAATTTTACACAAGTAGTTAATTGAAAGCAGCACACAGTTTATCAAACTAAATATTTTTAGATCAATCAAAGTGCAGTCGTATGCGCTCTCTGATTTCGAAAAATACGAACATTTTCACGTTCAAGCCCTGTAAATATTCAGGGTACATTTAGCTCTGGACAGCGTGTTGTGGTCTGAGTTATAAGCGGATTGTGCAAATTATCACTTTTGTAATTAGTGATCTATAATAATTGAAGTTTGTTTAATAGAACCCCAGTTCAAGACGATTGCAAAACCACTCATCGAGTCCGGTACCACTACGCTCGCCTAAAGTAAATAAAGCAAGATTTCTAGAAGCGCTGGCAAAAGGAATATATCTCCAAACTTCATCAAAGCACAAGTGGAAGACTGACGATAAGAAGCTAAATATTCATATTTATAACATCAATCCACATAGCGACACTTATGTTTAAGTTCTACTCAGCACACTTTTAAATGAGGAAAGTGGCATGTCCTATACCCAAAAATTCGAAGACGTGTGACATCCCAACCAGCACTGGGCCCGCGTGGGAGACCAGCTATGTCCCAGCAGTGGGAACATTATAGGCTTATTATGCTTAAGTACACCAAGTGGTAAGTATATTACCCGCTAGGACAGCAATCCAGGAATTTTGAGGAAAAAATTACATAAAACATAAGACACTTTTGATAGAAACTTCGATTTAATTTTGCCGATCTGAAAATGAACCCAGTTTCTCATCAATGGTAGCCCTAGCGACCCCAAAATATGGTTCTGCAAAGTGTAAATTTTTGAAAGAAATAACTTTTGTTCATCACCATCTAATTTACACATAATATGCGTTACAGGGACGCTGTATCCAGCTTAAACAGTGCCCAAATGAAAATGGTGGTTGTGTAGACCTTTATAGACCTACACTGGCTATTCCTCGTAACCAAAAACCAACTGTACAAAATTTATTCAAGTAATTATTTTGTTAATTACTTGGTCAGTTTTCGCCTGTCCCTTACCCCACCGGCTGCGAGAACCGATGCAATAGACAAATAGCCGTCAGCGAGCACGCCGGCAATAAAATCCACTATTTTACCGCGCCCCGACACGCTCGCGCCTCTTTATCGCTTTTTACTGGATAAACTTTAGCTCCAGCACTATTTCAAGTCTAATACTAGAGTCTACGGATCAGAGAAATATTATCGTCTAAGGGGAACTTACATGAATATGTGGATAAACTCTTTGGAGTATTTTCAAGCTGAATCTTTAAAAACAACCAAAACCGACTTGATTTCACGTATTTCCACAATAGTGACAGTCTGTTCATCTTAATATACGAGTATCTCTGATTTTGTGACACTATCAGTTACAGTGACCTTTACACTCTTTACAATAAGGTTGTTATTAGATTGCCGCCGTTATCATCAGGGGTAAAACATTTCAGGTGACAACAAAAGTATAGCGCGTTAGTGTCGAAAATGTAACGGCGCAATTTTATTAAGTGCTTAGTTATTAAAGGCGAAAACGATCATTAAAATGTTATAATATTTAGATCTTTTCCCAAGTTTAAATCCCATTATACAGTGTGTCCGGACACGAGTTAGCGATACTTGAAGGGAATATTATAGACTCATTTTCATCGACAAAACTGCTTTAAAAAAAATTCTTACTCCAACACCTCGCGAATGGCAGCCATTTTAGTTTTTTGATTTGTCGAACTGGGGTATGTACAATAAAATGTAAATATCTTTGAATCCAAGAGACCTACATACATGCAAATGACTTTATTGCAAAGTTAAATGTTAAGGCTTTTCAAAAACTTGCAAAAGTTTTCTAAATAATATGTAGAAAGAACCAAAAAACGTGGGCAAACATGAAATTGTACACAAAAATTACTGAATATTTTCACATTTTATACTCTAGCTCGAAAAGTACCCCTGTATTTTGCTTAGGTTTTTGCATTAAGTTAAAGGTATTTGAGTCAGGCTATAAAATTATATCAAAATTATCACTCTACGTTAAGTATTTTAGGAGTTATTCTCACTTGAACATAACCCTTCCTTAGCGCATGTACCACCAATGTTACAGAAGCTGCATTCTTTGGGCGAGCTAAACCGTTTCAACGTGAATTTGTAAGCTGGCATTATTAACCACCATGTAAATGATCCCAAGGAATCACCATTAAACTGAACAAATAATTTTTTTGTTTACTTTATGAATAAAAATTCTTTGAATAAATTCAAAAAATGGGCCATTTCAGTTTATGGGTGATTCGTTGGGATCACTTCATGGTGGTTAATAATGTCAGCTCGTAAATTTACACTGAAACGATTTAGCTAGCCAAAAGAATGCGACACCTCTAATATTGGGGTACATTCGCTAAGGAAGGGTTATGTTCAAGTAAGAATAACTCCTAAAATACTTGACGTAGAGAAATAATTTTGATACCATTTTATAGCCTAACTCAAATACTTTTAATTTAATGCAAACACCTAAGCAAAATACAGGGGTACTTTTCGTGCTAGAGTATAAAATGTGAAAATATTCAGTAATTTTTGTGTACAATTTCGTGTTTGCCCACGTTTTTTGGTTCTTTCTACATATTATTTAGAAAACTTTTGCAAGTTTTTGAAAAGCCTTAACATTCAACTTTGCAATAAAGTCATTTGCATGTATGTAGGTCTCTTGGATTTAAAGATATTTGCATTTTATTGTACATACCCCAGTTTGACAAATCAAAAAACTTAAATGGCCGCCATTCGCGAGGTGTTGGAGTAAGAATTTTTTTTAAAGCAGTTTTGTCGATGAAAATGAATCTATAATATCCCCTTCAAGTATCGCTAACTCGTGTCCGGACACACTGTATATTATTCTTTATTGTATTTATAGTTAAAATCTCGTAATAAACAAACAAAAATATATATACCAATAGTGTTATCACTATTTCGAAGCGGGATACTAAAAAAATAAATTGAAAAATTACTTAAGTGACTAATCAATAGAACATCATTGAACATGAATTGGTATTTCAATTCCCAGCAAAACGATTGCAAAAGATTGATAAACTTGATTGAACGAACGAATGAATGAAGTAAAACACAATATTGATGAAATGTGGGAACGAAGCACTTGTTCCGTACTTTGAAAACGACATATTAATTTCTAGTTTCATTGATTATAGTTTCAGTTATTTACATGCGTGTTTATTCTGCACATGCCACAAGCGACAACATTATAATCAAAAATTATTTTCTTTCGTTCTTATGCATACACAAACATGTGCTAACAAATATTAGAAAATCGGTGAAAATTAGTGTTTATAAATTATAATTACGTATAATTTACTTTATTCTCTTTCAATTACACGATTTTTAAGAAATACACACATCAAAAGTGTCTAGGGATCAAGCATTTTTATGCGGATTTCTTGAGATTGAGATGTGGCTTTGTAATAAATTTATGATTTTATAAATTTATATGGATCCTTTTTGGTGCATTTCATAATTTGAATCAGGAACTGTGAATCAAATTCGAGTAAAAGATGAAAATCAGCTGTCAATATTTTCCCTATAAAAACATACAACGCATTGAAGACATTATTAGTGCTACTGTTTCCCTACTACTGATTAAAACCAACGTTATTATGGAGCGGCGACGTCATTTAAGCAGGGAAGAAATGCTCAGAGCCGTGGGAATGATAGAAGCTGGTTCCCGGCAACGTACTGTGGCTTTAGCTCTGAATACAAGTCAGAGTGTTATCAGTCGACTTTGGTCACGTTACCGAAGCACTGGTACCGTGGCTGAGCGCCATGGAGGACGGTATCGCTGCACCACACGGAGACAAGACCGATACATTCAAATCTTAACTCGAAGAGCTCCAACAATAACCGCCATGATGTTAGCCGTGAGGCTTCATCACTCTTCAGGGAACTTAATTAGCGACCAAACAGTCAGAAACCGCTTGCATGAAGTGAACCTTCATTCCCGAAGACCGCTACGGGTACCACCTATAGCAATGCACAATCGTAGGATTCGATATCAATGGGCTCTTGAACACAGAAATTGGGCAGAAGAACAATGGCGTTTCGTGTGCTTTTCTGATGAGTCTCGTTTCGGTATGAGACCGGATACAAGACGTATACGACACTGGAGAACCCTTGGACGCCAACAGTGATTAAAATCCTGCCAGGAAGTCCATCCTTATAGTGGTGGAACCATCATGGTATGGGCGGGTATTTGGATCGGCGGAAGAACTGAGTTGATTTGGATCAGAGGCAACCTCAACGCTCAAATTTATGCTGAGACGATTGTATCAGACGTCATCGTTCCTCTACAAGTGCAAATCGGTCCCTTATTTCAGTTAATGCATGATAATGCACGACCGCACACCGCAAGAGTTGTAAGACAGACTCTCGCCGCAGCTAACATCAATGTCCTGCCCTGGCCTGCTCAGTCGCCAGACTTGAATCCGATTGAGCATGCATGGGATATGCTACAGAGAAGAGCTCTGCCGAATATGGAGGGTATCCAGTCGCAAGAAGACCTTTTTTTGTTGTTGCAACGAACATGGGCGGCCATTCCACAGCGTGATTTGGATGAACTCATTTTGAGTATGCCAAACCGATGTTCTTGTGTTGTTAGTGTTCGCGGTAGAAACACGGATTATTAATTGTTTAAGTTACCCAATAAAATTTTAAAGAAAACTGTTATTTCAGTCTTTTTTTCGAACTTTTGTGTTAGTGGTTCAAATGTCAAAAATCCCTTTATTAGGAAAATGGCAAATTTCTTTATTAATGCAAAGGTGACTTGGTTTATCGTTACTGTGACAAACGAAAACACTTTATTTGATGAATCCTTAAAGAAAATTTTAATTAATATCAATCAGGAGAAAAGTTATTGCAAAAATATATGTTGATCCCTAGACACTTTTGATGTGTGTAATTCAAAGTTCCAAAAGCAACACGAACTTACCATAAGGGTTGAAGATTTGTTAATGCATTAATTTCAGTTAAAAATACTATAAACAGCAACTAAGTACCTAAGACATTATTATAAAAATACTTACGACCACTTAAGTAATCACCTAACTCTCGCTAGGTAATCAAAAATATTCACAAATTACTTTCGCAACAATTTCTTTAACTGTGTAATATAAAGTCAGGAAAATAATCCAACGGCTCAAATAATATAGTATGTGAAATTATTGAGTAAGTTATAAAGGTGGCAGTAAAATGCTTTACGACTGAAAAATAAAATGGCGAAGCCCATTTTCACTAACCAGGCAACATCTTAACAAAACTTCTCTGTTGGAAATTCTACGTTCGGTTCAACACTGAGAGTTCGAATTCTAAAAGTGATAATATTTTTAAGGCGTTCATTTAAGTGTTGCTTAGTATTTGTGAAATAGGACGAAGTCTCGTATATTTTACGGTTCCAGTTTGATGCTTACTGAAATACAGGATATTATAGTATTTTTCAGTTTAATATGTTTTTACAGTCGAGTTTTATTAGTGTGATTGATTTAAAGTGAACCTGAGAAAGTAAAGGAGTTCCTAACGTATTTTGAAATGGGCACTATACGTACGTTTCCCGTTATGTTCCATTGATTTTTATTTCAGTCGTATTATTTTGGCTTTGTACAGAATTTCTATTTCAAAATGGATATTTACAAATCTTGTTTCAACCCACTTCCAATATGAATGTTTGATGTATGTGATGTCATTCACAATTTTATTTTCAGTCACTATGACAAGTAGACAAATATACTAAACGTAAGTATGAAGAATTAGGACATTTCTACTTTTACAAACTCAATTTTTTCAATTTTTTTTATCGTTACGTATTTGATGATTTCACATCATCAAATTAATGAGTCCTCCTTCTTTGTATGGCAAAAACAAACTGTGACGTCACTTAGTTAACTCATTTTTCATCTTACAATTTTATTTTTTGATTTCAGAGCTAGAATAGCACAGTGGTTGAGAGATCCACTGCTTCGCAGTGTGACGTAGATTCGATCCCCGCTCAGAACAAATATTTCTATGAGCAACTTACAAGTATCAGTAGTTTTTCCGGGTATGAGTGTTAGTATATAATTATGTGTTTCTAAGTTTGTGAACGGAGAAATTCCTAGAGTAGGGTGTTTTATTATACAAAACAAAATTATTCATGAAAACAAATCGGGTTTTCGGGCCTACGAAAAGTGTTTTTAGAGATTATTTGTTTTGTTTTGGTCAATGGACTCAAGTACCCAATTAAGCTTATAAAGTACCTACCTACGCATAGTTAAATTAACTAACACCATAGTTACTAGCTAAACAAATGCCAGGCGCAGCACCGCGCACCGCCGCGCTGCTCCACCCGGTTGTTTACATTTCATTGTCAACCGTTTGTTGTTGGATTCAGACAACGTTGTCACTGTTAATTGATAGTTTTCACTTTGTATTACTTACTTTGATTGTTTGAACAGGATTTAGATTTGTATTAAGTGGGTTTTCATACAGTATTGTAGTTGATTTAATCTTTTTAAATCTGGCCCCGCCAAGACGAGCCAAGCGAAGCGCCAGGGCACTACCTACCTTTTCTCGTGTATGGCTTGGCTGTTTCGTTGCTTCAGAAACTAAATATTCGCATCACCGTCACGTAGCGAAACGGCGAAGCCATACATTTTTGCTGATAGGTAGAATTTGTGAAGTTAGGGTCGGTAGAGTCAGGCCGTGAAGATTCAGAAGTTTGGCTTAACATGAGATCTGATATCTTTTTCACAGGCTAAACACTATGTGGTCGTCTGGCAACATTTTACATGAAATGTTTTTGGTGGGATATACTTTTCCGGATTCCATTGTAGGGGTAATCAAAGAGGTCGCGCGACTGTTGACATACCAGTAGATAACCCTGGAACATAAAGGGCTGTTGAAAGAACACGATGGATTTTATTCAGTACGAGTCTGACAGTTCCGTTGAACCCAGGGCAAGAGGACTCTTTTGATAATTATAGGGGGGTAGTGTATAAGACGGGGAAGCGAGGTATAATGGGGACATACGCTCTTTAAGCATACTTAACACAACACTAACGTAGCGCAAGCGCCATCACGTCGTCATTTGCAAGCGGCCATTGACAAATGGCGTCCAGTTGGCGCTTTCGCTACGTTAATATTGTGTTAAGGTGTGTGATTTCCCATCATACCTAGCGTCCCCGTCTTATACACTGTTCCCCTACCACCTAAAATAAGAGGTGATTATAGTATTCTATCATTTTGAAATTGAAGATGGTGACTGGGCAGGAAGGCCTGGGATGGTTGGTACTTAACTTTGGTTTTCTTTTGTTTTTTGAATAAGTTCGAAAAAACTTTCAATTGGAGCATTCATGTATTAAGTTACAGTGACCAACAAAAATACTACAAGCAAGAAAATACTCTGCTACAGAAAAATAAACAACTTATAAAGAATTCTACATTGCGTGTATTTTGGTCATCAGTCTACCTCATAGATTAAGGAAACTCTTCTGGATCATATCATTATTTGGTAACTAATCAGATGAATAAGCAGTTTCTTTTACGGCTATTTCTCCCCCACTATCCATTACCTGAGATTACTTAATGATCCGCATCTCCTAACACCCCTTCACTATGACCTCTGTGGCATATAGTGCACCAAACAATCTCCATAAGATTATGTAAATCTTACATACAATATGGCTGGCCTCTTCAATCTCAAACCTGATCCCCTTTGATCTCCATTACTTATGGATACCTCAAAACTTAAAATAAATCATAAACCTCCTCAAACCGAATGACTTTCAAAATCTGAAACTTAAAACTAGTTCTGAAGAGTGACGTCACAGTTTTTATCCTCAATGATTGATCATTCACTACAAAGTTACGTCAATTCCCAATTCATTCTTACTTCACACTCAATTGGAAGGGGTTCTTTCACTTACTGACTTACTCAAAAAAGAACCCTGGTGTTGAAAAGTTTAGGTGTATTTTCCTTTTGAAGAGTTCGCTAATATTTTGCATCATGATGGTGCGATAAATTCAAGTATGCTTCATCAGACCCCGTAAAGAGAAGTCTTGGAAGTGATTTTTAAAGTAATATTTTAAAAATGTTGCAATGTATTGGAAAGTTATTGGCCATAAAAAAACGTTTAGCTAAACGCCTCAATCCCGAAACCAATATGTTTGGAATGACATTGTTATTTGAAAGAGGAGATCGCTGTATGTAGATGTTTTTGAAATTGGATGCTTCTTTGGATATAACGAGTAACTTTTAATAAAATATACATCCGAATTATGTTTATTGTATTAAAAAAGGATATTATATTTTTCATTCACCATCTGCTTAGCCTTTTATCATCTATGTTCGGGTCAGCTTCCAGTCTAACCGGATTCAAGCGACCGTGATTTCATCACAACCTAAGTATACTTACTATTTATTTATTTAACTGACTTATAGCCTAGATCTACTTTCAGTCTCACCACATTGTCAAGAATTTAAAAGTAAAAGCCAGGACCCGTACCGATCCCGAAAAATGCCTGACCTTGGTGATCGGTGATGCAAAGCTAAGGCATCACAAAGAAGCAGCACTTTGCTGTCAACAGAGCCATCTTAATGCAAAGCATAACTGTCACGGGCATGCGGGCGGCGAGTAAAGGGCAACTCGCTGCCCGACCATGGACCATGCCCGGGTCGACGGCGCGTTGTGTTCCACGCGCGCCTCAAAGAGCGTCAGCATAATGACGGGGCCCCCTCTGTAGAGGGCCAAAGCCTGCCGGGGTCGCGGGACTTATCTCATTACCGTGACCCCGGAACATAAAGGGCTATTGAAGGACACCGTGGATTTTAGTCAGTACAAGTCTGACAGTCCCTCCCGCCCTGCCCGGGGTGGGAGGACTCATTTGATGATTTTACCACGCAAAAAAAAAAAAAAAAAAAAAAGCATAACTGTCACGCGTCAATGGCAAACGTCGACCAATGCCTGCAGTTCAAACTGTTGCTCACATATACGTTGCCTTAGACTAAAAACTTTAATATTACAGGAACAAAATTAAAAACCACATAATCTAAATTCTAAAACTCATAATACTTTCCCTAGCCCCACATAACCAAACATCTAATCTGGTCACATACAAACAAAAATAATCCGCGATGTTGTTCGTCCAACAATGGTGTTATCTGGGTGCGGGCGCTATTGTCTCATTGTACATTCACGCCGCACTCGCCGCGGGGTAAGCACGCCTATCTCTGAAGATGTCAGCGCCAGAAGTTTTCAAC
Source organism: Agrotis exclamationis (assembly GCA_950005045.1). NCBI lineage: Eukaryota > Metazoa > Arthropoda > Insecta > Lepidoptera > Noctuidae > Agrotis > Agrotis exclamationis. The sequence continues at coordinate 21,629,879 of OX465433.1, read as the reverse complement.
CTTTTTTTTGACTTTTCAAAAGATTTAGGAATTTTGTTTGTTATTTTTCCTTTTGTTTGTTTGCTGGCTAATGATTTAGTTTGGCGTGCAGTGGAGTGGAAGTAATGAAGGGGTGCTTTGATGGTGACAGGTTTAATGATACATTTTTTAAAAATATCCTAATTAGCTAAGTATCTTGTTTGTGACATGAGACGCAATTTATGTACAGCTTTAAAATTCCTACGGCTGTGCATCATAAGTTTTTGTCCATGTGTCACAAAAAATTTGGGTGTGCTCTGTTTCTTCTCTGCTTTTCTTCTTCGCAACCATGTTGTGGTTGGATTACAGGCAAAACAGATGTATGTAGCTGAACACCCTTCTTATGTACACTCCCAGACTAAGAAAGGAACATCTTCAAAGACATGATCATTAGCGCTAACGGTTCAGGTCAAAAAACTACACTCATTATTTTTTTCATAACAAAACGGTGGCATAATATAATTCTCATTTTAATTTTTACGCTGCCATGTCTCTGCTAAGTTTACTATACAAAAAAAAACTTTAGAATCCTCCTTTCAAACTATATTTGGACCCAAGCAAGGACAGATGGTTCTACAGACGCCCATTCTCAAGGCGTCACATACGTTAACAATTTATTAGGCATTACGAAGGGTGAAAACATCCCGTGCTTTCCCCGATGGTTTTAAACTGATAATAAATTGAAACCCCATACATTCCTATGTATGTTTACGTGTATAGGTGTTTTATTCATGTGTGTGGATGGGCCAGTTATCCAAGGAAAGATTCTGCAATCCATTGGTAAGGTATGGTTGCTTTACAAAGAAATAAATGGTTGTAAAGATTTGATTAAGTTTAATCGCTATACTAACTTTTCAAGTTTCATGAGATACGTAGCATAAATAATTATGAGTCTATCTCCGTCGCAACATTTTTTTAAATCATTTCAGCAATACACATAGACGCAAAAGTGCAAAAAAACGAACAAGCTCACTTTCACATTCAAAATATTAGCTAGAATAATTGTATGACATACAAACTAGAAATTCAGATCACAATGTTTCTGTACTAAAGACTATTATGGAATTCGGTGGTACTACTTATATGGAATTGGGTGCGTGGTACTCGTATCTAATAGTAGAACGAAGTGCACGATAAATTATTTCCGAATGCGATAGCATAAAAAAAAAATTAGTATCTAACGGAAAATTAAAGGCATTTCTAGTTGAGTTATGAAATAATACTTTTTAATAAAGCTGTTGTTGTTCTACAAACAAATCCTACATCCATTATTGTTAAGTCGTAGATGTGATACAATTTATAAAGTCACCATCAAACACAGACACTCAACAACTTTTGGAACAAGGAAAACAATCCCAAAATGGCGGCGCCTCACAAATATAACCGCACAACAGAAGGACATGAAAATCTCAATGTATTTGAAGAGTGAAAACAAACAATTGTTTAAATTAAGTCTCGTCTTCGTGTTAAGCCGTCGCCTCGGCTCGGAATGCGGGGATAAACGTCGGTTAATCCCTTCCGAGCCCTCTCTGTCCCTCCGAGGGCAAGTTAATATTTTATTGAAAAACCTTCTTAGCAACCGTTCGGATATGTCGGAGACAATACCGGACTGTGGTGCTCAAAGTTTATGGGCTGGGCGACTGGGCGTGGATATGAGTCATCTTGATTTATTTATGATACTGCTGTGACTGTCGTGGTGGCTGACAAGTTTATGGACCCGTCTCAAGATAATGTACTATCTCAAATTACACTGTTCCATTGATTTTTTTCGAGATTAGCTCACATTTTACTACTATCTCGCCTCGTAGTAAGCGATGTGGTCACGACATGTCAAGCACGCTTGTCTAGGCGTTAAACCTAACTTAAACCACTTCTAGGTAACTTTAGGCTCATTATTTTCCTAAGTGACAAAAGGCTTTTGTTCCGCAGTGTGACAGTTACAAGTAGATATTATAAATTCAAGAGTTTCTAAAGTTTCTTGGTTAATAGGAGTGTTAGAGGCGATTTGTCAAAGTGTAGTCTTGGGCTAACAATTTAGGTATTTCATAGTCAGAGTCACTACTAGAACTTTAAGCGTGAGACTGTACTTCATGCTTTTGTTATCCTGTACAGTGTACATTTATAAGGTATACATTTTCAATCCAGAAAAACATGTGCCGCTGAAAATTGTTCTCGTGTAGTTCAGAATTTCGAAACCATGTTCTGTTACACACACGTAGTAATTTATCTGACACGTCCAAATATGTAGGATGATAAAATAGTGAAAAAAATATAGTGTTTTGTGCAGAATTCGGATTTTATATTACATTGTTTGAGAGGCGCTACATTGAAAACCATTTAATTCAGAGGCAGCCTTTTTCTCGCTTTTAATTAAGTATTTATTTCTTGATTTGTAATTTTTATCATTATCAAATATCACTTGGCAAATACTCGTCATCAGGTAGGTCAGTGATCCACGCGCGCCTCAAAGAGGTAACAGCTGTAAGCAATCCTGCCGGGGCCGGGGAACTCTCCAAACCGGTAAACCTGGAACGTAAAGGGCTATTGAAGGAACACGCTGGATTTTAGTCAGAACAAGTCTGAAAGTTCCTTCCGATATATCCAGGACCCATGTTTTACCACCTAATAAAGTTCAAATGTTGAGAGCCACTGCCTCCAGCTTAAGCAGTGTTAGGTTTAATTGTATGTATGGCTTTCCTATAAGAAGATTACGGTTCGCAGAGAATGGCCGGGTACATCTGTGCGAATCGTGGGGCTCTCTCATTTCGGAGAGTATCGCGCTTCTCCGCCGAGGGGGTGGGCAGAGGCGACAGTTGTGTCAATAGTCTAGATCAACAAGATTTTAGAGGATGAGCAAAGACAAGGTAGACTATTTTGTTTTGAATAAGTACAGTTAGTTGCTTTGTCATACATTCCATCGGTGCCTACATAAATAAAATAAAAGACATTAAAAATTCTAAGTATTAACGAAAGAAGTAGTTATTAGTAGGTAAGTAGTAGAGAGAGCATTTGTGGCCCAGTAGTATCGGCCTCTACGAGTAGTAGGTCGCGGGTTCGAACCCAGCCAGGCGCATTACTTTGTGCAATTTATTTCATCACCACTGCTCTCAAAACGGTGAAGGAAAACATCGTGAGGAAACCGGCATGTCCTAGAACCAAAAATTCGAAGACATGTGACATCTACCAACCCGCACTGGGCCCGTTGCGGATTATGGCCCACTCCCTCTCACAGAGAGGAGGCCTGTGTCCCAACAGTGGGAGCATTTTATAGGCTGATGATGAAGAAGTAGTTGAGTAATTGACTTTTTGCCCATTTGAGCTGCTGCGGCGTGTTCCTTTATGTTTAGATGTGTAGATTACAAACGGTTGGTATTTAAGGCCAAAAGCGAATAGAATAGAATAGAATAGAAAGAAACCCACGATTCAAAAATGAAGTCCTAGGTATTTTTTATTCCATAACAGCGCATTTCCATTACTTGAATACAAGTTGCATTTAAGCATGTTGTTACAAGTAACTATCAACCTACTCAATTAGGAACTATGCAAGTAAAACCTGCAATTTGCATTCTCGAAAACTTGTTTCCATTTCAAGCTACTTGTTTGCGAATGTGACGTTATTATGTAAGACTTTCCTAATGGACACGCGCCTTAATGGTACAACGGCTTTTCTGATGTAAAGCATTCACCGTAGCATATGAAAGCAAGAAACATCAGAGATATCGCTTACAACATAACAATATCATAAGTTTCATAACAAGTAACGAAAATACTGTAATTATTTTCCTGACCTGAAAAATTTCAGAGACATTCACTCAAATAAAATCGATTCTCTAAACCTGCGTCTTAACACATAAGTAAAGTTCCCAATGTCTGTCCTCCTATAACCTAAACCATAAATCTACGTCCCTTATTCTCGAAATCAAAGTCTCCTGTAAACCAAGGCGGCACTTTATAACGCCATCGGTTCGAACCCACGGACTCATGGGCTCGTAAAAGGGAACTTGAACACTTGCGCACTACTATAAATCCCTTGAACGTATATTGTATAGGTATTTGTGGAGAGAACCAATCTGATTCTGTTGTAATACAGATCTGGGGAACTGTGATTGGGACATTTATCTTGATTGCGCTTGAAAGTGTTAGAATATTTTTGTTGCTTTTTGTGTATTTGTTTATATTCATTAGTCTATATAAAGCGCATCTATGAAGCACAAAATATGCGTGTTATAATTTTTGTTTAGATTTAATTTATAATAAAAAATATATATACAAATAAATTAAGTTTTGGATAGAATCATTATACTAAGTAGAGGCAATAACTGGAAAACATGCTCAAACAAGGCATCACCTTCTACCTGGCGTTTTCCTAGCTGGCACGAACTTATCATCAAGAGAAACATTATTATAGGTAGGAACATAATCATGATCATCAGCCTATAATCTTCTTACTGCTGAGACACAGGCTTGTATCCTATGTGTTAATCCTCATCCTCGGTTTCCTCAATGCTGAGGGTCGTGACCAACTCCTTGCTGTAGCAGTTTGTTGCGCACTACTCGACGCCATCTGTCCCGATCTGCCGCCGAGTGCAGAGCTTCGTGGACCGTTGTGTCGAGAGCGGTGCGGATCTGGTCAGTCCAACATGTCGGGCTTCTACCACGTGGTCTTTTGCCTTCCAGCTTGCCAGTGACTATTAACCTTTCTAGGTTATCGTCCTTCTTCCTAGCAATGTGGCCAAAGTATTCAAGAATCCTCCGTAGGCAGATGGTAGAGAGCCTTGTCTTTATGTTTAGTTTTTGTAGGATAGACACACATGTGTTAATAATGACCTCCAAATAAGTTCAGTAGTTTTTATGAGAAAGAGATCTAAAACATCAAACTTCCACCTTTTCTCACAAACTAATAGTAGTAGTAAGACTTATAAAGAAGCGCAAAAAAAAACCTTTCCTTTTTTCATAAACTTACCTCCAGGCAAGCAATAAGGATGAACAGAAATCCCATACATAAATAATACAACTTTGATGTATATTTTCATTATCTCGGAGTGTATAAGTTCTTGTTGAAGTAAAAGAAATTCTGTGTTTCTTATCTAGTGAGTTGTAGAAACAAGTGGGGAGAGTGATTTAGTGATGTGAATGAGATTTATTGCACTGGAGTTTAGTTGCGATGAATTGCAATCTTTGAGTTGGTCATAATAAAGCTATTTATTTTTCACATAACCGTTATATAGGTACACATAAATAATATGTATTAGTTATATAAGCTACCTTTTCAAAGTTATTTTAAATTATCATATTGCTGGTGGATTCAAATTGATATTATGGAAAATGAGACAAAGACAATGAATAGCATGCAAAGATGCCATTAGAATATATTTTTTAATTTTGATTTTAATTTCGATTTTAATTTTCTTTGTCAATGTGACATCTTATGCATGATGCGATCTAATTTATGATTTCAAAATGTTGGCATTATGCTACCGATTACGTGAAAGTATTAAAAAGAAGTCATTGCGCGAAGAATCAGCAGCTCACAGCATCATTTTCTTAACGTTTGATATGCACTTTATTGCAAGCAAATTTGATAAAAAGCTGACAGAGTTCACGTGAGAACCAGGTGAATATACGGAGTTACAGTGTCAAATCAACACAAGCAAGTAATAGTCGACAAGAACACTTCATCTTATTTGCACTGCCTTACGTGTCGTGTTCGATTTCCGCACGAATCAAATAATTGTTAGGCTTATAGGTAGTCTCTGTATGTGATTTTAAATATTTGTAAATGCACCCTCGTTAAAAGAGAACTTAGAGTGTGAGACAACGCTTTCGATCTGAAAATTTCAACATTCTTTAAAATCATTTCAGCAATACACATAGACGCAAAAATACAAAAAATCGAACAAGCTCACTTTCACATTCAAAAATTAGCTAGAATTGTATGACATACAAACTAGAAATTCAGATCACAATGTTTCTGTACTAAAGACTATTATGGAATTGGGTGGTACTATATAAAATTTGGTTCGTGGTACTCGTATCTAACAGTAGAACAAAGTGCACGAAAAATTATTTCCGAATGCGATAGCATAAAAAAAAAACAATTAAAGATCTAACGGAAAATTAAAGGCATTTCTAGTTGAGTTATGAAATAATACTTTTTAATAAAGTTGTTGTTGTTCTACAAACAAATCCTACATCCATTATTCTTAAGTCGTCGATGTGATACATTCTCTAAAGTCACCATCAAACACAGACACTCAACAACTTTTGGAACAAGGAAAACAATCCCAAAAAAAGAGTTACAGTGTCAAATCAGCACAAGCAAGTAATAGTCGACAAGAACACTTCATCTTATTTGCACTGCCTTACGTGTCGTGTTCGATTTCCGCACGAATAATATAATTGTTAGGCTTATAGATAGTTGTTCCAAGTCTAGTAGTCTCTGTATGTGATTTTAAATATTTGTAAATGCACCCTCGTTAAAAGAGAACTTAGAGTGTGAGACAACGCTTTCGATCAGAAAATTTCCAACTGCAAGATGGAAATGGGTACACAACTAAGCAAGATAATGTGCTAAAATAAACTTTATTATCGAATAACCGGGTCTCTAAGCTGAATAACTGTGGGTGCAGGTTGTGTGAAACTGACTTTCTAAACTTATCTGTATTGTGGTGACTGTCAAAGGTGCTCAGATAACAGCCTCCGTTCACACTTTGTTACTGCGCAGAGTACTGCATAGCTCGTGTTCACTGTTCGAGTGATACTTAGATTTACGTCAAAATCTACAAAGCCTCTCGAATGTTCCTAAAAATGCGGCGTTTGAGAGGTGAAGGCTTGACTTTGGGAATACATTATTTTAGTTGAACTAACAATATAAAGTAAATCACGTACGTTAGAGGACTTTTGTTTGCTTATCTATTTTTACTTCGAGGTACGTACTTTTATAAATGTGAAAGTTTGTGTGGATGGCTGTATACATGGATAAAACGATGAAAGAGAAAGGTATACTTTTTATCTTGATCGGTAGTACGATCACGTAAAGAAAAAAATTGTTTATTATTGTTAGTTCCTAATGGGTTACTGTTGGGTGTTAAATAACTACTCATTTATCATAAAAATACCAGCCTACAATGTTGCCAACGCTGAGAAACGGACCTCCTTACTGAGAGACTTCCTTATTTAGATGGAGTGGCCGGTTTACCACACAAGCCCAGTGCGGTTTGGCAAACGTCTCATGTCTGCAAATTTTGGTTTTTGGACATGCTGGTTTCGTCAGTATTTTCTTTCACCTTTTTGAGAGTGGTGGTGATGAAATAAATGACACATCGAACTGAGATTTTTTTTACCGTTACTTTTTCCTACAACCCCTTACGACACAGCAATAGAACCGCAAATACTTTATGCACCCCATCCTCGCTATATAGTAATTTCCCGGCTGCATTGCCGTCGCCCTCCAATTTATTGGACTGGTCCGTCTGAAGGAAAGGGTCTTAAAGTTCCGGCGGCTCACCGGCTCTCAGACAATGGAGAGATTTTAGAGCTGGTAAATATAAGGCTTATTGGGTTTCGAAGAGGAAAAGACAAAAGTTTTGAGGGCTGCTGAGATTTCTAGGGTTTGTTTTCATTAAAAAGTATTTGTTAATAACCATAAAATGACATAATCGTGTTAGCTTCTGTCAGTGTTGTTGAAACTCAATAACACGAGAATTTAATTTGACAACAATAACATAAAATTACATCTACTCGAAAACACTCGACGCATTCGAAAATCGAGGTTAGTTTTTAGATTTATGTATCCTGGAAAGTTTGGGGAAAAATGGAAAGGCTCTGGACTGAGCAGTGGATGACCCCAGGCTGAAATGAAGATGATAATGAAAAGTGCTTGCGTATAATTAATCAATAAACTTATATCAACTGCGTTTAAACAGCAACAAAATGTCTTAATATCTAATCATCATTTGCAAATCAGTATCAAATCAAAATATTTATATATATATTTTTTAAATAAAATCCTTTGTTTTAATTTTATAATTTTATGTTGAAAAATGCCTTTGTATGGTTTAATTAAAAAGAACGAGTTATCGACTGTGACTGTGAAATTTTTGCCTATAAACTGGCAAATGCTAAAAGGTTTTTTAGAAACTTAAATCAAAAACTACTTTGATCTACAACTCTATACAGTTCCCCGGTCCGGTCGCCCTCAATCACACACTATCACGCTTGGCATTACGCCCGCACTTCTTCCTCTCACTTATCAGCCCCTGTTTATTGCTACAAGACGCCATTATCGAGCACATCGAGATCGCAGGAATCCGCCACCGGTCGGCTAATTTTACGAGATTTACACGAAATCCGGTAAAAGCCGGGAAAGTCCGGAATCGGAAGATGCGTGAGATAAAATTTTATTGTCGGTAGGCTTTCTCGTTTTGTGGTTTTTGGATTTTCTTAAAAGTAAGCATAAATCTTTGAAAATTACAGACTTGTTCCATTTTCCCGTGGACTGGATTCGACAAAACTAGAAAATAATTTTTCGTACCAATTTTTGTTTTAACTTCCAAAGCAAAAAAAGTCAGATTTATTGTAATTGGCAGGACAATTGGCGATTCCAATATTTCAAATGCCAATGGGAATTTGGCAATGTCCAGCAATAACTAAACATGAAAAAAATCGGGTGCAGATTTTTAAAACAAAATATACTCGTACAATGGAAATAAAAACCTTCTCCTTATTACATGAATACTCGTAGAATAGAATGAAATACTTTTAATTTGTACAAAATGTAGGTGTTTACAATAAGATATTATACAGGCAATCTTCTACAATCTGAATCTTGTACAATCTGCCATATTGGCTCGCAATCATTAATTAAGTACAATCTTATTTTTTTAAATACTCAGATATTACTTACTAATTACATGACTGACAAAAACTGTAGTGTTATTTGTAACTAAAACATAACTGATTGTAAAATATACGTGTCATTTTGAGACACCTGTGCCATAATTTTAAGGGGCAGCAGACGAGAGGTTACCCAAGATTTCCCTCACTTATTACTTATCCAATCTTATAGGCACATACCTCCATGTACCATACCTAGGTATATGTATACCACACGCTTCAACCGCTGTACCTACAGAACCACCAGGCTCCGCAAATTCACCACACATCTACATTAAGCCTAACCTCGGCCGTATATTCACGGTATCTCCGCTAGGTAGGGAGGCAGCATACATTAGTCAAGACCCACTGACATCTCTGCCACTCCCCCGAAGATACGACACGTTTTGTTTGCGTCATTTGAGAAAATACTCTTTCTCTCTCTTATACAACGAAGGTCCTAAAAAAATTGGACATTTGGGTTCCTACAATTTGTTTTACGAATCTGGGATTAAAAATTGACTAGCTACGAGCTACGAAATTGCTACGGAATGCTACGAGTCTACTACGAAATTGCTACGGACTTAATTCTATGCTGAATCAACCTTTGACTTTTTCCTTTTCTCTTTCTTCTGATACCTGTATTGATTGGAATCTTCATTATTTACAGTGCTATTAAGTCACACATACATTATATACATAATTATCCCGCTTTATAACCGAGATATCGACTAAAAACCGCACAGATTCAACGTAAACAAAATAATTGGCCGACACAACAGCTATTAGGCGAGTAAATTATCTCTAAGAATGGAGTGACAGTGGTTCTGACGCGGCGAGTGCTGGGAAAATTGCGTGCCTTCTTTGTGTAAAGAATAATACGCTTTATGTACGAGTGTACGACGTTCTAATATTTGCTGTTTCTTATACTTATTGGGGCTTTGTTGTTGTGATGTGGTGGTTCGTGAACGAGTTTCTAGAGATTACAAAGAGTTTAGGAAGCGATTAAATAATCCGATTAATTAAATAATTTCTACAAATTAATAATGAATGCAAGAAAAAAAGCTCGAAAAGATTTCAATATTGATAGACGTCATTGACAGGTCTCCATAAATGTTATCTAGCATAGTAAATGACTTTTCTAAACGCGTTCATGTTATGTTAGGTTCACCCAGCACAGTTTAAGCAAATGCACCTATATTTTACAAGCAGTTGCTATTTACCTATACTCCAAACCCATAAAGTGGGTACAAGATTGGCCATCAGATTTAAAAGTCCTCTTTTACTACCCAAAACAACTATAATCAATACAGGCAGCGCGGGCATGCGGGCGTCGAGTAATGTGACGACCATGCCCGAGTCGACGGTGCGTCATATTCCCCGCGCGCCTGAAAGTGCTGTCAGAAATCTGATGGGGCCCCTTAGAGGGCCAAACTCTGCCGGGGCCGCGGGACGTAAAGGCCTATCGAAAGACACCGCGGATTTTAAACAGTACAAGTCTGACAGTCCGTCCCACACGCTCTAAGTGGGAGGATTTGATTTGATGATTTTACCACGTAAAAAAAACAAAACAGGTAGAAAAACTTCACCGTTTACAATAACCTTCCAAGGATATTACTTGAGCTGGTTCACCAGTAGACCTGGCGTCTAGACTATTTAAGGGGAACAATTGAACAGGAAATTGAAACAATCATTGGCTCTCACTTCTCAGAGAGACTATTGCAGTCTAGTATCGATGGCCCGTGCTTAAGACGGGCGAAGACTGTGCCTGATTGTTCAAAGTAACTTGATTTATAGCGAACAGTACTTTAAGCTGCAGGATTGCAAGGAAATGTACTGTGTTCTGTGTTTGTAGGAACAGGATGATTGAATGTTGCGAGTAATTAAATTAATTTCAAGTGTTTTACTTTTATTTTTGGACGATTACGGAACAGTCTATACTCTTCTCGACAAAAGACATAAAACATTACTTAGATCGAAAAAAAACTATGATAATTAAAACTATTGTGTATTTTGTACCTAATAATATCATAATTTTTGTTTTCATTTTCTAAAATTGGTTATATTGTTTAATTTTTGTAATCCCTTAAATAATTTTATATTTCTCAAATTGTCATTGTTGTGTCGTGTCAATTGTCGTTGCTATGGGTACATGCCTGAAATAAAACACTATTTATTTATTTATTTAACAAGATATTGTAACGTGGACATGGAATAGTACCTGACACCAATAATTTACAACTTTAACTTCGAATTTTATCGAGAAAGTTATTTTAAAAAAACGGAGTTTCCAACTAAACAAATAAAGCACAAACATCTAAATAATTACCTATCCTAAACCTATCCCACACACAGCTAATCATTACTCTTCTTTTTGCCGCAGTCGGACAAAAAACAAACAAGAAAGGCAAACGGTAGGGCGTCCACGCTGCGGGCGTAATCCGGACATACCAGCACTTGGTCCCGATTGATAAACATAGGGGAGCAAGGCTTATGAGCTAAGTTATGTGTTTGTTTCTAAAGTAAACTAAGTAAAGCTACTTAATGACAGACAATAACCCATTTCTTTTTGTTTCTGAGTACAGATTGTTGTAGTTGCTGCGCTGTATGTCACAGGTTCGTTTTTCTATGGATAATACTATGAATGTTAGCAAATAATTTTCTTATCAATATTTTTATTTTTATAGAGCTAGTACATGGTAACTAAAAGTTTTGCTTTGCCATGCAAATGCCATTTGCACAAACTTTGAAGAGACTGAGTTAGCAACATTATACGCCTAATTAGATGGCGGCCAAAACGGCCTCTATATAGAATCCTGATACACACAGCTTGAAAAATGTGGCGGAACGAGTTGGACAACCAACGATACCTGGTCAACGTTGTGCTGTCATTACAAGTCATGAGCTTTGTAACAGAAGTTGAATTACACAGATTAACAGTACTTTTAACTTGTTTCAATGCAATTATGCATCCAAGAAACACATTTTCAGCAACACGAAATCTGACAACAACGCAGTGTTGGACTAAATAAAGAACTTTAGAAGAGAAGACGTAATCTTAAAACTCAGACCCTTAAATTCTTAAAAGCACATCCAAGTTATTTGGAGATCAACTTGAGAGACTTTCAAGAATCCTTTAAGTTTATTTGGTCAAGACAAACACACCCCTAGATGCAGCTAGTGGCTGACCGTAGACACAAAACGAAAAACCCATTACAGTTGGAAAGGCTAACAAGATTTCTTTCCAAGTAATACGTTTTGTTGAGTGATTAGTTGAAAAAAATACAAATTGGTATTGTGTGAATAAAATTGGTTGTGAAATCGAAAAAGAAAAGCGGCAGTTACTTTTATCAACTCCCTATCCAATAATGTCTATACACCGTGCAAATTGCTCCGTATTTGTCTTAAAACAAACGCTAGGGTAACCACAGAGTGCCAACGTAATCCGGACAGACCGGCAGTCGGGTGTTCTCGATTGATAACATTTTTATTTGCCACTTAAATAGTGGGGAAACAAGGGTTGTGGATGAAGGGGATAATATCGGATCTTAGGACGCGAGTTAAAAGGCGAGTGTGTGGAAAAAACAAGGAAATTTCTGTTTGTTTTTTCTTTACTTTGGGCTGCTTTTTAGTAAGTTGTTTTGTTAAAAGACCCTCGGAATGTTGGGACTGACATCAAGTGCTGTCTTGTCTGTGTTACTGGACGATATCATTGAGGCCCTCAATTATTTAACCTTGTTTGTTTTTGTTACTTCAGATAATTTTATAAACACGTGTAGAATGCCGTAAAGTTAGTTACAGATCCTCATTAACTGTGATGATACTGCCAGGCAAACATCAGTCCCGTGACTTCCAGTTTCTTTTTTTTTCCAAAGTTCAAGTCTGCATATCATTGAAGTCTTTTGGCCCACATGCAGTAGTCATGGCAGGCCCAGAAGCGCTATAACTGAACGGCTTTTTGAGCAACGTCTGCAATTTGTGTCTTGATCCATTCGCTAGATCAACTGATTTACTGTGACGAATCATACATTAATACGAGTATATTGTATTTGTATTAAGGTTATGTTCATACGTAACCTAGTCAATTGCATAGAAAACATATAGCTGTATTTTGTAATTTATGCATGGCTTTCCGTTATAATACACCAAATTGACCCAAAAACAACAAATAGTCATACAAAAACTAAACAAAAATAATAATTACAAAATAACGAAAAAGAAAAAATGTATAAAACAAAATCACAGTTTTCTTGCAATCATTACATTTAATTACCTCACATGTCTGACGGTGCGTGAGCACATAATCAATCTCCCTCCCTTCTCCTCCCTCCTACCTTTACCCTCCTCCCACTCTTATCCGAAGCAAAACAACGCGACCCAGCCAACGGTGAAAATTTCTTATTGAGACTTATCCGTGGAAACAATTTAATGGTGTTTCTACTTTTTGTTAAGAATTTCGTGAGGCAGTCTTTAAGAAAAGTGGAGAAAAAGAATTTTTAATCTTGATCTAAGAATTTTAAAATGGCTAGTCAGCCGATGGATAGAAAATTGGAAATTTATGGTTGATTGGGCTCTGGTAGTCCTTATAGACTGGACTTGTAGCCGATTATTATTTCGTGTTTCAATTATTTTGAATACTCAAAGGAAATAAATGTCTGATATTGGAGTAGTCTGGTTTTGATTAAGACTACCCGCTACTTTCTAGATATCTGCAATTACCGAGAAAGACAAACTTTATGTATTGCTATTATAGGTACTTGCTACCTGAACTTAATTAGTTTTATACATAATTATATTTTTCAATTAATTTTCGTTATATTACTATTTTTAAATCTCTCTAAAATCAGACTTTTACAACATAAAACTTTTCAAAACATTTTAATTACCTAAAAGCTATTTTGTAAAAGGCAATGGACATCAAATTTATAGTTTTCAAAGGATCCACCGTTTCTCCATGAATGCGGAAATCTACCTCGTATTAACAACCAATTGGTGGAAGCTTACATTTGTACGACATACATTGCGGGCTAAGTTCCTTGATGTAAAAGTTTTGCAATAACAAACACAGACATGGATGTAAAATAAAAAGAAAACGTTTCCGTTCTCAAGGATTATAGGTAACGGTTTCGTGAATAGATTTCGAAACGAAAAACATTTATTCCTGGTGCTCAGACAAGCCGATAGTTTATGATAAATCGATATGTTATTTAAAATTAAAAGGCCATGTTTATTTTGTAGGATTTACTCGTTTATCTCGTCTGGTTCCCAAAGGAAATGGAATCTATGTGTGTGGTAGTTCTTTTAAGTTATTTTGTTGAATGTTTTCAAAATGCATTCGGTTTGTATTTCAGCTTGAATAAATTAAAATGAGGCCTGGGAATATATTTATTTCTAAGAAATGTTTTGTTTGAATATTTATATTTTTAATGTTCAACAATTTGTGTAGTTTGCATGCTTTCTTACAAACTTCACCATATAATACAAAATGTAAAACTCTCTGTTAGAGCGCGATGCCCTTTGCCGAAAACAAAACATCCTCACAGTTTTATTTTTTTACTTTTGTTTAATAAGTAGTCTAGCAAATGCTTTATAGAGTTCCAAGTTCACTAAAGAACATAATTAAAGTCCCTGTTTCAGTGTGCCTACCAAAGACTACATGAGAGTATACAAATGCCGTGACCCCTACAAGTCTGACAGTCCCTCCTGCCCTGCCCTGGGTGGGAGGACTCGTTTGATGATTTTACCAAGCAAAAAAAACCGAGAGTATTATTTTGTTTTACTGGTAAGTCTACTGGGTGCAAATTTCCCAGAAATCTTACTAGTAAGTCTATGGATAAGAAAAATCCTAGTAGTACTTGTAAGACTAATTGATAAAACTACTGAAAACAGCTCTATTTTTCTTGGTTTTGGGTTTGTAATCACGTTACAAACCCAAAACCAAGAAAAATAGAGCTGTTTACCTACCATTTTCTTAGACACGAAACTACTACTAACTATAACGCTCTCAAGTTATCTTAAACATTTAATATTATTACAGACAGCTCTATTCTAGATCTCTGTTCCGTCAGAACACCTTGGTGCTTGAATTACACATGAACTTCAAAGCATATTGTATGTAGTGTAGATTGTTACTTGCAATTCATAGTTAGTTCAGTGGTTGGTGTTAGATTCAGTGTATTAATTCATGGATCCATACAGTTTAGCGAAGCAAACGTTGATATTACATTACTAAGTTACTTCAAAATGTTCATAGTTTCCATTGCATTGCCAAAATGTTCCAGCTATAAATCCTTATCCTTATTCATATTGTAAATTCAAGAGAGAGACTGATTTTATTTTGTTTGTTATTCACACATAAACCACTTTTATTTTTTGGGGGGTGAAATCATCAAATGAGTCCTCCCACCCCGGGCAGGGCGGGAGGGACTGTTAGACTTGTACTGACTAAAATCCACGGTGTCCTTCAATAGCCCTTTGTGTTCCGGGGTCACGGTAATGAGATAAGTCCCGCAACCCCGGCAGGCTTCGGCCCTCTAAAGGCGCCCCGTCATCATGCTGATACTCTTTGAGGTGCGCGTGGAACACAACGCGCCGTCGACCCGGGCATGGTCCATGGTCGGGTGGCGAGTTGCCCATTACTCGCCGCCCGCATGCCCGCGCCTATGGTGGCCGGAGATCGCCCCGCGATGTCCGATGCCGTGGGCGTCTACCACTGCGGCTGGGGCGGAGGGAGGACGCTGTCCTCTCTCTCTCGCGGCTCGCCTCCTCCTTCGCGAGCATAACTGCTTCGCAGAAGGAGGCGACCGCTTCCCACTAGGTCTCGTCCCGCAGCATGGCCTCGACCAGTGCCGGGCGCGAGAGGTCTCCACCTATCGCTGCCGTGAGGACACGGCGGTGCCCCCCAAGCGTGGCAGTCCTGCACCGTATGCTCCACCGTGTCCTCCGGGCGATACATATACTCGTAAACCACTGGACGAATTTTGAGGTATGCCACATAGGGCACCTGCTGAAATGGCACCTGACATAATGGCACCAATTTTTTTTTGCGAGTGACCTTAGTGTAATAGCTTAGCTGCCATTAGCTCAGGTGCCGTTTCAGCGGGTGCTCTATATGGAATACCTCCTAATTTTGATGCATTTTGTACAATAGACGGGCGAGTGAAGCCGCTATCGAAGGCCAGTAGATTATCATCATCATCATCTCAGCCATAGGACGTCCACTGCTGAACACAGGCCTCCCCTTTAGATCTCCACATATACCGGTTGGAAGCGACCTGCATCCAGCGTCTTCCGGCGACCTTTATAAGGTCATCTGTCCATCTCGTTGGTGGACGTTCTACGCTGCTCTTGCTAGTCCGTGGTCTCCACTCTAGCACAGTAGATCATAATAAGCTCATAATTCTCCCACTGCTGGGACACAGGTCTTTTCCTATATCCGTTGAGAGAGAGTGAGCCGCAATCCACCACGAGAGGCTAGTGAGCCCAAGTGAGTGAAATTGCCCCACACTCGGAATTTCTCGTGTGTCGTGGGTGCGTTTACAATGCTGAGTAAGTACAAAATTTTATAGAGCCACCGATCTATCTGCATTGTCCTCCACATGCGAGCTCCCTATATGACTGCATACCCCCTAACAACCGTCTTAGATCAATTCACCTCGCAACGTTCGCTGCATTTAATCTGACGGGACATACTAAAGGACGTACCCACGTACATTTGTCAGCCATGGTTGTTAGGCAATTTGGAAATGAATTAAACAAACTTGTTCCTTATGGGTGGCCAATAAGGTTGAGTGTGGGGTGTATGTTCCCGTGTGAAGTTATAATTTCGATTGCTAACTGTGCGCTTAGAACATCTGTTGTATGTAAATGGTACGTGAGGTGGAATATTATATTTATATTCGAGGTTTTCTACATAATGATTTTTCCTAAAATACATAATACCAGGAAAAACAAGATACTAGAGCTTTATACTGAAATGATTAAGCAATATTCCTTTGGTACAACGTGTCTTATTTTTTTTTATTTGGCAAATCGAAAAGTACCTCGTTCCACTCTGGGTGGGCCAGAAAGGAGTTTCAGACTTTTACTGATTAAAACCGGGGCCTTGGTAACATTTTTAAACACTTCTGCAACCCTAACAGGCATTGGCTCTACAGGGGCACCATCAGTTTGCTGATAGGTTTTAGAAGCGCGCGCGGAACACGATCTAGACGTGATCCTTTATCAGACGGCGAGCACTACAAACCGTCCGCAAGCTCGGTAAATAAAAAACATTTTAAAGCTTGGATCAAGAATAACAGCCAACTTCATTACTATGTAGGTACATGAATAAAGAGTTACCCTTATTACCCAAAAATGTTTTATCCATGTTTTTGTACACTAAAATTCTTCACAAAGTTAGTCAAAGAGTCCTAGCTTATCCTACTGCGGCCACATTTCGCAGTTCTCACAGCTATCAACATCTCTCCATTCACGACTATGCAGCTATTCCGTTTACAATTTATGCTTAAAATGTGGCTTCACCTGCGATTTTCTCCTTTTCTCTTTGATGTTATTTTAGTATATAATTTAAAGATGGTGGTATGAATGCGCTGCTGAATGTGGTGCTCACAACTTGAAATTTATATAGGAATAAATCACTGATAGTCAAAAAATATCCCTTTATCATTTACAAGTTGCTAATGCTATCTTTGTTGATGTGATGAGTACCGCTGTATATGAATGCTGAACGTGTACTGTCGTTTTATACTACGATTTGTGTATAAAGCGATGTAAAAGTGGTGGCCCAGTGGTATCGGTCCCGACTTACGAGTTGTAGGTCGTGGGTTCGAACCCCGCCAGGCGCATTACTTTGTGTAATTTATTTCATCACCACTGCTCTCAGAACGGTGAAGAAAAACATCGTGAGGAAACCGGCATGTCCTAGAACCAAAAATTCGAAGACATGTGACATCTACCAACCCGCATTGGGCCCGCATTTGGCCCACTCCCTCTCACAGAGAGGAGGCCTGTGTCCCAGCAGTGGAAACATTATAGGCTGATGATGTGATGATGTGATGTAAAAGTGCTGAAGTTAATAACGATAATTATGTGATTCGTACATTGAACATGCACGATAAAGGCCCATTTACACTATTAATAGACAATGAATTCAGTTGAACAAACAAATACCGCAATATAGTCAAACTTGCATGCAACTCACATCGTCTAAATGAGGCTTAACAACATATAGATTCTTTAGATCCTTCTGAAATGGTAACTACTGTATCAATTAGTATCAAACTGGTTTTCGATGGATTCAGTCGTTTAGAAATTATCAGAAAAGCTTCAGTTTAACATCTTAAACGTTTATGGGGAAAAGGCGGTGAGTAAAGGGCAACTCGCAACCCGACCATGGACCATGCCCGGGTCGACGGCGCGTTGTGTTCCACGCGCGCCTCAAAGAGCGTCAGCATAATGACGGGGCCCCCTCTCTAGAGGGCCAAAGCCTGCCGGGGTCGCGGGATTTATAACATTACCGTGACCCCGGGACATAAAGGGCTACTGAAGGACACCGTGGATTTTAGCCAGTACAAGTCTGACAGTCCCTCCCGCCCTGCCCGGGGTGGGAGGACTCATTTGATGATTTTACCACGATAAAAAAAAACCCAAACTGCTAATGAGGAATTCCTGAATGGAAAAGCTAATAGCACGTTTGACAAGACCTAGAATCGAATGCAGGGCCTCTCAGGCGACAACAATGAGGGCGCATTCCATGGTAATAAATTATAGTACGTACTATTTTCTGATTTTCAAAAATTACATAATTTCCTCTTCAGAGCATACTTCCTAATAGTACCTTTTAATCACTTAAATATCACATTGTAAGCGATAACACAAAGACAATAGAGTCAAAAGGTGAGCCTTAAAATACTCACCCTTAAATATACCAAATATACCTTTATTTCACTTAAATAGCTTGAATACTTAACAGTGATCTAATAACCTTATACAAAGTGAAACAATTCGTGTAGCACAATAACATTGGAAGTAAATCGCGGAACAATGGCGCCCTCTATAGGACCGTATAGAACTAAAATAGAATATTCATTACGACTGTACCTTTAAAATGGTGTCTGAAGGGAAATCATTAGCATTTCCCTACTGTGGGATGGGCCTCTCCTAAAGTCTTTAGGGATGGGACATGCTCGATAGTTTATTTTTATAAAATGTTATTCTCAAATCAACATTAAAACGTTCAGATTCATTTGAAATGAGTGTTCTTTCATATGAATAAAAGTTTTTAATTATCTTGGACGCTTTTCTTATTTTACACAAAATAAAAAAAATCAAATAATATTAATATCTGAGCATTGGAAACTAACGTACGAGCTTATAAAATTTAAGAAAAAATTAAGATATTTCTATTTGACTATAAAATTATTTTAATCAACAGATAGCTTCTAGCTATCAATCTTCTCCATCAATAAAACGAAACGACAATTTATTACAAAATTACAATTCAAGTCATAAACCAATTAATTTCCCTTCTAAAATTTTAATACGCCTATCTATCGATATAGAGTCGCCTCCCTACGTTACCCCATACAGCCTGTAATTGCGCGGCCACATTTTGGGGGTAGAAACACATAAATTACACCTTTTATTCATTCCCGATTGCTAGTGTTATTGCTATCATTAACCACCCCGCATTGGCTATATTACTATGTATTGAAATATTACCTTTATTAATGAAATGTGTTATATCGTGGACACGTGGAAGAGCTTTGTGGGTTACTTTACTCATGTGGTTATCTTTGTTTTCATTTGAGCAAAGAAAAAACAATTTCCGCTACTATTTTCAGTCAATTGAACATTTTGTTAGAAGACGTTCAAATGAGTGGCTATTTTATGAAGAATTCTGACGTGACCCTTTTATTCATATGCCAAACATACACAAACCCTGTAATACCCGAAAGGAAAGACAGATTTGTAATTAATACTACTACACCAACATTTAGCCAGTTATGTTAAAGCCCTATTTAATAGGGAGCGAGCCTATTTCTATCAACCGAGCACAAATTCAGTCTCAATGACAACTACTGAGGAACTCCTAAATGGAGAAATCCAATAAAAATTTTGCCAGACCTGGGAATTGAAAACAGAACCTCTAGATCAGCAACCACTGTAACAACTAAACCACTGAATAACCGACTTTTTAGCGAACTGATTTTGATCAATGGTATCATCAAAACCCGATTGCTAGAACATAAGTAAAGGAGAGCATCCAAAAGTCAAAGTAACAGAAGAAAATTCCAAAAAAAGATTAAATAAGAAATTGAGGAAATGTTATGGTAACACCTATTACGTCGGCTTCCTCTCGACACTTCGCGAGATGACAAGCAAATAACAGACAATGTTTTTCTTCCATTATCTGTAAGGAAATTAATTCCTCTGTGTGCTGCCAAGTACTAGTAAAATAAACTGGAGGTATGTAGGGATGTGACTATGAATTATAATATATCGAGAATATTCCTTCGGCTTTAGGAACAATTCATCGATCTATGGCACATCTTATCATTGTATTAAATATACAACTCGGTCATCTTAAACGTATTCATTTCTTTAGAAGATTTCATGACCAAATTATTTGGATTATCTTACTTAGCCTGCCTTGGTATAAGTTACTATTAATGACTATTGACATCAGTGACGCAGTAAGTCTTGTTTTTTTTTCAAAGGGCTTTAACCCGGGGTGCTAAGACAGGAAACCTCCACGTGCGCTCGTGGACTGGAGTTTCCTCTCGGATACGTCCGGGGGGAAGACCAGTTTTTCGGGACGGTGCACCCTGGGATGCGGGCAAAAACTCTTCCTTAGGCACTGTGTGCCTAAGGGGTCTCTTTGCCCGTATGCGAATAGCCTGTTGTGTGGACGCTCCAACGCGTGTCCCTCTTATTAGCAGAGGGCACAGCGGCGGAGCGGGCTTGCGGACAGTGAGTAATGGGTAGCTCGCCGTCTGACCAGGAACCAAGCCCGGGTCGGTGACGCGTCGTGTCGTGTTTCGCGCGTGCCTTCGGGGAGTTGTCAGCAAACTGACGGGGCCCCTTATGGGGCCAAATGCCTGCTGGGGTCGCGGGTTTTTCTTAACACAGGATACCGTGGCCCCGGAACGTAAAGGGCATCCGAAGGAACACGGGTGGATTTTAGTCAGTAAGAGTCTGACAGTCTCTTCCGCCCCTCCCAAGGCGGGAGGACTCATTTGATGATTTTACCTATTTTAAAAAAAATTCACACTCCAGTATTCCATCAATTCATGTCGTGATTGCGTGACAAAAAATCTTTAACACCGGGTTGCACCAGCAAAAACAATTTCACTGTTACATACCAAACTGTCAATCAAAACTGACAGCTGCTGTCCTAGCTAGCAAACACTACAGCCTGCAAATAGTATTTTATTTGTCAGATTGGCGTCGAAGCCAATATACAATATTGTTCCTTCACTCCAGAATATAAATGCCAGTGAAAACTCTCCCCATCTGAACTAGGGGTGGCTAAATAACCGTGAAGCGTGGGTAAAGGGTGCAGGCTGCTCCGCTGTCCGGTAATACGGTTTTTGACGGACTTGCCCATTGAAATAAACTTAGTTTTGCGAGAATTATGTGGTTCATTTAATTTGGGGGTTTTGATCTTTTTTGATAGGTAATATTCAAAATCACTGTGTTTGTTTCATCGATATCGATAATGTGAAAAGTAGCGCAGGCCATGTCTAAAAGAATACAATGCTGCGTACCGTTCAACCGCAAATTATTCATTACTCCGACACAAATTACTTATGAGTACATTGTTTTACTTATTCATTGTTGTTCTAGATACTTATTATTTCCCATTGTTTGTTGTGCGGTCGTTATCTTAATTTAAACCTAATATCTAAGTGTCTAGAAATAGACTGCAAAGTGAAATAATATTCAAGGTGAACTTCAAATAAACGAGCAATAAAAACTTTTTAAGTATGTTGGAATATTCAGATATTAATAAGTTAGATTCCAAAGAAAGCCACACTTAAATATAAAATACTATTCAAAACATCGATAACTATATGAAACACACATCCCATCCCTATTGATATAAAGCTGTAGTACACCGCATGCTTCGTTACCCCACAATCACGTTACGTAGACTGCGAGCGATTCGCTAATACTTGCGTGCGTTTACCTTGCCCTGTACCAGTGTGTCTACGCTTTATTTCTGCTAGATATCGCATAGGGTTTCATTTTTAACGTCTTATTTTTAAGGGAAAATAGAAGAAGAAACACAGGTTAAAAAAAAAACTTTGGTATTATGAGTAAATATTATAAAATGCCGTTCCTGTGTCAATTAGTGCAATGACTGAGCAAAAATGGCATCTGCACATCATGGTTTCATGGTACACGCAATAAATTATTTGTATCAGGTTGATGGTATACATATACGGCCTATTATGCAATGTATGCTGATTTAATTATCTCTCAACATAGTTGGAAAAAGGCTAGAGGTAGATGATGATGATACATGCTGATTTTAGTTTAAATAACAAAACTCATACTCTTAACCGTACATAAAATATCTTCAATAGTTAGAGTTTTTATTAAAGTCCCTTTTCGTGTTTGTTTGTGTGTCATGTTTATTCTTCTGAACTGGATTTTGATGTGGTTTTTGCCATATTTTAGAAAACTTACACCGACACACATGATAACATTTTTTTTTATCAAGTTTTCGAAATTTCCACGCGAATCAAAGGCGTCGCTAAATAAAATAAATATTAAATCCTAGCTAATTGAATTTCCAATCACTCTAAGAATTATAACAATGTTCTAAACTTCCACTTTATCCAGTATACAGGAATTCTTTAAGTAAAAGTTAACAGCGTTTTACAGCGTTAAAGTTATGATAACCGCACGCTTCGTTAGCTTACAATCCCAGCTCGTAGGAGCGCCTGTTTTTATGTTATGTTGCTAACTAGCGGGGATACTAGGAAATGAGATATTTTACTTTGTATGGGAGAAGAGAAGAGTATGATGGTTTTAACTAAGCCTGTGTACGACTTTCACTCGCACGAAGTTTTTTCTGAAAACATATTTTTAAACTGGCTTTTACGGATGTTGGTAGGTAATAGATTTTAGCAAAAGGAAAATGTCGAGCTTTAAATCTTAAATTGAAACATTAAGTTGACAATTTTTGAAAACAGTTCACTTTAGAAGTATTATGATATGAATTGGAATAAAATTCATAAAATTAATTACTCTACCCGGCGTAATGTTGAGGCGACCAACTGGTCGGTTTTCAATTGTCAAAAGAATTGTTAAAAAAATGTCCACAGTTTGAGATCTACTCTGTAATAGATACAGAATTATTAATCGCAATTTTTACTATGTCCCGTCATTAAAATAAATCATGTTGAAATAAACGGTAACAGTTCGGCCGACTGTGACAGTCGTTTTCGCCGCGCCGACTCGGACCGTTTATTGACTCAATAATGTTAAACTGGTCAGTCTTGAATTATGAGGTCAACTCTATACTTTTTTTGCAATATTATACTTATTTCAGAATAGAACACATGCTAAAAGTCACAGTGCAGCAAAAACAGTAGACAATTTAGTCACTACGCAAAACGCTATACATAAATCTACTTTCATAATTCAATAAAGCATCATTATTGCATAAACCTGTCCAAATGACTGGCTGCGTATCAAATAACGGCGTCCCTGCGGCCACTGAGTGAGACTTGCAGTAATGCAATCAGGGTGTAGGCCGCCGCCGTACCCCTCACGAGCCTAATGCGTATATTGGAGAATTGGTAGACTGCCTACTTTGTTATTCTGTGGCATGGTGGATGATTTTGTATTGAGTTATGTATAAGATGTTCCGTTGTTGTTCATTGAAGGTTTTGGAATGTTATTAGAATAAAATAACAGTAGATATTCTTAGATCTGAGAGGTAATAAAAAATCATGAAGGCAGGATGACACGAATTTTGGCTTTCAAATCAAACCTGGCAAGTGCCAATGCGGATTTTAATTCCCTCACAGACATAACTGATATTGGGGAATACAGACGTTCTGAGGAAACTTAAATATATGAGTATCCTGCAATTGTATATATACGCTTTGAGAAAGTGTAGCGATCAATGCTTAATTATGACTTATCTAACAAGAAACAACACCGTAGGAGAATTTTAAGCTAGTATTTTTATGTATTCATTCCTCAAAACCACGAACAACATTCGTTCATAAGAACTATTATATTTTGTAAGCCTTATAATTTCCACTCAGTCAGCCGAGAACTCAGTTTTACAACAAAGCAGTTTCCAGACTACGTCGTAAATTGAAAGACTATCACACATTCTAAACCGAGCAATATCCAGCGGAGTCAGGCCACAGGCAGATTGCAGTAATCCAATCAGGGAAGCTGCCCACAATTTGCGGGTAACTGATGCCCGCACTCCAATGTGTTGCCCGCTAGTATTGAATGTGCCCCGTTTTGATATTCTGGCGTTTTGATTGTACTGTAGCTACGAAATTATGTGGAGCTGCGTAGTGTGGACACGGAAGAAGTATTCTATAATGAAAATCGTCGTGAATAGTCCTCCGGTTTAAACTACAATTACTCGTTTAGAAGACATATTGAAGTGCTGTTTTACTTAATTATTTTTTTCGTTACATTTTTTGTTGTTTGTTTCTGATATAGCGTGCACTTACGGTGTGTTTTTCTTTCTTTCTTTCTTTGAGATGTGTAGAGTACATAAATTTTATAACTCACGTTAGTTTCTTCTGGTTAGTGAACAGTCAAATCTCGAAGTGTTTGTTATGATAGACAATCCAATAAAATAAATCAACTCATGTCTTATACAAGAACACAGGTTTACGTTTAAAAAAGAAAATGACGCTAAGGCATTGTTTAGGTCGCGGGACTTATCTGGTCGCGGGACTTATCTCATTACCGTGACCCCGGGACATAACGGGCTATTGAAGGACACCGTGGATTTTAGTCAGTACAAGTCTGACAGTCCCTCCCGCCCTGCCCAGGGTGGGAGGACTCATTTGATGATTTTACCACGAAAAAAAAAAGGCATTGTTTAATTTACTGCTCAGAAGTAAAGAGAAAATGCATTTCTAAAGAAATAAGATAATAAATACCTTTGTACTTTAGTATTAATTATGTAATTTCCGGTATAGGTACTTAATGATATTGTGTGTACATAAATAGTTAAATAAATATACTTTCCTACTTAGACACATACGCAAAATACATAAATCAACAAAACAAAACCTTTAGTAAAATCTGTAGGTTCGCAACAACACAACGGCAAGCACACACTATGGCAATCTGCGACGCGACGCAACACAGTCGCACTCGATCGTAGGCAATTTGCGACACAGTCGCGCGACCAATAGATCGCAATCTAGACGAACAGCCAGATTAATCGTTTTTGTACACCGAGCTTTATTGGATTGGAGGAGAATGGAGTTTTTTATTTTGTTACTTAGTTACTAGTTCTTTTGTTTTTTTTTCGTTGTAAGAAAGGAAAATAACAGGACATTGGATAATGTCAGTGTTCTGTTTCAGGGCTTATTTTTATGTTTTATTTTTTTGTTAATGTACCGACTACGTGAACATTTTTATTCAGAAACGTATGGAAATACACATTCAGGTATAATTAAAAACTTCAAATATCTCTTGTGCATATATTTGAATTTACGATTACATAACAGACTTGTTAAAATGAACTTGATTAGTTTCTTCTAATGTTAGTTTAGGTAAAACATAGATAAGTATTGACGTAATGTCTACTGAGAATATGTACTCTTCAGAGGTGACAGATATATTGTTATGTTATTATACGTAATTAATAATAAAAACATTTATTTATTTATACTTTATTTACAAATAGTTAACTTAATAAACAAGAATCTTCACTACATTCGTTGCAAAATAGAGACAATTGTTAAAAAAAATTCCAACAGCATCACACAAAAATTTATAATAAGTATTACCGTATCCATACTTTCGTAATTCCGGGCGCCACCGCAACACAGTACCCGTTACATAGCCTGCAGTAATTAGGAGCATGCTCGTGTCAATTCACTCAGTACATAACCGAGGGAAATCTGACGAATAAGTTTGTACACAAAATTGTTATATTTGACGAACAACTTAGTATCGTTGGCTGAAAAAGTCGTTTCACATTTTAATTTAAAAATAACAACTTTAAGGAAACTAGAAAAAATGCACATTCGCTTTTTTGGAAAGAAAAATTCGATTGTAAGTACTTGAGCGTGCAACCTTCTTATCGAGTAGATACTCCAGATGCTTAAAACAACTTAGTTATGCTCGACAATGTCGAATTCATTATTCAATTCCTAATGTCTTATGGTGACAAATCCGCGACACAAGTGTTAAATCGTATTAATTATCTCAAACATTGCACAAGGCAAAAAGTCTTAGGTATATGTTATATTTGTCTTCCTCTCCTAATTAACTGTGCTTGACAAGGTTTACAATATCAACAGTAATTTAAATATTGAGCATTAACAATTTCGTATTTATTAAGAAAAATATCTCATTAATTTGGTATTTTAATCCACCAACCACCCAGGGCCATCCATCAATCTATGCTGGGCCCACGAGATGATCTTCTTTTTCTCACAGACAAAGAGCCTGTTTCCCAACAGTGGGAATATTAAAGCCTGTTTATACCGTTAAATGAAAGTAACAGAGTAAATCACTTCTTTTTCTAACCGTACATAAAGTCGTGATATTTGACGAATATTCCAAGTTGGTGTTCACTCGCTAAGTTGGTGAAAGTAGTCTTAAGTTGAAGACGATTAAGTGTTTCCCGCTGATAAGTTTGTTCAGTGATTTCAGAGTTTCAGTCGTGAATGTTTGGTTTGTTCATATTATTTGGTGTTTGGGTTCGAATGGTGACTAATGTTGCGCTCAATTGTTCCGTTTATTACGGGTAGTTAGTACGATTATGAATAGGTTAACGTAAAACAAACATGAGAGAAAAGGAATGACTACGCTTACTGAGACGGATTTACCTGTCATTACGCTGTGTCGAATACGGTTATCCATAAGCACGAAAATGATGCGAGATACGTTTTCTTTTTTCGCTTTTATTGCACATAGTTACATTAATTGCAAAGCTCTTATGAACGGGGTCCCTGAAAAGTGAATTCCACATCGAAAAGTTTCGTCACTCCATAAATATGTTCTCTATCTAATCTTAATTGATTATGATCCCCAATTTCTCCGTCTCTGTCACCTTCGAACTAGACTAGAGTCAAGCGCAAATGTATAATATTAACAATGGATGTTGACAGATTGAAAACCATTGAAAGCCAAATATTATGGCTTTCAATGGCTTTCATTCTGTCAATCATTTCCAACAAAACAACAAACCATTGACCCAAAGAGCACAATTCTAAAACACAGAAACAATGGCATTTCTAATGTTGACTTAATAATAACTGACATATCACGCGCAGACATTCTGTGGAACATAATCTCGTCATAATGAGTGGCTCAAACGCTTGGCGCGATTGTGAATATACCCGTCACAAAGTCTACCGTGCTCCCTTCACACCCTCGCAAAACCATCACAACTCCATAACACCATCACTCAATTATAAACCCTCCACGAAGAACACACAGTAGAAAATTAATTGATCAATCCACCCGATATGTTTGAATTACATAATCGAATTCTATTGTGTCTGCATTTAACGGCTTTTTTAGTTACAAGCGAATTGGAACCCTAATTTGTTGATTTTAGGGTAGGGTTTGGATTGTAAGATATGGTGGATGAGTTGATTCATTATTGAACCAGTAAGACAATGAGGCGTATGCACAATGAGAGACAATATTGTATGGAAGCTATGAGCTATACCAGTGTTTCCCAACCTGTGGTCCGCGGACCCCTGGGGGTCCGTGAGTATATGATTGGGGGTCCGCGGTGTCATCTCTGGACCATACGTAAATGCTAATTTCTCGTAATCGCTACGCTTAGTTAACACGGCGAACGTACGGTGAGCGAGACTGAGTGAAATAAGTGCGTACGGGCGGGCGGCCGTGACTCTTCCCCCCTTATTTTATTAAGGGGGTCCGTGAAAACTGTGCTTGATTTCCTAGGGGTCCTTGGCTGAAAAAGGTTGGGAAACGATGAGCTATACTATCGGCTGTTTAAGCGCTTTGTAAAGCGATGTGAAGCGATGAGCGGGCGTGACAATCGATAATCCTGTTGCTGTCATAATCGGATCGACTTTCGTATTGGAAATGAAAAGCGTTCTCCTTTTAATTAGCTCAGTCTGAGTTTTTGTGCATGCTTAGTACGAATAATGAGCTTTGATGCGGTTCACTACGTTTGTGTCATTCCCCTTTCTTCTTTTATCATTTAGCTATCATAATAACAATTATGTTTCTTTAGCTTGCGAATTTAGAAATTCTCTATTTTTACTTCTTTATTTTTCATTTGAATATAGACAGATGACTGACAATGTCAGCAATAATCGATACATGAAGTTCTTCTTAGTCACGTTTATAGATTCTAGCCTTAGATTAAAGGAAAACTCAAAGCTTTCCTCAAAAAATATCATAAATGCAAAACACAAAAAAAAATCTCGTTATTCACTCTTTGGACCCAAATAATACGTGCAGTATGAAAGTATCATTTTAACAAAAAAGGGACCCGCATGGAAAATGTGACACCCGAGGGTTCCGCCTATTTTTTTCTTTAGTCTTTCGGTCGGGTTACGAAGCCTTTTTATTTAGACCGTGACGTAAATGCGAGCACAAAGTGTCAGGAGTTTTTCAACTTAACTCACTGTTATGATTAACTAGCACTTCGCCCGCGACTTCGTCCGCGCGTATTTCGAATTTTGTCTCTGGGGATTTATACTCCCGGCCAACCTCTTTCTTGAAAACTATTTGGAAAATCAAAATCAATATCCAACAAAAAATTTATCAACCCCAAAAACATGAAATCCTAAAAAGAACAAACCTATGCAAAATTTGTGACTCCTAACTATCCCAAAACAACCCCTTTTTATCGTGCTAAAATCAAGACGTGTGCTGACTAAAATCCACTTCAATAGCCCTTTACGTTCCAGGGTTACGGTTACTTTATGAGACAGTCCCGCGTCCTCGGCAAGCTTTGGCCCTCTAAGAGGGGGCCCCGTCATTTTACTGACAGCTCTTTGAGGCGCGCCTGGAACACGAAGCGCCGTCGACACGGGCAAGGGCCATGATCGGACGGCGAGTCACCATTACACGCCATCCGCATGCCCGCGCCTACCGTGGCCAGAAATCGCCTCGCGACGTCTGTTGCCGTGAGCGTCTCCCACGGCATTGTCGTGAGATGGACGCTGTCCTCTCCCTCACGCGACCCGCCTCCTCCTTCGCTAGCATGACTGCTTCGCAGAAGGAAGCGACCGCTCAGCAGCAAGGCCTCGACAAATGCTGAGGTCGCCGCCTTTCGCTTCCGTGAGAACACGACGGTGCTCTGTCCAAGCGTGTCAGTCCTGCACCGTATGCTCCAGGCGATCCGGGCGATCCTCGCAGTGGTGACACCCAGGTGTTTCATCCCTCTCAATCAGACTCAGGAACTTCGCTAAACTTACGTGTCCGGTGAAGACCTGTGTCAAGCTGAAGGTGAGGACGTCGTGACGCCTCTATAACCACTCTTCAAAGAGGGGTTATTTCGCAACATCCCGTCTTAGTGAGCATTTTCATCCTAAAAATACCCCCCATACAAAATTGAGACTCCCTAGCACTTGAAGTACCGAAGATTCAACTATCAACCTCAAAAACAACAACTCAGGGTCGTATTTCGCAACACCCTCTCTTAGTTCTAAAAACCTATGTTCTAAAAAGAACACCCTTGCAAAATCTGAGATCTTTAACTATCAATCCCAAGACAACCCCTAAGTGGTCGAATTTCGCAAAATCCCGTCTTAGTGAACATCTACGTCCTAAAAATAACGACCATGCAAAGTTGCAACATTTGAGACTCAAATTATCAACACCGAAAACAACCCCTTAGTTAGAGATTGAATTTCGCAATATCCCGTCTTAGGTAGCACCTACTTCTTAAATAGTACCCCCTTGCAATTTTAAGACTCCTTACTATCAACCCTTAAAACAATCCCTCAGGGGTCGAATTTCCCACTACCCGTCTTGAGTACCACCTACGTCCTAAAAAGAACCCTCATGTAACATTTGAAACTCTTAGTACCTACTTGTAGTAACAAAGTTTCATACAAACTATCCATGTAGAAAAACAACCCCTTAGGGGTCGAATTTCACAACATCCCGTCTCAGTGAACATCTTTGTCCTTAAAAGAATCCCCATGCAAAATTTGAGACCTCTATCTACCAACAACAAAAACAACCCCTTAGAGGTCGAATTTCCCAACATCCCGTCTTTAGTATCACCTACGACCTAAAAAGAACTCTCATGTAACATTTGAAACTCTTACCTACTTGTAGTAACAAAGTTTCATACAAACTATCCATGCCGAAAAACAACCCCTTAGGGGTCGAATTTCACAACATCCCGTCTCAGTGAACATCTTTGTCCTTAAAAGAATCCCTATGCAAAATTTGAGACCTCTATCTACCAACACCAAAAACAACCCCTTAGGGGTCGAATTTCCTAACATCCCGTCTTAAGTATCACCTACGTCCTAAAAAGAACTCTCATGTAACATTTGAAACTCTTAGTACTTGTAGTAACAAAGTTTCATGCAAACTATCAACACCAAATCAACCCCTTAGGGGTCGAATTTCACAACATCCCGTCTCAGTGAAATTCTTTGTCCTTAAAAGAATCCCCATGCAAAATTTGAGACCTCTATCTACCAACACCAAAAACAACCCCTTAGGGGTCGAATTTCCCAACATCCCGTCTTAATTATCAC
The DNA here is from genome assembly GCA_950005045.1 of Agrotis exclamationis. Lineage (NCBI taxonomy): Eukaryota > Metazoa > Arthropoda > Insecta > Lepidoptera > Noctuidae > Agrotis > Agrotis exclamationis. The sequence goes on along the minus strand of OX465433.1, from coordinate 21,599,055 downwards.
TTACGTCCTAAAAAGAACTCTCATGTAACATTTGATACTCTTAGTACTTGTAGTAACAAAGTTTCATACAAACTATCAACACCAAAAACAACCCCTTAGGGGTCGAATTTTACAACATCCCGTCTCAGTGAACATCTTTGTCCTTAAAAGAATCCCCATGCAAAATTTGAGACCTCTATCTAGCAACACCAAAAACAACCCCTTAGGGGTCGAATTTCCCAACATCCCGTCTAAGTGAGCATCTACCTCCTAAATGTATTCCCCATGCAAAATTTGAGACTCCTATCACTAATAATAACGAAGTTTCAAACAAACTATCAACACCAAAAACAACCCCTTAGGGGTCGAATTTCGAAAAACCCCTTGCGTAAGTAGCACTTACTTCCTAAAAAGAACCCGCACGCAAAATTTAAAACTCCTAGTACTTGTTGCAACAAAGTTTCATAGAAACTGTCAACCCCAAAAACAACCCCTTAGGGGAGTAATATCGCAAAATCCCTTCTTAGCGAGCACCTACGTCCTAAAAAGAACCCCTATGCAAAATTTCAAACCCCTAGCACTGGTAGTTTCCGAGATTTCGTGTCCTATGAGTGAGTGACCTTTTGCTTTTATATATATAGATAGATTAGTATTTTTTTTCCTATATTGTTGGTTGCCTTTGTAGGTGATGACGTAATTGTGTTATTATTTTGAAAAAAAAAAACACTTTTTTTGACTCGCGTGATATAGATAAAATATATTCATTTTTAGCACCGCAAAAATAGTTTTAATTTCATATTTTTGTTAAACAGGCATTTCAATTTGTAACTACTTTTGGTCCTAATTAAATACCATCATCATTTTCAAACAGTTGATAGAATTGACAGTTGACTAAATTGATAATTGCTTCTTTGATTTGCTAAAATATTGGATGCTCGTTTGACTTGCTGTCGCAACCGCGGCTGCTAAATTTAAGGTTCTGAGTTCGATACCCAGATCGGGTATCAGTGTTATTGGGTTTTTCCATACGTCATTTCTGAACAGCACCCCCAAAGCCTAGATTAATATTCAGTCAAGGTTTGTTTCTGCCTTCGTGGATTACAGACAGAAGCAGCACTTTGTTCGAATGCTTTCAGCTTGAAATACATTTAGTGTTTGTTTGCATTAGTATAACCGAGGTTTTAAAAATATAAAGAGTTAATACCAGTAACCATTCTGTAAGTACATCTAATTGGATCTTGCCACTAACTCACTAACATATTGACATACGCCCGCGTTCACCACAAACTATTGAATTGTGGTCGCAATTCACTGGGCGACCACGAATTGTCTGTATTACCTTGTTACGTAGTTAGTACAACGGCCTATTGGCCTATGATTATTCAAATAGGTGAAAAGCGTTGAAAATTGCATTTCATTTACACGAAATTCGTGTTTGTTATTGTTATTTAGACAGCACGGTAGCGCAGTGTATCACAATAAATATTAAATTATATGATCTGCAAGTAGTTGTTCCGAGTCTGGGGCGTTTGTGAATATGAGTCACCATTTGTAAACGCACCCACGATACAGTAGAAATTCTTAGAGTGGAGCAACGTTTTAAAAGAAAATTTACACCTAACTCAGTAACAACAGTCAATGAAAGAAAAGCGGGTGAGGAAAACATATTTCAGCAAGTATTATGTTTTAAGCCCCAACTAGACAATTTAAGAATCGCATGCAAGTTTAACAACATTGCGGAATTCAGTTGATCAAACGAATACCGCAACTTGCATTCAAGTTCTTGCAGCGTGTAAATGGGCCTTTAGTGTAGTGTAATAAGAGCAAAACTATTACCTGCTAATAGGACATATTTTTTTAAACCTTGCTCCCCACTAGTTTTTCTCTTGAATCATAGTAGCGTTTGCAAACACTTACGTTTAAGTCACAAATACCCAAACACATAGACAAAAATTCTAACTCTGAACTGCAACCGAAAATCCTGCTTCTGAATTACTTAATTTTATAACAGATAGGATAGTCTAAGATTTTTAGAATATCATTCCTGTGGCTCTAAATATCGTGTGACCCAAATTAAAAGGGACATTTTCCAAGTATCTAGCATTGAGGTGAAATCTAATAACTGCAAAGACATCGCCACAATGTTGCAGAAGTTAGTATCTACCTTTATTACGTCTATCATAAAAATGTGGAGTTAAAATGAGTTCTGACTTCAGCGTTATAAAATTTGACAATGTAGTTTCAGGTCTTCCTGAAGTAATGAACTTTTAGAGTAAAAATTTTACACCTGAAACATTGAATCTTAAAAGAAAATTTCTTATTAATAAAGGTGGATTGAACTCGAAGTTTTTCAATTGAGCCTGTTTTTCAAAATATTTTTTTATTTTTTTTCATAAATATACAGTTTGTGATATAAAAAAAACTACTGGTGCACTGTGGCGGAATAGATAATGTTCCTGACTAAGGATCTGAAGATTCCAGGTCAGAATCCTGCCAGAATCGCAATAATTATTACCTACTTCAATTAAATAACAAGTTAAAATATATTAGTAATACTTACGTTTAGTAATGCTTTCACCATGTGATGAAATCTTATTTGCCTTAATACTTATTTCATAATAAATATGTTATTTTAAAGAACTGATAGAAACTTTGATTACAATTGTGCAGTTGTTATTAAATAATTTTGTATACTATAAAGCCCACAAACATAATCAGATTGCGACGACACATTCACTTAAAACATCTCTCAGAATTAATTCACAAACCTCATACATAATAATCCTGTTACACCGCCCCCTAGTGCAGGAATCAAACACTAATTGTCTCAGTGACGTCACAAAGGCAGCAATCGAATCACGCGATTATCGAATTATAATATTTTTTGTGGTTTTTATTGAATTGTCCTTTGTAGTCGTGGTCTGCATAAATAGGGTGATGGGGTGCCACCCTTATTGTGACGTGTGTGTCCTTTTTGTTATTTTAGATGTGACAATTATTTTTGAAGGGTTTTTGAAGTCGTGGGTTACATAACAATGTGCAGGGATTAAAAATTACAATAGGGCTAAATTAAGATTATATTTTCAAGTCTAGTTATGCAGACATAAATATGACAGGATGGAATGTTTTACATAGTAGTATGAGATATTTACGTTTATGTAAACTAAACGCGATCAGCCTTTATCTTAACGGCTCTCCCTATCAATAATGACACCGACATTCACCACTTTCAGTTTCATTGGTTAAATTGTAAAGTTTCAATAGATTATCCAAATCTATGCAGATAATTTATCTTCTCATACAAATTATAGCAAAACACGTCCCTTTCATATATCGTTAAGTACGTCACTAGAAGCCCACCCACTTAGATATCTCTTTCACGACTATTACTTCCACCGCAAACCGTTCTACAACACTATCTTAGTTCCAACGGTCCTCCAGAAGACATGTCCCGAGACAACACTACGACAAGTGGTGAAAGCCACCCCGATACAATACAGCAATCAAGGACTGGACACCGAGGCCAATTTGTGGCCAGAATTGCTCAGCGAGCCGATTCTGAGGCCCGTATGTAATTGCTATGTTTGTTTGTTTTGATAAGCGAGGATATAACGGCCTGAGATGGGCCTTGAATTGAAACGATCGTGGACCAGGTGTGGAATAGAATTGTATTGTTTATCGTAAGTCAGTTTGTGTGTGTTGTGCTTTTGTGCAGTGTACGTGTGAGGTCTCAAGTCTGCTAGTTTAATATTTATTAATTGTATTAATGCAACCATTTCATTTTTATAGTGTTTCTTGAGTTTCTTGCCACTGATGTTATACCGTAGCCGAAAGTTTCCGGCAAGCACCAAAATTGAACGAACGGCACAAGATTATGAACGAATCTCGAAGCTCATGAATGAATGACATCCATTTCCTTGGAAATCGGAGGATTGGAGTAATTGAATTGTACTAAGTTTATGTTACCCGCTCTGTGTGATTTACGGAATCCAAAATGGAATAAGACAGTACTATGAACAAAAACCGAATAGGTAACACTTGCCCCGATCTGAGAACAGAACCAAAGACTAGAGAGACATAGTTGTAAACCAACGATACAGTCGTGAGCCTATGAGCCAATTAAAATAAAACACGGTCTTCACAAAAAAAAAAATAGCAACGAAAATTCAGAATACCTTAAACTTGTGTACAAAAGCGGCTGTTTGTAGCGTCTCGTAGTAAGCGAGTCTCAATGCCTCCCTAACTGAGTTAAAACTTGGTTCTGAATACTCACAATGTTTCTTTGTCTGTTCCTCTTTTCTTCTAGTATAATTGGGACCGGTACATTACAATTTAATTCAAGAATTTGACTGCGAATTGAAGTTTTTATATTGTTGTAGTGAAATGGTTGAGAAAAGAGGACGTTTTGGAAAAAGATTCTTGAAAAGGGTAGGAAATTTAAGAAGATTCACTCACTCAATGGGCAATAACGACATGATATCGGTAGGATTGGTAGTTTCATTCATTTCTGGAGAAAATGAGCGAGAGAGAACGATATGCCGGGTGTTGTATCATTACCTACCATCATAAGCGACCATTCTAAGCTTTATGGTTTCGTTAAGTTATTGTACCATTAATCAGCTCTATGCACCTGTATTTACAACAATATCATGGGTGTTTACTAATGATAATTTTACCAAATAAAAAGTCATTTGGTTCAAACAATATTTTATGCTTTTAAGCCAGCACTGTAGGCAAAGATCACAACAGTGTAGACTGTTAACTACATAAATTATGATTTTTTTTTATCAAAACAATAATTCAACGAACAGCCCCTTCAAAAAGTAACCCTTTCCCCAAAAATATCATAATATCATTAAACAGATTTTACCGTCCACATTAATACAAAAACCCAGTGGCCCAACAGTTTTTGTAGACAAAATATCGCACTAAATCACACTGGGCCGTTAAACGTAACAAAAGGTCACACCGTAATTAGTTTTTTTGTCCCCACTGTGCAATATTTCAACCTTGCCGACCGCATCCGTAATAATTTTTCAATTAAAATTCATTTTTGTCATAAAATATTCTGCACTCGTGTTGAAAATTAAAATGTATGTGTTTTCGTATGGGTGATTACTTTAAATAACGTTGTTATTCCATTTTTTTTCTCGGTTTTTATTGTATTCAAAAACGTATGCGGAGATAAATGTGTTCAGTGATCTGTATTGTGAAAAATGTCGTTTGAATTTATTTATCTTACCAGCTTTTTTGTCATAATATCGGTTAAAGTTTGTTGATTTATCTGGAACTTACCTGAAAACAAATAGAATAGACATCAATATTTGTGAAAAAAAACTGCTATACACAACCTGTTAATTTATTATTACAAAATTAATGCGTGTAATCAATTAACATACATTGTAATCCTCACATTAAACACGATCATAAAACGCAAAGCACAGTGTTAACACAATACCTTATTAATCTTGCAGTCATTAAAATGTAAACTACGAGTATATTGTTGGCTTAATAGCTTCAACAATAATTTTCTACCTTTATTTCCAACTTCACACCTGATTTCTATAAAGGGTGGTCTCTTTAAAGGGTAGGGTGGTGAATTATTTTCTACTACATCCACAGTACGCTAGTTATATGATGATGACGCCATATTTCGGCCAAAGCGACTGCAATCGATGGCTTTTTAGAGTGGTTTTGGTATGCTCTCGCCTCATGTGCTCTCTAGTGACTCACATATCCAACTTTTGCCAAAAACTGCGAGCACAAAGCAAACACCATTGATGACATTGTTTCTTCAAAGGTGTAAACCACTGCTGTACAATTGTACATAACGTCTACATTCGAGCCATTTTTCAGTGGCGGTACCTTCATATAAGCCCAAAAGCCCGGCATGCCTTAATTAAAATGCTCGATAGAGAATCAATATCAAACCCGAACTATTTAAAAGTTCGCGCGCTTAATTCTTATCAAAATAACACAAAATATCTACCTAGTACCTATGCCACACGCACTGTCACGCACACTACTACACATCGCGTCGCAATCGTCTACATATAGCTATCTCGCTTACACGTACCGGCTTATACCGGGCTTTCAAATACTATCTCTGTCTCTTTCGCACCTAAAGCGATGTGCCGTATAACGAGTTAGAACCTTGTGCGTCTACAAATCGATCAGTATGGAACATTTAAGCCAGGCTTGATGCGTCTGAAGTTGGACGCGTATGCGTGACCTTGTGTCGCCTTTTTTTTTTTAATTTATTAACGGCAATGGATACAGGTCCTTATGCCTCTTGTGTCGCCTTGCCAACGCAGTGTTGCTGTTTTATAGCGACGTTGTGAGATCTTGGAGATTTTTAACGTGTTTGGAAACTTTTTTTAAGATTTAGCAACAATAAAAACTAGCGACTTTTTAAAATAACGAAATTAAATATTCAAGCAATATAATAATCGTAATTTATCTCAAAAACATGTTTACACTTTGAACAATGAACACAGAAAATAATATTTTTGTGGGTAATTTAACATTGTTCGGGTAATATTAAAAATTGAGGAACTGTACAATACAATAAAATATCTTAAAAATAAAAATAAATTGTGACATCTATCTAGAATTTTCATATACCTGGCGACTTTTTTTTGCCTAAATGACAACACTGCAACTCTGCGTAAACTAAATAGTTCCCGCACACCCGAGAGTGCAACTAACTTAAGTCTCATTTGCTTGATGGGGAAAAGTTTTGGTGTTAAAGTTTTTTAAGAGTTTTATTAGATTATCTCAGTGATACAATTGTTTTGGTGACTTACCTACAACAATGGAGGTAATTGTACCTTGTGAGGATTTAAAATGCGTTCAAGTTTTGATTGGCGAAGATAAGGTAAAATCTTTAAACTTTTCTCAGAAAAAACAGTTAATTTCTTCATTAAAACCGACGCCTAATCTGTGTATTTCTCAGACTAGTAAATCGCATAAACGAAAATTTAATAGATCAGTGTATAAAACTAGCTGGATCGTTGGCTGTTCGCACACTAATAAATTGTATTGTTGGTGTTGCATATTTTTTTCTAATGAAGATTCCGTTTGGAATACATCTGGTTATAATGACTTAAATAACATATCTGGCGCCATTAAAAGGCACGCAAATTCACATAAACACCTGTGTGCAATGGTTTCTTTCGGTAATTTTGGTAAACAACGAATTGAGACATCTATATCACGCCAGTTATCTGAGGAAATTTCAAAATATAATACGCGCGTTGATAACAACCGTAGTGTATTTCAAAGATTAGTCGATATTGTTTGTCATTTAGCACAACAGGAACTTCCTTTAAGAGGACATGATGAGTCCAAAACTTCATTAAATAAAGGCAATTTTTTAGAACTGGTCTCGTTAATTTCAAAATACGATGTCGTTTTAGAAAAGCATATGCAACATCAAGAAAGTGACAAACCAGGGCCGAGTTATTTATCTAACAAAATTCAAAACGATATTATCCATTCTGTAGCCGATGTGATGCAAACTTGCATCGATTACGAAGTTAGGCAAACAAAATTTGTTTCAATTATTATTGACGAAACCCCCGATGTTAGTCATAGAGAACAACTGTGCTTAATTCTCAGATATTATTATAAAAATGAAATTCATGACCGTTTTTTGGGCTTTCTTAATGTGTCGGAAAGTCGCACAGCAGACTCACTCTCTAATATTATTTTAGAATTATTGAATAGACATGATTGCATCGCAAAATTAATAGCCCAAAGCTATGACGGTGCCAGTGTAATGTCCGGTGTAAGAAATGGAGTGCAACAAAAAGTTAAAGATGTTTGTCCACAAGCAATTTACATTTGGTGTAATGCACATATTTTGGCCTTAGTGTTGTCTAAATCATGCAATAGAATTCAGGAGGTTAGTTTATTTTTTTCAGCCCTTCAGGCTTTGTGTAATTTTTTTAGTAATAGTACAAAACGAGCTGCTTTTTACGATACTCATTACAGCAAAAAATTGCCTAATGCTCCCGCAACTCGTTGGACATACATGTCGCGAGTTGTAAACACGGTTTTTGAACAAAAAAGTAAACTTATTGAGTTGTTTTCTGATCTGTGCGACAATCCACAGAACTGGGACGGGGATACGATTTTAGCTGCGGAGAATTTTGAAAACACTTTGCGATCTTTTAATTTCAATTTTTTTCTTTTTATTTTTCATCGGATATTTGAAAAAACTGACTGCTTGTACAATATTCTACAAAAATCACAAGTAGATGTCGGTTATTGTATTAATAAAATAAAGGAATTTCAGACATGGTTACGTGCTGAATTTCATTCCGAATTTGATCAAATTTATGAGAATACGTTGCAAAATAACTCGGCTCCTCGTTTGAGACGTAACGTACGCTGTGCAAAAACGGAATACAGACGACTTTTTGTAGAAGTAATTGATAACATTAATACCGAAATTACTGACCGATATTCTGAAATTTATAAATTAAAGTTTTTCCAACTGCTCAACAACAAAAAATTTGACAATTATCACTCACATTTTCCTACAGAGGAGTTAGATTCATTATTTGACATTTATGCAAACTATTTCGACAAACAAACATTAAAAAGCCAATTGATTTGCTTGTATTCTAGTCCTGATCTGAAGGATCGTAATGTTTTCGAATTAATTGATTTCATTTATGAGAATAACCTCGAAGATGCCTTTCCCGAGCTGTTAAAGTTAGCGCATCTCGTTGTAACTATTCCGGCTACAAGTTCTTCCGCGGAACGTGCTTTTTTGTCTCTTAAACGTATCCATACCTATCTGAGAAATACACAAGGTCAAGAGCGTCTTTCCGAATTATCAATGATAGCCATTGAAAAACAGTTGTTGGTAGAATTAAAACGATCGCCAACATTTTACTCTGATGTAATTAAATCATTTCTTAAGAAAGATAGACGATTCCAATTAGAATATAAATAATTTATTTGATTTGAATTCCTTATTACATTCTAGCTATTTTTTAACTTTCGTTTTGTAACTTTCTGTTTTGTTTTTTTTTTGTCTGTAACCTGTTAGTCCTGTTACGAAGCAAGCAACTACTTACCATAACTTTGTTCCCTCAAGCAATGAAGCAAACCAAACGGCTTTTTTCAAAGCCACCGGAGGTATGCAATTGCTGATATTGATGCCTTCAGTGTGCTTTGGTTATCTAATTCACCGCACGACAAGCAAGAGTGAAATTGAAGAAAGAAGAAGAAAGAAGATTGATGAATTCACTTTTAATTTATTGTATAACCAGTAGTTTATGAGAAAACTGCGATGATACATGCGTAGGTACCTACGTACTCAGTCGAAAAGTAATTTTTTTCTTCCTCTCTCTTTTTTTTTTCTTTTTTTTTGAAATCGGTTGAAATTTTATTGGGCTTGCCTTATTTTGAAACTCTAGGCACGCCACTGCCATTTTTTTACCTATTTCACCCATGCTGAAGGGTCAATTTCGCGTATTTTGAAAATCTAATAGTATGTATGTAAGTCCCATATATACACAAGATAGCCTATGACAAGAAACCACTCTCAAATCCACATTCCAGCTTGGTAGTATTATATTTCTCACTGAATAACCCAATAACACTTTACTCGACCTAAAAATTGAACCCAAATCCGGATACTAAGTTTTAACACTAACAAAGCCGTAAAATTTATTTGAAACGCAAACTAACTATACAGACTTTAAAATATTAAAGAACAAGCTTTTTAGCATTTCCGCCATTAATTACTTTCATAATTGACACAACATAAGCATGAGGAAATATCGCCCAATGTTTTCTTTTCATTGTTCGCGAGCTTAAAACAATTACTTATGTAAATTCAAAATTTTACAATTAAATTATGTTGAAACACTGTTTTAAAAATACTTTGTAAGTTGAGCAAACGAGGTGTGTTTTATTGTTGCGTGGTTAGGTGGAATGGATCGCGAGGCGTTGCAATGTTGTGAATTTAAGTTCGTGCATACCAAACTAGCATTTAGCATAATAAGCCTGTAATTTTCCCAATGCTGGGCTGGGACTCAGGGCTACTTACTCTGTGAGGCAAGTGCAAGTAACATTTCCTCATTTTTTTTATGAATTTTTACTTTCTTCGTTTTGACAATATCTTTAACCTGAGCACGGCGCATTTATAGCAAGTTTAGTTGACGCAACCGTTTTTTTTATCGTCCAAAATTTGACGTAAATTCAGTCACTGCAGTTTCTTAGTGAATTTGAAAACTGTGTAAACAGGCTAATATTATTATATACCTGCGCAATACATTAAGTAGTAAAGCATCGATGACTTAATTTTGCGTGTCATTAACACATATCGTAAAATAGGATGCAGTAAAAGAGAGGTTTTTGCTTCTGTTTTTAATGTTGCTGGTAAAGTTACGCATATAAAGTATTACAAAGTTACCTAAAATAAGAACGAGTCATACCATTACTCTTTTCATCATTACTCTCTGAGGCTTTAAATTAGTTTGTATTGACTGCATTCTTTCAATTATGACACTGTTCTTTGATTAATGCTACATCAACTACTAGTACCTCTTTATTACTTCGCCCGAAATTAGGTACCATTTTCCTTTATTTACAAAATAAAGAAAATGCAAAATTGTTGTAACATTTCTTTCTACGTGTAATATATTATTGCACACTGTGCACTACCAATAAAAACATGATTAACAATTTAATAAATTTTATTAAAACACAATTAAATTAAATGATAATATTGCGGTAATTTTTGAACTAAACAGACGGCGCCATTAATTTGGCGCTGTGTCACCGGCAGAGGCAGCGCCTAACCGCAGGCACGTGCTGCTCTCTAAACTAAACTCGTTTTATTCTGCATTTTAAATTCCGTGAATTTATTGTTTTGTTGAACTAGTTTTGAATAAAACCAGCGCTGAATTTCCAATGTGAATATTAATTATAAGAAAGGGTTTTTCATTTAAATCATCATGGGAAATAGAGAACCATTTTGTTATTAAATTTTACTTTAAACAAACTTGTAATGTAGAAATGAATTGAAGGCAGAAGCTATCATAGTGACCATGGCTGTCTGTTTTTCAAAAAAGTTTGGAAATTCACACTTTTATACACCTAATTAATTAGTAACCCTACCTAACTTGCTTCCTGTTTATTATTTATGAAAACACACAAATATGTACAAAGTATTTATGCTTATTGTTTATGTAAACTCACAGACAGTTTAAACAGAAATATATACGTAGAAAAAGAAATAAACCTGGGAGAGGACAATTTGAGGTACACGATAAATATACTTTAAATGATTAAATAATTAATTGGAGAGTTTTTACGCATATAAACGAATATGCCATTCTAAAGTTACTCTTTCTTTCCTGCCATCTTTGCCTTGATATTTATTATTCTCTTAAAAGCTAGACGCAGCAGGCCAGCCATCTAGCATACTTGTCAGGCACCTAGCTCTATGCACCTCTGTGCACGACTAATGTTGCCTCAGTTAAACAGATGCTACAGAACGAGCCCGGTCAATTAGTTTTTTTAAAAGGAGTTGTATTTTCTCTATACCGGGGTCATACTCATAATAGGTTAAATGTCACTCAAGTTTATTTTTATTGGGAGTAGGTAAATAATATCTATATGCTGGCTATTGTAATTATTAAGTTATGTTCGATTGTAACACTGTGTAAGTGCTAAGACAAGTAGATCGGAATTTTGGACACTATGCACTTTTTATGAATGCCAACAACAGGTATCAAAGTCAAAGTCAAAGTCAAATCATTTATTTCAATTAGGCCATCAAAGAGGCACTTTTAAACGTCGCATAATTAAAATTAAGGAAATGGGATGGGATGGGAATGAATCTACACCCATTCGCAAAGGTAGGTTGTATGAAGAAGAATGGGCAAGAAACTCCATACTTACTCTTTTTAAAAAATGTTTTACAATATTTTTTTACATCATTTAAAATAAATAATGTGAAAGCAATGTACCTTGAAAATGTACACTAAATATTATAAAAAATTAAAATAATAAGAAATAAAACAAAAATAGCAAAAAGGTACATGGTGTTCACACTTAACAAAATATTGAAATTACAGCTTTTTTACAAATACAATATAAGAAGTGTGTGAGCATTCAAATTTCAACCAGCTTGATTCTGTTTAAGCCCTACATTGTACTATGGAGCAGGACCAGCATGTTTCCAAACATTTTTATCTTGGATATAATCTTCTAATTTATAATATGCTTGTTTACTAAGTGTATTTTTTATGTAACTTTTAAATTTTCTTTCATTTAATATCTACCTGGTTAGGTCGAATTGTAATGTCTTATCACACAAAGTTTTTTCTTTCAAATGCTAAGGTAATAACTTTCTATGTGTTATTGATAGAAAGATTGTCAGTATATTTTTTTTTTCAGAAAAGAGCTAAAAGCTCCTACTTTCCACGTTTACCATAGACACTTTTACACAAAGTTAAACTCTTTTCACTGAAACCTCGTAAAAATAGAAGCATGTGCTCACAGACTTTAAGCTGCAAATGCAAATCTGAGTTCATTTGACTAATAGCACGCAGTAATGGCGCTGCACACTGTTAAAAATTTGCATTTAACAAGCCATAAAATAGATTAAAGTAGTAACGTTAAATTATTTCGTGGATGGCGTGCCTCTCGTTGCAAACGTATTAAAGTTTTATCCGGCCTGTGTGGCGAATCGAGTTAGAAGTTGCTCCGACATTATGTCCACGGGCGCAGTGGCGTGCGCACTGTGCACCCGTGATTCAATTTATTGTTGCTAAGAATTACTGTAATTGCTTTAAAATTTTCTATCGGACGCACTGTGTGTCGTGTTCTGTAGTTCAAAAGTTTGAAGTGGCGGGAACATTAAATGAGATTTTAAAGTTGTGGTTTCATTAGTTGCCTGTGCAGCTCCGGTTCGAATTTATGTTGAAAATGTACACGATTTTAAAGAAAGTTTTAACACTTTGCCGATTGAGTCTAATTAAGGATATTTAGCAGCAATATATTGTCAGATTTTTATAGTTAAGAAAATACAATTCTGTGATTTTCCATAATTCTCATATCAAACTTTCTTACTCATTTTTTGTCCACCTCCAGACCTTCGCGTCCCCCTAGGCATACGAACAACTGCCGCACCTCATAACATTTAAAAACTTTGTATGGACAATTACTTAAGTGGAAGCAATTTGAGTAATTCTACAATTTTAGCAATAAATCGCAGCTCACGTTTATAAGGATTTCGAGTAAAACTTTGCACAATAAATATTACGAGGTAATTATAATTTGCTCGCTGTGTCCCATTGGAGTTAGCTGAATTGCTGCTAGTATTGGTGATTTATAGATAGGTGACTTCCTCCTCTGTGTTGTTGATCAGAACCTAGTTATTAATAAAGTTGATGAACACTAATTAATTTTGACCCTGCGTCAAAGAGGCTTTATTTACAAGGTTAATTTTAAAATCGTTCCAATTTACGTTACGTTTTTATTCAGTATGTTTATGATATACCAACTAAAATACTCTTTTCTAACAGATACAATCTAATCGAACTGTTCATTTATTAGCGTGTAAGGCATTTGTGTTTCGTCTATTAAGTACGATGTTGACAACATTGGCGACATTGCAAGTGCAATAAACTGAACGTTTGCCAATTAATCATTTTAAAAATTCTTTGAGCAGGCTTCACAAATGCTGAACCACATTAAATCAATAACTAAGACTTACATTCGCTGTTATCTATTAATACTCCACAATTTTAACATTCGGATCATCCCGTCAATTTGTAATAAAACCCTATCTCCCATTCTGTAAGGCACCTGTTCCTCTAACAGCTATTAGCGAGAAGCGAAAGCTAGCAACCAAAAAATGTCCATTTTTCCTATAGATTTCTTGTCAACGTGGGTAGTATGAATATGTATTAAAGTCAAAGGGATTTAAATTTATGATCGAAGCATCATATTTTTAAAACCACAGTTCCTTTACGGCGGCCCCACGCCCTACAGTAGCCATCTTATTGAGATTAGAGTAAAGACCACTATGCTGATGGATAAGATGCAAAAAATTAAAAGGATTCGACTTAGATTGCAATGATAAAGAACGAGCAAGAAACTCTTAGTCTTCTGTATCAGAGAAAATATTTAATGATAATTTTTGGACGCTCGAGCAAGAAAATCGCCGAGAGCGTGGAACAGGAGCATCATAGCTAGTCGCTCTCCGCCAACGGTGAGACAGGTGCCTGTTGAGGCACCGCGGACAGATGGAGTATACGAATTAAAACTTGCTGTAATAAATATTGCTTGCTATCCCTTCCACTTTATATTTGTGGTAATTTCAGCAATCAAGTTAAAAACTTTGATTGCGGGTGAGCCTCACTTCTGTGTAACGGTAACTCATTTTATATTGTAATTTTCGGAGTAAGGAGAATTTATGACTGTGATTGTTTTTGGTAAAAGATGAAAGTAAATAGTGTAGCGCCGATGGTTAATCTCCGCTGAGATTGGCCGCCGTGGCCGAAATTGGTCTAGACCTAGAGGACAACTTGCTTGCTTCTTCTTGCTTCACCACACTCCCAAACCACTGCAACTCCTGAGTGCCAGAATCAACAGTGGCAACCACCAGAAAAGCGCCGAGACAATGAAGCTCGACGTGTCCCAGAGAACCTGTCATGGATCCTGCAACGAAATTAATCAGAAAAGAATAGTGGAGGAGTAGGAAAAATGTGTTTCCACCTCCCTCCATGCAAGCAGGAAACAGAAGAAAAAGCAAGGCCAATAGGCACAAAGGGACATTACAACTGGGAGAAGCCCAGTTGCCCACGGGTAAAATGACTACTAATATTAATGGATCCTAAATTGTGGTTTTTGTTATGCAAATTAAATTATATTGATTGTTAACCCATCGGAACAATAAAGGACATTTAGTAGCGGTAGCGGCCCCATATTACTTGCCGTGGGTACGAACCCAGCCAAGCTTGGTGGATTACGGCCCACTCCCTCTCACAGAGAGGAGGCCTGTGTCTCAGCAGAGAGCACATTAAAGGTTGAATATAAATATGCTATGCTCCATTTTATTCAATTTAAACTATCGACAAATCCTTCGCTTGTTCACGTTTACCGACAACTAAGGGTAAGTTAGGGTAATATTGTAACGAGTTGCACTTGAGGTTTAAAACTTAACAACAATCTACTCGAACATTAAACTTCAAAAGCGTGAGAAGTTTGAAGTTAAACTTTATTTATTTATTGCTATCGACTTCACTTGCCAACTTCCTGTGGTTATTATTATTAGACTAGCTTCCGCCCGCGACTCCGTCCGCGCGGATGTCGGTCTTCGCGTGGATGGTTTATTTTTCCATTTTTAGTAACTCTGACAATGACATCTTATAAATATCTATTGGACCCAAATACGGCTAAGCCTATAATAATTAAGGAGATCCCTCTATTGAGCTACTGCTGTTGAGCTCGCGTTCTGTAGTAAGTATTTTTTTCATAGTAATTCCGACCTTGTATTTACAAATAACTGATCGGAACAGTAATCAAAAAGGTCGCACTGAAAAGCACGGTTTAAAATTACACGCATACAATATTAATTCCACGGACGACCGCTCGCCACACTGGACACGTCCGCTCGCATCAAAATTCAGAATTTACATGCATCGCGCGGCGCGGAACGCGGCTCCTTATATAGGAGTCGGGGAGGCGTGGCCCGCGTGTGCCGCAAACGGTTCAAGCCAAATCCGACTTTCGGCGCTACAGGTTACGGTGCTGAATCCACTGCGGGTAATGCAACGTGTGTTCGCGGTTCTACAGAACAACGTCTATGAATAAAACTGAAAAATAAGATTTTTTTTTCTACGTATTTTTCCAGGATAAAAAGTATCCCATTTTATGCCCAGGATAATAAGGTATAATTATACCAAGTTTCATCGAAATCGAACCGTTAGTTTTCACGTGATGCCTGCATATACAGACAGACAGACAGACAGACAAAAATTTTTTTAATCACATATTTGGGTTTGGTATCGATCCAGCAACACCCCCCGCTATTTATTTTTTCAATATTTTCAATGTACAGAATTGACCCTTCTACAGATTTATTATATGTATAGATAGATTAAAACTATAGATAGACTCATCCTACTACGATAGCCTTTGACTGAGTATTTTGCAATTTTATTGGTAAAGTAGTGGTAGTTAAAAGGCTAGTCATGATTAAAAGCATCAAAGTCAAAGTCAAAGTCAAATCTTTTATTTCAAATAGGCCATCAAAGAGGCACTTTTAAACGTCGAAATATTAAAATTAAGGAAATGGGATGGGATGGGATTGAATCTACACCCATTCGCAAAGGTAGGTTGTATGAAGAAGAATGGGCAAGAAACTCCATACTTACTCTTTTTAAACATGTTTTACAATATTTTTATAACATCATTTGAAATAAATAATGTGAAAGCAATGTACCTTGAAAATATAGACTAAATATTATAAAAAATAAAATAATCTTATATATAAAAATCAATTGCTGTTCGTTAGTCTCGCTAAAACTCGAGAACGGCTGGACCGATTTGGCTAATTTTGGTCTTGAATTACATCTGGAAGTCCAGGGAAGGTTTAAAAGGTGAGGCGGTACGAAGTTTGCCCGGTCAGCTAGTAAGAAATAAAAAAAAACGCAAATAGGTACATGGTGTTCACATTTTAACAAAATATTGCAATTACAGCTATTTTACAAATATAAAAAGTGTGTGAGCATTCAAATTTCAACCAGTTTGATTCTGCTTAATGTTTCCAAACATTTTTATCTTGGATATAATCTTCTAATTTATAATAAGCTTGTTTACTAAGTGTATTTTTTATATAACTTTTAAACTTTCTTTCATTTAGGGTTACAATTTCGCTAGGTATTTTATTATAACATTTAACACAGTACCCCATAAAAGATTTTTGGACTTTGGACAATTTAAAATAAGGTTGATCAATTTTATCTTTATTTCTAGTATTAAAATTATGTCTATCGCTTATTTTATTAAAAAGATGAAGATTTTTCCTAACATACATTATATTTTCATAAATAAATTGACAAGGCACTGTCATTATATTAATCTTTTTGAATAGTTCCCTAAGAGATTCGCGACGACCTAGATTGTAAATTGCTCTGACGGCTCTCATTTGCAAAATAAAAATGGATTCAATGTCAGCTGCCCGGCCCCACAGTAGAATGCCATAAGACATAATGCTGTGAAAGTAGCTGAAGTAAACCAACCGCGCAGTTTCGACGTCTGTTAACTGTCTTATCTTTCTAACAGCATAGGCGGATGAGCTGAGTCGCCCCGCTAGAGATGCTATATGGGGGCCCCATTGTAATTTATCGTCTAACGTGATTCCTAAGAAAACTGTCTGTTTAATAAAATCCAATTTTTCTCCGTTCAATAAAATGTCGCAATTGCTACTTCTAACATTTGGCAAAGTGAATCTAATACATTTTGTTTTCTTTTCATTAAGAACTAAATTGTTTAGAGTAAACCAATTTTGAACCTTAGAAATACAGCCATTAACAGTGTCTAGATTTTGTGCACGTCTATCTATTTTAAAAATTAACGATGTATCATCCGCAAATAACACCATCTGTGGTTGATTTTTTAGTAAATGGGGTAAATCATTAATATAGACTAAGAAAAGGAATGGACCCAAAATAGAACCTTGAGGCACGCCCATAGTCATTTCAGCCCCTAATGAGTTTATACCGTTTATCTGAACTTTAACCTGTCTATCTCTTAGGTATGATTTGAGTAAATCAAGAGCTGTATTTTTAATTCCATAATGTTCCAGTTTCAGCAAAAGCGTTTCATGGTTTACGCAATCGAATGCCTTTGAGAGGTCGCAAAAGATTCCTATGGCATCTTGCGCTTCCTCCCAGGAGTTAAAAATGTTCTTCAATAGGGTAACACCGGCGTCAGTTGTACAGCGACCTTTGGTGAAACCGAACTGTTGATCATGAAAGATGGAGTTTCTATTGAAGTGACATAGCATTTGTTCAAGCATTAACTTTTCAAACACCTTACTGAAAACTGGCAAAATTGACACAGGCCTATAATTGTTAGGATCTTTACAATCACCCGATTTGAAAAGTGGAGCTACCTTACTATGCTTCATGAGATCCGGAAACACTCCTTGGTCTATACTGGTATTAAATATAAAAGCTAAATAAGGCGCAACGGTTTCTATTAAAGATTTACAGGCCTTCACAGACATTCCCCAGAGATCTTCTGTTGACTTAATTTTAAGATCTTTGAATGCTTTAATAACAGCTTGGGGGTTTGTGTGCCGAAACCTAAACTCCATCGGGCATGCCTTTACATTATTTCTAAGTAAGGCAGCAGAGAGTGCGGGTGACGAATTTAAGGACTCAGTCGTTTTAAGAGGTATGTTCGAAAAAAACTTTTCAAATTCCTGAGCTACTTCTATATCTGTGTTTATAGGACCATGTGCAGTTTCTAAATTGAATTCGTTATTACGCTGTTTATTCCTACCTGTCTCATTATTTATAATTTGCCAGGTTGTTTTAATTTTATCATCAGCTGATTTAATTTTACCACTAATAAAAAGAGCCTTAGCTGTTTTATATACACGTTTAAAAGTTTTTGAATATTTGGCTACATATTTATGAAAGCTAATATTATTCATATTATGACTCTTAAGACCATAAAGTTTCGGGCACGCCGCAATCGCGGCGGTAAGACCCCTCTTTGAGGAGTGGCTGGATAGGAGTCACGGCGTCCTGACCTACCGCATGACGCAGGTCCTCACCGGACACGGAAGTTTCGGGAGGTACCTGTGTCTAAGGAGAAAGGAGGAAACGCCTGGGTGTCACCACTGCGAAGATCGCCCGGAGGACACAGTAGAGCATACGGTGCAAGACTGCCCAGCTTGGGCAGAGCACCGACGTGTCCTCACGGCGGCGATAGGCGGAGACCTCTCGCGCCCGGCATTGGTTGCGGCCATGCTGCGGGGCGAGACGGAGTGGGAAGCGGTCGCCTCCTTCTGCGAAGCAGTAATGCTCGCGAAGGAGGAGGCGGGCCGCGTGAGAGAGAGGACAATGTCCTCCCTCCGCCCCACCCGCGGTGGTGGACGCCCACGGCGACGGACGTCGCAAGACGATCTCCGGCCACCGTAGGCGCGGGCATGCGGGCGGCGAGTAAAGGGCAACTCGCTGCCCGACCATGGACCATGCCCGGGTCGACGGCGCGTTGTGTTCCACGCGCGCCTCAAAGAGCGTCAGCATAATGACGGGGCCCCCTCTGTAGAGGGCCAAAGCCTGCCGGGGTCGCGGGACTTATACCATTACCGTGACCCCGGGACATAAAGGGCTACTGAAGGACACCGTGGATTTTAGTCAGTACAAGTCTGACAGTCCCTCCCGCCCTGCCCGGGGTGGGAGGACTCATTTGATGATTTTACCACGATAAAAAAAAAAAAAAAAAAAAAAAAAAAAAAAAAGACCATAAAGTTTAAAGAGTTTCTCTCTACTTTTGCGAATTCCTGGTATTGCCCAATCACTAAATAAGAACTTTGTGCAGATAGTTTTAGTTTTTAGAGGAAAAATACGATTGTATTGTGTGTTTAAAATTCCAAAAAACTCGGCGTAGAACTCATTTGGGTCACTTATATTATTAAAGCTATGATCACATAATTTACTTGCTATAGTATTATTCATGTTTGCTAAATTTTTATCTGTAATTGGCCTATACCTTATTTGAGTTTTTTGAATAGGTGTATAGGCGCAAAACGTTATTGTTTGGCCACTGTGATCAGATGGCAGTTTATTAACAATTTCCTTATGTAAGTAATCACAGTTAGAAAATACATTATCTAAGCAAGTGGCAGAAGAAGCTGTCACTCTGGTTGGTTCCATAAAAACATGTGACAAATTAAAAGATTTAAAAAGACTCAACAATCTAATACTATTGGAGCTATTTTCTAATAAATTAACATTAAAATCACCACAGATGATGATAGATTTACTACTAGTACATATTTTATTTAAAACATCTTCCATTATTGCATCGAACATAGGTAGATTCTGATAATTTGGGGGTCTGTAGACACATACTATAACATGCTTATCAAGCTCAACACAGGACAATTCAATGGTATGTTCAACCGACAGTTCAACAATGTCATTTCTAGTTTTACATTTAATAGATTTCTTAATAAGAATTAACGATCCGCCATGTATCATACATTTACGACTGAAATGGCTAACTACACGATAATTATCATAACAAATAGACATAACTTGATAATCTTTTAACCAATGCTCTGTAAGGCAAACAATATCAAACTTGGTTGTTTCCAAAAACATTTCTATTTCCAGTAATTTAGAAGAGCACCCTTGAATATTCTGATTAAACAATTTTAAAGTGTGTTGCTCTCCATTTGCTATTTTATACTTAACTAATTTGCTAGAAGAAACCTGTTTATTGTTCACTGATAATGAGTTACTAATTGCAGAGGTTTCTTCTGTTGTCTTACAATCTAGTTTAAAATAATATCCGGAGTGATCGCCACAACGGGACCGTCTAGTGTACCAGCAGGAAGGGAATGCCCAACCTGAGTAGAAGTGGTCTCCAAGGCAGGTGGTATATTAGGTAGACCCTCCTTCGTACAGCATGCAGGTACAGAACACTGTATCACTATGTTGTTAGGGCAACCTAACAACACAGACTCGTCACTTAAATGACTACTTAACCTACTTAACCTAGAGTCTAATACAGCAACAACATGGTTAATATTGTATGCTATCAACATAGCAATCAAATGTCTACATTTACGGGACAAAGATAAAGTTTCCCGATTCAAAACAAAACTACTAACAAAAATGTTAGAATCAAAATACAATAATTTGTCACTATGACGACATGTCAACATGTGAATAGTACTGTTCAACTTATATATATGGTGGTTTTCACTATCACTAAAACTATTGGAATAAGGAAAAGCACACAACATCAGCTTTCTTACGTTTAATTTTAATAAGGCGTCCACACCATCCACTATGTCCTTTCTAGACAAACCTATGCTATTTCCTAATAGAAGAACCATTGAAGAATAGTCCTCTAAGTTAGATTGAGAAATTCTGTTTATTATTTGTTTAAAACTAATATTGTGATAGCAATGGTTAGTAAAACTATGGCTTAGGTAATTATGTAGTATTTTTCCAAAGTCTGAACCTAATTCGTCACAAAAAAAAATAGTTTTACTTTTTTTATGAAAATTACAGGACTCTTCTGAAGGAAGAGTCAACAAGTCAAGTTGGGGCTGAGGAGGTGGTTGTTGGTTGGTACAGCTGCATCCGCATTCAAATGAGGGTTGAGGCAAGGTTTAATCTTTGTTCTGTGTCAATGTTAAGAATATCGTGAACAAAAATATCTTGACAACAGCTTTAGTAACTAGCCTGATGGTTTCAAACCATACTTAATAAGTAATGCATCAAAAGTCTTCATCAGCAAACGGCAGATCGTAGGTATGTCGAAACGAATGCGGTTAAGGGAAGGTTCATATCTAACGTAAAATACGTCGAGCATCGGTTTAGTGTGAACGGTCAAGTGTTTTTCTATACATTTATCTGTTCTGACGTTACGCGGCCTATGATACGCGACGCATGTTCCGTCAGATATAAACCTTCCCTAATTACTCGTATCTAGTTTTTTTACTTATTTTTTTTTACTAGGCGACAAGATGCTTAAGGAGGCTTATTAAATATAGAAGTATAAACTAGCATCAAAAACTCCTACTCAACGCTGTCCGCTGTGATTTGTCACTTTGTATGGCACTGCTTAGCCTCTGAACAAGGTAAAAGTAATCTTAGGAGACGGGAAACGTCTTTTTTTTAAAGGCTGTTTCATTAGGACCCCACGTTTATTTTATTGAATTTATTTTAAATGTAAAATTTGACAAAATTAGTGTTGAATAAGAATTTGTCAGAAAATGCATCAATAACCTCTTTCAAAAGCCACTCCCTTACCACGACTGGACAAAAACCCCTCCAGACAGAGACCGTAGTAAGCCAGTCATCAGTCAGTAATTCCCCCACAGTATATTCAGTTCGCAAACGACTGTAGTTTCTTGTACCAAAGTATAAAACAAAAGAACTTCATCGTTTGCGGAGATAATTAAAATGCTAGCGTTTATCTTACTGTCGACGACTTGAGAGTTTCCGTGAAGGACTTAACTGTGTCTTCTTTGAACGGAAGGTGTTATTTTTGCCACAGTACAGATGTTGATATTTTAAAACATTTTTCTGAATTAAACAACGTGTCCAGTTTCCGTCTGTAAAAGTTTGCATAATTCTGTCGCTAAAATTGTTCTACATGTCGGGTCGGAAACCAACCGCTACTGAATGGTAGCCATTTCTATTTTTGGTAGCTTTGGTAACCTGCCCTTTATATTACAGTACAGACCAAAACCAAACACATTGTATCGCTAAAT
The DNA here is from genome assembly GCA_950005045.1 of Agrotis exclamationis. Lineage (NCBI taxonomy): Eukaryota > Metazoa > Arthropoda > Insecta > Lepidoptera > Noctuidae > Agrotis > Agrotis exclamationis. The sequence goes on along the minus strand of OX465433.1, from coordinate 21,576,575 downwards.
TACAAAAAAATAATAATTAAAGTCATTATCCTTAATCATAAGACATTATAAGCAAATTACACCAATAACTATACAGAAGTAATATCTTAAACAAACCAAGTATTTTATTGTCCATTCTATCCTTCGTTTACACTGTTCATCACGGTTTTATTGCTTGAGTAGAATTTATTACAGGCGCCTGAAATTAGACCGCCATTTTTAATGTCTTTCTAGATCTATTACAACGTCGACTTTTATTACGTTATTAGTAGCAAGAATATCGTAAGAAATAACTGAGCTTATTATAATATAATGTAAATAGGAGTCAATAAAAACGTAATAACTGAGAGAGTAAATACGGAATATTATTTGTTGGGAAATCATTATCTAATACAGTTATCGATAAAAATAGATAAAGATGAAAATTTATAATAATCAGGCGCCATTTATAACCATATAGAGCTGTGGTGGCCCAGTGGTATCGGCCTCGACTTACGAGTTGTAGGTCGTGGGTTCGAAACCCGTCAGGCGCATTACTTTGTGTAATTTATTTCAACACCACTGCTCTCAAAACGGTGAAGGAAAACATCGTGAAGAAACCGGCATGTCCTAGAACCAAAAATTCGAAGACATGTGACATCTACCAATCCGTACTGGGCCCGCGTGGTGGATCACGGCCCACTCCCTCTCACAGAGAGAAGGCCTGTGTCCCAGCAGTGGGAACATTTATAGGCTGATGATGATTTATAACCATAACTTCACGCTTATAATAAATATCCTGAGAATTCGGCAGAAGGTAGTGTTGAAGTACACCCACATTGATTCATTTTTCATGGTTCATGATTTAAAGCATGTATTTGGCATAAAAGAGTATGCAGACATACGAAAAACATATTATTATGCCTTGAAAAATATAAAGATCATGGATGATATCATTTACGATACCCGAGCAGAAAAAATAATTGTATAAACTAAAGTAGTTGTTCCATGTCTGGGTGTTTGTGAATGTGAGTTTATATGTTTGTAAACGCACTCACGACACAGGAAGAAATTCTTGTGATGGGGCAACATGGGTCATAGATTCAGGGCGACTTATGGCCGCAGTTTATAAACACCACTTAGCACATACTTTATTCCTATAACTAAGGTACTACTATCAAATTATAAGGGCAAGGTAGAACCAGGAACATGTTTTAATGAAAAAACGAGCACAGTAACATTAATAAATCCCGGTTTTAGTCTAAGACTAGCTTAACTATCTTCTTACCCAATTTAATTACGTAGTTCCATAAACAACACTAAAGAGATTGGCTAACTTATAACAGTCGTACAGGTTGGACTTTAAGGTTGCCAAGGCTGTTCTGAGGACGGGTAAACATCTTTTCTTTTAAGTGGTGAAATCATCAAATGAGTCCTCCCGCGACGCGTCGCGACGCGCCGTCGACACGGGCATGGTCCATGAACAGACAGCGAGTCGCTCATTTCTCGCCAATACAGTGGCCAGTAATCGCCACGCCACGTCTGTTGCCGTGGGTGACACCCTCGGCGGATGGGTCGTGAGGTGGACGCTGTCCTCTCCCATAGGTAAACATATAACATAGCGAGTTTTTTTCCGTAGCTGGGAAACCACCTAAAACCATTCAACCCGACATTTTGTAAATGTTTCTATTCAATCAGAAACTCGAAAGTCTCAGGGAGAGGGAGAGGGAGAAGGAGGGGAACGTTTCTTGACGTTTCACTTGATTGACGTGGTTGACAATAGCCTAATTAGAACAGTAATATAATAAATAAATAATTATAATTGCATAAGTTGATAAAAAATGCTATGCAATAGCTTTACCGCGGCAGTCACCGAGTGTCACACGTTTTTTTTTTTTTTTTGAAGTAATCAGTTTTGTGCAACTATTGGGTATCCTGAACAAATAAAATAAAGATTTACAGGCAACACGAAAAAAAATTACCACTTCATAGACAAACTGTATCTACCTACATTAACAACCCGTCTTTACTGAAACTGTCCAAACATTTAACGAAATTAAGTGAAACGCTCGCTGAGCATACTTAAGACGTAAAGGCCGTCGCCGTACAGCCGGCACTCCGGCAGTCCACCGGCTATCAATCGGCTATAAACCGGCGCCGGATTATGTTCTAGTAATCCGTCAGACATGGCTGTTCGGTTTGGGGTCCGGCAGATTTGAGGGCCTTTGAGGAAGATGTGCGTAGGAATGGTGATGCTATTTTGTGTGTGATTTAAGCGGGTTTCAATGATAGATTTCCGTTTTGCTATATTTTATATGTATACATGTATGTCTGTCGTGCCCACTAATCTTTTGCTAGGTAAAGCCTGCCGGGGTCGAATGACCAATGAATTACCGTGACCCCTGAACCTGAAGGGCTATTGATGGACAGCGTGGATTTTAGTCAGTACGAGTCTGACAGTCCCTCCCGCTCTGCTCTGGGTGGGAGGACCCATTTGATGATTTTACCACGCTAAAAAAAGGTATTTGGATGTCCCGGAACGACCCACTTGGTGATTTTTACTAGACCAAAAAATATATCTGTAGAGCTGAAAGTAATGAAGAAAAGCTTTTGTCTATGAGTGGGATGATGGTGAAATTGGTGAACAGTAATAGTTATTTATGATACTAGTGCGGTAAGTTGGTTTTTACAAACGAGTAGACGAATGTAATGTGAGTTTGTAAATACCAATTTCTTCACGTGTGTCATACAATGTTTTTCAACACATTTGCGAGAAAACAGTACAATATGTAATTAAGCAAACTTTATTTAACCCTTTCAGACCCAGCGTCCATTTCAATGGACACGATTTATTATGGCGTGAAATATGAGGTGGGTAAATAAAATCGCTAGTGTAAACATTTGATTGTACCGACCACTTACCTAGAAACGTTACGATAAACAAAACACCAAAGGATTTATTGTAGGTAAGATGAAATGATTAGTCAAGTGTTGACGTTCGCCATGGCCACGCGCAATGCGAGTAAGTCTTTAGTGTTATTTTATTTACTCCAAAACGACTTGATCAATTGTTTAGATATTTTTTGTGCTGCATAGTGATCATATTTGCTAAGATATACATTTACAAAAAATACTAAATATGCGGTTGTTTTCATAATTTTGAAGATAAAGTCGATGTCCATTTCAGTGGACATGGGGTCACAATCGTTGTAAACCAAACGTATTTACAATAACACTTTGTATTGAATTTTACATGTTATTTTTATTCTTTTTTAGGTTTTGATCTATCTAAAAGTCAAGATGTGGATAATTTACTGAATTTATTAGAAAAAGGAAAAATTTCGGATAGTGACGATGAAATGGTACAGGCAATACCACAAAGAAATGTTCGTGTGGGTAGTTACATAAAGGTACCAAGCAAAAGAGAGATAGGTAATCACTCTGAAGAGGAGGACGATATAGTAGAGAATGAAGACTTAGAGGAGGTAGAATCTAGACTCGAATCAAGTAGTAAGCCTAAAAATGAAATAATTTGACACTCTTGCGCGCCCCGCGCATGGAACACAACGCGCCGTCAACCCGGGCATAATCCACGATCGGACAGCGAGTCACCCATTACTCGCCGCCCGCACTCCTACGCCTACGGTGGCCGGAGATCGTCTAGCGACGTCCGTCGCCGTGGGCGTCTACCACTGCGGCTAGGGTGAAGGGAGGACGCTGTCCACTCCCTCACGCGGCCCGCCTCCTCCTTCGCGAGCATGACTGCTTCGCAGAAGGAAGGTGTAGTACTTGCTTCAAATTTTGTTGGAATAGGCAATCAATATGAAGTTCGGCGATGAAATAAAATATCTAAAAATTACGTACGAGTAACTATACCGCGTCCTGAACTTGTGCAATTATATAACAGTGGTATAGGTGGTTTAGATAAAACTGATCATCTGATTATTTTGTATCGAATCTTCATTAGATCCAAAAAATGGACATTGCGTATGACATTTCAAGCCATTGACCTAGCACTAGCCAATAACTGGCTGGAACCAAGAAGATTGCCAAACCTGTAATACCATGTACAGACATTTTGGACTTGTTGCACTTTAGGCAGCGCGTTGCAAAAGCTCTAATAAACATGGGACATCCAATTCCTAGCAGAAAAGAGGACAGCCCGCATCTGGTGGTAGCAGTCCAGTAAATTCACCAGTTACACCAAAACAACACCGTTTCAGAACTGAAATAAGACCAGCAAGGGAAATCCAGTATGACACTGTCGACCATTTCCCAGCATATTATATTTCATCAAAAACAAGAATAATCCTAACAGTGTAAGATGTAAAATAAAAATAAACTACATAAATTATAATAATATTGTATAGTTTTACTTACTTACTTCAAAATATTACAACAAAACATTTATTCATTAAATATGTATTAATACAACACTCTAAACCTGATGTCCACTTGAGTGGACATCAAAATTTCCAAAAATCTAAAAACGATAAATCGCATATTTTTACAAAAATCCGTTAATTGCACTACTAACTCACAGAAAAACCTTAAGAATATTTTTATTAACTCTTTATATAAATTCAGGTCCGAAGGGGTTAACAGTGGGAAAGTCGCAATAATTTTTGAAGTTTCTAATATGAAAATGGCGCGAATTTGCAAATGGCGCCACATGCACGTGGTGAAAATTAGAACTACATCGTTCGTCTCATTTACTCTTTAGTATTAAAGTGAGACAACGTATTGAGCAAAAGCGCTTCCGAGGAGGTTCGATCAGTCAGGTTGTTTATTCTCATAATGTGAAACTCTTTGGTGAAATTCTTATATTTTTTTATGGAAATTAAAAAAAAACCGTAATGAAAACCTCAGAACAATAACTAAAGTGTTCTGAGATGAAAACACACGGTGCTATACAACGGGGTATGCCGTAAAATAGGTACTTAGGTGAGAGTACCTATTTTACCGCACGTTATGTTGTATGGTGCGTTATTTTTAACTTTCAACAATGTATACAGGCTTTGTAAATGCATTTTTTTCAAATGTGTTGAAAAATGCCTTTAAGATTTCATAGTCACAACTTTTAATGCACCATAAAGATAAAGATAAAGATCAATTTATTTGTTAAACATGTGTAACATGATACATGGATATAATGCACATTTAGATGGTAAGATATTTTTTACAGAATCAACATGTTTTGCCTCATTCGGCGTACAAATGTTTAGTATTTTTATTTTTTTGAGAATAACTAATATGCAAATGTCAGTTAACATAATAATACAATAGTGCAACAACAAATAAGCAAATGTCAGTTAAATAATAATGTCAGTAAAAATAAAATAGAAAATATTTAAAATTTATCATTTAAAAAATCAATTATGCTATAATAACATTTATCAGCCAGTAGGTTTTTTAGTTTTTTCTTAAATAAATTGAGATTCAATACTTTAATGGAATTCGGAATATTATTGTAAATTAAGGGTGCCATGCATACAACACTTTTCCTAAGGAGTGCTGTTTTGGCCGAGTGTGTCTGCACCCAAAGTCTATACTTCTCACGTCTGTTTCTTACCATGATCAGTAGGTTTCTCTCCCAAAAAGTAAAAAAGCAATTTCAATATTTCATCAAAAGATTTTTCAATAAAAACCTTCAATAATATTATTTACCATCATAGCCATCCCGAAAATTCCGTTTTCCTTTCATTCGTAAATTAGCTTTTAAACCAACACGTTCATAATCAAAAACCTCGCCAAAGTCTACGGAACCAAAGCATCAATACGAACGGACAAACGAAATCTCTTTTGAATTTCAACCCCCCAAAAGAGGGTTTTAATCGTTTTTAAATGTCTATTCGTAAAGGCGCAAATCCATGCAAATATCATTCTCAACCACACAGGCCATTTTAAACTTTGATGCTCTGTAATAAAAGTTATTACGGATGCAAGTTCAAGTTGGTTTCGTTTCCTACTTTATATGGATTCATTAAAGAGTGAGCTAAAATTGGGTTCTTTGCTCAATTTTGAGCAAATTCTTTCAAATATTTTTGGAGTTTGCGAGATGGGATGAAATGTCAGTCTGTCTGTCATTGTGGAGACTTATACAGGCATGATTTTTATTTTAACAAATTGGTTTCAAAGAAAAGTTTCTCTTAAAGTTTGTGATGGAGATTTTTATGTCAGCTTTAGCTGAAATAATAATGAAAAAGTTTTTGAGGAATCAATCTGCTGGCCACTTTGTTCAAGGTATTTAAAATTAATTTCTGGAATCGTGTTTGATTTGAAGAAAATTAGAAATAGGAGAAATAGAACATCTGATCAACTTTTTCATACATATTTAAAATAGATTTTTTTTCTAAAACTAAATCGTACAGTCCTATAACCAGCTCTCAAAGCCTACCTCTTAGACCATTTATAAATTTAATTAGAAGAACATGGTTCTTTATCGCGTGACCATTTATAACTTCCTCCATTATGATTTCTCAAACAATTTCCACAAAATCTATACAAACATCGCAATGAACATTCTATCAATGTCAAACAAACGCCTAAATAACCGTGTTGCCATTTACCTTCCTCTTAATATCGAAAAACAGCATAGACAAGAGAAATGAATAGCCAACACAAGAAACATAACACACGAACAACTAAAACATTTGAATGTTGGTAGCATTGCGAGAGCGTTCTACTGTTCCCTGAATATTTTATTAAGCCTTTAAGATTACAGAAAAACCCACTCTGTAGAGCCCCCTAGGGAGGCTTCGATACGTATCGATAAAGGTAAATAATTTAATTCTCTTGCCTCTATAGTAAATGAGGTAACATTTCTGGAGCTACCGAATAGAAATGGTGTTTTTTGATAGTAGAATGTCGGAGTAGTATTTAGGACGAGACGACTTATATTGGGTTGATTAAAGAGCGTTGAAATAGAGGATTTGAGGATTTTTCTCTGCACAATTTAGTCAGTGACGTTTATTTTTATGCAAATCGATTCCCTTATGTCAATTTAACGTATTATTATAACTTACATGTTACTATTATATCTATGTTTCCAATTTGTTACATTGTTACTCTTAGGTTGGTAATTAAAATAATTTTAATTTGCATTGTATAATTCGCTAATTTTAAGTAGTTATCCGCCGCGTTATAGTAATATTACTGTCAAACTAAAGAACATTATTGGCAATAAATTACCGTAATAATAAAACATTTGTCAAGGACAAACTTCTGATTCATCTATCAATATAAAGTTTGTGTTGCCTGGTCTCCATAAATAATAATATATTCTACAAATAAACGGAATTGGAAGGCACAGTTTATCCTTAAAATTTAATATTGTGAAGAAAAGTTATCAGATATTCTTGATTAACAAACTTCTTTGTTCAATCTAAAATATTAACAAAGCCACAATTACCTGTATTTCCAATACTTAAGAAGCTTAGAATGATAAAAATTATGCTCTCTTACAATTTCTAAATGTTACAAGAAAGATAAATTACGTGACATGAATCCAATCGGGGGTGAGGCAAGCTGTAGGTAAGGGGAGGGGAGGGGGGAGGGATAATTTCGGTTTTTAGGTGAGAAAAGATTTATTATAGGGGCGTGCTCATCGCCGAACAAAATATTCCTTCGGTAGAAAAATTCCGGGATATTGAGGTTACGACTTGTTAACTTGTATTGTTAGCATTATCATAATGTGTTTTGATAAGAAAATATGGCGGTATAATGCGTGTTTGGAAATAAATGGTTGGAAATTGCTGAGGGTCGAGATCTTTGTCTGTTAGAACGTGTGTTTCATTCAGGAGCACTTTTCAAACATCCCGTTGGTAGGGCCGTACGTCTATGGCCGTACGGTTCTCGAATAGAGACGACGCACCGGCAAGTGGAGCGTAGAACTACCACTTACAAGGTAGACAGACATTCTGATGAAGACCACAGGAGTGATCCTGTGGTCTTCCAACCGGTTCTATTGGAAATCTATAAAGGAGGACTATGTTCAGCAGTGGACTACTACTACGTCTACTATGATGCTTCTACGGCTGATATTATGATGATGATGACGATGATGGTATTTGTTTCGCTCTATGTGAACCTGCGTCCACTTAAACTATACACCATTTCAGAAACCCACGATTATCACAATTTAAACAAATTCTTGTCTATTTTTTTTTTAGATTTTGCCCCACTCTATGAATTTCTCCTGAATCGTGGGTGCGTTTACGAATATAGAAACTCACACACACAAATACCCAGACCCGTAACCTTCCTTGCGGGGATCGAACCCGCGAAACGCTGCGCAGGAGTCGATTGCTCAGACACTGCGCCAATCGTGTCATCAATTGTTTTCGATAATTTATCAAAAAACAAATTCCAAATAAACATATCAATATTTTTTATTACATTGAGAGTACCCACAATGAGTGTCATATTAATAATGTCAATCGAATGTTATCCATGTCCATACATCAAGTGAATATCAGTCATCCATTAAACCAGTTAATAAAAATGTAAATGCAATAAATTTAACCCTCGAGTGCCGAGTGCCGTTATTACAGCCATCCGTATTACCGTCGTTCAATGTAAAACATTACCGTGGAAGCTCAATTATTAGTTGCATAAATAATGAAATAAGTACTAATTATTAGTGAAAACAACTTAATTATTGGTCCAGTGATGAGTAATGTTACCTGACGTATACCTATCTATGTATTTGGTTTTGTATTTGGAAAATGAACATTAATCACATATCAATTCATAATTTTTTAGCATTAAAAAAATAACCCACTAGTAAATTAAACTGTATCAAGGGTGCGTTTACAATCAACCACTTTTAGGTCGTACAAAATTTAGTGGGGAGATCGAACCCAACGACACGCAGCGCAAACAATGTTGTCAATTCATTCGGTACCAACACTACCTAGTCGAGACTTCTCTGTATTCCTCCAACTTTTACTCTACTACATTTTCTGACATTCCATTACGCAAAAACTTCCGTCATCACCAAATTCACTTCCATTCACTGAAGGAAAATAGGAAACAACATTACACACAATTTCCTAACCTTCCTCATACACTTTACAACAGTATTTATTTACAATTCTGCGGATCAACACGAAAAACAAAAGAGCAAAGACCTTGCAATGGTAAAAACAATATAAATGTGTATTCGAGATAGTTCGAGAACAAAATGATACCACAGAATAGATAGTACGAAGTAATTTAGTGAGCTGTGGCCAATGAGCGAGCTCCGTTTTTGAAGTATTAGTTTTGAACTGTAAAATAGTGGAAGGAAGCGCATGTGGAGGGTTAAACTGTTGTTTTTTCCGGTTTTGTACGGAATGGGAGGTAATTTGCTGTGTGTTGAAAATCGGAATGTATTTTGCCATGCTTTTAGTATCAAAGGCACTGTAAACATAAATGTGAAAATGAGTCTACCCATTTCGTTTTACAGAAGTTACTTGATATTTATTAATGTACTATTTTTACAGGCCACAGCAAAGATAAGTTGAACTGCTTCATGAAAATTAATAGATTTAAAAAAATCTAAAAACCCACGTTTTTAAATGTCCTAAAAATAATAAAATAACCCTACGGGGCTGAGAGAGGGGCCACTCAAAACGTGGGGGCGTATATTATTTAAGGGATTATTTATGGGATATATTTACATGACGTGTATAGATCGTGGGTGTAACTTGTAAAGATACGCCCCCACGTTTTGAGTGGCCCCTCTCTCAGCCCCGTAGGGTTATTTTATTATTTTTAGGACATTTAAAAACGTGGGTTTTTAGATTTTTTTTAATCTATTAATTATTTTATTATTTTTATCTTTGTTCATCGGGTTTGAAGCTACCCTGAAAATTTCAGCTTGCTAGCTTATCGGGAAGTGCCTCAAAGCCTGTCCGCCATCTTGGACGTCCGCCATATTGGATTTAAGTCACGTGACTATTTTTTCGTACTCCTGACAGCAAACCCTTTCATTTGATATCCACATCATAGGGGTGCATTTCAAATAGGCTGTCTGCCATCTTGGACGTCCGCCATATTGGATTTAAGTCACGTGACTATTTTTTTCATATTCCTGACAGCAAACCCTTTCATTTGATACCCATATCATGGGGGTGGATTTCAAACAGCCAGTCCACCATCTTGGGGAGGCCGCCATATTGGATTCGTTATGACGTTTCTTAGCTAATCATGTATTGTCATCAGAACTCAGAGTGTGTGCAAAATTTCAGCTTGCTAGCTTATCGGGAAGTGCCTCAAAATTGAGTTGCAAAAGTCCAACCGGAACGACAAACAAACAAACATACAAACAAAGAAACAAGAATTGTAAGTGTATAAAAACGTGGGAAAAACTGGACCATCCGACGCGGGCACCCACCCTTCGATGTGGGAAGAGTGGAGGTCGCCTTTGCCCAGGAGTGGGTTACCACGGACTGATATAGATATACTGATACTGATACTGCTAGCCTACGTCATCCCACTGCTGGGCAAAGGCCTCTCCCCATGACTTCCAATTTTCACGATTCAGGGCCAAAGTGGACCACTGGTCATTGGTTTTATCAAGTTCGTCTCGCCATCTTCTACGAGGTCTGCCGCGACGCCTTCTGGCTGTATCAGGGCAATGGAGCGCAGTATTCTAGGCGTCAAACTATTAGACCGCGTACGCAACACCACATCATCATCATCATCATCAGCCGGAAAACGTCCACTGCTGAACATAGGCCTCCCCCTTAGACCGCCACGCCGAACGACAATTCGCCACTTGCATCCATCGGTTGCCCGCGACCCTCACGATGTCGTCGGTCCACCTAGTGGGAGGCCTACCTACGCTGCGTCTTCCGGTCCGTGGTCGCCACTCGAGAACTTTTCTTCCCCATCGGTTGTCAGTTCTACGAGCGATGTGGCCTGCCCATTGCCACTTCAACTTGCAAATTTTATGAGCTATGTCGGTGACTTTGGTTCTTCGCCGAATATCCATGTTCCGGATTTTATCCCGCAAAGAAACTCCGAGCATAGCTCTTTCCATCGCTCGTTGAGTGACTCTTAGTCTCTCTAAAAGGCCAGCAGTCAGAGACCACGTTTCAGAGCCATATGTCATCACTGGCAACACACACTGGTTAAACACCCTTGTCTTGAGACACTGTGGGATTCTCGATGAGAAGATATCACGTAGCTTCCCAAACGCTGCCCATCCGAGTTGGATTCTTCGGGCGACCTCTTTCTCGAAGTTGGACCTACCTAACTGAACAATCTGTCCAAGGTAAGTGTAATGGTCTACAACTTCGAGAGTATCATTCCCAACAACAACCGGTACGGGTGCCACATGGACATTCGACATGACTTTCGTCTTGTCCATGTTCATTTTAAGGCCGACCCGTTGGGAAACGATACTGAGGTCGCTGAGCATAGCATTGAGGTGCTCCAACGATTCTGCCATGATGACTATATCATCGGCAAAACGAAGGTGAGTGATGTATTCGCCATTGATGTTGATGCCGAATCCGTTCCATTCCAAGAGCTTGAAAACGTCCTCCAACGCGTTCGTGAACAGTTTCGGAGAAATAACGTCTCCCTGTCTCACGCCTTTCTGCAATTGGATTGGTTTCGTGCTCTCTTCCTGAAGTCGGATGGACATGGTGGCGTTTCTATACAAACACTTCAACACTTCGATATACCTATAGTCGATATGACATCGTTGGAGGGACTGCAATACTGCCCAGGTTTCGATTGAATCGAAGGCCTTTTCATAGTCCACAAACGCAACACCACACTGCGCTCCAAAACACAAATTGCTGACGTTGGTCAAAAGGCCGCTGCACTGAAATGGGCTTGGGCCGGCCACGTCTGCCGCATGCCTAATGAGCTGTGGGCCAAAATAACCACTTTGTGGATATAGATATATAAATAAATATATAAAAAGTCGAAATAGATTTCATTTCAGAAGCTGAAGTCTCATTATCTATAAATTATACTTAGCGGTTTCATTGGCTTCCCAATCAACCCACGCATTTTTCAAAAACCAATAAAATATGAAATTGATTAACGTTGATTGTTTGTTTGTGATGCTATTCAGAAAGGTCAGGTGCGTAATATTTGCAATCGGCGTGTGTATATGATGATTACTGGGCTTAAAAAGTCACATTAGGAGAATCGTAATAAAATAATGATAAAATTCGTGACAGTCTGTAATTCCTTGCTATAAAAAAATTAGAATATATCATTTTAATTATTAGACGATTTTTAGACTCTCAAAAGACAGTCGAAGTTTAAAAAAAAATAACGTTTGTGGCAGGTGCTTCCTGTAGTTCCTGTTATCATTGCAAAAAAAAAAATACAATTTGTAGGTATTTATACCTATGAATTAGAAAGTTTTATGGATGTATGATTAGCCCCAATATTGCATTTTTTTGTAAATGTCAGCCATTATAGAGGAATTTAACAAAACGAACCATTCAACTGCTCTGTAAGGTCTTAAAGACCGGGGCGCCTCTTCAAAGATACGTATTTTCAGCGAAAAGGGAACTTTTCAGACATCCCTCGAGACTGATCGGCTGTAACGTCCGGCTCTCGTTATTTCTTTGACGTGCGCTCTTTGAGAACATCTAAATGAGGCCGAAAGATCCCGTAAGATGTCGGAAGAACTCGGAAAAGACGGAAAGTTGCATTGTTTAGACTTGACAGAGTCTGATAGGAAGTAATTTGTTACCCAATTAGAGTTGTCACGGTGAAGGTCTTTTTAGGGTTCCGTAGCCAAATGGCAAAAACGGAACCCTTATAGATTCGTCATGTCTGTCTGTCTGTCTGTCTGTCTGTCTGTCTGTCTGTCCGTGTATGTCACAGCCACTTTTTGTCGAAAGTATAAGAGCTATCCTGTTGAAACTTGGTAGAAAGATGTATTATGTGAACCGCATTAGGATTTTCACACAAAAATCAAAACAAAACAAATTTTGGGGGTGCCCCCCATACTTAGAATTGAAACTCAAAAATTTTTTTTTCACCAAACTCATACGTGTGGGGTATCTATGAATAGGTCTTTAAAAATGATATTGAGGTTACTAACATCATTTTTTTCTAAACTGAACAGTTTGCGCGAGAGACACTTCCAAAGTGGTAAAAAGTGTGTCCCCCCCCCCGTAACTTCTAAAATAAGAGATTGATAAAACTAAAAAAAATATATAATGTAGACCTCAACCAAAACTACCAACGAAAATTGGTTTGGATGAGATGCAGTTAGCAGTTTTTGAGATATAGTACATTTTCAAAAACCGCAAATATAACTTTGCCATTCATACAAATACTATGAAAAACAAAGTTATTTTTATTGTTTGTGTATATTACTTACTAATCTCAATATAATTATATCTCTAATCTATGCTTGCTGCTACGGAACCCTTCATGGGCGAGTCCAACTCGCACTTGGCCGGTTTTTTTAATATTTCCGAGTTTGTTTACTGTCTTTTAGTGATGGTTATATTTATAGAAATATACTGTATATATGTACTACTATGTACTAGATTTTTTTTACGTATAAAAATATACGTCACTATAATATTTCTGTTCATAAACTTTATTACTAACTTACCTAATTACTCTTATTATTTGTATCTTTCCTATTAAGTGTTTAGCCTTAGTTTAGTATATATGTATAACGTATTCAGTCATTAGGGTTGAAGCGTATTCAACTTCACCGGTTAATTAATTAATGATATAGATAATTATGGTTAATGCTGTGCTATAAACAATATGTCTGCAATTACAAAGTTTTCCAATTCTAACATATCTATTGCAATATGGCCGTAAATGGTTTGCATTTATAACATAAAACGTAACGATGCTGTCAATTTTAACGAACAATTCTATGCAAACTAAAACAGTATGGCAGCGCCCCTCAATAGAGCCAAACCTTTGATAACGCCGATAAAAGTGCAATTTACCGATATGTATTCAAAAAAATTCAACAATACCGCGCTTGGGAACTAAACACGATTTTAGAAGCGTAGCGGTATGCACCGGCACAAAATAGATTATTCAATTGGTGGTGCATTTCACCCCGAACCACCCTGCATCCCGCTCCATCGCATATCCGAGCGGGGTCTATGAATGCAGCCTTTTTAGCCAGAGTTTATTTTACGTGAAGTGTTAAAAATAAAATTGGGTAAAAAATACCCCTAGCGTATCGCAGGGTTAACTTTATTTCGTCTAGATTGGATTTTTGAAGCAATTTAAATAGAGTATAAAGGTTGTAATAAATTGCTGAAAGCTTAGAACTACAGTTATTAAGCGCTGTTAGAAGTGGGTTGAAATGCGACCTGTTCTGTTATGGAAACATTCTTCCTCCTTGTAGTGTCCGGAATGTTCTCAATTCCGTGTTATTTTTTTTAAAGCACTGTTCGAACGAGTGCACAGGTTTTACAAATCGGGAGCCGTGCACGTTTTTGAATTATAGGAGCTGTTTTATGTTTGATATCTAGACTACTTTATTTTAGGCACATAATATGCCTCATCCTTTTCACAAAACTCATTACTGACCTACATAATTATTAATGAACGGAAAATTTCAAGTAATAATTTGTATAAAGTATCAGCCGCATCTTACCAAATCAATAAAATAGGTATGTCCCCATAACAATAACTACAAAAAAAAATGTATAATGTCAAACAATGGACATCTGCGTCAACCACATTACTCGCGTCTGTCCGTCTGGTACGAGATGGGAGGAACTTTTCATTAATGAAGTGCCAGTATTGTGTGCTGATTCAATTCCGACAGCAATGCGATTAGGCTTGTATAGCGATGAGTAGTTTTAAAAAAGTTTTGAGATTCATTTGGTTTGAAAAAGTTACTAAATACTTTATTTTCAATATGTTATGTCGCCGGAAGACGCTGGATGCAGGTCGCTTCCAACCGGTATTATGGAGATCTAAAGGGGAGGCCTGTGTTCAGCAGTGGACGTCCTATGGCTGAGTTGATGATGATGATGATGATGATGATGATGATGAATATGTTGTTAGATAATGCCAGGGTTGCGGGAAGTAGAAGTAGAAGTCTGACAGTCCCTCCCGCTCTGCCCTGGGTGGGTACTCCCACCCAGGGCTCATTTGATGAACTTACCAGGTTAGAAACAAAAAGTACTGGATGATGTGTGTACTAATAATATGATCCTAATATTTCATTGCATAAACTTAAATTGAACATAAAAATTAATAAATTGAAATTTTTATTAACAGGTTAACAATTAACACCATTTTTCTGGAAACTTCTTCAACCATTAATCTGTTAATTCGTTCTAATAAGTAAATTATTACAAATTAACAAACAATTATAACCACTATAATTATTCTTTGAAGGCTGTTTAAAATGGTTTGAAAGCAAATTAATAATAACTTCTAGCTTTACAATTATTCCACACTTTACTCTAAGGAATAAAATACCGATGTTGCATGTGCATAAAATTCCGACGAGCTACGATATTGTGTTACAAGTTAAGACACGCTAAGTAGGTGCGCTAATACTGTACTTGTATGTGGGTTAAGTAGTTCAGTCCTGACACCGCAATATGTATTAGAACCGATAGTGTTGATGTTTACAGAATACTTAGAAAAATAAAACGACAAAGCGGTGATGTCTAAAAAACTCGAAAGAGAAAATTGAATGAGAAAAATGGATTGAATTTCCACCATAATGACTGTTATGAAGCTTAAAAAAAGTAATGAAATTGTCTAATTTCTAACTAAAACAATTTCAGGATCGCTAAAGCAAAATAATTATGTTAAGATGACTTTATTCTTTAGATGAGTAAATGGAATTATGTAAAAATAGGTAATTCCAAAAAAAGAAATGTAAAAATCGTTCAAAACCGTAGAGTTTTAAAGTAATCGCAAGATAATCATTGTCCCAAATGAACTAGAACAGAGGTTCGTTCAGAAATAAAGCCGACCCGACAAAATACTAAGCAAAGAGAGATCATTTCAAATATCAGGGTAAAAGTCCCTCTCGGAATGAAAAAAAAAAAATTCGTTTCGTTCAATAAACGTATATCAAGAATCAGCGCTTTTTTCGCACAAACAAGCATGTCCAATTAACAGCGAGCTTTTTTTTTTCAGTCTGAAAAGGCTGAAACAGCAGACCAGCTGAAAGTCAGGCCCAAGTTTTAGATCTTTGAAAAAATCTGTAAAGGGCTGCTTTGCAATGTGCCGCAATTTATAGGTGTAAAGCGAAAGCGTGAGTAGAAAATTATAATCTGCACCAATTTTCAAGGGATTTTTTTCCGCCATGTATAACTGTGTTTATCCAACTGCAGTTTCAAATTATGGTATTCGAAATATACAAGAATAGAGTCTGATGCGAATTGGTTTTTTGGTTCATATTAAATGTGTATTAAAGTAGCTGAAGTTATATATATGTCATCAAAATTTTCTTCTGAAACGGTGAAGTTGCGACGTCATCCATCATTTTTGACACTTGCACGCTCTTAATTGTTATAATTATAAAAATATCATTAACAAATGAATTCATAAAATTAATTTACACAAAGTACCCATTTTTTGCTAAACGAATTGACTGAACTTTGTCGCATTGTACTTTGTAGGTAGGACCGTGGTCATCCAAAAAAATTTAAGACAACCTTTAGTTTTGCTTCCTACTTTTAATGAATGGAAGAAAAGTTAAATTTTAGTTTTTAAAGATAAATTTATTTACCGATACACATAAAGCAAACACAATTATGAATATTTATTAGTCCTGAAGCCACATTCCACTAAACACGTCAGTGTTCGTCAGGCTACAGAATTCATAGACGTCTGTCAGACATCATCTCTCATTCATGTTCTAATTCCTTCCCCATACTCAATGCAAACGGAATCTCAGTACTTGATGAATAACTCACTACTCCTAACACATTCATAACTAAGGAATTTGGATTAATCAACTAGAAATAAAGTGGTAGCCTAACTGAAACTGATTTCCTTTCTCATAAATTGGCTTTAATTTCTACACACAGTAGCTTTATGGTAATTTCAGAAAGATCACGATGAGATTAAATACAATTGTGCATTTTTTATCACATTGCTACTAACATAAGTCTATTAGACATCAACATTTTTTTTTCCTAAACGTCGTTAAAAAAAAAATAACTAGGCGCAAAACAGTATTATGTCGCAATGTCATAAATACGGTATTCAACGATAATTAATAGAGTCGTCCAGATCTCAAGATGGTCCCAACTTGACCCGAAAAAGGTATTCAAATTAGAAGGACCCACACTAAGGACCATAATTTCCTCTCAGTACTTGTCCCACACCAGAACCGTTAATTCTCCTTTATTTTTTTCAAAACGTACCGTGAGCCCTTTACGTATAATTAAATTAATATTTTAAATTTTCTCTCTTCAGCTTTGCTCTAACATTGCGCTTGTTATTTGAAGAGGTCGGCCAAGCAATAAGTATTGCTCAGCAATTTTACGAATGGCATTTGAAAATTTCCGGAGGATTTTCTATGGAAAATAATTTATTCATTGTATTTGAGGCCTCTCGATTCGTAAACCGATGGCCGAATAATTTGATGAAACAATTCTTCGTAAGTTTGAGACACACTAAGCATTGTGGAAATTGTCTATTTGTACTTGCATTGGCAGAGACCTTTCTGAGAATCTTCTCATTGTGTAGGGCTTTTTTCTACTTAAAATCAGTCGATGGCCACGTTCTAAGTAACACTAATACAGAAAAAAAATTACATTCATTATTAATTGATTGATAAATTAATTGTTACAATAGTTTATTTTTACCTCATATTTTTTATTTCAATTATCATCGAGAAACTTAAGGATCCAATAAAAATTATGATTGCATAATTCAACAAATAAAACAATTTAATTAATAAATTCATATTTATTAACGTCCACAAAATGCTAACAACAATTTATCTTAAAGAGAAACTTTGAAAATCAAACAAAACTGTAGTTTACCCATGTATACCAAATCAAATCTGAGTGGCAAATTCTAAAATTGTTCAGAGAAAGTAAAAACAAACCAATATTCAAGAACACCCAAGTGTGTCTCAGCCTTTCTATCGAAATCTCCTTACGAAGGGTATTCAGCATCTTCGCGGGGAGCAAGAGGTACGGGAGGGGACCCACAAGGGGTGGGGGTCATTCAAATCTGTTATTAAATTTGGAGACAATCACTAGGAGTTTTTCCCAAAACCTTGAAAGGGGCGCAAGTGTTCCCCAGATTGGACTAACGAGGAATGTACGAGTGGCTGACACCCCTAAGTCTGTTTCACATTTTTTATTGAGGAAATTGGAAAATGCAGTTTCGTTTCTATTATTTCGATGAATGTTACTGAAATGTCACGTCCGGTGGGAGAACAATCAAGGGTGTCAGCTGAAGCCTGATGTTTAAATGAACCAATGCGTGAGTCCAAAACGAATAGTTCTTCTATTTTCTTGTCATCTTTTTTTTTACTTTTATAATAAAATTTGTATCGATTAAACAACTGAATTATCCTTTAATGTTGAGACAGTACAACGAATTTTACAAAACCTTTTAGTGAACTATGATCTCAAATTCGTTCTACAAGATTCCCTGAACGAAAAAATCCTATCCTCAAATGTTAACTACTCAAACCTTTGCCAAAAACACACCACACTCCACACTATAAAGCACCACTCACACCACACATAAAAGCGCCCACACATTGCTAAGTACCTACATCCACGAGTTACCTGCACTTCGCCAACGTCTGCAAGTCAAGCATTACCGGTAGATGGCGCTGAGCCAATGATGGATCGTCCGTAAGACGGATGGGACCCACGAGTGCGGTCCTCACTTGACAGTTCGGTCTGCAGTTTATTTTAAAATAGATGCAGGAATCTGGACGGTGCTCGATCATGGTTAAAGATGGTAGGTGAGACGTCTTGTAGGGTCGAAATTCTATGTTTGTAGAATAATTTTGTATCCGACGTTTCATAGATCGGGTAAAGATGATGGATTGAGAATATCATGCATTATTTTTTAAAATTAACAAGCAATTTGTTTGTTGACATTTTACACAATATTTTCGTATTGGGTTGACAACGTTTATTTCATTTGACCATGTCTACAGTCCATACCCAACTGATTTACACTTTAACTGCACAATTATGAAATATAAAAATAATAATTGATAGATGCACAAAAGTATGAAAACTATCAGAAACAAATGGCCTCCACTTGTTTCTGATCGACCTGCATTTGTTCTAGCACATTAGGTGCAATGTCCACGAAACTACTCAAAATAAACTCAGTACAGACTCAACTCAATGAGTTGCTCGAATGCCACGGTAGTAGTGTTTCAAAGGCGATCCAAACACGATGCTACCCACTAACGCATTATTAACTGCTTGTTACGATATATTGCGTCGTATCGAAATACTAGTACTGTAAGGATCTAGGTATCCATTAGTTTAAAATTATAACTGTTCTTTTAAACCTGTATTGATCCACTGCTGGGCAAAGATGTCCCTATAACCTTGCATTCCTTCCTTATTGTAGTTTTCTCAAGCCAATCTCTAAACGCGTCAAAGTCGTCACGCCAGCGTTTCATAGGCCTCCCTTGTCACACCACTAGTTACCACTCTAGCCCATCCTGGTGCCACCTATATAAATCATTGGCCGATAATCTTCCTAATTTAAAGCTTCCTACTTAGCATTGCACACAATCGCAATAACAGTATGTAAACGGTAGATTTACTCTCACATGATTGGCTGCAGACGGCCAATCTGTGCGGCCTGCATATTCATGAGCCGTGACGTCACTTAGTCGAGGCTTATCATGATACATGGACGAATTGTCATGCAGCTTATTGTGGAGATGTGTTTGCAGCTTCAGAGTGAAATGACTGGCTTAAGGGTGCCATTATAATCAACGACAACATTCCAGAACTAAATGACAACAAACGCTTTATGATGGCTTTGGTATGGGGGAACTAAAGAGACCCATGACCTCGATCTGATCTCGGTTAGAAATATATGATGAAGTCTACAATGATATTAGAATGTCCAGAATATTTCCAAGCCTTGATAGCTTCTGATGCAACAAGACCATTGAATTGGATTTCTAAGTTACCGAATGTCAGGACAACTGACTTAGTAACGCTATTATATAACATGTACTGGTACATTTGAGTAAGACGATTTATGAAGCCTTTGTAACAGCAATAGATAATTTACACAGTACCCACATCCTGAAACTATAAACCATTCAGATAAACTGACAGACACATAGTAACCCAGTCACTAAAACTTTCCTTAAGACAAAATATCTTCGCTTCACATGAAAGCGTGTCGATAAACATAATAAACATCAAAAAATATTTACCTTCTCCCAAAGATCTATAAAAGTATAAAGTATGTACACAAAGTTGCTTTTGAGTTTGAATTTCAATCTGTAAACAAGTTGTACATAAACGGAATAGGTTAACCTTTAACAACAAACAGAAAATAATCTCAACAAAATCGAAACTCGGAGTTACAGACTCGAAGTTTCCGAGTTTCAGAGTTACGTTAAACATACACGAGTCTTAATCCCCAACTTAGTTATTTGGTGGGAACGGCTAATTAAAATTAATATATTGCGAACTCGCTTTTGTGGTATTCACTTATAAGTAAGTTTATTTTATAATACAGGGCGTTGGGCTGGTGCCAAATTTCGGCTTTGTGAGCACTGACGGGTTTTGATTTATGGTTCTGCTAATGCAGGGTTGACTTTTAATTTTTGGGGAAATTCTGAATTAGGTAATTGCAGTGGCTGAGTGCCTTTTGGTGAGCGCTTGAAATAATCATTTATAATTATAATTATTAATATAAACTCAAAATGTAAGTAAAATGCTAGTATCGAATGAATAGTACCTACTGAATGTTAAAAGCCATTAGTGCTAAGTTAAGCTAAACATCAACCTCAGTAATACAACATAGTATATTCCAAATACCAACATCGTAAGGCAAACAGCATGTCCTAGACTCAATAATTGTAAAATGTAGGACATCCCACACTGGACCACCCGGCGTCTTTTGTGTCAGTAGTGGGAAATATAAAGGCTATATGTATAGGCTGATTATGGCTAACAGAGGCCACATCACCCCAAAAAGAGAATCATAGACATATCCTACAAAACAATACTACTTTATGCCTAAGAACATCAAACCCGCAAACACAGAAGTACATAACAAACTAAGACACAGCATACACGACACACTTGAGTGCACCCGACTGCTCTCCAAATTAATACGTCTTAAGATCAAGTTACCGTCACTAATGCACGCCTATTTATTTTTGTGTTAGGACGGTTTTACACTGGCTGAGTTGAGACGAGATTGAATTTGTTGAGGTTTAGTTTTTGGGACATAGTCTATCGCGCAATTTTAATGTTTTGCAGAGAAGAAGTTAACCAAGAAACCAAGAAGTTAGTAACTTAGTATACCAGTAATTTGCTTCATAGCGTTCTAGAGAGTAGTCTTTACCCAGCGCAGTGTAGCAATATTGGCACAAGCTGCCTGCAATGATTTTCCAATTTGAATCTTGTCTTCTGCTATCAGTATAAATAACTTAATTCAGAATTTATCAATGCATGAATTCCTTCAATAAAAGTATTGTAACCAAACTGAATTCATTCTTGTATTACAGAGATATTTTTTATTTAATTTCATTCTACCATTATTATACCTAAATGCTACTTCACAACTTTGAATTCATACGTCTATCTACTTCTACACCATCCATAAAACACACCATTACGGCTAATTCAAAACACCAACCACCTAGCTTTAAAAATCACAGCAACAAACATTGAAACGCCTCGCCAGTTCCATTCCACGTAGACTAGACACCTAAAAGGCATTTCCATTCGCCTCGACCTGACAAGTGAGTAAGCCCCGCTACTCCGACCGACCCTTACATTAAGACAGATGACCTCGCCCAGTAAATAAATACCTTTATCTATTGAATCAATAAGATGTATGTGGTGTCCCGTATAAGGAAACTAAGTTTGTTTATTTTTGTAAACAGAGAATTAGCATAACATGGAAAAAGCCGCTGTTTTTTTACAGACAATGATGTAATCAACGTAAGTTTGCAACTTAGACTTACCTCCCTGCAATTTTTAAATAGATCAATGGTTATATAAATGGTAAACAAATTAATTGGTAAGTAATACTTAATATATAATGCAAAATTAAAGATTCAATGGTTCTCAATTTTCGTAACATTCATCAGCCTGATCTCAATTGACATTTGGTTGAATCCGATACGGCACTCCAACCTGAATTAGCATGTTATAATTTTATTTTCACGACATCAAGTCTTATTGCTAACAGAATAAGATTAAGAGTCCCAAAGTTAAGCTTTTAAGGAGTACCACATGGTCTAATTGTCTCTCAATTTCCTTAAAATACCATTCATTTTAATCCTTTCCCTATAAAGAAATTCATTATCTTTCGAACGACAAATTTCTTAAGCTCTCAGAAATAGATTAAAGAAATAAAGAAGACTCTTTTCATTAATTGGTAAAAGATTTACTTTGATTAAAGAAGCTTAACTCATTTTAGGCTACTATTGAATTTTCTCGAGACAAGATTCTATGAAGCGGGCTGTATTCAGGTCAAACTACTGTTCAGTTTTCTAATTGAATGTTTTTCAATAAAAACTATTGCAAGACGGAGTTTATGTACTTAATTTGTACAGATTTATCAGTTTCATTATTGCTGTTGATCTGTTGAATTGAGCATTGACTTAGTGTTTTTGTTATTAATTAATAGAACATTATTTTATGGTTTGTCAGCTTACTTGTGTATTATAAAATATGAACTCGTAATATTTTTTCATAAACAATGGAAAACTGAAGATAGTGCATATTTAGAAGAATGTTAGGTGGATACGAGTAAAAAGCAAAGTCATATTTCTTTAAAAGGTTTACAGTTTAGGTAGGTATAGTATTTGTAGAATCTTAACTAAAGTAGAAGACTACATGGGAAAAATGATTTACTCTAAAATACAAATCCCAATTCAGAGTTCAAACACGATTGAACAAATCACACCAACTAGTTATTTGAAACAAATCAGTCCACGATAAACAGCGTGACCGATTAACTGACTTTCAAACCAACCACTGCCGCCATATTTGTCACCGCCACAAACTGTCAAATCACACCAAAACACCGCTCCATCAAGGTCCCACAATAATTATCGTCGGCAAACATCAATACTTCGACCTCAATAGATCGCCGGCCGGCATTAACACATGCCTATAACTCAATTAGTTAACCGTTGCCGAATTAATTCGGTCGGTAACAAAGACAAATAGTATGACTGTTGGTAGGTAAGTACACAGGGCAACGCAAGTTCACTCATTAATATTATGGCTGATTGGTGCGATTGATTTGTTGTGTGGCCGACTGTTTCGTTGGTTGGGTATTATATCCTCATTAAGGAGTGATTATACCTGACGCAGAATTGGCTGGAGCTGGTATTTATGACCATGTAATAAAGCGAATAGTACGCATTACTTTGGCACGAGACGATCTGACATTGAGACGGACAATTGTATTACACAGATATCAAGTTTTTAAACAAGTCCTACAAGCAATACTCTATACTGTTATGTTTCTCTTTAAATCACCAGATTATAATATTAATTCAACCTTTTCCCTTTCAGCACGAAACTTCGAAATGCCAACCCAATTCCCTGCCATTTCAAAGTGCCACTACTAGACACTTCACTAAGAGAACCTGTCAAAACACGATTCACTCTTGAAACTACAATTTCCCTACCAAATATCTTAGTGTTGATAGAGAAAATATCGCTGAGGCTGATGCTTTGGCAATTGGCGCACTGTCGTAGAGAGCATTGTCAATATTGGAGTTCAACCCTTCTTTTGGGCGGCAGTGAAAGGGTTGAGAGGTTAGCGATTGAGACAGCGATGTGCTTTTGTTTTTAAGAAGGTTTGAAGGTTGTTTACGTAGTAGTATTTTCTTCGGTCAGTTACAAATGTTTTTAGTGCGTTACAAGGGAATTAAAAGCATAGTCGAGTCAATCAGCTTTACATTCCTTAATATTATTATTAACATAAAGTTGTTCTGGTAATTTTATTGTGTTACCAACGGTTTTTAATACTTACTTTAACATTTAAATGTGATGTATTTTCGTTACAGTAAAATAATAATTTTCTTAATTAAATTTTACTTTTGATAAGTGCGAACAATAAAATTGAACAGTGGGGATTGAACAGCGCGGAAAAATTATTCTTTACCTACATTTCAATGGATGTATCTCTCTAATGTAACAACCATCGTTTTCGAGATGCGCTGTGAAAATGCAAATATAAAAACCCCAATAACATATTAAACCAATAACGTTTTCAATATTATAAATAACTTCGCTCCGCGTACAATTTATAATAAAAAAAGAAACATAAACTCGCAATACAAAAAGCCGTCTCAGAAGTTGAACTCCGCTCAAGTCCATCCCTTGTTACAAACTCACATCTCCAATTGGAATTCTGCAGTCTCTACGTTAAAACTTCCAATTGCCAGCCAGTTTTTATGCCGTTTGAAAGTCTAAAACTACTGCAAGTGGCAACACTGTCTGAATCGAGAACTGCGGAGAGCTGCAACATAAACAATTTGGTGTTGCCAACTGAAATACGGGAAGTCGATGTCTTTAACGATGTATCGGTGGAGACGGATATAAAACTGCTCTGTCGACGAACTTAGTTAAAGTTTTGTAGTGTGTAGTTGAAATGGATTTTTTATTACTATTTGAGGGTAGTTTTATGTGGTGGAAAGATAGACATTTTTAAGATAAATGTATTCGGATAAATAAGTAAAAGTTATAGAAAAATAAATATTGGTATAAACCAAAAACCCATATTAATTAATTAATTCATTGACTGATAACGCAACTTCTTAGCCACTAGGTTTAATGGCTTATAATTTTTAGTGTAGGTGATATATATAATAAAGGTGTGCAATAAGCGTTATGAAAAGAGGTGAGATTCTATAGAAATTAGTCAGTCTTAACTACTTAATACTATAAAAATATTATTATAAACAAATCATTTGACTAAAACATTCATCCTCAAAGAAAACTCCTTTGTTTGCACAAAGAAAGATAAACTATCCAATAAAGTTTCTTCTTCCGAAACAAAACCACAAACATATACTTATAGCCATCTTCAACAAACTAAATTAGGCAATTTTATAGTCAAGGGACACAATCCAAAACCGGCCTGCGGTAACAGTTGGGGCTATTTTCACTACAAAATACCCCACTATTAGGGGTCTCAAGAAAACTGAACAACCCTTTTTCAACCCTCGGAAGATTTATACACCCCCGTAATAGTGATGTCACTGCATCGATGTACGGAACACCTGACGTAATCAGCCTCCATCAACTTGACGTAGGTTAGAAAAAAGAATAGTTTGATTATTTTCGGCCAGTACGCCTGTTCAATGTTAATTTACCTGTGACAACAATAAAAACGAAACCTTAATGTAATGAAAATAAAGATCACTATGGTTTTAATAAACTTGCCATTGGTAGCAGCTTAATAGGAACCTTCTTACTAAGACAATAAAGATCACAGCGCTTTTGCCAATGATGCTATTTCAGAGGTGAAAGATCTGTAGTGTGTTTTGGAAAGGGTGAAAAACTTGTGTAGGTAGTTATTAGTTGGAGGTAAAAGGACCAAGGAGGTAGTAAATGAAGGATAAGTTTTAGCTTCTTATCAAAGAACCAGTAATTGGATTGAGGCTTAAATCTGCTTTACTCTGTCAAGTATAAATCTTGGTAAGTTACTTCTAGAATCCAATTGACAAAACCTGAAGGTATTTTCCATCGACTTTGTTTTCTTGCCCGTGTATCCGTTTCAAAAAGCTGTAAGCAATCTGGCTGAGGGCCCTGCGGTGGGCAAATACCATTTGGGGTCGCGCGCAGGCTCTTCTACATTCTCCAGGTGATAATCAATAAATAAGATAATAAGATGTCGCCATTTTTATACACGCACGTAAAAAGAAATAACTACAACCTGCCACAATACCAATACAACGATTAATATCCCCATTGTAATCTTATTATTAACTCAGTGAGCATTACGAGGAAATTGTAAGCACGATCGCGTGCTCGCGAGCATTAAGTAAGCACTGGCACTTATACTTACATGGGCATTGTTGCGATGCGGGCAAAGAAGTGACAAGCAGTTTTTTTGCCCGATTATGTTAATATGAACATGGGTGTAGAAACAATGTATGCTGATATGAGCCTTGAATATTGTTTCGTTTTGTAAATATTTACATACTCGTACATTCATTCATTCAAGTTGGATGAGCAAAAAAATAGTAAGTTTTAATTGCTTTTCCTGTTTAAAAAATGTTTAATGTAGTTTTTTTTTTCATTTTCAATCTTACTTTGCTTTCTGCGGAAAAATAATACAACAAATCTGGCTAGCCTTTTACCAAATATAAAATATGATGAATATCAGCTTTCAAGCCAATCGGAGGTAGCAGCATTTTACGTGAAACGACATTCATATATCTAATCTTCACAACCCAGTTACTGGGTAATACGTCACAATCAACTGTAGTACAAAACCATCAGTATTTGAAGACATTCCTTCAACAGAAAATTCAATCGAACAGATTTCTCTGAAAGAAAATACGGCTTTTGGTTTCCGATCAAGTTGTTCGAAAATGGATCACAAAAAAATGATAGGATATTCAACCTAAAATACATTAGCGAACCTCTTATAAGCAGGACCAGCAAAGTATTTGGCTGACACATTATCTTTCAACCTGACTGCGTCTATTATTAAGGCATTTACACATGAGACGCAGCCGCGCGTAAAGCCCGATACACAGTGAGTGATGTTCTCTGAATAGATTTTTTTAGTTGAACGAAACAAAGGTGAATATGCTTGAAAGGAAAATGGAGGCTGATAGTTGTATACTCGTAGGTGTTTGGATTAGTTACTTTTCACATTTTTAGGACATTCTGTTACTGGTCCCGAAAGTCATTTTGATAAAATGTTTTACTCATTCATCATTATGACACATTATTTTTGAGCCCATATAACATTTGAGCATTGGAGATCTGAGAGATCAGTCTTATGAAAGTTACGTATTTTGAATAAAAAACCCTTATTTTTTCTTTGTATAATCAATGAATATTTACCAAGAGAGAACGCATCAAAACTAAAGTGAGCGCTTGTGACGTCAGAATTAAATAAAAAATATACTGAATTGTTACGTCAATTTTCAAAGCGAAGTATCACCGTAAATTTTGGTTTAATTAGGACTAATAAGAATTTTTTCAGCCAAATAGCCAATGGTACACGAGCGATTTTACATCGTGAATACACAGTGTATTTTAGCTGTTTTGAAGCGATAACGCGCAATTCCAAAAACCCATAAAACAAAATAAGAAAACCCCATCACCGAGAAACAAAACACTTATTTGCGTTCCCTAAACGGATCCGCGCCATTGCCATTTTGATTTTAGTCATAACGCGAGCAGATTGTCGTGTCCCCTTCATAAAACAATGTCCCCTCCAAGGGGCACACAAATCTGTGCTCGGAAGTGACAGACAAGTCATGCCTAAGTATCTTTAACTTAAGATTATTTCACTAAGGCCCTGCTAAAGATGTTTAATGTTTGCGTCCACTGTTTGCCAGACTAACGATTTGTTTAACTATTTCGGGAGAGTGGAAATAAAATGAACGTTCAGGAATGAGCTTTTTGTGCTTTTTTGATGAAATGAAAGAATGGAGTCGGTTGTGTATTATGATTTAAAACTTTTTGAGTAAGTTAGTTTCCCTACTTCTAAAAAATAAAGCTGTGTGTCTTGAAGAACCATCAGAAGATATATTGCTATTCTAATCAGCAGGAATCATGTTGTTGAGTAAAGTATTAATTAATAATTACTCAACAAAGAATGGCTAAAAACTGACGACACTGAGTAGGAAAATCATCATCCTCCTACTCTGGTTACAAAAAGGGACTGTCTGACTCAGACTGACAAAACAAAAAACAACCCAGTTCGTTCAGTTGCCCTTTACTTTCCAGGACTCCGGTTGCGGGGGTTGCAGACAGGGTTTGCAGGGCTTCTAAACAGGTTTGTTTGGAAGCCCTGCAACCCTGTGTAATTACTACCTACTTGATTTTCAAATCAAAAGACGATATTCTTCTTCAATCATGGAGCATAGCATCGCCATTAAGATTTTTTCATACTAATAAGTCTTTTATCTCGAATTTTGTCTAAAAGGTTACTTTCATTAGTGATTAGGTAAGTACAGGGTAGTAGTTATTTTATTCTATTAAAAATGTTACAGCTCAGTTTTATATTGTAAAATGGAATGTAACGCGTATAATTCAAGCCGCCATCACAACACGCCAACAAGGATCTCATCAATTAACATTCACCACAGACTCAGGGTGAAAAATCCCATTCAACTTCCCTAATAAGAGTGAGGGCATCAGCAGTGCGGTCACGTCGACCAATTTCCTTGGTTTTAAATGTTTGAGACAATAATCAACGCCATTATAACGTTTAATATTCATAGCTAGGGAGAAATATAAGGGATTAGTTTATTTATGAGTTCAGCTTCTGAATTCTATTTATTAGGCTTAGGAGTGAAGGGTCGTAAGGGTATGATTCTTCATTTAACGATCTTTGAGATGCAATCAAACAAATGATGCACAGCCCTGTTTTGGGGTGTTAAAATCATCTAAAAGTCTAACCGGCCTGGATGGAACGGAAGGAACTGTTAAATTCTTACTGAGTATAAAAAACCATGTTCCTGGTCATGCTAGTAGCGTTAAGGCCGCGATATGGCAACTCTGCTAACAAACTCCTGCGACCCATGTGTTGCACAGCCCTGACAATCCATTGGTGGTGGGTTTGAAAGCAGGTGCATTACTTTGTGTCATTTATTTCATCTCTATTACTCTCAAAACGGTGACGGAAAACATTGTGAACAAACCCCGCCCTGGACCAGGGATTTAGGGTTATTACATGTTTTAGAAAAAAGGCAGGTCTGTACTATAACGGTCTATCCTTAGTCATACTTTTAATTGGAATACTTCTACGAATGACTTTAATTAATCAACATGTTTAGTTCAACCATAAAAGTAAGCAACAAAAACCTTTCTTTCCTTAGTAAATAGCCTAAATTGAGGTGTATCGTAAACAAAAAGCTTATTTCCCGAAAGTCAGCCGGTGGATAATAAAGGTGTCCTCTCACACACCCTCGCTTCACCGATGAGCGTGTACGCCCATGTGATAGGGAGCGACCCTATTGCCTTTAATAGGATACAATTTCATTAGAATCCCAAGATATACCAATTTTCCTTGCTGATAAGAAATACCCGAAATTCTACATTAATATTTTTTGAAAAAAAATGAAATGAAAAAACCTTCGATTAGCAATAATACGAGTAAGCCGTCAAAAGTTTAGTTATATGATAAACAAAGTAAAAACAAAAATTATTCAACGGCATTTCCACAAATTATATTCTTTTGTCAATATACCTGTCAATGTAATTTGAGAAGATATAAAAACATTTTTTTTTTCGGTTAGATTGGATGCCGACGTCAACACATCTAATTGAGAAAAAGCTAAGGTGATGAAGAAAATTCCTTCCGAGAAATAGGATTCATTTGTGTGCTTCACAGAACAACAAAAGGATCAAAATCCCGAACCACTTGCCACCCAAAACCGAAAATTATTCCAAGAAAAAAGGAATATCCAATAAGTCAGCATGAAATGATCGGCGTATAGGGCCGAAACTGCATCCGTCAGCTTTGGGCATTACCGTTAACGAACCGGAGCGCGGCGGGACCGTCCGGCCCAGCGAGCTGCAATAAGAGGATTCTGCACCCTTCTTTGGGTGTGGTGTGAGGTAGCAGCGGTGGCGGGAGCGGGCTTGACTAAAGTGAAAGTGTTTGTTTGTAACTGAGGAAGTTTTTAATAAAGAAAATTGTAGCAATACTTCTTTGTTAGCAATATCACTTTCTTTACACTTAACATCATGCTTATATACCCCGATGGATGAAATCCTGTCGTGTTTTTAAATGACAATTGGGGTAGACTTGTTGCAATTAACTGAGTACAAATCCAGATTATGTTTTCTCCTGAAAATTTCTTGATGGAAACACACAATAAAAGGTTTTGCGAGCGTACAAGATTTTCAATAAGTCCATAACGTGAAGTAATTACTGTTCCAGTATATATTAGGTAAATGATGAAGACCATTCACTACTTGTATACAACATGTACCATTCATATGCTCAACCATCTCATCCGCGACCGCTATCGCCCCTCACTTAAGCCACACAATAAAAGAGGAAATTGCATTAAATTATAAGTCGGCAAGCAATCACGTTTTTTTTCCCGTCTCACAGATTTAACGGTTTGAGTAAATCCCAGCGCTTAATTAAAGAAATTCAAAAGCTTAAACAGCATGCCATTTGTTAATAGTACTTCATGGACGCTAATTGACGTTATAGTTTATGTGTTTTGAAAATATTTCTTGGCATATTTTATTACAGTAAACGACAACATCTTTAAAATTTTCCCAATAGGAAATGCCTTCTTTTTATTAAATAAAGTTGAAAATATATTTTAAAAACTGACCGGTTTATGTGTTTATGTCATATCATGCTATATTTATCTTTCAGCGTTTTATAATTTCAAAATCAATACTTATTTACATGATATGAAATCGGTAGCAAGATTCAGTAAATCAATGCAATCGCTGCGTTATATTCTTAAGCCAATTCATTGCAACCTAATAAATTATACAACATTTTAATAAATGAATTAAATTGTTGGCCTGTTATTAAAGCATGGCCAGAATTGATCACATCATTATTTCTTACTTGTAAAATTCTAAGTTCTATCTGCTAACCCAAATAAAAAAACTGCTTTGTCTCAATCACATTCACCGATCACATCAACTTCGTCATCAATATACATATAAGTTCCAAAGCTAGTGGTACCCGAAACAGACGCATACAACACTATCACGTATCAGAAGTTTTTCATCAAACTTCCTCGAGTCCCGCCTTATAGGCAAAGTTCCGCCGTGATTAAATGTACTTGCTATCTTTTACCTGAGACGCGGTTGTATGTATGTATGGATGTATGGGTGTATGGCGATACTTCCGGTACCGTACCGCCAGTTTTGCTAACGTAGATTAATGTGGTATCTTTATCAGGTAATTATGTTTGGAGGAAATGTGAGAAAGTGTTGTTTTGGTTGCGTCTCATTTTCAACTTGGTAAGTAGAAGTGTTAAAGCTTATATAGTATTGGGCTTGAATTCTTGTTACGCTGACGTTGATAGGAAACGGGTATGTTCTAGAGCTAGACCCATTAAATTCGAAGACATGTGACAGCTACCAACCCGCACCAGGCCCGCGTGGTGGTTTATGGCCCACTTCCTCTCACAGAGAGGAGGCCAGGGTCCCAATAGTGGGAAAATTGAAGGCTGATGATCACGTCGATAACATAATTATACGTTTGTCGCGCGTACGAATGTAAGTACATTATGTTCAATATACGAGTAGCACCATACTACGATGATGACGTCACTGGCGCGTAGTACTTTCTATTTCCTATTAAAATATGCAACCGACCATACACGACCAACATCAGCGTAAGATAAATTCAGACTTAAAACTTGAGAATGCGATGCTTTTGAGCTGATTACAGTATCAGTGTTTGAATCTTATTTCTCTTATCGATGTCTTCAATTTGCGTTTGATTTTAAAGGGTTTGCGCACTGATCATAGAACTTGCTTTTTGCAATGGGCAATGTTAATACAGTGCAGTCTTTCTCACAACATTTTCTTCTCATCAAAAAGGTAAGGACGAAAAATCTGTTATCTGCTGCCGGGGTCGCGGGACTAATAAGCTACCGTGTGACCCTGGACGTAAAGGGCTATTGAAAGACACCGTGGATTTTAATCAGTTACAAGTCTGACAGTCCTTCCTGCCCTGATCTGGATGGGAGGACTCATTTGATGATTTTACGACGTTAAAAAAAGAAGTTCTTATATGCTTTTTGCTAAGAATAGCCGGAAAATATAAATAGGTATATTTATCTCTATCTATTTTGAGGTCATGCCTGTGGATAATACCGATGGATTCAAGTAGCAGATTGTGGTACAGCGTGGCGGTCTAAGGAAGAGGCCTTTGTTCAACATTGGGTTCTTCAGGCTGATGATGATGATTCCTGTGCCGATTCATTCATAATCAAGCCAAGTCTTACATTTTTTCATAACAATGTTAAACAAAACTGTTAACCCAATACCCCCTCGTTTATTACTAGGATGTTAGACAAACACTGGATTCTATCGAACAAGTTGTATCGCACAACTTTGCGAACGGTTCAGACTGAACGATAGCGCCGTGTTTAACTTGTTCATCAATTTAGTGCTAACAATAAGT
Organism: Agrotis exclamationis; assembly: GCA_950005045.1. Lineage (NCBI taxonomy): Eukaryota > Metazoa > Arthropoda > Insecta > Lepidoptera > Noctuidae > Agrotis > Agrotis exclamationis. The sequence goes on along the minus strand of OX465433.1, from coordinate 21,544,139 downwards.
AGGAGAGGATATTTATTCATTAATAATGAGGAGGCAAGAAACGGGACTGTTGAGTAATAAATTAAAAGTTTTTTTAATATGTTTGTTTGATTAATCAAAGACAACACAATTGCATGAAAATCGGTTCAACCAAACGCGCGCAAAGTGGACAACCACACATACAAACGTAGAGGTCGAACAGGGAACCTCCTTTTTTAAGACGGCAAAAAAGTTAGTGTTTTCAAACGAAATGATATTGACTTTTATGTTAACGACTGACTTTTGAAGATCTAATAATATGACACATCATGACAATAAAAGTTTATTACAATCTGAAGGATTTTGCAGGAACCTCTTCTTAAGTGATGATGACGCTGCAATATCGTAAGTATATATAATAACTTTTTAACAAAAAAATCAAACCGACGAAAGATTGAACTGAAAAGCTAAAAATAAATTTTGAGGCGGCGCCAAACAAACATACAAACATGTACCTAAATTAATTATTTGAAGCGAAGCATAATTTTATTGTAGCTAGGTTGCTTTTCGTTGATTGTTTCTTTGGCGCCGCCTCAAAATTTATTTTTAGCTTTTCAGTTCAATCTTTCGTCGGTTTGATTTTTTTGTTAAAAAGTTATTATTTTTAGCTTTTTAGTTGTATACCATGATTAGAGTGTTTAACACATGGAAAAACCCGTCTTCCCTTTTGTCATTGTCAACGTAACCGTCACAGTAATTAGTATTAACTGTTGAGGACCTGTAACTTGCAACTAAAAACTCCACTCTCAGACTGTCAACGACTGTCAAATCCCAACTATGTTTAAAGTTCTTATCATGATGAATGAAATGAGCCCAAATACGATATAGTTGCTGTTAACTGTTGAGGATCTCTTGCTACTGCCTTCTGTCCTCATCATCAGACCCTCGATGACAATTATACTCCAGCTAGGTCTAACATTTTCATCAAGACTAATGAAATGAGCCCAAACACGATATAGGTGCTGTTAACTGTTGAGGACCTCTTGCCCCTGCTTTCCGTCACCATCCTCAGACCCTCGATGACAATGATACCTCAGCTGGGTCTAAAGTTCTCATCAAGCTGAGTGAAATGAGTCCAAACACGATATAGCTGTTGTTAACTGTTGAGGAACTCTTGGGACTGACTTCACAACATAACAGGGATCTGGAGTTGATCTGATGATGGTGACACCATCATGTTATCTTCTCCACATCTCTGCTATATAGTAATGTCCTCAGAACTACATAATTATGTTAACTTTATTTCAAACGAATCGGTTCACAACTGAAAATTTTGTAGGAAAGTTGACAATCAATTCCTTTTTTTCTACCCTTAGAGGCCGATTTTAGTTTTGAAATTAAAATGGGACCAACTTTGAGATATACTCTTTCCAACAAAAAAAGAATTTTTGAAATCGGACCACGCTGGGAAAAGTTATGCGTGGTCATACATAAAAAAAAAAAATAAAAAAAAAAAAATATACATGTCGAATTGAGAACCTCCTCCTTTTTTTTTCGTCGGTTAATAAAAAAAATGCTTACCCACAAGAACATACACGTTTGTTAACAGATAGAACTGTCAAAACGAAATTACCATTGTTAATATGTTACGCAGTAATTCCTAATATTCCAGGATTATGACAGTGAAATTCATTCTATAAATAAAAGGATCCAACAACTCCACAACAGAACCATCACAACTTATTACTTCCACACATCCTAACTCCCAAACCATTGTTACAAACACATAGGTATTCAGCCAAAAACCAGCTTCAAAATCTGTAGCCAAAAAGATAGGCAACATGGTGCGAAGTGGGCGGAGGCCTGTCTGGCCTCCGTTGCTAATCAGCCGCGCCCGCCAAACAATGGCCTGTCGACGCCGGATTAAAAGTTTACCGCCGGAGGACAGGTGATGAGAGGCCGCGGAGAGGTCAGTTGGAGTTACTTGGGGATTTGGCGCTGAGGGTTTTGGTGAGTGGTGATTTTGGTCTTGATCTCATTGAAGTTGTGTAATTCATTAGTTTATAAGGCACATTGAATGGAAGTAAAAAACGGGTTTATTGACACATACCGTACCGAGGTGGGAACGGCAACTTATTTAGTCATGTGCAAATTAGTCGAAGTAGTACACTATACATGACTGAATTATATATCCGGTCGGTTTGATGCACATCAATGGCTCCTTTGCAGAAAGGAAGCTTGTGTCCTTAATATTTCCCGATTGTGGGGAAAACACCATTCATCATCACAGCAATCATTACGTATCACGACTTCCTTAAAATATCACCATGAATTTGGCGAATTAATTAGCGTTCTACAGGAATTGAAAGAACGCTGAATTTCCACCAGTTATAAATCTCGCTTAGCACTCAATCACCTAAGTATCCCTCCCGCTACCTCTCGTCCCTCACGCCCAAACAGCCCAACGCCTCCACTGATCTCGACTTTAGAATTTCGCCACTTGTCCGCGAAGGATTTATTGTGTAACACCATAATATGAAACTTTGTTTGTTTGTACTTCAATGTGATTAAAGGATGTTCCCTAAGAGTTTTGTTTTTGTCACATTTTTACAAAACTTTTATAAAAGGGGCTAATGGGATATTGGAAGAAAACTTTGGAGTTTTCTGCGTAGCTGTTATTTAAAAATTCAAGTGTAATTGGTGGAAGTAATGTCTGGGGCACTTGTTCAGTGAATTTGAATTTTAACTGCTTAGAATTAAAGTAGAAATTGATTAACATTTGTCAAATATGTAGCAACAAAGGGGTTCCATTAAATAAAAGTTAGTTATTATTTGATAATGAAATGGTAAACAGACAGACCTAGTCATACGAGTATAATATTACATGAAACCTACAACTAACACGCATGATTTATGTGTCTAAAAGTTATCAACAACAAAACAAGGAACTTCGATCATAAAACATGAATTAAGTTCTTGTCTGTGACTTGGTTAATCATTTGCATCTATAAATTAAATAATTACCTTTTCTGTTCAAATAAAAACGACAGAAATACCATTAATATTTCATCATCGTCAGCCGAAAGATGTCCACTGCTGAACATAGGCATTAATATTTAATTTATTATAATTTAATCATCCCTAAAAAAACAAAAAGAAACATTATCATCATCATCAGCCTATAAATGTTCCCACTGCTGGGACACAGGCCTCCTCTCTGTGAGAGGGAGTGGGCCGTAATCCACCACGCGGGCCCAGTGCGTATTGGTAGATGTCACATGTCTTCGAATTTTTGGTTCTAGGACATGCCGGTTTCCTCACGATGTTTTCCTTCACCGTTTTGAGAGCAGTGGTGTTGAAATAAATTACACAAAGTAATGCGCCTGACGGGGTTCGAACCCACGACCTACAACTTGTAAGTCGAGGCCGATACCACTGGGCCACCACTGCTCTCTAAAAAAGAAACATACTTTCCACAAACTCGTTCATTAACATAATTGCCAAAAACATGCAAAACTTTGATTAACCGACTGTGCTGTACAAAAAACAGTAATATTTATATCAATAATAGCGATGATGCTGATCTGATTTATAACTAACTTCATCTTATTTTCACTAAAAACTTAACTCATACCTTGTGTTAGGAAATTGGAGGCTGTCACTACTGAATGCCACCAGAAATTTATATGTTCCTTTTGCTTCGTCCTCATTCAAAATACACACCACCACACATTAATATCTACTCGTCTAAGTACCGTGTAATAAAACAGGAATCAATAAAAATCGTCATTACAGAACCCCAATCGTACCCCCTAAAGGTCCCCACTCATCACTCCCCATCCATTGTTCCAATAGTGAGACGTTTTTAATTAAGAAAATCGGCAGCTATTGCCATCGTCACCGATTTGATGCGCCATTGTTTCAGTCCTTCAGTCCAAGTCAGATTGACGTCAGTTTTGTTTGAAAGCATTAGGAGATGAGTCAGAGACAAACGAACAAAGATTGAACGAACCTTTTTGTTCTAAATGGTGTTTTTTGTAAGTGAAGTGTATTGTTTGTTCACGTTTTTCTTTTTGGTTGATTGTGTTGAAAAATGTTTGTTTAAGAATGTATTATGTGATTTGAATGATGATTTACATTTTTCTTTTTGGTATTGTGTACAAGAGAAATTCGCTTGTCATTTCTGTGTTGAGAAACTTCTTGTAGGAGCATTGCATCACATGGCTAGTCTTTTCCCAACTATGTTAATCGCCCTACAGACAAACTTGATGCAGTTGAATACCACTACTTTACTTGAGATAGGGGAGGTAAGCCCAAAACGGGTAGCCCGCCTAAAACGGTTATGCATGTTAAATTACGCGTCGCAAATTGCTAATAAGAATGTGTGCGTGCAGGACGCGTCGCCTCTCCTTATGAGGAGCCACGTCCTGCACGCACACATTCTCATTAGCAACAACGACGGCGGCGGCGACGCGTAATTTAACATGCATACCGTTTTAGGCGGGCTACCCGTCTTGGGCTTACCTCCCCTACCTACTACCTATTTAACACTGATAATCCAGTCAAATTCCAGTCAAATTAGACACCAAAATAGTGATCAAATAATAGAAACTCCGACATAGCTCAATTTAGTAGAGACCTTGCCTACACTAGTAGAAATAACGTCTCTAAAACGATCATTTGGTGCTAATTTTCTCAAGGGGAGGGAGATTTTGATGACTATGAATATAATAATTTAATTTATTTAATTGTGCCTCTTAGTTATCTTTATTTGTAATTTCAATTAATTTTGAACTTTATACTTACCACTTCTCAAAGCAACCTGCTAACTCCTTACTAAAATATACAATAAATCAGCGCCATTTCTATTCACCTTCCCCTTACTCAGAACCCAGGTTTAATCACAAAGTTACTCAAACAACACAAACAGACAATCGCGATATAAATCACCAAACATTAGGAAATAAAACCGTGTCGCAGCGAGAGCGGCAAATTGGAAAATTCCCGAAGTGTCCGGGATCCCATTGATTCAGCTACGACAATAACAGTTCAGAGCACTAATCTTTTCATTAAAAACCGATTATTCGCTGCATGGACCGCTGCACTAATAGGAGTAAAGAAACCCTCAACTATAATTTACAGTCGAACGTAACCTTACGTCCCTGACATAAGCTCCAGATTCCTTTGACCCAGGTGTAGTTATAATTTAGTTGTTCTCAAGCCCCTGCAATATGCCACGCAGCCATCGTTGACGGGACGCGATGACATTTCAATTTGAATTCTTGTTGCGAAAAACCGGAGATGTTATTAAAAAAAGTTTTTTTGTTCGAAAATATTTGACGGTTGATTAGAATGCCAGGGAAAGAGGGAAGTTTTTTTTTTATAACAAATTAGTTTTTGGAAGTTTGTGCAGTTAAGAGTTGGTGATGTTTCGCTCGTGAGGTTACCTGCGACGGGCTCGTTTGGCGAGATGAGGAATATCGACTTCTAAAACTCTATCGAGAAGAGTAGGTTAGTGTGATACTTGTTGGCGAAAATACAGGTGTACACTTTGGCAATTATTATTTGAGAAAACACAGAAATCACTTTAACAATATTCATTATTTTTATACATAGTAACCGTCCATGTTTCAATGTGTTTTTGCTTCGTATAAGGAATGCTTATGTTATGAGGAGTGCTTATGGTATGAGTTATGTCAAAAATAAGTCATCAGTCAAGTATATGACAAATACTACCATTCAAGGGACCGGCCCAAGTCGAAAGCTCATTGTTTTCCACGTGTGTCTCATCGAGATATCAGCAAACGGACAGACCCCGGTAGAGGTTCGCGAGATATCTTAAGAGGTTACCACTGCCTTGGAACACAAAGGGCAATTCAAGAAACAGGGTGCTTTTTGGCATTTAAGTCTGTACCTTTCACTTCACCCAGAACGCGAGAAATCATATTGTAAATATTTCACCCAAAAAAGAAGTCTTTACACAATCATCATCATCATCAGCCTATAAATGTTCCCACTGCTGGGACACAGGCCTCCTCTTTGAGAGAGGGAGTGGGCCATAATCCACCACGCGGGCCCAGTGTGGGTTGGTGGATTTCACATGTCTTCGAATTTTTTGGTTTTAGGACATGCCGGTTCCTCACGATGTTTTCCTTCACCGTTTTGAGAGCAGTAGTGACGAAATAAATTACACAAAGTAATGCGCTTGGCTGGATTCGAACCCACAACCTACAACTCGTAAGTCGGGGCCGATACCACTGGGCCACCACTGCTCAATCTACAAACAATCTATACCAATCTATAGGCACAAACATCGCAAATCAGAAATTCTTCCAACAAACGAATGTCATAGCACTAATGTTTACACCGGACTCCAGGTCCAAGTTTACACCGAATATCCCGTCAAACTATCCGGCCTAATTTATTCAGGCTTCGCAAACAGCATGTTGTGTGGCCGACTACGAACAGGACTAGCTTTTGTCTAGCTTGGATCCTATTTGCCGCCTAACAAACGGGGCGAAACGGACCGGGTATGGTGTACCCGGGTATGTTATTCCCGAGTCATGGTAGATACTGTTGTATGTTATGGTATGATGTTACTAATTAATGAGTGGTTGGTATGCGTTGTAGTGAGATTCCGTTTCAGAGCTGTATTATGCATTAAGGTTTACTAGGTATATAATTGTTCGGGTCGGTCTGATTCGAACAATCACAATATATTCGATTATTTTTGATTACTTATATTCGATTCTTTCATCGACATCATCATGTCTGCTACAAAATTATGAATTACACCTTAAAATACTGACTTTATCTCCAAGAGAAAATAAAGAGACCTAGAGAAAATTCTCCTTAAACAAAAACCTTCCGTGAATATGAAAATTACAGGCGGGCTTGAATTTCTCGGAAAAGGTTTTCAAGGAAAAACATACACAATAACCATTTATAATACAAAAGCTATAAGAGCCCACATCAGCAACAGAACTTACAAAACGCTAAGTAAAACCATTTCCGCACAAAATCTGGAGGAAAATATCTCATTAACAAAGAGTCCACTTAAGAAAGTTCGCCACTTACCAAATAAACCACATAATGGCGAGAACAGTAACACCCCTGTATAAATCATAGCCAATATATATTGGAATATTACTCTTTAATACACATATATATCACACGTGTCTTATTATATTGGACACCTATTGCCGATGACCAGTCTATCTGAGCCATCGTTACGTTTTATGTTAAAGGATGTAGAGGTCTTGGTTGATGTTAGTGGCCTCTCAGTTATTATTTCAAGTGTTCTCGTCTGCTCAATCTCTTATTAATTTGTTCATACTTCAGAAATGTTCTGGTTTAGTAAGAAGGCGTGAAAGTACAAATAAATCTGGCAATATCGATAATTTGTTGAAGTTGGTGTTTTCTGTAAAGTGTAAACGTTTTGCAATAGTACTACAGCTAATCGTAAGATTTCAAAAACATTTCAGACAGTGGAAATATTTCACTTAGTCAATTACCTCATCATGATTTTAGACGATTGGTTTTCGAATAAGTCAATAGGTGCGTCCACACAGAGCACGCAGCCTCGCGAGGCATTTGGCTGCGCGAGGAAACTGACAAGCGTGGCTGCTCACTCTGTGTGAACGTGTCTATTGTTTTTCGACCGAGGCGGGAAACAATATCCGCGAGCAAAACAAAATCCGACACTAGATGGCTCGGGCGCTCGGTCGCTTGACCGCGGCAGCGCTGCTTACATCGCCCGAGACACGACTAACCTAACGGAGCTGCTTCGCGCGGAAAATGCCTCGCGAGGCGCGCGCTCTGTGGGGACGCACCTATTGAATATACTGACTTATATGCCGAAATTACCGTCTGCTGACATTTGCTAGTTATTAGAATAGTGTTGTAAACTATACCCATAATGTGTACTTTCAAACCGTTTAAAATCTATTTACCAAGTGATACCTACAGCAAGCAGTTGGAGAAATGTAAATAAGCCACAAATGACGGGAACACATGTTCCCATTAAGTCAACGAAGGGAGTTGATTACCCGCGGGCGATGGGTACGTCGCGCAGGGAACATATTAACCCACTTCGTCCTGTTAACTTACGTAAGTTGTGAGAAGGATGGAACCCACCTTTTTTGTCTGATTTACGTACAGAAATTAAAGTCACCTGAATGAAAACTATTTAAAAGGCAGACTAGTGTCTCTGTAAACCTAAGTCGAACTCGTAGCCTAGTTCTGGGTTGACTCAACTCAATTTAGATTGACCCAATCGACACGCTAAGAAAAAGCAACGGGAAGTAACTTGTCATCATCTATATAATAATTATGTGTACTTGCAATACCAAGTGTCAAATCTTACAAAACTTCAATTTGTTTGAATCGCAGTCTTGAGTGATAAATCGTATTTTACATAACGAACATATTGTTATGAAGAATTTTTCTTTTCGAATAAGTCGGGTGTCCCCTAGGACATGTGACCATAAATACTTCGTGACAGCCGAGAATTCCATATACAAAAAAAAATCTTTAGGTATTTCAGCAATATTGCCTACAAACAAATTACAGTCGAAATGTTTGGCAGATTTCTTCTTGACCAGTCTAGTTTTGTTTTACCAAAGCTGAACCCCAATTTATCAATTACCAAGCGATGCTAAGTCTGATAACTAATGATTATTGTTTGTAACGTCCATACTGAGACAATCCGATTGAAACTATTGGCTGTTGGCATAACTTAGTTGGGCGACAAATAGCTTAGTGGAAGTATTGTTCAAAGTTACCAGGAACAAGCATATGGGTGGAGCTGAAGAGGTTCGCATGATACCTAAAAATACTTTGAACTACACTCAATATTGGAGGAGAGAAAGCAAAATATAGAATGGTGGTAAAGAATAAACTCTTCTGGTCGATTCGTCCAGTTGCTAATATGGCGAGTTGCGAATCTGTCCAGTTGCGAATACATCTAATTGCGAATCCGCCCAATTGCTCCTAAGGGTTGAACAGCACTATTTTTTACATCATTGAAGTCCAGAGAGTATAGTAGCGATGAGTAGGATAGAAGGTGTGGTATATTATCTGTTCCAGCTCCAGAATTGAATTATACTTAATATTAATAATTTATACAACTAGACAGATTCGAAGCGGTTTCTATAGAGCTCAAAAAAAGTGCTCAAATTACATTATCAGAGGCGTACTGTAGCAACATTGTTAGATAAATGTCATTTATTTCCAAAAATCCTTGTTCTCTATAGTCTTCTATATTGAAATCAGTAAAACAAAACATTTATTAAAATTAATAAGAGATATTATTTTCTCTTTTTTCTATTCACAATAAACAAAGCTCATCGAAGCTAAAAAGGCTAAACAGATACCCGCAAATTCTCCTCAAAAAGTTGTTTGTTTAGGATGGGCCAAAACACTGAATCAACAATTAATATTCAGTAAATTATAACTTGGAACAAATAATGGAAGGCCATCGAGGAGCTTCCGTCAAGTGCCTTGTTTTAACAATACAAATTAGTATACGAGAGGAAATTGTAAATGAAAGGATTTGACGGAATATTGTGAAAAATGTGCGAGTCCAGGAAAAATTACATTCTTTCAGCGATTGCTGAACACAGATATAAATGAGATTGATATAAGCAATCGAAAAACTTATATAGTATATCAACTGATGTTACAGTTGAAAGTTGTCATAGATAATGGCAAACGGCAAACGATTGCTATACTCAATGAAGTTGCCCGTTATTGACACCTTAAACAGAATATAAAAACTTCACCACTGACCTCTACTTTTACTCCAACATTTTAGGTTAACCCACAAGTCAACTTTAAGACTATACTCAATAACCAAAAATAACCCTCTCATAGTCCATGTAACTCCGTACCCAGCTATGATCCCACTCAATTAATCCAATACTGGTACAGCAGCGAGCCAGGCTAACTACGTAATTGTTTAATCTGCATGCTGGACGTACTTTGTATTGTTGTAACAGACAGTTTTCGATAGCTCTCGCCTCACTAAATTTAGTGGGTATTGTTGAGGTTGGTCTGAGTTGAGAGAGAATGCAGGTTACCGGTGTAAGGAGATAGCGTTTTTTTTTTAGCTTGGTAAAATCATCAAATGATTCCTCCCACCCCGGGCAGAGCGGGAGGGACTGTCAGACTTGTACTGACTAAAATCCACGGTGTCCTTCAATAGCCCTTTACGTTCCGGGGTCACGGTAATGAGATAAGTCCCGCGACCCCGGTAGGCTTTGGCCCTCTAGAGAGGGGGCCCCGTCATTATGCTGAAGCTCTTTGAGGCGCGCGTGGAACACAACCCGCCGTCGACCCGGGCATGATCCATGGTCGGGCAGCGAGTTTCCCTTTATGGAGATAGCGGATTGGAAGAATTTTAGCTAATATTTCTTTACTGATGTAACAACAGTGGATTGGAGGAATTTATCTATATTTTCTTTAGTGATGTAACGATTTAGTGATATTTTCTGCTTTGCTTTAGAAAAGGAGCCCTTTTTCCGAACCTAAACTATTTTTAGAAATTTTTAACTGTTTCAAACATTGAAGTAAGACTTAGATCATCATTGAAATTGCAGTGAAAACGTATACAATAGAACAATTTTGAGCTCCTAAGCAATGTTTAATGGTATTGATATTTGATGTAAAACTTAGATTCGTCATGTGACTCGTTTTACAATGTCAGTTTCTGTTACTCTAGCATTGTTGCAAGCGCCATGACCACGAAATATCTCGTTTTAAATTCTAATGACTAGCTCTTCTACAGAAAGTATCACCAATTTACCACAAATTATCGTATAATGTGGAATAGATCAATAAGTTCAAAGTCCCGCTTTCACAGCAATCTTAGACCATTCCGCAACTATTAAATTACACTACCGAAGCCAACCTAACTTGAAGTTGAGCTTAAGTCACGGCTCCGTTAAGTTAGTTATAGGGTGCCGTTAACTTAGCTCTAAGTTACCTTTGGTCAGTGATCTAAGTTGGCACACAAATTACACTGTTAAGTCATAACTTGCGTCGTGTGTCAAACTGTGAGAATATGCAATAGTTCGGTTTTGAACTTAGTTCGATACATTTGGGGGGTTATCAAGTAGTTGACATTGTTCACTTGGAATTGGTGTCAATTATACGAGAAAACTTCGATCACGCAATTTAAGATAAATTTTATTTTTTATAGTAAGTAATTTAAATTAGTGAAAGAAAGTAAATTTATTTGGAATATTTCGTGTTTCAGAATTCTTAGAAAAAAATCACTCGAAGCTTATCTCAAACCCCAATTTAAGGTTCTTACGAGTATATCCCATGTTATTGAGGATTACAATTAGGCTTAAAAAGGCAACACACCAACCACCAGGCCAATACACCAACTCTTAAACTGGAATTCGTAAAAATCCCTAAATAAAATACCCTGACTCCATTCATTCGAACTGATAAAACAATAAAAATTAAACCAACACAATCTGCTTATCGCGGCAACAATTATAACGGAAATCAAAATAATGAACACAAAGAGAGACTCAATAAAGCAATTGGTAAACAATTAGTTGGGGACCTACCATTGACGAGTACCGTTAAATTTTAATTGTCCGGCTATTGTCCGTGTCGCGGGCAAACGCGGGCAACTCGCGGGAAAACTGCGCCGCGTCACGCATTCAGAAGGGATTACGTATGCTTGTATGTGTATATCTTGTTGCGATATGAAGTGGAAGATAGGTAGACGAGCGGTTTAACTGACTGTCGAAAACGCGTAATAATAAGGCAACCGGTAAGACTAGCAGACAAGTTTTTTTTTGTAGACATTTGATTTTTTTTTTACCTTTATCTCCATTAAAAATGTGTTCAAGAATTGCTTACCTGAAACAAACAAACATTTATAACAGTCACATTAAAAAATAGTATTTATAAAAAAAATATACCTAGTCTATTAATTAACGCCCGGGCGTTTGTTCGCCCGGGCAAGCGGAACTCACAGTATTTACCGACACACTGGCGCATGGCGGCATCCTTTGCTTGTTTTACCATTCGCAATTAAATTTATGTTCTTGAGAAACTTCCCCAAACTTAGCGCAACAGACAGTAACTCATTCCTATACAAGGCGGATAACTTTAACAATTTATATGATAATACACAAAAACGTGGATTTTATTGGCCGCATGCATGATTTTGTGGAAAACGCACGACGATTTGAATTTGTTTTGGTATTTGCTCGTACTTTATGTTCGAGTGCACGCTTCTGTAACCTACTTCACCAACAAATAGTTTCTAGAAGTATTGCTTGAAGTATTTCGTTGAAAAGTTAAAAGAAAAAATCCGAATGCAATCGAAAGTTCTTTATTTTAACCCATGCCTACATATTTGATCACCCCAACTTTATACACCCTAGCACCTACTTTCTAGTTGTATCACCCACGCGTTGGTTCCATTAACTTAGTCATACTTCTTGATTTAGAATTGTCTATTTGGAAAGGATTCGGTGCCGATATTAAAATAAAATTGACTGCAAGCAAGATTTCAACTTGCGAACTCCTGATTCAGTACACCAGATGCTCTTGCCAACCGAGCTATCGCGGAAATGCTCGCAAACGTCGAATTCTATTGACGTTTTACGGTGACTTCTTTTGTCATAGACTACAAACAAACCACAGTTCACAATACTGTATCGCCCGCGCGTCTGCTCGGCCCGACACTCCACACGCGCGATTCAGCGACACTCGCGGCATCCCTCGTTTGTTTTACTACTCGCAATTAAACCGACTGAGTGACGTGGATTGTCGCCTCTCGGGAAACTCCGCAGAAAAAAGGGTTTTTTCACCACAAAAAGTACTATTTCGTTCCGCATTAGGTGTATGAAGCTTTGAGGGGGGAGTGAAGAACTTTATTGGACTGTGCTTCTGTTTTGTTATTGTAGACTGAGGTTTTTAATGAATAGGCGACAAATTGTGTGCGTACGGGATTAAGTACGTCAACACAGCCACGATGAATGTTTGCTTGTAAATACAAACATTTGTATGTCATGGTGAACAAATATGTTCTAGATGAATCAAAATGAGGAGTAATCAATCCAAGCCATTGTTATTATGCAAGTTGCAAGTCTATTAGGTAAATGAAATAAGTGATTCCTTTATAGGTTCATTTTATGATCAGTTAATAGCATAACTTTCATTTATTACGTACTTTCATGGCTTCCTAACTGCCTCTATAACGGGTTGATACGTATATTAATTACAGCTTTTAGTTCGCTACAAGATGTACCTAATGTTAAAGTTCAAAGAACCAACTTTATGACGAGCTAAACGACTCACAGACCCCACCAAACCAGAATCTATTATCGCATTTTAAACAGCGAAACCAGCAAACAACAAAAGGACAAATAACCCAAAACTTCACCCAGTGCAACTAGTGTCAATACCACTCGAACAAAAACCTCTCTAACTCCACACTAAACATTACACTCATCCAAAGACATTCCACGGTCAGAACCACAAAGCACACAATTCTGACTACCCCACTTCCCTAGCACTAGGATTAGGATTCCGCAGCAAAGCTAGGCGAACCATCAAACAAATAACCCTTAAACGTCTCGCGGGAAATCTCCCCGGGTCCCGTACACCGCAGCGAATTTAATCTGTTACGTTTAGACAAAACTTTAGAACATTCTTGTTGTACAATGGTTCATAGAAGTGAAGTGGGTAGGTAGGTCTTACTATTGTTGTGGTAAATGATGTATGGATAGGATGGATTTTGCAGTGTTATTACTGCTATTGTAAATACAAAATATTTGAGTTTATCAAGATAAACAGGACTGAATACGAGGATAATAATATTTTACAACTTGAATTCTTAGTATGAAAATAGTATTTTAAACTTTTGCTCAGAAATAACCGTTAGGCAAAACCGGCATGTCCTAGAACCAAAAATTCGAAGACATGTGACATCCACCAACCCGCACTGAGCCCGCGTGGTGGATTATGGCCCACTCCCTCTCTCAGAGAGGAGGCCTGTGTCCCAGCAGTGAGAACATTTATAGGCTGATGATGATTAACCGTTAGGACTTTATTTTTCGTGGTAATCATCAAATGAGTCCGCCCGGGCAGGGCGGGAGGGGACTGTCAGACTTGTACTGACTAAAAAATCCACGGTGTCCTTCGGTAGCCCTTTGTGTACCGGAGTCGCGGTATACGTATGTCCCGTGACTGTGTACCGGAGTCGCGGTATACGTATGACCGTTAGGCCTTAGGGGTGACACTTTTTTGCTAAATTAAGGAGTTTTTTAGCCTATACCGTCCCGTTGCTTGGCAAAAGCCATCTTCTATTCCTTCTAGAAGCTAACTAATCAACCTGGATGAGTACCGCAGTGATGACCAGAGAAGAGAATAATCTTTATTACAACATCGTTATTTAAACAATTGTGGTCCTTCATCTGCTAAAAGACAACTACGCTATATTTCTTTATAGTATAGAAAAAACTTTTTCAAAAAAAGTTTTTATTATACCCTTTTTAGTTTATTTATTACATATTCAACCCAAATTCTTGTAAAATACAAAATTTTCTTACATATGCACTAATCTTGTAATCCGTCACAACATAAAAAAATCCATATCTCTAAAACTACAGAACCGATTTTGATGAAATTTGCAGTGTACCCTAAGTTGAATACCTAGTACAACAAAAAAAGAATTACTTAAATCGAACTTATAGTTCCGGAGATATGCGTGCACAAACATAAAAACATACATACATACATATACTTATGAAATTTGGCACATTTGTTCAGACGCTGATATAGACTAACATATATGAAAACTGGGCAGTTCTGATAATACGAGTATTACATACATACGGGTCGAATTGATAACCTCCTTTTTTTTGAAGTCGGTAAAAACAAACAAGCAGTTGAAAATCACTACACCTAAATAAAATAAAAATCTAACTTCAAATCAAGTACGTCTGTACTAAACTCAGCTCAACTTCAAATAAAAACACAGTACACACCAATAACAATTGATACAGCTCGTTTAAAAGCCAACCCTTTTTCAAACCCGTTCAAAGCAGATTTCTCCATCCTTATGTCACGTACTTCCTTAACAACGAAATAAAATGATATATGCCTCCCTTACAAGTATGTAATATATAAATATAAACGTGTTATATATTAGCGAGTGCTCGAAATATCACGTAAAATATGAAGGCTGCATTAACAATTTAAAATATCCTTTTACGTCAACCATATTGCGGAGTGTCATCGTCGCAAGATACAAGATACCTTGTTATGTTTCTTAGTAAACGTTTTAGCGGATCATTTTATGGGGTTAAGATGGCGGCTTTGAATTTTTCATGTAATTAGGTGAGTAATTTGATTTTCAGAGAAACATAAATTGATCTTCTAGGATAAGAATCCCTTGCTGAAGTGGATCCATGGATGGTTGGCAATTGGTAATATTTTGAGGCCCTCTTTTTTGGAACAAGAAATCATCAAATAAGTCCTACCACTCAGGAAAGGACCATCAGACTTGTACTGAAAACCCACCTTTTTCATTCAATAAACCTTTGCGTCCCAGGGCTACGATAGCCTCAGAAGACATACTCTTAACCCCGATAAGCATTTAGCCTATCAAACCCCGTCAGTAATGCTGACCGCTACTTGAGGTGCGCGTGGAACATAAGGCGCCTTTGACTCGGGCCTAGTCCTTATCAGACGGCAAGCCACCCATGCACGGCTCCGCAGGTACACCGAAACCTGCGAGTTTCTTCACGATCAACTTAAAAATTCAAGCTGATCATGGTTTTCTTTCATAAATCTCAGTCTGTTATCACAATAGCCCGTGTTTTTACACGATAACTGGGTTGTGGAGGTCAGGTAGGTAAGTAATTATGACTTTTAAGTATTATAGCCATATTGTTTCTTTTTATAAATTAGTGTTAATGCTTTAATGAAGCTATTAACTACTTCTTAGACTTCAATATTAATAAAAAGGTCACGTTTAATTAAGTCGCCCTCACGCTCCATAGAGCTCTGACCTAAGCTATTTCAAAAGGTCTAGCAACTTAAGAAAGTTTGTAATTAATGTTAGTATGTACCTAGGTACTTACTAAGAAACCGTTGGAATATTAAAGAAATTATATGCTGAAGTGGCGGAAACTTATAAATAGAAAACACTTGGCTATACTCGCGGGTTTGCTTGCGTGGAATTCGGTAAATGTGTCACGAGATTATACGCCCGAAATGTAATTGCGTTATATAGCCATCATCATCATAATTTCATTAGAACATCTACTTAGGCCTCCCCTATAGATTTCCAACAGGACCAGTTGGAAGTGGCTTACATTCAGCGCGATCCTGTGGTCTTTATACTTAATTCATCATCATCATCATCATCTCAGCCATAGCACGTCCACTGCTGAACATAGGCTCTAGCTCTCTCCCCTTTAGATCTCCACATAATATACCGGTTGGAAGCGACCTGCATCCAGCGTCTTCTGGATTGCTTAATCTTTAAAATTCTGTGATAAGTTTCTATCTGTTTTCTTTCTCTTTCTATTCTACGAACCTTCTTGAGGACAGTTTTAAGTTCGAGGGAGAGGGAGAGGGAGAGGGAGGAGAACGTTTCTTGACGTTTCACTTGATTGACGTGGCTGACCATAGCCTAATAAGTACATAAAAAATATAATAAATAAATAATTATAATTGCATAAGTTGATAAAAAATGCTATGCAATAGCTTTACCGCGGCAGTCACCGAGTGCCACACGTATTTTTTTTATTTGTAAAAGCTGCATGATACATCCATTCGTCCATCCTTTAATCTTCCGCATTTCGAATACATAAATAAGTTCTTTGAAAAGTATGAAAAAATTAAAAATAAGGCAAACTTAGTCCTAAATCCCTGTGTCCCAGTAGTGGGAATATTAAGGCCTTTGTCAAACAGACAAGCGATAGCGAACCGAACCGAATCCTGTCATATAAAAAGCGAAAACGATCCGATAGTCTATGTGACAGGCTTCAATCAATTCCATACATTACAAACAAAAACGCTACGCCACGGATTCGGTTCGTCTGTCAGTTTGACAAAGATGACTACATGGAAGATGTTGGAAATTAGGGCACACAAAACCGTTGAAAACTAAACCCAAACTGCCCAAATGCAGATCTCCCTATATTACATAAACACCAATAAATAAGCAACTTGGCTTACACTATACGACAAAACAATCAATCTACGAGACAAAGAAATATAGCATAAACTATGGAAAGAACAAAAATTACATCGATATACGAAACGCAGGTAATACTTCAAGCAATTCCACTATTTGTCACTGCCGCCTCATAAATGTTTCATCACGGCCAAGCAGCCTCTCCCGGGGACGTTTTGTCTACCTCCACCTTTCTGCCTCCCCATCCAATCTTATTATCAACGTGACAAAGCTCAATTTTGATTACACTTATTGGAGATAACTTTTGGTATGGAAGATACCGTATCAAAGGATTTCGAGGTCTGCAGATCTGTTTTTTTTTTTATAAATTATGAATTATTGAATGAGAACAGACGTTTCTACGAATGAAATATGTACAATTTCTAATACTGCTTTGGACTATTGAGATACTGGCAGCAAGGTTTTTCGATTAGGAATTCTTTTCACAATCTATAATTCAAACCACAGCAATTTTCACAAGCAAAGTATTCCAATGTTGCCGCGGGAGACGCCCACGGCAACGAACGTCGCAAGACGATCACCGGCCACCGTAGGCGTGGGCATGCGGGCGGTGAGTTATGGGTGACTTGCCGCCCGATCATAGACCATGCCCGGGTCGAAGGCGCGTTGTGTTCCACGCGCGCCTCAAAGAGCTGTCAGCAATCTGACGGGGCCCCCTAAGAGGGCCAAAGCCTGCCGGGTCGCGGGACTGTCTCACCTGGTAACCGTGACCCTGGTACGTAAAGGGCTATTGAAGGATCACCGTGGATTTTAGTCAGTACAAGTCTGACAGTCCCTCCCGCCAAATCATCAAATGAGTCCTCCCGCCCAGAGTGGGGGCGGGAGGACTCATTTGATGATTTTACCACGCAAAAAAAAAAGTATTCCAATGTTTATTTATTGCAAATTATTTCCTAAAAATCGTTGTGTTACAAGGCAATGTACACAGTCCCTACGTACTTTCTAATATTATAAATGCAAAAGTTTGGATGGATTGATGTTTGTTACTAAATCATATCAAAACAGCTGAACAGATCTAGATAAAATTTGGTACAGAAATAGGTTGGAGTCTTTAATAACTCATAAGATATTTTAGAGTACCTTGTATCCTGATATGAACATGGCCGTGGCATAATTTTCAACATACACGCGAGTGAATTTCCCAGCTAAATGGACGACCTTAAGAGAGTATCCTGAGACAGACTTGATGCAGAAGGCAGACAACAGGGCGATGTCCTATAACCTGGGAAAGGCCTATTTCCAGCAATGGACTGTGATAAGCTGAGTTGATTGATTGATAGACTTTAACGTGACCTACAAACCTACTCAGTGTAAAGTTGACGATTGCAACCACTCATCCCACTTTACAACTAAAATGTTTTTATTTCAATACCCTCCTTTCAAATCTTCGTGCAATAAAATCTTATGAATACAAAAAAAACTGTTTCTCTCACAATTGTTAACATTTGTAAATAATTATATTATTAGAAACGTTTATTATTGTAACCGATTAATATTATCTATGTGTTAACATTTGTAAATAATTTTATTATTAGAAAAGTTTATTATTGTAACCGATTAATCATTCGATTAATATTATCTATGGTAATGATTTGTGGTTAGTCTTCAACTGTCCACGAACGATGGGCGAATCACTTTTTGCCCCAGCGCGGTGACGAGAAGAGCTCTGAGCGAACGGTTGACTCGTTTATCTATATTTCTGTGATTTATATTGAGTAGTAACAGTGTTAAAAACAATTTGTAATAAATCAGTAATAAACATTTGTATTGGTTATTATTTTAAAAGTTCAGAAGTGGGATAAATCGCGTCAACCGAACGGTCTAAGGTAAAATTGGTTGCAGAATTCAGGTGAGTCGTTTTAATACTTTTTCTTGCCTGATCAACGAGTAAACGTTGACCAGCCTATTATGTGACAATCGATTTTACTTATGCAAATTTTATGTGTAATTACTATTATCTTATAATTCGTTCGTTTGGTGTTATAAGTGCATTATAACGTGCTTTGCTGATTGCTATTGTGCAACCAACGTGTTTTACTACGAAGTGGTTTTAGAAGGTGCACTTTGTTAATTTTTGTTCAAGATTTATAATTTGCTCACGGATTTGTATTTAACCGCCTCATCTTACGGCAGTAGATAGGTACTTACTTACCGACGACCGATGCTGCTAGTACATGCAAGAATTATTGTAGGTACCCACAGTGTTTCTTTTCCATTGTAATAGTTGAAAAGTTTGGTTTATTAACTTTACATGGCAACAGTTTACTTGGTAGGCTTAATGCTAAGTAGGGTCGAGTAACTAACTACATTTTATTCTAATTCTGAACGTTTATTAGGTATTATAGTTTGGATATCTACCTACCATATTATGTAGTATGTAATAATGTTTTTTTTTTATGTTATTTTTTAAAACATTATTATTTAAAAACGAGTACCTCAACGAATATACGTAATTTAAGAAAAGCGAATTCTGCATTAATGACTAATACTGTTTACAGTGATCGAATATTGTCTTTCCTTTCCTTTTACCTATTACCCTCACTACCTTTTGACCTAAAATGGGTACACCCTCTCCTCCTAGGTCAAGATCGCGGTCTCGTAGTAGACGTAGAAAAGTATCTGAGCAAAGTACGGATTCTCGAATAGATAAAAATAGGCGTAGGTCTCGCAAACAAAGCCGCAAAACGAGAAAACGGCATAAGGGTCGAAGATACGATTCGAGTAGCTCCTCAACTACTTCTTCATCGAGCGGTAGTAACTCGTCTTCGACTAGATTTAAACGCCAAAAACGAAGTGAACGCATAAGTAACCATTCGGAAATATCTGTATTAGAGAAATTAGTAGTAGCTATTAACGATCGCAATAACACCGGGTCTCCTGGTGCATCTGGCCTCCATGCCTCTCAAAATGTAATAACGGAATTTGACCCTCAGGCTAAGACACAGACAATGAAAAACTGGTTGGCTAAAGTCAACGAATCGGCGCATGTGTATGGCTGGTCGGAAAGACAAACCATATTCTATGCTTTACCCAAGCTTTCCGGGCTTGCCAAACGGTGGTATGATGGTCTGACCAGCGTGAAGTATTCGTGGGTTGAGTGGCAATTAAAACTTATTGCCGCCTTTCCTTGTGAACACAATTATGGTGAACTTCTTTCGGAAATGTTGGCTAGACGGTCTAGGCGAAATGAATCCCTGGAAGAATATTACTATGATAAAATTATGTTAATAAATAGATGCGAACTTAAGGGTCAGCAGGCGGTAGACTGCCTTACTCATGGTATTTACGATAACAATATTCGGATGAACGTACAGGGTGCTAATTTTCATAATCCAGAAGACGTCTTAAAATACTTTCGGAATATATCTTCCAAATTAAATGACTTTTCAAAAAGATTTACGCCTAATGCGCGTGTTAGTGAGGATGCAAACTCAAATGTTACAAAAGCAACAAATTCACAGTCAAGACGCCAACCAAGATCCGAGGTCACTTGCTATAATTGTAAGGAACAAGGACACATAGTGTCACGTTGCTCAAAACCTATAATTAAGTGTAGAAAATGTCGCCAATACGGTCATGATGAGAAAAATTGTACGGATAAGATTTTAGGTACCGCCACTGACACGCGACAGACTACGGATGCTTCCGGCAATCAGACAAAGAATGTGCTTAGTATATCCCAGAATAGAAACGTGAGTGATAAATATTATAAACAAATAATTTTGAAAGATAGACCTATTAAAGCATTTATTGATTTGGGTAGTCATTGTACGCTACTAAGAAAAGACATTGGAGAGCAGTTAGGAATACCTATTGATAATAATAACTTACCTACACTAAATGGGTTTGGTCAAGGCAGCGTTATACCTAGTGGTCGCATTACAGTAAGAATTAAACTCGACGGTCTCGACGAGAATGTCGTTGTATATTTAGTTGAGCCTGACTTACTTGTAGCAGATGTTTTAATAGGACATTCACTTACTGAGTTACCGGGTGTTAGGGCTTACAAGTCAGACACATCTCTGTTTCTTTACAAAGAACCGTCGTCCAATAATAATAAAGTCACTTTATCGTGTTTGGAGGATAGTTCTATTTACGGTATATCTACTATTAAAGTACGCGTAGGTTCCGAAGTAACTGGACTGATCTACATCAATACCGAGTGTTGTATGAAGGTCGGTAGGGAATATCTCCTTTTACCTGGTGTATACACTATCAATAAAGGAGTAGGGTCTATTATTATAATTGGGCTTAGTTCGGAACCGTTCACCTTAACTTCAAACACATTAATAGCTAGGGTTCTTTATTTGACTGGCGATTTGCCACCAGTAACGAAACAAATCACTAATACCGATCCTAATAAAAGTAACGTATCGAATATTGAATTTGTGGAAAACTGTATCACTGTTGATCAAATTATTGTTGATGATGAATTAGATAAAGAAACTCTTATGAAATTATCTAAATTACTAAATTTGCGACGAGACTGTTTTTCGTTTTCTTTGGAAGAATTAGGTAAAACATCATTAGCCGAAATGCGCATTCAATTAAAGGATCATATTCCAGTAACTTATAGACCGTATCGTCTTTCATTATCTGAGCGCGATAAAGTTAAAACTATCGTGAATCAATTGCTCGATACCGGTATCATTCGGGAATCAACGTCAGAATATGCTAGTCCAATATTACTTGTAGCTAAGAAAAATGGCGATACTCGTTTGTGTGTGGACTATAGGGCGCTAAATCGGAAAACTTTAAAAGAAAAATTCCCGATGCCGTTAATAGATGACCAAATTGATAGTCTTTCGGGTCAGGTTTTCTTTAGTACTTTGGACCTAAAATCTGGGTATCATCAGGTACCCGTTTCAGAGGACTCAAAGCACCTCACAGCTTTCGTAACGCCCGACGGGCATTACGAATATAACCGTATGCCCTTTGGTCTGACTAATGCGCCAGCTGTTTTCCAAAGGCTTGTTTTGAATCTTTTGAATCGTCGTAAGATACCTGGCGTGTTAGCATATATGGATGACATTATAATTGCTTCCACTACCACTGATGAGGGACTGGAAAGACTAACTGCTGTTCTTGACCTCATCAAAGACGCCAATCTTACTTTGAACTTGAGTAAATGCCACTTCTTTAAAAAGACCATAGACTATTTGGGTTTTGAGATTTCGTCAGAGGGAGTTCGTCCCGGACTTAAGAAGATTATGGCAGTTAGCGCTTTCAAAACTCCTCGAAACGTCCACGAAGTACGGCAATTTATAGGACTAGCGAGTTTCTTTCGTCGGTTTGTTGCTGGATTTGCTACCATAGCAAGGCCATTGACCAGTCTTACGAAAGCCAACACCGCTTGGACGTGGGGAACTGAGCAGGAAAATGCTTTCACAACGTTAAAGACGATGTTGACTCAGAGGCCCATTCTCGCAATATATAACCCCAAGTACCAGACAGAGCTTCATACCGATGCGAGTTCGACTGGCTTGGGGGGTATTTTACTCCAACGGGCCGATGAGGGAAAGCCTCTACAAGCTGTAGCGTATTTTAGCCGACAGACGACAGCTGAGGAGCAACATTTCCACTCTTATGAGCTGGAGACCCTCGCTGTCGTCGCGTCACTTAATCGCTTTAGAGTATATCTTCTTGGAATTGAGTTCAAGGTCGTGACTGATTGCAACGCACTTCGAACGACATTGATAAAAAGGGACTTAATTCCGAGAATAGCTCGATGGTGGCTTGCTGTACAAGAGTACTCATTTACAATCGAATATAGACCAGGAGCTCGTTTAGCTCATGCAGACGCACTGAGTCGTAATCCCATAGGAGCCCCTGATGGCGAACAACTATCAGTGATGCTCTTAAGTGACGTACATTGGTTACAATCTGTGCAGATGAGTGACCCCCAGTTGTGTTATGTGAAAGCCATTTTAAATACAAACTCAGTCGAAGCGAAAGACGTTCGTACCGCATATGAGTTGAAAGAGGGCAAGATATTTAGGAAAATAGGGAGCGAATTGCGTTGGGCCGTACCTAAAGACGCTAGATGGAAAATTTGTCAATTATGCCATGATGACGCTGGCCATTTCTCATATGAGAAGACTATGGAAAAGGTAAAACGCGATTACTGGTTTCCTCGAATGACACAATTCGTCAAGAAGTATGTGAGAGCATGTATTCCATGCGCTTATTCTAAGCAATCTGGTGGTAAGAAACCAGGTTTCCTTCACCCGATTCCAAAACCGAACATTCCTTTCCATAGTCTTCACATAGACCACTTAGGACCCTTCGTGAAGAGCAAGAGAGGGAACACATACATATTAGGAATAATAGATAGTTTTACCAAGTTTATAATTCTTCGCGCTGTTAAGAATACAAAAAGTAAAACGTCTATTAACGTTTTGAAGGATGTGTTTTCTCTCTTTGGTACGCCTAAAATTTTAATCTCTGATAGGGGAACAAGTTTTACATCTAAAGAATTCCAAACATTTGTTAAGGAAAACGGCATAAAGCACACACTAAACGCTGTTGCCACGCCTAGGGCAAATGGCCAGATCGAAAGGTACAATAGGTCAATCCTATCTTCTTTAGTTGCGTTGTGTCACGATGACGATGATAGAAATTGGGACACTCACGTACCTAAGGTTCAATGGAGTCTAAATAATACCATAAATCAAAGTACGGGTAAATCACCTACTGAAATCATTTTTGGAAGACCAAGCGTTAATGTAACTGAAGGCCATTTACATGAGTTAAATGCAAATGACTCGATACCGAATGACACTCTCCAAAAAATTCGCGACGACGCTAGTGCTAAGATTAGGGAACAACAAGATGAAATGAAACACAGGTATGATAGGAAAAGATGTAATGCTAGGTCATATAAAGTGGGAGATTTGGTAATGGTCCAGAGAGTCACTAAGACCCCCGGTGAGAGTAACAAACTTGCACCCGCGTTTTGTGGCCCTTATAGAATAACTTCAATTTTTGATCATGACCGTTATGAAGTAAGTAGTGTAGAGGGTTATTCTAAGAAAAAATATACCAATATATTTTCTGTTGATAAGATCAAGCCATGGATCAGATTCGAAGAATCTGAGTCTGATACCGAATACGATGATAATGAGAACTAAAATTAGTAATTAGTAATAGTACTTATGTGTTGGTTAAATATTCATTTAATAAATAATCCTCCTTTTTCCTTTCCTTTACCATTTACTTCACGAATTCCCCACTGAGACAATGAGCGACCCTGAGGAGGCAGTCACATCTGGTGCGTGTGAGCATTTCTCAATTGCAAGCGGCGTGCTGTTCTGAGACCGTAGCTCCTTGTGTGGGCAAGCGGCGTGCTGTTTTGAGGCCGTAGCTCCTTGTGTGGGCAAGCGGCGTGCTGTTTTGAGGCCGTAACTCCTTGTGTGGGCAAGCGGCGTGCTGTTCCGAGACCGTAGCTCCTTGTGTGGGCAAGCGGCGTGCTGCTTTGAGGCCGTAGCCCCTTGTGTGGGCAAGCGGTGGGCAAATTTTACATTTGAAAGCCGTAGTTCCTTGTGTGGACGAGCGGCGTGCTGCTTTGAGGCCGTAGCTCCTTGTGTGGGCAAGCCGTGGGCAGTTTCGCAACCGTAAGACAGTTGCTCCTTGTGCGGGCAAGAGATGTATTACTTCAAGAATATAGCTCCTTGTGCGGGCAAACAATGTACAGTATTGAAGCTGTACCTCCTTGTGTGGGCACGTGGTCAACTTAGACTTGTCATCTTACAAATGTAGTACTTGTGTTATGAATGAAGGCCGTAGATCCCAGTGTGAGCAATTTGAGGGAAGTCTACGACGATGATGATGAAGCCTCTTGTGAAACAGTCACTATAATTCAAAATTGACTCTTTGACTGGGATGGAAGACCTAATTCATATCGGATATCGTGGATGGACCTGTGTAGAAAACGTAGTGAAGGCAACATTTTCACGGATTGTGGCAGTGGCGAAGCTCGGTTAACAACGAAAACGGAGCAGAAGTATCCTATATAAATCAAGATTTAATGAAAATTGCAGTTGAGGTGTTTAATGATATTATTAAGAGCAATGAGGCCATTACTCTAATGTAGGATGGCCGGACGTTAAGTAGAAACTAATTATTTCAATCTAATTGTAAAATCTATCTAATGCAAATAACTACCTTGATCATGTTAACTTACTGCCTCTTATATAAATTACTGTGGTATTTGAAAATAGTGATATCTGTAGATCTAGGCCATTCATAAAGTAGCGTGTTCTTTTAACATAAATTGTAAAATAATATTTTACAAAGAGAGAGATAGTCTCTGCTGTATTTTTTTTTCTTGTTTATTTTTGTGCCTGGGACAGACACTATTTCAGGATGGCCGACTGTTAACATTTGTAAATAATTATATTATTAGAAACGTTTATTATTGTAACCGATTAATATTATCTATGTGTTAACATTTGTAAATAATTTTATTATTAGAAAAGTTTATTATTGTAACCGATTAATCATTCGATTAATATTATCTATGGTAATGATTTGTGGTTAGTCTTCAACTGTCCACGAACGATGGGCGAATCACTTTTTGCCCCAGCGCGGTGACGAGAAGAGCTCTGAGCGAACGGTTGACTCGTTTATCTATATTTCTGTGATTTATATTGAGTAGTAACAGTGTTAAAAACAATTTGTAATAAATCAGTAATAAACATTTGTATTGGTTATTATTTTAAAACAATAATGCGCTGAACTTTAATATTCTTCTTCTGACACGGTTTTTACTGCTCACTTTTTACGTCAGAATGTATTACGGTTAAAATAGTTTGAAAAGAAGTAGTGAATACCTCCCCAGCTCCCAGTTCCCAGTTGAATGGTCTGACTGAACTATTCCTTAGAAAATGTAAAGTGAGGACTTGCTTTATGGAATATTTCTTATTTTTTATGGAAATAGTGATTAATGTTAGTATTCAATTTTTTTTTAATTACTTACTAGTGCATTTGATGTTTTTGATAGAATTATACTTGTCTTCAGTTATTGCAATCAAAGTGCACCGCTGATGTTACCGTGCCGTAGAAGCGACGATGTTTTGGAAAAACTACATTTCCAGATATACACCGTGTTCTTCACGTTATCCATAAACTTTAGCAAATACTTCTATGGCTTTTACAAATCAAATCCAGCAAAGGAAGTAGTACTTAAAAAGGCTTCGTTACAAAGATATTTGTAATTTCATTTAATGAAATTTAATTGAGCTATGCAGTGAGAAAGTATCTTAATTTGAAATCTATCAAATACTATTTGCATTTCATTTGTTTCAGCCCGCCAAATGTTATGAATGACGTTGCCAATTCGGATAAAGAGGCATGCATATCGGGTTATTTACGTCTAGGTATTTAGTTTGTATGAAAATTAACAAAAAATAAAAAATAAGAATTTATTAATGTGTCCATAATGAAAAATGCTTACTTCCGTGGTTTGAACATCTGGTCGAAGTTTATGTATATCGTCCGGAACACGGTGTATAGCTATACCAAAACATCGTCCTTTCTACGGTCGTAGACCAGGAATCTACATCCTCTTCATCTCTAAGTCCATTGAAAACTTGAGGTCCTCAAAGGGGCATTCCCCTTTCAGAACTTCAAGTTTAAATTCCCCTTATTCGGGGTAGGATAGAAGTAGCTAGAATATAATACTAACACAATGTAGTAGACTAGGAACATGATTCTGTACTCACCAGTGTTCTGTTAGCCTAGAATTAGTTGAATTCAAGGTCTTCGTTTATGTGGATTAGCACTATTTACTGTTCAATTGCCTCGGCTTTTAGATTTGTTTTAGAGAAAAAAAAAGAAAGAAAAAGTATTTATTCTGTTAATGAACTTGGTAAATCTAAGAGCGTCTTTCGGAAAATCCAGAGTAAACGGTATAATTAGTAGGTTAACTATCTTTTACCCACGACTTTGTCCTCCTTAAATATCAACTAAATTTCGTTTTATTATAATGTATTTTCCTAAAAAATCTAAAAAATAAACAGTTGGTTGATAGTTTGTTAAATAAAATTGTGAAAAATGTTTCATTCAAATAAACAGTCGTTAAAAAAATAATATTCGAAAAAAATACAAGGAACGATTTTCATTTGAAAACCGTTTGTAACGAAATCGTACGAATTTTCCGTCCGTGAAACAAGGGGGACATCATCCAAGAGCTGATGTTCTTATAAGGAAACTTAATTAACTTCACTATAAGCTAGTCATGAGCTTAATAACTAACCAGCTTTCCAACTGAATGCATAGACGCATGTACTAAGGTGTGGGTGCATCACAATGGTTCTGTCGTGTATTAGCATTCACAGAACCCAATGACGGAGGCGCCAAGACACGCGCTACAGAATCAATCAGTGGCTGACACACTACTGAACAATAAATAGGTTTGTATAATTATATATTATGTGTATGTTTAATTCAGGGAAGTAGCTATTATGGCAGGGTATTAATACCACCACGGTACGACGTAATCTGTGGCCTTTAAAAAGGTCAATTGCGTTGTGCGTAGTATTTATCATTATGCAAAATAAATAGATCCCAAAATCGTCAACATACGTTTACGCGCCTCTCACGACCGTCGTTTTTCATGGGGGTAGGCAGAAACTACATGACAATATCTGCTACGGTCTTTACATACGCCTTTAGCCTCTTGGGTTACGAGTATTATGCACCTGAGCATTCTGACTGACTGACAGACTCAACATGATCAAACTAACCTGTGCAAACTCTTTTCAAACATCACCACATCTTTATTAAGTACTCCGTAACGTTCTCGTACAAACCCATTCCAGTACACGTTCAACAAAATGAAAACGTTACTTTTAAATGTACAGTATTCTGAACATGAACTAAGATTTGAAAAGGAACCCATTTCTCAAATGCAAACTAACACTACGTGTGAAGTAAACCTGTGTTCCTTCACATATTTCCTCGTCAGCCTAAAAATCCGTCACCAATAAAGCTTGACTTCCACAAAATAACTTGGCTCATTTTTTAGCGGGAGCGATCGGCCTCTTTAGCGCGTATCCGAACGGAAAGCTCGTCGCGTCCCATCGCGTTCTGTCACTGTCGTTTCCGGACGTTCGTCAATATGTCTGCCGTCGCCATCTTGGCTAGGTGGGGCTTCCGGCCGATTTGGCGCGTATTTCACTTTTCACTGCGTCGCTTCCATTGGCCGGCAAGGGTAGATCGTTGTGTATTAATTGTGTTTGTTACGGTCTAATTGCCACCTTTTTGGTTGTATCTTTTCGCTGTTGCCCAATGGGACTTTTTCCTCCATATTACACAATCGCCAACCGCCATAGCGAATTGTGCCATTCTCTTTATTTTAAACACCCATTTACTATTAATTAAATTTTGATCATCTGGTAATTCACATACATTCCATGTGTTGTTATATTTTAGAGTCTGTAGTTCCTTCTTTATAGCTTCCTTCCATTGACAAGAGTCTGGACTTCTCATGGCTTCTTCATATGTGTTAGGCTCATTATCCTCTACAGAAACATTGTTACATTCGTAAAATTGAGTTGGCTTCCTTATACGGGTACCTCGCCTAAGAGTTTCTTTGTTATTACTTGATTCACTTACCGCATCACTCTCACTTGGCAAATCCAAGCTATCATCAGACTCAGCCAGTGGTGTATTACTGTCTTCTTGACAGCTAGCTTCTTGAGAGCTCAGGTCACTTCCTCTGCTTGGCTCATGTTCTTCTGTATCCTCACTAGTAGATGGCACGGGGAGTGGATTATTAAATTCACATTTAGTCTTCGCTGTCTTACACTGATTCTCTTCCAGAAATACAATATCTCTTCTTATCTCAACATCATTTTTGTGTTCAAAATATATTCTATAACCCTTTGTTGTTTCTCCATATCCCACCATTATTCCTTTTTCCCCTTTTGGGTCCCACTTACTCCTCTTTTCCTTAGGTATGTGAGTGTAAACAGGAGTTCCAAATATTTTCAGGTTAAGTATGTCATAAGACTTGTTTGACCACAATTCATATGGAGTTTTTCCCTCAATGCTGCTTTTACCAGTTCTATTTAGTACATAGGCTGCAGTACTAACCGCCTCAGCCCACAGCTTCTTAGGTAAATTCTTGGCACATAGCATTGTCCTTGCAGCTTCCACCAAGGTTCTGTTTTCCCGTTCAGCGTTACCATTCTGTTCCGGGGTATATGGAACAGTGCGTTGATGTATAATACCCTTTATCTGGAACATTTTACAAACTTCTTTATTTACAAACTCTGTTCCATTATCACTCCGAAAAACTTTGACACAATTTCCAGTTTCATTTTCTGCCTGTGCAATAAAATTTCTAATGCACTCCTTAACTTCGTATTTAGTTTTTATGAAGTACACCGCCCTGTACTTTGAATAATCATCCTTGAAGACAACAAAATATCTCGAACCTCCAACTGACACCTCCTCCATTGGTCCACATGTATCAGCATGAATTATTTGACAAGTTTTCTGACTTATGTTGTTACTTATAGGGTAAGGGAGACGATGGATTTTACCCTCCAAACAGTCTTCACACTTAGAATGGACCACTTGAGTTTTGTTTACATCAATATTGTTCTTCTTCAGCACATTTTTCACATAGTCCATGTTTTGATGTACTAACCTCTCATGCCATATATTTAAATCCGAGCATGTAACTTCTGCTGTGTTAACTGAGCATTCAGCATAATAACGTACGTCCATAACATACATATTACCACTTCGCGACGCTATTGCAATTAAACTCTTCTGTTTATTATAGAATTCACACACATTTTCTTTTGTGATCAAAACATAACCTTTACTCGTAATACAATTGACAGATAATAAATTCATTTTTAATTCTGGAACGAACAGAACATTATCTATGGTTGTATTTATCCATTCACTCCCATTCCATACTTCACCTGTCACCTGTCCGTAGCCATGTACGGCGATTTGCGTTCCGTTACCAACGGTTACATTTTTGTTTGTTATAATGGAATATGACGACAGAAGCTTTTTATCACAGCACATATGTTCACTTGCACCCGAGTCCACAATCCACTTGGTTTCTTGGGAACTTTTGACCATGGCACTTTCCACAACAAAAGCGTTACTTCCTTTATTATTATTCTTCCTAAAACGACACTGACTTTTGAAGTGCCCTGGTTTATTACAATAAAAACACCTTTGTTCCATTTGACTGTCTTTGTTGCCACGATAACCATGATGATTTGAACTTGCACTTGTAGAAGATCTACATTCACTTTGAAAATGTCCATTTTTATTACACTTGTAGCACTTTACAGACTTCTTGTCGAACGTCTTCTTAGCAACAAAGGCAGCTGATTGCGAACTTTCACCACCGCCTCTTTCTTTTATCCTTTCCTCTTCTATCAGTAACCTGGCGACCAAGTTATCGTAAGTCTGCTTATCATCTGGCGCGGACTCCCAGGCAGACACGAAATGTTTGAATTGCTCTGGTAGAGACATCAAAACCTTGGTTATGACCAACTTGTCAGACACATTTTCACCGAGTTGCTTTAGTTGATTTTGCAACTCTTGTATTTTTGATAAAAATACCGACATTTCCGAACCCTCTTCATATTTAAATTGAAAAAATCTTTGTTGCACTATGTGGATACTCGTCTCTGATTTTTGTTCGTAAACACTATTTAACTTTCGCCACATCTCCGCTGACGTCTCGCATGTAATAATATGCACCATGACATTTTCTGAAATCCTTGTTACCAACAAAGTTTGGGCTTTTGCATCTTGACTTCCCCAGCGGGTTCTTTCTGGGTCCTTTTCTGGTTTTACAATTGTACCGCTTACTATTTCGTATAAGCCTTGCCCTCTCAACAAAACCGTTGTCTGAAATTTCCAAATGTTCCAATTTTTGGAACCATCCAGTTTTATTCCTCCTTGCCCGTACACTATAGGCTCCATTATGCTGCTTTACTGTTTCTTTTCCTGCCTTATTCAATCCCTGAACAAGTAATTCCTTCCTGACGATTTTATATCCTCGACGATTTTTCCAAAAAACAACGCCGACTTGCACTTGTTTTTTTCTTTCTTTCTTTCGCCAGTTTTTTTCAGTAATCGCTTTTACTTCTTGCGTATATTTAACTGTCCAGCCTATTTATATGACTGGGCCCATAACCTGATGACTTTTGTAAAGAAATATACGCAATTACTATAACAATAGTTTTATTTGTACGGAGCAACACATTTTACAACTTCACAGTTTCCGCCATTAGAGTAGAGAGAGATAGCAACAACTACGTCACAATAGTTCTGTCTCTGTTTATTAGATTGCATTCCGTTCTACAAATTGCCACCTTTTTGGTTGTATCTTTGAAATCTTCCTTTTGGAGTTGTTGGAGTGGATGGACCCTTTTTATGATGGACTTAAAGGATTTTTGTTGTTATTTTGGTTTGGTGTACAAGGCAGAGGTGACGGAAACTGACACAAAGGATAGCCGCACAGTACTTGCTACCGGCGCGGCGCGTGTTTATAGCAATGGCCGTAAGAGCTACTTGAGTATGAAGTTCCGGCTTAGAGTCCCGGATCGGTCAAAATGTTTATGGGTTTTTTCATTAGAAATTCTTCAATAGCAGCCATAGAGTCCCGATTTGGGCCCCCTTTTATGGGACTTAGAAACATAACTGATGAAATGCGAGTTAACTATTAAATTAGGTAGAACACTTTCTAACCCCTTCAGGGATTACAGGCATGCAGGTATGTTTTAATATATTATGAGACCTAAATATTTCATAGCTAGAAATGCTATAATCAGCATCCATTTGTACATTAATTCATTACTCCGCCATAAATATGAAAATTCAAAATCCCCGTTGATACCTGACGTCAAATCAACGGCAAACAAAATATAAATCTTAGTTACAAAACTCATTTGGAAGCACGGTGCAAATTGAGCTCTAAATTGTGTGCAATAAGAGTTAATGTCGTTATAACGCGTAGAATAATTCGCAACAATGCTGAGTGATACGCCTTAACAAATGAATTATTTATTCAGTGAAGAAATTAACATATCAAGAGAATGCGAGGGACGTTGATGTACGAAGGATTTTCTTCGAGTACCCGTAATACAGAAGGTTAAAAGAAAAGATTATAACTACATACATAACAATGATGCCTGTAATCCCCGAAAGGTAAGACAGAAGTGACCCACATTTAGCAAGATATGAGTATGTTTCAAGTCCCAAATAATGGGTCCCAAAAAATTGGGTGTTAAAACTCATGGTTATATCTATGACTATGTCGGGTCATTGGCATTACGCAATTTTTATTATTAATAATGATAAAATATACAACATTTTCATTGTCTGAATTTGTAGTTTTTAACCAACAACGCGATCATTTTTAGGGTTCCGTAGCCAAATGGCAAAAACGGAACCCTTATAGATTCGTCATGTCTGTCTGTCTGTCTGTCCGTGTATGTCACAGCCACTTTTTGTCGAAAGTATAAGAGCTATCCTGTTGAAACTTGGTAGAAAGATGTATTATGTGAACCGCATTAGGATTTTCACACAAAAATCAAAACAAAACAAATTTTGGGGGTGCCCCCCATACTTAGAATTGAAACTCAAAAAAAAAATTTTTCACCAAACCCATACGTGTGGGGTATCTATGAATAGGTCTTTAAAAATGATATTGAGGTTACTAACATCATTTTTTTCTAAATTGAACAGTTTGCGCGAGAGACACTTCCAAAGTGGTAAAAAGTGTGTCCCCCCCCCCCGTAACTTCTAAAATAAGAGAATGATAAAACTAAAAAAAATATATAATGTAGACCTCAACCAAAACTACCAACGAAAATTGGTTTGGATGAGATACAGTTAGCAGTTTTTGAGATATAGTACATTTTCAAAAACCGCAAATATAACTTTGCCATTCATACAAATACTATGAAAAACAAAGTTATTTTTATTGTTTGTGTATATTACTTACTAATCTCAATATAATTATATCTCTAATCTATGCTTGCTGCTACGGAACCCTTCATGGGCGAGTCCAACTCGCACTTGGCCGGTTTTTTCAGAATCACCACTTCAACTTTAGCGCAAAATAGTTTCAACCATTCTGAAGGGAAAAAACGCATCCTTATTTTCAGAATCCCCTTTTCATGTTTACGTCTAACAAAAACACACGCTATTAATAATACTTTAGCCCCACAATAAGAAAAGGACCTAATGACCTTATCAGTGCTGACCTCTACAAAGGTCAAGTACACTACGTCATAGTATGCGTGACCTTCTCGTGTGTAGAGATGCAGTAATATGGAAGAAGCTGTTAGAGCGTCATAATGTGTGTGACGTCATTTTATGTAGTACAACCGTCATATACGACCTTGAACTTTTTCTGATAAAATGTTAAAGGGAACTCGGGATAATTGATGGAAGGCTAATCGAAGTAATTTTATTTTTGCAGACGATTATTATCTATGTGTTGCCTAACTTTTTTGAAGACAGCGGACATTTTTCGTGATAGTTTTGAAATCGGTTTTCGTTGTGATGTTATTATCGCACAAGAAAATTGAATACGTCGCATTTTGCACACGACTTATACATTAACATAGAGCAATAGCAATTTCATAAAAATCAGATATTTCCTTTTGTTCCCAAAATTTGTAGCAACACTATCGAATAGTGTAATAACACAAGGTGTGATTTTTTTTCAGAATCAGCTGGTTCGATTCCTGGACAAGATTATTATTTTTTCTAAAATCTAATGATGTAGTTTTAGTTTTCGTCAAAATTGGCCTCGAGACTCCTTTCAATGTTTTTCGATATTCCTCATAGTTTCAGATATAGCCATCCACGCCCAGCGCCCTGTTGAAAAATTCATCCTGTATTAATCGTTGGAATACAACATGGTACCATATCAGACCTAGAATTAATGAGTTGACTAGTAATATGAAAATACATTTAAGCAACCAATTATAGACCTTATACTCTCAATAACTCTTTTTTGAAGTCTATTCTAATACAATTGGTCCTAATCCACTTTAAACACTTCAAAAAATCTTCACTTCAAACTGAAACAATTCAACCAAGGCACACACCACATCCATACTTTCCCACTCTTTGTCCCAGACATGGGCGTCGCTAATCCCACCGCTGAGGCGCGGTTTTACTAAATTGAAATTTGCTGTTGTCAGTAC
Source organism: Agrotis exclamationis (assembly GCA_950005045.1). NCBI lineage: Eukaryota > Metazoa > Arthropoda > Insecta > Lepidoptera > Noctuidae > Agrotis > Agrotis exclamationis. Next base: position 21,509,744 of record OX465433.1, on the reverse strand, counting down.
ACTCGTACCGTTTAGTATTTATATCTTCCGGTTTGTTTCAATGCTTTGTTTGCGCACGTTACTTCCGAAGAGTTTGTATGTACTCCGTGAAGGTTTGTTCAACTTAATGTTCTGCGGTTTGAAATGGTCTACCTTTGAATAAATGAGAACATACTTGTGAGTGAGAAGTTTTGTTGTTGTGTGATGATCTTAGCTTTTATTTATTTTATTTTTAATTAGCACTAGGCACCGGATGCACAAGGACGTATTTTGAAAGTGAAAGGATTAAAAAAAAAAAACAGTTTTTATGGTGGTTTAATGAAACGAATATTCCCCAGGGCGGGGCGGGAGGGACTGTCAGATTTGTACTGACTAAAATCCACAGTGTTCCTGCAATAGCCCTTTACGTTCCAGGGCACAGTTACCTGATGAGACATTTGGCCCTCTAAAGGGCCTCGTAAGAAAAAAAAAAACAGTTAAGCTGTAGTTTGTATCTATTGCTTAAAATACAAACATCAAACATTTTCGCAGCATTTTCCATAATTAGTTTTGGATGGGTGACCATTCTTTATACAAGTTTCCTTTAAGTAAGTAAACACGTTAAGCCGTTTAATGCAGGCTGTAACTAGTACATTTTGACAGCAATAACAGGTAATAATTGGCCCGAAAATCTGACAACTATTCTAACGTATCGTGTAGGGTCAGCGGTGGTCAGTCGCTGCGTGTTTAATAGTGGTGTACAGCTGCATGCTCACTAACATATTTGGAAAAAGGCTACAGAGATAATGATTATAATATTTTGAAGAGGAAATAGCTATCATGGGTGACTGAATTCCTATTAATCCTCCTTTTCCTCAAGGAAAATATACCATTCAATACGCTTCAGGAAGTGAAGGTCAAAACGACAATATCTGAATCAGTAAATTGATACGCCATCAAAATACCATGTCGTACACACGACTACACATCAAGCCGTACATAACCAGATTGTCTTGGACTCGCTTTTTATGATCTTTCCGTACAACGAACTTTCAGGTTACATTGGTTTTGCATAGCTTGATGTGTAGCCGTGAGTACATACCATTTTGAGGCGTAATTCAGGCAAAAATCCTCAATATTGTGCGACAAATTTCAACTCAAAATATAAATAATCCGAGCTCCAGAGTTGCGGGACTGTCTCATCAGGTAACCGTCACCCTGGAACGTAAAAGGCTATTGAAGGATCACAGATGATTTTAGTCAGTACAAGTCTGACAGTCCCTTCCGCTCTGTCCGGGGCAGGAGGACTTTCTTGATGATTTTACCATAATAAAAAAAAAGAAAACCCAGCTCTCTTTGTTTACAACCTTCAATTACCGTATTGACATCATGCAATAATTATCTTATCTCAATAGACTTCCATACAATTACACATCACACACTACACCCTAACGAGACGCATGACAGGAATGCGCCAAGTTCTACATGATCGCCTCACAAAAGTTTAATCGACTGTCATCAAAAGTAATTACAACAAAGACAGTTTTCCTCTCCCTATCTATAAAGGGATATGGACCAAAAATATATGAACAAAATCAATGATTTGTATTAAAAAGTAGTAATTTTCAATCAAGAGACCGATTATTTCCACTATCCGTCACTAGGGGTTGGGCAGGGGCCGGGAAATTATTCTCATCCCCCTTAGGGGTCCATAATGACTTGGAATAGTGTAGGGTCCTTTATTATTAGTTTTTTTTTGTGTAAATCATTGCTACGTATGTGTTGATTTTCTTCGGGAAATGTGGTGGGGATTGGATTGGTTTTGTTGGTGGAAATTCGATAAAGTTATTTGTTTGATTTAATCAAACCTTTTCTACTTTAGAGTGCTGATAGAATACGGGATTTGACTCGACATGGTAAAGGAGTAATGTTTAGTGCATTGCTATGCAAATGATAACATTGTGAATTATTTTTGAATGAATACTTGTGTTTTTATCACTTAAGTGCTTTATTTAATTTTGGTCAAAGTATTGCCTTAATTTGTTGTTTTATATATTTATTGTTAATTTTTCTTTAATTGATGATTTACTTTACCTTATTTAGGTTCACTTTTTTAGGTTTCATTACGAATAATATAAAGGTACTCTTTTCAAACTTTTCTATAAAATCTTTAATTTCGATTAAAACAGAAATCAATCTGTTCATTCCACACAACAAGACTGATGACTTCTGATCCATTTTCAGTCCCATGCTTAATCCAAATCTCCATCTAAAACTATCCTACCTCCATTAAATCCACCATTTTTCATAGTTAACACATTCACCCTAACTTCATTCAAACACTTATTGCTTTACGATAAGGCACAATCAATGTTGGAACCTCACCCTTTTGTAGAAAATCTTATTTGAATTGCATTAGGGGTGAAAATTGACAAAATGTCGCGAACTTGGCGGGTGTGCTCCCGTGCATCAAAAATTAAAAGTTAAATCTGGACGTGAGGTGGTTTCCAAATGTTATAAGTAGATACTTTGAATTACATTACTGTGTACTTCTGGAGGCACTTCGTGGGTACGTATTGTTTGTAATGAGGCACGTGCTACTGTGATTTATAGGTAGGGGAAGGGTTGAAATGTCATTGCTTATGTTTAACAATAAGTTTTTTGATCTACCTTAACAATAACAGTAGCATATTTTCTTTTTAAAAGCAATGACACCTACTGAATATAATTTGTATATCATGAATTATGATGATTCATAACTGTATTATCATTGTTTCAATTTTTTTTTTGATTCAAATAAGATAAACGAATAGGTTTGAATCAATCAATCAAGTTCAGTAAAGTTACATCTGGTTTTCTACAACATAACAGAAATTCTAGGTAACATTTTTATACTTTGGTGTAATCACAGACAGTGACAAGCAGTCGGATTCTATGAAAAATGAGAAAGTTTTAATCTTCTTCAAAAACTTGACCAAAACAAGCAAAACCAGTTTCAAACACCACATACCTCCAACGATGCTACAGGAAAGCGAAAATACCCTTAATACCAAGCCACTTATTCTGACACCACCATACCACACCGGTAGGCACATAAAAGGGACAAAAATACATATTTGAAGGAGTTAGAGTGAAACAAAAACAAATGACGCAAACCCAATTGACTTGGGTTCCAAAAAAGTCGTATAAAAAGCCAATGGCCGCAGCTCGGCTGGGAATCAAACCCCATTGTGCCACAGTGAGAAATTTTACACCCCATACATTTACATTTATATGAAGACGCTTTGAAAGCAGTTTCAAATTGTTTTTAGAATTTTCTTGTGAGTTTTTTGGTCGCGGAGATTTGTATTTTTGAATTGGTGAGTGCATTATGTGCTTGAGAAAAAAGACGATTAAGAAAGAAGATAGTCAATATTTGGATGGGGCATGGTGAAATGAAAGTGTGCTTTCAAGGATTACAAGTGAAATGGAATATTTAGATGTTGTAGTCACCGTATTACGTTACTAATAAGTAAATTGATAAAATAATTCAGAAGCATTGTATCGTCATCCTAATTCGTTCAAATGCTACCAGCACTGCTGTTACTCAGCCAATGGCTATGTGTCGCGTGACTTTAGACTGTCTCGCGATCCATAGGTAACACGATAACCGTGAACCTGGAACGTAAAGGACACTTGAAGGAACATAGCGAATTTTATTCAGTTCGAGTCCAACAGTCCCTTCCCACCCAGGGCGGGAGGACTCATTTAATTATGACTAGTAAAAGAAACAAACATTTTAATAACCGGACAGTAACTCCAGTCACATTTCCTAATTCCACTTCACCCAGATTAAAATAATGTCGAAACAAACACGAGATTGTTGTAATCGTCGCGTGTCACAAAATATAACGCAACCAATTCAACGCTTTTGCATAAATAATGTAATACGTACAATTTTCGGCGAATTGCCGGAGCAGCCGTCTTTGATTTAATTTATTCAAATTACCCGCGGTACGGACCAACATTATAATTTAGTTGGATTATATACGTTTTTTATTACATAATGTATGGAGTTTGATTTTAATGATTGGCGACACGATTTGTTTCGATTTTGTTTTGCTTTCGTTTACCGGCCGGACGGTCAGAAAGTTGTGCGTCATTTGCTACTCTGTTAATATTTTTTTAGATCTACTTAGGTAATTAAAAATCATTGCATTCCCAATGCTGGGACCATAAACTCCTCGACTCTTCTAGACTCCGCATACAAGCAATGTATGCGTGCCACACACCAATGTGTATTTTTACTTACTTGATGTTCATTGTTGATCCCCACAGTGTTGACCAGACATTAAGCTACGGTGACGCTAACAGTTTCTAGAAATCTACTTTGGATTTTAGCTTGACTTGAAAATAAATACCTATTTGATAGAAGAATAGTTCTATGTAAATAGCACAAAAAGAACTTAAGTGTTGGCAAATGCACTGACGTACGCGCGTATCTTGCAGAGGAGGTTATCTGGAGGTATGGAGTGGGCCATAATCCACCGATTTATTTATTTATTTTACTATTTATGTACACACAAAATACAACACAGGATAACTAAAAACATAGAACTCAGTACAAGGGTACTGCTTATTTCTATATAGAAATTTCTGCCAGCAGACCCGCGAGAGGAGAAAAGAAAAAGAAATGTAGACTATAGTGTGTGAGAGGAGGAATAAAAACCGTCAAAAACCGATGTCTAATGATGAACAATGTCGATTCTACGTTATAGGAAATTGATTGAAAATGCCAGTCTCTCTGTTCCCCGATCTCTTCAAGATTCGAGATCGAATCAGTTTCTTTTGTGAAAGCGTACTCCATGCTAGGGCTTAGGCGTCACTTCCGCTTATGTCTTAAAAAGCTAACAAAGTTTTAAGGGCAGAATCTCTTACTGTCCAAGATTAAGTGCTAATTAATCCCAAAACATGAAACTAAGTCCACTCAAAGAAGATAATTAGAACACTGTTAATGTTAATCAAGTTTTTAACATTAACAGTAGAAAATATCTAGGCAGAGAGCTTTCTCAGAACTGCTCATAAGACTGGCTACAATATTTACTATTCTCTGTTTCCTTAATGCAGACTAGATTAGATTTTTCTTTCTAGAATAAACTAGGTCTGAGCAAGATAACTTTATGATTGTTTACCATTTTTCTTTCAGTTATGTCTACTGTGGAATTGCCTCGCGTCTAGTTAATATCTAAGCCGCTGTAGCTGTTTTTTATGACTTCCCTGAAGCTAGACTAGTGGTTGAAAAATGTAACGACAGTGTGGGTCTGCATCTGGTTCGTTTTTCGGGTGGGGCAATTTTAAAAAAAGGTCATTGGGCATTTTTGACCCGATAAGGGACCATTTTTGAATGTTGTTTTATTTTGAAGCGATAGAATTAACATTCCATGAAATGAATTAATTTTGATTCACGTGTATGGGAGAAAAACAGATGTGATTAAACGCAAAAGTATTTGTATGAGAAAATCCGTTTCTTTAGATTAATGCTAGTTCTTTCTTAAAAAAATCCATACTTTTGCGGAATGCAGCGATATATTCATGATCTTTGACAAACATGGACTACTTACTTTCGTTAGTGGTCGCGATAGGTAATGAGTCACAGGTCCGAACAAAATACCCGTTTACCTTTCATCAGCATTTATTTTTATACAAATACAGGCTGATGATGATGAACCCGTAGGACCACGTTTCGCTTCTTGGTAATTCTTATGTGTAGCCTAAAGACTCACGGCGAGGAGTCCCGACGAGAAGCCTCTCCGAGATTTCAAATAAAGTAAAAGACACGTAGAGAAACCTTTCACATTTACACTTCTCGGGGCTTCTCGAGGTTTCTCGTCTTGAGCCTGTATGGTACATAAAACATACATTAATATTTTAACCACTAACACATCTGCTGATTCTGCTTCTGCCCAAACAGCACTTCGGTCCCGGTGATAAATGTGGCGTCTCTTAGGCATGAAAGACAGCGCCCTTAGCGTAATATCTGAAATATTGCCGCCATGTTGCCGCGATGGCGACGTCATTATTTACGGATTCGTGACGTCACCGCGTAATTAGCTTTCGAATATTATGTTATTGGATGTTTTTAGGTTGGGGAGACTGTGGTTGTGTATTGGTTGAGTACACTTGTGGCAGTGGACATCTAATTAACAAACGTCAAATTTCGTTGAAGTTGTATTGTCAATGTCATTTATAATACAACATCATCATTACATTTGTAATCCCCAACGAGAGCATTGTACTTAATTGGAGGCATTACGTTTCACCAATTATTATTTTTAACAAAAGTTGAGTACCTATATTGTCGTCACCCTGGCCGCCTGGGACATATCCAGATTCCGAATAGCTGTTATCGATAAAATTCAAGAATTTATTTAATACATTTAGTACAGCTTAGAATGTCATTAATACTAAATTAAATTTTATTATCCTTTCATTCTGTCTCCTCACCATGCCTGGCAATGATCTTAACTCAATCAATGAAACACTTTAATCAGTACCTAAACATTCGATTATTTAGGAAATTGAAACGCCCAACAGAATGTCTGCGCTTGTCATGAATAGAAATACCGAAACTACTTCTTATCCTATAACATAAATGATGTCAGAGTATTTTCACTGTAGGTTAACACTTGTCGCATGTTGGAACGACCTTACCTTCAAGTAAATTCCCTACTTCCATCCACAAACACACTACCAACCATATAAACACATCCCTTGACCAACATAATTCTCTACCATCCAATAGCAAGCTTGAAAACCCTCCACAGGGTCCCGTAGCCCACAGGTTTCCAAACAAAGAACCCATTACGGACCGCCTAACGCCCGGCTTGTTCCAATCTGACGCTGAACAAAAACAGATATTAAAATAACACGCAGATGCTCAGACTCATAATTTTTGCAAACAAAAATGTCATCGGGCCGTGAGTTGGGAACCGCAGGTCACCATCCTAGTGAGGGGACCCGAATGTTATTGGATTACGGGAGTATCGATTTTTTTGGGCTCAATCCTCTCAAACTGCGTGCTTGTTTGACCAGATGAATTAATGTGGATGCGCCGAAAGGAGTGTTAGGATTGTAGCAGATGGTGTACTTTCTGTCTATCCCCATAGGAGAAAGGCGTGAGTTTATGCATACACCTTTTTGGAAATTAGCATACGTATTACGTAGGCACCCAATGAACGGAATTTTAGTAGGCAATTTAAGGAATATTTATATCATACTTTGTAATTGATAATTAAAATAAAAAAGACTATATCTCACTACTACTTCTACTTCCTTTACTTTGCTTCCTGTTTACATAAAAAGGTAATAAGTACTCGTATAATCAGTATAAGAAATAATTGCTACATTTCTGAAATTAAAGGGTAATTTCAGAAATGTAGCTATCTTTATAAAAAAAAATAGATATTGTTCAAAGACTTTGAATTGCTAAGTGCAACATTGATTTCCTCCTAGCATCAATCTAAAAGCGACCATCCAATCTCGCAAACCAACCACCACAATACATTTTCAGCAGTCGAATGCAAATCAAGACTTTTAAATTAAAAATAGATCGAGAAGAAACGAGCATTCAGATCGCATCGCTCAAAACTCGGGCTTTCCACCGCTTTCCATCGCTTGCAAGCGCTTACCTTTCCCAGCACTAGTTCCTATTGTTACGATTGTCGTTCGGACCTCTAGCGCCTTTGTCATACAACGTTCACTCATTGTTCAACCGACAACGTTACATCTACAGGCATTATGACCCCTATGACAATGGGAGAGAGGTGAGTTTTCATTGGAAAACGTTTCTCGGTCAGAAAACTCGAATGAAAATGAAGCGATTCGGACCGTTTGATGCATTCTGAAAGATTCGCGCTATTGTTGTGTTATATTAATTCTATGTTTTGATGTGGGTTGAGGTTTTGCGTTTCAAAGGAGGCATCTATTCATGTCACTTTGTTGAATGGAGTCCGACGATTTTTGCTGAAAAACCGATGTTAACGCACCGTTTTGGCAGCGTTTATGTTCAGAGAAGTCAGAATGTTAGCTTTCGAACTTGTGCGGTTTAATTCGGTTCACAGTTAATAAAATTAAAAACTGTACCCTGAACACGAGTTTTCACTCTTTTACATACTTTACAGCAACTTTTCAGTATTTACAGCGTTTCTTGTATGAAAAAATGGAACAGCGCCTCTGGTGTGCGAAGAAGGAACTAATTTTTTCCTTGAAAATTGTCAATTTGAAATTGTCAAAGTTCCAGTTTACTTTACGTCTCAAATACTGAAAACTCGTGCTCAGGCTGGTCTGTATTCTAATATACTAACCATATTATCTTGATTATGAACCTAATTATATTTATGAATGATAATTATTATTTTATGGCACTTTCGTAACCAAGACATTTTTTTTGAGACATAGGCGTTTGGCTTACCCAATTTGAATGAAAAAAGACTTGCACGGGTTGCGCGACTGTCAAAACCGTGACACTGGAACATAAAGGGCAATTAAAGGAACACAGTGGATTTTAGTCAGTATGAGTCTGACAGTCCCTTTCGTTCCAACCACGGGAAAGCATTTGATGATTTTACCAACCTAAAAAAATAAATAAAGGAGAGTGCACAACAGACATTTTCAACACAAGTCATCTTTGATCCACTATAAAAAGCGCTAAAGCATTAGCACGTTGTAATACGGGACAAGCTCAAACAGCGTTTAGTTCGCGTCCTTGTCCCGTTCAATGAGAAATTCCTGCGATACCTCGCGCTCGACATTTTGCGAAGGTGAGGTAAAAATACGTCCTGACGATTAACGGCACAAGTGATCAAATGTTAGCGGAGAGTATACTTAGGATAGTTTCTGTTTTTTTTTACGTGGTAAAATCATCCAATGAGTCCTCCCACCCAGGTCAGGACGGGAGGGACTGTCAGACTTGTACTGGCTAAAATCCACGGTGTCCTTCAATCGCCCTTTACGTTCCGGGGCCACGGTTACCTGATAAGACACTTCCGCGACCCCGACATGGTAGTTTATGTTACTACTGTAAAAGGGATAAAGGTTTCTTTAGGTCAAAAGACTATCTAGAAATAATTTCAAGGATAGTCAGGTTTTCAAGTTTTTATAAAAGATCTACGAAACGCGGGATAAAGACAATTGGATTCCTTAAAACATAATTTGAATAAGTATTGCTAACGAAGGTGAACAGACGATCTGATGAAGACAGGATCGCCCTGGATGCAAGTCGCTTAACAAACGGTCTTATTGGAAATAGAAGTATATAGGGGGAGGAAATATACATAAAGGCCTATGTTCAGCAGTGGATATCCTTCAGCTGATGTTATGATGATGTCAACGACTTGACGGTGAACACTGTGTTAGGTGATTTCTATTACCTTATAACAGTCGATGAAATAGAAAATAGGGTAAAGTATCGGTTATTTTAACACACACTTAACATAATAATTTCCGTAATAAATATTTTTTTCTGCAAAAATTAATATTGTCGTGCGAATCACAAGAGAGGAAATCGTTTCGATCATCTAATAGAATGTGACATGTGAATGTATCATCTGATAGTGTGTGCAGTAGTGGTGACCCAGTGGTATCTGTCCCGACTTACTATTTGTAGGTCGTGTGTTCGAACCCCGCCAAGCGCATTACTTTGTGTAATTTATTTCATCACCACTGCTCTCAAAACGGTGAAGGAAAACATCGTGAGGAAACCGGCATGTCCTAGAACTAAAATACCTAAGACATGTAACATCTACCAATCCGCACTGGGCCCGCGTGGTGGATTATGGCCCACTCCCTCTCACAGAGAGGAGGCCTGTGTCCCAGCAGTGGGAACATTATAGGCTGATGATGATAGAATCACATCGCAGTCTTAGTCTTATCACTGTAACTGCTATAATCGCTCCCTTTTATAACTAGAGCCCCGCTAGTTAAATTATCTGGTTTTCGCCGTTGAATTATTGAAATAATCCGTCTGTATGAAGCCGCGTAATGACGGCTCATAAATATTGCTAATAAGGAACATTTTGTACCGCTAACCGAACAATTTCATTTTATTTAATACGCTTTTGTTTCGGTGTTATTGCGGTGTACCACAGAATGTATTGTTTTATATGTCCGCTGATTATCATATTAATAACGGCCAGTATATTTATAAGCACAAACATGTATTAAACTTTTTTTTTTCGAAAAGTACAAAACTGTCACTTTCTACTGACCCTTTTTTATTACAATTTTGATCTATTTAGCAGACTGAACGGTCGGGGCAACGGCTCAGCGATCGACTGCTGCGCACAGTGAGTCGTGGGTTCAATCCCCGCACGGAACAATTAATATTAGTAGGACCTACAAGTTGTTGTTCCAGGTCTGAATGTTTTGTTTCGGTGGTGGATGCCCACGGCGACGGACGTCGCAAGACGACCTCCGGCCACCGTAGGCGCGGGCATGCGGGCGGCGAGTAAAGGGCAACTCGCTGTCCAACCATGGACCATGCCCGGGTCGACGGCGCGTTGTTCCACGCGCGCCTCAAAGAGCGTCAGCAAGATGAAGGGGCCCCCCTCTAGAGGGCCAAAACCTGCCGGGGTCGCGGGACTTATATCACTACCGTGACCTTGGAACGTAAAGGGCTATTGAAGGACACCGTGGATTTTAGTCAGTACAAGTCTGACAGTCCCTCCCGCCCTGCCCTGGGTAGGAGGACTCATTAATTGATGATTTTACCACGATAAAAAAAAAAGGTCTGGGTGTTTGTGTATGTGAGTTTCTATGTTTGTAAACGCATCCACGATACACGAGAAATACCTGGTGTGGAACAACGTGTTCAAAAAAAGGAAATATAAGAAAGAAAGAAAAAGCTATGACCTGTTTAATGACTGAATGTTCGTACGAGCGTAAAACAACATACGATTGGAGAAAATCATTAAAAGTTCCTACATGTATACATATTAGAACTCGTGACTTTACTTCTTTTGTTAGGGAGCTAAAGCCTCTTTGGAAGACATGTGATTTCAGATCAACAAACTTATTCATTCGTTACGTTTGAGCTATGTCACTTAACACACGTACAACTTGTATTAAAGGTTTCTTCGTAAAGTGAAATTTCAACAAACAAAATTTCAATACTGTGTGTGTTGTTTTTTTGAAACTCGATAACCTAAATGATGAGATACAAAACAGTAGAGGGTGTTACTGGACGGGAATAACCCTGTCAAATAAGTTTTCGAATAGGTGAACAAAGTAAAGCAACCCTTGCCTAAGTCTATCTCTAGATGCTGACCAATTGACCATACTTATTATTGGAATCAAATATACTCGTAGCAGCTCTCAATTTAGGACACATTTTATGATAGTAGTAATTTTTACCCGTGGGGCTAGGCAACTGGGCTTCTCCCAGTTGTAATGACCCTTTGTGCCTATTGGCCTTGTTTTGTTCTGTCTCCTGCTTGACATGGAGGGAAGTGGAAACATATTTTTCCTACTCCACTATTCTTTTCTGATTAATTTTGTTGCAGTATCCAAGACAGGTAAATTCATTCTCCGGGACACGTCGAGCTTCATTATCTCGGCGCTTTTCTGGTGGTTGCCACTGTTGATTGTGGCTTTCAGGAGTTGCAGTGGTTCAGTGGTGGTTTGGTACAAGTGTGGTGGGGGTGTCCCAATAAAAAAAAGATGGGTGACCAACGCTTATTACCAAGGTGACAATTTGTATGACTACTGTAAGACTAGCTCGTTTTTTAAAAGTCAGTTTTGTTCGCAAACATCAATCCTTTTTACGAAAGTATTTCCCGAGAACATCTAAGCGTGAAAAGACGTGAGCCATTCGATTTTAAAACTATGGCGGAAGCGGTTAACTGCGGACGAAGTTTTAATAGAATCTCTATCAAACCATTTCCTTACAAGTTTCACACAAATCAATCTTAACTACTCGTTGTTTTCAGCGGGGATATCGGGAAAAAGACTAAAGTTAAATTCATTCATTTGACAATTCATTCATGATGAGGAATAACGTAATGAAAACTTGTCTTGGTCATTCAAAACTTTGATTTGAATAAATCTTTTTTCTTTAACATATACCAATGCGTTTATAAAAAAAAGGTTTTAGAATAATCATCATCATCATCATCATCATCAGCCGGAAGACGTCCACTGCTGAACATAGGCCTCCCCCTTAGACCACCACGCCGAACGACAATTCGCCACTTGCATCCATCGGTTGCCCGCGACCCTCACGATGTCATCGGTCCACTTAGTGGGAGGCCTGCCTACGCTGCGTCTTCCGGTCCGTGGTCGCCACTCGAGAACTTTTCTTCCCCATCGGTTGTCAGTTCTACGAGCGATGTGGCCTGCCCATTGCCACTTCAACTTGCAAATTTTATGAGCTATGTCGGTGACTGTGGTTCTTCGCCGAATATCCATGTTCCGGATTAGAATAATCAAAACGCATTAATTAAAATAAACTGTATTATATGTATAAATTAGTGTCAGACATGCATAAGTTGGTTCCCCAAAACCTATGCTACATAACTCTCCTCACGAAAGCGATAGGCGGCGACCTCTCGCTGAGGTGGACCGCGTAACTTTTGATCATGTCAAATTGACTAAAACAGAGAGGTTTGGAAGGTTTTTTATAATAATAATATGCCACAACTATCACACAACGCCATCTAGTTCCAAGCTAAGCAGAGCTTGTGTTATGGGTACTAGATAACTGATAAACATACTTATATATTTCTAAATACATAAATATTATAGATAAATTACACCCAGACACAGAACAAATGATCGTACTCATCACACAAACATTTGTCCTAGGTGGAAATCGATCCTACGACCTCCGGCATAGCAGTCAGGGTCACTAACAACTAGACCAACAGGCCTATCAAAACAGTCCTGCCTGGTTTGGAAAGTTAAAGTTTAGACACAGTAAAGGCTACTAAAAAAGGAGATCTCTATGAACCCATTATTATGGACTACACAACGTATTTCTCAATAAAACAAAGATCTTCATATGAAATCTGTTAGGGCTCTGCAATCGAGCATACAATTCGTTTAGCGGCTGTTAAGCTCTTTCCTGACTGATTGGCCGCGGGGATGTGTACCTACTGAGCTGATTGTTAAACGAGAATATTTTTGGAACAGTAGGATTCTGTGTGCTGGAGGTTTTTGTGATTTATTGGGATTTATTGTGCGTTCTAGGGTCACAGCTTGTACACTTTTCTATTCTAAGACATTTTTTTTCTACCTCTTGGAAATATCATTTGCTTTTAAGGGCAAATCGCCCTATGCAAAAACAGTTCTATCACAATATGATAGCACTGTATTTTGAGTGCAACGCAATAACCTCGTTGAACTATTTCTCAAATTATTCAGATTGAGAAAGTGTTGTTTTGAATAACATTGTAGTTTCACAAATAAAACATCTGATCACAATTGGTCTAATTGCAATCTGTTACGAACAGCTAATCACCACACTTTAATCCGACTCGAACAAGAAGCTACTCCACTAACGTAAGACATTTATTTATCTGTCCTCCATTTCCTCGAAACAGCAGACATCCTTTCATTACAGAAATTCAATCACGTTAACAACAAAACATCGAACGCGATGATCATCGGTCCAATAGCATTGTTTATTGGGGTGCCCATGATTTATGGTCTTCCGCAGGACATGTCCTTGCCAACGATGGCGCAAATTGTCCCGGCATTTGTCCCGGCCTTAGTAAATGTGTGGTGATAATTCACGGCGACCACTCAGTGTGTTAATGTCGTGAAAAGTCCCGGACAAAACGGGACAAATTCGTGTAGTGGGTAAATAAGGATGATATTATTTTGTCTGTTGGATGTGTACGTTAAATGCTGGGACAATATTTCTTCATGATACCTAAATGTCAGAGTAAATAACCTGCCTACGAGAGCGCTCTTATTAAATATTGATAAAGATCTTTTAGGAACACACAAAATGGAAAAATATGTGACCAAAAACTTAGGTACTTAAAAAGAATAACCAGAGCTAAACATACTCTGAAAGTGGTCGAAGTCGCAACTAAATAAAATGTACGTAAATCTTTTATCGCTTTGTAAAATTCATCATTGACAGCTATCAACTGTATCACCAACTTTTAGAATGCACCTTCTTGAGCAAAACCTTCTTATTAAAGAAAACCTTAAGACTACCTTCACAAACACCCCCTCCCCCCTACCTTTCTACCTTTCAAACGCCTTCACACTTACCATTTAAAAAGGCGTTGCACCGCACGTAATTCCGGTAAGTATAAAAATACACCTTCCACGACTCGTGTTAAACGAGCTATGGTGGGCTATAGTGGGCAACAGTGGGCTATAGTGGGCTACACTGGTCTATGGTGCATAGGTATCAACGCAAGGACTCTAGGAGAGCCCCTTCGCAACTGGGGTAAGGGCTTTCTACCTTACGGCAGTAGGGATGGGCGTTGTCGGTGGCGGTCTAGGAGAACGCAGGAATTACGCAGAGTGCACGAAGAAATGAGTATCAGTTATCAAAATTAATCCAAAGTCCGATTTACACGTCCATAAGTAATTAATTAAGAAGCAAATTCAACTTGCTAGGCCGTGTTCACACCTGGTTTTAACTTAATTATTGTGTAAATCGGCGTTTAGCAAAACAATGCCAAGGATTTTAGAATTCCTCTATAATTCTAAATATTGTATTTCATATAGACCTACTTTCAATGAACACATATGTACCATCAGAAACTAGAAATACAGTTCAGTTTTGTTGCACTCAGACGTTATTTACTCTTGAAGCTACAAACACGTAATCTTAAAGTAAAAGCAAATGTTTCTTTGTTCATCTTGATTTCATATTAGTTTTTTTTTTATATATTTAAAAACATTTTCACTATCGTTTCCACATTATTTCAGAAAATGCTGCAACCGATAATGTACTTTAATGTTACAATTAAATATTTCTGATTTTATTTGTTAACAAAATAACTAACAGTTTCGTTTCCTAGTCACTGTCACCATTTTTAATACCAGTACCAAATAACAAAAAAAAAAACTAGTTTATCGACACACCTGACCGCCCCAGCACTAGAACACATCAAAGTAATAGGTACAAGCATTTTGTGCTCGAAGCAAGTCGCGCCGCACCGCGCCACTAAATTACCCTCTCGCCTCATACTATACCTAGCTAACTGTACCTGGCACGAACAAATAATACTCTAATAGTGCTCCTATAAATACTACAACTGGAATTTGGAAAGTACATGAACGTTACATTACAGCCTGGAGGTGCTAGGTGGAAGTGTACACCCACATATTGCGAGTTATGTTTAGATGCCATGTAACTAAGGACGCAAATAGCTCCGGTTTAATACTCATTTCCGTTCATTCTTAGATTCTTATTTTTCATCGTCATCAAATGAGTCCCAGGGCAGATATTGTCAGACTCGTACTGACTAAAATCCACGGTGTCCTTCAATAGCGTTTTACGTTTCAGGGTCACGGTAATTCGGTAAGATATGTGACCCCAGCAGACTTTGGCCCTCTCAAGGGGGGCCCGGTCATTCCGCTGACACTCTTTGAGGCGCGCGTGGAACACAACGCGCCGTCAACGCGGGCATGGTCCATGGTCGGACAGCGAGTCACCCATTACTCGCCGCCCACATGCCCATCCATGATGGATCTTAGGATTAAAAATAGGTTGACTAAACGCCCCATCATTCTAGCACTCAAACTTACTGCTCGCGAGACGCGAGTGTGGCCGCTGTTGGTCTAACACATGGCCGAGGCCAAGAGCCAAGTTTTACCCTAATAGGAAACCCGATAAAATTTTACCGAATCTGAGTATTGAACCCGAGACTAATGCATTCTAAACAGTAACGCTTCCAAACACAAGACCAAATAAGTAGTTAAAATATATTTTGAGCCCTAACTGGAGCGGACTGTATTGATAAATAAAAACGACCCCTTTTCTTCAGTTGTCCTTTGAGTTCCAGGGCCGCGATAATCTTTTAAGACAGTCTCGAGAATAAAATATGATTTATTTTTGTTAGAACCCAGTTTTAAATTCCATTTTTTGTTCAGCTTAGTGGAACAGAGCCAAATGATTTAGTAAAAACGAGACCAAATCATTATTCCGTTCTTGTTTCGTGACAAAATGTCTTGTAATTATAATTAAAGACTGACTTGGGCATGCTAAAAATCAAGGCTTAATAAATTGAGTTTTATGAACAAAAGCAATGCTTCATATTGTACTCAACCCACGAATGAAATACCCAAAATTTTAAAAAGTTTATTATTTGTGGCCTCGTTTATTGAAATAGCTTAAAAAACATTAGTATTATGTACAACACATATCTTTAAGACCTAAAATTGTGCTCACTCTAGCGGTGCACTAAGTACTCGATGTGTTTCGCATTAAATGAGTGTTCGAGCCAGTTCGGTATCAGAGGTACGGCGCGGCGTCGTAGCAAACAACGGGCTCGTAGCACGCTCGTAGCTGTCTACGAAATGCTACGCCGTAGCCACGAAATTTTAATCCGACTTCTGTTTTGTGGTGTAGCTTTTAATGAGGCGCACATTACATGCGGAAATTACGAGGTATAAATATTATTTCTTAATTTTGTCCTCTCATATAACAAAAAGAGAGCGAAATATACTTGAAAAAAAGTAAAAACAGCCACAAGAACGGCCTTTCTAAAAATACTGATACGGAGACCGTAATTTTTAAATGTTTCATAAAACGCGACCCCTGTAATGAGAAACTTAATTTGTTCCCGTAATAAATATGAAAAGTCGGATTATGTCATTTTTATGTCAAAGGACACTCGTCTGTGGAGAGTTGACCTTGACTTGTGATTATATAAATGCTTCTGTGTTTTACGCGGTCGAGAATTACTTAACAGAATTTTATATCACATAACTGTTGCCTGCTTGCTACTGATGATGACTTACTGTTCTTTTAATCCAAGGTTATGATCACTTAATCTAATGCTCGCTTTACACGGCGCATAATATTAAGAGTCACATCTACCTCGCGCGCGCCATAGTCGTACGTTGTTTGAAAGCAATGACTTGATGCGTCTCGGGCTGGTGCGTCCTAATCGTAGATGTTGGATCGAGGAGGCGCGGGTATGCTTGGCTCAGCGCTCGTAATATCACGCGCCCTGAGAAGCCAGCATTTCACCAGTTACAACAAAACAAATTCAATCTCTAATGCCGGGTCCAGACTGGCGTAACCCGAATTGAGAACGCGAATACTGCGTGCGCCTTTGTAGCGTTACATGTAATGCTCGCGATGCCGTCCACACCTAGAATTCGCGTTACATTACACGGTGGATTCGCGTTACATTACGCTAGTGTGGACCCAGCATTAGGTAAGTAAAAAAATAACTTTCCCATTTTCTAATCAACATAAATACAGTAATTCTACTCACCCGCTTGTTGTCTCGAAACTTCAACCAGCCACTGATGACACTATTATCCACATCAGAACAGTCTTCCTCCTCAATTTCCGACCTCCTGGACAGCAGGGGAGACCCTCCAGGACTGTCCAGGACCTCCCGTCTCCTCATGATAGGACTACATTGTTGGGACAACCTGCCCTCATTAACTAGGTCACTTCTTCGGCCCAGGACTGGGGTGGCATGAGCTGAGACTCCTCCTAAAATACCTCGTCGAGCTGTGAAAGGACTGCCTTCCCACGGTCTTTTGGCTGTGGTCTTGCATTCTGAATGAAGACACAATGCATCGAAGTTCGCCAGTTCTACCGACACCCGAGTCTGAAGACCACTTGGGTGGGTGGTCAGGATCGTCTGCTTGGCGATGCTGCAGCCGTGGCGGTGGACCTCTTCGCGTCTCTCCATCATGGGAAGGTATTACAGCATCAGGGCAGGTTTCTGTTGGATAAAATCCATCTGGTGGTCTTTTGTCCCATCTGTGAAGAGAGAAGATTGTGTTAAAAAATAATTAAGGTAATTTTTTGGCATAAGTATTATAAACTAGCATTTCGCCCGCGACTTCGTACGCGCAAATTTCGAACTTTGTCTCTGAATTTTTACTCCCGGCCACCCTCTTTACGGGATATTTTTGGAAAATCTCAATCAATATCCATCAAAAATTCTGTCAACTCCAAAACAACCCCTCGGTGATTGAATTTCGCAAAATGCCATCTTAGTGAGCACCTACGTCCTAAAAAGCAAAATTCGAAACTCTTAGCACTTGTAGTTACCTACTATTTCATACAAACTATCAACTCCAAAATCAACCCCATTGGGATCGAAATTTCGCAAAATCCTGTTTTAGTAAGTACCTACGTCCCAAAAAGAAATCCCTATGCAAAATTTCAGACTCCTAAATATCAACCCCAAAAACAACCCCTTAGGGGTCGAATTTCGCAACATCCCGTCTTAGTGAGCACCAAAAGACCTAAAAAGAACCACCATGTTAAATTTCAAACTCCTAGCACTCGTAGTAATGTACTTTCATACAAACTATCAACCCCAAAAACAACCCCTTTGTGTTTGAATTTTCAACATCCCATCTCAGTTAGCACCTACATCCTTAAAAGAATACCCATGCAAAATTTGAGACCCTAGCACGTATAGTAACGAAGTTTCATTCAAACTCAACATTTAAAAGAACCCCTTAGGGATCGAATTACGCAAAATCCCGTCTTAGTAGCACCTTCGTGAGCACCAACATCCCCAAAAAGAACGCCCATGCTAAATTACAGACTCCTAGCACTTGTAGTGCGAAATTTCATACAAACTATTAACACAAAAAACAACCCGTTAGGGGTCGAATTTCGCAACATCCCGTCTTAGTGAGCTCCTACGTCCTTAAAGGAACCCCCATGCAAAGTTTGAGACCTTTATCTATCAACCCCAAAAACAACCCCTTAGGGGTTGAATTTCACAATATTCCGTCTTAGTGAGCATCTACGTCCTAAAACGAACCCCCATGCAAAATTTGAGACTCCCAGCACTTATAATAACGAAGTTTCAAACAAACTATCAACACCAAAAACAACCCCTTAGGGGTCGAATTTCGAAAAACCCCTCTCGTAAGTAGCACCTACTTTCTAAAAAGAATTCGTATGCAAAATTTAAAACTCCTACTACTTGTAGCAACAAAGTTTCATACAAACTATCAACCCCAAAAACAACCCTTTAGGGGTGGAGTTTCGCAAAATCCCGTCTTAGCGAGCGCCTACGTCCTAAAAAGAACCCCCCTATGCAAAATTTTGAACCCCTACCACTGGTAGTTTCCGAGATTTTGTGTCCTATGAGTGAGTGACCTTTCGCTTTTATATATATAGATACGGATAGATGGATGATTGTTAGTCAAAGAATCACGTCAGGATGCCTGAACGTATCTCGATGAAATTTGGCTCAAATATGAGTTATATTCAGGAAAAACACATAGGATAGATACACATAGGTTCATCACAGTATCACATTCCCGTGGGATAAGAGGGAATAACACACAGGCAGAGCCGCTATTAACCGCTGGAAACACAAATATTTTAGAACAACAAAACAATCAACTTATTTTCCGAAGCTCTGAAATTATAATAACATTATGTACATTATTATAATAAAATAATAAATAACTGCCGTGAGGGTAGTTTTAATCCACTATATTTATGCCAATAACGACGGTTAATTTTATGCGTAAACATACAGGATGCGGTTGTTAACGTCAGTTAAATTGCAGCCGCTCGGCGTCGGTATATAATGACGTGTTGTCAATATATTGTGTGTCTAGTTGTGGGCTATTATTAGAAACAATGTTCGTAGAACATGCTGCTCTCATGCTCTGGTTCTTGTAGAGGCAGGAGGGAGTAGTCATAAATCATTATTTGACTTGTAGTCACATAGTCTGGATTTTGAATCCGGTCGATGGCATTAAACTCGATCCCTATTACAGGATATGGTACAAACGCCAGTACATCAACCTACCTCAATCTCTCAAATTTCTTTAAGAGATTTTCTACCTTATCACAATAGTGGATGGTTAATATTCGATTGGCATAAAATCAAAATCAAATATTTTTGTTTCACATAGGCCCATGAGGGCACTTATAAAACGTCGACAACAGGTGCATATTACGTATACCTCTCGCAAATCTTCCGGGGATTACAGACGTGACGTTACTTTTTAAACGAACATGGTTTTATTATTCTCATCTCATCCCGTTCTAAAATAACTACCTAACATTGAAATCGTTATTTAAACCTCGAACATTACGTTCCTAAACGATGCTAATTTTATTACGAAAATAGCATTCCAATGTACTTGATGGTTCTACCAACGACCATAAAATTTTGAAGGTCAAATAAAGGTCAATCTGAAAATTATTTCGTGATTTGAGTTCTAGACTTTATATCAGAATATTCATGAATTACAACACTAGTATAACCAACGGTTTCATTAGAATTTCCCGGGAGACATTTTGGGTCAAAAATATCCTCCTTTAACTTTAATAAAGTATCACAAATTCTCTCACATTAATTTCGTCCGTAATATTAAGTACGGCGATGACGAAAACTTCAGTTTTGTGAACAAATTGGGCCACTAGAAACTTAAGTGGGCCAAGACGAATAATTTCATTTAACAAAATTGACAATTTAATTGTACAATTAAGAACACTTAGAAGGCTCAATTGAAAGTAATTAAACCGGAATATTTGGGAACTTTGGACTTGATACAACAATTATTTTAGCCCATTACTTCTAATTATAAAATTACTTACCTATTTGAAATCGAAGTTCGTATATTCCAATCAAACTTTTCATGAAAATCACGACACACGACTATGGTAGGCTTATGATTTTTATGTTAAAAGTATGTGACTTTACATTAATGTTACAAAGTATTTAGATATTATCAATCTGTGAAAATAGGGAGAGATAATGTGCATGGTAATCGTAGTGAACTTAACTACCTTTTTGGTAGATGTTCTAGAAATATTGAACGCTTTGAAAACGACTGTCAGTTTCATATTGTTAAGAGTTTAAGTGGAAAATATTTAGCTCCTCACAAACCGACTTGGTCTTAAAACTGCTCCAAGCGTATACAACGGCGGCAATGCCTTCATTACTTCTTAATAAACCAGACAATATTTCAGACAGGCTGTCTTTCCACCAACCGTCTTCAAATTGCCGCTCTTAGTTATCAAAGCGGCTTTTATTGTAATCATTCGAGAGGTCATAGATCTCAGCCCATTAGTAGGGGACTTTAATCTATGGCACATTTGAATGGGTTCCGCGAAAACTCCCTTTAATGAAGTTTAGGAGTCTTCATAATTCGTCGAGGGTTCAGTTTGGATGTCATGATCATTTATTACTTGTTTTTAATTGGATTAAAGAATGTGAAGGTCCCTTTATTATGTTTATCGGTAGGTCATTATTTTTTGGAGCTTTAGGATGGTGCATAATAAATCATGTATTAAACATGTCGGCTGTCATTAATAAATCAAACCAGGCCATTTTAAAAGTGTTATTTTAACAATTTTGCGTTAATTATAGGCAATCGACACAGTTGATTAGAAAATGACGGTACGGATGGCGCACGTAACAAATATTTGTATGGTTTACCGGGATTCTGCAACCATTCACCGACGACCGGTTCATCATTGGACGTTTCGTCGACAGTACGATTCATTTATGGCCGTTTCACCTATAGACTTTTTCACCTTTAGACTTTTCGTCGACAGGACGATTCATTTATGGCCGTTTCACCTATAGACTTTTTCACCTTTAGACTTTTCGCCGACAGGACGATTCATTTATGGCCGTTTCAGCGATAGACTCTTTCAACAATGGACTTTTCGGTGGTTGTTTCGGGTATGGTTGTATGTATGTTATGTGAGATATTTTTTGCAAACGCCTTCACGACAGACAGTGCAAATAATAGCGTGGCGTGAGCAAGATTTTGTTCTAAAAATATCTGGAATTATTTGGCCTAGCAGAACATGACACTAGCAACTTACGAAATGTTACTGCTCTTAAGAATAATTTATCAACACCTCGTTTATACAAAATGAAAGTACTCTAAACCACATAATAGATAAGACGTTCAAGTTTTAAACAAACACAAGCAATCAAACAGTTCCTTTTACCTTTCTGTGAACCAGAACAACAAACATTTCTTCAGAACTTCGGCAGTACAAACAGTCTGAAGCAACGTTTGATACATAATGTATGGAAAGTCGTTTAAAAGCCGGTTACCGTACGGTAAACGGTGGTCATTACCATCATTACCGTTACTTACCGGACGGTAATGATATGTTTACGGTCAATGAATAATGGAAGGAATTAATAATTTTGTAGATTGCGAAGGTTTTATGTGTTTCTGAGCTGTGTAAAGGCTGAAGACATGAGGAATTAAACTGATTGAAAAATTACCCATAACAAGACTAAGAAAATGCTGGTGTGAATGGAGCTCTAGACTATTAACTCCTGATAGCTGCACAGTTTTAAAATAATACGTATGAATGCCTCGCAGGGTTGTTCTATAAATAGATTTTAAACTGTATGCATAAAGTTCAAAATCAAAGGTCTGTGCTATGGTCCAACACAAATGACTGTATTTTTGATTTATTTCTTGGCACCTACATAGATTAACTTGACTATACTTTAGTTCGATAATTTCAATAGCTTTTTCACAGTTAAGAGTATTTTCTGATTTTATTATCGCTTATCATCTGTCACTTATCACAGCAAAAGTTTGAAACTTACCCGAAGGTTTATGACCTCATACTTTTTGATCCACATAGCAACGAAAAATAACAGTTCCACGGTAACCAGAACCGCTCACCCATCTCCATACCAACCACATCAAACCCAGCTTAACCTTACAAACCAATCGATCCGCGTGCTTATTTAGCCATGAGCACTTCACATTGCTATTACACTGCCGGCCACAATTCTCCACCCACCCTCAGTTTAGAGCCATGAATTATGTATGGCGTGTGGTAGTGAGCGTTGTATGTCTGTTTGTCACTACATTACTGTACAATGTGCGGCCATTGTGTTTGAGTGACGTGGCGTAAGTTGACAGGTGCAAGAGAATGTTGTGTGTTTGAAGTCACGGTTCTCTTGTTAACAAATTACTTGACGTATTAATGAAAGTATTGTTGTGCATGTGATAAAACACTTTTTATTACAGTAGTTTAGAAATTCTGCACGACAACAACAACAAATGTCAAACTAACAGCTGTCACTTCATGCTTGATCTTCTAACGCTTGAACGACCTGGGTACCTGATAAGGGTTCAATTTTGTGAAGTTAAAAGCAAAATTACAGGGCATATTTAGATTTTAATTTTTCAATTCACTTTTGACGATTCAAAAGTGCCTGTAACTGGCTACTTGAAATAAATAATTTGATTTTGAAATGACCCCCACAAACTCACGAATAACTTCTATGATTTTATTTTTGAGTCGTTGTAAATAACACAGTGGTCGCATTAAGTTTCCTCTTAGGCATTGGTAGGTAGGTATTTGGCATTCATACCAACTGTTACTTCATATATTCCCGATCTACACAGCGTAGTTCATTGCCACATACAAATATCAATCAATACATGAACAGAACCAAAACAAATCTGTTCATTCCATTATTTTAAACTTCAGTAAATAATAAGCAGCCAACGATCCCTTTTACCTTAATTACCAATCCCACAACACTTTAAACACTACTATAATTCCGTGAGACAATACCCAGCTGTTAATCTGCTCCCTTTAATTCCCATATGCGCTTAAACCAACAAGAATTTTACATCCACAACATCCACCATTCTTACATTATTTCATTAACGTAAATAAATAAATATAAAATTCTGAATCGGCTCCGATAGGATTACACAGCAATCCACTTTGCAATGGCGAGAATTTCGCTTTAATTCACACTTGTGCAGTTTATTTGCACTGCACTGTACAACTGTACGTTTAATAGTCTGTTTTGATACGCGCTTTATTGTGTAAATGAGTAATTTGATTTAGCTTATACGATTCAGCTAAATGTATGCGTGAGCCAAAATTCAAATAGTGAATTGATCAAATCAAACTATTGATAGTATTCAAATATTCTCCCTGAAGAGAACACTTGAATATAAATAATGTATTGCTAGGACCCAAAATAACAAAAGGTCTATACCTACCCTGAATTTTAGCCTTGATCGTGACAGAATTCAAACCACAAGCTATGACTTTACAAAACGCAAAAGCTACCTTTTCTCAAGATATCAATAGAACTCCCCAATAAAAAAGAACAAATCTTTTCAGAACAAGAATCGTCGCACAAACTCTTTCCTTCACTCAATTGCGATAGTTCAACAGCTACCTTTTACAAAGAAACCGCTACTTCCAAACACATTACCTAACTTTGTTCGCGGTAGGGTAAATAATGTGGACAGAGACTACACACCACGTAACTATTAAACTGGTACTAAGTACCCCATTTATTTGCTCGCCAGTGTAATATGGGCGATCATTGTCGAATAGATAAAAGAAGATAATTCTTTTCTTATCTTTTCAATTATCTTCTTCCGTTTGATTGTGCGAATTTATTTGGTATTGGTCAGTTTTGTGGGAGCTAATATTCTTCCGAGAATTCTATCGGAAAATCTAGGGATTATTTTTAGCTGAGATTTCTTTGAGAGAAGCAGGGATTCTGAAGAAAATGTTACATTAATTTGTAGGCTTATTAAGATAATAGAGTAGGTAGTAGATAACACTATAAAGTAATTGAGTGGACCATGAATACTTGGTATAAAACCAGTATTAGCTGGCTTCTTAATATATTGAAACTCCAAACTAGTCTAGGCCAGTTCAAACTTACTACCGATGTCATCATCATCATCATCATCAGCCGGAAGACGTCCACTGCTAAACATAGGCCTCCCCCTTAGACCGCCACGCTTCGTCTTCCGGTCCAGACTACCGATGTGCGTTCAACTAAAAAACGTATAACGCAATCTTCAAAAGAAAGTAGGTAAATATGACATAGATACCCAAGTTCAGCATATATAACAAAAATTATTGTACTGACCCACATAAAAATACTGATGACATTTTATTTTCGCATTTCTGCAAACAAAGCGAGTCTTGGGTCCATCAACAAATCTCTATACACAGCCAAAAGAATGAGCCGCATCGTTTTTTCCTAACAGACCCTTTGAACTGTCATCAAAATAATCGTTACGGGTCGCTTCGTCTGTATTCAATTTTTATACCAAATTCGTTTAGAAGTCTTTCTTCAAACCTGATGCTTGGAACCCCTTTTAATTGGAAAGCTCGAATAGAATAATTTTAATTTGAAATATTCATTCGTGGAGCTGGCAGTAAGTCTATAAAACGTTCTTTTGAGTGCAATAAAGAGATCGTGTTTCGTTTGCGGGCAAAATGTTATGAAAGATCTTTCTTTGCCCACAATTTTTCTTGCAAGTTGACCTCGTAAAAATGTGGAATTTAAAATGTAGGGAAGTTAAATTTGCATAAACATGCTGTGTGCCTGCGGTAGTAAATATTTTATTTGCACAGTTTATTTCTACCTTTAAGATGAAGTAAAGGTCTCTCATTAACATGTTGAAATATACATTTTTTAAATTATTTTGTGAAATGTTACACGGTTGCGGTTCTCGACATATTTATGAAATTTTATTCATAGCCCTTTTTCGTAACTTTTTAAAAATATACTTAGGTACTCGATTTCTTATCGAGTTTTCTATCTGATAATGCTCTTGAATGCCTATAACTCTGCGTCATTTTAATGTCATTTTTTTCAAATACGGTGGGAGGAACAAGATGGCTTCCTTGTGGATTAATAAAAAGTAACACACAATTGCTACCGTTCACGTTAGAAGTAACAGGAAGAACCTTTGGCTGGGAACATTCAGGTTAGCAATTATTAATTTAAAATACAAATCCTTTATTCTACACCTCTCATCTCCTAAACATTATCCTCATCAAATTCAATAAAAAAACTCATTCAACCAAACAAAATCCTAATAAAGCCATCTTTCTTCTACGTTCATATTTCCTTTCACTCAAAATTCAGCTCCGACCACCACACAACTGCGATAATCTTCCAACTGTTTGGCGTCGTCAAATGAAGCGAACGCAATCACGTATTGGTTTAGGACGTTGTGCGGGCACAACCCGGCCGAGTAGAAGATAAGTTTCTTGTTCAATAGAGCGTGGCAACCGACGACTTGCCATTTAGCCGGGTTATTGTCTGATTGTGATGTATATGCCACTGCTCTAATGTTGTTTTAGGCAATTTATTGAATTTGTGCTTAACGTTTTGTTGGTTCAGTTATTGTTTCTTATTGAATTTGTAAGAGCAAAAGGATTGATGGATAATTTGGTCAGACGTCTTCTGAAAGGTTTACGTCAACAAAGGTTCAAATAAAACATCTGTAAACAGGGTGCAGGTAAAATGCAAGTATCGCCACATAACAACAACTACATTTTGTACTATCTCAAATTGTTTCCAATAACACCGTCTTTATGCTTCAAAATAACCTCGCTAGTAACGAAATTCATATCATCACAAAATCTAACAACCACAACGTTTATAAATCTAAAATTATTGCTTTCATTATAGTGCACAATAAAACAAAGGAAACCAATCTAAACTAGCAGGCATCTCCATAAAGTTTCCGCGTATCGTACACAACCATAATTCAATGCATGCACAGAATGCACACCATTTTATTCAACTTAAATTACCTGTTTTTCATTTCTGTTGAACTTTCTACATTCAACATGAAAAGCAATATACGATAGGAATGGATACAATAGCTTTGATCCAATACAGTGGAGATCCAAGTTAGCTGCTCAAGTTAAATAGGTGTATAGGCAAAGAACAGTTTAAATTAACTTTCTCGTCTGCTTGAACTCCGGTCGTTCTTAATGTACCAACTTTATATGAGGAAGTTGAAGTCAAAATTTTTAAACGACATTGTATATTTAAAGTGAACCACCTGAAGAGATTTTCTTAATGTTTTAACTCAATTGTTCTAGTCTTGGAGTTTGTTGAACTTTATTATTATATTTAAACATGTTTACAGTTTTATAGCAAACTGCGAATGAAACGTCTAGCATTTTTTAAATTCGTACTTATAATGTTCAAAATCACTTGGAGGGTGGCTGGGGTTTTCATCAAATCGATAATTATAATCAAATTTTAAGACTAAGATTGATTTCACAAACAACCTTTTCTATACTTTTCTGGTAGGCATTACTTAAATAGCACACTGCATGGCACAACTTTCACAAACTCATTCACATTAATGTATACACAAAATCACTTTAGAAGGACTTTGAATTTTATGAATATACATACGAGTACATGGATGATATCATAATTTTCGTACAAAACTTTTAAGTAGCTTCATAAAGTAAGTAAAGTCCAAATAACTAATCAAATTCATTCTTTAATCACCCTTTTAACAATAACTGAAGTTCAAGGCTTCTCATTGTTGTTTCAAGTTACAAAATCAACGACCGCTGACCCCCATTCACAATGTTTCAATCAGTGAGTATCGATCGGGTTGAGGATCGCATTCAGAATGCAGCGCGTTACACATTTATAGGCAGCCTGTGGACTAGCGTGCTACTAGTGTGTGTAAATATAACTGCATGGCCGGATGATCCGGTGAATTAGGTGAGTAATTTTTTATTGGATGAATGGTGTTTGTTTGGGGAGAGATTTGGCTGTACTCGTAGAAATGATGTTCTCTCGTTGAACTTACGGGCAAGTTACATGTTGTTAAAGATTGATCATTTATTTTGAATTAATTATGTGCATTTTTGTTGTTATTCATTCTAATGAACAAAAAATAAACTTGAATTTAAGTGATCAATAAATACTTAATCACCAAGAGTCTACACAGAATGAGGCTAAATACTCTCAGGCTTGAATTAGATAGCAATATTTTTGGACACGGCACGAATTGTTAGAAATCAGTTTCTGATACCGGTAGGGTACTATTTAGTTATTTTTTCTCTAAAACACACTGTGTCGAATTTCATAGTGATATTGCTAACACTGAAATGGTTTGTGAACACTATTTCTCTTCTTATGTAGTTTTATAACACTAAAACAGAGACAGAACAAATATCTTTAAAGAAAAAACAAATTTAACAAGAAAGAGAAATATTTGTTTAGATTTAGCGAATTATGGGATTCACAAATAAATACAAAACGTGTTCCGTAATAGTTATGTATAAAGATGAATGCCCAAGAAATCAAATAGATACGTCTATGATTTGCATAGATGAAGTGGTTCCATTAATTCCATCAAAACAGGTGAGCGATATGGCGTCTCCGACAAACCGCCATAATGAAGATCTGACATCAAATACTTGTCACATTATCATCTCAATTTCTAACGAGATTAGTATTCATAGCTCGTTCTCTTGTCGCTGATATCATCTGTGTGGCGTTAAGTTATGGGATATTTGAGGGACGTCAAAACATCTGAAGGTAAAAACTGGAATTTATGAAAAAATATTAAATACCTACATTCCTTAAATTCTGATGTCTTAAAGAGCGGGGCTTTTTTGGTAGGGAATAAATTGATGTTCGTTTCTGTAATTAATATTAAAGACGCTATATTTAAACACTAGCCCCCTTATTAATAAACGTGAACTAAAGTTACGCCAAGGTTATTCTTCGGATTAACCATACATTTTTAAGGACTAGCTTCCGCCCGCGACTCCGTCCGCGCGGATGTCGGTCTTCGCGTGGATGGTTTATTTCTCCATTTTGAGTAACTCTGACAATGACATCTTATAAATATCGATCTCATGGCTGCATCGGTGAACGGGGTTCGCGTGGCCGAGTTTTGGGCCAATCATAATATATGACATAACGACACAAACACAATATTTGCCATCGACACGCTAAGAAGAAGAAGAATATCTATTGGACCCAAATACGGCTAAGCCTATAATAATTAAGGTGATCCCTCTATTGAGCTACTGCTGTTGAGCTCGCGTTCTGTAGTAAGTATTTTTTTCATAGTAATTCCGACCTTGTATTTACAAATAACTGATCGGAACAGTAATCAAAAAGGTCGCGCTGAAAAGCACGGTTTAAAATTACACGCATACAATATTAATTCCACGGACGACCGGACCGCTCGCCACACTGGACACGTCCGCTCGCATCAAAATTCAGAATTTATATGCATCGCGCGGCGCGGAACGCGGCTCCTTATATAGGAGTCGGGGAGGCGTGGCCCGCGTGTGCCGCAAACGGTTCAAGCCAAATCCGACTTTCGGCGCTACAGGTTACGGCGCTGAATCCACTGCGGGTAATGCAACGTGTGTTCGCGGTTCTACAGAACAACGTCTATGAATAAAACTGAAAAATAAGATTTTTTTTCTACGTATTTTTTCAGGATAAAAAGTATCCTATTTTATGCCCAGGATAATAAGGTATAATTATACCAAGTTTCATCGAAATCGAACCGTTAGTTTTCACGTGATGCCTGCACATACAGACAGACAGACAGACAAAAATTTTTTTAATCACATATTTGGGTTTGGTATCGATCCAGCAACACCCCCCGCTATTTATTTTTTCAATATTTTCAATGTACAGAATTGACCCTTCTACAGATTTATTATATGTATAGATTAACCTTGGCGTAACTTTAGTCCACGTTTATTAATAAGGGGGTAGATGTGCCAGCATGTCGTAGTTTACTGATCCCTGAGCAAAATGCCGTTTTCATTCAGAATTTGCGCTTTTTCTTAGTACACGACTTCGTTATTTTCATCTGTAGCTTTTTCATTGCTGTATAATAGAGTTTACTTCTACTCTAAAAAAGTGCAGCTAAATTCGGGTACCAAAATATACCTTTTCGTAGACAATTTAAACGTCCCCATCTCCTGCCTTTTCCCAACTAAGGCCGAATGCAACTCTATCTGACCTGCAGAGTCTAGTCAGTACTGGGTAATACAGATTTGGGCAGATTTTCGCGACAGAAAATTTATTATAAGCTGAAGTGATTTGACAACATCAGTATTCCAATTCGCAAACCGGCTGTTATTAAACTAAACCTAAGATTTATCTACAGATTCAATAGCTCAAAGACATAATTCAAGCTTTCACACAGTACAAACCAATACTAGTACCAAATGCACAACTTCAGTCACCGAGATTCTAACCTACTTGTTCATCATATACCAAATACATGATCTTAGTTAACTAACACTCTGTCTCCTATATCTTACTCCACGCTAACCGTAGAAGCAAAACTGCGCAGTTAACATAACGTAGTTAACTCGCATGTCAAAGGGCGCCGCCGTCGTCGTGAATACGCAATCACTAAGTAATCGCGTATCGGTAAATATGTTGCTTATTTACGAGCGATTCCGGGAGGTTAGTGACTAGCGTTTGATGAGGTTTAAGTACATGGTTTAAGTAATAATCTACTATTCTAGATTAAGATACTTGTCTGCATCATCGAGCGAAATTCACGCATTTGAATTTCAAGTGCTTCTTATTTGTAATTTTGCTATTAGCAGAAGCAAGGTTTTTGTCTGATTTAAATTCTATGTGCACAATATAGTAACGTACATTCTATTTTTAATGTATGTGTAAATTAATTGTAGATTGTGGCCCTAAATGCTGAAATATACATAGTAAAAGTAATCAGATTTTTATGCCTTCAAATTGTAATATTAAGTATTTTTAGAGGAATTCTAAAAAGGCTTTGTGACTTTCAACAGTGCATTCCAAAAATATAACATTAGAATCAGTTATTGTGATTTTTGCGGGTAATCCATAGATGCAAGTGGTGAATTGTACGTTCGACGGTGGTAGTCTAAAGAGGAGGCCTATGTTCATCAACCGCTTGATGATGATGATGTTTGTTGTTTTGTGGGAATTAAACAAGAAATCGACACAGATATCTTGTCAAAAAAGAAATAAAAATGTTTAAAGAGTATTTTTACAACAATAAAGTCACACTTTATCGTAAAACAAGTGAAATACATCTCCCACTATAAAACTCCACAAGCCACTTCCCCACAGTTTAGTGAACGTTCACAAAACTATTGTATATTCTAACGAAGCGTCGTCCTATTTGTTTAATTGTCCGCCTGTTAGTTTTCAGTTAACCGCCGAAATGTTTCAACGCGCCTGAAATACGGGAACTGGACTAAATAAACGAAAAATATACTTTTCACCTATGTTTGGTTGTTAAATATTTTTTTAGTTTGTGAGATATTTGCCAAGCTTTTATTTGCTGAAGGGTAGGCAGATATGTTTACAATATCTTCTTCGTTAATGTGTACCATCGATTTTTTTTTCTTTGTATTGTACAGGCGAATAAAGATCTTCGAGGTTAAGCCGCCCTTGTCTAGCTGGGTCCAAGGATTGGTAACCATCCATTACAGACCAAGGTTCCTAGGTGTCACAGAAAGTTTGGTTTCAGCTGTAATTTGTAGATTTTTAGTCGTTACAGGTTATAGTGTACGAAAATTTGAAGTTCAGTGTTACCAAGAAGTATCTAAATACGTAATACCAAGTATGGACTGAGTTTCGAAGTAAAATATTGATATTCAGCTAAATATTATACCAGAAGCCGATCCCAACATAGTTAGGAAAAGGTCTTAAGTTCAATGACCACTAATAAATTAATATGTATCTAGGCTGAATATTTAGCCCCATTAATTCACGAAAAACAAAGAGACGCAATTTTTTGGATATTTTTAGGTAGATAGTTAAACAGAAGGAAAACAATCACTGCCGCCCCCATTAACTTGGTCATAACTCCTGGAATCAGAACCCATAACCATATTTCACGTCAACGAACCAGAAAACCAAAGAAATATGTTATCAATTAATTGATCTCACAGTTCTCACGCGGATCTTTGATTCAATTAACGAACCAATTGATTGGGAAATACTTTCAATTAACTCTTAGGCAATGGATTACCGTCATCTGGGAGGTCGTTGTCCGACCGGAAGTGACGAAATAGGGTCGTGCGCCGGACCGGAAACTATTACAAGTGACCCTCGCACTGTGGACTATGGGGTTTTTGTTCGCACAATATGGGTCTATGGGCTTATATCTAGCAATATGATGGGGTATTGTGAGGGTTATGGCCCATGTGGTATGTTTCCGGATTTAAAAAGGATACAGAGATAAGTAAATGTTACATGAAATCGGTAAAAAACCAATGATATTATAAAGTCATAGATATGTTATACACTTACAAAACAACAGAAAAAAATGCTCCGCGGCGAGAGGCTGCACACATACACACTTTTTATTCACACATTACATTTCACTACAAGTAAAAAGGATAGCGTGATAAAACCAATAAGAAAAAAAGTGACAGCTAGATGTTGTCAGTGCCATATGTTGGCATCATAGAGAGATAGAGAAAGAGAATTTGTTGTCGCACTCTTTCTTTTACGACGCCATTAATATAGAAACGTAATGTTTTATTATTTTGGGAAAATATTAAGAAAAATAGTATATTTACGAATGATATGTGATTGCTTGACTTTTAGAAGTCTTGCTTGTATAATTTGTACAATGTCTCATTTCATTTTCAATGGTTTTGAGTCACTTTTACTTTTGATTCACTCTGTTTACGTGACGTGCATCCATTGACGCCGGCAACGTCGCACTGAGGTCAAGGTTTGTGAATCAACCACATTTGAGCGTGTTCTTTCTGAGCGCGTATAACGTATCTACACCTTTTTACTTATAATATCATTGTAAAAAACAGTCTGTTTCAACAATATTGCAAAACATTGGTCTCGCAATGAACGGTCGCCGAGGAAATTGCTGTAACGACAAACATTGCGCACTGATTGGTGATTGCAGATTGTTGTTGTGATTCGCAGACTCGCTACTGAGAGGCTTAAGAGAATGGTAGTATCATGGAAAATTTATAAGAATGAAATAAATGCTATTTATTTATAGGAATTATCTTCAAATTGCCCCAGTACGAATTTCCCCTGTTTCATTATTGCATTTACAAATGTTTAAACTCACTCACAACTACACACGAATAAAATTACAATAGATCATAAAAAAAAATTACCTGACGGGAATCGAAACCATAGCACGCAACTCGACAGCCACGAATACAGTGCTTTCGATATTAGACTATCATCGTCAAATCTTTCTAGAAATGAGGAACGCTTATAAAGTGATTTTTATTACTTTATATTAGGCTTATGTGAGCCCTCAGTAAACAGCTTTCTCTGTGCAATAATTTAAAAATAAATTTTACTCAGTAGAAATACTTACACTTCAATATTCCAGAATCAGTATTCCATTGATAAGCCGTTTACCAGTAGCAATCGGAATATTAGTATTTTGATCTGGGGTCTAAAAAGTAACTTTATTTAAATCATAACATGAATTCTAGTTCATGTATTATAGGAACGCCTAGTGTAAGAGCCAGGGCTTTTTTTTTTTTTTAGCGTGGTAAAATCATCAAACGAGCATTACTGCTTCGCAGAAGGAGGCGACCGCTTCCCACTCCGTCTCGCCCCGCAGCATGGCCTCGACCAATGCCGGGCGCGAGAGGTCTCCGCCTATCGCTGCCGTGAGGACACGGCGGTGCTCTGCCCAAGCGGGGCAGTCTTGCACCGTATGCTCTACTGTGTCCTCCGGGCGATCTTCGCAATGGTGACACCCCGGCGTTTCTTCCTTCCCCATCCGACACAGGTACCTCCCGAAACATCCGTGTCCGGTGAGGACCTGCGTCATCCGATAGGTCAGCCGCCTTTCCAGCCACTCCTCAAAGAGGGGTCTTACCGCCGCGATTGCGGCGTGCCCGAACCTCGGTTGCGTCAGTCGTTCCCTCCATACTGCCCTGAGATCGCGCCGGACCTCTTCCCGCCGCGCCTCGACTTGTCGGGGCAGCGGGAATTCTCCCCGGCGCCGCGCCTCCACGCGCCACTCATAGACGCGCTGGAGGGCGGTCGCCTCCAGATCCCAGGGCAATAATCCGGCAAGGAGGTTGGCCGATTCGCCGGCGATCGTGCGGTATCCTCGGATCATCCGGATAGCCATGACCCTCTGGCATGCGACCCGCCTCGCTGGTCGCGTCCGCATGCTCAGGGCCCACACGGGGGCCCCGTAGAGGGCCATGGACCGCACGATACCGGCGTACAGCCTCCGGCAGGAGGCGTTTGGCCCGCTGAGGTTGGGCAGGAGTCGCCTGAGGGCGCCTGCCGCCCGGTTCAGCCTTGGGGCCAAACGCAGGAAGTGCTCCTTGAAGTTCCACCGGCCGTCGAGGACGAGTCCCAGGTACTTCATCGTCCTCCCGACGCCGATGCGAACCCCTCCCACCGTTATGTGGGACTCTGACCGTGGCGCGTTCAGACGGCCATGAAAACACATGGCCTCTGTTTTGTGGAGCGCCACGTCGAGTCCCAACTGCCGGATCCTTCCAACGACTGTCGCGACCGCTTGCCTCGCCAGGTCGGCCGCCGCCTGGTGCGACTCTCCCTCCGCCAGGACGAGCGTGTCGTCGGCGTAACATATTACGCTGACGCCGTCAGGGAGGTCGCCGCGCAGCACCCGGTCGTATCCGATGTCCCACAGGTGCGGCCCCAAGACCGAACCCTGTGGAACACCGCACGACATCTCTCGCCGGTAAGAGCCAGGGCTACAGTAAATTGTACCTTTAAGTGCCAATAAACTAAAATAAAAAATATAGAAGTAAATGCTCAAGAAATAGAGTATTTATTTAAATACATAATTGCATCGCAGTTCTGAAATAAAATAAAATAATATTTGTTCACTAAGTTAAGTTTTTTTAAACGTTTCATAATTATGCCTGTAATCGATATGCATAATGTTATAAAAATATTCACCTCTGAACTTTGAAGAACATATCTACATTTGACAATTGAAATACGATCACTTTCCTATACAACCCGACCACAATAACAGTCACCTAGCGTTAACCCTTCACTGCTATCACACATTCAATCTATTCACACATAACCCTCTCTCCGCCATGTCGGGTAAACCGGAGATGGGCGCCTACCGGATGCCACCTCTATCATTTTACCGGAGAGATATTTTGGGATACCGTGGCATTCCGACTTCTATTATTCATTTTATTTGGGTTTTATTGAATATGGTTTGTGGTATGCAAAAGGGTTGTGTCAATATAGATTTTTGGCCTTGACATTTCAATTATCTTCAACGAAGATTGAACCTAAAAAAACTTGGCATTTCTACGATCACTATCAATAGAATTATCGTTATTACTTTTAACGTTATCATTTGTAGAATTCATTCATGACCTTATAAAGAAGCAAGTAAAACCTTTTTAGTATGTTTTTCAAAATAAATAATTTGAAACCAACTTTTAAAGCAAGTATTCATAACTCTCCAACAAAAGCAAAACTAATTTATGGTCGTACCAAAAATAATTGTCCAGTTGGTATGAAAGTTAAACCGTAAAAGAGCATGAGTCTAACAAGGCGCCATTTGTAGCAAAACAAACAAGACCAGAGACAAATGCTAACGCGCTAATTTCACCAAATCACAACGAGCGTGTGACGTGGATGTTTTGTGTTTTTTGTGATGGCAACCCCGTGTGTAGTGTTACCATAAATTCTCTTTGTTTGACGACTGAGTGTTTTAACAGATAATGTACCTTTTAAATTTTTCGACATAATCAAGCCTAAGCCAATTACTGTCCCTTAGACACCCATAAATGTATTATTATAATTCCGGATACTACACATTGCTACAATACTCTAAATATTGACTTTTGAGTTTAATTTTTCGTATCAACAAATAGAGCACAGATTTCAAAACCTAGAAGAAAA
The DNA here is from genome assembly GCA_950005045.1 of Agrotis exclamationis. Classification (NCBI taxonomy): domain Eukaryota; kingdom Metazoa; phylum Arthropoda; class Insecta; order Lepidoptera; family Noctuidae; genus Agrotis; species Agrotis exclamationis. The sequence goes on along the minus strand of OX465433.1, from coordinate 21,473,940 downwards.
AAAAAGGAAAAGAATTTAATGTAGACTTTTACATCACATCACATTAATCCCCGAAATCTTTCCTAAAAGAGATAGCCAACTGAAACACCAAAGATTAGTTAAAACGCCAGTCCCGAAAAACTTTCAAATAATTCTTGGCAACACTACAGACGAGGCTGGCAACCCTTTGGAAGACCGTCATTTTTCATGTTGAACCGGCCAATTTATGCGCCGCTTAATTAGGTGTTTCAGAAATGTTTTATTTATGGCTCGCTTACAATTATATGCATTGCGAAGAACTGCTATGATATGATGTCGGAGCGCACTTTTTGTCTGAATATTTTTATGCTTTTGTTCAACTTCTTGTCAGAGAAATGAGAATGGAATAAAATTGTGTAAGTGTTGTGTTTTTAGGTTGAGTTTCATCTATAAGTGTGGTATTACGTTACAAATTATTATCTAATTAGTATATTTCTTGTCAATGGAAAAATACAAAGAGTTTGGTAAGTTTTGTTGTAATTGAATCTTACGAGTATGTGAGAGAATTGGTTTGACATGTCACAAAGTTCGATAAATTAAAAACACATAATATTATTATTCCTACATTTGCTTGGTCAGAACACATATTCATTTAAATTGAAATATTAAATATGAAGTGCCTTTGTATAGTACAACAGTCAAACATTCTCAAATAACACACATCTTCAGTAAGTTAATGTATCCATTCACAAAATGCGTTTATAAGTATTCCTGGGTGTGGGAGAGAGACAAAAACTTAATCCTTCCGATGGAGTTATCCTAATCGATAATATTAATATCTCAGGGCGAAATATTCGGAGAGCTTTCTAAGGAATGATGGGTGCACATTCCTACCCCTATCTTATTGATGTACTCTTCGGACCCACGTATGTGTGTGATGAGATTATACAGGTTACGTAGGATTATGGTTTCTGAAATGTGGCTTAGCTCCTTGACTACTAAAATCGATAATGGCTCAGGTGATTAATTACTGTGTTTTGGCATCATTATCAATTGTTTAACGTTTCAAATTATTTCGTAATTAAAAACACTCAATTTTATATTTTAAAATCTTTTATGAAATAATGAAAAATCGATTGAGAGCAGTACACGAACCTGCCTCCTTCTAAATAATTAACAGTTTTATAATTTTGTTGTGAAAAATCATTTGAGTATTGAACTGAAGTGTTTAACTACAATAAAATTAGAAGAAAAAATCAAAAAAACGCTGGATGGTTAGTTGTTGCGAGACCCAGATATGGAAAAAGAACACATTATGTCCCCAACCCCAAGTCTAAAAGACAAGAGAATAAATGAATAAATTAAAAAAAAAATGCTATACAGACAAACATACTGAAGGACCAAACTAACTCAACGATAATAAAACCTCATTTAAAACGAAATTCAGTCACTCATTCTAAACACGCCCTTGTTCCACAGACCACAGCTCTTAGATTGTTCCCTCAATTATTAAGCGCTGCCCACAATGACAGACACGCGATTAATTATTAGTACTTACCCTAAATACAAGACAATGTAAAGGAAAACTATCCATCACTGTACAACCGACATTATTGATAGATGTTTAACTTTGGGTATTTTAATGAGGAACGAGGGGTGATTTGATTGGAAATATTGCTTTATTTTCTCTTCTTTTTTTATTGTTTTTTATAAATTCAAAAATAAGTGAACATTAAAAATATGTCACATAGAAGCCCACTGGTATTGGGAATAGGATGGAAAAATGGGTGGAGATATGTATCTGTTTAAATAAATAAAATATTGTTTGATAGTGAAGTATTGAAGTTATTTTGGATTACTTGTGTTTTTTTTAGTATCCCTTAATAAACATATATTAAAAGTAAATTGAGTGATCCTTAACTTTTCATGTTTTATTTAACCTAAGGCTCAATGGTTCGGGTTGGTCGTTTCCATGGATGAGTTACCCAGCAAGAAGCTTCAGCTGTGTGAGTGCATCAATGATAGTTTAAATCTGGGATGTCAACATTATAATTATTTTAAAACAGAAATATTCCTCACTTGAGAATTTCCTCCTGAATGTTTTCACATATTCTCTTAATATTACTAACTACCAAAATACCTCTCCCCTGCATGTTCCCGTGACCACATTTCACGCCATCCCTCATGTTCTATTCTAAATATAATCGATATGTTGAACGCGTGCCGATAATCGATACCTACTCGTTCGAAGCAATCGAGTGGAAGTCGACGCAGTGGCGACGTACGTGTGGTTGCACCCCTGTGCTAGTGCTGAGGGTGGTGTCTTTGGTATCTTATTTATATTCCTGAAGGTCCATTAATGTATTCAAGAGCGTCTGATGTACTGAATCCGGAGGTTGCAGGTTTAAATCCTGCTCGCGATTCGATTTTTCTTTCCACAGAAAATCTTTGAAATTCGCGACGATAATCAAATAATTGGAATGGTAGGTAGACGTCATCTGTTACAACATTAATTGGGATGTAATGTCATCGTGTTGGTTGTAGCAGTTTGATTACTCTGCAATAGAATCATGGCGCGAAACGTCATCGTCTACATTTTTAACGTCTTAACGTTAAAAATGTAGGCAGAACCTCGGTGAGCAAGAGTTGTTCGGTTGGTAAGAGCGTCGGATGTGGGTACTTAATCCGGAGGTCGCAGGTTCAAATAATACTCGCGGTACGAATTTTTCTTTTGACAGAAAATCTTTGGAATTCTCTACGCATGCGTTAATGCGGGTAATATTCGTAAAACTTTCAAAATGTGTTCTCATGTTAAGAAGAAATGAAGGTAAAAAAATAAATTACCGCTTATCTGACAATCATTAATACTCATAATTACTCTTCCCTTTTGATTTATCTTCTTTTCTTAAGTTGACGAACTTGAAGACCGGTGATGCGTTGTCAAGAAGTCTACGACTCATGAAAGACAATTATTTTTAAAATTAGGGTAAAAAAAAAACACTTTAGGGTTATATTTTTTTAAACTGAACTATGCGATGTCGGTCATCACTATTAACTTTATATTCGGAGTTCTGATTCCCTGACCTAAATTACTGGCATGAAATGTGTTAGTGTTAATGGACATCCCTAAATCACCCCACACACATCAACCACGAAAATTACTAGGGACGTATCTCGATACCACACGTCACGCTATCCCAAAAAGAATCGATACTTAATGCGTGCAGTTAATCGATATAAGTAATCGAGTGGAAGACGTGCGTGTGATGCACCCCTCTAGTCGTAGCGTTGTAGCTAATAAGCTTTATTGTTTTATTAATACAAGTCAATAAGTTCGGTGTAAACATGACTTTACAATGACTTGTGGGGGCTTCTTTGAGGTTTTGAACGATGTCTGGTATAATTTGTGACTACAACTTCGATGTTTTTAAGTTACTTTTATGGTTTATATGAAGTAAAGAGCTACAGGGAGCATTTAGCGCTCAAAATTTTGAGTAAGTTATTTTTTTGTTATTTTATTATTTTAAAAACATATAGGTTTTTAATTTTTTGCTGGATAGACTCGTGTGTGGAATTCATGGCAATCATTTATCTGTCTAAGAGCTGATTTTTCAATAGTCAAATAACTTTTATCTGAGGAATAAAAATGGCGGTTTGACAGCTTATCTATAGAAAATGTATGTCAAACCGCTATTTTTATTCCTCAGATAAAAGTTATCTGACTATTGAAAAATCAGCACTAAGATGTTCATTCACCCATAATAAAACAAATGTGATGAGATTAATTGATTCCTTTACTTTATAGCTACAAATTAATACACAGACTTTTATTGCAAAAGAAAATCAGACAGTTAGCGAAGACAGGAAAATTTTGTAGTACAATAAACTGGTCCCACAAAATAATATTAATATAAAATTCTTCATCGAAATAAAATTGTCGGCCAAAAGTTGTTGACCGAAGTTAAATATTAAATAATCTTGTCCGATCAGTTTGATGAAGAAGTCTGATATGTAACTTATAGGAAACTTTATATCTCGGGTGTATAGTATAGATAAATATCTTTACGAAGTTTTTCGACCCTTTTAATTTATTTCGTTGAACAGGAACTGCGGGATATTATATACTGCCTTGCAATAACGGATTATTATTTGACTGTCAACAATACATTTTAACGCAGAGAGTTAAAACTCTTTCCATACGTCTCTGGGTCAATGCACTCATTTTATTTATTATTTAAAAGAAGTCAGTTAAAAATGCTGCTGTTTAATACAAGTATAAAATTGTTTAATATAATATTTATGAGCACTTTCAACAGTTTTCGTGCGCAGTGTCTGGTGTTCGCAAAGGTCCTAATTTTTATTCCAAAGTTATGGTAATCATCACTGTTTTTGAGATTTTCCATCAAAATTTCTACCAGTTTCTGGCAAAAACTCACTCAAACTGTAAAAATTTACCATGAACTTAGATTTTCTTAACTAGCAACATGTGCGTCGCTTCTGCCTAGTCCTTCACAGAAAACAGGCTTTCTTTTACATTATGTCTTATCTTAGTAAATCACAGCTTAACTGAGACATCATTACCAGTTGCCAATAACACGCGTATTGCCGCCAAAATAATGACGTCATAACATGATACGACCCTGCCAATACCCCCTCCACCCCCCGCACAAACACACCCCTTGCCAAAAAATACCAATACATACTTTAAAAAGGTGACATGCAGATAAGTGCATACAAATTATTATAATTACTGGAGGGGGGGAAGTTGGCAGTCGGTGGGAAATAATACACAGTCTGCTCGGTACGGCTTCTGTATCAAATAACGGATAGGACCGAAGTACCGACTCCTCGGCAAGCTGTTTTGTATTCATCGAGCTTATGTTACTAGCCGCGTGCTATTTCTCTGAGGGTTACTGCTGAATTTGAATCGCTGGTTTTACTGATGTTGAGGCAAGTCATCATGAATGAGTTCATGATGATTTGGTTGGTCTACTTCAAATTATTTAGAGAACAAAGGATTCCTAGTGATTGTATTGATGATTACCAGGGTTGGTAGACCATTACCAGATGCCATGTTTGGTGCTTAAAAAGAAGCTATTTTCTACACCCTTGCTGTTTAATTTGACTAGGCAACGTGACGAAAACTGGTCCAGCATTTTTAAATATGTATCAAATAAACATCGGCATCACATTTTGCATAATTTTTCTTTCAATCTTAAAATAGCATTATACATATTCTCGAACGGATCGAGCAGAAGTGCAGAGTGTCAATTCTCAAGGAAACAATTTTAATGTTCGTAAAAAAATAGCTTCATGTGAGAGTTTTTAAAGCGACAAATAACGAAGACATGTGACCTTTGGGATTTGTGAAAATGTCAATAAGATATCAATCGTTAAGAGTACAACGCCGTGGGTTACGACCTGAACCGACAACACTATAACTTTGGTAGTCCCGAGGGAATCTCCATAGGAGGATGGCGAGAAACGATATGACTTGAAACTAACTTAGATAGCTCACATAGGTATGAGGTTATGAGTAATAATGGTGGTTAGACGGTACGAGGTAATACTAATTTATGTTGCATGGTAGGTTTAAGAATACCTACACATATTTTTAACGCGTGTGACGAATTAATGTAGGAGGCTTACAAAATGTGACGAATTTACTTTGTGATGATGATACAACAACCCGAACAATCATCTCGTTTGAGCAGGGGTAAAAATAGCCACGACTTATCATTTATATGTTGCAGGTTTGAAGCCTGACACTATAAGTGATTAAGTGATATAAGACTGCCGTTCATGGAATTAGTAATATTTCAAAATCTCTGGTAGTAATAATTTTGGTGCAATAGAGCAGTGGTGGCCCAGTGGTATCGGCCTCGACTTACGAGTAGTAGGTCGTGGGTTCGAACCCCGTCAGGCGCATTAATTTGTGTAATTTATTTCAACACTACTGCTCTCAAACGGTGAAGGAAAACATCGTGAGGAAACCGGCATGTCCTAGAACCAAAAATTCGAAGACATGTGACATCTACCAATCCGCACTGGGCCCGCGTGGTAGATTACGGCCCACTTCCTCTCACAGAGAGGAGGCCTGTGTCCCAGCAGCAGTGGGAACATTTATAGGCTGATAATGAATAAAGAATATTCTGACTAGAGGACCGAAGCCTGTCGAGCTAGCGGGACTATCACGTAACCATGGCCCCGGAACGTAAAGGGCTAGTCAAGGACACTGTGGATTTTAGTCAGTACAAGTCTGACAGTCCCTCCCGTCTTTCCCTGGGTGGGAGGACTCATTTGATGATTTTACCACGTAAAAAACTGTCTATCTTAATATCAATACAAAAAATAATTTATCAACATTGCCCTCAAAAACAGTGGTGAAATCTAATGTAAGAAAACTAGAATTGATGGATAACAACCCACTTCCTATCACAAACTATGTGGGTGTACCACCAGTGGGAATATTATAAGCTGATTACGTTTAACGTACATTTGCTTTGTGATTAATTCCAATCCAACAGACGTAGTGAATGTTGACAAAACCAGTGCGTTTGGTAACCGAATAGGTAAGTAGGTGGTGTTGTATGTCATTAGTAAGTGCACAGTGTAGTTATCTCGATTTCTGTTGTTTCGGTGTATATTTTACTGGCATTTTCATTTTTTTCAACTTAAAGCTGATCTTCACAGGTAACAATACAATAAAATAAATAATAATAATAAAAGTTTAAAGAATAAAATAAAGAATTTTGAGGTGACTTAAACGGGAACTTGGACGTTAATTTGAAGTTAAACAATAAACGTAGTAAATACTTCACGTAGGTACGCTGTAAATAAAATCTTGTGATAAGATCATTATAAGCCTCAGATTTAAAATCAAATTCCTATCCAAAGTTCTTTCTGCATATCTGGCATAACTCCAATTAATGAAATACAAACAATTCATCTACATAAATAATGAAATTAAAACAAGAATTATGTTACTAAAACCTAAGAGTTTCAGCTAGAACTATGTGCTATTCATAAATTTCTGAACGAAATTTATCACCATCGCGGGCGAAGGAAAATGTCTGCGGAACTTAGGCATTAATAATAAATTGTTAAAAGTATACGCTTCTACGATAACTAATGTTTATTTATGTATTAGATAGTTACTATCTAGGCTTGGAACTTATGTCCTAAGACCTACCTTTGGGAATTCTGGGAATAAAAATTAAATTGTGGTGTGGATACCTGGAAGAAGACTTACCATTTAGGTAGTTTTTTTTAGTTAGCGCTATTTCTAAAACGGAGGGTGTCGTACCTCAAATAATTTGTTTGTGAGTGTCAGATAGGCGACCGTTGCATGATAAATGCTGGTTTTCATTACCATGCGATTTAACTGAAATCCGACTCCAATATATTTTGGATAAGGTTTTGACTATATCATCGTCATTATCTGGCCCAGTGTTTTTCCAACTAAGTTGGGGTCGACTTCCAGTCGAGCCCGATGCAGTGAATATCAGTATTTTACATAGAGCGCCTGCCTATGACCTCGACAACCCAGTAACTGGGTAATACGATACCCCTTCTAAGCCCGGTACTGACTAACAGTAATGACTGTTAATATAAGATCTACCAACGACAGCCAGGACCAACTTTACGTGCCTATATCGCACAACTTCGTATTTCTGAAATTTTTCATGAACTAGAAAGTCATCCACAGCCATTTCTTAAAAAAATATAGTCTCTACCCAAGTGTGGACCCGACAAAGACCAAAGTAATACAAAGTCAAGGTTACAATCAGTATGCTTACCACGTACTGTCCTAATACCGTGAAGAATGTGCGAGACATTCCCTGAACGAGTACCACACATGCTTTGTGACCGTATTTTAAGTTAAGCTGACATTGGCCCGATTTTGCAGTGCTAAGTTGGTGAAAAAGAAATCTAGAATATCGTATAAATAGTTCTTAGATAAGGGCCAAGTAAAAAAATAATATAGGTACTTTTAGTAGAGAGCAGTGTATCGGACTTACGAGTTATAAGTCCTGGGTTCGAACCTAGCCAAACACATTACTTTTGTACCTAGTTTATTTCATCACCACTACTCTCAAAACGGTGAAGCAAAACATCGTGTGGAAACCTACATGTCGTAGAACCAACAATTCGAAGACATATGATATTTACCAACCCGCACTGGGCTCGCGTGGTGGATTATGGCCCACTCCCCCTCTCAGAGAGGAGGCCTGTGTCTTAACATTGGGAACATTTATAGGCTGATGATGATGATGACTTTTAGCAGAAAAGTTTTCTTTAGTTTCTGTTGTGGTTAAATATGAAACTAAACGATTTTCTAAACTAACTAAACGATCATCATCATATCAATCGTAGGACGTCCACTGCTGAACACAGGCCTCCACTGTTTTCTGATAAGACTAAATAGTTACCAGTGATTTCACCTGCTAACATCTCGAAAATTATATCAAGGAAACATAAAAATCAAGCTAAAAACTATCCTACGAGTATGAGTACCAAATATCATACAAATCCGTTCAGTAGTTATTGCGTGAAAGAGTAACATACATCCATAAGAAAATCCAGAAACATTTTTTTTACATAACTAACATAATTATGTTCTGCTGAAGTGCCTTAAAAAAATTAATAATCACCAACGAAATCGTTACTAAGTCTCTTAATTAACGACAGTTGTTCATTCTGTCGATTTATTAGACTGCCCTATATTCTGAAAAATTACACTTTAACGTGAATATAATTCAAACAAACCTTGACTATGAAATTGTAGTGTTATCTAATATTAGTAAACTCACACCAATTTCATCCCGCTTACAATGACCGAAGGGTCAATTTTGCAAAGTTACCTTTGAAAGAAAGTCTCAAAATTCAAGAACCAAAATAATTTAATGATACAGGAAATACGACTACAAAGACCAAAGAATATGTTGGAATAACAAGAGTTGTTAACCCTCTCATCGCGGTTCACGGTCAAAGACACAATAGGCCATCTTAAATTCATCCCCACTATGTACTGTGATAGCTAAACTTTTTACGTCTAAAAGCCTTTACTTGGAGAAAATGGGATAGACCTGAATAAATAAAGGGACTTTAAATAATACGCGAGTCTGGGTCGCTCTTGAAGTTGCAGTAAATCGTTATTTTTTGACAATGTTCTCTGATAAAGATAAGAAATGTTCTACAAACGATAATTAGGTTTTTTTCTGTCATGAATTTATTTAAACTGGATGATCGAGTTAACTATTTGTCATTCTAGATATTACTCAGAGTATATTTGAAACCATTCAACTTATTTTCTTATGAATTTATGTTATTTATATATATCTTGCGAAACGTCAGTACTGAAAAGATTAAACACTTGATACTTACTAAAAAAATAACCGAGTGTTCAAACTGAGTCACTTCACATCACATAATACAAAAACACAATAAATAATTAAAATAATTCTACATCCATAAACGACACCACCACAAAGTTAGATAAACTAAAACAATTATTCAACCAAACAAAAATACCAAGTTTACAATATCTCCACAGTTTACAAACTTACGCACTTCACTATGCAAATACTTCGCGAGAGAAAAACGAAGGGACGAGATCGCCTCCCCTAAACGTCTGCTCGCCGCAACAACGCGACGTAAACTGAAGCATCGGAATCAGCCCTTACAGTTTTCCGCGACAGACAAGGACGCAGATAACTAGGAAGCGGGAAATTGTGTATGTAGGGCAGAGATAGGGATACGAAGTTCCTTTTCGCACGTGGTGCGATGCGGTCAATTGCAATGCTACGGTCATTGCCATAGTGTGATCATTTTTAATCTTTTAACAGTAACCCTGTATTTATGAGGTTTTTTCCTTATATTATTCGGGTGAACCACTTAAGGGAAGATAAACAGAGGTAAGACACTCATTTTCCTGTGTTGACTTTTACAATACGCGCGGGATGATAATTGGTACACTCTATTTTTTCCTGTACTCCCGGATGAGCAATAATGAACCCATTCATTGTAAGATAGGGTAAAAGAAATCTTCTCGCTTGATTTTTTTGGGGGTAAATGAAGACAGATAATCGAGAGTCATTAGTGACGTGTTAATGACACGTCAGTAGTTCTCACTCGAGGTGACAGATGACGCTCTCTCTCATTCGGTTCATTACACACAAGTTCTCGTTATCTTCCTTTGCGAGAAGTTTTTTCAACCGATCTTTTGGGCCGTAAATGTCAAGTACGGGTCACGAGGATTTTATTAACGATCATTTTAAATGCTTTCGGCAATATGTCACTTATGTATGTAATATGTAGGTTGAATTTCGTAAATCTATCTAGTCTTATGGTTACACGAAACAAATAAAACAAGTTATTTATAACGGCAAGTTACAGTCTTTTATTAGAAGTTTCTTATTTTAAAATTGGCTACCAGGAATAAACGATTTAATGGACGATCTGTTATTAAACAACATATATTAAAAATAAATAAGTTGGACTGAAAGCTTGAATTTGGAACAATAATTAATTAAACATTTCGCACGATTAAAATACTTACAAACTTAAAATTATCTTATGCAAGTTTAATTATTTTTCTTTCAAATAAAAAAAAACGCGAAATTGCTTTTTGGTTTACAATTTAAACAGTTACATAAAACCAGTTACAAACTACTGAACATTTTCAATAATAAAATGTCACAAAAATTGCTTGGCACCATTCAGCCTCAAAATTGCAAGCTCAATCTTCAACAATCAAGTTTGTAACGACTCAACCAAAATCAACTTCGGGCCGTGCTCACGATCTCAACTCATACGAATTGCGGTGCGACTTGCTTCTAGCAACGTTCGTGTATTTCACTTGTTTCTTCCATACGAGTATGGCAACTTCACGATATCACGTCATCTGTAACGTTTACGAAGTCATTTCACAAAAGTGAATTATGGAACTTTTTTTTTTTGATTAGACTCAACGAAATATCGTGTTCGAATTCCAGACGTCATGTTTAGAGACTTTTTTGAGGAGGAAATCGTGGCTAAATAATTACAGCCGCACATCGTCGCACGCAGTCGTCTTCCGGGTTAAGCCGCGCTTGCCGCGGTGGTTCTATGGATAGATCTGTCATAGCGAGTTTCCTCCGTGCCTCGGAAAGCACGTAAAGCCGGTGGTCCCGGCTGTCATTTGTAAATCTTTGACAGTCGTTACTGTTAGTCAGAAGCTCTAAAGTCTGACAACCAGTCTTACCATGAGGTATCGTTTTACCCAGTTACTGGGTTGTGGAGGTTAGATAGGCAGTCGCTCTATGTAAAATACTGATATTCAGTTGCTTCTCATCCAATATTGTTTGGAAAAATCTAGGCCAATAATGATGTTTAGTGACTTTTTAGGGTTCCGTAGCCAAATGACAAAAACGGAACCCTTATAGATTCGTCATGTCTGTCTGTCTGTCTGTCCGTCTGTCTGTCTGTCCGTCCGTATGTCACAGCCACTTTTTGTCGAAAGTATAAGAGCTATCCTGTTGAAACTTGGTAGGTAGATGTATTATGTGAACCGCATTAGGATTTTCACACAACAATAAAAACAAAACAAATTTTGGGGGTGCCCCCGTACTTAGAATTGAAACTCAAATTTTTTTTTTCACCAAACACATACGTGTGGGGTATCTATGGATAGGTCTTTAAAAATTATATTGAGGTTACTAATATCACTTTTTTCTAAACTGAACAGTTTGCACGAGAGACACTTCCAAAGTGGTAAAATGTGTGTCCCCCCCCCCCCCCCTCTAACTTCTAAAATAAGAGAATGATAAAACTAAAAAAATATATATATAATGTAGACCTCAACAAAAACTTCCAACAAAAATTGGTTTGGATGAGATACAGTTAGCAGTTTTTGAGTTAAAGTACATTTTCGAAAACCGCAAATATAACTTTGCCATTCATACAAACACTATGAAAAACAACGTTATTTTTATTGTTTGTGTATATTACTTACTAATCTCAATATAATTATATCCCTAATCTATGCTGGCTACTACGGAACCCTTCATGGGCGAGTCCAACTCGCACTTGGCCGGTTTTTTTTTATTAACTCGTTCAGAATCAGCGATGATATAATTTAAGGATTAGTTCGATTGCGCGCTTGTCTGGTTGAAGTGAATTGTTGAACGTTACAGAATAGCACTATAGAAGTCACGTTTCGTTGAAGCATGCATTTTTTTTAATTTTTTTTTCACCGCTGTCATTGTCAAAATATTTTCCGCAGCAACATGTAGGTTGTGGCCAAACCATAACACAATAAAGTAACATTCAAAGCATGCTGATAACTCAACTACCAAACTTTACATAGAAAACAGCACCAATAAACTACAGTAAATAATAGTTTTATTAAAGCAAACTGCCAGTAACGTAGTAATCTACGAGCCGGCCAGTATACAAGGGTTTTCAGTAAATTATGTAAAACACCCGTTACTTTTATAGGGGTACCATATGGGTAGGAAAGTTGAAGTGAAATCGTAAAAAGTTTTGCAATACGAACTAGTTGGTACCTCGTGTTGGTACGTATCGATGGGTTTTGTTTCGTCCTTCGAGCCGGATGATGTTTGTTTGTATAGAAGGACTAGTTTTGATTGAATGAAAATATGCGAGGTGATGTTTGAGTTGGTAGTAAAATATTTCTCATGGAAAGTGTAAACAAATATTTAGTTTCTGGAGCGCCGTTTAAGTTGCTCTGTTTATTGGATTAGGTTTTTAATACATTTTTAAAAAATCTAATCAAGTTTTAAAAACAAAAACTTTAAGTGCCACTGATTTTACAAACTAATAATATATATGTACTTGCTCTGCATTAATTTAATTTTGAAAAAAAAATGTATCGGTCATAAATAATGTCATAAGTTAAAGTTTGATTAACAACAATTATTATTGATCTTAAATGTCGAAATGTGTATACTACGTCTCTGCCTAACCCTTCAGGGGCAACAAGCTTAACGTCCACTCAATAACCGCAAGGACCAATCCATGCAACAAATTATTCAAACTCGAAACTACTGACGCAATAAACACCACTGCCACACACGAAACCTCGTGCTACGGCGTAGCCGCTGGCTACGAGCTACGGCCTACGGTGCTACGGTGCTACGCCGACCGCTTTAATTTCACTTAGGTCTAACGTGCGTGCACTTGTTAGCCCAATGATTGCGAGGTGGCAGGCTATTGTAGGCTATAGTGGGCTATTGTTCCTTAGGTATTAACTCCTGGTACAATGAAGGATCATGTGACATAGGGGAACAGAGTCACGCTTTGTTTCTCTGAAAGGTGGAAATTTCAATTACCGAGGGACACTTCATACAATCATGTTTTGTATGGGGTGTTGTGATATTGGTACTTAGTAGTAACAGGGTTTATCTTTTATGGTTGATGTAGATTATATCAGTATGCAAAATAGTATGTTTACATATAGATATAGTGTACGCTGTCATCGAATCTATTTGAACATCCAACTTATGTTATAAATGGTAATGCTTAGATATTTTAATAGATGACTGGATGAAACGATGGATGTTTGTACTAAGTCACGTCAGAACGAGCGCTGCCTTGACAAGTCGAGGCGTGGCGGGAAGAGCTCCGGCGCGATCTCAGGGGCATGCGGGCAGCGAGTAATGGGCGACTCGCTGTCCGACCATGGACCAAGCCCGGGTCGACAGCGCGTTGTGTTCCACGCGCGCCTCAAAGAGTGTCAGCATTACGACGGGGCCAAAGCCTGCTGGGGTCCCGGAACGTAAAGGGCTATTGAAGGACACCGTGAATTTCACCACGCTAAAAAAAAACACGTCAGAACGGCTGAACGGATCTTGGTGTAATTTGCCTAGATAGGTAGGTAGTCAGGTTCCAATATTACTTTTAACTATTTTATTTTGGAAAATTTTCTAGTAACGCGGGCAAAACCCCTGACAACAGCTAGTAAGATTCATAAAATAATAAAATAAAGAGGCTTGATTTTTAAAGGGTTATGCAAAGATTTATCACTCACATTCACATTTCACTAGTAAACTTGAGATAACACATGAATAAAACATTTTTACTATAAGCGAGCCAAAAAACCATGGTCACATAAAACCAACATCATTATATTCTTGCACCAAACCCCATACATTTTCATAACCTCCTTTAAAATATCGTCCCTCACGCAATAATACCACAAATCATTGAACGTATAAAGTTGACCGAAGGTTTTAAAAGGACCAGATAACGCGAACGACCAAATAACTAAATGAGAAGATTCTTTTGATCGGTGGAGCGTTCAGCTCGCGTGTCCTGTGGGTCTTGTGGGTCCTTCAGGAGAGAGTGAATCGGCGGATTTTGAGAAGGGAGGCTGTGTATGTTTGTGACTTCATGTTTAGAGATAATGACACTGTGTTGACATAAGCAGTAAACCAACTTTGCTCTTTTTGTAAAATCAGTTTGAGCTAAAGGCGCCTTTCCATTAGCCAAGTTTTGCATACAAGTATTACGTCGCATTTGCTTTCAAGTTGCTTGAATTGCAAAAAAAAAAGATTTTTTTGCAATTCAAGCAAATTCCACAAGTTCAAACAACATAATTGTAATAATTTACAACTTGTGTACGAATAGCTTGTTTAATTGACACGCGGCCTATAACATGGGAAATAAACATAACTACCTAAATATGGGTCTACAAGACACACACCTCAACCAAATCCATTTAGGAACACAAGAACGATTTATTTTTTACTACACTCATAAAATTAACCCAGTTATCTCAATGCGATGCACTGATATACTGATAACCTAAGTGTCTGAAACATCCTAAGAATCGTGAAATCATTTTGTTTCAGTGTGAGTTGGTTTCAAAAAAATTGTACGTAGTGAAAATGGAGCAACTGCACAGCAACTGAGGAAATATTGCATCTTAATACTACTCTCCATGGCGGTCATTATGACCTTAATGATTTGGTTATCCTAATTATTGTGCAGTTAATTTAGTGTGTGTATGAGAGTTTTCAGTAAAACGATGTAATAAGCATGTTTTGTGACGTAATTTACCTTTTCTTTTTGTAATTTATTTATATTGTTTGTGATATAATATTCAATAGTATTTACAAATGTAACTTAAACTAGAAATTTAAAAATAAATAAAACTAAATATTTACAACAAAATACTAAATTTAAACTAAAACTAAAATAAAATACCTAATTACAAAAAAAAGGCGTGACGTAATTTGTTTTTAAATGTGTCATTATTAGAATGGGGATATTCATCTTATTAAATAATGCTATTCTAAGGTCTTCAAAATAAAAGTTAAATTCTAGAGTAAGCTAATTCGCCATCCCCTTCAACATTCCCTGTATTATGCTTTCCCCGGCAGTACCAACATAATTTTGAAAATCTTGTTGAATACCAGCACTTCCATCAAACACCTGCCCCTTTAAAACGCAGTACTCCCAGCTACATGATAGAACGCTTTCAACTCGTCCGATCGGCGATAGAAGCCGTGACCCTATTAGCGAGTGATGCCCACTATTATCCCAGCGTCGGGCTCACTCGGTGCCGTGGCTCAAAGGACCTGGGTCCTTTACAAGACTTTCATTAGATTATGCAGTGTGATGGTATGACAAGTTATATAGCGTATTTAGAGGTTGCTTGGTTATGACTGATAGATGTAGTTTTGAAATATGAATACTGACAACATGCGCTTCTAGTACCAGTTCATTGAATTATTTAATCAAAAGACTAATACTTGAGTAAAGTAAACTGATTTATTTTTAACAGTCGGTGGCACAAGTCATTGAAATAAAAAATTAAAAGCAGTCAGTCCTAAAGAAAGTTATTTATTTATAACACACATGTCACGTGTGCCATTACAGTTGTTAAAAACTAATGCGACAATGTAACTTAAAATATATAATAACTGTTTTATTACACATAATCATGTTGTTTTAGAAGTCGGTTAAAACTTTTCTAGTAAATATTTAGTAAATTAATTCAAAGCAGAGAATTGGTATTTTTATGTATTTCATGTCAATCATAAAAATAAACAACAAACAAACGTAACCATAGCACAGCAATGAAACAATAAATGGTTTCCTGAAAAAAAGAGATGTTCTAGACATAAAACATAATTTTATTCATAAAAATGAGCGTAAATTAAATCATATTCCTCACATAACTTACAGTTTCTTTAACCATAAGTGACGCGAAGTTGCAAGACACACAGCGTTCTTGGCAAGAACATGAGCAATAAATTTTGCTCCGCCATCTTGTTTTTACACAACTTTTGTTAAAGACGCGCGGACAACGCTGGAATATTTAATAGGTTTATTTAAATAATTATTATAATTTGCCAAGTCGTATCCTTGTGACGCATGAGTTGATGCTGTTGAAATCAACAAAAGACTAACATCGGGATGGTTATTTGTCCTTTAAACCTAATTGTTATATTTTCATCTGACCTTGTAATCATACTATTTCCCAAGTAAGCTGAGGTAAGTGCTGTGGCCAGCCTCCAATCTACCAGCATTTGTTTTGTCTTAACATTTCAAATTGTTGAATAACTTCTTATCTGACCTCCACAGCCAAGTTGCTGGGTAAAATAATACCTACCTCCTGAAAATACTGATGGTCGAATTTAATAAACGTAAGTCTGCCGACAATAATATTCATAAAAAAACTAATTGTTTTAACGTATCGTACTAGTCATCGTATCCCAAAACTAAATTCATTGAATTTCCTCTAAGTGCTTTGTGATATCCACATACATATCTACCTATGTGTGTACAGATCCGGAATCGAACTAGCATCCGTCGGTACCCCGACCGCTACCCTTAGGCCAGAGCCGCTTTAAATTTCAAATTGAACTCCATCCATGCATTGTAGATTGCATCCATTTTGTCTACAAGTAGATCTGCCCCTCTAGTCACATCTAATTGTTTATAAATACGACTGTTACTTTTGTATTTTGGAGGTAAATAAATGTTAGTCTTAATAGGGATTTATATTCTAATGAAATATGTAAATAATGTCTTATACGAATCGGTCGAGACATTAATTAGTTATCAAAATTAAAATCGTTCGACGTATTACTGTGCAGTAAACAAAAAACTTAAGGTTAATGATGGGATGAAACGAAATAGAATTTTCTGTTTTATAGAGACAACAGACTTTAACCTATCCTTAATCTTGTCAATTAGTTATGTATTTAATTAATAAGGTAAAACAAATTACCACCTGCCTCGCTTTAATTGAATTAAAGAGTCATGCTACCTGCACGCATTTGAATTTTAGTTGAAACATAAAATGACTGTATTTATCAGTAATCGTTACTGGTAAGACATGTCTTAGTCATACCTCAGACATTGTTTTGATATGTTATACCCTTTCTAAACAAAAAACTTGGTCACAAACAAAACAAAAATAAACAAATTAAACTCCCCATCATACTTTGCTTCCAAACAATATTTTCCTACCAATTTACATCATAACACGCAATTTCTAAACTAATAATTAAAATACGCAAAAGCGTTCACTTTCTCTTTTAACATTTTTCGTCCCGCTCTGTCGCGGGGTGCGGGCGGCAAATGAAGCGATCGCGTGTCCCGCCATCATTCCTCAAACACCCTGTACTCGCCCTTTGTGTACAGGGTGCGTGCGGATGTCCGGGCCGGGGGTAAAGGTCCGGGCTGCATCTTGCAAGCCTACGTGAGGAAGTTTACGTGACTGTGGTCTCTGGAGGGATCCAAGTTTATTTTCAGAGAAATGCACTGGGATGGAAATAATACAGACCGATTTATTAACGTAGAAGAGAGTCAATAACATATTTGCAACGATTTTCCTCGAGAATTCGGAAAAAAATCAGTCACATTGTATTTTAACAAGACTCATTTAGTAAACAATATTTTAATTTATTTAAAAAGAGTCTACAATAATTGCTCCACACATAAAATACTGATCATGTTCTAAAACAGCCTGTATATAAATTGCGGCAGGTACGCGAGCCGCTGACGTGCGACGGTTAAAAACGAATTATAACGGAGCACCCTGTAGCCGGCCATTTGTCATGAGAGCCAGTGACGTGACCAAGAATAGCAATCGAGTCTAATCGAGTTGTGCTCATAAATCGATTTCAAATACTGGGTTGAACATGAATATTTAGTTTCATCAATTTCGAGCTACACATATATTTTATCGCTTTGACAGTTTGTAAAATAATATACCTACCTTACAAAAGTAACCTATAGGGATCATAATAAATGAAACAGCCCGCCTGTAAACCCTGGAGGGTTAGGCAGAATACAACCATATTTCCTATACCAGTTGTGTTAAATTCCCAAGTAATAGGGAACGATCTTATTGCCATCTAACCAACATAAATTCAGATCTCGGGCTACAACTGACAGCTTTTTAAAATTGTATTAATTACACCTATAAAATACTTTAGACATCTGAAACTGTTTATCACGTACTTTGAACCTCTACTAAAACAACCTACTACAATATCACCTGGTAACTTTCTATGACAAACAAAATAAGTATCCCACAAACCTACTCGATTCCTAACCATTCGATTACTTCTCCTCGATGTGTCCCATCACTTAGCGCCTGCCCGCAGCACCGCATAGACCAAGAGACAGGCAACTATTAATTTACGAAATAGCGAAACAAAGAGAGGTTCTGACGGAATCATTAATTGTGCCAACGATTGATGATTGCTGAATAATAGACCTGTGAATGATATGCGCGAATTACAACATTAATTTTGATTCGTTTTGATTGATTGATTGAATTAATCAGGCGTAGTTTATAATTAGAAACTGTAGTTTTATGGTTGGTTGGAAAATTATATGAAATTAATATTCGTGTTATTCATATTCTCTAAGGGTCGTAAAAGTATATAATACTTAAGTATTGATTTTATAGTAGTATTCAACGTTATTTTCGTAAAAAATGCAAAGAAGGAATTGTTAGAGGCCTCTGCCCTGAGGTGAGGCAATACATGCTAAAGAAACGAACTTCACTGCCTTATTTTACCTTAATAACATTGTCTAAATCATCCAAATAAATCACGTCTTATTTCGAAAATAAAAGGCTAATATTAAAAGAACTCTGAAGTTTAAAAACACAACATAACAAGCCTGTTGGTCTAGTGGTTAGTGACCCTGACTGCTATGCCGGAGGTCGTGGGTTCAATTCCCACCCAGGACAAATGTTTGTGTGATGAGCACGATCATTTGTTCTGTGTCTGGGTGTAATTTATCTATAATATATGTCGCAGAACCAACACAGAAGCACAATAATTTAGAATAACGCCATCTATTGTCATTGCCGAGGAATCAAAACAGAAGCACAATTTGGAATCTTTATTGATTAGTGTTAATTTAGAATAACGCCATCTGTCTCTCATTGGAGGAACTATGAAGTTAGATTTGACAGATAACGTTTAGGAATGCCAAGTGTAATAACATTTGGGGATGCTTAGCGTGGAGTAATGGCAACACCGAGCGAATAGTCGAGTCGAATATCGATTCAGAAGTTTAATCAGGTATTCGACGTTGACAGGTACTGACGTTGACAGATATGTTGGCAAACCTGTGTGGGGTAGGCCACTTGGACGGACAGTTGAGTGAAGTGAACACTTTGAATCGGTCCGTCAAGCTGTGTAGACATCTTGGTCACGCCACGTCGTCCACGATAATCTTCCCGCGTTCCTAAGTTTTTAATCGAGCGATATCTCTGACATCCTTGATTATTTTGTATTCAGTGTGTGTTAGCAAGTAATTAAAAGTGTTAACGAAGGTTTTGTGAGTGTTATTTCCAATATCGCGCCCCTTCTGATATCGATTCTTCGACATCAGAAAGTGGGATGGACCATGACGACCCACGTGTTCGAAATAAAGACTAGTGATGAAAAATGGCTGCGTTTGTTGGGAAAATAGAATTTTCTGACACTGATTCAAGCCGTGAAAATACCTACTAAAGCCATGTGACGACGCTTTCGTTTACCGGATTTTGATCCTGAGAAACAAGATATGGATGCACGTGCTTGGGTGACGACTGCAGAGATGTGATTGATGGACCAAGACCAACGTGGCGCTCCGCTTATGGTCACTATAAGCCGCGCCTTGAAGGGAGGAGCTTCTACCTGGCTACCTACCGTGTCGTTTCCTGGGATGACATGGACCGAATTTAAGAAGTAAGCTGATGGACACGAAGGGAAGACCTACAACACCTACAGCATCATCGAGCCAAGTGACGCAACAGCCGGCATTGGAGACCTTGGTGTGCTTCAAATGTGACAAGCCAGGTCTCATAGCCGTGCGCTGTACGAGCAGTGGTGGCGGCTGTGGCAGCGGATCAGTCGACGGCACGGCGCGACGCGACGCGTCGATGTCTGAGTTGTGCAACCACTATCAGGCAGGATACAACACAGGTGAATTGTTTCATTTTTACTTACGATTCTGGTGCTGAATGCTCGTTGGTCAAAGAAAGTTTTGCTTCGAAATTTTGTGGTAAACGTGTTTGTAATGTTGTTGTTAAGACTGGTATAGGTCAGACACGAGTATTCAGTCCAGAACAGATTTTATGTTGTGCAGTGATTAACGGGTGATCATCCTCTTGAAATTTTGTTTTAAAATTTTTGCCCGACAATCATTTGCAATGTGATGTCATGTTAGGTAGCGAGATTTTAAATCAGAGTTTTTCTGTAAACATGCCAACATGTTTGCATGGCAACTGAGCTTTTAAGTTAACGAAAGTCCTTTGTGTAAATTCAGTGAGGCATAATAGTGACAACGCATTTCAATTGGATTTAACTGTTATCGTGACGGCTTAATTTTCTACGTTTTTCATTACCGTTTTGTCTACTGCGCGAGTGACTACAGGCCAGCTCAGTGCAGTGTCAACTGTATAGGATGTCAGTAGACGAACGTAGAGTTGTGTGCGACCGTGTGAAGGTTGATTCAAACGACTGTGGTACATGGCCTAGGGTAGTTGTTAGTGGCCTAGGGTTGTCAGTGGCCTAGGATAGTTGTTAGTGGCCTAGGGTGGATGTTAGTGGCCTAGGGTAGTTGTTAGTGGCCTAGGGTTTTTAGTGGCCAAGGGTAATTGTTAGTGGCCTAGGTTAGTAGTTAGTGGCCTAGGGTTTTTAGTGGCCTAGGGTAATTGTTAGTGGCCTAGGTTAGTTGTTAGTGGCCTAGGGTAGATATTATTGGCCTAGGGTAGTTGTTAGTGGCCTACGGTGGATGTTAGTGGCCTAGGGTAATTGTTAGTGGCCTAGGGTAGTTGTTAGTGGCCTAGGGTTGTTAGTGGCCTAGGGTAGTTGTTAGTGGCCTAGGGTAGTGATTAGTGGCCTAGGGTAATTGTTAGTGGCCTAGGGTAATTGTTAGTGGCCTAGGTTAGTAGTTAGTGGCCTATATAGGGTTTTTAGTGGCCTAGGGTAATTGTTAGTGGCCTAGGTTAGTACTTAGTGGCCTAGGGTTTTTAGTGGCCTAGGGTAATTGTTAGTGGCCTAGGTTAGTAGTTAGTGGCCTAGGGTTTTTAGTGGCCTAGGGTAATTGTTAGTGGCCTAGGGTAGTGATTGCTGTATTTTCAATTACCTTTCCCCGATGTTTCATTTAATTGAAGGTGAAATTTCCTTATTTTCGCCGACGAACTGAATCTAGAATTTGGTCAGGAATGACCGAGTGAAACAATATTCTGTCGTGGACTGTTTTGTGTTTCAGTGGGATATCCAGACACGTGGCCAGCTACAACAAGAGCTGCAAGCGGTTTCTTTTATGAAGAGAAAGCTACCTAGCGATGACTGCGATGCCCCTGAAAAGTGCTGTGAAGCCTCTGAAGTGTTTTACCTGCCGCGGCGCAGTGAGAGGAGCAACGCCGACTCCGGGTCATCAAAGCCTATTAATGAAAAGAGGGTTGACCTGTGCCTCCTGAGCGCGTCAACTGGGTAATACAACTGGGAAAAACCCTATCCGGTGAGCAATTTTCATTTTGTTTACGACTCTGGTGCCTTGTGTTCTTTATGTTGACTATCGCTGGTTAAGCGTTAGTAGTGTAATCGTTGGTTAAGCGGATTACTTGGGCTTTCGCTGGTTAAGCGTTAGCTGTTGACTCGCTGGTTAAGCGTGTTATGATGTGGGCTTTCGCTGGTTAAGCGTTGGCTGTTTTATCGCTGGTTAAGCGAGTTATGTTGACTATCGCTGGTTAAGCGTTAGTAGTGTAATCGCTGGTTAAGCGGATTACTTGGGCTTTCGCTGGTTAAGCGTTAGCTGTTGACTCGCTGGTTAAGCGAGTTATGTCGACTATCGCTGGTTAAGCGCTAGTAGTGTAATCGCTGGTTAAGTGTGTTAGTGTGGGCTTTCGCTAGTTCAGCGTTAGCTGTTGAATCGCTGGTAAAGCGAGTTATGTCGACTATCGCTGGTTAAGCGTTAGTAGTGTAATCGCTGGTTAAGCGGATTGCGTTGGCTGAGCTGGTTAAGCGAAAGCCAACGTAAATTCAACAGCTAACTGTTGAATCGCTGGTTAAGCGTGTCATAATGTGTGCTTTCGCTGGTTGGGCGTTGGCTGTTGAATCGCTGGTTAAGCGAGTTATGTCGACTATCGCTGGTTAAGCGTTAGTAGTGTAATCGCTGGTTAAGCGGATTGCGTTGGCTGAGCTGGTTAAGCGAAAACCAACGTAAATTCAGCAGCTAACTGTTGAATCGCTGGTGCGTGTTATGATGTGTGCTTTCGCTGGTTAAGCGTTAGTGGATTAATATTTTTGGTTAAGCGTTAGCTGTTAAATCGCTGGTTAAGCGTTAGCTGTTGAATCGCTGGGAAAGCGAGTTATGTCGACTATCGCTGGTTAAGCGTTAGTAGTGTAATCGCTGGTTAAGCGGATTGCGTTGGCTGAGCTGGTTAAGCGAAAACCAACGTAAATTCAACAGCTAACTGTTGAATCGCTGGTTAAGCGTGTCATAATGTGTGCTTTTGCTGGTTGGGCGTTGGCTGTTGAATCGCTGGTTAAGCGAGTTATTTCGACTATCGCTGGTTAAGCGTTAGTAGTGTAATCGCTGGTTAAGC
Source organism: Agrotis exclamationis (assembly GCA_950005045.1). Lineage (NCBI taxonomy): Eukaryota > Metazoa > Arthropoda > Insecta > Lepidoptera > Noctuidae > Agrotis > Agrotis exclamationis. Next base: position 21,450,908 of record OX465433.1, on the reverse strand, counting down.
GGATTGCGTTGGCTGAGCTGGTTAAGCGAAAACCAACGTAAATTCAGCAGCTAACTGTTTAATCGCTGGTGCGTGTTATGATGTGTGCTTTCGCTGGTTAAGCGTTAGTGGGTTAACATCGCTTGTTAAGATTATTATCACTGGGTAAGTGATAAGATTTGTAACGCTGGTTAAGCGCTACAATGTTAAGTACTGGTTAAGTACTTCAGTGATTTACACTGCTGGGTAAGTAGTGATGCATGGTGCTGGCCAAGTGCTGTGGATTTGAGGGAGAATGCCTGAGGTTCAAGTACAATTTTTAAGTAGAGGTGTTGAGTTGAATGATAGTGTGGAATCTTAGATCGGCTGGTCAGACCGTACCAGTAGCCATTTCGTAGCCAGTCCGTATTTCCGAAATTTTTTGACATCCTGGTGTCCATGGATGCGCGGTGTGCGAATGGCACTGTCGGAGGTCGTGTATTGTGCGTTCATGGTGAACGGTGTGCAACAAACAGAGGTTTGTTGCTGGGGCTAGTGTTAGCCACAGGCCTCGAATTTGATTCCTACTGTTTTGATTATAAGATTGCTGCATTGTGATGATACAATTGCAAAGGTACTTGATTCCTCTGGGATTTTCGGTCAGTCTAAATTGTGATGTCTTTTGTGTTTGACTTTGAGTAGTTCATGTGATATTTTTCTTTATGGAATTTATAATCTGTAACGTTATAGGAAAAATAAGGTAACATGTTGAACAAACCTACTTTAAGAATTATTTTGATAAAGGCTCTAAATGATTATCTTGATGGTCTTGTGTTGGTAACCGGATGGAGGTTACATGTTGAAGACCGGATGGAGGTCGATTAATTTCATGCTTATGACCCGATGGAGGTTATAATGTGTGATGATGAAGACCGGATGAAGATCAGAGTATGAGCACTGCAATATTTTGATGAGTTTCCTATTACTTGAATGAGTATAGGTATTGTTCGACATGTCAGCTTTGAGAGTAAGAGTTTGTTGGGATTTTCATTAGACCCTGTAATTATTTTGATGAGAATACCTTTTCCATTTGGGTCAGGAATGGCCGAACGGTTAGAATGGTTACTGTTCGAGAATTTTCTCTCATTCCAGATGTCACACACGAGGACGTGTGAATTGTCAGAATGGCCGTGTCGCAGAACCAACACAGAAGCACAATAATTTAGAATAACGCCATCTATTGTCATTGCCGAGGAATCAAAACAGAAGCACAATTTGGAATCTCTATGGATTACTGTTAATTTAGAATAACGCCATCTATTATCGTTGACGTGGAATCAAAACAGAAACGCAATTTAGAATCTTTATTGATTAGTGTTAATTTAGAATAACGCCATCTGTCTCTCATTGGAGGAACTATGAAGTTAGATTTGACAGATAACGTTTAGGAATGCCAAGTGTAATAACATTTGGGGATGCTTAGCGTGGAGTAATGGCAACACCGAGCGAATAGTCGAGTCGAATATCGATTCAGAAGTTTAATCAGGTATTCGACGTTGACAGGTACTGACGTTGACAGATATGTTGGCAAACCTGTGTGGGGTAGGCCACTTGGACGGACAGTTGAGTGAAGTGAACACTTTGAATCGGTCCGTCAAGCTGTGTAGACATCTTGGTCACGCCACGTCGTCCACGATAATCTTCCCGCGTTCCTAAGTTTTTAATCGAGCGATATCTCTGACATCCTTGATTATTTTGTATTCAGTGTGTGTTAGCAAGTAATTAAAAGTGTTAACGAAGGTTTTGTGAGTGTTATTTCCAATATCGCGCCCCTTCTGATATCGATTCTTCGACATATATATATATTTAGAAATATATAAGTATGTTTATCAGTTGTCTAGTACCCATAACACAAGCTCTGCTTAGCTTGGGACTAGATGGCGTTGTGTGATAGTTGTGGAATATTATTATTATTCTCTATATTCATTATTTTTACATATTTCTTTACATTTTTAAATATAAATATAAATAAAAAAAATTGCAAAACATTTAAAAATATAAAAAATAGTGGCCCACTAGCATCGGGAACAGGGTCCAAGGTGCCGGTGGTTAGGGCTCTAGAGAGAGGAACCTCCTCACAATGCGCGCCGTGTCCAAGAGAACTGCTTTCTGCATCAAGCCCTTGAGCCAGCTGCACAATGAGAGCCTCTTAAGATGTTGGTCGAGGCTCTTATTATTATTATTATGTTATTTAAGAGAACCTGCTAAAACGGGTAATGATTGTTGTCTGTTTTCAATAAAACTTTGTATTAAATACAAAGTTTAGTAGGATATTATATTAGGCATAGAATATGCTGTAATAAGCTTTATCGTTGTCAACCACACCCATTTCTACACAAAACAATGATTTGAGCACAATGAAAATTGTACGCTAGCTCCGAACCTACAATGTAATCCAGATGAAAACACATTTTTTCCAGTTACGTCGGACTTAAACAAATACGGCTTTATTACAAAACGTGGTTTAACTTAGACCAAGCTTTAAATCAAAAATGAATTTTTGAATTTCGAACTTTATTCCAACTACTATAAAATTCTAAAATGCACATTGACAACTTAGACCGGGATCTAAACTCGGTTTTTGTATTAATAACTTTACGGCAGTAGAAATAAAGTTCGAAATTCAAAAATTCATTTTTGATTTAAAGCTTGGTCTAAGTTAAACCACGTTTTTAAAACGACAGTGATATAAATAAATCGAAAATAATTGATTTACACTTTTATTTGGGCAGAGTTTTCCCTTACAATTATTGTTATGAACTGAACACCCAAAATCATCGCTCCTGGCTTTTATATAACTCACTGGCTGGCGGCTACCCCACCCCCCCGACTCAACATTTGGCGGGGATGGCTCACGTGGTAGGGAAGTGACGTAGCGGCTTGGCGTGGCGAGCCTGACAGCCGGCTTGACATGTCGGGCTTGACAGCCGGCTTGGCTTGACAGTCGGCTTTGCTCGGCTTTGCTTGGCTTAGCATGGCTTGGCTTGGCTTGGCATGGCTTGGCTTGGCTTGGCTTGGCTTGGCATGGCTTGGCTTGGCTTGGCTTGGCTTGGCATGGCTTGGCATGGCTTGGCATGGCTTGGCATAGCTTGGCATAGCTTGGCTTGACATGGCTTGGCTTAGCTTGGCTTGCTAGCGACATCTGGCGTTACAATCGGCCATCCTGTAACAATTGCTCCCGCAATGGGAACAACAAAACAGTGATTACAAGTCAGCTCAGAACAAATGGCATATCGAGGAAATGAACTATTATCTAGCTCTCAAGAAGATCTACGAGATCTTCGTTTTGATATTGTTTATCCACACTACTGGCGCTATCGGATATAGAAGCAACGCTACGATATGGTCATAATAAATCAGCGGATACTAGGCCTGTAAACTTCTTGTATCCTCTAAGACATTTTATACTTCTTAGTTTATGGCTATCCTAAATCATTAGGTAATGATAACATATGGGCCAGAATATAGATCATCTAACTTATAATTTAACCTTATTGCAGCAAGGAGTCTGAGCCTGGCAACAAAGCACGTAATCGCCCTTTTTGGAAATCGTACTATTTTTACGCCTTTTATCACAGTTACGTTTCATTTTCTTGCTAGCTGTTCTAACTCGATTGGTAGCCCTATCGCGTCTAGATTGCACTGACCCCGAACCTGACCAGGGATGGAGAAATCACATACAGATCTACCTACACGAGCAAATATTAACTCGTATAACTTATAGCCTTTTGTATCATTAACAGTATTATTAATACCCCATATATGACATTTGATAAACTATTGTCCCAACTAAGAGAGGCCTCGCCAGGTTCCGTGACTCTCAACGCATCGAGAATTGTGCAATTAGTGCGTTATACCTGCCCATTAGACCTAGGCCACGCAATAGCTGTTAACATTTGTGTCTAACTATTTTCTGTTGAGAACTTTTTAAAGTATCTACTCGTAAAGCCCTTACCATGATCGGAAACTACGTGATCTGGCAAACTGAATAAACTAGAAATGCGTTTTAAAACTCTAACGGTCTAATCACAAAAACTGAATAAATTTTAGTTTAAACCTGGACTATCGAGTTCACGCTTATCTGCAGAACCATGGTTTAAATTTCTCCGTATTACAAAACGATTAAAGGTGAACCTTAGTACCGTCATTTGAACCATTGTCTAAACAATGAAATCTACAATATTTAAATCCATTTTGGCTGAAATTAACATAAAAAAAACAACAACACAATGAAAAAGTTACTATAAGAAACTTTACCTTTACCTGTACCTTTGACAGCTACGACTGTATACCATGGTTTATCACAAAACCACGATTTTTAATAACGTTTGTGTAAACCGTAGTTTTACAAGATAATTTAACCTGGGTTTTTAGTTAAACCCTTTTTTTTGTATAAGAAGGTAATTGTCTCTACAGAATTGACAATACGTGTAGGCTCAGAAACAACGAATTTAGAGAAAGAATCTGTCAAAACTAACATTTATTGGTACCCTTTTTAATTTTGCTAAAAGGACCCAAATTATCGATGTCTACCATTTTCATCGGTTCAGATGGTTTAGAGATTCGATGCAGTTTGCCTTCTTTCCTACCGTATTCTCTTTTACCGTACGCACAATGTAAACACGACGTCACATATTTCCTTATGAATTGGGTCATTTTTGGAAACTAGAAATCATTTTTTTTATAGAAGTTCTGAGCATAATTTTAATCCTATAATGTAATGGCCAATATCGTCATGATGCATTTGTAATATTTTCTACGCGCGAAATTTGGCATAACTAATCGGGTATCGTAAAGCGTTTTACGAGACAGCCTACCGTCAATTATATAATTATTTACAATATCACTATCTGTGCACCCGCTTCACAATAAATCAATAATACTTTGCACTTCACGAAACCAATAGTTTACTTCTAAACGGAATACATTAACGGCATCTATCGGATTCCTGCTCAAGGCGTCGACATGCTTTATGCGCTCACCCGGTCTATAGTCAACAGTAATTTCATAATCTTGAATTAAAAGTCACCAGACGGCAATGCGTGATCACGTTAGTCATTGTATAGCGAACTGCACTATAATCCGTAATTACACGGACATTTTTACTCAACACATATACGAAAACTTCGTAATACGCTGTGAAAAACACTTTCTTCCCGACTCGTAACGCAACTAAAATACAAGACAGGGCTCAAACTACCGTCTATGCGTATTTGTAAAAGAATACCTGCTATGGGTAACTTGCATGCATTCGTGTGAATTTCCAACTAAGATCATATATCGCTATCACCAGTTTATCACTTTTTTTTTCACCATACCCACATATTATTTTTATAATTTTTGTTTTTGCTAGTTCGGTAAGCGGATGAGCCATTATTGCAAAATTATGGAAGAACTTCCTAAAGTCACTACATGCTTCATAAACTGACGCACTTTGTATATGTTAATCGGAACGGGAAATTGAGACACGGCTGCAAACTTAAATTCGCCCGGTTCAATGCCATGAACATGATAATTCTTAAACTAAGTAAGAAATCCTGTTTTGTAGAAATGAACATTTGCCCACATGTAGCTATTTAATTTAAAATTCTGCGTTTGACCCCGACCATTTGACGACATTATTGGAGTTATTTTTATTTAATGATTTACTTTAAAATTACTTAACTATCTATGACCTTGAACTTAAGCGCATAAAAACGTAGGGAGCGCTATATGTATCTTTAGGATGGATGCTGAGTTTATGGATACCGTTGGACTAGATTATGTCTGGTGAAGTAGTTCTTACCAGTTATTTTAGTTTACTTATCGATAATAGCTAATGGATATCTATCGCGGATAATTAATGCATTTAGGGCTCTGTAATCGACACATAGGCAACTATTTCCATTCTTCCTCATAGCTAAACAATAGGAGAAGCATATTCCGATTCGGGTTCTTTTATAATACCTGCTTCTAATGGCTCATTCATTTTGACTCTAACAATCTCTTGTTTGTGATGTGCTAATCTATAAGGCCTACGTGTACTTAATGCGAATTTGGACTAAATCTGTACATTCCAACTTCCCAACTCCTTAGTATAGCTAGAAAAGCAGTTTTATACCCAGATAATAAACTAATTAATTGATTACAATCAGATTTGCTTATCGGGCCTACCCTAGTTTTGTCAAGGTCTATACCCCACCAATGGCATATTATGATTATCGACACACGAGGCACTCAATTATAAAACACATTTGGCTAATGGCATTTTGCAAATATTGGCATGGCATAACTGACCTGGTTATTTATGCACGATTCCTGGCTGCTCTCGGCGAAGTAGGACGAATCCTTTCTTCTATGTGATGTCCTTGGATCCGCTATGACGACTTTGAGGTAGCATTCATTTTCACAGAGAAGCGTGCTGGTAGCGAGAAGAATACTTCTTGAAACTCGATCAAACGAACGTAATTAACGATGCGGCACGGTGTTTTTTTCGATGGATGAGGGTAGGGACTTCGTGTTCCAGATCATCGAATGATTTTTCAACTTCTTGTGCAAGGAGACTTTTCAATATTTTCCTTGCGGGTGATGTGCATTGCCTTTCTTCGTTTTTATTTTCAGATATCTGGCTTACCAAAGCAGAATCTTCGTACTCCAGACAAGACGACCGTCGAGGTTATTGTGTAGCAGAGCGTCGTTTCATCGTAGGTTTTTTTATCACACTTCTGAGTAAAACGACAGTGATATAAATAAATCGAAAATAATTGATTTACACTTTTATTTGGGCAGAGTTTTCCCTTACAATTATTGTTATGAACTGAACACCCAAAATCATCGCTCCTGGCTTTTATATAACTCACTGGCTGGCGGCTACCCCACCCCCCCGACTCAACATTTGGCGGGGATGGCTCACGTGGTAGGGAAGTGACGTAGCGGCTTGGCGTGGCGAGCCTGACAGCCGGCTTGACATGTCGGGCTTGACAGCCGGCTTGGCTTGACAGTCGGCTTTGCTCGGCTTTGCTTGGCTTAGCATGGCTTGGCTTGGCTTGGCATGGCTTGGCTTGGCTTGGCTTGGCTTGGCTTGGCTTGGCATGGCTTGGCTTGGCTTGGCTTGGCTTGGCTTGGCTTGGCATGGCTTGGCATGGCTTGGCATGGCTTGGCATAGCTTGGCATAGCTTGGCTTGACATGGCTTGGCTTAGCTTGGCTTGCTAGCGACATCTGGCGTTACATTTTGTAATAAAGCCGATAAAGTTAAAGTGTGGTTATCTGGCCTAACTATCAGCTAAGTCATTTTTAATTACCTTCGTAATTGGTTTGCGTTAGTCGTTAGTTACCGCGGTGGAAATAAATCTGAAAGGGCTTTGTGTTCGCCATTCATTGGCGACATTCAACGAAGTGAATTTTTTGTTGAATTTTTAATCGGAGTTTTTGATAAATGACGATCGGATTGGAAGTGGCTGCTGGAGTGGTTGGTTTTGTCAAGTTATTGGGGTTGAGGGGTTTCTATCAATATCATCAGTTTGACTTTTAACGTTTTTTATATCAACGATCTCCCCAAAATTATGACGGAACCGTGCGTACTGTTCGCCGATGACATTTCAATTTTGACTTCATGCAATAACTCAGAACTCCTCAATGACAATTTAAATAATATTATGTTGACTGTACAAAATTGGATGAAAGACCATAACTTAGAAATAAACTTTTTGAAAACTAAAATTATGCAATTTAGGCCTTATCAAAAAAAACCCCTAGATTTGAATTTTACGTTTGAAGGTGTCAAAATAGAATGTGTAGATACTTTTACCCTGTTAGGTCTGGACCTAGATGTTCATATGACATGGAAAGCACAAATACAAAAAATTAAATCAAAATTATCGAGTTTCATATATGCATTACGCGAGCTCAAAAAATCAACAGATCTAAAAACTGCCCTATCCACTTACTACGCTTACGCATACGCATGGCTTAAGTATGGAATAATTCTTTGGGGAAATAGTGTTGATACCAACGAGTTGTTCATAATGCAGAAAAAATGTATTAGGATTTTGGTCCACATTGAAAATGACGAAAGCTGTAGACCACATTTTAAAAAACTGGACATTCTAACTCTGACATCAATTTATATTTTAGAAACATGTAAATTTGTAAGACGGAATCCAAACTTTTTTATTAAAATCTCTGACCAGGCTCGCCGATATGCACCGCGTTCACGATTTGAAAACACGCTAATAGTACCCCAATCAAAGTTAAAACTACACAGTACTAGCCCTCACGTTACATCAATAAAAATATATAACAGAATTCCTAATGAAATAAGAATAGAGGAAAATGACAAAATATTTATAAAACGAGTCAGAAGCTTATTAATTAAAAATTGTTATTACTCATTAAATGAATTTTTTAATGATGACTACAAAATGGATTGACTTTTACTATCCACTTATTTATTGAATTTTGTTGTATTTTTAGTTGATTGACATTCTAAATTGAGTATTACTTATTTTAAATTGTAATTATTATTTTATTTTACTGACATGAACTTAACGTTATAGTATTCTTTGTGACTTTTTAATTTTGTTTCCGTATTTGCCTGTGACAATATTCTGTTATTTAAATTAATTTATTATTTTTGATTATTTTAATGCTACTGTTGACATTTTGTTGAATTGTTGTGCCCGACAGGGTCCATGTGAACTAACTTTAATTTTAAGAACTTTTAATACACATGTGAATGCAATAAAGAATTGAATTGAATTGAATTGAATTGAATTTATTTGAAGATGTGTTTTTTTTTTACGCTCATCCTCTGAAATAACAGTCTTCTTATTAATTAATTAATTAAGGTTCATAGGTTATGACTGCTATGGAACTTGTTCATGTTATCAATTCACAGCCAGCAGAAAGGCAAAGGCATCTTAGTTATTGCCAAGACCAGTTTTTCAAATACTGTGTTCAGTCGAGGCGACTGAACCCCAAATAAATAGCAATAACATTTAACTCTTATCTACTATGCTATTGTGTCAATGACTTCTTATAGTTCATTTAGAATAGAAAATTAACAGAATAGAAAATATTTATTTGATTGAGAGACCCAAATACTCCTAAAAATGGACCATAAAAGAAGAATCCGTTTATTCTTCTGGCACCAGTTTTCTCTCCTCAGCGTTATTAAGTCAATTGACCCCGAGAACTATATCCAGTATACCTAGAATAAACTTAAAAGAGACCGAAACTAATTAGCTCTCAACAAAAAAAAAGAAAAAAGCGAGCAATTTGGTTCGATTCGAGAACTCTTCGCTACAGAGCTATATTGCGTTAACCAATGGTTTTCATACATGTAAACAAATATATATCTTTGGGAAAGAATACTTTAAGACCTTCTCATTAAGTTGAGATTTCACTACAACTCCGAACACTCTTAATGATTCTAGTAATTTAAGAATATTCTTTATAGACACTACAAAAGAGTAGAATTTCCTTTAAATGGGTCTAACAGCAACTGGATACCAGAATGTCGACTTACTCTAGGACCGCTCAGATAGTAAATCTCAATACAGCCAAACGCGTTTAGACTTCTGGCGGGACGCCAACGCTTGGATTATGTTAATACTGGATACGGTAATAATAGGCTTAGACGAAGAATTAAGGCGTTTTTTATCCGAGAATTGTAGAGGTTTATCCTTGATTACTACATTCTGGAATTTTTCGGCTTTTTGCCAGTTCTTGAAGTTAGGTAATTGTGTGCTCATTAGCAAGTTCAAAAGGAGTTTCTTTTTTAAATTTTAAGTCACTCGTTGGATTGTCTTTATTTTTTAACAATACAAATTGTTACTGGGCCAACTTTGTCATTCTTTTAGAAAAGTTTAATTGCAGATATAAAACTGCTAGAATAAATTACTTACTATTCAAAAATGGTACAGTTCCTACTTATTACAGTGGGTTTCATCAATTAGGTATCCCAGTAACGAACATTGGTGCTTTTAAGGATACACCGACATCGTAAAGTTGAGCATAAATTATTCCATGTGATGCTATTTTAATCAATGAGATATCTTCTCTCGCTTCATAAGCAAACGTAAACGTTAACCTTTTAAAAAATAAGGACTTGGCCAATATGATCTTTTTACAAGGATCTTAATCCAACTCTTCACAAATCTAAGACTAAATTCAAGTTAGGACTCAACCAACGTTGAAATCCTTACAACACCGTGGATGGCCAATAGAGAGCAATTCTTCAAACACACAATAAGCTTTCAACCCTATGTTAACAGTTTAAAGTCCAAATTGGTCCAGCAGCACAAAGATATCTCGCAGAATCAGATACAAGTTAATGAAATAAATGGATTATATAGCCATCGTGGACAGTTACAATGCAGTTTTTATTCGTTTGTTCAAGTTTATGATTTCCAATTCGCAATCAACTATTTTTATTGAAGCTCTCTTTTGAGGGGAGTTCCATTTACTTTTTGTTGTCATTCTAAATGCGTTTGGCAATTTAAAGAGGAAAGCAATTTTCGTAGTTAATTTATGCATATTCAGGAATAATGTAAAAACTCTTCAAATACAAGCAAACTGTATTCTGATATTGTTGTTCTGACTTATATCATTTTTTTTTAACGAGACACTTATTTTCTTCCCGAATTTTTCAAATGTTTAATTATCGTGGTAAAATCCTCAAATGAGTCCTAACCCAAAGCGGGACGGGAGAGACTGTCAGACTTGTACTGACTAAAATCCACGGTGATACTTCAGTAGCCCTTTACGTTCCAGGGTCACTGTTACCTGACGAGACAGTCCCGCGACCATGTTAGATACATTAAGGTAGACTTTTGAAGTTCCAGTTACAACCAGATGGACCAACATTCATCCCATAAAAAACAAGTTCAATAAACTAAAATAAACCAATTAGTGCCACTATAAATCCTACCCTCCCTATCCGATCCCAAAATTAAATTAATTTGAAACATCCACTAACATTTCCATGCCGCACTTCAAAGAATTTAATATAGCGGAACGTGTGACAAGCGAGCAGGGGTGGGGGGCCGAGGTTACCTCGTAACCCGCGCGCTGTCACACGTCAGTCATCATTCGTCACGCGCACGGAGCACACGTCAAAGATATTGCGCTCAGATTGCGTTTAATTTCACTGGGGTGCAGTTACATGCGGCGTATCGAATTTGAGATGTTTATTTTGTAAATCTGAGTCGGGAGGGTTAAGATCGTTGATTTGTTAGTTGTGTTATACAGTTTTTGGCCGTCCGCGTCAACGTCGATAACCGGTAAGGAGTATATAAAATCAACCTCTTTATAATTTTATTCATGAATTAATTCAAACATTTAGTGATCAAGACAAAGTCTTCTTCAATAATAATAAACTGAGAACTTAGTCAAAAGTAGGAAATACAACTTTAAACAAAGCAAAATAATTAAAATCTTAAGTTCTTCTTGATTCAATTGCCGTAGTGAAACAAAAAGGTACTTTCGAGTCTTATTTATCTGAGCCTCTCTCGTGCCATTTGCTAATTGAAAAATCTCACAAAGTGTTATTTCAAAAAATATTTTACTTCGTAGTTTTGAATCTTACTTTGATTTTCTTTCGAAGAATTATTTAAGCTGTTAAGCAGAATAAGCGGCGATGGTTTTCTCTTTTTGCTATGAAATAAATATTTTCAAGGAGCTTTAGCGTCTAGCTATTTTTATTCTTAAGCTTAGCTTTCTGGTCTGGTGCCAGGATTAATATTGCTCTACTAAAGGAAGCTATAAGTTTCTGATATTATAATTTACTTTTCTTAAGACCTGAAAATTGGTCTCATCCCGTAAAGATTTGTTCTAATAGTAAAGTAGCCCGAATAAGATCTCATTGAAATATGGAAAATAATCTAAGTTTGTGACGACAACATTCTTTGTTTTTTCTAGTCTATTTTTTCGATGATCTAATATTTGTTTGCAACCACTTTTTGTATTTATTATTTGCTTACACTTGTTACATTTCTGTATTGTAACAAGCTAATTATATTTTTTTTTCCATTTATCCATATCCATTATTTATTTTCCACAACAAGCATTAACATGAAAGTTTTAAAAGCGAGATTTTTTCTCTAATACCCTACTGATACAAAAATTACAAGCTTATACTCGATATGGGCTAAGTATTTACTATCAGCGGGGATCAGTGACAGATGAGCGATTGTTGCAATTTATCACAAGCGCCGCGCCGCACCGCGTGCCCTATTTAGTATGTGGCCACCGAGTGAGCTGCTCAAAAGGTGAACTGACGATGGGGAAGGATGGCGACCTGACATAGCGTCGAACATGAAACACTATAGGGTCGATTTTGGTCGATTCTGTCAACAAACTTATCGAAGTTGTCAGCGTAATAATCCTGTGTGGTCAAATTATTTGGGGACATAAGATCTGCCAATTCCTGCCAACTAGATATTTTGATGAAAATTTTCGGCTTATTTTTCATTAAATTAAACCTAAAAACCGGCCAAGTGCGAGTTGGACTCGCGTGAAGAGGGTTCCGTACGATGTTAACTATCACGTTTTTTAAAATCTGACCCAAATTGGTACGCTCAATATTGAGTGATTTACCATGGTATTTTAATATCATGGACTTCTTATAGGTGTTCCTATAATCTATAAGTAGAAAACCAATTTTAGGTTCAGGAACAAAATTTTAGGTTCAGTAGTTTCGGAGATAAGTGGGGGGAATGGACAATTTTCGTCTACTTTCTTGAATAACTTGGAAACTATTTATTTTTAAATTACAAAAACATACATTTGAGATCTTCTCAACAAGACCTTTCATTTGAATTGTCACACGATGCAGTTTTCAATTTTTTTTTAATTTTCCCCTTCTCCCCAATAAAATTACCTCCCATATACAGATATGGACTTCTTATAGGTTTTCCTATAATCTATAAGTAGAAAACTAATTTCTGTATTTTTTTCAAAATTTTAGGTTCAGTAGTTTCGGAGATAAGGGGGGGAATGGTCAAATTTCGTCTATTTTCTTGAATAACTTGGAAACTATTTATTTTAAAATTACAAAAAAAAATACATTTAAGATCTTCTCAACAAGACCTTTCTTTGATATGTCATACGATGCAGTTTTCAATTTTTTTTTTTTTAATTTTCCCCTTCCCCCCAAACATTACCTCCCACATACAGTTTTCATCTATTCACGTCACACCTCTGTGCTTGGATCACAGGAATTGATATGTGTACCAAATTTCAACTCAATCGGTCTAGTAGATTCGGAGATAATTGACTGTAAGCGACAGACAGACGGACACACGAGTGATCCTAGGGTTCCGTTTTTGTATTCGGACGTACGGAACCCTAAAAAGTGCTTTAAAGGGTTTTGGTGCATATTAAACTTGACAAGTATGTCACTCTAATAAGTGTCCCCAGTGAGTCCACATAATCTGTCCCATCCCGCGCTGCGATTGATTTGAAATAGTCCCCACCACTGACATAGCGTATAGGCTGATAATTCAAATAGTAAAAAAAAATACTTTGTATCGTCCGCGTGTTTTATGGCTCCACTGCAACCGTATTTATGTCGTCCATGACATGTGGCTTGAATCGCATCGCACCTCCTCCATGTAAAAATATATCACCCTCATCTGTTATCATATTATGCTTTCAAGATAAAAATCATAGTACAAATCGTTTTGTTCCGATTTAAACCGAGGTGTTTTTTTGTATTGTTTTTAAATGTTTAATAACATTGATCATGGATCCACATTTCTTTATTCTCAAAAGTTGGTATAAATCATATGTTTTAGGAGCTAGAACAAAATAAAGAACGTAATTTCTACTAACTCGCAGTGACTTTTTTAAATGGTTGAACGGTAGGAACTGTCAGATTCAAACTAACTAAAAACCATGGTGTTCCTTCAATAGCTCTTTACGTTCCAGGGTCACGGTTACCAGTCTAGACAGTACCGCGACCCCTTTAATTATCAAAATATTCAAAACTACGAGCGAATGTAAACCAAGTCACATAGCAAACCATAACCCAGCAACATGCTGCTAAATTATGTATAATGATTAAGAGAAAAAAACTTAACATTTTATTTTTCACAAAAATCCTTCCTAATTATGAACTTCAAAAATATTAAGCAAAATTGTTAATTTTTCCCCACTCTTTAATGGGCCTGACCCAGTTGCGACTTTAACAATTTTTACACTCAAAAGTCCACATCTTTAACTTTTTTCAGAGAAGTTCATAAAACTCTGCAAAGAATGACTCCATGAATGATTGATACTGAAAAACTCGTGCTTCCAACTCACTCTCGTTAACTTTCATGACGAGCTTGTTCTTGTATTATTTCTTCTTTCATTTCCTGAATTCTCACGGAATGGAATTGAAAATTTTGTTGAATCAATCGGGACGTTGTTTTCGGTCCTGTTTTTTTCTGACAACCGTGTTGATCTAGCTACTGATAGCTAAGAATAGAAGTACGCAGAAGAATAAAGAGGATGACCATCCTCTTTATTCTTCAGGATTGAGGATTGAGGATTGAGGACCCTCAATCCTGGTCCTGTAATCTTGAGTGTACACGCGGCTACGAATCAAACCCTCCTGATCAAAAGGTCTAGGTAGACAAAAGGAATAATTCCATACTAAACCTTAGATTTTGTAGTGGAAAACATATACATTTTGCTAGCTCTAGAATCAAACCTGAGATTTCATGCCCTTATCCAATCTTGAAGCTCAACCACTTATCAGTAACCAACAAAAATAAATCTAAAAAATGGAAACATAATTCTCGGGCGAATCTTAATTATTTAGGTATGATTTCGACCCCTAAAGCTAAGTAACCCCTTTTCACCTCGTTAAAATTGCGAAGACTTATTAAGTGTCAGTTTAGGGGGTGCCTTAACTTCGGCTTTACGAATAAATGAGTCAACGACGCAAATTATCATAAACGGTGGCTGATTCATACATTTTTCATGCTTAAATAATAATTGCTTGTAACCCTACCGGACAGAGCAGACATCTTTTGGTGTACTTTTTTTCGTTTGGACTTATTTTTTACAAGAAGCTTGTAGGGTTAATTATTTTTGAATATATCTAGCACGTCTTTCCTTAGTTTCATATCTCAAAGCTCAAACAAATACAAAAGATAGACAGAATACTCTTTTATTTGAATCCACACTATACAAATGACAGATATCGCAAGATATAACTTATAATTAAGGTGACACAATGAGTGGTCTTATCGCTCATAGCGATCTTTTCACAACAACCTTTCGATGGATCATTACCTTCCTAGCTCGCCCTCTACCAACTATGCTTGGCTCGGCTTCAAGTCTGGATACAGCTCAATACCAATATTTAACAAAAGATCAGAAGAAAAAGTATTTGCTAACCCTATTTTTAGGCACGAAATAATGACTACATACCGACTTTCCCGTTCCATCAACTGAACAAAATAGCATCACAAAAGTGCCGTTTTACCATTATTTCATTTTCATACACTGAGTCCCGTTTCATGGAAAGAAAAAAGAGTTTCATGATTTATTCTGAACACCGTCCTGTCCTTCCCACGTGATACCATGCGCATCAATGTCAGCTATCATTACTGCCATCCTCTCAAACTCAAAATAAAAGCCGAAAGCCGAATGTGCCTAAAAGTCTCACTACATAACCTAGTTAATTCCACTCTGTACAAGAATAATTGGCTAAAACTCCACTGCCTGCCAGTACTAGCATACTAGCAGTGGTAGCTAGTAGAGTGCCGTAGGTAGGCCCTCGGCAAGCTAGCTGCGAAATAAGACAATCCTTTTGCGTCACATCAAAGCGAATATTCGTTGGCGGCAGATTTCGCACAATTCAATAAATAATCGGCTGTGTGAGATGTGTGGTGTAAAGTAAACACTTTTTGGGTGTTTTATTAGTGAAAGTGAGAAACTCTACGAGGCTTATGATGACTGGCAGTAAAGTCTATCGGTTGAATTCTTCATCATCATCAGCCTCCCACTGCTGGGACACAGGCCTCCTCTCTGTGAGAGGGAGTGGGCCGTAATCTACCACGCGGGCCCAGTGCGGATTGGTAGATGTCACATGTCTTCGAATTTTTGGTTCTAGGACATGCCGGTTTCCTCACGATGTTTTCCTTCACCGTTTTGAGAGCAGTGGTGTTGAAATAAATTACACAAAGTAATGCGCCTGACGGGGTTTGAACCCACAACCTACAACTCGTAAGTCGACGCCGATACCACTGGGCCACCACTGCTCCTGAATTCTGAATTGCTGAATTCTTCTGACGATACAAATTATTATCAGAATCCACTCGTCAATGTTTTATAGAACTAGTTGAAATTTATGATAATTGTCGGTACTGTTGCCAGTAATACAATACATATTATTTCATCAGCTGTATAAATTATTGACGGCATGGCTGTAATTGAGGTGCAGTGGTTGAACGCTGGATTGCAGCGATGCTTGTCGCGGGTTCGATTCCCACACAGAGCAAATATTTGTAAGGACTAAAGATAGACGTTTCGGATCTGGCTGTTTGTATATGTGAATTAAAATGTTTGTAAACGCATCCACAATACAGGGAGAAATTCATTGTGTGGGGCAACATTTAAAAAATGCTAATTTGCATTTGAAATCATTGCAATCTCTATATTAATAATCGTATTCGTGGTCATGTTGGATCGCCAATGAAATTAGCACCATTTTCATTCTGCTATACTTAGTTCTTTTAAGTTTATATAACTCACCTGACTTAATTCATGAGTAACCAACTTTTGTGTAGCTTCATGGACAAACGGTTTTTTTTTTATCTTGGCAAGATAATCAAATGAGTCCTCCCACCCAGGGCAGGGCGGGAGGGACTGTCAGACTTGTACTGACTAAAATCCAGGGTGTCCTTCAATAGCCTTTTACGTTTCGCGGTCTAGGTATTCGTTAGTCCCGCGACCCCGGTAGGCTTTAGCCATCTAAGTTCCGTCATTGTGCTGACACTCTTTGAGGCGCGGGTGGAACACAACGCGTCGTCGAGAAACGGGCTTACAGTTATAACTTCAACGTCTCAAACGCTAACTCCCATGCCTTGGCAACATATTTTTATATAAAAATCCGTGTGTATGTCGGACCTGCATCCAATATCCGTGTGTCCGTCCGAGTTTAGGAGCGCGTGCGGGTGACGGCCGCGATTATTTTGTACCCGCCGACTTTGAGCAGGGAACGCTATCACGCCTCTGTTTTGTGGTGTAAGCAGGACGTTGAATAGATCGAGAATTTCAGACGACTATATTTGTTTTGCTAGAACTATTTTCTTTTGAAAGGTTTTGGTGTTCAAACTATTACTAAATCTAATTAGAAGAATTATGGACAGCGTCAAAAAGAATATACATTTGGTTCGTTTGAATTCTCACATTCGGATGTTAAAATAGGATATATGTCTGTATAAACTTAGGAAAATGCCACTCGGCGTGGTTCGAATTCTGCTGAGCCGACTTTAACTTGATTCCACGATGATAAATGCTCAATGATTATAGTTTACCCATCGATAAGCATCGATATGGCCTGTTGGTCTAGTGGTTAGTGACCCTGACTGCTATGCCGGAGGTCGTGGGTTCGATTCCCACCCAGGACAAATGTTTGTGTGATGAGCACGATCATTTGTTTTTGTTCTGTGTCTGGATGTAATTTATCTATGTATTTAGAAATATATAAGTATGTTTATCAGTTGTCTAGTACCCATAACACAAGCTCTGCTTAGCTTGGGACTAGATGGCGTTGTGTGATAGTTGTGGAATATTATTATATTATTAATAGCTTCCGCCCGCGACTCCGTCCGCGCGGATGTCGGTCTTCGCGTGGATGGTTTATTTCTCCATTTTGAGTAACTCTGACAATGACATCTTATAAATATCTATTGGACCCAAATACGGCTAAGCCTATAATAATTAAGGAGATCTATTGAGCTACTGCTGTTGAGCTCGCGTTCTGTAGTATTTTTTCATAGTAATTCCGACCTTGTATTTACAAATAACTGATCGGAACAGTAATCAAAGAGGTCGCGCTGAAAAGCACGGTTTGAGGCAGGGGTTTTTGGTCCTCTAAACCAAAAATAACAGAATTGAATTACTTACTGTTTAACTTTATGATAAAACTTAGTAGCCGAGTCTTGTGTAGCTATTCCAATTAAGACGTAGCCCGCAGGTGCACTGCTAGTTCACAAAGAAAAAATAAGAAAGTCGCGGTAGTCGTTAACTCTCGGAGAATCTTAACACCGCGATTCAGAAATGCGCGTCATAGGCACAACGCCATCTAGTGGTGAGTGGTGGAACCTTTTTAGAAATCAATGGAGGCAGGCGTGGCGTAATGTTCTACTTGATAATAGGTGTCGCCAGTGGTTCCATAATAAGGTTTGTTACAGATTTTTTTTTCTACGTATTTTGCCAGGATAAAAAGTATTCTATTTTATGCCCAGGATAATAAGGTATAATTATACCAAGTTTCATCGAAATCGAACCATTAGTTTTCATGTGATGCCTGCATATACAGACAGACAGACAAAAAATTTTTTAATCACTTATTTGGGTTTGGTATCGATCCAGCAACACCCCCCGCTATTTATTTTTTCAATATTTTCAATGTACAGAATTGACCCTTCTACAGATTTATTATATGTATAGATTATATTATAATGTAGTATTCGCTACGAGACAACTTTGACATTCAACGAATACTGCAAAATCGAATGTAAACAACAACAATCAAACATAATGTGTATCCCCAGCACCTCCGTGGGTAATACCTAGGTCTGCTGCTTGTTGAAATGAAATGATGACACATGGTGACTAATGATTGCATTGCATTTCTTTGCGTCTAAATATTGAACAGTATCCAGTGTATCCACCTCAGTAAAGAAATAAATAAGGCTAATCTAGAAGTACCGACAGCATAATTAAAGGACTCTCAGGACTGAGCGATAGACACAGTTAATTCTAGTTCTCAAGCACGGACTACGAACTTCAACCACTTTTCAACTTACAAAGAAGCAGCAACTTAAAATATCTTAATAAAAACTTTGCAATATTTAATGAAAGAGGAATTCCTAAGCAGTATACCTTTATCAAGCAGAAAGTTTTCTGCATAATTTTACCATAATATTTTACATATTTTAACAGTGCACTTGAGTCTACGGCAATACTGGCAACCCTACCGGTGCCGCGACCTCATATATTTGGGTATTTGACATAAAACACAGCCTCCTACTAATATATTCACCTATGGGCTTTTTAACCTAAAAAGGATAAACCACAAGCAGCTGGGTTAGACCGTAATTTAGTTATTTTTAGAAAATATTAGCGAGTTTGTGTCAGCACAATTTTCACAGGAAGATTTTTTTATTTTAAATATTTCATGCCAGAAAGGGTATCACAAGGGTATGTAGAGGTATATCGTACAGCCATAATGCCTACATTTTTAAGTGCTATTGTACGGGGCGAGCCTAATGCCATCAACGAGTAGCGTAGTGAGACCTAATCTAGAGGCCCCATAAACACATCAGCGAGGCCCTTTTCTTTCAGAAGCTTTTTTTTGCGGGCAGCGCGATCAATGACGGCGTGTAATGGGCGACTCGCTGTCCGATCATGGTCGCCAGGGTCGACGGCTCGTCGTGTTCCACGCGCGCCTCAAAGAGCTCTAAGCACAAGGACGGGCCCTCTAAGGGGCCCCCCCCGTAGAGGGCTAAAGACTGTCGGGGTCGCAGGCCTAACGAGCTACCGTGACTCCGGAGTGCTGAGTTGGTTACCCTTTTCATGTGGAAATGAGCAGCACAATATTTTGTTGTATTTAATTTTAATTTTTAATAAATATTGTTGTTGTTGTGTGTCCAAATTCAAACAAATAAATTTTCTATTCCATCATAGGTAAACTATTTGTTGAAAACCTGTACGTTTTAACCAATTTTTAAAAAGCAATCAAATAGTAGGTACATATTTAAACACTTTACTTAACTAATGAACAACATACTGGTCCTTGCTATAGAAGATGTAAGTGTTTGATTACTTATGTAACTTACGAGTATTATGTGTGTTGCTTTTTCATCCCTAAATATTGCTAAAGCACGTTTTCTCCATACAATATTTCGACCCAATTTTTAGCAACTCGATTTCCTCATCGAATCTTTGACCTAACATGACAATATAGCAGTTTAAGCGTCAGTTCCACCATCTATTTAACCATTCGTTTAACCCATCGCCATGTTGACGAGCGACGTCTATCAACCCGATCTCTGTTGAAATCTGTGCCGTGATCTATCGTCTAACGTCAGTCGGGAAAATCGGCCTGTTTCCACACTGACGTCGATCTATCGAGTAGATGAATGAAGTCGGTTGAATTGACAGCTAAAGGAGATGGAGTTGACAATGTATGGCTTGAAGTACCAATTTGTGTCTAGATTTTTTTTTTGTGTTTTAAAAATCATGAACATTTTGAAAGAGGGCCTGAGTGGAGCGCAAGCGACTGTCAGTCTTTTTTTTTTAAAGCCTTGGGTTTCCCCTCCCCATACAACAAAGAAACTCACATACACAAACACCCAGACCCGAAGCAACTAGTTGTAGATCATACAAATATTTGTTCCGTGCGGGAATCGAACCCGCGACACGTTGCGTAGCAGGCTATGGTTCAGCCACTACATCAACCGTGCCGTCAAATACTAAAAAACACGCTGTTTTTTCTCATGCTCTTTATTTTCTAGGGCCGCGACCTGTTTATACGTAGGTATTCATAATGTAGCAGTGGTGGCCCAGTGGTATCGGCCCCGACTTACGAGTTGTAGGTGGTGGATTCGAACCCAGCAGGCGCATTACTTTGTGTTATTTATTTCATCAACACTGCTCTCAAAACGGTGAAGGAAAACATCGTGAGGAAACCGGCATCTCCTAGAACCAAAAATTCGAAGACATGTGATATCCACCAATCCGCACTGGGCCCGCGTGGTGGATTATGGCCCACTCCCTCTCACAGAGAGGAGGCCTGTGTCCCAGCAGTGGGAACGTTAATAGCACTCTGTGCTTTCTGGTACCTAGTCATAGGAAAAAGGGTATTTAATATTCAGAAATTCAGAATATAGTATCTTAATTTACAGGAATAAAATTCACACTGTTATAGCAAACTTCATCATATTAATAAAAGTAACTAACTTAGAACTTCAAAATTGTTTTATATATTTAATATTTAAGAACTTCAAAAATGTTTGCAAAGTAAAATTAATATGTGATAACATTATAAACTTCTCTTATTATATCACATCGTGTAGATTAGATATCCTAGGCATCTTTATGAAAAGTTGAAATATAAATAACCTAAGTTACCCCTTTTAAGAGAAAGATTATGAAAATTCAAATATGTTATAATTTTCATACGTAAGCCGTTTACGGTCCAAGTTCAGAGTTTTCAGCAAATAAAGCCTTTTTATATTTCTGACCTTGTATGAATGTTTAATTTTTTACAATTTAACTGTTTATTTTGTTTATTTTCATGCCTGAAAAGGCAATTAACGGGATAAACAGGATGGGACCAAGGTTGGTACCATTATTAACTTTTTAGGAGGTTTATACCCGTATATAAAAATAATTGTTTGGTTAAAATGTGCTTCAATTTTAAGCGTTACATTCTAAAAATATTTACGTAATAAACCAATTGGTCGAAGGCCCATAATTTACAAGCTTGAGAAATTAATGCTCTATTCTTATTACGAGTATTTTTCCCCTTAGGAATGTCTCCTATAGCGATCGGGTACGTTTTCAAACAATTAAATTGACACGCAGTGTCGATTATTTTATTAGTTTATTTTCACAGTGAGGTCTGGAACAACTAATTGTAGGTCATTCAAATTGTTCCAATTTGTTCCGTGCGGTAATCGACACACGCAGCGCAGTGTGCATTGCTCGGCCACAACGTCAAACGTGCGCAAAAACCATCGTGTCATCGTCTGCCTTTTTACCGACTTCATAAAAAAGGAGGTTTTCTTTTCCCAACTTATTCGATAGTATATATAAATGTATACATAGTCCTGTCATTAAACCTTTCTCTCTCAAATGTACATCCAAAACCAAACACATACAACTACAGTAACACAAACTGCTCCAAAAATATCGCAAGTAGGTACTGAAACTCGATATAAGTAGGTACCTTTGCGAGCCTAGTACAGTCAAAACCACCAATATCTACGCACTTAGCAAAGTTCGAAAGTGGTTTTCTCGAGGTACTATCATTACAAATGATAAATCTAAGACCTCTGTTTCATGATAATTATTGTCTTTGAAATTACTTTAGCCTAATAAACTGGACCAATCATCCTGTTTCCAAATACGTTGTTAGATGTACAGAAACAGACATAGAGTACGAGTAGAGACCTTTCATATCGAAAAAAAAAATTATTTCCGAGGCAAACAACAATTACCTTATAGTATACGTGTCAATTATGATTTACTTGTTATTACAAGCAGACTTAATTTCGAATTAATTGCCAAAGCCCGATATTATCGCGAGGAAAACCGTGAACAAAAGGTGGTAAAAATTAAAATTGGAGCCAATACCTACAACTAAAAAACTCTCTTCTAGCATTAACTAAGAGCTGGTGACTGTACGTTCGGCAAGTGAAAATGTACGTCGATCTAACTAGCGAGTAATCAGGCCGCTTTGATCCGCCGTCAAAGGAATAGCTCCAATCAGCGACTACTACTAGGGTAGTAGGTATGTGCTGATTAAAAATATCTTTGATTTTACCGTCGGTGTCCCTTTGTAGCAGGAATGTATTGTGTGATGTGTGTTGATGATATTAGGAGGACTTTCTTTTGTTTTACTGGTTCTGAAGCAGGGTTATTTTAATGTCATAAGAACAGATATTTTTGAAGAGATAATAGAGCTGCAAATAGAGTTGATACTTACCGATTCCTGTCAGTCTATTTGTATTCACGAGTGCCTACGTGCCTAAATCAATGTTGTTATTATACTACTGGAGTTTCTGCTATAACGCCCCTGCCAATGTTTAAAAAAATATGACACTGTGCGTATATCAGGCATTGTATGAGGTATCACGTAGAATATTTAAGTGAAAACGAGCATTATTTTTTAAGCTATTGCATAGCTTTTATCGCAGGCTCTGAGCTCGGCGCGAAAAACGTAACGAAAAATCCAAAGGTAATTTCCTGACCACATCTGACGTAGGTATGCTATGCAATAGCTTTATCGCGGCAGTCACCGAGTGCCACACGTTTTTTTTTACTCCTAGTGCTTTACAGGTAATCGTAGGTGGTTGCTTTTAAAAATTATGCGCAAACATAAGTAATATACCATTCAAGAATCAATAGTGAGCTAATTTCCAATAGACATCAACTTTATTCAACAAAATAAAATAAAAAGAGAAACTTCACAGCCCCTCGTGTTGTTTATAACGAGTCGACGCCGACGTCAAACTGACGCGTGACGGCCTGACGTCAGGTGGGCCGGGGCGTATGCTCAAATATTCATTGAATTTATGACGCCAAGCCATGAAATAAGCGGAGTATGTTTTGTGAAGACATTTAGTTTGAAACTCATGGAGACTTTAGATCAAGTACCTAGGGGAACAGTGTATAAGACGGGGACGTTAATAATCGCGAGGTATAATGGGGACATACACTCTTTAGGCATACTTAACACAACACTAACGTAGAGCAAGCGCCATCAGGACGTCATTTGCAAGCGGCCAGACGCAAATGGCGTCCTGTTGGCGCTTGTGCTACATTAGTTTTGTGTTAAGTTTGCCTTAGGTGTGTGATTTCCCATCATACCTCGTGTCCCCGTGTATCTTATACACTGTTCTCCTAATAGTAACGTTGCTACGATAGAAGTATTATGTGAGTAGGTATGACGCAAATATAGCGTGTACGACGCTATTAAATTAATAATTCGCTTAATAGAAAACTCAAATACCTAGCTGATGATGCTGCTTTCTTGGCCGAGTAGATGAAAGTAACTACAGCTGCTGAGCGCGACTTCTTGAATTGGAAGTCAAGAACTAGTAAATGTTTTTGAATATTTTTTTCTCAGTTATAGCCCGTGTTATGGATGCATACAGATTGCAATAGACTCAATTACGTGGGATGTAAAAGTATTTGGTGACTTGTTGGTATACTGTCTTGGTTAATGATAGTTATTTATAAACCTAGCTGCTTCTTTCAGTCATTATAAGTGTAGTGTAATGATAAGTTAAGATGAAGTTGAATAAAATAAGCAGCAAAGAACATCTATAAAAAAAACTGCAGAACATTAGTTTTTAACCCCCGACGGAAAAAGAGGGGTGTTATACGAGTACGTGTCTGTCTGTCTGTCTGTGTGTCTGTCTGTCTGTGGCACCAGAGCCCGAACGGATGAAGCGATTTCAATTTAGTTTTTTTTGTATTAAAGGTAATTTACGGGCGAGTGTTCTTAGACTTGTTTGATGAAAATCGGTTGAGCCGTTTAAAAGTTATGGGGGTGAAAGTGGGGAAGGGTAACCGAAGGTTTGCAAATAAGCTCGAGTGGGGTTTTAAATGAAAGCGCACTGAATGGGAATATTGATGATTTAATCGAAAGTGTTCTTAGCATGGTTTGATTAGAAAATTGGTGCTGGGGAAATTGGGAAATGGAAATCCGAAGGTCAAGTGAGAGTGTCAATTACTACAATCTCAGTCTTTGTAATTCTGTTAAAGATGATTTGTCAATGTGCTGTAAGCGCTCAACATAAAATGATATAAAATAAGTATGGTGGTTGGGGGACCGAAAAAAATCGTAGATAATAAATAATTTGAAGCGGTCCCCCATCGCAACGTATTTTTTTATTTGTTTTTTATTATTTATTACTTTTTAAAGGGAACTTGGTTTTTTGTCGGGGGTTTTTTAAATTTTTAATTTATTTTTTTATTTCCTCTACGTATTTTTCGCATTCAGCCGCCATTTTCGTGGCCACACCCAACTGTCACACATCTTTGCAACCCGGGGGAGTAGAATAAAATATTGAGTTATATTTAATAATCTGTTTGTATCGAGAGTGCTCCTACTGTACTTTGTACAAATGAGCTGCTTAATAACATGAAAGTATTTGTATTGACTTCACATGTACATTCCGTTGTTTTAATGGAAGGAGATTTGGAACAGGAAGTGTATGTAAAAAGTATGAACCAAGTATGTAATATTAAACGGATATTTTATAAGAGTTCCGTCGCAAATTTTCAAAAAGAGAAGAAAAGAAATATGCACTACCATTACACACGCTTATGGGGCTACCACACGCACAAGCTTTAACACAGTTCTACCTGCGCAGGCCGGTTTATACACGGAACACCGTGCGTGCGGTTGGGAAAACTGTGAAGAAACGAGAAGCTTGCGCATGCAGAACTGTGGTAAAGCTTGTGCGTGTGGTAGGCCCAATACTTTCGGTCTTTTTCACTTATATCATGACAGAATAGAATGTATTATTAGTGGTTTTCTATTTTAGAAAAACGTATTGCCACTACTACTACACACTAGCAATTTCGTCTGTGTCTTGGATGTGTTTCTAAACATTTAAATTTACATACATAAACACCCAGACTCAGAACAACTAATTGCAGATCATACAAATATTTGTTCCGTGCGGGGATTGAATCGGCTTAAAATATAAGCCAGTTATCAGCATGGAACTGAAAGATTATTTAGTGTAACAGTTAGGGCGGCGAGTAAAGGGCAACTCGCCGCCCGACCATGGACCATGCCCGGGTCGACGGCGCGTTGTGTTACACGCGCGCTTCAAAGAGCGTCAGCACGATGACGGGGCCCCGCCCAAGAGGGCCAAAGCCTGCCGGGGTCGCGGGACTTATCTCATTACCGTGACCCCGGAACACAAAGTGCTATTGAAGGACACCGTGGATTTTAGTCAGTACAAGTCTGACAGTCCCTCCCGCCCTGCCCGGGGTGGGAGGACTCATTTGATGATATTACCACGCTAAAAAAAAAAAAAAAAAAAAAAGTGTAATAGTTAGAACACGCGTGATGGCTTAAAATCGCCAATTCTCAATATCTGTAAACAATCAACATTCCTCCTACCAACATTCAAATCGGTTGTAGTAATCTGTAATAACCAAGTACATAGTTATCAACACTAAAATACAATAGTAAAATAGCATAACCTACTTCTAAAATCAACATACCTAGGTTCAGCATTAGACTAACACAGATTTCTCCAGATCCCGAACTATGTCAGGCATAGCAGGGTGTCAAGCAAAGCAAATAAAGCCGACGGCACACGATCGTGCTCGCTTGCCGACGACGACGCGAGCGCTCGTGTGTGATACTGCTATTGCCTGCAGTGACATGGAGCTTAAAATGTAAGCTTGAATTATGGACGGCACAGCTTGTCCGCACTTGTTATTAAGCAAAGGTATTGGTGAAGCACCACGCATATAGATCATACCGGAGTTGGCGATCATTATAGGGAAAAGAATTGTCGAGCAGTGGTGGCCCAGTGGTATCGGCCCCGACTTACGAGTTGTAGGTCGTGGGTTCGAACCCGGCCTGGCGCATTACTTTTTGTAATGTATTTCATCACCACTGCTATCAAAACGGTGAAGGACAACATCGTGAGGAAACCGGCATGTCCTAGAACCATCAAATTCGAAGACATGTGACATCTGCCAACCCGCACTGGGCCCGCGTGGTGGATTATGGCCCACTCCCTCTCACAGAGAGGAGGCCTGTGTCCCAGCAGTGGGAACATTGAAGGCTGATGATGATGATGATGATAGGAAAAATAACTTGGGTATTTAAAAGAATAGATCTAGGTAAAATTATAAATGTAAAAGTTTGGATGTTTATTACTCAATCGTGACAAAACGGTGGAATCGATCGTCATGAAATTAAGCTCTGATATAGAATACAGTTTGGAATAATACACACATCAAAAGTGTCTAGGGATCAAGCATTTTTATGCGGATTTCTTGAGATTGAGATGTGGCTTTGTGATAAATTTATGATTTTATAAATTTATATGGATCCTTTTGTGGTGCATTTCATAATTTGAATCAGGAACTGTGAATCAAATTCGAGTAAAAGATGAAAATCAGCTGTCAATATTTTCCCTATAAAAACATACAACGCATTGAAGACATTATTAGTGCTACTGTTTCCCTACTACTGATTAAAACCAACGTTATTATGGAGCGGCGACGTCATTTAAGCAGGGAAGA
Organism: Agrotis exclamationis; assembly: GCA_950005045.1. NCBI lineage: Eukaryota > Metazoa > Arthropoda > Insecta > Lepidoptera > Noctuidae > Agrotis > Agrotis exclamationis. Next base: position 21,423,682 of record OX465433.1, on the reverse strand, counting down.
AATGCTCAGAGCCGTGGGATTGATAGAAGCTGGTTCCCGGCAACGTACTGTGGCTTTAGCTCTGAATACAAGTCAGAGTGTTATCAGTCGACTTTGGACACGTTACCGAAGCACTGGTACCGTGGCTGAGCGCCATGGAGGACGGTATCGCTGCACCACACGGAGACAAGACCGATACATTCAAATCTTAACTCGAAGAGCTCCAACAATAACCGCCATGATGTTAGCCGTGAGGCTTCATCACTCTTCAGGGAACTTAATTAGCGACCAAACAGTCAGAAACCGCTTGCATGAAGTGAACCTTCATTCCCGAAGACCTATAGCAATGCACAATCGTAGGATTCGATATCAATGGGCTCTTGAACACAGAAATTGGGCAGAAGGACAATGGCGTTTCGTGTGCTTTTCTGATGAGTCTCGTTTCGGTATGAGACCGGATACAAGACGTATACGACACTGGAGAACCCCTGGACGCCAACAGCGATTAAAATCCTGCCAGGAAGTCCATCCTTATAGTGGTGGAACCATCATGGTATGGGCGGGTATTTGGATCGGCGGAAGAACTGAGTTGATTTGGATCAGAGGCAACCTCAACGCTCAAATTTATGCTGAGACGATTGTATCAGACGTCATCGTTCCTCTACAAGTGCAAATCGGTCCCTTATTTCAGTTAATGCATGATAATGCACGACCGCACACCGCAAGAGTTGTAAGACAGACTCTCGCCGCAGCTAACATCAATGTCCTGCCCTGGCCTGCTTAGTCGCCAGACTTGAATCCGATTGAGCATGCATGGGATATGCTACAGAGAAGAGCTCTGCCGAATATGGAGGGTATCCAGTCGCAAGAAGACCTTTTTTTGTTGTTGCAACGAACATGGGCGGCCATTCCACAGCGTGATTTGGATGAACTCATTTTGAGTATGCCAAACCGATGTTCTTGTGTTGTTAGTGTTCGCGGTAGAAACACGGATTATTAATTGTTTAAGTTACCCAATAAAATTTTAAAGAAAACTGTTATTTCAGTCTTTTTTTACCGACTTCATTACCGACTTCAAAAAAAAGGAGGTTATCAATTCGACCCGTATGTATGTAATATTATCAGAACTGCCCAGTTTTCATATATGTTAGTCTATATCAGCGTCTGAACAAATGTGCCAAATTTCATAAGTGTATGTATGTATGTATGTAATATTATCAGAACTGCCCAGTTTTCATATATGTTAGTCTATATCAGCGTCTGAACAAATGTGCCAAATTTCATAAGTGTATGTATGTATGTATGTATGTATGTATGTATGTTTTTATGTTTGTGCACGCATATCTCCGGAACTATAAGTTCGATTTAAGTAATTCTTTTTTTGTTGTACTAGGTATTGTTCAACTTAGGGTACACTGCAAGTTTCATCAAAATCGGTTCAGTAGTTTTAGAGATATGGATTTTTTTATGTTGTGACGGATTACAAGATTAGTGCATATGTAAGAAAAAATTTGTATTTTACAAGAATTTGGGTTGAATATGTAATAAATAAACTAAAAAAAGGGTAAATAAAAACTTTTTTAAAAAAAGTACCGACTTCAAAACAAATACCAAAAAGTTTAAAATAACTTTTCTATCGGAAGTCGGTGGCTTTGTTTTGTTGTGTCATTGACTATTGCCACCGACTTCCGATAGAAAAGTTATTTTAAACTTTTTGGTATTTGTTTTGAAGTCGGTACTTTTTTTAAAAAAGTTTTTTCGAACTTTTGTGTTAGTGGTTCAAATGTCAAAAATCCCTTTATTAGGAAAATGGCAAATTTCTTTATTAATGCAAAGGTGACTTGGTTTATCGTTACTGTGACAAACGAAAACACTTTATTTGATGAATCCTTAAAGAAAATTTTAATTAATATCAATCAGGAGAAAAGTTATTGCAAAAATATATGTTGATCCCTAGACACTTTTGATGTGTGTACATAGGATACCGCTTAACCTAATATTACGCTTCCGTTAGATAACTTTACAGTAACACGCGGGCGGAACCGCTGCTGGCAGCAGTTAACATTATCAAAAGTCAGTTGTAATCGAAATAGGTAAAGTATATTTTATTTTTAACCGACTTCAAAAAAAGGAGGAGGTTCTCAATTCGTCGGTTTTTTTATTTTTTATTTATATTCCCCGATTTCTCGAAGACGCCTGGACCGATTTGGAAAATTTGCTAAAGCTGTTCAAGTATTTGCATCTGATAATCATCATCTCAGGTGGATGAGCTAACTAACTCCTCAACGGCTTAGAGTAGGCATCGACTGATTTAGTTTGTGTTCGCATATCTCCGGAACTACAAGTCCGATTTAAGTAATTATTTTTTTGTTGTACTAAGTATTGTTTAACTTACGGAATAATAATAATAACAATAATTGTTTATTTCTCATTTAAGTCGGTGGCAAAAAAGACAATGAATGAAATGAAAAAAATAAAGGCGACGAGACCGACTTCTGAAAGAAAAGTTATTTTGTAGGTTATTTTAAACCTCCTGCAGACACACGCGATTAATCGCGCGGGGCGACATGTCGCGGTCCATTCGCAGTATTTTTAGGGTGGAAATTAGCTTGGCTCGTTGTCGCAGCGCGATTAATCGCGTGTGTCTGCAGGAGTTTGTGGTTGTTTTTGAAGGCGGTTACATTTTTTTAATTTGCAAGGAAGTTACGTCTATGTGTAATATTTACAACCGCTACCTGTAAATAGGTACCGCATCCACTAATAGTCACTCTCCGATCACCTACACTGCAGTGTACTATGTCGTGCAAACCCCACGCATCACGGATGGTTCCGCACGTTCGAACAACTTCCACAAGTTGGTCCATCAATACATTCTATATTGTGGTAATAATTTTAAAGAGGCCTATGTCTTACAGTGGTTAGTTAGTTGATTGAATGTTTGTTTGTGCGTTGCTTAAGCCACCATTTCAGAAATATTCTATTCCTATTTGCTTGTGAAATGAATGAAGATTAATACTAAAACTTGTTTTTTTATTCTGTCCCACTGCTGAGCAAAGGCCTCACACCCAATAACTTCCAGCAGCCCTTATCCTGGCCTCCTCGAACGAGCCCTCGTAGTATGCGTCCAGGTCGTCCGCTGGTGACGGTGAACGTCCATAAAAAAAATACCATTAAACAAAAAAATATGATATTCTGATGAATGTTATTATGAGACTTCATAGTAAAAATAATACGACGAGAACTACACTTTTATAGCACGACTAAGAAATATACGATACTGTATTATACCTACGGGTTTAGATCTTGATAGGCTGTAAATAATGTATTGATTGAATTGCTGTTCTCTAGTTTAATATTCATTGACAACACGGAACCCTGAATAAAAACTGTCGACTGTCAAAACCACATGACGTTATGGGCATCAATCTGTGATTGATTGGTCGCGTATACGGCTCGAACGAGTACAGATTCGTTCTATATATAATATATATAAATGTATGCCTAAAACTATGTGTAAAACCAGGTTGTATTCGCCCACGTGTAACTAGTAGCCATTTAGAACTTTTAGTTCGCAATAAATAAAGATTCGTGACGGCATGTTTCGACCTTATGGTGCATTGCATATTACAATACTAAACTAATAATTGTTACCTACCTTTGCAGGAAAATTTTCTCGCTTTGGTTGCTAAACTTAGATTTTATTGATAGTACAAACATTGTTTTACATCTCCTGATAAAACAGAATGTTGTTCAGAACTGGATTATGTCGCTCATAACATGTAAATCATTCACATTTCTATGAATATGAAAACAATAAAACATGTATTCATTTCATGCCCTTATTCCAAGAGTATAGGTAGAAACTACAGTAGATCAGAACAATCCTTAGGTTTATTCCAGAAATCCCCACTGATAAATCCCCACCACTGGAGACTCTTTTTCGAGAAACCCCCACTATAAAATAAATGCAGCAAATAAAGTAAGTAACAATCCCCACAAGCTATTGATACTCCTATTTTTTTATTTAAATTCGTCATCCATGTTCGTACATCATTATCATAAAAAAAATAGGTACCAACGCCAAAAACAGGCAGGTACGACAGGAAAATCGCAAACAACAAGCTCGCCTATTAAAAACAAAACAACTCTGAAAAACATCTTAAAATAAAGCCTTCTCAAGAGCACCCAACAAAAATGAAAATGAAAAGAGAGCCCCGTGTAAATAGGTCAACATCGCAACAATTCATTTGGCGGGTTAATAACCGAGAGATCACATTATAAAGCAGGTAGATTCAACGGCGATTACACGTAATAACACCGCAATAAATATCGCGAAGCCACTTCAGGTAACCCTCGAGTGGTACGGTGGAACTATGGCGCAAGGGATGGGCGATAGCGGGTGCATTCATACATTTTTAAGAAGGTGGATAATCACTCACAATAAAGTGTTTTTCGCATAATATTCAAGATACAATGATATCTTGCAGACATCTCTTTGAGGGCTTTGATGGACGGGGTGGACCTTATTATGTGTTTATCTTGTTTTTTTTTTTTGACAAAAATTACAATGTGTCATCAAATTGTTGTCTGGGAAATATTCTTTTTCTTCGTTGTCTTGTTGATAAATATACTAAACACTATATAAAGGGAAAATTGAATGATGAATATAGATTCCCGTGTTGTTTAAATCACCCTATGAAATTTTTAGTCAAAAGTTTTTTATTGAGTTTAGGAATGAACTCTTTTCAAATGTCAGCATTGAATATAAAGTCCTGAAACTCCCACACATCACCACTGACAGTGTTTCGTGGGAAACAAAAATAGCATTTACGTTTCTTTCACCTCGCTTCCGCTTATACCTCGCTCCACATACTATCAGAGCTCGGTACCGTCCGCTCAACGCGATAATTCACCCGGTAATTAGCACTCGTCGTATTCCAACAAAAATGTCCGCCGTATTCCAACTGTTTTGTGAAATTATTTTATATTTATGATCGCCCGCGCTTTTATCTTAACAAGGATCTTACTTGACCGCGGTCCCTGTGGAAAACTCACTTGAAAATTGTTTTAATTAGTTTAAATCTTTTATTTTCACAGTCATTTTAAATTTTACGCAGAGAAAAACACTTCACTTATTTTTTAATGAAAATTCCTCATCTGTTTAGTGGTTACAGTGTTACTGCTGAGCACTAAGTCTTGTGTTCGATTTCCGTGTAGAGTCTTAGTGGTAGGTACCACTATCTAAGCACGAAAACCCTAACTTCGGTCGAAATTTCCGGCGATGCCTACTTTTTATCCATTACGGGCATGACATTAGTTAGTGATATGAACTAAAAAATGATTGGAAAGTTAGTTGTAGTAGATGTATTGTCAGAACTTATAAATTCAAAACTAACAGGGAGTACTCTCAAAAGTTACGAGTTACTTTCGTACGGTCCCGTATCTTCGTTAACTGACTAACACAGAAGATCTCCAGGCCCTGCAGTCTCGACAAATATAACGACAAAAATCGGTCGTTAAGCCTAATCGATGTCAAATTTCTTTTATAGATTTTCAACTTTATGCTTTCGAAATAAAGCTGAAAATCTATCAAAGAAATTTGATAACGATACGACTTAACGACCGATTTTTGTCGCTGTCTAATGTCGAGACTGCAGGGGCAGGTCCCTAAATTGACTACTTTTACAACGTTAAATGTTCTCAAAAAGTTATCCGTAATACTATTATAATGTTGTATGTATTCGTAATCTCCTTATCAAACTGTGATTAACAATAAATAATTGATATCTTTAGATTAAGTATCAGATGTTGACGCACATTGCATGCTGATTCCAATCAATTTGCAGAAATGCGAGATTACCTACCTAGTACTAAAAATAAAAACCAGCCACGTGCGATCTATAAAAACAGCAAAAATTCATGTATTCATATTGTATTGGGAGTCGTCCCTTAAACATTTATTTTATTCTGTTCTTTAGTATTTGTTGTTATAGCGGTAACAGAAATACATCATCAGTGAAAATTGCAAATATTTAATTCGGTTCATGAGATAAGCCTGATGACAGACGGACAAACAACGGTTCGGTTGTAACTCCAACATAGAAATTTTGCAACGGTTCCAAAATGTATCACTTAGAACAATCTCTAGTGCTCCCTTGTTCGTCAAATACACAGAAATACATGAGCACCTAAATATACCAACAGTGAAAGAAGAATTATGTGAAAAATGCAAATCATATAAACAAAGACTAAAGAACTTGATCAGAAACTATGAAAACTTAAAATCACAACAACAAACCATATAATGTAACGTCGATGGATCATCACTAAAACTATCTCGAGCTAAGACCTCATCTGATTATGGCTATTGGCTGTAAAGCCGATGGCAGATCTAAAGAGAAAACAAAAAAAAATAGAAATTGTGGGTCCTGGATCTGTGTTTATTCGATAAAGTGGGTTTTATAAGGAAGAAAGTAAGGTAGGACTTTATCCTGCAGTGCGCCACGAATATATAGCTTTGGGTTTCGTTCCTGTATCCGCCACATCCAGAATAATTTATCTACTGCTGTGCAACGTGTCGCGAGTTTGATTCCCGCACGGAACAAATATTTGTATGATCTACAAGTAGTTGTTTCGGGTCTGGGTGTTCCTGTTTGTGTATGTGAGTTTCTATGTTTGTAAACGTACCCACGATACAGTATAAATTCCTAGTGTCGTTTCTAAAAAAGAAAAATAAACTACCTGTAGGCTATAAATATTTAATCGGTATGGAAATCCAACCCGAGATTTTGCGCCAAAGCTCAAAATGCTGTGTAGTTGCAAGAAACCCTTGAACCAAGGGTGTACTTTTTTTTTATCGTGGTGAAATCATCAAATGAGTCCTCCCACCCCGGGCAGGGCGGGAGGGACTGTCAGACTTGTACTGACTAAAATCCAGGGTGTCCTTCAATAGCCCTTTATGTTCCGAGGTCACGGTAATGAGATAAGTCCCGCGACCCCGGACCAAAGGTGTACTAAACTAGGAATGTCTGAAAAGAAGAGAGATCTTTGCTATGACGAATTATAGCTCACAAAACATCTCGCCTGTAATCCACGAAGGGTAAGGCCCACAAACCGACAGTTATTTTTTAGTCCCACTTAATAAAAGACGAGCCAATTGCTATAAAAAAATCCAGGTTCCAGGCTGGGACATTTTCGGTCCCACTAAAATAACTTTTTGTAGTAAGACTGTTCATGTCTAACGACCATGGAGTATTTGATTAATTGTTACTATTTTAGTATAAAATAATAAAAACTGCCAAGTAAATTAAATAATTTAGATAGTTTAATCGCTACTTACATAATAAATGCATAATTTATCATAAGATCACAACTTATAAACTAATACTTAATAGCTAGTTTTGCCGAAGATGTAGTTTCCGGCAGCGTTAACATCCTCTGACGAGAAGTACTCCTTCCACAGTTCCTGGAACTCGGGCCACGTGACCTCAGACTTGCCTTTAGCCATCTTCTGGAAGGCTTTGACAGCCTCATCCTTGTCCAGACCAAAGGAAGCGTACACTGAAGAGAACTCCTCAGCATCAATGGATCCATCGTTGCTGGCATCTTCAATTGTGAAGGCAAACTTGCAGTACTGGTTCTGCCATTCAAAGGGCGTGGTGGTGAACGAGTCCCACATAGCGATCCACTCATCCTGGCTGACTTGTCCATCCTTGTTGGCGTCAGCAACTTCTTGGATGCCGTCCCAGATCTTGTATAGGGTCTCTTCTACGTATTTGTATTTCTCGTCACCTGCCTTCCAGCCTCTGGTCTTCGTGATCCTCTCGACGGCTGCTGCGAAGTCAGCCTTTTCAATGTTGCCACTGCCATCAGTGTCAAAGAAGGACTTGAAGACGTGGAGGAGCTTCTTCTTTCTGAAGTCGGAGACCATGGTTGCTGTTGTTGGTTGATTGGTTCACTGGTAAATACGGCTGGTATCTCGCGTGTAGCTTATATAGTGGTATAGTGTACACAGTGCGGGCGATACGTGTCCATGTTTGTGTATGAATCATGAGATAATAGTGATTAGTCAAGTTAAAGTGAAAGCGTCACTATGTGAATTTTTGTGACATTTATGTTGGTTTGTTGTTTCAATTTTCTTTTTTTTTTTTTGTTCTACAACAAATTTAAATTTTCTTGTTTTAGTTCAGAGTTGTAATATAACACAGTAAACAACACGCCTGTACATCAGTTTAGTTCTCTCAATCGTTGACAGTTTAAAGGCTTTTCCAGGCCATAACCATCTCAACCAGGCACAAAAATCAAATTCCCAGCTGATACTTAAAACCCGACTAGATAACATTTTACCTCGTCTGGAAACCGATCCCAGAACTTCATGCTCATTAAGCTGTTCCTGTGAGTTAAACATCAATTCCAAATTGATCACCCAATTACACAAAATATAAACAAGTTTCGTTCAATAAGCGACAATCGTTCGAATAGTCGCGAGGGAATTATAAAATGGTTAGTAATGGTAATTGTCACAGCCGCATACGACGGTACAATGTTTAAACCGAACAGTTATTGCAACGAGCTTCCCAGCGGTACCATCCCAATATGGTTTGGACTCATTAAAGTCCGGACAACCGGACAGAACCAGTCCGGACTTTTGTTTTACTATCTAAATGGGCTAATGATAGTTTTTTGTTCTCGTTTTCGAGATACTTAGGTTCTACACCAAGACTTTATGAGGCACATTTGCAATACTGTTTTTTGTCTTAGGTTGAACTTCTAACTTTTTTTTTTACTAAATATCTCACTTTATTATAAACTGTGGATTATTATTATTATACTTTTATTAGGTGTATTTCTTTTAAAATGTTCAGTCCTGTAGACTTGATTGATAACATTTAAAACTTAGCCATAGGTAAAATGTAAACTAACTTCTGCTTGAGGCTTTGTTCGTCTAGTTGAAAATTATGCTGCTAGAACTTACTACTGGATAGATCCTTTGTTTAAACCGAGGTGGTCGTGGTGGTATCGATCACGAAAGTTAAACCAACCAAATACAATCTCTAAGTCATGAAAAGAAAGCAAAGAGAGAGTAATACCTTGCACTTACAATAATTTTAGAATGGAAGTATTTAGTTATTCTTGAGAACCACCATAGCTATCTGAATATGCCATGCCATCGAAGCTAACTAGCCGACACAAGACGGAGATAGATGGCATATTAATGGTGAAATATCTATTATACATTACCCCCTCATACCCCATGGTTCGGACAGCCATATGGATCACGAAGCACCCTCTAATGGGGGCTGCGGGCTGCGCGGATGCAATATATCTGAGGAAACCAAATTATAACGCGTCTGGTTTTTGGTTGAGAAAAAATGTTGTCTACGGAAAATTGTTTGGAAGAAAATAATGAATGAATGCGTTTACATTTAAATTCTATATCGGTTAAGTGCTACAACATGAAAACTGTGAAATATATATAATATATACATATAGAACGTTATGAAAGAACTGCTTGGGATTTCAGATTTTTATGGATAAAATATGCATGCTGCATTCTCATCATGACAAAATTATGAGTTTTGAATAGAAGTGTACTGAATTAGTTGTCCATATTATGTGCATTACTTAGCTCACCGGAGATATGGCCAAACGTCTGCTGGGGCCGCGGGACTGTCACAGAAGAAAACCTTGGCCCTTAAACGCAAAGGACAACTGAAGAAACAGGATAACTTTTTACTCAAACACCAAAAAAAAAGTCTGCATTACTTGCGATCTTGTAAAACAGTAAGGTTATGAGAAGCCAACAGTACACGAAAAAGACATCCTTAATAGCTTTTTCAGAACTATAGTATTGCCGGCTTCCAATCTCACATACTGTTTGTTCAATAACAGTATTTTACGTGGACGCCCAGGATCGGCTTCCAGTCGATCCAAATGCAGCTTAAAATTGGTATTTTTCATTACTCATACTCTGAAAGTAGGTCATTACATGTCTGATTAGCAGTTCGAAAGTTATCCATTGCCGCCCTAGGGAAAATCGCTTTCAACTGACAGCAGCCAAATTTAAGAAAAAAAACTAGTTCTATTTTGACATTTCTATTGAACCATGTTCAAACTTTATACAGCCACGAAATTACAGAGAGATTTAAAATTAAAATAACATAAAGTTAAGTATTAAGAATATAAATAATGACTTTAAAATAATGTAGTTTCAACTATTTCTCTAAAATAATACAGATTTCGACAAAATCTTTGCCAATTTTTAATAATGAACATGAAAAATCCTGGCTGTATAGCTGGACGACCACAGCACAAAAATTAAAAAAAAAAACAAGCAGCAAAGTGACAATCCGACCAACACTCATTTTTTCTTTAGCTAAAATTTATGTTGTTAATTTTACTTTCCTCGTATTCGTAATGAAAAGCACAGTGTTTACCTCGGGTAAATTACTTATTTAGTCCCTCGAACTATTAGCGCCCTCACTACGTTACGGGCGCCAAACCCCGTCTCGGGACGTAAATAAGTAACTTTCACGCCTTGGATAACAATGTACTATTACATGATTAGGGCCATATTGCTCGCAGAGCAGATGGCCGATGGGGTCGAAAAGTAACAGAGTGGAGACCGCGGACTAACAAGTGCAGCGTAGGACGTCCACCAACGAGATGGACAGACGACCTTGTAAAGGTCGCCGGAAGACGCTGGATGCAGGTCGCTTCCAACCGGTGTATGTGAAGATCTAAAGGGGAGGCCTATGTTCAGCAGTGGACGTCCTATGGCTGAGATGGTGATGATGATGATGACTGCCTCCAGAACCCACTTACTGGGTAATATGAAACCCCATGATAACTGGTCATACTTTAAGAGCTTCTGATTAATAGTAACGGCTTTACGTGCTTTCCGAGGAACGGAGGAAACTTGCTATGACAGATGGACACCCATCCACAGACCAACCTTGGCAAGCGCGGCTTAACCCGGTTGATCGGCCTGTGCGACAGTAATAATTATTTAGCCATGATCCTCATCGATGCCTGTCTGACAGCAAAAGGCAAAAAATGACAGCCAAACTCATGATTCAAGCCTAGTATCATAATTAAAGTAATTAATACTGATTCTTAAGATAACACTGACGTCCATCGCTATCTCGTCAACTGCAATGCAGGGACACACTCGTTCTGTTTGTTCTCTTATCACCGCTTGAATAAACACCTCATTTATTATATTACATATCTTATTACGTGCATTTGGACTAAGATCGTGTTGATTATATTTTTACAGGCGCCGCGATTGTTTGTTTTATGTTTTGTTATATTTTAGTGTGTGTTCAGTAGCTAGCACAGTTAGTACCTACGTAGGAGTGAGGGATATTTCTTTAAGTGTTATTGTCTCAATAGTAAAGATTGCATATTCATATTCAAGTTATAAAATAAATTATTTCAGATAGTTTTTTATTATCAACATGGATTACTTATAATGTTATTTATGTACATTAAAAAACTAAATTAACAAACCTAATAATAATTACTACAACTAACAAAGAGCATCAAAAAATTCATCCACATCGCTGTCAACGGGATAAGTGCCCAGAACGCTGGCAGCATTGCCACGTTGGATGGCAATGCTAATTCTTTGACCAAGAAATAGGCCAGCCTTCTGGTCACGCGAAGAGTCGACTATTCGTTTAGCAAGCTCTTTAAAAACTTGGTGAGCACTCGGACCCCATGGCCCTAGTGTTGATTTTTGCTTTTAAAAGTTCCGGTGTTTCCAAAAAGAGGGGGGTTTTAGAAACATGCAAGGGATAAAATTGTTAAATGCTCTTTTGTGAATAATTTTGTTGATTTTTGGCTTTTAGAAGTTGCAATAGTTTGAAAAAGAGGCAGATTTAGAAAAATGCAGCCCCTTTTGCCATTCGGCCCGCCCAAATTGTTAAATGCTCTTGTGTGAATAATTTTGTTGATTTTTGGCTTTCAGAAGTTGCAAGAGGCAGATTTAGAAAAATGCAGTTCATTCTGCATTTTTTGACAAAATTTCGCCCCTTCTGCCATTCAGCCCTCCCGCGTCGTTCGTGATGCTACTTACTTGCACATAATATCACAGTACTAAGGTACAGACATCAGCACACCAACCTACCCCAATCTATTAAAATTGATACAGTCGAATAAACCTTCTGCATTTGTATTCAAGTTACAAAATGAAATAAATTACTTGTAACAGATTTTTCTTAAATAAAATTTTAGTTAGACATAATAGAACTTCTATACAAACCTGATTGGCGACAAGAACCAATAATAATCAAAGGCATTACAATATTATTCTTTTCAATGTCGAGTATAAAGTATTCAAAGAATCAAAACATTTTTTTTAAACTTCCCTTTGATCTGGAAATCATCGCGCACGTATCAAATTACAACGAGTATAAGCAGAGCAGTTGATGTTCCATGTGACAGATTATCACATCACTCAACACTCCCCCTGACATATTATTACGTCATCTGTAGGTACCGTAGGTACCTAAGTATGGGAGAGACGTAAAGTAAACTGGAACTTTGACAACTTCAAATTGACAATTTTCAAGGAAAACATTTGTTCCTTCTTCGCACACCAGAGGCGCTGTTCCATTTTTTCATACAAGAAACGCTGTAAATACTGAAAAGACGCTGTAAATTAAAAGAGTGAAAACTCGTGCTAAAGAATTGGTCGCGGGACACACGTATACCGCGACCCCGTATACAAAGGGCTACTGAAGGACACCGTGGATTTTAGTCAGTACAAGTCTGACAGTCCCTCCCGCCTTGCCCTGGGTGGAAGGACTCATTTGATGATTTTACCACGATAAAAAAAAAAGGGTACAGTTCTTTAAAAAGATTTATGTTCCGAAGTGGATTGGCAGAGGCCTCTAAGTCTCAACTGACTCAATTATCTTGACGGCATAGTTGTCGCAGTGGTTAAACGATCGACTGCTGAGCATCGTGTCACGGATTCGATCTCGCACGGAACAAATATTTGTATGCAAGTATTTGTTTCGGGTCTGAGTTTGTCTTTGATTTTAAACGCACACCTGATAATGGAGAAATTATCTGTTTTTTTTTTATCGTTGCCCCACTCTAGGAATTTCTCACATACACAAACACCCAGACCCAGAACATCTATTTGTAGGTCATATAAATATATATTCCGTGCGGTAATCGAACCCGCGACACGCTGCGCAGCAGTCCAATTGCTCAGTCACTGCGCTAACCTTGCTGTCAGATGTATCTATGAGGGTTAATTTTTTCATTATGTACTTGCCTTCAGACGGTCCCTGCATCTATAATCTTCATGTACCTAAATCTCATCAAATCAGTCAATCCAATACTGTCTAAAGTACAGGAAAAATTTAATAAAACGGATTCATTTCGAACGAATCACACGCATTATCTCTTGCACTTCAGAAGATAGCCATTGCGACAATTATGTGGACTTATAGTGAATCATTGTCTGATAACTTGCAATGCAGTATTGTGTCAATAGATACCTTTTAAGTTGTCAATTATTGAATAATTTAAAGATAAAATTTCCTTAATGTATGCCATCATCATCATCCTATAATGTTCCCACTGCTGGGACACAGGCCTCCTCTCTGAGAGAGAGAGTGAGCCATAATCCACCACGCGGGCCCAGTGCGGGTTGGTAGATGTCACATGTCTTCGAATTTTTGGTTCTAGGATATGCCGGTTTTCTCACGATGTTTTCCTTACACAAAGTAATGTGCTTGGCTTGGTTTGAACCCACGACCTACAACTCGTAAAGCGTGGCCGATACTAGATGAGCGAAGCGAAGGTGTTAAGAAAAGAATCCTAAGCACAGTAAGGAATTTGACCTGAATGATAACACGGTTGACGTAGTCGCTGAGTGATTGTTCGCTACACTACGTGACATGGGTTAGATTCCCTCACGGAACAAATCTTTGCATGATCTACAAGTACTTGTTGAAATGTTGGTAAGTTCACCCACGATGCAGAAAAAATCCTACAGAGTTTTTTTTTCTACCCCAAGACGTACACATCAGAATTTCAGAATAAGATCATACTGATTTGGTTTTTCAAAAAAATCGGAGCAAAGTACTCTCACATCTTAAAACCAGAGTGCGTAGGTATAAATAATTATAACCGAATGTATGAACGTGGATGAGGCTGAATTATCTTTCCCTAGGGCAAAATAGAGTGTTTATTTACGAATAATATCTAAAAATCATAACGTATTATTTTAAAGTAGAGAGATACCCCCAATGACACCTGCTTTCTGTTGAAAAGTGTCCATACATTGTAGCATTAGATAACATATGAGTACCGTCCTGTGGCTGAGGGTAGCTCTGTGGTTGATGTGCCGCGTGACAGATAGGATGCATCGCTCAAAACACGCCCCTCTGACATCCATACAGACTACATGGCTGTCGTTGGCAGGGGAAGTGTGGATGTGGCATCTTACTCAATGAACTGTAGATACGTCAAATGAAGGTTTTAAAATTAGAATAAGTTTATTAACAACCAAACTATTAAAGAATGCATAGAATTGCTTTATCTTTGTTAATCAGTAATACAGAAGCGTTTTGCCAATACTTCCATTAGGTTTAAAGCTATGGAGTGAAATTCCGTGCCGGGGTCTTTGTTACCCCATAGCTAGGTTACTTTTTAACCGACTTCAAAAAAAAAGTAGGTTCTCAGTTCGACCTGTATGTGTTTATGTATGTTTGTCCGCGATTATCTCCCGTTTGGCTGAACGGATTTTGATGCGGTTTTCAGGTAAGTGTTCATTATATTCTGGAGAAGGTTTTAGTATATAACACTAATACATATCCCGTGACGTTGCCCGCGTGGATCCGTTTGTTTGTTTGCTTACTTGGATTGTAAATTTTCAGACACGATTGCATGTTTGTTCGCAATTATCTCGCGTTTGGCTGAACCGATTTTGATGCGGTTTTCAGAAAAGTGTTCGTTACATTCTGGAGAAGGTTTTAGTATATAACACTAATGGATATCCCGTGACGTGGCTCGCGTGGATCCGCTTTTGCTTACTTGGATTGTAGATTTTTATTAAAGACGCCGATTATTATGAAGATTTTATGAAGATTTTTGTTGAATATCTAAACTAAAAAAAGAAATCCGTTCAGCCAAACGCGAGATAATCGCGGACAAACATACATACATACATACAAACATACATACAGGTCGAACTGAGAACCTACTTTTTTTTTTGAAGTCGGTTAAAAAGGGAAAAATTAAAAACTTTTTGAAAAAAAGGGAACCGACTTCAAAACCAAACAAAAAAAAACTGTAAAATAACTTTTCTTTCGGAAGTCGGTGGCCATAGTCAATGTAATAAAAAACAAAGCCTTCCGAAATAAAAGTTATTTTACAGTTTTTTTGTGTTTGGTTTTGAAGTCGGTTCCATTTTTTTCAAAAAGTTTTTTATAGGCGTGTCTGTCCGTCGACCACAATCTTTGCTTACCACCTGGAGAGACAGTCAGTGGCAATACACGAGTCTATCGCAAAATAAAACAAAAATAGACTTTGTACTATCACCCCAGCGGAAATTATTCCCATTTGATTCTTACCGCTATTACAAAAGAAGTCTCATACCCTATTCCTATCTAATTCTATCCACATGCAACCCTATCTTCGCACATCCGACCAGCTAATGCGATAAAAGAGAGATGTAATGTCTGCAGGGCTGGTCTGGGGTACGCCACTCATTTGCCAAATTGTCCAAACTCATAGAATTCTTTATGGCCACTTCTCTAAAAGCCTACAGTAACGACCGCCATTACATCGTTGCATCTCTAATGGCACTTTTTATGGAAACTTCCAGATGGTGATTGTTATGTGAGCTTATAGTGTTTCGAGTTTGGAATAATAGATTATATTGATTTGGAAATGAATCATAATGTATCCTTCTTTTAGTGTTATCTAACTGGGTAGACGATCTGCCCAACTATCAATGATTTTATTTCCCATTTTACCAAGGGGAGACCCTGTTATCTACAAGCGGGCACAAATCCAAACTTCAATAAATAGTATGAAAAAACAAATACAATACCGTATTTTAATTGCAAAGGTTGACAATATTATTTTACTTTTGCCTACTATATTATTTTTAATTTTTGCTTATTATGATGATAAGAGAAGCAATCACAAAGAGACAATACAATTTCTACTTAAAAATAAATACACTTAAAATTATTCCTTATCTTAATGCGAGTGAGAGTGAGAATGCTTCGACAGACTGCAGATGTAGCATCCGAATATGAAGTTCCCTGGAGCTTCCTCATCTTCTGTCACGAAGAACTCCTTCCACAGCTGCTGGAACTCTTCGAAGGACACAGTTTGTTTCCCTTTGGCCATCTTGTGGAAAGCTTCTACAGATTCATATTTGTCCAGACCAAACGATGCGTAGACAGAGGAGAACTCTTCCACGTCAATAGCTCCATCATTGCTAGCGTCTTCTAACTCAAAGATGAACTTACAGTACAGATTCTGCCAATCAGCAGCAGCCGATGGGTTCTTCGCGAACTGGTCCCACATTTGAATCCACTCATCCTTAGATATTTCACCATCGTTGTTGGAGTCAGCTCGGCTTTGTAGACCATCCCAGATCTTTAGCAGGGTGTCTTCTACTTTCTTGTATTTAGCATCACCAGGCTTGTACCCTCGGAGCTCGGAAATCTTCTGTATAGCTAGCTCGAAGTCTTTCTTGTCTATGCTCCCACTTCTGTTTGTGTCAAAGAAAGCATTGAAGACGTGGAGCAACTTCTTCTTTCTAAATTCCGACACCATTTTGACAAAATATTGTTACGGACTAATGTAAAGCCTTGAACAAAGGCTTTATATATTCGTTCCAGAGATTATTTTGGCTGATATCCAAAGATTAATCGGTAAGTAAATCTGTATATAACGTGTTATAAAGCCTATCAAGACGGTATCAGGCAGGAATTATAAACGGCGGGAGATATCTGACCGTTATCAGTGGAATGATCTCGTTATTAACGATAAATTCGTTATTTTCATCACGTTGTCGTTAATCTTTTATAGCGAATCGTTACGTCAACGCGTTATCTTAAGAAACTTAATTAAGATTGGGCTGGATTTTCGTTACTACGTACATTTTAGGCACAGAAATTATTTAGGCTATTTTGAATCTTAATAAGTAGAATTTTTTTTACTTTCCTTTCTGAAACTTATTGACTATTCAGGGCAAAAACCTTATAATTTAAGACCTAGAACATTGTTAAACAGAACACAGACGGAAAATCTACTACTTATTTTTCTCATAACCTGATCTGAATAACAATTTCTAAGAAAGTCCCACTTTTATCAACCCTCCTAAAAATTCACGACGAACAAAATCCCGTGGTACCTTCTAACAATTTCTGAAGAAGAAATAACTCCCCTGCTAGGCAATGAGATAGAAAGCAAAAATTGTTCTCTAACATAACTTTCCTACGCATTTCCCATATCCTATGATTACGGGCGATAAAGCCGCGAACGTCGGCGATCCACCGCGCGCAATACATCAGCTTAGACCAGCGCCGGCGCAAAAACAAAGAAGCACACATCTTTTGTCTGCTAAGCCCTGGGGCCGGCAAGAAATTGTTTTGTGCAGGAAAGTCACTGTGTGGGGATTACTACGTTTGTTTTTTTACTGTCGTAAAGGGTGTAGTGCGGTGGTTAGACAATATTTTTGATTAATACTACATTGTGAGTGTTTCCTCTGAAGGGATGAGTTATAAGTACGTATTTTTGAGTTCAGTCTGATGTAATAGAGAGTAACATGCTGATGATTGGGTAATAGGTTGAACTAGAAGCGATTTCCGGTCACCGTAGGCACGGACATGCGGACGGCAAGTCGGCGAGGTGAGTACCTAGTTGTCTCGCCGTTCGTCGCCCGTCGCGTCGTGTTCCACGCGAGCCTCAAAGACACTCTCTCACTATGACGGGGCCCCCTTACAGGACCAAAACCTGACGTGGTCACGGGACTGTCCTAGCAGGTGGCCCCGAAACGTAAAGGGCTATGGAAGGACACCGTGGAGTTTAGTCAGTACAAGTCTGACAGTCCCTCTCGTCTTACCCTGGGTGTGAGGATTCATTTGATGATTTTACCTAATAAAAGAAGTTTGAACTAGAAAAACATTAAATACGTGAATAGTCTAGAACCAGTTGGTGTGGTCGCAACCAAGCAAGCAATGAACGTAATTGTATAAGGGAAAATAACTTGTGAACCTATCAGACGGGTCTGCTTCTTGGTGCTTCTATAAACTATGCAAAAGTGAATTTGTTTATGGCATGCTTAAATCGCTAACCTGAGCTAAATTGATTTTTGTATAGATAATAAATGGGCTCTGGAAACGTTTATGGGCTGACATGCTTCACACTTTGCAGAATTATCAAGCGAATCCGCGTGCACAATTTATTACTTCTCCGAAAACCTTTTTGAGACAACTTCGACCGTAGAAATTCCTATATTCTACAACAAAACCGTTTAATAACGCGAAACAAACAGTAATTTGCCTTTACCAATAAATATTAGATCGGCTAATGTGTTCTGCCGGTGCCTAGTAGATAGCTAGCGTGATTTACGACGCCAATCGTACATGTTTGCTGTAATCATGCTATCGAGGATTTGCGATCACTGTTATGTTGGTAAAAATATGGACTTCTGTGTTGATAATGTTGGTATTACCTATACCAAACACGCCTGAGTTACCCGAAAAGGTAGAAAGTGGTTTTCAAAGCTTATTCGTTGCAAAGCGGGCAAGTTACAGGATTTCCTGCTGCTACAAAAAAAAAACCTATCGATCCATTCATTTTTGTTGGGCGGAAAATATCATCAAATGACTTCTCCCACACTGAGTAGAGTGGAACAGGAAAGGGAGTATTAGACTGTTGTTGATTAAAACCTTTACTGTCAACTTTCGAACAATCCCGCAAAGAACCCAGATCCAAATGCTCGGCAGTTACGTTTACGCCTACTAGACCTCAATAGATAAATAACATTTTTTTTCTATTCCGTGAGTATGAGTGATATACGACGCTGAGCTTGTGTGTATGAGAAAGTGAAAAGTTATTAAACTAACCTAATGCGCAACTCTACAATTTTTCTGTAAAAAATCAAAGCAAATACATACCTAAAGGGTGCTAAAAAAAAACCAGCTCCATCAGAAACGAATTGAATCTCAAATTGCCGATAATATAGCGTAATAAAATAATAACCGGTATCATACTGGGTGTAAGGGACAGCCCTCCGCAAACTTTCAGGGCTTGCTCAGTAGACGAAACTGAACAATCTTCGACATTTTTTTTTTTTCAGGAAATGAAAAAAAAAATCAGCCTCCATACAAACTGTCCAATCAAGTTTATAATTTTCTATGGTGAGGCTGATTTTATTTTCTTTTCCTGAAAAAAAAAAAATGTCGAAGATTGTTCAGTTTCGTCCGTTCCGTATACCCTTTCAGACAAAAAAAAATGAATATTCCAAATATTGATTTGGAATATTCATTTTTTTGCCTGGATTGCCAGGCATCTTTGAGAAATGGGGGAACATACTACTACTATTAAGAACTACTTTTTTAACCATGGATTTTCTTGCCGGTTCTTCTCCATGAAAACGACCAACCCGAACCGTGCCTTTTATGAACGACGGAATGGTGATGAATTAGGATTTTATTTATGTTTGCCAGTAAGGATCACGATCATATCCGGTTATCTATTATTTATTTAATTACTCTATATTATTGATAATTTGAGATACAACTCTTTCTGCTGGTTGCGGTTGAGCTGGTTTTTTTTCTATGAAGCGTGAGCTTTCTCCTATAAGAACTAACAAAGAAAAAACAGTCTCACAGCGCTGAATAGAAGAAAGTCGTCTCTAAACATTATTTTACCAATTCAGATTGTAACAAAAATACAACAAATGCTACCAGCTCTACTAAGTAGAACAGTGCCGGCACAAAATTGCCCCTCGATTTAATGGCCACCCATTAGGGACCAAATTCAAACAATGCTTTCACCCCCAAAAATCAACACTGAACAATACATTTGATTATTTCAACTACATTTGAAACGCGTTACGAAGTTAACGCAAACGTAACGCATTAATACGAGTTAATGGCTCGCAACGTTTATGTACTTAACGCAGTTATAAATTATTTACAGCTAAAACGTAAACGCGTAAGTTACGTGACTAATGTTAAGTTTACGTTATCTGGTTGCGAATATTGGCGATAGCCTTGACTGTTTTATCGGTCGGTTTGATATGAAGTATCACGGATTTGATTCCTTGTATGCATATGGATTATTTTTGAATTAGATTAGTTAGTCCTTTTCTTTCATCTAAATTTGCGAAAGTAGTTTTGGAGAATGTTCGCAAGTTAAGATAAGATTTAAGATATATCGAGAACTGGTTCGATATTGTGGGATTCGAACGAATGTGCATAGGTACTCGCGATCGATGCAATTATGTATATTCGCTAAATGTTCGATTAACTAGAACAATAAGTATATTTTATTCTTATACCTAAGTTTACTGGAGTTACCTAAGTTTCTGTTACTACTGGAGTTAACGTGTTGATATTATTAAAACGCTCAACTTTCGAGCATCACGACACTCGATAAACAAGCTCCGAAAATCACGCTCGCTCCTCGACAAAGCCTGACGATAGCTATCGCTAACTATCGCTGTATCGCTATAGTCATGTTTGTGCGACAGTAGCGGCGGCTCAAAAGTACGGCATGCGGGTAGTATCGACTTGATTGACGGCACTACCGGGGCACACGCGGGTAAACAATATGTGACGTCATGAATATTCTGGGGTTTTTAGTTTTAAAGACGGTAGTGTTTTTGGTTATGGTTTTTGGAAGATATTATGACCACATTTCACACAGGTTTTTTTTAAGTATCTTTTGACATGTGAGTCTGTTGTCTCTTTTTTTTATAAATTTTCAAAAAATACTCCTAGAGAGAAGGACTGTCGTGTCCCAGTTCCTGTAAGCTGGGACATTATAGACGGATTATTCCAAGTAATTTTAATACGTAACCCTTTGCATTTTATTTTGAGGCTGGACAAACATAAGCTTCATACAATAAAGTAAAGCTTAATGAATGGATCTTGAGTAATATTTGATCCGGTGTACTGAATCTGAAGGCCGCAGGTTTAAGTCCTGTCCGCAGTCGAATTTTTCGTTCCACATAAATCAATCTTTGATCAGTCCTGCATCTGAAACATCGTGAAGCCTAAGTAGTACCACGAACAGCACTAGCCTACTCAACATGCACTTATCACTTTTTTGTAGATACCGGTAGAAAAAAGTGAAAAGTGCATGTGAGACAGCCTTGCAGTCCTTGCAGAAGCACCAGTTTCCCCGTGATACTTTAGTACTAACTATGTAAACAGATGCACTATGAAGTTTCCGCTTGCCAAGAGCTGCAATCATGACAATACACGTTAATTATAACATTCACATATGACGACCGCATTGAGGCTTTCAAAAACGAAACCAAATATTAAAACGCAGTCATCCGCACCACTATCGAGCTCACTAAACGTCCACATTTCAGCTAGATCGCGGCCACCAACAAATAAGCTAAAACTTCACAACGGCGGGTAGTTCACTACAATACCGACCTATCTGCCCTCCTCCCCCTCGTACCCCGCACCGCGACCCGCTCGCGATATACCTAACAAAAGGCCTTCTGCATGCACGCCGTCTTTCATTTGATATTTGTGTTTCAGATAAGTTATATTTTATACTGGACGTGGCCGATTTAACGTATTCTTTTAAAAGACAACTTCCTACAGTGATAATATTCAATATTGTGTTACCCAGCAAATAAATAATCTGTGAGGTCTGAATGATCGTTGTCCAGGAATGCAGTCACATTTCAAACTAAGTTTCCAATTCAGTTGAGAAAAGACTAGGCAGTCTGATGATGTTCTCGAAAAGTCGAGACAGTCCGTCTTTAAATAGAAATTAAGAAAAAAATATATATGTATAATAGAATATTGGATGTTATAAGTTCAAGTTTATTAATCTATACAATAAGAACATCACACATTGTATGTATGTATTATTTTATTTATTATATAATATGTATTATGTTTATAAACCGTTTGTTAAACACGTACTTATTTATTTGTTTAATTAAGCATAAATTATTAGAATGTTGTACACCAATTATCTGTCCTCGCTAAAATAAAAATTACTCTATCGCTCTAAGGTTTGCTGTAAGAAAACCCAGTTCTGGGTTAAGCTCGCCTACCCTATGTTAAATGTTTTCTTTTATAATTATGTGTACAATAAAGAATAATAATTAATTAATAATAACATCATTCTATACTTAATAAACTTGAAAGAACGGCATCTATCATAAAGTCAATATGCTGCATAAGCAAGTTTAAGGATAAATAGGAGTTTGTTTAGTAACACTGATAAGAAATATAACAATTATTATGTAATGGCTATATTTATACATGGTATAATTATGATTTAAATCAGTGGGACACGTTATCTAGAAATACCTTATTAACATTCACTTTTGATTGTTATCGTATTATAACAAAGTAATTTCCTTTTTATCAATCAATTTTTGTTATGGACGTCAAAGGAAACTAGTACGTAATACATGAAATTACTTGTTTTACAGAGTAATTAGGCCATATGAGCAGTTGACATTCAGGTAGACACTTTCTTGAGTCTTTAACTTCCCCTTCGGATGAACCTCGCAGGTCAAACCAGTCCGGGGCAGCAGAAGTTGCATGAGATCCCTCTGCCCCCTAAACAAGGGATATAATATTAACACCGGGTTAATTTAGGCAGTACGTATCTGACAGGCCCCTACACTCCCCCTAGGAATAGAGGACATCCAATGAGAATGAAAGAAAGCAGTGACATGAGCAGTGTCTGAAACCAGCTAGAGAACAGTTCCTAAGAAGTTGTGTCATCAAGATGTGTTGTATGTAACGAAGCTCTTCTCTTGTAGGTAAGTACAAAATCCACAGAGCATGGAGTCGCTTAAGAACCTGATGGAGCCCGAGCGTAACGATGACAGAAATGAGAATTTCATTTCACTGAAGCTTCCTCAGTAATACTAACGGAAACTGTCATCAAACCTAAAATCATAATGTCATTGCGTTAGTGGCCAACAACTATCCATGGACAACTAGCTGGCTGGATGGCAGGAAGACTGCCTGAGACTGCCCAATGTTATGTCAAATATTAATTGATGACAGTTATAAATGTCCTGCAGTGTCCTGTTGACATTGGGAACTGTACCGATCATAGATTATATACCTATCATTCATTATTCTCCTATCCTCAACGTTCTCTTCTTCCATAGTTCTGTACCTATCTCATGAGTCACCTTCTATCTAACCATCTTATCATCCTTAACACAGTCCAACCATTGTTTCTTTGGTCTTCCCTTTACTCTCACAGTCATCCACATTCATGACCAAATCACTCACGACATTTTCCTCAACAGTGCCTCGTTATCTATTTAAATTAATTACTGCTTTATAATCCTCTTTATCAGTCTTATCAATGCGCGTTTGTTCATCTGTTTGCGAGTGTTTCTTGCATGAGTGATTATTTATAGCGAAACTAAATAAAAATGATAATTAAAACATCATTCTTGTTACTATGTAACCGCGTAGTAAATTGTGGCTGCTAAGGGTTCAATGGTGTTACCACCTCGATGCCATCTCCTCAGAGCGCTTCCCCCCGACAACATAAAACCAAAAATAATGGATTCAATGATGTGTCCTTTCGGGTCATTCTGGGCATTTCTGAGTGCCTCCATATAAGTTTCGGAATAGACAGACCATACAAGTTTTGGACTATCAACGGCTATTTTTATTTTAATCATTCCAACTGCTTTCTTGATGACACATCGGACCAGTGACGCTAAAGTAAAGAATAGCAACTATTCCAAATGGCCCAAAATCTATTTTACTAACTCCATACGAGTTGGCAATGCCGCCACACATTTATGGCACTTCCAATTTATTCAACGTAGTTGCCCTGTTTACCTTGAAAGATCCCTAAAATCTCGTAAGGTAGAGAGAGAAGCCGCCCCAATATCCCAATTCGCCCTACATTGCAAGGGCCCGCAGCGCCTAAGTGACACATATCTCAAGACACGAGCGTGCATGTCTCGTGTCGTCTCATCTCGTCGTATCTTCGTGTCATGTATTATTTTTAATCCGGCACACAATGCAACGACGCGACCTCACCGCACACGGCTAATCCAAGCAGCGAGCTGTGCCCATTGTTTTACGATGCGGAATTATGGGGATAGGTCAGGATTTGTGGCTTCTGTTTGATTCTAGTGTGCTACTTTTTCTTCTATAAAAATATGCTTAGCAGACGCTTAAAAAAGTTCAAATTTTACGGGAAGTCTAATAATAGTTTCTCATCTAATTTATTTTATGATTTAGGGGTTGGTTGTAACCAACGTGTTTGGCAAAATAAAATGCCTATGTGATGTAGTGCCTCCTTGTGAAAATCTATTAATTTCTGAACACGCCGTTGGTATGGTGCAAAAGACTTTGTGCTTACGATTAGGTATCTATTCAATTCAGCCAAACTTTGCAGTGTGGAAAACGTTGCAATGTGAAATTTTTCATCAACCTTTTCAGTATCGATATCTTATCGGGTATCCGTAAGGTTAGCAAGTATTCGTAAGATACCTAAGTGCGTCATTTTACAGACTTGCTAGGAACATTGGACACACACTCGTGCATTGGCGCTCACCTCAGCGATGCGCGATCGTATAGATAACAACGTCCCGTCTTATTCACCGCATCTCTATAAGTTATCGCTGTGTACTTACTAACTCCATACCTGCACATCTGCCTCTATATCTGTGAGCAGGCGTGCCTTCATTGTTGGCTGGCTGAATGGGATGGAGGAATAGTTACAGTTGTTAAAAATGCTTTCATAATGATGTTGCATTCGTTCCTGTTGTGGGAGCAAGAATAAGAGTTTGATATTGACTGTGGGTTTACGTGCAGACATGGGCTACTTTTTGCTTAGTTGTGCTTAGTTTACTGCTGGCTATTTCACATTAGACAATAACGGTATCGATATCGATATGCATTGGTAGTTTCATACCGACTTTGTTATTTAGTTTGCCTATTTTACCAACAGTTGCTACATCTGTCAGCTAACTCGGCCAAAGCACAATAGGCTCATTACTCAATACAAATAGCAAGCGCATCCACGCTTTATTTTGAATGACGATGACCAAGGTCAACAAGTCAAGTCAAGGGGAGCAGTGGTGGCCCAGTGGTATCGGTCTCGACGTACGAGTTGTAGGTCGTGGGTTCGAACCCCGCCAGGCGCATTACTTTGTGTAATTTATTTTCAACACCACTGCTCTCAAAAGGGTGAAGGAAAACATCGTGAGGAAACCGGCATGGCCTAGAACCAAAAATTCGAAGACATGTGACATCTACCAACCCGCACTGGGCCCGCGTGGTAGATTACGGCCCACTCCCTCTCATAGAGAGGAGGCCCTGTGTCCCAGCAGTGGGAACATTTATAGGCTGATGATGAAGGTCAACAAAACACAAAAAGCAACCTCACTGACAAAATAGCTGCAAGATCTCCCGCGTCTGTGGCCTAGAGTTCGTTAGATGTTACAGTGTTCAGAAGGAATTTGAAGGCGTTTCTTTTTTTTTGTTTGAAGGCGTTTCTTGGTCCACCCACTTTATCATTTACTTGATAAGCAATCAAGTCTTATTATACTTTATGGCTAAACAAAGAAAGCGAAAAGCGACGCAGTAAATCCACACTTCATATGAATGCACTAATCTCTATGTAAGCCTCATAATAGCATGCGGTACTTTCTTGTTATGTTCACATTATCACCGATAAAAATGCACTTAACACTGTAACACAGATATATT
This sequence comes from Agrotis exclamationis, assembly GCA_950005045.1. Classification (NCBI taxonomy): domain Eukaryota; kingdom Metazoa; phylum Arthropoda; class Insecta; order Lepidoptera; family Noctuidae; genus Agrotis; species Agrotis exclamationis. The sequence continues at coordinate 21,397,763 of OX465433.1, read as the reverse complement.
GATTGTTAATATTATTATTATGTTGCACTTGAAAAGCTAAATCGTGTTTACTATGTACCGATAAATTAGTTCAAGGCGTATTTTTCAGTGGCGCGTAGAGGCGCAGCGCCGGGGTGTATCCCCGCTGCCTCGAGAAGCCGAGGCGCGGCGGGAAGAGGTCCGGCGCGATCTCAGGGCGGTATGAAGGGGACGACTGTCGCAACCGAGGTCCGGGCACGCCGCAATCGCGGCGGTAAGACCCCTCTTTGAGGGGTGGATGGAAAGGCGTCACGGCATCCTGACCTACCGCATGACGCAGGTCCTCACCGGACACGGAAGTTTCGGGAGGTACCTGTGTCTGATGAGAAAGGAGGAAACGCCTGGGTGTCACCACTTCGAGGATCGCCCGGAGGACACCGTAGAGCATACGGTGCAAGACTGCCCCGCTTAGACAGAGCACCGACGTGTCCTCACGGCGGCGATAGGCGGAGACCTCTCGCGCCCGCAATTGGTCGCGGCCATGCTGCGGGGCGAGACGGAGTGGGAAGCGGTCGCCTCCTTCTGCGAAGCAGTCATGCTCGTGAAGGAGGAGGCGGGCCGCGTGAGGGAGAGGACAATGTCCTCCCTCCGCCCACCCGCGGTGGTGGACGCCCACGGTGACGGACGGACGTCGCAAGACGATTTCCGGCCACCGTAGGCGCGGGCATGCGGGCGGCGAGTAAAGGGCAACTCGCTGTCCGAACATGGACCATGCCAGAGTCGACGGCGCGTTGTGTTCCACGCGCGCCTCAAAGAGCGTCAGCATAATGACGGGGCCCCCCTCTAGAGGGCCAAAGCCTGCCGGGTTCGCGGGAATAATCTCATTACCGTGACCCCGGAACATAAAGGGCTATTGATGATTTTACCACGCTAAAAAAGCAATACCTAATACAAATGATTATAAAAAAAATATTGTAATAATCTAATAATAGTTTCAATTTTCATCAAAATTGAGCCCGGGAGTAAGTACGTTATCTTTTATTATAGCTTTGGATTTAACCATGCGAGCCAACTTTTAAAATTCATCCCGTTCGAATTAGTCTATACATGTTCGCTGATGCTATAACAAAAAACTGTCAGGAATATTTCTTTTACACTACGATGTAGTATGTATTATTGTGTAGTAAGAAACAGCAAAACTACAAAAAATCCTGGCAACTCTTTATTTTAAACGCAGCAATAGTAATTATCGAAATAGGCCCGTCATTGCTCTGAACGCTCGCTGTTGCAGAATGCACTCAAAATGTTCCCGGTATGCGGTAGGCAGAGCGGGCATTTTAAGTGCTTAAAGTGCTCAAAAGTATTTAAACGCGTAATATCGTCCTTGAGTCGTGCATTGTCTAGGGAGGGTTTGGGGGACGGGGATATTTATTTATTGTAGTGGTTACACGGATTTAAGCAGAGACAGAAAATAAGGCATTGCAACGTTTAGATGATTATAATAAAATCATATTGAAATGTTCGGGGGATATTGGATACAGACCGGCAGCATGGTATTTTTGCCACCCAGTGCCTAGTATTGGCAGTGCCAAATCCTGTCAAACTAGGCCCTTTTTTTATTGTCGTGCTAAAATCATCAAAAATTAGTCCTCCCATCCAGGGCGGGACGGGAGGAACTGTCAGACTTGTACTGACCAAAACAAGGTCTATGCAATAATATGTGAAAGCCTTATGCATAGATGATTCTCACAATATGAATAGGCAGATTTTTTGGAGCGAAGTTCCTTATCGCGCGTTGCGAAATGGGGCTAGACGGAAAAAATTAAGACGAAAAGTTGTAACGACACTTTTTGCTATTGTAAGCTGTGCGGCGTGCGCATGTTTCTCTGTCTGTCTCTCACTCTCTCTCTCTCTTATAGAAAGCAAGCCAGATATTTTCGTTTCGTCATTCTATTTCGCATTGAACAGTGTGGTGTCGCGACGATTATTTTTGTTGAGTGTATACAGTATAACTTCGTTCCATCCGGGTGTCCCTTGACATCTGTCAAGTTTTTTCATATTTTTTTCAAGGGGAATAGGTACCATTTTCGGTTACTCGACATGACTCAATATGATCATCTTGGTAATGTTGGTCCATTAACAAAACACGAAATAATTTTCTAAAAATATAATTTTCATCAATAATATAATTCTATAATACATTATTATTTATATTAAGTTATATATTAGTAACAGAGCTCGTACGTTACTCACACATTACAACACAACAGTTATTCAGTTATATGTTAGATCATACAATTTGTGTCTTTGGGCATGAGTAGGACAAATTATAATAATTATTATTTAATACACGTCGAATTTATTTTAAATGATTTCGAGACCTGTGGCGTGCATAATCAGCTTATGTTTCCCACTGCTGAGACATTGGCCTCCCTTTAGTGGGCTATTATAGACCACGTTGGCGCAGTGCTGGTTGGTGGATGATATGTTGCAAAGAATTATTTAATTTTCTTAATAAAACAATGATGGAATTATGAAAGATGGTTTTTGCTTTATTCCTATGTATAGTAAATGCACTTTACGATGTATTAAAAGTACAAAAGGTCTTAGAAAATTACTACATCTTCATTTATAAATGGTTGATTTCGAAATCGTGCTCAATAACTAGTGCTTACAACACTATTCAGCATTTTATTCTATTGCCAAGCAGTATTACAATATATTGCTTTGCGATGTTAAAAAATAAGAAAATTAAACAAAACTATACGAAATAAATAATCATAAGACAAGTGGACACAAACATTTCATAGTGCTAAATAAATACGGTACGCTTTGATATGAAATACAGTTTCTGAGCAATATTTTTACAAAAAATCCATCAGTTGTGTATTTTGATTATTATTTTCTAGTAAATATATTAAAATTATATTATTAATAATGTTAATGACGAGGCCACGCTGTGAGTGGAGTCTTAGAATCAATTACAGTCATATTATGATACGATTATTATTATAAACGTCGATCTAATTCGGCCATTACGTTCGTATTTATGCGTTATAGCTGTACAAGGATATTTTGGCGCGTGGGCACATCTGATTTTATTTTTTAACTACTTTAGTACAGCTATACCTTTTACTAACCCTTCGGAAAACAGGCTTTATGTAAGGTCGTGTTGATGCTTTCAATCATAAAACCATTTCATACTTGTACATCTCTTTTTAAAAATCTTTCGAACGCCAAAAGATCCTTGTCCTACCATATGTGGAGATCTCTATAATTATTATTCTAGCAGTGCCATTGTGGGAGGCGCCATTTTATAACATGTTATACTAAACGTTATACAGGGTGTCCAGTAATGAATGGATAACCTTGGAATGGGTCATAGTAGAACTAAAGACGATTCAGAAAAAAATACAAAAAAAAATCAATACCGAGTATTTCCTAAGATATGTCACTTTTAAGAATATTGATAATTTTTGGTACCCTACTTTACATTCTTGCACACCACGACCACAAATTGATGAATTCCATCATTTTTGTATTGTTAAAATAATCTGTATTAACTGAGGTAATAGATGAGCAGTAAATAGTAACACTGCTACTAAACAGCTTTTTAAAAAATGAACTCGAATTAGTACTTTAGTGAAAAAATTGAGAAAAAATTTCATTGTGACAAAGTTTAAGCAACAATAGCATGAAAAAAACGTATGGCAATACAGGTGACCAATCATTTTAAAATAATATGCACTTAATGCAGATTTCAAAATGGTATTATTTATCATTGTACCTAATGTAAATAATGAATTATTGCTAATTGAGTTTGAAAGGAGAGAAATTTGCTTCTGAGAAAAGTTTGAAATATTCAGGTATTTCAGGTAAACCCAACACATTTTAAGAATTTCACCGAAGTAAAAAAAAGTCTCATCTTCTAGACGCCTCGAATGACACCTATTTCAAATCTGTTGGATACTTTCACCCACCTTCATCCAGGTTAGGTTAGGTTAGCAAATTTCTCTCCTATCAAACACAAATAGCAATTATTAATTATTTTCAATAGGTACAATGATGAATAATACCATTTTGAAATCTGCATTAAGTGCATATTATTTTAAAATTATTTGTCACCTGTGTTGCCATACGTTTTTTTGTCATTGTACCTATTGAAAATAATGAATAATTGCTATTTGTGTTTGATAGGAGAGAAATTTGCTAACCTGATCTGGGTGAAGGTATCCAACAGATTTGAAACAGGTGTCATTCGCAGCGTCTAGAAGATGAGACTTTTTTTTACCTCGGTGAAATTCTTAAAATGTTTGGGGCTTACCTGGAATACCTGAATATTTCAAACTTTTCTCAGCAGCAATTTTCTCTCCTTTCAAACTCAATTAGCAATAATTCATTATTTACATTAGGTACAATGATAAGTAATACCATTTTGAAATCTGCATTAAGTGCATATTATTTTAAAATTATTGGTCACCTGTATTGCCATACGTTTTTTTCATGCTATGGTTGCTTAAACTTTGTCACAATGAAATTTTTTCTCAATTTTTTCACTAAAGTTCTAATTCGAGTTCATTTTTTAAAAAGCTGTTTAGTAGCAGTGTTACTATTTACTGCTCATCTATTATCTCAGTTAATGCAGATTATTTTGACAATACAAAAATGATGGAATTCATCAATTTGTGGTCGTGGTGTGCAAGAATGTAAAGTAGGGTACCAAAAATTATCAATATTCTTAAAAGTGACATATCTTAGGAAATACTCGGTATTGATTTTTTTTTGTATTTTTTTCTGAATCTTCTTTAGTTCTACTATGACCCATTCCAAGGTTATCCATTCATTACTGGACACCCTGTATATAACACGTCAATAGACATTGAACGTAGATAGCTGGACATCATTATGCTGGTCAAAAAGTTTTGTATCACTTATAAATTCTTCATTTTAATATATGAAGCTACTGTGTTCATATTGAACCTAAATGATACTGTAGGTTCTAGTTTCACTGCCGGGGTTGCGGGGCTAAGTAGGATATCGTGGTCCTCGAACGTTATGGGCAACCGATGACAATGGGTGGACTGTTACTTCCGCTTTACTTAGGCCGGGAAGTCAAATTTGATTAATTTACCACGAGTGTTAGTTAAAAACATTTAAATAAAACGGAACCCTATAATTAAGACTCTGCTATCCGTCTGTTACCAAGCTATATCTCATGTAATAGTTTGACAGTTCAGACAGTTTAAAATTATAACCAAAAGAGTGGCAGTTTTATTTTGGTTAACTTAAAGAATTGTGAGAGCAGTGGTGGCCCAGTGGTATCGGCCCCGACTTACGAGTTGTAGGTCGTGGATTCGAACCCTGCCCCGCATTTTTTGTGTAATTTATTTCATCACCACTGCTCTCAAAACGGTGAAGGAAAACATCGTGAGGAAACCGGCATGTCCTAGAACCAAAAATTCGAAGATATGTGACATCTACCAACCCGCACTGACCCCGCGTGGTGGATGGCCCACTCCCTGTCACAGAGAGGAGGCCTGTGTCCCAGCAGTGGGAACATTATAGGCTGAAGATGAGATGATGAGAAAGAATTTCCAAGTGATACAGAGCCTTCGACCAGCAAATTACAAACATAACTATAACCTGTTCCCTCAAGTTCACCGCACATAGACCTGTAACTGCTGTGCTAGTTGACACAACATCTTCAGTCCTGGCAGGAAGGAGGCCGCGGCCGCAAAGTCCGCGCCCGTGGCCAGCGAGGTTGCCAGCTGTAGCGCGGCCGCGTGGTTGCCGCTCTGTGCGTACTGGCAGCATGAGTGTAGTGACGCACACGCCGTATCCGACAGCTGGGGACACATGTATGCTTAAATATCGTCTATCTATTTTCTAACGAGTTTCTGCCTTACCAAAAAAACACCTGTTTAACATTTGTCCAAAAAAGTGCAAAACGACTTTTATATCAACGTGAAATGTCGTTTTGTCGTCGGCAGTTTTTTAAGACAAGTGTTCAACAGATGTTTATCTTTCTTGAGGTAAAACGGTTTGTGTTTATTTTATACCCAACATAATATTTACTATGCAATTACATAACACGATAAACGAAAACGCTCTGTAGTCTTTTAATAGATTTTGAACTTTATTTTTTAAATAATAAAGTTGAAAATCTATTGAAAACTACAGTGCGTTAACCTAGGGGAGGTGATAACCTTAAGGGCGCTTGTACACGGTAAGAAAATTTACCGTGTCTGCGGCAGACGAGACAAATTCTTCGTGTACACGACAAGAATTTTGTCTGTTCTACACACGAAAACTTTTCGTGTCTTCCGCAGACAAGACCAATTCGTGTATTCGTCAGTCGGGCGTAGGGCGCGCAAGTCATAACAAGTCTGATAATCATTTACGTTTATTTAAAAATGTTAACTACAAAGCAAAAAAGAATGATAGTTGCATATTATTATTATTATAACAAAATGAAAAAGGAAACAAAAAACAAGAAATTTTACTGGGTTCATCCAATTATACAAGAGAAACATGAGTTTGGTGGGTTCATTGCCCTTTACCGTGTAATGCGACAACATGAGGAAAAGTTTGTGGATTATTTTCGCATGAAAATGTATACGTTTGACAAGCTTTTGACAACTATAGAAAATAACATACGACACGAAAATACCAAAATGCCTCCGCAAAAACGTTCGCCGCGTCGTGTCTTGCGCAGACAAGATTTTTTTTCGTGCATAGCTGCGAGTAGTGTACACATTTATTTTCTAGTAACGACACGAGTTCTTGCTTACCGTGTACAAGCGCCCTAAGTGTTTTTAGGTCAAAAATGATACATATTTCCATTGAACTCACCTTGTATTCACGTAGCATATCGTAAAGCGTCTCTAATCTTCTCTGAACATCTTCTAATTTTCTCTTCATTTGCTGCAAACAAAATTTAATGATTAAAGTTAACAGAAATATCTTCAACTTTAATAACTTGTAAAATAGCAGTCGAACTTTGCACAGAAGACTTTGAAATTCGAAAGATTTGTCAGATACAGTTCTCAGTAGGTCATCTAATGTCGGCACTCAAGTACAGACAGGAGCCTTACCACGTGCTCTTAACGCGATCCAGTTTAGGCTGTGGGAAAGTGACAGAGCTATACAAGTCGTCTAGCGCCATCTCTTTCCCACAGCCTAAACTGAATCGCGTTAACAGTTCATGGTAGGTCACCTGCTCTGTTTAACCTCGCCTTTGATTTTGCCTAAACGCCTTTTTATTTGAAGTTCGTACGGTCCATCTAGAAGTTGTCTAGAAGATATCGCTATTACCAATAATAACACCATTACAGTGTTAGGCATATTTATAAAACAGTCGTATGACAATTTTGGTAAACAATGAAGTAAATTCTATTCAACTGTCTATCTATTTATCTAATATTGGTTTTGATACACTAAACAACTCCGTATATTGTTGTAAAGGATCCAAAGATGGCATTTAGACCTGCGGTTGCTTCAAAACCCGTGAAGTACTTCTTACCGGATTAGTGGCTCTGTTGGAGCACTCCTGCCTGATGCCGTCGAACACAGTCTGTAGTATGACATGTTGGTCCGGGAGTGGCGCCTTCTGTACGGGCGCGGCCGGCTCAGGGGGAGCCGGGCTCTCCGTCTACGACAAAATATCACTTATATGCATAAATCGGAATTAGATAGAGTTATTTACGTACTTACACTGATTTTAAACAGCGAAAGAAAAAAGTGGATATGCTCCAAATCCCGGGATTACTTTTAAAGAGCAGAAAAATCGTGATTTATTAAATAAAAAAGTCATTTACTTTTACACAATTTATTTGTCTAATCTGTGTGTGTTTTTATTATTTATTTGTAATACTGTTTTGGACACGAGATTGTCTATTAGAAATCCAGGGAAGGTCCATATTAATATCAACATTTCGATGCAAGTACTAAAATAACTTCACCTAATTCCGACCTCTGGTTATATGAGTATAGACAGGAGCAGTGGTGGCCCAGTGGTATCGGCCCCGACCTACGATTTGTAGGTCGTGGGTTCGAAACCAGCTAGCGGTGTATTACTTTTTGTAATTTATTTCATCACCATTGCTCTCAAAACGGTGAAGGAGAACATCGTCAGGGAACCGGCATGTCCTAGAACAAAATATTTGAAGACATGTGACATTCGCACTGGGCCCGCGTAGTGGATTATGGCCCACTCCCTCTCACAGTGAGGAGGCCTGTATTCCAGCAGTGGGACCATTGATAGACTGATGATATAGGCCCTACCCTACATGGGTTAGGGCCGTATAGTTTCAACCAATAAAATAATGAGTTATTTCTAATATTTTCTGTAATACGGGACTAACATTGTGAGTATAGTCAGCAGACTGAGTGATACAATTTTAAGTATAATATTTGAAGAAGAAGCACAACATTTGAAACAAGGAAAAAATATTTAGAAACTAGCTGACGCGGCAAAATTCGTACCGCCTCATTATCATTTTTTTAAATCATATCTACTTACCTTTTAAACCTTCCCTGAACTTCCAAAAATAATTCTAAACCAAAAATAACCAAATCCAGTCGTTCTCTTGTTTTAGCAAGACTTACGAACAGCAATTGATTTTAATATAATACGCAATACAAAATCACTTTAATTCTTAATCAAATTATATTCGGAGGTCCTCGTGGTAAATCAGTGACCATTTTAGGAGCATTCAATATAGCAGTGCCTACTTTGGCCCTTCCTAGAGCCACCTGCAATTTTATCAATGCGCATTTAAAAGTAATCTAGTTCATAAGACATAAGTTACCTTCTGCGGATAAGCCGGCGTCACACCCGCCCCCTGATAGTCCGGGTACTGGTTAGGGTACTGTTGTCCGTACTGCGGCGCGGCCTGGCCGTACTGTTGTCCGTACTGTTGGCCGGCGTACTGTCCGCCGTACTGTGCGGGCTGCGCGGGCGCAAGCGGTACATGTTGTGGAGGTTCCACGCCGAATAGGGGGTGCGTGATTGGTGCTTGTGCTGTCACTTCCTGTTTCGGCTAGAAAATGTGGATTTTGTTACTGGATGCTTCTTTTTTTTTGTGTGTGTATGATGGTGAAGGAGCTCGTGGCTAAATAATACTAGCTGCACAGGTTAAGTCGCGCTTGCCAAGGTTGGTCAGTAGATGGATGACCATCTATCATAGCGAGTTTTCTCCGTGCCTCGGAAAGCATGTAGAACCGTTGGCTCGGCTGTCATTTGTAGATCTCTGACAGTTGTTACTGTTAGTCAGAAGCTTTCAGACAACCAGTATTAACGTGTTACTGGATTGTGGAAGTTTTATGACAGGCAGTCGCTCCATGTAAAATGCTGATATTCAGCTGCATCCGGTTCGAATGGAAGCCAACCCCAACATAGTTGGGAAAAGGCTAGGCAGATGATGATGGATGATGGCTTACTGGGGTAAAATAGCTGTTAAAATCTGTGTTACAGACAGCTTAACTTTAGCTTTTTTAAATTTATTTTGATAATGAGTAATGACGAAAACTGTATTTACAAAACAACAAAACAAAAAAAAGAAATAACACTGAACTGAACACAAAAATCATCTCAAACTTCAGCATCTAATCTACTAGAGAATAGGAGAATACGCATTATGTAACAAATTCATTGTTATTAATACTAGTAATTCGGCGCAAGGAGCTTGGTCTACATAGAACGACGCTGTAGCATCCATAGGTACTTATGAAAATGTCAGTATGAGGTAACAGAGGGGATGCAAATTCTTATTAAACAAGTCGAAAACACACGTAAAGGTGGGTCTACCTACGCTAAGAAGTTGAGCACGAACCGAGCACGATTTGAGCACGAACCGAGCACGAGCTAAGCACAAGCCGAGCCGCTCTAGTCGCGGTGTCAAGTGCGGACGTACAGACGGTCAACCTACCTCAATCTGTCAAATTTTACCAATCGAACATTAAACTTCCACAATTTTGATGAGATTGAGATAAGTTGATGTGCTGACGTCTGTACAACAAGCTACCAACAATCACTCTCTTCGGACGCATTGCAAATTCCTTTGTTTTTGACACACAGTCACAGTCGAGCACGAACCGAACGCTCGATTTATGCTCGGCATGTCCTCCGCTTGTGCTCCGCTCCTAAGCGTAAACCCTACCCAATCGTGGATATTTCCTTACGGTTAGAAGGTACACAGTTGGATTAAATCGGGCTTAACACATCAAAATGGCAACAATTTCAGGCTGGTAGTGAAAATCTCGCGTTCACACCGCGGTACCTCGTCCAAGTGCCGCCTGTGTTCTATAATGTTGTTCCACCGCCGCGTGCCAGCGTGCAGGGCTGACATGTCGCCCGTGTCTAAATGCTGATAATGTTACTCCATCAAATACTATGTATACTGATCTTTATCTATGGTGGAATCAACACCAATTTGGCTTGTAAGAACAAATGCAGTATTCGCCGGCAAAATGAGGTCTAATTTAGCTGATCAGCGGCCTTATTATGACGTCTTAAAACCAGGCTTGTTTCAGTGAGTCAAAGAAACAGAGCTATACAAGTCGTGGTCAAACGCGAACCTATCCAAAATTAAAAAAAATCGTCTAGCACCTCGTTCAGTCACTGGAACAAGCCTGGTTTTAAGACGTCATAATACGGCTCCAGGGCATCCATTTACGCCCGAAATTAATTCTGAATCTCGATCCAAATCCTGATTCGTATTTCTTAACATCTTTTTGTGATTCGACATTTTTAAGACCCAGATTGGCATTTTTGCTCATTCGGTGAGTATAGACAAAGATCGGGATTATGATTGCCACCGAAATACATAATTGAATTCCGGCATTTGCTGGGAAAACTACATACTTTATTGGTAAATTAAATAGCAAAATTGCTGGTAAATAAGTACCAGTTTAGCCGGTAAAATGGGTTAATATTGATAGTGTAATTGTATAAACTCAATTATATTACTTGTCCTGAAAAATCGAAATCTTTAGATACCAAAAACACAATTAAGAAAAATAGTATAACTGCTCCATAAAAAACTTCTTCTCTTTTCTTTTACTCCAAGATAACTAGCTGTTCTATTCAATAAGATAAAATATTTTTGATTTAGCATTACCTACGAAAAAATTACAATTTAAATAACATACCTTAGGTTTAGAAGACATCATAGGTGGATCATTCCAGCCCGGTGGAACAGGTTTCGACGGTACCGCGGCAACAGCAGGTTCAGGTGCTTGAACCGGGTTGTAATACGACCCGTTCACCGCCGGGGTCAAACCGGGCTGATTCAACTGGCCCGGATTCACCGATATCTGACCTGGAGGCCCGTGGATGTGGCTTATAGGACCGGAGTTCATGGGTCCTGAGTTCATAGGACCTGAGTTCATAGGTCCTGAATTCATAGGACCTGAGTTATAAGCCGGTACGCTACTACCTCCGTATTGGTCGGGTAGGGGACTGTTGAAACCGCCGTAAGGTTGAGAAGTGACGGGGTTGTTGAAGCTATACTGATTGTATAGGGGAGCTGATTGGACTGATGGGTCCACTTTGTATTTGGAGCGAGATAGACCTGCAAAAGAAAAGGATTTTTGTCGTATTTATTAGGTTTTCTATGAAAGTTAGTCAGTCAGAAAATGCCGTTCTTATGATTATAGGTCGTGCTATGGTACAGTTCGAATATACAGGATGAATTTTTGAACTGGATGTGGATGGGTATATCCAAAAACTATGAGGATCGAAAAACATGGGAGTCTCGATCGCCGATTTTGACGAAAACTGAAACTGCGTCATTGGATTTTTGAAAATTCAATAATCCTGACCGGAAATCGAACCAGCTGATTTCGGAAAAAACTCACAACCGTATTACACCATTCGATAGTGTTGCTAATAATGATCAAATTTTGGGAAGTAATCATATACGGCAAACTTAAGGAAATAGCAGATTTTTATGAAATCGCTATTTTTCTATGTTACTTTACTTTTACTGAGCTGATTCGTTTTTTGAATAATCAACTTCTGCGAAGTAATTCAAATCACGTAACTTGGTCACGGGACTAACGAATTATCGTGAACCCGGATCGTCAAGGGTTATTGAAGGACACCGTGGATTTTAGCTAGTACAAGTCTTCCAGTCTCTCCCGCTCTGTCCTGGGTGGGAGGACTCATTTTATAATTTTACCACGCAAAAAAAAAGAATGTCACGTAACTTCTATTAAGCCATATCTATCTATGGATAACTTTTTATAACAGTGTTATCACATTCAGGATGTACTAACCAGTAGGTCCCACACTGCCCGGCCTTGGCGGTTGTGTGGTCTGTGGCGGCGGGACTGCCGGCTGTAGGAGCTGTGGCTGTGGCTGTGGCTGCAGTGGCTGTGGCTGTGGCTGTGAGTACCCCGGACGAGGGGCAGCCACGTGCGCGGGCGCAGGGACTGATGATTGTGGCCATGACTGGTCGTAGGCTGGGACTGGGTTGGAATAGTGATGATGTTTAATAGCAAGTTTAGAGAAGAATATTCAGAATAATTTTCAATATTATACTATAGCGTGGTAACGGAACGTAACCGGTCGCGCAGACATATCTGCTCATAAGTAGTTCCGAGGCGTCGTGGGGCGGCGCCACCAACCGGCAGTCGGACGATAGGCCTTGCACGGTCTCCTATACTTAATCCTAATCGTAATCCTATTAGGTATCTTTGCTACCCCACCCCCATAATACTTATTTTACACATGAATATAACCGGCGTATGAATTCAAATAAAAAAGTGAGAGATTTGCAAGTCTTATTTTAAACCGATTGTTTGCTATCGCAGCTAGCAGATCAACTAATACTTAGTTCAAAGGGATGTTTACCATATATGCGGACTAAGTTTCGGATGCTGGAAATTGACGAATATTTTTTGAAGCATCTGTCCATGCCCACTGCCCATTGTCTGTTTTCTAAAGTAGTTTTTCAGATGACTCGTAATATTTCCTTCAGTAAAATAACTTTAGAGAGTTAAAAATGGTATATTACATCAAAAACTAAAAGCTTATCAAATACTTACCAGTCGGTGCGTAGCTGGGCTCTGTGTGTGACAGGTGTGTACGACGATGTGACTGTACGTGACCCACTGAGTGACGAGCTTGCTGCTGTGGTTGCTGGAGCAAATACATAATTATCAGCTTACTAACTTACCTATATAAAAAAAGTGTTTTCCTACACCGAGAATTTCGACTGTATCGTGGTGCATTTAAAAATATACGAGTAAATACAATAGTGCTTGAAAATGAAATAGGACAGAAACTCATCGCAATATCATAAAATTTTAACCACTACAAAAGGATAACAATGCGATGTTAGTTCTCCGTGAGATAAAAACTTTGAGAAAAACTCGACAGCATCTGTCGGGCAGGCGCCCCACCAGGCAAAATAACACTCGCCCAAAATTCCAAAAAAAATCTCGTATACTCTGTTCAACAAACACCTCATCATCATTATCGTTAGTCGGTAGACGTCTACTGCCGAACAAAGGCCTCTGCGATAGAGCACCACTTCGAACAACAATGGGGAAGGCCAGTCAAAGCTAATTGTAGATGGCGCCACCATACCTAAGTCCTAAACCGACCAATGAGGTAGTACTATTTTGAAGTACCTATAAGATTTGAGCCAATGACGATGCTTGGGCCAAGCTATGCTAGCGCCATTAGTTCCCCAGTTGCCATCCCCATTCTGTACTGGCATCGCACGGTTGCCCGCGACTCTCACGATGTCGTCGGTACACCTAGTGGGAGGCCTGCCTACGCTGCATCTTCCGGTTTCCATTCGACAACTTTTCATCTTCGTCGGTTATCAGTCCTACGAGGGATGTGGAACTTGCAAAATTTTAAGAGTGAATAAAAGTGAGCTAGCGCAATCTTTTGCAGAGCATTCCAAGAGATGGATTTTAGATGGCGCTAAACGTCACCTTGAGACGTTAGAAATGGATTGAAGAATTCGACGCAGTAGGTAAGAACCCCGTTAGCTCGGTTGGAAAGAGCCTCGGATGTACTGAATCCGGAGGTCGCGGGTTCAAATCCTGCACGCGGTTCGAATTCTTCTTTCAAAATCTTTGAAATTTTCTACGCATGCGTTAAACTTACATGACTTGCCCTCCTCTGTTGCTGTATCAAGCCCAGCGCGTGCATCAGTCTGTCTCTCAGCTCAGTGTGCTGGATACCCTCCAACGTGTTGAGAGCGCTCTGAAGACAACCTTGAGACGCCAGGCGGGATGCGTACTCGTTCAGAACTGTTTCTAGTTTGCCGCCGGCCTGTGACAAACATCAAATATGGATTTATGGAAGAAGTGTAAGGTATCGAATAGATATAATAAGCCCCCCCCTCTCCCCCAAATTAAGAAGCCGTTCCTCCTTATTAGTTTCGTAAGACAGAGCCTCAATTATTGTTAAGCAAACACATTCGACCTTCGGTTTTGTAGAATCGCGATCTCAATGTGAAGCACCGAGGGTTGCGTCGCATAAGCTAAATCTTTAGGTTTAAATCCCCCCTATCTGAGGAACAAGGTTGCACAAATAGCAACTCTCTGTTTTTACCGACTTCAAAAAAAAGGAGGTTATCAATTCGACCCGTATGTATGTAATATTATCAGAACTGCCCAGTTTTCATATATGTTAGTCTATATCAGCGTCTGAACAAATGTGCCAAATTTCATAAGTGTATGTATGTATGTATGTATGTATGTATGTATGTATGTATGTATGTTTTTATGTTTGTGCACGCATATCTCCGGAACTATAAGTTCGATTTAAGTAATTCTTTTTTTGTTGTACTAGGTATTGTTCAACTTAGGGTACACTGCAAGTTTCATCAAAATCGGTTCAGTAGTTTTAGAGATATGGATTTTTTTATGTTGTGACGGATTACAAGATTAGTGCGTAAGAAAATTTTGTATTTTACAAAAATTTGGGTTGAATATGTAATAAATAAACTAAAAAGGGTAAAATAAAAACTTTTTTTAAAAAAAGTACCGACTTCAAAACAAATACAAAAAAGTTTAAAATAACTTTTCTTTCGGAAGTCGGTGGCTTTGTTTTGTTGTGTCATTGACTATTGCCACCGACTTCCGAAAGAAAAGTTATTTTAAACTTTTTTGTATTTGTTTTGAAGTCGGTACTTTTTTTAAAAAAAGTTTTTTCTCTTATAAGTCAAGAGTCTCCAGAACTAGAGGAAGTCAACTCACCGGCACTTCCCTCCCCCTGGCCAGCGCAGCTCTCCTGGCCAGCAGCGCCAGCTCCGTGAGCGCGGCCAGCGCGGCCACGTCCGTCCGTCTGCTGGGGCTCCAGAACTAGAGGAAGTCAACTCACCGGCACTTCCCTCCCCCTGGCCAGCGCAGCTCTCCTGGCCAGCAGCGCCAGCTCCGTGAGCGCGGCCAGCGCGGCCACGTCCGTCCGTCTGCTGGGGCTCCAGAACTAGAGGAAGTCAACTCACCGGCACTTCCCTCCCCCTGGCCAGCGCAGCTCTCCTGGCCAGCAGCGCCAGCTCCGTGAGCGCGGCCAGCGCGGCCACGTCCGTCCGTCTGCTGGGGCTCCAGCGACCCACCAGATGTTCGGGACTCATGGCACACAGGTAGCAGATAGTAGCAGCCTCCGCTAGGGCTGGATCTGATTCCTTCGCCAATTTGTTGCCGAGCATTTCTGTGTGGAATAGGAAGAATATATTACAGAACCCCCTTAGGCAAGCCGAGCATAGAGTGAGACTTAGGTATGGCCACTACACAGCTCATCTAACACAAAAAAGCACCATCACGTCATATAAAACGTCTTACCACAGTAATGGCTAGCGGTGTCCCCTTCACAATGCGTCAGTAGCGCGGCCAGCGTGTCCTTCCAGCTGGCGGGCGCGGCCGAGTTGACGAGTGTGTCCCACCGCGCCAGCAGCAGACTGCCGCACACCAGGGACACTGGCTCACCAGCTGTAGTGTTGATGTGGTACTTCTGTACCTTGTACAGGAGCTCGGGACTGCCTGTGTAGGTGGAAAAAAATGGTAAGAATCTGAGGTGTTTGTGTGTGGTTGTGTAAATACTTTTAGGGGTACTCGTACAAGCTTATATTGTTGACCGGAGATACGAGAACACGGACCCTTAAGCGTGAGCATTACTTCGTGTGGTAGTGGAAGGTTTTGGGACCACGAAATCAAAGTCCCTTTGTAGGTTATGGATAACCTTTCACTCAGAGCAGTACGCAGTAACTTGCCCTCCGTTCATACTCGTTCTCGCTCGTTTGCGTATCTGCTAAACTACCGTTCTGTCTTTCACGGTTACATAATGCCCTTACATAGTTACAGGAATAATATTTCCTAGAATTCGTAAAATGAGCAAATACCAGCTTTAAAATAAATAGCCTATTAAAACTATAAACGTATTTTATAGAATACTCTAGAAGGTGTACTCACCGAGCGAGGCAATGATGAGTGCGTCGGCGACCCTCTTGGCGTCCAGACACAGCTCCACGGCCTCCTCCAGGTGACCGCACACCAGCGCGCGGCAGATCAGGCTCGTGGAGTCTGATGTCACAAGATAGAGATAACTTCGTAGAGAAAATAATACTTCACTCTTTGAATCAGCAAAATGTGCGCAAAAATCTTCCTACATCTCTTCTTCGGTACTAATAAAACTGACACACAGGTAAGCGATGTGAAAAGATTCGAGAATGAATGTAAAATGAGCTTGCCATACATTTAAAATACAGTGTTCTGATGTACAGACGCCAGCTCATCAAGCTACCACAATCTGTCAAATTTATGTAATAGATTTTCAACTTTATCACAAAGCAAGAAGGTTCACGTTCAATTGGGAAAAAATGGCAGATTCGGGTAGGTTGCGTCTGTACAATTTAGCATATTTGTCTGAAACTTGAATAAGTAGCCTGGGCGAAAAAATATCCGCGTCAGCAATCAAAACGCTGGGTACATTAATAACATATCTGCAATCTATGTCCTAATGGATATGAAGACGTGTCATAAATAGCAAAATATAAAGTACCTTCTCCATTTGGGATAACCACGTTAGCAACAGTAGGTGTCAGATCAAGGTTGGCCAGTTTCCTCTCAATTTGTGTGTGAGCGTCCTGTAATCAAATTAAGCCTTTAATATTATGAACTTAAAATTCATATCTAAATGTAGAGACGTACCAACTCATTAATCAAGTACAAGAACCAAAACCTGGAACACATGGGTCTACAAAGCAACAACGAGCCGCATCATGCATTACAGCCCACTCTTTCTAGAGGGAACGCCTGTGTCCCAGCAGTGGGAACATGACTGGCTAAAAACATAAACAAGCCTTCTTCCTCACAAGGTAACATATTCATAACAGCCGTAACCTCTTCTAACACCAATCATGCAAACTTATAAAAACTGTCTCATCACAAATTAACGATAATTAGTACAGACACTGCCCTTCATTACATGACACGTCATATAAAAGAGAATAAGGGGGGAGGTGGTTCAAGTAATGCCGGCCACTGACCGTGAGTCCTGCGCAAACAAGGATTGAACCTTTCCTGTACTTAGTGCGTCGCACGAAATTACAAGCGCTGAGCATTTGTAAATTGCCAATGTCATCAGCTTTTAATGAAAACCAACCAATGAACGAAGAGGTGCTAATCACAGAAACTACTGGCTCTAATTGCAAAATTTACTTGTCGTCCATTTATCAGCCACAAACAATTGGAGCCGAACAGCGGGGGACCACGAAGAGCAGACAGTCGTAAAATAAAAAGTTTTCAGCAAGGAATTCTATCTCAATAAAAATTAAATACACGTAGCGCTCTCTACACAGAAATCATCTACCTCCTTGCAATAAGTTGCCATAAGACAGTTGTACCAATAACAGCGGTACTTACCGATAGATCAGTGCTGGTGTCAGTGGACAACTCTGCTTCCGTCTCCGTGGACTCGCCCTAGCGCGGCAGCAGACAGACAGTAGCATGTTATAGATATTGTTATGTGAGCACAGATTTTAATAGACTATGCTATATTAGTCTTGTTAAACTTCTCACCGCCATCGCCACTAACATTAAAACCGTATTACAGAACGTCCCTCAACACTCAAACGTTACTTAAAACTACACTCGCGAACAAAATTATGGAACCACTTACTTCGATTACACGCGATCTTGAGTACTTAATAACTAGTTAAGAATAATAAAAATGGTAGGTACCATTTTAAAGGTTTAACTGTTAACTTTAAATGATACCAAATTCATTCAAATCACACCATTATTTATGGAGCTATCCTGGATCAATTCCAAGTAAGTGATTCGATAATTTAGCTCGCTAGTGTAGTATCAACCAATCAAATTGTAGGGATATAGTTTTAAGTAATACATACAGTATTAAAATTAAATATGTTCCAAAAATAAACCATTATTATTATTATATTCTAAATCAGTTATTTACGTGGCACTGAAAAGTTTAAAACTACATATATCATGAACAGTTAGCTTCGAAATAAGTCTTGCAACAGACAGAATACAAGTCTATCAGTTAATTTATTAGAAAATTTAGCACAATAAACTTAAAATGTTATAAGCACAAAAAACAGCACTGGCAGGCCTCAAGCCATATTAATAGAAAACACATTAGTTTATATAAAATATAAGGGAGGTTACTCACTCTACTCAATGCGGCGATGTCTGGTTGAGTTCCGTCACCGGTTGGTATGTTGGAGCTCTTAAACTTTGACGTCATCTCGTCTTGTTTGAAACCTACACAATATGAATAAATTATAACATTCTTTACATAAGAATTCAAACTCCAAATCTCCACCCTTAACTAGCCTCAACATAAAATTGTTCATTCTCTTTTTCTGGCAATTTCAGTGACGTAACTGTTTTTTTTAAAGGCGGATTTGGTGTGACCCGGAATCATGTTTGCGGGGCAAAAATGGTCAGAAATTTTCTAAAACCTTTGCCTAGTAGTGGGACACGAGGCTATTCAAAAATATATATCAGAGTGGAATAAAGAAAGCAGCTACCTCAACCCACCTCATCAAGCTACCTCAACTATGACTAAGCAATCGAAATTGCCTTATTCTGTCATTATTTCTTGGAAAAACGTTCAGAATATTAAATCAATCTTCGAAAAAATATTCTGACGTTAAAAAAACAGTCTATATAATATTATGTAGATTTGAAAAAATTGTGGCTCTCAACTACTTAAAAATAAAGATGATTTTTGAGGAAATCATTTCAGATTCAGCTTCTGAGTGTGAGTAGCGTAGCGGTAGCCTAATTGGTAAGGCGTCTGGCTTACTTATCCAGAAGTCGCGGGTTCGAATCCCACTTGCAACAGAATTTTTCTTTCCTCAAAAATCATCTTTACGATGCGCGCCGCATGCGTTAATGCGACGCGCATATACATGATAGAAATAGTTTTTGAAATAAAATATATGTCAGCGTCTGGAGTACACGGCTAATCCGTAATCTATACATACTGAGCCCTTATCACGAGTTTTCACTAGTTTACTTTACAGCGTCTTCCCAGTATTCACAGCGTTTCTTGTATGGAAAAAGGAACAGCGCCTCTGGTGTGCGAAGAAGGAACTAATTTTTTCCTTGAAATGTGTCAATTGACAATGTCAAAGTTCCAGTTTACTTACAGCAGAATAACTGAAAATTCATGATAAGGCCTCAGAAGAAATACCTAGTGTGGAGAAACATAATCCTTTACCAAGAATCGTCATCATCATCAGACCTAAACTTACCCAGTAAGTTGAGTACTTCGCTCCGGAACGTCGGCAGGAAGTTAGCGCGGAGGAAGAACCAGGTGTAGCGTTCATTCTGGTCGGTCGAAGCGTCGCCCTTTTGACGGCAGTACCTGTGCAAGCGAGTGTGTGCTTTAGTACATTTTAATTATGGTTTGAAATCGCGTAGACATTAACGTTATACGAATACATATTTCTTTTTGATGGACAATTATATTTGTAAAAATCAAGTTAAAGAGACCGGCGAACAATAAAGAAAATTTGATTGCGGGAAGAACTTGAATCTACGACTTTCTGAATCAGTACCCTAGACGGTTTACCAACTAGGCCATCGCAGTCATGCTCGACAAGGTATTTCCACAAAAAAAAAAACTCGAGGCAGGTGTTTAATATTTAAAACTTTGGAACAATGTTTAAAATTTGTGCGACAGAGACAATGTTCTACGAAGTCGAAACTAGCCAATCTACTTTCAAAAGTCTATGTGTAATATTTATGACTGGTAGCTGTACAAAATTAAACATCATTATTTTTTCTTTGGCACGCTACTGCATCTAGTTTCGAGTGAAGTCAGAATGTAGAACGACTTAGAATAATGATTTGTTGAATTTTCAACTCTGAACACTAAGGTATAAAGTAGTAATTACAGTAAACTAAATTTACTTACTCCGCAAGTCTCTCCGTGGCAGATGGATCGTGGCTGAGGCTGGCTTCTAACACTGCATCCAGCTCTGTTGCTTTTTCTACTATTTCCGGTTCACTTATAACCTGTTTGTAAAATAAAATAAAATTATCGTCATCACGTCGTAAAATTTTATCGACGGAATGACGATCTTCTTCTTCTTCTTCCTGCCCTTATCCCATTCTATTTGGGGTCGGCGCAACACGTTTTCTTCTTCCATTCTCCCCTTTATTCTCCCTTCCCTCTCTCGACGGAATGACGATATAAAATAAAAAAAAAACTACCTAATATTATAAACCAGCGGCCTTTGATTCAGCTGTAGTATTTAAAATGATGATGTTAATTCAAAAAAAAAACTAATTTTATTCGAGGTCGGATTGAGTTTCTATATAAAGGTATAAGCGCAAATTTTTAGCGATTTTCAACATTTTATTAATTTGTCTGACAGTAACTTGGATAGAATTTTGAATTTTGTTTTTCTTACCTGGCTTATGTGAACTAGTTTCTGTGGGCCAGCCTCTTGTGGACATTTTTCGAACGTCACTAATTTGCCGCCAAACTAAAACAAAGGAAAGAAAACACATTATCACACTAACATAAAAAGCACTTTGTCTATTTTTCAAAGCTACTGGGAAGCTCTTCAATTATGAGACAGTTACGGCCAGGGGAGGTATAACAACGTCTTAAAACCAGGTTTATTTCAGTGAGTGAACAAGATGGCGCTAGACGACTTGAATAGCTCTGTCACTTTCAGTCACCGGGCTCTGCAGTCTTGACAAATATAACGGCAAAAATCGGTCGTTAAGTCTAATCGATGTCAAATTTCTTTAATAGATTTTCAACCGTATGCTTTTGAAATAAAATTGAAAATCTATTAGGGTCAGTTCAGACCGAGACGCGAAGCGACGCGACGATGCGTGAAGAGGCCTGTCATTTCAGGCTACGTCGCGCTACGCCTCGCGGCGCCGCGATGCGCATCGCGACGTCGCGAGACGCATCGCGACGTCGCGAGGCGCATCCGGTCTTCACGAGGCCGCTGCGTCGTGCGGGGCCGCGCGGCGTCTCGCTGCGTCAAGAGGCCTCGGCACACGCGGCTGCGTCGAGATGCGCCGCGATGCGCCTCGCTGCGCCGCGAGGCGTCGCGCGGCGCATCGCTGTGTATCTCAACGTATTCAAATTTTCACAACAAAATGTGTATCTTTTAGTGTAGAAAATAAAGTCGTATTTTGATTGACTCATAAAAGAGTGAAGAGGCCTGTCATTTCACGCTGCACCGCGCTATGCCTCGCGGCGCCGCGATGCGCCTCGCTGCGCCGCGAGACTCATCGCAACGTCGCGCGGTGCAGCAGAACGTGTCTAGATTTTCCACGTGGTCCCGCCCCGCCCCGCGTCCTCCCGCAGTCCCATTTGCAAATGGCGGCCTCAGCTACATAGTCCAGGGGCTAGAGTTAGTTGAGTATGCAAAATCCGAGTGACGGCAACTATGACCGAATTCTTATACATAATATTATTATGCGCTTTATCTGTCCCGCAAAAAGCTGTGATCTGATTTTTCTATAAATTATTACGGAAATAATCATTAAAATGATTTCAAATCATGTGCTCAATACATTCCGTTTACGATTAAGAGAAGAGGGCAAAAAAATGAATAACAAAAACTGACCGGCAAGTTCTACATTGTTATTCTTTGACCTTTTCTTAACTTAAATCGGTTGGCGAAAATCGTTACTCACAATTATGCATACTCAGTCACCTCTAGCTCCCGGTCTTCACCTCGCATCGTGGAGCGGCTGCGAGCGGCGTCAAGCGGCGCCGCGCTGCGTCGTGAGGCCTTGAGATGCGCAGCGCAGCACCGCTGCCTTGAGATGCGTCGCGCTGCGCATCTCAACGTATTCTAAATTCTCACAACGAAATGTGTATCTTTTGGTGTAGAAAATAAAGTCGTATTTTGAATGGCTCATAAAAGTGTGCGCGCATCGTCGCGTCGCTTCGCGTCTCGGTCTGAACTGACCCTTAAAGGAACCCAGCGACCGAATTTTGTCGCTGTCTAATGTCGAGACTGTAGGGCCTGGTTTTAAGACGTTAAAATACCCCCCAGGTGGCCTATCATGACGTCTTAAAGCCAGAATAGTTCCAGTAAGGTGCGCTAGACGATTTGTATAGCTCTGTCTCTTTCCCTCATTACTTCATGATATAATATATTTATTGGGTTTCAAATGATCACTTTTACATATAAAATTGAGGCAGCCCCATTAAGTTATTAATAATACTTGTGTTGGGCCTGACTCACTTCTACCCGCATTTACATGGCAGCAATGCATGGCAGCAATATCTAACAATAATCAAAAACAAAATTAAATTAAAAATCGTAATTAAAATAAGAATCAAAATAAGAAAATCAGAATTTAACACAAAATTAAAATCCAATCAGAATTAAAATAGGAACAAATAAAAAACAAAATCATGATAGGTAGTTCACGACTTGGTCTAAGTGGTACTTGCACGACGCGGTGGATCGTGGAGTGTGCATGCCACGTATCCACCACAGTAACTAACGGTCGACGGTAGCCACCGAACTCCCCACTCCCGCACGGCCATCGATACCGCTCTGATTCGTGGCATCGCACTCACTTTTGTCCTTACCGCTACGAATACCGCACGCCAACGTACTGATTCATGCGTACAAAGCGTTTTCGCTATGATCGGCATCTCGTGGCGTGCTTCAAACATTTCGATGGGTACTCACACTGAACTTGGAGCCCACAGGTCTCTTGAGCCAGCAGGGCGGGCGCGGCAGGTGCGGGGCGGGCGCGGGGGGCGGGGCGGCCACGCGGGCCACTGCGGGGAGAGCGCTGAACGAGTCCACGCCACCGAACGAGTCCATTATGTTGCTCTGGTTATGCGTCGTCTGGAAAGAAATAGTACATTACTGCCGCGGTCTATAATGACTACTTTGCTGGTCGCGCTGATGATGGCCGACAGCGCAGCGTAGCGCAGCTCCAGACCGACACAGCGCGGTCAGCGTGCAGCACTTGATGGACGAGCTGAGATGGCGGCCGAGGCCGGAGGTCGAGGCCGACACAGCGAGGACAGCAAGGGCTGCAATGATGGCCAAGCTGGAAGGTCTAGAGCGTAGCTAGGCTAGCTCGAGGCAATCATAGCGTGACCAGCGAAGCAGTCATAGTGGGCCAAGGCTTGTATAGTGCTTTACTCAAAAATGCAAGTACCTACCTAACCTAAATAAAACCAGCAAGTAATTGAAATAAAATATATATTTATTAACTAGAAAAATTAAAATGAAAATTATGAAAAGCACTGCACAAATCGTATGCAAGCGTATATTTTTCCTTTGAGTTTCGCAGTATTAAATTTTCAACCACTAATTTAGCTTCATCTGTAATGTCTGGCGGTGTTAAACACATTGAATCGGAAGAATTTTCGCTTCGAGAGCTCATTTTTAGCAAAAAAGTCACTAAATAAAAATAAAATTTTCACTGAACTGCGCTTTTGTTACTTCTTTGTTTTTTTTTTATAGCAATGGTAGTTGGAACCTACAGCCAAATATGGTATAAAATCTTTTTGTACCTATCTCTTTATAAACAAACAGCTGTGTTTTAAATAAAATCTTTTTGCATTTGATTTTTTAAAACGTTGAAACGTCAAAATAGCGGCCGGCAATGTTTTGCCGGCCTGCTAGAGCGGCCGGCAAAACATTGCCGGCCGTTCCTTGAAACAGACCAGCAAGGTCGACTTTGCTCAAACAGGCCTGTTGGTCTAGTGGTTAGTGACCCTGACTGCTATGCCGGAGGTCGTGGGTTCGATTCCCACCCAGGACAAATGTTTGTGTGATGAGCACGATCATTTGTTCTGTTTCTGGGTGTAATTTATCTATAATATGTATGTATTTAGAAATATATAAGTATGTTTATCAGTTGTCTAGTACCCATAACACAAGCTCTGCTTAGCTTGGGACTAGATGGCATTGTCTGACAGTTGTGGAATATTATTATTATTATATTATTTAAAAAAAAGGTTGTCAAAATAATGACCACATTACATGCATTTTTGAGTAAACAATGTTTAGTACTAGTCTAAGATCCCGATATAGAACGACCTTCACCGAGATGCTTATTTAATGAAACGTATTTTATATTCAATTTAATATTTCAATAAATATAATCCATATGGGTTGCCTAGCAAATTTCAGTCCAGAGTATGTTTAATTAATAATTTAAAAAAAAAAAAAAATTTAACATTTCACCGGTATGATTATTAGATAAATTCTATACCAATCGAAAGTATGAAGCCCATAGAATATGCAAACGTTAGGTTGCCTATTCTTTTCCGGTCACAACTATCGGGTTGCCAGGTATAAACAGGTAAATCTGTACTAGCATTTTGCAACGGTCTGTTTATTGAATGAAATTTAAATGAAATTAAAGATTATTTTATTCTGAACACGGTGGTGTAGGGTTGCCTGCGAAAAATCAGTCCAGAATTGCGGTTGTCGAATTTTAAAAAGTAAAATATTGCTCCGAGTGAATGTGTGCGACTGAGAGGTCCCAACCGACCATCCCATGCGATATAAGAGGACACAGCATAGCAGCTGTTTAAAGTCCGCCCACTTAAAGAAAGAGAGTGCGCATGCATGTATTTGGGCTTGGAAAAGAAAAGGATAGCGATAGACTCGTAAATACTATGCATCATTTTGGAGTAGTTTATTATTTAAATAGAGAAATAGTTATTTAATTTTTTTTAATCAATGGGGAAGGCCAGTCAAAGCTAATTGTAGATGGCGCCACCATAGGTTAGTCCTAATCCGACCAATGACGTAGTACTATTTTAAAGTACCTTTAAGATTTGAACTGATTTGAACCAATGACGATGCTTGGAACAAGCTATGCTAGCGCCATTAGTTCCCCAGTTGCCAACCCCATTAATTATTTATGTGTACATTTTTTATGTGACACTAAAGTAAAAAAGAAGGTTATAGTGATACATATATAATACTACCCTGATTATAAATATTGATTGAAAAAATTAAAAAAAAATTACTACATGCAAATTATAAATCTATAAATGTAAACAGAGAAATTGAAATCAATTGAAACTATTGGAAAAAATTTAAAACCCATAAAAGTGAATTTTTTTAATCAGGGTAATCTTGCAAATTTTATTTTTATTATAAGAAGACACAATAAAAAACAACAATTAAAAAATTACTTCTATTTATTGTAAAAAATTAAAAATACAATTTTTTTTTAATTATTCAGAATCCGAGTCATCGGACATAAAACTACGATCTCCAACTTCTGAATCTTCTTCGTCATCACTCTCTGTTTCACTTTTTTCGACAATGTCTTCTATCTCTAAAGGTGTATGATCCCCAATGAATCCTACTGGTTTTAAATATTCATCTAAGAACCATCCGCAGTTCTCAGGCTCAAGTTTCACACATATTGGATCCGTTGCATTAAGCCACATGGAATTTACGAAAATAGTTCGTAAAATTTTCTGAGTTAATGATATCCAGCATGGTGGTATGAAGTTGGAGTCGAATCCTTTTATTTTTTTTTAGAAAGTGCTCGCTGTCTTCTTTTGCAGAGTAATTTTTCATAAAAATAGGATGTCTCGCATCATTCACACTGGTGCAGTTCCTGATACCGTACATACTAGTCACATGGGACTGGTCATCTCTTAACTGCCACGGTCTATTTTAATTTTTCATTTTTTTTTTTTAATATTAACTGTACACTTAACTTGCTACGTCGAGTGTAAAAAGAGTGTCCATGGAGTTTCTTGTCCATTCTTTTCCATAGAGATCTTCACTCTGGAATGGGCACCTACGGTACTTTCACAGTTATTATGTCTTGTGATTAGAACTGTAGCAGCATAACAATTTTGTACTGATTTATTTTTATGTCTTTTGACCATTCAAAAGTGCCTGTAATTATTGGCCTAGTTGAAGTAAATTTGATATGATTTAACTATTTATCTTTTCTATTACAGGTTTTACAAACTGGAAAAATTAAAGCCTTTAAGAAAAATATGTCAAGCAACAGAAAAAAAAAACGGCTCAATGAAAAAATACGTAGGAGAAATAAAAAAAAATGCTGATTTGAAGGCTGTTGTGATAGAACACTTGGCGGGACCAAAAGACTTTTTAAAAAGACAAATTAACAAGTCCAAAGGTTTACCTGTACAATCAGAATTAATTGTCAAATTTTAAATTAAGAGGGCTATTACAATATGAAAGAACACAGTTTCTGTCAATCTGACATCGTGATGCCCCACGAATAGAAACAAAACACAAACAAAAGAACTGTGCCTCGTATACCAGGAAGAAAACAACATGAGCTTTTGCCACTTTTCTTTCGAATAAACAGAGTGAGATCCCGGGGCTTCCAGACACTACTTATTTTCTTAGTTACGAATGGATAATACGATAAATGTCCTCAAACTATTCTATAATAAATATCTTGTTATGATATATTTCAAGTGTTAATATTGTTTCCAGTGACTAATTGGAATTCATAACTTTTTTTTTAAATTAGATTTTTGTGATTATTTAGAATTTACGATATGGTATTTTAAACTTTTTCTTCGACTTATACAGCAAGCAGTCATTTATGTCATGTATTCAGAGACATAATTATGGACGCAAAATTAGCCACTTGGGGTAATTAAGGTGACATAGATAAGGAGATATAGCCAGAAAAGTTGGGTTTAATAGTCGAATGTTCCCAAGTAGTGCTTCAAAATGTTTGAAACCTGTGTCAAGTGACGGGTAATATCACAAAACGCCGTGATCGGAAAAAAATGAGTAAGGCCCAAGAATCAAGTTCGTTGAACCGCGCAAAGAGAGCGATAAATCTACCACGTGGACCCTACAAACTCTATTGCGACGAGCCACAGGCACCCCTATAATTGACTAGGCTATTTTGAATCGACACCATGAAGATTAAAAATATTCAAGAAGCTGCTTGGTTCGCCTGCAGTTAACTGTAGCGTATGGTGAAAAACGTTAAACAATTGCAAATGAGAAAATTTATTGAACTGTTCTGACTGGGCTTCAGTGCTTCCTATGGTGGGTTACTGCTGGGTTATTTTTTTTTTTTAATAAAGTAAGATCTATTAGAGTGTAGAGAAGATCTTAACAACAAGTTTCAGATCTTTGTACTCTTGAAACAGACTCTTTCGGTGAGCTCTAAATAAATTATGCTCTGGGATGGGTATTTCTATTTTGCAAAACTGGGCTTGCCCTTCCTAACGAAGATATATGTAACTGCTCGAAATTGCGTAGAGAATGTGGTGCAACTCCACATTATTTCATTCGAACAGCAAGGAGTACCTGAGTTCAACTTGGATCAATTTGATGCTCGAGCGAATATGACGCGACTAACAGTGCACAGATTCACTGATGCTCGAATTACGATGTTACAGTGGTCACTCAGAATTTTTATCTGATTTCTACTGAGCATAGAAAATTTTCGGTATTTAATCCAGAACATTTCACATTCAATCAAATAACACAGGGTAAAAGAGAAATTTGAAGAACTCTTTGGAACATTGGTAACGTTATTTATCGATTTTATTATTTTATATGAAACTTGATACATTCCTGTAATTTCTCACTTTTTATTTAATTTCGTTTATTTTAACGATTTATTGAAATGCTAACTTATTTTTATGTATTTTCATCTAAAATCGTCAATGACATTTTAATATTTTGTTTTGGTATATTCATGAATAAAATTCACAAATATCAGGCGAAAGAACCATGGTCGCCCAAGCAATACGTAAAAATTAAACACCAATTAGCAGTTTATAGCTGCATTACATCTGTAAAAAAGCTGACGTGATAGCTTTATCTTGAATAATACAGTATTTAAACTTTAATTACACTGAAAGCTTGATAAGTTCTGCATAAGATTGTTTTTTTTTTACTTTATGCAAATAAAAGTGACTGAGACAGCTAGTAGCTACATAACAGCGAAAAATTCAGCTTTGTGCTGAACAACTTTGCAAAATATTTCAATTATACAGCTTGATTCTGAATAGTTTATTGTTTGGTTTCTTTAAGCTGCATAACCCGGCAAACCGTACTCATTTATTCAGAATATGGATACTGATTACTTTTTTTAGCGTTTAAGCAGCTAACTTCTGCATAAATGAAGATGACTACGATCTTATGACAATCTTATACCAAGAGAAGTGCACTAATCGTTTTTTATGCAGCTCAACTCCTAATAATCTGAATAAGAGTACTGAGACGGGCAGCTTTAGAATCGGTTATCAGAAGTACGATATAAAACGTACTGTTACTGACAGTTACAAGTGACCTGTTACACAGAAATTGTAAACAAATCGTCTGTGTGAACAGCTTATATTCAGAATCAACATCGTCGCCATTATTAATCCTAACATAACCTCTTTTCTTAAACTAAACGATGTTATTACAAATAATAATTCGATGTTTTTATTAAAAAAAAACATCTGGCTAGTATTCTAATACCTACCTGATTGTTTTCTACCACTTTGATTAGTAACAATTGAATAAAATATTTAATCTGTCGAAAAGGGTTACTATAAGTCAATTGTTTATTTTTTTAAAACTGGTTTTATCTTGTGGCGCTCGAAAATTTTACTATGAACTTATATGTATTCTCACAGTAAAGTAGCATGCGTTGTAATAATTGTATTGTAAACAAAACATTTTACCAAAAATAATATACTTAGCAATATTTATAATTTCATCCAGAGAGCGATGCCACCATCACTTAAATTGAATAACAAAATGCTGATATTGTACATTTAATTACATACCTTCTTTACAAAACAACGAAAAAGATCTGAATTATGAATATTGTCTGTATATCAGAGTTTGATATTTTCATCTGCTTAATAGAATTTTCAATTCTGAACAAAGGTTCGATCAGCTTTTATGCAGAAGTTAACCAAACGTTATTCAGATTTAAGCGATTAATTATGTGCCCAAATTGCTTGAATATTGACTGTATAAGCATTTATATAAACTTTATCCCTAGATCTTTTACAGCGTTTAGTCATCAGAATTGCTATTATACAAAAGTTAATCAGCTAGTTTGTGTTGCTTGGGCGGTTGAGTGCTTGAACTTGTCTTTGGAGGTAGTCTCCGATTGTGCCAATTTAGTCAGGATAAATGCCGCTAAGACGTGACTTTTTCCGCAAAACGGAGCTAATTCCACCCGGTTCTATCTTTCTGAGTTGTAACCATAAAACCGGCCAAGTGCGAGTTGGACTCGCCCATGAAGGGTTCCGTAGCAGCAAGCATAGATTAGAGATATAATTATATTGAGATTAGTAAGTAATATACACAAACAATAAAAATAACTTTGTTTTTTATAGTATTTGTATGAATGGCAAAGTTATATTTGCGGTTTTTGAAAATGTACTATATCTCAAAAACTGCTAACTGTATCTCATCCAAACCAATTTTCGTTGGTAGTTTTGGTTGAGGTCTACATTATATATTTTTTTTAGTTTTATCACTCTCTTATTTTAGAAGTTACGGGGGGGGGACACACTTTTTACCACTTTGGAAGTGTCTCTCGCGCAAACTGTTCAGTTTAGAAAAAAATGATGCTAGTAACCTCAATATCATTTTTAAAGACCTATTCATAGATACCCCACACGTATGGGTTTGGTGAAATTTTTTTTTTTGAGTTTCAATTCTAAGTATGGGGGGCACCCCCAAAATTTGTTTTGTTTTGATTTTTGTGTGAAAATCCTAATGCGGTTCACATAATACATCTTT
The DNA here is from genome assembly GCA_950005045.1 of Agrotis exclamationis. Classification (NCBI taxonomy): domain Eukaryota; kingdom Metazoa; phylum Arthropoda; class Insecta; order Lepidoptera; family Noctuidae; genus Agrotis; species Agrotis exclamationis. Next base: position 21,367,581 of record OX465433.1, on the reverse strand, counting down.
CTACCAAGTTTCAATAGGATAGCTCTTATACTTTCGACAAAAAGTGGCTGTGACATACACGGACAGACAGACAGACCGACAGTACCGTCTGTTATGTGATAATTATGATATTTGTATGGTGGTGGGTAGATCGTAGTACTCAGTTTAATAAACCAGTTCACTGCTAGCTCCCGCCTTTCATTGACGCTGCATTGGCGACGAGTACGGGATTATTTTATACTTTTTTTTACGCGTGAAGTTTCGTTATAATTTTTACAAAAATGCCGATCGGGAAATTAGAACCGTTCAGTTTAAGTTCTAAACAATGGCCTGCATACATACGACGGGTCAATCAATATATTCTACTCAATGACGTAAAAGATAACCTGAAAGTGCCCATGCTAATAACCGTCGTGGGCGAATCCACATACTCATTGATGTGCGACTTGTGTTCGCCTGACTTCCCGGAGAACAAATCTTACGAAGATTTAGTGAAACTAGTTGCCGATCATCTGGAACCCCAGCGATCGGAGATCGCCGAGCGCCACGTGTTCAGGCTGCGGCGACAACGTGCCGGCGAATCTTTAACGGAATATCTGCAGGCTCTCAAACATCTGGCAACAACCTGCAATTTTGGCAAATGTAAGAAGTGTTCAACTTTAGAGGAAAACCTGAGAGACCAGTTTGTGTCGGGCCTGACAAATGACGCAATGCGTTCTAGAATTTTCGCCGAAAGAAAAATAGAATACAAAGAGGCGGTGGAGTTAGCACTAGCTCTGGAGGCTGCAGAGAAGCATGCGGAGGTGAGCGGCAGTATAGTGGTGCCGACTACGACCTCAGGTGCCGGCAGCGAGGCAGGTGACGACCTGCACTACACACGCGGCGGGCGAGGACGCGCTCGCGGCCCGCGTGGCGCGGCAGGCGCGGCGGGTGCGGCGCGCGATGAAGGCGTAGCGCCGCCGCGTGCAACGGGGAGCGGCTCAGCGGCGGCGCCAGCTTGCTGGCGGTGCGGTAAGGCGCATCGCGCAGACAGGTGCCGCTATGTGAATTATACGTGTGACGAGTGCAAACAGAAAGGTCATTTGAAAGTGATGTGTCGGTCAGTGAAAAATAGTGATGTGTCGGTCAGTAAACGGGCTGACATTCGGCAAAATTATTTAAGTGACGAGGACGATTCTGACAATATGTTTAAGATTGTGCTTGGAGGTAAAGACAATAAACCGTATTTTATTAATGTTATCATAGACAACTTTGAAATTAAGTGTGAAATTGATACCGGTGGCCGAATTTCGGCTATTAATGAAGAAATGTATACCCGCCAATTCTCTCATAAAACTATTAAGAAAGATAACTTAATGTTACGTAGTTATGCCGGTGCACGCATTCAATCGTTGGGCTATATTGAAGTTCAAGTTCGATTACGAGATGTTGAAATAAAATCCTTACCTCTTTATATTATCAGAAATGGAGCGTGTCCCTTACTGGGAAGAGATTGGTTGCGAGCCCTTAAAGTCTCACAAATTAATCTTTATAAAATAACCGACGATGGGTTCGTGAACCGGTTATGCTCGGAATTTCCGGAGGTATTTACGGATAAGTTAGGAACTTGTAAGAGAGCCATTCGACTACAGCTGACCAATGATGAACCTGTGTATGTGCGGGCGAGGCCCGTGCCCTTAGCACTGCGCGCGCGCGTTGAGCGCGAGCTAGCGCGCTTGGAGTCCGACGGCTCCATATACCGCGTTGACTATTCCGACTATGGCACACCAATTGTGCCAGTTGTAAAAAAAAATGGCGATATAAGAATATGTGGGGACTATAAGATTACAATAAATCCTAAGCTTAAGCGTGATTATTACCCCCTTCCCCGTATCGATGAGTTGTTTGCGAGCTTAAGCGGGGGAGAAAAGTTTACTAAAATTGATCTTACTCATGCTTATGAACAATGTATGTTAACAAAAGAGTCTCAACCCTATACAGCCATTACAACTCACCTCGGAACATATGCTTACCGTCGTACGCCATACGGTCTAGCGTGTGTCCCCGAAAAGTTCCAAAAATTAATGGAGGAGACCCTACGGGGCATTCCAGGCTGTGTGGTTTTTCTTGATGATATTTGCGTAACAGGTGCTAATGATAAAGATCACATTAGTAACTTACGAGCTGTACTGGAAAGGTTACGCGAGACTGGATTAACAGTTAAACTAAGTAAATGTCGTTTTTTACAAGAAAATGTTAAATATTTAGGATTTATTATTGATAAAAAAGGATTGCGACCGGACACCACCAAATTGGATGCCATTTCCAGCGCACCCAGACCAGAAAACATAACCCAACTGAAAAGTTTCTTGGGAATGTTAAATTATTATGGAAAATTTATTAGTAATTTGAGTACATTATTGTATCCTTTACACAACTTATTAAAAAAAGATGTTCGCTGGAAGTGGGATCATAGTTGTGAGCGGGCGTTTGTAGAAGCAAAGCGTGTTCTCGTGGGCGAGCCGGTGCTAGCACATTACGAAGAAGGGCGACCGCTCGTACTCGCGGTCGATAGTAGTGCGTACGGGCTGGGTGCTGTGCTGGCGCACCGCTATTCCGACGGCAGTGAGCGTCCGGTTAGCTGTGTGTCCCGCACACTAAACGCGGCCGAGCGTAATTACAGTCAACTTGATAAAGAAGCGCTCGCGATATTGTTTGGTGTAACAAAGCATCATCAATATTTGTACGGTAGAAGTTTCATATTACGCACAGACCATCAGCCGTTGACGCACATATTTGGTGCTAGGGGTGGCATTCCACAGACGGCGGCCAGTAGGCTACAGCGATGGGCGGCGCGCTTGGCCGCATACGATTTCACTATTGAATTCGTTCGCTCTGCTGAAAATGGGCCGGCTGACGCTTTATCAAGGATACCACTACCTCAGGAGGGTCGCTTAGTGGATACAGTTAGCTATATTAATCTGATAGAGGAATCTTTTCCTATTAGTTTTAAGGATATTGCTAGGGAAACTGAGAAGGACACATTGTTATGTAAGATAAAAGGTTATGTCACTTTTGGTTGGCCGTTGACAGTGAAGGATACCGAGAAACCATATTTTGTAAGGAAACAAGATTTATCTGTAGAATTGGGCTGTCTCGTTTATAAATACAGAATCGTAATACCGCAGTTATTACAAAAACAGGTTTTAGATGAAATTCATGATGGACATTTAGGAATGAACAAAATGAAGAATTTGTCACGAAATTATGTATATTGGCCCAATTTAGATAGGGACATAGAGGATTTATGTCGTGGGTGCACAGCGTGCTGCACAGTGTGCGACGCGCCGCCTCACGCGCCGCTGCATCCATGGGAATTCCCGTTGCATCCGTGGCAGCGGGTACATGCAGACTTCGCAGATTGTGGCGGAACACGGTATTTAATTATGGTAGATGCCAACTCAAAATGGATAGAAGCTGTTGCTATGCGTAAAACGGACGCGCAAGCGACTATCTCAACAATGAGAGATATTTTTTCTCGGTTTGGATTACCGTCACTTCTCGTCACTGACAACGGTCCTCCATTTTTCTCGCATGAGTTCAAAACATTTTGTAAGAAAAATTGTTTGAAACACGGGACTACAGCTCCTTATAGACCGCAAGGAAACGGGGCAGCAGAGAATGCGGTTAAAACCGTTAAAAAGGCGATCAAACGTGCTTTGTACGAGGGCAAGGACGTCGCCACAGCTCTAAGTAAATTTTTATTTAAATATCGAAATTGTCAACATGCAACTACGGGTGTATCTCCTGCGGTGGCATTGCAGGGGCGTAGGCTTCGCGGACGTCTGGACGCGCTGCGCCCTGACGTGTCGGCCGTAGTGCGCGCCGCACAGGAGCGGCAAGTGGCCGCTGCGGGCGGCACGCCGCGGGTGCTGGCGCCTGCTGACGTGGTACTGACACGCGACTACACCGCGAGGGGGGATAAGTGGATATCGGGTAAAATAGTCGAACAGACTGGGCCGGTCTCGTACAAAGTTGACGTAGGACGTGGAGACGGTTGGCGAAGACATGTCGACCAGATTATGCCCGTACAAAACAAGAATCGCCATTCGTTATCTCGAACTAGCATAGTTCCTGGGAGTAAAGACATAGTGTCGGCCCCAGAGGTTCCTTCAGTGCGTGAGGAGGCTGATGACACATTCGAAGATGCGTCTGAGGTCGTTGGTGAAGGGTCACAGGTTGCCGGTTCTGAAGCGGCGTCAAGACCGGTAACACCACCACCACCATCAGGTGCGTCTGCCCGTGCTCTGCGAGCTTATAATCGGGCTCGGGTTAATTCTTAATATCTGGTTTATAGTTTTGTATTAAGAATAAGTATTGTATAGAACGTAAGGCTAAAGCTTAAGGGGGAGAAATGTACCGTCTGTTATGTGATAATTATGATATTTGTATGGTGGTGGGTAGATCGTAGTACTCAGTTTAATAAACCAGTTCACTGCTAGCTCCCGCCTTTCATTGACGCTGCAGTACCACGGATATTTTCAAATATTATTTTACTATTATAACTTCTATGTAATGAGGTACCAAACATTGACAAAATGTAGAATTTTATGAAACATCTTTTGTAGAGACAAGGTTTTTACTCATGTACGTAAACAAATCTAAAAATTTGTTTAATACAGTCCACAGAAAAATAATCAAGCTTTCTCGGGTATATATTTTTTTTTAATTTGTGGCCATATCTTTCCCAGAATCCGGTTCCAAAGTTTGCACAAATTTAAGGAAACGTGTGAAAGCCCTCTTAACGCCAACACATATTTAATTACAAGCAATAAACAATATCTAATTACAAGCAATAGCGCAAAAGCGAAAATTTACATTATTTTTACGTAACTACATGGATTATAATTCAATCGTGGTATCTAGTCGTAATACTATTATGTAATCCTAAAAGTACTAGGGATACTAGTATCCATACTCGTTACAGTAACACTATGTTTCTTGATTGGCACAACCCTAGCATTGGCCGCCATTTTATGTGCCCGGCGAACTTGTAGGTATACACGTTTTTGGTGTAGGTATTTCCAGTCCATAGGATTATATGTCTAGTGGCAGGCAACTCTACACCACCGTGTTCAGAATAAAATAATCTTTAATTTCATTTAAATTTCATTCAATAAACAGACCGTTGCAAAATGCTAGTACAGATTTACCTGTTTATACCTGGCAACCCGATAGTTGTGACCGGAAAAGAATAGGTAACCTAACGTTTGCATATTCTATGGGCTTCATACTTTCGATTGGTATAGAATTTATCTAATAATCAAACCAGTGAAATGTTTAAAAAAATATATTTTTTAAATTATTAATTAAACATGCTCTGGACTGAAATTTGCTAGGCAACCCATATGGATTATATTTATTGACATATTAAATTAAATATAAAATACGTTTCATTAAATAAGCATCTCGGTGAAGGTCATTCTATATCGGGATCTTATACTATACAGGAATTTAAATTGGGTGTACCATAATAAGGGCACACGATGCTGCAGCTGCGTCGCCACCGCCGCTCTGTCACCGCTCCGCCACCGCTCCGCCACGGTATACACAGCAAAGCGGCGCGGTGGCGGCGCAGTGGCGGAGCGGTGGCGGCCCTTAATCTTCAGTCTAACCCTTCACATGATTATACTCACGATCTCAGGCCTGGAGCCGCCCAGCAGCGAATGCACGGCCACCTGCTGGTCGAAGGACGCGGTGACCATGAGACTGGGGTCACGGGGACACCACGACACGTCGAACACCCACTGCTGCTGGTGACTGATCTCAGACAGGAGCTCGCCGCCCTGGACACAATATAGTTACGAAAAATAATAATATAATCTCGATGTCAATATAATACATATAAAAAGTTAATAATGCCCCCCAACTATGGATATTGAACCAATTTGGACTTTTTTATCTGTAGATATTTTTGATTCCGCACACATGCTGAAAGTGAGAGACATGTGTGTACACTGCATGTTGAACCTAAGCGTAGTGCGATCAGCGCCAATTTTAGAGGAAGTGTATTGAAAACGAATTATGATGGAAATATTTGGCAAATAGTGATAGTTGAACAACTTCAAATGATAAGAAGATAACTGGTACATTAGATTGACAGGCCTGTTGGTCTAGTGGTTCACTACCCTGACTGCTATGCCGGAGGTCGTGAGTTTGATTCCCACCCAGGACAAAAGTTTGTGCGATGAGCACGATCATTTGTTCTGTGTCTGGGTGTAATTTATCTATAATATTTATGTATTTAGAAATATATAAGTATGTTTATCAGTTGTCTAGTACCCATAACACAAGCTCTGCTTAGCTTGGGGCTAGATGGCGTTGTATGATAGTTGTGGAATATTATATTTCATTATTAGATATTTTATTTTGATATTTCGAACGTGTGTATAAGCCCCGCACTCCCCAAATACCAGTTGCTTCTTGTTTGCCCCAGAAAAAATAAAGGTAGATGAATACTCACAGGCTGTGTGTTGTTGGGGTTCCAGCACAGCACCTTGCCGTCCTTGCCGGCAGACAGGAGCAGGTCGGCGTCTTGCCGGCACCAGGACACGGACATCACGCCCTTGTTGTGAGCTTCCAAAGTCACTAGCGGAGAAGCTGCTAGTCTGGAAGAAATTGTATTTAGTATAAAGCTTTTTTGTAGAAAGAAATATTCGACTGCGAGCTTGAAACAACGTCCTTCTGGATAAATGGTTTAAACGCCTTACCAACTAAGCCATCACAGTCCTGCTCAAGGTTGAATGTTTTATTCTATTAATAAATTTTTAAGATTCGGGTTTGACCTTCACAGAGTTTTTCACGGTTTTGTATTCAATTTTTAGCCACATCAAGAATTATTCTCAATCTTATTGAGAAAATGCTTCAAAATTACTGGCAGACTTTTACACAAAACAAAGCAGACTGCCATTGGTTAACTATTCTTTTTACTGTAGCTCTTATTGTAGTTGAATTGAGAAGCGGGCAAAAGCGACACTTAAAAAATAGTAGTTACTCTTTACATTTGATGCTGTGTTCTTGTTTGCAATAAGATCTTATTTCCTCTGCACATTCAAATCTGCAATTCGACCGATTTCAACTTACCTCAAATCCCACAACTGTACAACGGGCACCTGGTCATCCTCGGAAGCGATGCACACTTGTGTTGCCACGTTCGGATGCCACGCCAGCGAGCGCCATCTTGTACGGGACTGTGAGTCACTGGAAAATGGGCAGATTTTCAATAACTTCGACAAAAGATTCCTGAATTTCAGATTGGCTTTTCATAGCACAAAGTTTACGTCAAGCAAGGCTGATATTGGGGCCGGTCACGTCGCAATCGCGGTGGTTAAACCTATTTGAGGAGTGGCTGGAGAGGCGGCACGGCGCCCTCGCCTTCCGCCTGACGAAGGTCACGGTTTTTTCGGGGGGTTTCTGTATCGGATTTAGCGGGAAGAATCGCCTGGATGTCACCATCACGAGGACAAAGTGGAGCATACAGTGGAGATCTGCCCCGCTTGAGCAGAGTACCGCCGTTTCCTCACGGAGGGGACAGGCGGCGGCGAAATCAACCTCGTTTTAACTCACCTTAGTTTCATGATCGGCTCATTCTTCCTCAAATCCCAAACGACACATCTTGTTGCAAATGTGGATCCAAGGATATGTTGCACCTGATAAACAGAGTTTTTGAATAATTGAGTGCAGTAGTAGCGGGTGTAAGGTAAGATAATCGGGGCATTACTTTGTGTAATTTATTTCATCACAATTGCTCTCAAAACGGTTTAGAAAAACATGGTGAAGAAACCGACATGTCCAAGAATCAAAAATTAGAAAATACATATCATCTACCAACCCGCACTGTACCTGCATAGTGGAGTAGCCTGCTCCCTCCCTAATCTAATTAGGTCTAATTTCCAGCAGTGGGAAGATAAACTTATTATGCTATGCTTATACTGAGAGACTCTCACACAAGTATAGGTATGACTTTTATGTTATACCGATTTACCATTTTAACAGCCTCATACTGAAAAGATACTTTCATCCAACATTATTAATCTTGTATGCCATCAATTGTGACCAATTTCTTACGGAGCGTACGATGCAATTCGAGTCAGTTAACAATCAATTGAGTTCAAAACATGTTGCGTTCATTATTTGATATTCCAATTGACGTTCTAAAAGTGATACTGGACCTTTTTAATGAGATCTTGAAGTCACATATTTTTTTGAGTTTCGTTTTGTCCAAACTGTGTGTTACATCCAATTTACTCGAAGACTTGGTACTATATTTTTATACATATTATAGAAAATATTTACAAATATTATTAGATACGGACGATCACCGTAATACCTACTAATGTCATCAAGAACCGTTATTGTTATTCATTATGCATTTCACAGAGGTTATTGAACTTTTTCAAGGATATACAAAGCGAGTTTAGTCGGATTCGCATCACATTAATTAATTTAAATAAAGTGCATATATTCATAATATGTTGGCAAATCGCTGGATGAGGTCTACGATAAAACGGGTACACCCAGAAAATTCCTGTTCACGTGTTTTCAGGGTGGACGGATTATAACAGAAAGGAGATGCAGAAAATAAAGAAAACTAGAAGAAACAGTAATTTTAATGGAAAAAATTGCGAATATTTTGCAACACAGTTTATGCAGTGGTTAACCAATTGACTGTAGCGCTGCGTGGAACCCACGACTTCATTCCCGGAACAATTATTCGTACATAGGTACGAATATTTGTTCGTACCTATGTACAGTCAGGTTCATGATTCCTACACTGTACGTAACTCTCTTTCTGCGGCGCGGAGAAAATGTATGCCTGCGCCTGCTGTTTCGATGCACAACGTTAATATTCAAGTTTTCACTTCTGCCAGCACTCCCGAGTGCAACCCGTCGTTTTTTTTTTTATTATTGTTCCATTAATTGTTCCAGGTCTGGCCGTTTGTGTATGTGAGTTTTAAATGTTAGTAAAGCACCCACGACAGGAGAAATTCCTAGTGTGGGGCAGCGTGAAAAAAATGTATTCTCACCTGTTGGTTCCAAGCTAATCCCTGAACATGATCGTAAGGCTGGTTCCTATTACCAGGAGCCATGGGCTGGCTGGTGTTGTTTAAGTCCCATATGAAGATCTCGCTGTCTGACGCCCCGGATGCGAGCAAATTCTTCTGATAAGGGTTGATGTCGAGCGCTGATACATTGCCTGTTGGAAATAATTTGATTGATGTGTTAACCAATAATGAACAACATTTTTTTATTTATTGTTAAAGTTACTAAGGAGCCTTTCTCGCTGGGTGTAGCGTGAGGGACTATCAGACTCTTACTGACAAAAGACCACCCTGTTCTTTCATATGTTCTTTAGGTTCCGGAGCTGTAGTATTCTGCTTCAATCAACGACCATTTATATCTAGACGCCTCATGCACGATCTGACTAACGATTTTTTTCTGCCAAGTCGCTGAGGTACGACGTAAGCGAGGGGGACGGGGTACTGCGTTCTGATTGGCTAACTCAAGGTCAGTAAGTCGAGGGGACTCACAGGAGTGGTCGAAACTAATACGAACTTAAGACTTTTTTGCCTAATGTGTTGACAGACATCGGTCGCCTGTGATTAGGAGTCTAGATATAAATGGTCGTTGGCTTCAATGGTCTCACAACCCAAACATAGCATCACGTCTATTTTAGCAGAGGGATTAAACAGTACACCCAACAGTAGGTTGATTCAATTGCCATCAATTGAGGATAAAATCCGCCTCGCAATTAATAATTAATAGATTTAAAAAATCTAAAAACCCACGTTTTAAATGTCCTAAAAAGAAGAAAATAACCCTACGGGGCTGAGAGAGGGGCCACTCAAAACGTGGGGGCGTATATTATATAAGGGATTATTTATGGGATATATTTATATGACGTGAGATCGTAGGTGTAACTTGCAAAGATACGCCCCCACGTTTTGAGTAGCCCCTCTCTCAGCCCCGTAGGGTTATTTTCTTCTTTTTAGGACATTTAAAACGTGAGTTTTTAGATTTTTTAAATCTATTAATTATTTTATTATTTTTATCATTGTTCATCGGGTTTGAAGCTACCCTGAAAATTTCAGCCTGCTAGCTTATCGGGAAGTGCCTCAAAGCCTGTCCGCCATCTTGGACGTCCGCCATATTGGATTTAAGTCACGTGACTATTTTTTTCGTACTCCTGATAGCAAACCCTTTCATTTGATATCCATATCACAGGGGTGCATTTCAAATAGCCTGTCTGCCATCTTGGACGTCCGCCATATTGGATTTAAGTCACGTGACTATTTTTTTCGTATTCCTGACAGCAAACCCTTTCATTTGATACCCATATCATGGGGGTGGGTTTCAAACAGCCAGTCCGTCATCTTGGGGAGGCCGCCATATTGGATTTGTTATGACGTTTCTTAGCTAGTCATGTATAGTCATCAGAAATCAAAGCGTGTACAAAATTTCAGCCTGCTAGCTTATCGAGAAGTGCCTCAAAATTGAGTTGCAAAAGTCCAACCGGAACGACAAACAAACAAACAAATAAACAAACAAACAAACAAGAAAAGTGAGTGTATAAAAACGTGGGAAAAATAAATCGGTATGTCGTTAAATGTTTGTTCATAATTAAATTCGAAAGTGCAGAAATTTAATTTCTCAATCAAAAATTAATTGAGCTGTGTCTTATCTCTCATTTCATTAACATAAGAGCTGCAGACGCCAGCATTCAACCTTATCACAAAAAAAAGAAGAAAGTTCATGTTCTATTGGAAAAAAAATTAAGAATAAAACGATAATGTAGCTTTTGTACATCAGAATTTTTACTGTTCTGTTTTCCTACCATACCTAGACATTTTTGTACTTACATCCTATTTACTTCGAATAACATATATAACTGCTTACATATAATGATATGTAAAATACTTTTTTTTTTTTTTAGGGTGGCAAAATCATCAAATGAGTCCTCCCGCCCTGGGTGGGGCGGGAGAGACTGTCAGACTCTTACTGACTAAAATCCACCCGTGGTCCGTCGGATGCCCTTTACGTTCCGGGGCCACGGTATCCTGGATTAAGAAAAATCCGCGACCCCGGCAGGCATTTGGCCCCATAAGGGGCCCCGTCGGTGACGCGTGAAACACGACGCGCCACCGACCCGGGCTTGGTCCTTGGTCGGACGGCGAGCATACCCATTACTCACCGTCCGCAAGCCCGCTCCGCCGCTGTGCCCTCTGCTGTTCAGAGGGACACGCGTTGGAGCGTCCACCCGACAGGCTATTTGCATACGGGCAAAGAAACCCCTTAGGCACACAGTGCCTAAGGAGAGTTTTTGCCCGCATCCCAGGGCGCACCGGCCCGAAAAACTGGTCTTCCCCCCGGACGTATCCGAGAGGGAACTCCAGTCCACGGGCGCACGTGGAGGTTTCCTGTCTTAGCACCCCTATATGTAAAATACTAGCAAAGATGACCTCCCAAAATAGAAAGCATTGTGTCGAGATGAAGTCATCTATTGTAATTACGTCACAAACTAATTAACAAGTACTTTGAGCAGTGGACACAGATAGTACGTTATCACGACCTTTTTAACGTTTTGTATTACAAACAGAAGCTCATAGATAAGGCAATTGTTACTGTAAAGTATTTAAGTTTTAAATGCGCTTTTTAACCGACTTCAAAAAAAGGAGGAGGTTTTCAATTCGTCGGAATCTTTTTTTTTTTTTATGTATGCTCCCCGATTTCTCGAAGATGCCTGGACCGATTTGGAAAATTTTTCTTTTGTTTGAAAGGGTATACTTTCCAATTGGTCCCATGATCATCAGGTCAGGATCTGATGATGGAATCCCAGGGAAATCGAGGGCAACCTTCAAATTTTATAGGCACTTAGTACCATTTTCATATATTTTCTAAAGCTGTTCAAGTATTTGCATCTGATAATCATCATTTCAGGTGGATGAGCTGATGATGGAAGGTACAACTCCTCAACGGCTTGGAGAAGGCATCGACTGATTTAGTTTGTGTTCGCATATCTCTGGAACTACAAGTCCGATTTAAGTAATTCTTTTTTTGTTGTACTAAGTATTGTTCAACTTACGGAATACTGCAAGTTTCATCAAAATCGGTTCAGTAGTTTTTGAGATAGGGAATTTTATTAGCTTATTGTGCACTTGAGAGAGAATGATTTATTTGACAAGAATTTGAGTTGAATAGGTATTTAAACTAAAAAGAGTAAAATAAAAAACTTTTTCAAAAAAAAATGTAACCGCCTTCAAAAACAACCACAAAAAAGGGTAAAATAACCTACAAAATAACTTTTCTTTCAGAAGTCGGTGGCAAAAAAACAATGAAATGAAAAAAAAAAAAAAACAAAGGCACCGACTTCTGAAGGAAAAGTTATTTTGTAGGTTATTTTACCCTTTTTGTGGTTGTTTTTGAAGGCGGTTACATTTTTTTTTTAAGTTTTTATGCATTGTGTTCTCCAGTGTTATAAATTAAATATGAATAAAAAGATTTTGTAAAAAAAGAATAAAGTAGTCTTATTTAAAAATATCATTGCCATTATAACTCTGGAGTTCGACCGTATTGAATACAATCACGTAATTGGTTGTAAAAATTAACTACTGTAAGTATAGAAAAAAGTGGTGTAACTTCCACAAGACTAAACACAATAAAACTAAGGCAAAAAGTAATGTTTCTTTAAAACATATTGTTACTGCCTACAGTACTACTATGATAGTTTAAAACTCTACTATCAAATTGTATTGATTGCTTTATTTGTAACTGTAATAAAACTATGGATAATAAAGTGAACATTGTGTTCGGAATGTTAGCCGTCTTCTATACAGTTCTGTATAAAACCCTTGAGTGTTATATAGACACAGACATATAGACACACATGACATATCAATCTGTACAAAAACATTTGTTTTACATGATGACCTATTTCCTTTCCTACCAATCTAATGATAACAAACTCAAATAAGATTAGAGTGTATTTCATGTCCCTTTTCTGTTGCTAAGAGACAGAAAAAATATTACATAGAGTTGGTTTTACAGTTACTTGAGACATTTTTTAGCGAAACATGTTAGCATCTGGCTTTCATTACAATTAATGGGTAAATAAAATCCTACTGCTTTATTCTTAAACTGAGCAACTTCAATGAAAGCATTCATTTTTAGATGACACCTTTTGTTAGTTAATAACGGTATTTATCATAGGCTTTACCAAGTATTCAATGAAATAATACATACAGGTATTTTCAAAACAAAATTTTTAATTATGAAGAAGTTGTGACAGGGCAGGATAAAAATTTGATTCTAATAAGAAAAATTTACAACTGCCATAGAATTCATAAAATGTTATCAGTTTCCAAAGTTTCTCAACAACTGCTTTTTATAATAAATCACTAAGAACAAGTTACAATGCTCTTACCACTATGTTTGGAGCAGCTTCCGAGCAATGCATCGGAGGCATTTTTGAGCAGTTTGTCAGCACTGTAGAACTGAAGGAGCCCTCCATCACAGCCTCCCACTATCACACCAGCACCAGACCAGACAATCTTTTGAAATCTAGAACAAAATCAAATAAAATAACCTTAGCTGAAATACTATGTTGATATAATTATTTTGATTCAACCATAGTTTCAACAATCTTTAAAGATTCTGCCTTTGAAGTTAGCCTGGGAAATCGGAGATACAACCATGATTATAAATATAAATATGTAATTTTTGTGGGTATTCATGCAGTAGCTGCCTGGATTTGGCTGTCTGATCAGTTGTAAACAATTTCTAAGTAAGTATACTGACTTTTTTATCAACTTAGGTGTTTGACGTAATGAACTTTATTTTTGTAATTTGGTATAATTATAGGGGATTATTATCAATTGCAATTTATGATTTAAAAACTTACAATAAACCAACATCATAGATTTCTATTTAAACAGCACTTGTGTTGAAAAATTAAACATTTATGTTCAAGAACAGAACTTGTTTTTATGAGGACTGTGAATAACAAAAAGTCATTTACAAAAAGTCAGCTGCTTGAATAGAGTCCAATAACAATAACAGAATGACTTTGACTATACAAATACTCATGAAAAGCAATATTACTAAATTAATTTATTAAATAATCCTGCACTTTTCTTATAAAACTATTCTTTCTCTTCTTCAAGTCCTGCATTTTGTGGAATTTTTAGGTTTGGCTAGTAAACATATTTGTTGTTAATGTAAAATTCATATTGTTCACAGCTGTCTTAAACAACCAGAATTACATTTTACATATTTTTACTGTCTCCAATTAGACGTGTTGGGTTGACGTGGTGTGGATTACTAATCCCATAATCCTACTAACATAATTTGACTACACTCACTTGTGCTCTGTCTGCAAACTGGATTTAAGCTCTAAATCGAGTCCAGGGTCTTCCAAATTCAAGGCATAGAGCTCAAGGTGGGAGCTAGAGCTGAACGACGAGTCAACTTGCTGCGCCGCCGAGCCGGCTGCGATCGTCACCGGGTAGTGGTCCGCAGGCGACCAGCACACATTCACCGTCCTCTTCAGCTCCTTCACTTTCATCTTCACAACACTGGCTCACTACAACAAACACCAATCAACACTAAAAATCACTGAAAAACAGTTTTATTTACCAAATTATGTCACAGAATTGGAACGCTTCCCATTGCCGATTAACAAGCAGAACCTTTATTAATAACGCGGTAAAAGGTCAAATAAGAATTAAAATGTATTTTCCTAGCCGATTTGAAGGGGTTTCAATTAAAAAATACTATATTTACCATAAAAACACCAACTTGGCACTTCCAACGTGGCTGACGTAAATATTCTCGATTTGATTTGACAGATGATCAAGTGACAGTACGTTCAGAAACCAAAAGGAAACGACACGTCATTTGAATGAACCCCACCAAAAACATTCTGAAAAAAACTAGCCAAAACTCGATGGAGCTGCTTGTTTATCTCTAAAAAAAATCAACAAGACCTTTCATTTGATATGCCACACGATGCAGTTTTCAAAACTGAGTGATTTACCATGCGCACAATATTGAGTGATTTACCATGTTATTTTAATATCATGGACTTCTTATAGGTTTTCCTATAATCTATAAGTAGAAAATAATTTTCTGGATTTTTCCAAAATTGTAGGTTCAGTAGTTTCGGAGATAAGGGGGGGGGGGGTGGTCTATTTTCTTGAATAACTTGAAAAACTATTTATTTTAAAATTACAAAAACATTTAAGATCTCCTCAACAAGACCTTTCATTTGATATGTCACACAATGCAGTTTTCAATTTTTTTTTTTAATTTTGCTCTTTCCCCGCAAAAATTACCTCCCATCAATGATATTCTAAATCATTGCCTCCCATATACAGATTTCATTTATTTACGTCACACCTCTGTGCTTGGGTCACAGGAACAACTTTATCGGTCTAGTAGATTCGGAGATAATTGACTGTAAGCGACAGACAGACGGACACACAAGTGATCCTATAAGGGTTCCGTTTTTGTAATCGGACGTACGGAACCCTAAAAGTAATGAAATCTAGACAAAGTCGAGTCAAGTCTTCCTTACTGCGATTTCTATAGGGGAACAGTGTATAAGACGGGGACGTTAATAATCGCGAGGTATAATGGGGACATACACTCTGAAGGCTTACTTAACACAACACTAATGTAGAGCAAGCGCCATCAGGATGTCATTTGCAAGCAGCCAGACGCAAATGGCGTCTTGTTGGCGCTTGTGCTACGTTAGTTTTGTGTTAAGTTTGCCTTAGGTGTGTCATTTCCCATCATACCTCGTGTCCCCGTCTTATACACTGTTCCCATATTATTATAGTTAATGTGTGACTTGGCCTTAGTAAGGGACCTTAGACTTGGCACGACTTTGTCTAGATTTCATTACTTTTTAGAGATAAACAAGCAGCTCCATCTTCTTGATTTGACACCAAATGAAGCGGCCCACCAAGTTGAATATTTTTTGTAAAGGCGGTATTTCGATCTCTAATAGTTTGGTTGGGCTCTTGTGTTTTCTTATCAGGGTCACCAGGTACTCCAGATCTTCGATTATCCTAGTTTTATAGTTTTCCCTTTATGTGGCCATTAAACCCTAACTCTGTACCAAATTTCAGCTCTCTGAGTTTATGGGAAGTACTTACTAGTTCTATATTTTGATGATCATGAGTAAGTGAGAGAGTCGTAAATGAAAAATTTTGCTTTCGCTTAACCTCGGAATTGAATGACTAAAGACTTGAAATTTTGGATTTTAAGTATGTGATTATAGCTCACTGGATGACGAAAATTTCTGCGTTCTGGTTTTATCCAGAGGTTCTCAAATAGGGGCCTGAAAATGGGCCAAATGATTCCAGTAAAGGATGGTACGGTAGTTTGCTTCGCGCTCGTCTTGGCGGGGGCACTGCCGTGCCCCCCGATAAGGATTGTTACAAACAAAGATGTTCTAAACACAGAAAAATCTGGTTCACACGGATTATGTATTAAATTGTAACTATTTATTTCTAATTAATTTTGATACCTTTTAGCGGCCATACACCATACTGCCTATCGTACAATCGGCATGACGCTGCCGATTTGATCAGTTAGATTTGACCGTGTGTGGGCGTGGAATCCATAAAATTGGCATAACAATAGGCTTGATCATGCCGATTTGATCAAATCGATTTGATCATGCCAATTTGATCAAATCGATTTGATCAAATCGGAATGATCAAACTTCAAATCGGCAGCAGTGATACCAACTTAGCAACTTTATAGCTAGATCTAGCTAATATTCGGTAGCTACTTTTTAACCGACGTAAAAAAAGGAGGAGGTTCTCAATTCGAAACGTATATTTTTTTGGAACGAAGTTCCTTATGGCGCGTTGCGAAAGGGGGCTAGGCGGAAAAAATTGTAACGACACTTTTTACAGACTGCGATGGAGTGGAGTGGAGTGGAGTGGATTGGAATGGAATGGAGGGTCGAAAATCGCCTGAACCTTTTTTTAACTTGCTATCGTTGCAAGTTAAAAAACAGGTTCAAGCGATTTTCGACCTTATTGACATTCAAAATTTAGTTTGTTTTTTCTCACATTCTCGTTAGCTAACATTGCTCCTTCATTAAAATCCGGTGTTTGCATAAATGTCAATAAAGTCGAAAATCGATTGAACTCACTTTCACTTGTATTACCAACTGATTCCCACTAGTGGGATAAAACAAGTCGGTAAAAAAGTAGCTAAAAAGTTAAGCCACAAGTTTTATAAAATTGTAGCTGTCTGTCACCGAATAATAGCTAGATCTAGCTATAAAGTTGCTACGTTGGCATCACTGCTGCCGAATTGAAGTTTGATCAAATCGATCGTCATGCCGATTGTACGATAGGCAGTATGGTGTATGGTGTATATGGACGAACTGCCAATTTGATCAAATCGATCGTCATGCCGATTGTACGATAGGCAGTATGGTGTATGGCCGCTATTTGACACATAAGACACCAGTTTATTCTGATATGAACCTGTAAAGATTTAATAACAAGTATCCATAGAAACCAAGGCAATAAATTGTTGTTTATCAATGTTTGCTTACTAGTTTATTTTATTTTATTTTTGACTAAATTAAATGTTTTAACACCACCAATATTACAATTCTGGTTAAGAATTTTATTCAAATATACAAACTCCTTCTAATAAAATGCTGGCCATACAAAATTCTAGCAGAAGAAGAAAGAATTGAAATGATTTTTTCAATATACTAAAATAATATGTGGAAATTACTACAGACCTATCGTCAATAATATCTATTTACTTGTGACTTATTTTTTCTAATCTTCAAAACAATATAGGTGCGTATCAAGCTCTATGTTGACTCTGAATATTGTTTTCTTCCTACATTATAAGTTTGCTCCAAACTATAGCTAATCGCACATTTGTCAGTACCGCATGCGCTGTTTTAGAATTTGTTGTATGAAATTGTGAAATCGTGAAATGCTGCAAGCATCTGAGTAATGCTGATGATGTCATAATATCATACCAAAGGCCGCATGCGGCGCGTACGGTGAAGTAAAGTAAATTGAAACCCCATTCCCATTATACTATTGTAGGTAAACGACTTAATTACTATTACAGCATCTCTTTTCATCGAGCAAGGAATTTGGAAACGATGCCAATTGTAATCAGAAAAGATGAATGGGATCGGATCCATAGATGGTCGAAATTTGATGCTGAAGACCCCGAGGTGGTGCGACGGCGTGAGTACGTGAAGTACTTGGATGCTACCAGCCGCAAGATGACCAAGACTTGGCCAAACTCTGTAGAGGTAGTGTTCATATAAAGAATAGAACCTTAGGTTTTTGCAGATTGTACCTGAAAGGTGATGAAATCTAAATGTGAAAAAAATAATTGCCTTGCCAATAGATTGCACTTTCCTGTAGTTTGTCGTACAGCATTACTTTTTTTTTTTTTATCGTGGTAAAATCATCAAATGAGTCCTCCCACCCCGGGCAGGGCGGGAGGGACTGTCAGACTTGTACTGACTAAAATCCACGGTGTCCTTCAATAGCCCTTTATGTTCCGGGGTCACGGTACCTAATGAGATAAGTCCCGCGACCCCGGCAGGCTTTGGCCCTCTAGTGACGGGCCCCGTCATAATGCTGACGCTCTTTGAGGCGCGCGTGGAACACAACGCGCCGTCGACCCGGGCATGGTCCATGGTCGGGCAGCAAGTTGCCCTTTACCCCGCAGCTTGGCCTCGACCAATGCCGGGCGCGAGAGGTCTCCGCCTATCGCCGCCCGTGAGGACACGTCGGTGCTCTGCCCAAGAGGGACAGTCTTGCACCGTATGCTCTACTGTGTCCTCCGGGCGATCTTCGCAGTGGTGACACTCAGGCGTTTCCTCCTTTCTCCTCAGACACAGGTACCTCCCGAAAATTCCGTGTCCGGTGAGGACCTGCGTCATGCGGTAGGTCAAGACGCCGTGACTCCTATCCAGCCACTCCTCAAAGAGGGGTCTTACCGCCGCGATTGCGGCGTGCCCGTACAGCATTACTTCCCAGAATTAGATCCTTGTTAGCGACATTATGGAATGGCGTATTATCTAATATAGGGTGTGATTTTTTTCCAAAATCAGCGGTTTCGATTGCTGGCCAGGATTATGGGTTTTTCTAAAATCCAACGATGCAGTTTTAGTTTTCGTCAAAATCGGCCCCAAGATTTTTCCTCAGCATTTTTCGACATTCCTCTTAGTTTCGGATATAGCCATCCACGCCCTGTTGGAAAATTCACCTTGTATAGGTCCAATACGCTTAAATACTTATTACGAGTTTGCTTCGCTCGCCTTTAATAAATATTTAATTTATCGCGGTCCGTTAAAGCTTAAATTTTTCAACCTCGCCATCATCGTCGTACAGTTTCCAATTTTTCGGGCTCAGTATGTCCGGTCTTAATCACCTCTGATCCCCAATCTATCTCTGAGTCAAATCGGTACCTATTGCATGCGAACGCTTAATCCGCTAGCGGTGGGTAGCCTTAAACAATGGGTAAAGAGGCCCCGAGAATTGCATCGCCTAGGGGCTTCGACAGGGTTAATGCGACCCTGCCCACGACCCGCATTGAAGAGATGATTTCTTTTACAGCGAATAGGCTTTACACCGTAAAGATGTAAATGTAACAGTGTAATAAACGCCATTATGCATACCATATCATGCATCTAACCATCCACAGAATGTAAACAAGCGCAATGAAGAGCTCCGCCAGGCACGCAACCTGCAGGCGGAGCAGACCAACTCCAGGTTTTACGCGCGCTACTTGAGAAAGCAGAAGGAAAAACAGGAACAACTCATGTACTCCGCCAGAGATATGGTCTTTAAGAATAAGGATGCTCCGAAACTATTGCTTAGGTAAGGTTCTAAGAATTTTGACCGTGAACAACCAAGGGGCGATAAAGACCGCTTCTGACCAATATTGCAGATGTTTGCGGTATCATTGGGATACGCCCGCCCCCAGTTCTTTCGAAAGTATTTGTAGAACAGGAGTAAAAAAAGTATACCTACTTAAAACTCATAAGGGTCAATTCATACTAGCGCAGAATCGAAGCGCATCGAAACGTCAATATGAAACTTGAAATGGCAAATTCATTAATATCCCTTATCTCTATACAATGCAGTGCACATAATTCTAAGATATAAAGAATGACAGTACTTATTAGCGAGCTCAGACGCGCTACTCCTCTTAGTTAACTCAGAAGAAAATGTGCCTTATTGTGTGGAGAGAAGGATGAAGTAAGTATTAAGTTTCAGATTGATGTTTCGATGCGCTTCGACTTCAAAGTCTGTCGTTACGGACGAAATAGACCGGCACGTTTCACATAAAACAACAAAATTAAAGGAAACAGGTAAGTGTGCCGGCAGCCGCCATTGTCGTAAGATAAATAACCATTTCAATATCTGCTACTCTTCAGTGCGGTTATCGAAACTGCGGTTCAAAAGGAACGAGAAGAGCAGGTCAAGTTCAACAACGAACGGCGTATGGAAGAGGCAGAGTTGAAGCGACAAGACGATGACGAGATCATACGGAAGGCCAAGGAGTGGCACGAGCTCCTCGCGGTACGGAAGAAGAGGAGGTGGGACGTCAACAAGCAACATCAGAAGGACATTCTTGATCAGTGAGTTACTTGTCTCTACCTCTCGTTCCCTTAATGTTTTACAATTTTCGATTAGGGTCTGTTGAAGATTAAAGATCCGTTCGATGAAGCCAGCCAGCACTCATCCTTTTCCAATACTCAATTATTATAGGTCAGGGGCATAAAATACAATATTTTTATAATCCCTTCGGAGAATAAAAGAGTCTAGGTAGTTAAAGGTCTGACAAAAATAATTGTTCAGGGCCCATGAGGTGGCAGAACGTAACCGCAAGGAGTACGAGATGGAGCTAAACATACAGAAGTTGGACAACATCAAGGCTCTTAAGGAGATGAAAGCTCTAGAAGAATTTGATAAACAATTCGTAAGTTTCTTTTATTTCACTTTCTATCAAAAATGATGGTTCTTGTTAAATGCATGCATTGATTTATTAACGTGAGCTTTAATCGTAAGGTAGGTGAGTGTGCATTAATGTTAGTACTGGCGACCACTTATACGCATTGCCATTCAAATTCTTGAATATTATGTTTAGAAAGAAGAGGAGAGGGCTCGTATCTTCAGAAACATCAACAGGTCCCGAGAAGAATATCGGGCGCAGAAACGAGAACAGGAAGCGCGGGACAAGATGGACGACAAGCTCATAGAGGTGCTGCAGAAGTCGCGCTGCAGGATCGAGCAGAGGAGGAAGAAGACAGAGGCCGATGTTAGTAAACATATTAGAACAATCAGTAAAAGCATTACAGATACTACTTCAACAAAACCTTGATATCAAAATTGAGAAGAAGATATGCCTATGTGGACAAGCATGATTAAGTTTTTTAATGTTCATAAATTGTAGCCAGAAATTCACAAGGTACATAGGTATTGAAGTATTTAAATATTCAACTCACAAATTTAGCTAACAAAGCTGCCGCTTTAAAGTGTTGTTATGTTCCTACAGCTCAAGAATGAGAAACTCCGAATCCTAGAGACTATCAGCCAAAGACTGGAGTCTGGAGAAGCGGCGCGCAATGCCAAAGAACAGGCAATATTGGACAAGGCCGTCAAAGAGAAGAATGATATGTGAGTTTCTTATATTCTCAGACATAAGAACATAGAAATCAATAAACGTGTTGAGAGGTAGGCAGTTTGATCCGCGCAAAATGCTGTGTCTATCAGGTACCTACGCCAAAACAAATTAACCCCTTGATAAAATTATACAACGTGCAAGCAACGTTTTCTGTAATGCTGGGGCCACAGTAACGAGAAATGCCATTAATTATCGCGATAATGAACGTTAACCGTAGGTGTAGCCACCACTTAACGCGATAATTTGACAACGGCATTAACATTGCCGTTGGGCGTTAGGCGATAGCTCAGGTGGCGGTACATCAAAGAGATTAACGCGAGAATTAATGCGATGAAGCGGCCACACTACGTACCGTCAGTGTGCATCGAGAGCGCAACGAGATCGCACGCGTTTCTATTTTTGTTTTGAAATACGATACGTATACTATGGCTGTGGAGTGGAGTAACGAGAAAGTTATTGCTTTTCTTGAGATTCTGCAAACAGAACCATGTTTGTGGGATCCGAAACTAAAAAGTTACAAGAATCGTGTAACGCAAAGTGATGCTTGGCGATAATACATTATACTTGGCGATAATACATTCAAATAATAAAAATGTACACTCATGAAATACAGAGCTCTGTCAACATCCATCTTGCTTGATTCAATCTTTGGATTCAAGTAAAGTAAAATTAAGGCCGTTTTTATCGCCAACAATGAGCATTCACGTTGATCGTTCCAGTGTGGCCGCCCACCTTAACGCGTTATAAATTATCGGAATAATTATTGCGCCAATGGGCATTGACGTTAGCCGCTACTGTGGCCCCAGCATAAGAAAAACTTTAATTTCACATGAAGTACATTGAGTATTACCTTGAATTTGTTAAGATTTGTGCCGATGATTTTTCTCGTGTATGTTTACAGAGTGGAAGCCCGTCACCAGGCCCAGCTGAAGAAAGAAGAACAATTCCGACGGGACAAAAAAGAAAGTCACGAGCTGTTCCTGAGGGAGGAAGCACAACGCCTGCAAGATTTCAACACCACGAGGCAGTGGGACATCATGAACAGGTACTAGTAGTAAAGCAGGAGTAGTAAGATAGTACAAATGTTTGTACTATCTTACTGATGATGAAAAGACAACTGAACTGAATATTGATATCAGCTATTTTGAATGGCCATTGCCAATTTTAATAATAAAACTTTTTTAACGTTTTTTAATAAAACTTTGCTACACACTAAGAATTTCTCCTGTGTCGTGGGTGCGTTTACAAGCATAAAAACACATGTATAAAAACACCCAGACCAGAAGAACAACCATACGGTCATAACAGTATTTGTTCCTTGCGGGGATTGAACCCGTGACACACTGCGCAGTAGTCGACTCAGCCACTACGCCAACCGCGTCGTCAATTGGAACGTTTGCAGTACAAGAAATACATTTATTTTCTTTATTTTTTGGTGTCAAGACAGTATATCAGGTACTTCCGCAGATGGATAAAATACACTTATTTATCTTCTGTTTTTGTGTCATCAGATTTAAGAACATAGAAATGTACGAAGAGTTCCAAGAGCATCTCCGCCAGGAGAAGGCACGCAAGATTGCAGAGTACAGAGCAGAAATTCTGAGGCTATGGGTAAGTTGTCCAGTGTTTTCCGACATTTCGATACACGTGGGTATTTGTTATTGCTGTTCACGGCTTATCACCCTCGCCGCTGTACGGCTCAATCAATCAATCAAAAGTTTATTGTGGATCATAGGTATTTATAGTACAGTTCTTAAATATTTGAAAATTTTGATCAGCTATGTCCCGCCCATAGGGCATACAATAATTACATTTAAACAAGCTACTAATTACTAATTAAATTAACATTGTTACAATTTTTTTTTTTTAATTTAGTACAATCATTAAACAATAAACGCAACACATTAATGGAAATGTCAAATTCAAGATATCGTGGGTATCTCGCCTCGAATACAATAACAAACTTTTCCAACTTTTATCGAAATGTACTATTTGATCGGCGAAGAACCAGAGTCACCGACATAGCTCGTAAAATTTGCAAGTTGGGCAGGCCACATCGCTCGTAGAACTGAGAACCGATGGGGAAGAAAAGTTCTCTCATGGCGACCACGGACCGGAAGACGCAGCGTAGGCAGGCCTCCCACTAAGTGGACCGACGACATCGTGCGACGCAAATGGCGAATTGTAGTTCGGCGTAGCGGTCTAAAGGGGAGGCCTATGTTCAGCAGTGGACGTCTTCCGGCTGATAATGATGACTATTTCATCATTATAAACATCGTCACGCCTAAGACGATATTAATATTTTTCCACATTCTGAGATTTTGTCTTTTCTTCTGTCAGCAACTACGAGTGCTTATAAAAGAAAAGTAAAGTTGTATAACGTTACCAGAAAGAACGTGAGGACCGCGAGGCTAAGGAGCGCGCAGACACGCGCTACTTCTACGGCGAGCTGGCGGAGAAGAAGCTGCGGGACGCTGACAACAAGCTGCTGACGCACGCGGCCGCGCTGCTGCAGGAGGCCAAGGAGAACGGTCGCCCGGATTACGCGCTGCACAGAGCTATTGATGTGAGTACTGGTGGCCTACCATGATATCTTAAAGCGAGAGGTTCCGCTGAGGGAAAAAGACAGAGCTAAACAAGGCATCTATCGCCATCTCGTTCCCTCAGCTAAACCACTCACGCCTTAAGACGTCAGCTTTTTTTTTTCGTGGTAAAATCATCAAATGAGTCCTCCCACCCAGGGCAGGGCGGGAGGGACTGTCAGACTTGTACTGACTAAAATCCACGGTGTCCTTCGGTAGCCCTTTGTGTACCAGAGTCGCGGTATACGTATGTCCCGCGACCCCAGCAAGGCTGTGGCCCTCTAAAAGGGGGCCCCGTCATTATGCTGACGCTCTTTGAGGCGCGCGTGGAACACAACGCGCTGTCGACCCGGGCATGGTCCATGGTCGGACAGCGAGTTGCCCTTTACTCGCCGCCCGCATGCCCGCGCCTACGGTGGCCGGAGATCGTCCCGCGACATCCGTCGCCGTGGGCGTCCACCACTGCGGAAGACATCATGCTAGGCCACCAGATAGATTACACCAAACATACTGGCTCATTTTGTTTCTTGCATGTTTGCGGCGTGACTACCGCCATGTAGGTGAGTTTTTTGGTTGTGTCCAAAGTTGGGTATGATAGTGCTTTTGATTATTAGGAATTTTCCCAGGATCTGGTAATTGACTTGTCCAATTGGCTATTTGACAGTAGTAGGTAATAAACAACAAATCTAATTACTCCGTCGTTTAGAGTTTTGAAAAATAACGGAAACTTATTTCCTTTTGTAAAATCAATGAATATTTACCAAGATTTAATCGGATTACAAACGCAAGCTCGTGACGTTGGAATTAAATAAAAAATTGTACAAAATTGTGACTTATTGCCAAACTTAAAAGCGCGGTCGTACTCCGTCAATTTTGATTTAAGTAACAAAATAAAAAATATGGGTCGAATATTTTTTGATATTCTAATTGACAGACTAATTCGATTTTTTCAGTCAATAGCCAATTAAAGCGAAATAAATGCCGTTACATTAGTAAATTCGGTGCCTCTCCCTGACACTTAGATGAATAGGAATCAAGAATACTTAGAAAAAAAAAACCAAAACCATTTTTACCTAATATTTTCAGGCGTACTGCAAGTTATACCGCCTCTACCCGATGCCGGACCTGCCTAAGTCGATGAAGGAACACTTCAAGCTGTACAAGCCGTGGGACGGCTCTAAACCTGATGAGGGCTACAAAGAGCCCCCGCCGCCGCGCAAGGAGCCTGCGCCACCCGCATTGCAAGACAAGGGCAGGACGGATGGACTGCAATCTATCGATAAGGTGAAGATTACTTCGACTTTTTTTTTCGTAGTAAAGTCTCATGAAATGAGTCCTCCCACCCAGGGCAGAGCGGGAGAGACTATCAGACTCGTACCTACTGACTAAAATCCACGGTGTCCTTCAATAGCCCTTTACGTTCTGGGGTCACGGTAAATCGTAAGTCCCGCGATCAAGATTTCTTCGACTTTCAAGGGATTTTGCTTTGCGACTGATTACAACTCAGCTCGGTGCTTGGTTAAGCTTTTTTTATACGAGCCCAGTTGTAAGCCATGAGTTGATGCATTTCAAATAAGTAGCGTGCACCTTGCGTACGTCCGGTCTCTTCAGCTAGCGTTTCAAGACTGTCATCCCTTTACAATAGCGCGTGCCAAGCAGACTGTATATAAATCTACCCGTGGTAAGGCTCCGAGGAATCAGCTTGCCACTAAGACTGCGCGAAAAGCGCACTGGCCACCGGTAGTGTCAAAAAACCCCAGAAATTTATTTCGGCCATTTTAACCTGCCTTTTTTTATTGCCAAATTAGTCTAACTATAACTGACTTTGAATGTAATAATTGTTTTCGTGAATGTAGGAATTGTTTACGTAATTTCCAACTCATAAGATTTTCCTACAGCCCGGGCCATCAAAGCCTAAAGTTGAGAAAAAAGAGGAGAATACAGACTACAAGAGAGCCGCACCAGCTAATGGCTTGCAGAGGAGGAACTTACAGGTAATTTGAAAACATACCCAAATTATATATCTTTCTTTTAGTTTTTACGCCTTAGTAGATGAACGGATTTCTATAGCGTTCTTTTTAGTATACTTCCGAAATATTTAATATTATGTGCTAATACCCGAACCACACTAATGCCATTTCCCGTTGATTTTGGCAATAATACTCTTTAAGGCGCCATCGCCACGAGCGAGAGAATCGCAGCGATATTATCATCGTGGCACGTATTTCCATTTATACTCTCTATGAACGCGTCTCCACACGGTGATGTTATCGCGGCGATGCAACGAGTGCCACGAGTGACCATGTGCGCGCGTAATGTCGCTACTGGTGGCGCGCCCGCCGAACATGGCGCTGAGCAGCGAGCGCGCGGCGGGCGCGCTACCAGCAGCGAAACAAAACTATAGCGGCGATTCCATTGAGAGTCGTGACGATACGCTGGCGGAATAATCGCTCGTACGTGGAGATTCTCCGACGATGGAAGCACGGACTCGCCGCGATTCTCTCGCTCGTGGAGATGGCGCCTTAATGTTCGTATAAAATGTATTAACGCTATAAACAACGGAATTTCCCGTTAGTGTGGCCATAGTGTAAATGAGAGAAAGCTTTACTTCCCTGTCACAGAAGATGTACGACAGGTTTTCGTACCATTCATCCATTTAACATAGTTTTTATTTCAGGATACGTTCACACTACCACCTATAACGGTGGTACCTTGCGCGAATGAGACTTGTCGCTGTGCACTGAAGCCGTGAACTAAATGAAACGACGTTTTTAGAAAATATTTACTTTTATTATCATAATTATCAATTACTTTAGAATGTGTTTTATCTATTTTTTAGACCAATCACACACTCACAATTTAGACGTGCGGTTTAAGGATTAAATATACGTATAAAGTAAAATAATATTAAAATAGTTAAATATTCAAATTAAAATACTTCTCCGTTAGTTAGGTATCCTGCGACTGTTTAGTCGCGTCGCGCGTCTAAGTAGTAAGTGTGTGCGAGGTCTGTTTAGAGAGCTTGTATGGCACGTGTGGCTTGTGTTGTTATTTATTCGAGTGTGACTAGATAATTGGTGGTCTCAAATTGTAAGTGAAATGTAGTAAAGCTTAACTCGGTCTTAAACAGTGGTTTTTACTTAAAATATAAACAATTTTGAAACTAATTCTAGAGCTTAATTAAAATCTTTGGTCGCAATGAGTGTAGACACGTATTTCTATAATTTTCAAAAATATTTGTTTATGTAATGATATTATATTGATAAGGTGTTGAAGTTTGGTGGTCATTGTGCAGTATTTGTGATTACACTGTTACGTTTGGCAGCTAACTGTGTGAAGCAGCTGAAACTTAATAATACTCTTAACTTTGAAAGATTACAGGGTTAAGAAATTGGATAAAACTTCTTCCAACAAAACACACTGTCTCTACGGGTTTACATAGTTATTTTTAAAAATGTGACTAAAATGTTACTAATTTCTTTAATAAAGGACACTATTTTCTCATTAGCGTCCAAACGTAACAGTGGTATACTCTTAACAGTGCATTATAAACAACTCGAACTAACAATATTACTATCGGCTCTCATACATTGGAATCGCATATAAACACAGCTTTCGTAATACTCTCGTTGGCTTTGGCTTACACAATATTGTCTAGCGTTATAACAAATGCTATTGTTTTACGTTAAATTTGCTTGATAACATATAAAAGTATAAAATATGTAGAGAACGGAAATATCTGTCGTATGCGGAAACTATTCAAAATTAAAAAAGGAAATTAGTTTTTAAAATATTTAAATAAGTATCAACAATAGCAATTGCTTTACAGTCAAAAACATATTCTAAACCTCCCCTCCCCCACTCGTCTTGCTTGCACGAGAATTTGAAAATTTCAGAAAGTAACGGGAATGTTTATAACACAAACATAAGTTTGTCCGATTAACGAATAATGTTATCATAAGGATTTTGTTCAAGAGTAAAGAATATTTTATTTTCTAAATAAAAAGTGAAATTAGGTACTTTAATTGAGACAACAATAATTTTATCGAGGCATCGAATATTTTTTAACAAGTTATCGATATTTTTTAACGAGATATCGATATTTTTTTATCGAGATCTCGCATAAGGACGCATCGAATTATTTCTATCGATCGAGGCATCGTACACTTTTGTCAAGGCATCGAATTACTTTCATGGAAGCATCAAATTCTCGTGGTAACAAGTGAGCAATCGAAACAATTAGACGGAACGTTCGTATCGGTCGTGACTTCGTGTCGCGTTATACTAACTTAAACTAGCTTGTACTGTGCGTTCGTTATTATAAACTAGGGATTTACGTCAAACGTTAAACTAAAATATTATGCTAAACATTATTTAAAGATGGCATGAATTTGTGCTGGCTGGCATAGCCGTGGTAGGATAATACTGCTATTCTCGAGGCTGCCTCGTTATAAAAGTGCCTTGGAGCAAAGTGAACCAATGTGTAAAGGCACTAGACTTTATAAAGATTCTCAAATCAAGGCAGACACGAAAATAACAAAGGTTTTTTAAGCTAGCATCACATTTATCACACAACACATTTATACGAGAAACTTATTTTAAACATAATTCAGATCATGTAAGTAACTTGCCATGTGATAAAATTGAGTCCAGCTGTTGTAGTAACTTTAAAATAGGTATCAGAATCAACAACATTCACAAAATTATCATACAGATTGTTCGTAGAAGTTCAAAATACTTAATTTAAATATTAAAGGGCCATTTCTGTTAATGTAACTAAAAGGCTGGTAATTGCACAATATAATCATCCTTTTAATTCTATCTATTTATAGAAAAATAACCCTAGTAATACGTCAATTTACCTAATAATTTAATCGTGTCAAAAATACATACATCTAAAGGTTTATTTACAATGTTTGAGGGGTACTACGGTTATTACTATTTATAAGGCAAGGCAAGGATTTGACTCGAGGCATACACTCCTCCCTCTCGCTCACACATTCCAGACGTGAGACAACAAATAGGCGGAGTGGCAACAACCGAAACACATGGAATTGGGTCCTCCAAAAAAAAAAACTTCGTTCATTGTGATATGATCTACAAATCATAAATATATGGGTTAGTATATCTTTAAAGAATTTTTCCCACGTTTTTATACACTCACAATTCTTGTTTGTTTGTATGTTTGTTTGTTTGTTTGTTTGTCGTTCCGGTTGGACTTTTGCAACTCAATTTTGAGGCACTTCCCGATAAGCTAGCAAGCTGAAATTTTGCACACGCTCTGAGTTCTGATGACAATAAATGACTAGCTAAGAAACGTCATAACAAATCCAATATGGCGGCCTCCCCAAGATGGCGGACTGACTGTTTGAAACCCACCCCCCTGATATGGGTATCAAATGAAAGGGTTTGCTGTCAGGAATACGAAAAAAATAGTCACGTGACTTAAATCCAATATGGCGGACGTCCAAGATGGCTGACAGGCTATTTGAAATGCACCCCTATGATGTGGATATCAAATGAAAGGGTTTGCTGTCAGGAGCACGAAAAAAATAGTCACGTGACTTAAATCCAATATGGCGGACGTCCAAGATGGCAGACTGGCTGTTTGAAATCCATCCCCCTGTTATGGGTATCAAATGAAAGGGTTTGCTGTCAGGAATATGAAAAAAATAATCATGTGACTTAAATCGAATATGGCGGACGTCCAAGATGGCGGACAGGTTTTGAGGCACTTCCTGATAAGCTAGCAGGCCGAAATTTTCAGGGTAGCTTCAAACCCGATGAACAAAGATAAAAATAATAAAATAATTAATAGATTTTAAAAAATCTAAAAACCCACGTTTTTAAAAGTCCTAAAAATAAGAAAATAACCCTACGGGGCTGAGAGAGGGGCCACTCAAAACGTGGGGGCGATATTTGCAAGTTACACCCACGATTACACATCATATACTCGTCATGTAAATACGTCCCATAAATAATCCCTTAAATAATATACGCCCCCACGTTTTGAGTGGCCCCTCTCTCAGCCCCGTAGGGTTATTTTCTTATTTTTAGGACTTTTAAAAACGTGGGTTTTTAGATTTTTTAAAATCTATTAATTATTACATTATTTTTTAAATTATTGGTTAGGGTTTTAGCCACATCTCAATGAACGAAGTCCAAATACAATTATATCTAAACAATAAATTAAGTAACACAAATAAACTAATGAATTTGGCACTAATCTAATACTTATCACTAACCTGGCCACGAAATGCATTGTGAAACATTGAAATGCTTTACAAATTTGAATATTTAATACGTCATAATTTTACTTTACTCAGAATTTATTTGTCATGAGATTATTAGAATGGATTCTATTCTCTTACAGATCAATTTAGTGACAGTTATTAAAAGTTAAAGAAAACTGAACGAACGATTAATCAAGTTCATTTCAGTCTATTTAGTCATTTTATACTGCAGTTTAAATTGCATTGATATAAAAATTTTCACGACAATATTTTAAAGCTTGACTTTTAGCAAAATAATTTGAATACAATTTAAGGTCATTCACACAACACTATTTGCTCAAAAATTCATCGAAAACCCGCTTTATATTCAAACTTAACATGTCAGTATAAAACCTATCGTCCTATAGCACGTTGCATTGCGTAGCGTGAGATGTACGTGCTTAGTCTATACGCTATCGCTAGTGTCGCAATGTGACGTACGGACATGTCCTATGACGTAACGTGTGTCGTGCGCGAGTGTGCGCGTGACGTCACGTCCGGTCAGGGCACGTCACGTGACGCATCCATCGCGTGGTTGAGGCAGCGACTCACGAGCTCCAACTTGTTTAGGTACGCGGCTGCTACTTCGCCGCGAGGGGAGCTGTCAAGGGATTATAAACTGTGTTACAGAGGCTTTAGGAGTGGTGTGTATTTGAGAGTAAAATAACTTACCTAAGGATGAATGGGTCATCGTGTGGTGAGTTTGCCGTGTACGGTGATCTTCTGACGAAGTCGGCTACTGTAAAGATGTAATAATAAATTGAAATTCAGATCCATTTTCTCAACAGGACTAATAGGAATTCATGCCCTTTCTGATCGATGAACTCAGAATATGCCTTTTCCAGGCTGCACCACATGGTGCAATATTGATGTAAACAAATTCGCCCAGTTTCAAACGTACATACAACTCTCTCTCTTACGTTGGTGCGTCAACAAACTCACATACATAAACACCCAGACCTGGAATACCTGCAGGTCGTACAATTATTTAATCCCATGCGAGAATAAACTGCGACGCGCTGCGTAGGAGTCGATCACTCAACGACCGCACAATCGTACCGTCAAATTACACCACTACCCAGTGACAAAATATATTCGAGCTCCATTAACTTACATCCAGGTGAGGCAGGTAGGTTGAGCCTCATCTCATGTTTGAGTACCCTCCTCGCGAGTGTGTCAGTGACTGTGGAGCGAGCTCCCACAGACGATGTGGGACGGTCGCGGGACGGAGGAGATGTACCAATTACTTGGTTGGTGCTGGAAAGATAACTTGTTATTAAAAGCTGCGGTTCCACTGAGGCGGACCGGAGCAGACCGCAGAGAAATTCACCAATCAGATGGCTTGATTGGAGAAGAGATGTGGATTTCAAGCCATGTGATTGTAAAATTTCTCTCCGCTCTGCTCCGCTCCGCCTCAGTGGAACCGCAGCCTAAAAGTGGCCTAATAAAACGTCGTTATAATTTCATTTAAGACATGTTATTTTGCGGGCATGCGGGCGGCGAGTAAAGGGCAACTCGCAGCCCGACCATGGACCATGCCCGGGTCGACGGCGCGTTGTGTTCCACGCGCGCCTCAAAGAGCGTCAGCGTAATGACGGGGCCCCCCTGCCGGGGTCGCGGGACTTATACCATTACCGTGACCCCGGAACATAAAGGGTTATTGAAGGACACCGTGGATTTTAGTCAGTACAAGTCTGACAGTCCCTCCCGCCCTGCCCGGGGTGGGAGGACTCATTTGATAATTTTACCACGAAAAAAAAAAAAAAGACATGTTATTTTGAGTGACAAATCAAAGAGAGTGGTGTGATATGATGCTGTTATGAGGATCAGGGTACAACAATCCTAGATCCGGATCCTCCGACCGAAAATTCAGCTGTGTCAGAGTCTATTTTGACCGGAGTATTAAACTAAAAACATTATTGTTAACATACAGTTATCGCAAAATAAAATAATGTAAAAGAAAAAACCACAATACAACACAGAAATGTATTCCAATGTATTCTTCATTGCAAAGTATTATTTTCTTGACTTTTACTGTCTGCTCAATAAGCTGGCATTCTCTTGAAGTAAGTATACATACGGCGTAGTCCTGACGTTGTCAGTCCGCGCGGACGTCCGTAGGATACAGTTGGCGGACAGAGCGCGCACGTGTTGTCGACGCCGCACCAGGAAGCCCATGCGCAGTACTATCACCACCACTGTTGCTATACACCTGCGTACAAATAACGATGGTGTTAAGTTTTAAGCGATTCTGGAGAAAAAATCTAAGGAGGCTTGTAGTTTTAATTTGCGCAGATAGGAACCTTCTGCTATTGTGATAAGGTTGAAAATATAAATTATAAAAATGGCGCGGACGTAGAAGTCTTGTTGCTGTTGTGCTGGCCTCTGTACAAACTTTATATATTTTATCTACTCTCATATCGTTAAATTCAAAACTCAAAACGAGTTTATAATGACGTACTTTACACACAGTATATCGAAATGAAATTAAAAAATTAAATTATGACACTATTTCTCTAACAAAATAATGTTATAATAATTTTTTTTTTCATTACGATACAGATTACAGATCATAGATACATCCATTTGATTTTTTATCTGTGGCTGCGCGCGCTGTGGCCCATGTGCGGTGATAACGGGAATTATGGCGCCATAATACTGTGTCAATCTTTATCTTTTATTTGATGAATTCGTGTTCAATGAAAGTAGATAAATTAGTGTATGAAACTGTACATAACTAGGTATTATACACTCGTGTGATACTCTTTTATATTTGATAAATTCGTGTTCAATGAAAGTAGATAAATTAGTGTATGAAACTGTACACAACTAGGTATTATACACTCGTGTGATACTCTTTTATTTGATAAATTCGTGTTCAATGAAAGTAGATAAATTAGTGTATGAAACTGTACATAACTAGGTATTATACACTCGTGTGATACTTTTAAAAAACTCGCTTCGCTCGTTTTTTAAACTCACACTCGTGTATAGTACCCCTCATTATGTACCAGTTTCATAAACTACTATTATTGTACCTCAAATGAAACTAAAAAAATTAAGATAACGAGTACATGACAATATTATCAAATCAAGGCTGTAATCTGCAACAAAATTTGACAAAAACTCTTTTATGAAATTTTTATTTAACATTATGCTGCATTGACATCCACAAGTTCCAAAAAATACTCACTTGAACCGCTTCTTCCCCCTGCTAACTTCCGGAACCCTTGAGGAAGGTAGTCTCAAGTTCTTCTCCAGCTCAGTATAGCCTGCTAACACCCGCTGCAGGTACCTCTTCTGCCAGACCAGTGCCTTGCGACAACTCTCCAGACGGAGGCACCGACCGTGAAGGTAACGTATCTGAGAATAGAACGATGACATCAGTATGTTTATGAAGCTTAGTAAATATGTTGAAGCAATATTCGAGAATGGAATAAGGATTATAATATACGAAGTTGATGATTAAGAGAGACAAACAGAAGACGACAGCTGAATTTTTCGTTCCTCATAAATGTCTTTGCGAAGATGCGACGCACGCGTTAATGCGTATAAATATATAACTTTATCAAATAGACGTTACAAAGAAATTGTTTTAAGGGTTGATTTTGAATAGTGTTCATATCGACTTATCTTCGAGTTTAAAAAAATCAAGACTTTACAACTTATACTTTCAAATGTAAAAACTCAACAAAGTATTTAGCCCTTTAAAAAGTACAAAACCATACTTTTTACCGACGAAAAAATAATACCGTCAACGCCACAAAATTAAAAATAGAACATCACAATGTCATGACGTTATTATATGTCGCTGTAATGTGACATTTACACGTATTTTGCGTATGTTGTTTTATTTTATACTATTTACAGAAAATCCGTTGTTTTAAAATGAAAAATCTGTGAAAAAATAGCCTGTGTCAATATGGAGACACCAAAGACCGATGCGCCGAAATTGCCCGATATGGTGTAAGTGACATTATTAGTATTGTTTATCAATATTGAAACTCTGCATCTAATGTGATTCCACCGATGTGCAGCACTTTGCGGCACAAATGTTGGACAACTCTGGTGGACTCACTCAAGCAAACACGAACAATTGTGCGCGAACATTTTTACAATGTACCTGGATACTTGTGTGCGCTCACATTTCTTGTGCGCACAAATGTGCTGAACAAGTTCGCGCACAGCCGTGCCGTAGTAGTCACAGAGGCTAAATGCGATACCAGCTAAGTAAGCGCACTGCTGAAGTGCGCGAACAAATGTGCCATACACTATTTTGGTGGAATCATACAACGCACCAACACACACTGGGTTGGTGAGTGCCTGGGTTTGAGCTTAGGTAGGCACACACTTCACGTTGTGTAATTTATTTTATGAAAACTTTTCATAATGGTGAAGGAAAATGAATGAAACCAGCATGTCTTAGAACCTGAGAGCTCTCTCGAGTGGATGTTTGTTTGAGCAGTGTATCCAGAAAAATACAGTCAAATATGGGTCAAGACTATTAATTAAAATCATTATGTAGTTATAAGAGCAGTATTAATGGAATGTTAAAGTGAATCTCATTGCAGCATGTGCGGTGATCACCCGTCTTTCACCAAGACCGAGCTAAACGTCAAAACAGACTCGAAAGCGGATGAGAAAGAGAAGGAAAACTTAAAAGAGAAAGTATTGTCCTACGCCAAGATAACACCATCGGTATGTAATCACGTTCTGTCTTAGTTACATTAGCTATATTATAACGAAGATAGTAAACGTAAAATGCGAGTTGTTGTGTATACGTAAGTAAATTCATGGTAGATGGGTGGAATGGAAGTCTTACGTTTTCGTATATGTTTTTTTACTTAAAATATGCGATAACGAACAACTCTCTCATCACGCTCGAATGGGTAAAGATCAGACACAAGACTCAAGACTTGGTATAAACTACAAATAACTGGATTGCTACTCGGTGTATTTTATACTAAGACATATGAGAAGGAGCAAGGCCGTTCACACGAGTGTCATCAATTCTGCATGACACACTAAAACCACTATTACATCGTCAGGGATCCCGCACGGAGCGCAACGATCAGGTGAAACGTACAGAGCGGACGGAACGAGCAGAGCGAGCGGAGCGAGTGGAGCGGGCCGAGGTGCGCGTGCGGTCCGACCACGTGCTGCGACTGTGCGAGGCGCGGCGACGGGTGCGCTCGTTGGAGGTAGTGAGGCGGCCCGACGTCGACGTGCAAGCTACCGGTAACCGCGCGCTCGTGCAAGGTACTACAGACGGTCATTGCCATTTTCTTATTATTATTTGCATGAATCGATTGTATTGTAGATTCTGCCTGGTATATATCGCTAATTCACTCGAAGAATTAGTCAGTTTTTGGGCGATTAACCTTTTAACCGCGCGAGTCGTATACAGGGTGTCCAGTAATGAATGGATAACCTTGGAATGGTTCATAGTAGAACTAAAGGCGATTCAGAAAAAAATACAAAAAAAAATCAATACCGAGTATTTCCTAAGATATGTCACTTTTAAGAATATTGATAATTTTTGGTACCCTACTTTACATTCTTGCTTACCACGAACACAAATTGATGAATTACATCATTTTTTTACTGTTAAAATAATCTACATTAACTGAGCTGATAGATGAGCAGTAAATAGTAAAACTGTTAATAAACGGCTTTTCAAAAAATTAACTCGAATTAGTGCATTAGTGAAAAAATTGAGAAAAAATGTCGTTATGACAAAGTTTAAGCAACCATAGCATGAAAAAAACGTAAGACAACACACATGACCAATAATTTTAAAATAATGTGCACTTAATGCAGATTTCGAAATGGTATTAGTTATCATTGTACCTAATGTAAATAATGAATTATTGCTAATTGTGTTTGAAAGGAGAGAAAATTGCTGCTGAGAAAAGTTTGAAATATTCAGGTATTCCAGGTAAACCCCATACATTTTAAGAATTTCACCGAAGTAAAAACAAGTCTCATCTTCTAGACGCTTCGAATGACACCTATTTCAAATCTGTTGGATACCTTCACCCAGGTCAGGTTAGCAAATTTCTCTCCTTTCAAACACAAATGGCAATTATTCATTATTTTCAATAGGTACAATGACGAATTAAACATATGACAACACAGGTGACCATAATTTTATAATAATGTGCACTTAATGCAGATTTCAAAATGGTATTATTCATCATTGTACCTATTGAAAATAATGAATAATTGCTATTTATGTTTGAAAGGAGAGAAATTTGCTAACCTAACCTAACCTGGGTGAAGGTGGGTGAAGGTATCCAACAGATTTGAAATAGGTGTCATTCGAAGCGTCTAGAAGATGAGACTTTTTTTTTTCTTCAGTGACATTCTTAAAATGTGTGTGGTTTACCTGGAATACCTGAATATTTCAAACTTTTCTCAGCAGCAATTTGCTCTCCTTTCCAACTCAATTTGCAATAATTCATTATTTACATTAGGTACAATGATAAGTAATACCATTTTGAAATTGGCATTAAGTGCATATTATTTGAAAATTATTGGTCACCTGTGTTGCCATACGTTTTTTTCATGCTATGGTTGCTTAAACTTTGTCACAATTAAGTTTTTCTCATTTTTTTACACTAAAGTACTAATTCGAGTTCATTTTCTAAAAAGCTGTTTAGTAGCAGTGTTACTATTTATTGCTCATCTATTAGCTCAGTTAATGTAGATTATATTAACAATAAAAAAAAGATGGAATTCATCAATTTGTGGTTGTGGTGTGCAAGAATGTAAAGTAGGGTACCAAAAAATATCAATATTCTTAAAAGTGACATATCTCAGGAAATACACGGTATTGATTTTTTTTTGTATTTTTTTCTGAATCGCCTTTAGTTCTACTATGACCCATTCCAAGGTTATCCATTCATTACTGGACACCCTGTATATGCGACAAATATTTCCGCGCCCCTACCGCACATGTCGTATTTATGCGACAGAGAATATTCACTATTTTTTTGTTGTTTTCTTCGATTTTATTGCATCTATTCTATATCTCTCTATTTATGTACATAGACAGATAGAATACTTTTTATTGTACACCATGATACTTAACAAATCGGAGCTTAAAAGGAGCAGAAAGAGAGGAGAAGAGGAAAGGACGATTCATAGCCGCGCGCTAAGGGCACGGCAACTGATATTTAGCCGCGCGGTTAAAAGGTAAATAGGTGTATGTCATGTATGTGTATGCGAGTTTAAACGTTTGTAATTGCACCCTCCATACAGCCTACCCTCCATTCAATTCACACCGCGGTGCCTCTTCGCTGCGAATAACCTGTCACACCTTCTATGGGCCTTTAGTGAGTTCAAAATAGTCCAACGAGCTATGGAGTCTCTCTGCGTGATCGAATCAGAAATGAGGAGATTCGTAAACGAACTTGAAAGTAAAAAAAAGTAACTTAAAAGTGGCCGACATAGCCCAGCGGCAGTATTGGCAGTGGGCAGGCAACATAGCACGCAGAACTGATGGCCGATGAGACCGTAAGGTTGGAGAATGGAGACCACGCACCAGCAAGCGATGAAAATCACAGGTTCGGGCTGGATGCGAGCCGCTTCCAACCGGTCCCATTGAAAATCTATGGGGGAGGCCTATGTTCAGCAGTGGACTTCCTACGGCTGATAAGATGATGATGTTGAAACTGACACATACAGCGAATACTTGCGGCGAGTATTCGCAGCTTGATCTAGCTTAAGAGGAAGATTGTTGGTAGTTCTAAACCCTATTGTTCTTTCAGCGGCCCTGGGCAGCTTCCGCTGGCCGCCCTACCTGCTGTGTGTGTGGGTGCTGGTGCTGGTGCTGACGCACGCGCTGCACTGCCTCGTCAGTCTGCTCGAGCGAGCGCTGCCCGCACTCAAGTACGTCACGATACAACACTTAGGGCCGAGTCACATCGAAATGGCAGCGGCCGCCAGCGTCGCCGCTAGCAGCCGCTGGCGGCCTCGCGCGACCTCCAGACCACGCGCGCCTGGTATCTTATTCTTCTTCGAAGCCGCCCGCAGTGCCGCCAGCGATCTCGGGTCGCCGCGAGCGGCCTCGCGACCTTTTCAAGCGATAGTGGTCTTTTAAGTATGTAGTGTAGTTAAAATTATTTCATACTGAAAGTGCTCGCCGCGTCGCTGCCGGCCGCTGCCATTCCGGTGTGTCTCGGCCCTAAGGGAACTGGGAAGGTTCATATCATCTGATGAAACAGCGTCGCGTATTATCGGTCGCGTAACGCCAGAACATACAAATGTATAGAAAAACAATTGACCGTTCACACTCAACCGATGATACGTTAGTGCGTCAAAGAACATTCGATGATACGCTCGACGTATTTTACGTCAGATATGAACCTTCCCTTAGGGAACTAAAAATGAAAAACGTCCTCGCGATATAATGATGCATTTCGACTGACTTACGTCGTAGTGGTAAGGATGATTTTCACTTGTAGTTGGAATCGGTTCAATTGTGTCACATCGCGTCATCGGTAAGCTCTCTAAAGTATGCAAGTAGCGTGCATGCCATTCAGCTGTAACAACGTCTGACTGATGATACGACGGCATTCCTGCTAGTTGCATACTTTGAAATTAGGTACTGCTCTAAGTGGTCCTCGTTTATTATTTACTTAGGGACTTTTATAATCGCCATGCGTATGACAGTCCCATTCTGTCCCATCATATGGTCCCCGTTGAACGACACGATGTAGTGCTATTTTCAGTATTCGATGTAGTGCTATGGTAAACCTAGTCAAAACTAGTCTTATTTTTACTGGACTCGAACACTCTCGTTTACATGTACATGATTTGAAGCAAGATAGACACAAGGAAACATTATTCAGTTCATTCAGTTCATTCCCACGTTGTCTTGCGAGATCAAACACATACGACCGACGAGTAATAGCCGTGGTCGTATGCCACCTAGCCAATAAAGATTGTGTGAAACAACCTCAGGTGGCACACGACCACGGCTATTACTTAAAAAATTCTGTAACACGGATTGTTCTTGTTTTATACTTTTCAGTGCGCCATTTTTTCGTAGTCGGGTTTAACTTATTTTTTTCATCATCTGCTTAACCTTTTCTCAACTATGTTGGATCGGCTTCCAGTCGAATCCAATACAGCTGAATATCGGTATTTTACATGGAACGAAAACATAACCGTACATTCTCTAATAAAAGTGTGTAGGAAACACTTCCGTCAATACACTGATATGATTTTATAATTACAGAAAATGCAGCCAATTCTTCCGTTCGTGGACGGAAGCGTCATGGCGCGGTGAGTTGGACATGAAGCAGCGAGCATGGCCGGTCGCCCTCGCGCTTGTAACAGCTATGTTACACGCTCTATACTACACGCTGTACGCGGCTTACGCTATAGTACTGTGGGCCATTGAACCACTGTGCAGCGAAACTGATATCAATGTTCGCTCCACACAAGAAATGCTGCCCAAAGTCACCAACTATGAGGATGAGCTGAAGAATGATTCGAGTTAAATTGTCGTGTGAATGTATGTTTTATTTCTTTGTGTATGGTATTTACAACTATAAAATTAAACGTAATGATTGTGACAGCAAAGCTTGTTTTGTTGTAATTATTATTTTCATTTCCTTTACGGTCAGTTCACACCGAGACGATACTGCAAATGTGTATCTTTTTTAGGGTTCCGTACGTCCGAATACAAAAACGGAACCCTTATAGGATCACTCGTGTGTCCGTCTGTCTGTCGCTTACAGTCAATTATCTCCGAATCTACTAGACCGATTGGGTTGAAATTTGGTACACATATCAATTCCTGTGACCCAAGCACAGAGGTGTGACGTGAATGGATGAAATCTATATGTGGGAGGTAATTTTTGGGGGGGAAAGGGAAAATGATAAAAAAAAGTTTTGAAAACTGCATCGTGTGACATATCAAATGAAATGTCTTGTTGAGACAATCTTGAATGTATTTTTTTTTGTAATTTTAAAATAAATAGTTTCCAAGTTATTCAAGAAAATAGACGAAATTTGACCATTCCCCCTCCCCTCTTATCCCCGAAACTACTGAACCTAAAATTTTGAAAAAAATACAGGAATTAGTTTTCTACTTATAGATTATAGGATAACCTATAAGAAGTCCATATCTGTATATGGGAGGTAATTTTTGGGGGGGGAAGGGGAAAATTAAAAAAAATAATTGAAAACTGCATCGTGTGACATATCAAATGAAAGGTCTTGTTGAGACAATCTTAAATATATTTTTTTTGTAATTTTAAAATAAATAGTTTCCAAGTTATTCAAGAAAATAGACGAAATTTGACCATTCCCGTAATTTAAAAAAAAATACAGAATTTAGTTTTCTACTTATAGATTATAGGAAAACCTATAAGAAGTCCATGATATTAAAATAACATGGTAAATCACTCAATATTGTGCGTACCAATTTGGGTCAGATTTAAAAAAAAACGTGATAGGTAACATCGTACGGAACCCTCTTCACGCGAGTCCAACTCGCACTTGGCTGGTTTTTTTTTTTTAAGGTATCATTTTATTTTATCAGTAAATACATAATGATCTAAACTATAAATAAAAACTAACTAGTAATATGTACAAAAATTAAAAAGAAAAGAAAAACATTTAAAGGGCGTCAAAGAATTCGTCCACATCGCTGTCAACGGGAACAGTGCCCAGAACGCTGGCAGCATTGCCACGTTGTATGGCAATGCTGATTCGTTGGCCTAGAAATAGGCCAGCCCTCTGGTCACCCGAAGAGTCGACTAATCGCTTGGCGATATCTTTAAAAACTTTGTGAGCGCTCGGACCCCTAGAGTTTCAACCCCAATCTTTTCTTGTAGTAACTAAAGTTAGATTTTGAGAAGCTCTATTGAAATATTTCGGTCTGAGCTGACCCTTAGGCGCAGACTCCATTAAAGCGGAAACAAGAGGAAAGATTTGGTGCTCTTCTTGGCTCTGCTTAGCTTTTGAAAATCATAGGACAGTCTCACATTTGTTTAGATTAGATTTCGCGCAGGTAGATAATTATGCGAAGCGGAGACAAAAAGAGACTGCATAAAGCGATCTGCTTTTTCGTGTTGGTTTGTGATCGACAGTTATCTCTATTGGCACCGTGCACGACTTTAGCGCCACCTAGCGTTTGCACTGTTGACGGCTCTGACCGTTCTAATGGAAATCAGATTTCTTTACAAAACACATGGTTTTGGATTCCATGGCGATCCATCAGCTCTGAATAAAATTAAATAAACATAGGCAAAATGTATTCTATAAGAAAAATGTCAAATACAGGATTAAAATGAGGATTATGATATTATTTACTTTTTTCTCTTCCCGGCAGCTAACCATCTCCTGCATTGCTCATCTTTCCAAGAACCGCTTGGGAATCAATAAAATTTAAATTTACTATTTCTGCTAGTATTCTTGCACTTTACAACACAACAACTGCTGTGACCTATGTTTTTCTGGCGGGATAACGCGATTATAAAAATTACGTACAGTCGAGTTCAATAATATGTTGGCAATGTCAATGATTCAAAATATTTTGAGCGTTGGTAAGCTCAATAAATTCTACAGAATCTATAGATCAAAAATATGTCCTCATGTGAACGGTTCAATAATATATAATTTGCATTAGGCAATAATATGTGAACACCTTTTTAAAAAATATCTATACTGTATTAGCTTTAATAATATCTGGGCAGGGTAAGCTTCATAATTTTCTCTACATTCATAGGAAAGTATATTATTTGCTTGAATAAATAAGATCCAGTTTATATTGTTACAGAAATGACAGTAAGTATTTCAATTGTTTTCCGCGCGAATGCTTTTTAGGTCTTTTGAAATGAATTTATTTAAATACCACATGTTCTCGTATAAAGGTGCATTCACACTCATCAGTCACCGTCACGTCACGTCACCGGCCCAGTTAAAAAAAATGTTTCCACACTCCTATAATTATGATATTTGTTCCCACACGTCAGTCACCGGCCAGTCACCGGCACGTGATCTATCAGTCATATTTATTTCCATATTTCCATAAAAGTTTGATTCGGTGACGTGACGTGACTGATGTGTGTGTATGCACCTTAATTTTATATGAATGACATGTGTGTCAGTTATTTAATTTTAATGAAAAAAAAAACAACGTCATTTGAAAGAAAACTAGCCAGTGATACCTAAATAATGTTGCAAACTCCTTGACCATGCAATTTTAAGATTGCTTGTAAAATCATCTTTTTATCGGAGTAATAAGGTTGAATTTGAATTACATTTACTTGTTTAGATATTATTGTATTCAATCATGTATGCTTACATAATTGTGACACATAGTTGTTCATAATTAATAATGTCCCTTTGGCTGTATACATGTTACTGAGAAAAAGTTGTCACATATTATTAAATCTGAAACTTGATCACAATTTAATGATGCTTGTAGTTGTCACAATATTATCAATTATTTTGATGTTCATATATTTTTGAAGTCTAGACGAGCCAACATGTTAATGAACGCGACTGTACAGATATGTCTGACAAATTGATTCAAAATTGACAGATGACAGAGTTCAATGAACTCTGAGACGGAGCCGTCGTATTCCGACTGCTCCCCATCACCTGCCGTTGAAGAAACTACGATATCTCGTCAGATATTCACTGAAATCAAATGATGTCAAGGGAAATTTTGTTCAAAATTAAATGTTTGTAATGATTAACGTATTTTTTTGGGTAAGGATTAATATTATGGTCATAAAAATACCGTCGCAAGTAATGTATTATTTTAAAACCAATTTGATTTCCATAAAAAAGGTTATGGTGAGTTAACCTTAAAAGATAGATATATGCTGTCGCGGACTTTATTTTAGAACGTTTCATGAGGAAAAATTCCGTCATACATAATTTTTGCGTAATATAAACCGTTTACGCAGCGCACGCAACGGAAGCTCTCAATAAGAATTTCCCGATTTGACAACATGTTTCATTGCTGCTGTGCTCCTATTGGTCATAGCGTGATGCTATATAGCCTATAGCCTTCCTCGATAAATGGACTATCCAACACAAAAAGAATTATTCAAATCGAACCAGAATTTCCTGAGATTAGCGCGTTTTTAATAGTTGGCAAAGGTGAATGTGCTCTTAGACAATCCCACATTAGTTTTACTTTTCGCCACCATGGGCGCTCCAATCGAATAGTACTACCCCCACC
The DNA here is from genome assembly GCA_950005045.1 of Agrotis exclamationis. Lineage (NCBI taxonomy): Eukaryota > Metazoa > Arthropoda > Insecta > Lepidoptera > Noctuidae > Agrotis > Agrotis exclamationis. Next base: position 21,323,806 of record OX465433.1, on the reverse strand, counting down.
TAGTACTTCGCACCCAGCGAATAGTATTTAATTATTCTTCTGCTTCTTACAGTTATTGCGATGTTCCATATTTTCATCATAAGAGATATTAGTGTTGTTAACAATTCTAATGTGTGCCTATGTGATGCTCGTTATCAGATTTAGCAACATTAACTGTTGCTGTGAGAAGACCTAATTAGAGTGCCCTGTTCACTCTTAACACGTTGACCGTGCATGTAATGCATTCGCCAAAGGAAACTCAACTGTGTTTTCTGGTCTGGATGTGTGAGCTAGAGCTATGATTTTCTAGGGACGTATAAACAAAGCTGTTTATGAAAAAAAAACTATTGGGCGAACATACCACGAGATTCTCCAAAATAGATGGGACTGTCAACGTGTTAAAATATGCAAAAAAACCCTACCTACACAAAAAAACAATAAAACAAGAAATGAACAAAGAAACGTCACACAACAGTTGAACCATTTAATATCACAGTAACTCACAGCCTGGTCCCTCTCGTCCGGCTGACTGGCAGGAGCAGCCCTGCTACTGTGCACCTCTCTCTCCAGCCGCTCCAACCTGGCTGTCAACTGCTGCTTCTCAGAGCGAAGAGCCAGCAGTTCAGGGCTCGAGGTCTCGATGAGGCACTTCTTTAGGGTAGCGAGCTCTCGGGCTAGTTCAGTCTTTGTGCTTTCAATTTCAGTCTGTGAATGGAGAAAGGTGGGAGTTAGTGCCTACTGCCATTACATCAGGGGTGCACAGGCATGCGGACGGCGAGTAATAGGGGACTCGCCGTCCAATCATGAACCATGTCCCGGTCGACGGCGTGTCCTGTTCCAAGTGCGCCTAAAAGAGCTGTAAGCAATCTGACGGGACCTTAGAGGGCCAAAGCCTGCCCGGGTGCGGGACTTCTCATCAGATAACCGTAGCCCTGGAACGTAAAGGGCTATTGAAGGATACCTTAGATTTTAGTCAGTACAAGTTTGACAGTCCCTCCCGTCCCGCCTTGGGTAGATGGATTCATTTGATGATTTAAGTTATTGTCTAAATACAAAACCCGTACCTTCGGCCAAAGTTTCAGGCGATTCCGACTCTTTATGGCTAAGTTCAGATGAACGCGCGACGACGCGCCCTGCCGCGCGATTCACCTGTTCAGATGGCGGCGGCTTGCGCGCGACAGTCTAGCGTGAACATTCAGTGAGAATGGACGTGGAGGAGGCAATTTGCTTGTGGGTTTTATACCGAAAACTGCGACGTCGCCGTCGAAAGCAAAGACGATACTGGGTGCACCCTATTTTAAGTCAAAGACTTTCTTTAAGCCTGTTTGTGACTTTATATCCCACACTAAGATTCCAAATCACATTCTCTTTTTTCAATTTCATCTAATAATAAATTCATTGATTTTGCCGTCCTCCATTTTTTTCGTCGCTCATTGCGTCCGTCCGCTTCAAACCGCGCGGGTCAACTGAACAGGTCGATACAGGAGTGTAGATCTTAAACCGCGCGTCACCGCGCGGTGGCGCGCGGGTCAACATCTAGCGCGCGGTGCATGGTGGTGCGCGCGGGCACGCGCGGTGATGCGCGGTCATGTACACAACAACATTGATTTGTTACAATCTTAAACCGCGTGCCGAGCCAACCGCGCGTCGTCGCGCGTTCATCTGAACTTAGCCTATCATTTACGGACATCAGATTAGTTAGTGATGTGTACTAAAAATTGGTAACAACATGATTGGACAGTTGTTTCGACTCTCAATGTATTGTCAGAACTTATAAATTAAAAACTAATATGAGCGTATGGGCCCGAATCTTCTTTATAGAATAAGTTGAAGTTGAAGATATTATAAAGTGGAACATACCAGTGCATCAGTGACAGGCTTGTGGTTGAGACTAGAAGTGAGTTTCTTCTCCAGTTCAGAGATAGTGTGACTCTGTGTGCTGATCAGCTCCTTAGCACGGAGTAACTGAACTCCTGCGTCGTGTTTTAATCTGAAACAAAGGATATTATGAGAATTGTACGAGATCAATTCTATCAACTTGGGAATTTTTATATGCATGTCTTCTCTTTGTTGCCAGAGTTAATTTAGTCACCTCTGGAAATTCCAGAAGCTCGACCTATTTTCACGATAAAACTTACCGTTTTCAAGAAAAATGTAAAAACCTTAATTTTCTACGACTGATCTTGAATATTTATTTTTTTGCAGAATTAGGATCGAAGGGGATTTTTGTCATTTTATTTATAACTAGCAGCCCGTCCCGGCTTCGCACGGGTGGAAGTCCTCTAAAACCCGGTCCTGATGGTTACAAACACAACAAAAAACCGGCCAAGTGCGAGTTGGACTCACCCATGAAGGGTTCCGTAGTAGCAAGCATAGATTAGGGATATAATTATATTGAGATTAGTAAGTAACATGCACAAACAATAAAAATAACTTTGTTTTTCATAGTGTTCGTATGAATGGCAAAGTTATATTTGCGGTTTATGAAAATGTACTATATCTCAAAAACTGCTAACTGTATGAAAGCTTTGACACTGACATATTTTGTCAATTACATTCTTGTGCCCTAAGATAAAAACTACCTAATATTTTTGTTGAATAATTTAATCCAAACCAATTTTCGTTGGTAGTTTTTGTTGAGGTCTACATTATATATTTTTTTTAGTTTTATTATTCTCTTATTTTACAAGTTACAGGGGGACCCCGACACACATTTTACCACTTTGGAAGTGTCTCTCGTTCAAACTGTTCAGTGTAGAAAAAAAAGGTATTAGTAACCTCAATATAATTTTTAAAGACCTATCCATAGATACCCCACACGTATGGGTTTAGTGAAAAAAAAATTTTTGAGTTTCAATTCTAATAATAAAATGTCGTAAAATATTTTTTTTTAGGGTACCTCCTGTACACGTAAAGTGGGGATGTTTTTTTTTTCTCGCGTACCCCTTAGTGTGGGGTATCATTAAATAGGCCTTTGAAAAATATTGATAGTTTCCATTAACAATTTTTTGATAAAAAAATTCGTTTGTGAAATATTAAGCTTTAAAGTGCTAATTTTTGCTCGACTCGAGTGTCCCCCCCCTCTACCAGCTAAACGGTTATGTTTGGGGGTGTGAAAAAATTCACAATAGTAGTATATATAACGAAGTTTAAAGGAAAATTATCATGACTAAGTAGGCTTTACAAGTTTACGAGTAATAGTCGACCAACTTATAAAACGTACTTGGATAAGATATTTTCTAAACAAAATGTATCGGAGAACATATTTTTCAACTGCAAATGTAAGTTTGTCAACTTTATTTTTAGAGAATAAATAGGTGGGTATGTTTTGGGGATAGGTAGGTTTTTATTGTCAACTATTTTTAACTAACCTCAAAAAAGGAGGAGGTTCTCAATTCGTCGTAATCTTTTTTTTATGTATTTTTCCCGATTTCACAAAGACGCCTGGACCGATTTTGAAAATTCTTCTTTCGATTGAAAGAGTACACCTTCCAATTGATCCCATGATCATCAAGTCAGGATCTTACGATGGAATCCTGGAGAAATCGTGGGAATTCTTTAAATTTTAAATCATTCTTGAAGCGATTTGATAACATCTCAATCCCGTCGAATTTCGGCTCGTTAGAGTCGTCTTTATTACATAGACATTGATGCTGGATGATGTCCATGGTCTGATGATAGAGCTGGAAGGTAACCATGAGTTCTTTCTTATACAACAACTCAATCCTACTGGGCTTAGGGTCATTTGATTCGTCTTTACATAGGCTTTTGTACTGGATGTTTTCCAGGCTCTTATGATGGAACTGGAAGGTAGCCATGGGATCTGTGTAATACAATAACGCAATCCCATCGAGTTTGGGCTCATTTGATTCGTCTTTACATAGACTTTGGTGCTGGATATTATTGTACCTAATAAATGTTAATGAACGTAAATTAAATTAAAATTAAATTCAGCGAATCAGTTTAGTTAGTTCGCATAAGTATTTTGATGGGCAACTACGGAACCCTACACTGTGCGTAGCCCGACACGCACTTGGCCGGTTTTATATTATAGAAGATAGATAAATATAGATAGAAGATGATGTATTTCACGTCTCTGCTAATTTTCAACTGTATGCGAATTTTTCCTAAGTCAAATGTCTATTTTGACTGGACAATATAGGTGCATATTAGCTGCAAATTATGAGGTGGGTGGTAGGTATCTCAAAATATCTGAATAATAATATTATGTAATACTGAAATTGCCTACTGAGTTCCTCGTTTCATTGGATTCACCAGGGAAGCAAAACTTAAAACCCCAGATAGAAGATAAGGTCACATTTACCTCAACAACTACAAAGACACCCTTACCTCTTCATCTCCGCCAGTTCATTCTTCAACGCAGTGCACTGTTCGTTCTTGGAGTTGATCTCTCTCTCAGCCTGCAGCCGGCTGTGGTCCATCATGGCCTGCAGGTCCTGGTAGCGAGTACGTTCCACCTCCAGCTTGGACTTTAGGAGGGACACCTCGCCTTTGAGACGTTCGCTGTTTTCCATCTAATGAGGAGAAGTGAAAATGATTAACAGCGAGGCCACACGATGCGGTAACTATTCATATTGCAAAAAAAAAGGTTGTCCTAGATTTTACTGAAGTACCAGCATTTTACGAGTCAACATAATGATGTCTCATGAAGTGACAAAATATGTACCGTGACGTGTCTATTATAGTTTGGACGTTACTTTTAATAGAGATTCTTTTTAGCACTTGTTATAGACGTGCAGAATAATGTCATCGACTACTACATTGAAGTGTTATGGCATAATAAACTAAAAAGCACTGCAGCGCCATCTATGCCGCAAATGAAGACCTGTAATGCAAATTCCGCATCGTGATGTAAGAACTTTCTGCTAGTAAAGACATTATAGAAAAACCCGGCAACATCTGTCAGGCATTGCCCACCAGACACAACACACGCCTAGGGGGGGTATTACAACGTCTTAAAACCAGGCTTTTTCCGGCGAGTGAAAGTGACAGAGCTATACAAGTTGTCTAGCGCCATCTCGTTCAATAAGCCTGGTTTTAAGACGTTGTAATAACCCCCACTGGTGGCCTATCATGGCGTCTTAAAGCCAGAGTAGTTTCAGTGAGGGAACTCGTTCCCACAGCCTAACTACTTACGCTTAAAGATGTCATGGTAGGCCACCAGATCCCCCTTTATCAACGCATCGAGGAACGCTCCGTAATACCTTACCTCATGATTGAGCTGTGACTTAACAGGATCGTTGTGTTGTGCCGAGTCCAGCAGTTGTCTCTCCAGCTGTGCCAGTCGTGCTCGCGCCTGTTGTTCACGTTGTTGTAGCTCCAGTTCAGACTGCATGGCTGCTTCCAGGCGCTTCTTTAAGATCTGGATCATGTTCGAATCTTGGTTCTGGTGGAAAAAGTTTATAATTAGTGCTGTATATAATATAGAACTGGAGTATTATCGTGATCTAATGCTAGACATATTTCAAGACTTATCTTGAGTTCAAGTTGGATACCGAAGTTTTTAAATAAAATCTGTGGAAGATTACTGAGCATTTACGTTTGTCACTTGCCACTTGCCTACAGGGCCTTATGCGTCGTTTCGCGAGGACATTGCCTTACCATATAACGTTACATTACTACTTCACGTTGACAACGTTGTGACGTCAGATTAAATGTCCACAGCTCATTAGAGCCACCCGCCACCCACTTCGCACCACCTCGCCTCCTGCGGATAGTATTCTTTATACTAGGTACTTGACTTGTATGGGTATGCGCTCACTATATCAACTCCGTAGCGTAGGACCACCTGTAGACAACAAGTGGACGCCGTGCGACGAGGCAGTGCGAGATGAGTACCAGGTGGCTCTAATGAGCTGTAACCTTTAAACATAACTGACAAAACTGATGTTTATCCCTATCCCTTGATGAATGATAAACGTGATGTTGCGCTATGAAAGTTTTTATTAATAGTAGTTATATTAGTACAAGTTACCTGCAAGCTCTCCGCGGTCTGCTTGTGCGTGTCCAGCAGTAGCGAAAGTCGTCCACAGTTGTCCCGCTCCGCCTCGTACCGCAGCTTGCTGGTCTGCCAGTCCTGGACTAACTTGTCCCGCACCCTGGTGGAATATACAACATGCTCAAACACTGCACTCACAGTCTAAACGGCCTCTTAGCAATATCCCAAATGATTCATATCGTGCATATAGAGCATCGTCATCATCATTTGCCTGCCTTTTCCCAACTACACACACCGGCAAAATTAGGGGAACACAAAAAAAGATCCCATTTTTGTCAAAGCTTTCGTTGATTCGATCAGTGTTTTGTTTTTTTAGGTTCCTATTTTACTTTTTTAAGGTGTGTAGTTGGGAAAAGGCAGGCAGATAGAGTGTAACCCCAAGAAGGTCAAGATGGTCCGTTATCGGTATGGTCACACCTCGGAAAGATGGAGCCGGGTGGAATTGGCTCTTTTTTGCGGAAAAAAGGTGTACCCAAAGGTTCCGGGTTTTAGCAGGTCATTTATATGAAGCAAAAACAACGTTGCTGAGAGCACTGACCCCTGAGGTACTCCGGCGTTAATTTCTAACTGACCGGACGAGCAGCCATCAATAACCACTCAGATGGAAAGATCTCTTAGGAAGTCAGCAATCCAATCACACAGATCACTGCGCAAACCGAAGGAAGGAAGCTTAGCAATTAGGCCCTCGTGCCAGACCCTATCGAAAGCCTTCGAGATGTCAAGGGAAACAGGGAGTGTTTCGCCGTGCCTCTTGATTGGTAAGGTACTGTGTGAGCCTGGTTGTCTCCGGATCGCCGCTATGCGATCGGTAGACACAGGCATAGATAATCTTATCCAGACCTGTGTCTACCAGTGCCCAAAGCACTGATAACACTGGAACGACTATCTCGACCTATCACCTCTTGTAGCTACACCGAGCAGCGTACCGGAACACGGCAATGCCGCTTGGCGACACGATTTTGCTCGGTGGGTGGTCGCAAGCCTTCGGTCGAAACCTACCACCAGTTGATGTCACTTGGTTAGCACCCAGGGACTAATTGTAGGGTATCATGAAGGGGTACTCTCCTACGGACGCGAGTGACCCATTTCCGAAAAGTTTTCTATTTGAAAATGAGATTGGAGTAATTCTTACCTGTTAAGTTCTGTGATAAGGGCGTCTTTATCTTTCAGCCTGGATTCGAGGTTGTTAACCTGCATCAGTAGCTTATCATTTTCAGAACGTAGTCTGTTGATGCGGTCCGATGATGACGAGTGTATTGAGCTTGACGACCTAAAATAACCAAAAAAATGTGAGTAATGTGCTTTTTTATTTATTTGAATATAATTTTCATTTCGTTCAAAATAAAAGGAAATGCACTTACTTAGAAGTATTTAGTGCTAGCCGTGGTATATCTTCTCTTTCATCACTACTTGCCGACAAAATCTGCAAAAAAAAGATCATTATGAACTATTGGGGGCATTTTACGGTCGATTTACCTGGTGACTAGCCGTGCAAGCTGCCGTAAGACTAGACACCAGTCGCATTGCTTGCAAAAATAACAGAAAAGCTATTTGATTTTCGTCTCAAAACAGGCCGCATGGCTAGTCAGGTATGCTCGGTAAATCACCCGAAAAATTGACTCGATTAAATGAAAGAATTGGTCGTAAAAAAATATTTTGATGAACTATTTAATGTGAGACGATGTTGAATTACTATTATACTGTATAAAACCAATCTTAAATACATTCAAATAGTATACCTGTTCCATAATATCTTCATCTAGAGTGTGTGAGTAGTCCAGTTGGTCCCTTAGCGCTCGCTCCAGCTCCGCCGTGGGAGAGCGGACTGCCAGTGCACGCTGATCTTGTACTGTTTGTTGTGTGTCACGACCGGGGGATAGGCGGAGTCTGCGGAGAGGAGTAAATTGGATTTTGGGTTAAAAAATATTTGTTTGTCCATATGAGGAAAATGCATCGCAGGATCTTTGAAAAATAAAGGCAGGAGTTAGGCAAGCCAGGCTTCGTATTTTTTCCCAAGTCTCATTGATAAAGCTTTGTCGTTTTCAGCTAATTTCACCCGTCGTAATATGAACTACTACTTCTCATTGGCCTACTTGAAATAAATTATTTAAATTAGAATTACAGCTTCTTCTAATATTCATGTGTTGATGAAAAATCGACGTCCAAGTTTCGTTTTGAAGGTATTTAGCGTTACTTAGCAATGATCTAATATGACATAGTTACCTGTCCACAAGTTCCCTTAAGTTTTCCAGTTCCAATTCTAATTCTTGACACCTCTCTACTTTCTGTCGCAGTTTGTTCTTCAGCTCACCCACATTGGATTCTTCTCGCAATCTGCAAATAAAAGAAATGTTAGTTTCATTATTTGTTCCTTTTATGTCCCAATGTAGGATATACTAACGTGCCATTTCAAACAAAAAAGACTGCGATACCACAAGCTAAGAAGCCTGGTTTTCAATATCTGGATGAATGAAACATTTTTAGTTTTACAAACACAATATTGACGATTAGCTGCATCTACACAAACATAGGTGGGTAAGGATAAGGTTAGATTAAAATATAGTCAGAACGAGACTACCAATACAGAAGAACGAATACTACTTAGATCCCCAAACAAAACTGGGATAAGACAAACATAATGATTATTATTAACATTCTATTCACCAGCACAACTGACCTAGCCACGACGGTTTCAAGCTGTTGCGCCAGCTGGTCCTTCTCTCCCATCAGTTGTTGTATCTGTTGCTGCAAGCTGTCAGCATGCTGTTTCAACTCTGCATTGTCGGCGTCTTTGTCTGCGCTCAGCTTGTTGGCCTGGCTGAGGTTGTTGCGTAGTTCTGTCACGTCCAGCTTAGCCTTTGCTAGCTCGAATGCCTAGAAAATGTATGAAGAGTAAAAATAGGATGAAACTTGAAAAACTGTCATCATCATCATCAGCCTGGCTGTTGGGACACAGGCCTCCTCTCTGTGAGAGAGAGTGGGCCATAATCCACCACACGGGCCCAGTGCGTGTTGGTAGATGTCACATGTCTTCGAGTTTTTGGTTCTAGGACATGCCGGTTTCCTCACGATGTTTTCCTTCACCGTTTTGAGAGCAGTGGTGATGAAATAAATTACACAAAGTAATGCGCCTGGCGGGGTTCGAACAAACGAACTCGTAAGTCGGGTCACCACTGTTCCAGAAAAACTTTAAATTTCTAAAAAGATTACTATTTTAAAGTTGCTTTTAACAGAATGAAATAAGCACATAAGAATTTTAGATAATTTGTATGATTTCATACAGTTGACCTCACGGCCTTAATTTATTCATTGACATGCGCCAGGCATACTAAGTACTAAAATTGTATTAATCAAATTACCCTACTTTTCTACTACCCACATTTTTAACCTATTAGAGTCAAAAGTCTTACCTTATCATTCAATTCCTTCTTATTGAAGTCGAGTTCATGCTGTAGCAATGTGATCTGTTTCCTTATCTTTACAAGTTGCTTCTTATCATTGCTTGCCTGTCGGTCTAGTGACTTCTTCTCATCTCCACTCTTACTGCGGGGTGACGGACTTCTTGATACCATCTTTAACTGTTCCTTTAGAGAAGCTATCTCTTCATGGAAAGCGTTTATGTCTTCGTGTAAGATTTCTATCTCTGTTTCTTTGTCTTTAAGCTTGTCTGTCAATAGTTTCAGCTCATCTATTTTTGTTGTCAATTCATTGTTCAGAGAGTTTACTCTTACTAGTTCACTCTCGTTGCTCTGTAATTTAAGAGACGCGTTCTCTTGTTCTTTCTCAAGTTTAGTCAATTTCAACTTTAAGTCTTTGTTATGAGTGTTCAATTTGTCATTTTCTTCGTTAAGTTTTGCTACGTCACGGTTTAATGCGTCTACTGTGTCTTGTAGATGGAAAACTTCATTGGATTTCTCTTCGAAAGCCTCTTTGAGGTTGTCTAATTCTTCTGTTTTGTCATTGAGGCACCTTTGTAAATCGTCCAGTCTGTCCAAATGTTGGTTCAAGCTGTCAATTTGTTGGTTCTTTTCAGACACAAGTTGTTGTAACTTCTGCAGTTCGTTTACTTTCTCTCTCATTTGATGGTTTTCATTTTCATATTTCTCTAGCGCGTTGTTCCTGCTCTGTAGCTCGTCAATCTTAACTTCTAGTTCAGTCAATTTGTTCGTCAAGTTACGTTTCTCTTTAGCGAGTTCTAGAATCATGTTCTCTCGCCTCATAATGTCTTCTTTGAGCAAATGCAAGTCTTTGGATTTGTCGTTGACTTCTTGCGTCAATTCCCCGAGTCTTTGTTCGAGTAAATTTTTGTTTGATGAGAAATTATCTAGTTGATTCTCGTAGAACTTTTTATCGTGTTCCATAGTTGCCATAGTGTTTTCAAGAAGACCTTTGAGTTCTTCAACTTCTTCCTTTAAAGCGGGAAACTCACAGAGCTGTTCCTCAGCGTTTTTCAGTTCAGACTTGCAGTTCTCCAGTTCTGATCTAGATTTCTTAATCTCATGTTTCAACTGGGTCAGTATATCCGGGAAGTTTTCTTGTTTAACGTCTAATGTTATTCCTAGTTCTCCTAATGAGGTGTAGTCGTTGTGTGTTTTATTGTCGGTAGCTTCTAGAGAGAAGTTGATCTTCTTCGGTTCGACTGTTAAGTCTTTGGTGTCGTTGACGTCTCTGTTGGGGTACATTGAGCAATTGTCTTGAATGATTTGAGCATGTTTCATTTCAGTACCGAACATTGTAGTTTCATTTACATTTCTCTTGTATTGTTTGAGAAGCTCCTTGTTTTGTGTTGATGTTAAATGAGCTGGTAGGGAGTCAGCTCTGGGGGTATAGCCAGGTAACTCGAAATGGTCAATATATTCAATGTGTAGGGAGCTCATGTTTGCTCTATCGAGTTCAGGTGGGAGTGTCTTGTTTAGAGTTTTTTCTTTGGTAGTGTCGGCGTGTGGCGCGCCTGTTAAGCTGACGTTCTGTCCTTTCAGTTCAGCCCTACGCATCTGCAGGTCTTGTTCGTCGAACTCAGATATAGATACGATGTCGCTGAGCGTCCTCGCGGAAGCTTTGCCTTCTAAAACGTCGCCATTCTCCTCCCTTTGGTTGTCTTCATCCAGTTTTAGCGCTGTGAAAGCAATGAATCATATTAACTGCGCGAGTTAGCTAGACGAATCTCTCACCGTCAACCTAAATAATTGTAAGGAAGTTGGAATAAATCCAAGCCTGAGTATAATTAGTCTAGACTGATGTAAAGTCTTAAAACAAAACTGGAAAACAGACTTCGTGAATCACTGGAGCGAAATGGAACTGTTTGGTGAGCTAAAAGCTTGTTTGCGTACCCACGCTTATGTTTTACGAAGTTTTTGGCAAGCTTCGGAGATAAACAAACAAATACGCAATACTGTTTATATATTTCTTGTCAATTCGTCAAGATTGAATAAAAATGTCGATTACATATAGGTCTATTTTTATTTGAGAGAGGCAGATAAGATAGATTGATATGTTTACTTCGCTAATGGATTTGCACCGTGTTAGCCTCAATTCAAACAATCTTCATAACTATTTAGACGCTGCAAAACTAAGCGAAAATAAAGTGAGAGAAGGTAATATCTATTAGAACACTACATCAATGTTGTAACACGATACTGTAACTGTTTGAGTAGTACAAATATCCTTGATCTACCATCATGTCTTTTCTATTTAGTCGATATGATATATCTAAGCTGTCATTATTTGCTATGAACTTTACGTAGTTATTGATGATATCATTTTTACAACGTCGTAAATTTTCTACATAATCTGTATTTAGACTTTAATCCGCAAAAAACTAAGCTTATTTTACTTCAACTGTGTATTTCTTTCTATAATAATACACAGTTTCCTTCTTAACTATTTTTATGTTGTCATTAACTTATGCTGTGTCGTAGGTGCGTTTACAAACATATAAACACACATACACAAACACGCAGACCCAAAACAACTACTTGTGGATTATACAAAATATTTGTTCCGTGCGGGAATCAAACCCGCGACACGCAGCGCAGTAGTCCAATAGCTTAGCCACTGCCATCCAAATAACAGATAGAAAAGTTGAATATTAACCATATTACCGGAAAAAAGTTAAACATCTGTTGAATACTTGTCTAAAAAACTGTCAACGTCTAAACGACATTTCACGTTGATATAAGGGTCGTTTAGACAAGCTTTCAACAGATGTTTATATTTTTGTGATAAAGCGGTGTGAGTTTCTTCACAATAAATATGGTCCTATGGAAAAAACACAAAGAAAGAATTCCCAATTTAGAGACCGTCAGTACTACCGTACAAAAGCTTCTAAAAACTCACCAAGTAACTCTTGTAGCTGGTCTTCCTTCTCCGCCAGGGTCCTCTGGTGGTCTCTGATGGTAGCCTGCAGTTCCTCCTTATCTTTCTCCAAGCTCCTCGCTAAGTTCTCTAGCTGGGCGATACGTGACTGAGCGGTGGACAGCTCACGTTCTAGTATTATCACTTTGTCTTTGGGATTACCTGGTGGATGAGATATTTTTGGGTTGTTGAATTGTTTATGTATTATTATTGGCTTATTGTCATAAAAATTGATAATAATACTAATAAAACGGGACAGTAATCTACATAGTGTCGTCTTTCCCAATGGGCACATTGGGTAGATGCCCAGGGCCCCGTACTCTTTGGGGCCCCCGAATTCAATCCCAGGAGGGTTATGATATTTTAGAGCTCGCTACGCTCACTTTTCTTTCCCAATGGGCACATTGGGTAGATGCCCAGGGCCCCGTACTCTTTGGGGCCCTCGAATTCAATCCCAGGAGGGTTATGATATTTTAGAGCTCGCTACGCTCACTTTTCTTTCCCAATGGGCACATTGGGTAGATGCCCAGGGCCCCGTACTCTTTGGGGCCCCCGAATTCAATCCCAGGAGGGTTATGATATTTTAGAGCTCGCTACGCTCACTTTTCTTTCCCAATGGGCACATTGGGTAGATGCCCAGGGCCCCGTACTCTTTGGGGCCCCCGAATTCAATCCCAGGAGGGTTATGATATTTTAGAGCTCGCTACGCTCACTTTTGTAATCTACATTCTTATGATTCTATAGTACCATAAACGCATAAATTTGGATAAACCTAACGTGGTTTAGGTGATGTGGCTACCATTGTATTAATGTGCCCAGGGTATCCTGTAGGTGAGTAGGTTATAGACGGCCCTGTCCCTACATCAATATCAGCACTTGAACTACGAAAACAACCCTTACTGCTGCTACATAAAGAGCGATTGTCTATGTTCAATTGTTACTAGTGATATATGGCTGACTGTATAGTGCTGTATGGCTCTATTGTGGGAATAAATAATACTATCAGGCGGTATTTCTTCTGATTTTATACAGCAATTGAAATTGGATGTAAATAGATATTTTCTATAACCCGAGTGAAAACAAAACACCGAGATCAGAGAGGAAATTTAAATATATTAGTCAGTTCATTTTCTATGTGATCATAATGGAGTAGGTTTCCCTATCATCTCATAATAAACTAGTTTACACATAGAAGCATGCGCATACTAGCTGAATCATCAATAAAAAGTATACATTTATCTGTGTGAATCATACGTCAATTGGCTACATGTCTACTTTTTTAACAAACACAATTATATTGCTGAATTAGATACTTTCGACAACTGATTAGTTCAGTTGCTGCAAAATTCTAATACTAAATGTTTTTAAACTGACATGGTTGCTATCACTGTCAATAATAATTCTATTAACACATTATCGATTACTAAATCACGATATTGAATCAAATATAAATGGTAAATATCCCTTTTAAAGTTCTAATCATAGGATTCGAGTATTGAAGTGAAATGCGAACTTGCAATTTTGTATTTATAAAGTACAATGTCAAATGATACTTAGGAACTTGCACAATAGCCGGAGTAATGCTGTCAATTTTGTCAGACTTATATATTAGTCTGACAAAATTGACAGCATTACTAGAGATAGGGATATCCCTATCTATCACATTTGTGACTTACATGAGGTCCCATAAAGGGAATGATGTTCATCGTGTAGTTTCTCTCTCTCCTCGAGGTTCTGCTTGACTCTTGCTAACTGCTTGTCCTTTGATTCTAACTCTTCTTTCAATCGTTGCACCTGGAGATTTATCAAAGATTAGACGGACGCCTGCATTAATCACTGCCTACCTAGTGCTGCTAACGGCTGTCAAAGACCTACAAATGACAGCCGTGACCATTTGACCAAGGGTTAATCTTTTGAAAGGTACATAATTATTCTAGATTTTCTTCTAATTATCCCACCAAACTAACCCAAACTATTGCAACTCTTGAAGGAAGGAACAGGGATTACACGCGATGCACTATAATATATCTCGCACAGATGGCTATCTTCGCTGAGACTCCGAAATCGGTCAGGAGGACTATTATGGACGCCATACACTTTAGGGTTTGGAGTAAATGATACTGTGACGTCTGATAGAGGAGAATGGAAGAAAAAAAACGTGTTGCGCCGACCCCAAGTAAAATGGGATAAGGGCAGGAAGATGATACACTTTAGGGTTTGTATGATGGGTTTAAGCGTGCTCGGATAACCGACCGCACGCATAAACGATACATGTACCGATAACTGTACAGTTTCAATCATAGACGATGGGGCTTGCCTGCCCTCCATTATGATGTTAAGATAGACGTATTAAAGCGGGAGTAGTTAGGCTGTGGGAGAGAAAGAGACAGAGCTATACAAGTTGTCTAGTGCCATCCCGTTCCAGACGTCATGGTACAGGTGCTGTTCTTACCTCAGCGAGTGCATCATGCAGCTGCACACTAAGCTGGCTGGTGGCCTGGTGTGACAGAGCCTCCGCATCGTTCCTCTGTTGCTGCAGGCGCGCTGACAACGACGAGATCTTGAGCGCCTGCTCCGACATGCGCGCCTGGAGGACATCGCGTTCTGCGCGGACCTCCTGAGGACAACCAATGAGGACTTGTTAGAGGACTGTTAGTGTGAAAGCTAGAGGATTTTATGTTGTATGTTTTTGTTAATATGAATGCTTGTTAAATGTTTTTTTTTTAATTATAAGAAGGTATTGTTATTGAGAGCTTGTTTGATTGTGGTGTTATAAATGAAATGAAATATTTACAAAAAAAAAAACAGTCAAGTGCGAGTCGGACTCGCACTAGAAAGGTTTCGTAAGAACGGCATAAAAATCATGCCTGTTGTATGAGAGCACGCTTAAATATTTATTTTATTCTGATTTTTAGTATGTTGTTATAGCGCCAAATACATCATCTATGAAAATTTCAACTGTCTATCACGATTCACGAGATACAGCCTGGTGACAGACGAACGGACAGCAAAGTCTCAGTAATAGGGTCCCGTTTCACCTTTTGGGTATGGAACCACAAAACAGGCCAATAACACGATTCGGTTACCAACCTAAACAAATGTCAATATTCTTAAATGAATGGTTTAATAATTCTATTATTAACGCAGAACTGAGTTGCTGTTCAGACTACGTCATTTAACAGACAAGTTACTAATACACTGTCAAACACATTAGTCTCGCAACTCGACGCGTCATATTACTATTGACATTTCGCACTGAAACCCAGCTGGCCTTACCACCTGGTAGTAGCAATTAATAGTCCCTGAAACTCGCCATCTACACGTCTGTCCCGAACGTAAAGTTCAATCGCTTCATTACTCATCATAGGTGCTACATTATTTTGTTAGGATTTTCGGGATAGATTTCGAACTAATAGTAGACATATTCTCCTCTATGCAGTTTTGTGACGTTTACTAGCGGTTTTATGTCGTGTCGTTTGTTCGTCATGGCGTTTTCAAAACTCATCTGTACGATTTCCCAAAATGTTGTTGTATTTCGGCAGACTCCAAACGCTGTCTAACACAATACATTGACATTACACTAAAAGCCATGGTTTCTAGTTGTATAAACCCTAATCTAATTACTAATTGAGAGCTATAATGGCAGCCGTATCTATTGGCGAGTCTACCATTGGGTTTACAAACAATGTTATCTTAACATGATATCTTCAGAAGAGAACCGTCTATTCCCATTTGTCCCCACTGGCTTTGTAACCAGTGCAGTGGTAACAAATGGCAAAAAAATCCCGTTTGTCCCCAGTGGGGACAGTCGGAAAGGAAAATAATGTATGATGAAACTCTACATCCAAACAACTCTAGTGCTGTTTCAAGTTACGTGAAATGGTCTTGTTCATAACTAATCAGCAAAAGTACTAGGCAAGCATAAGTTCAAAGTGGTATGTATGCAATTACTTAATACAATTGAAACTCTACACATATAACTCTAGTGATGTAGTATGTTGATACCGGCACCCGTTAGACTGGTCACACAACGCATCATACCTGACATTTATTTACACTTTTAACACGCACCAGGTTTCAACACCTGGTAGACGAACCGTCCCTTTAAGCTCAGCAGCTAAATAAACGTGTATCACGAACGAAACACAAAGTTCAGCTCTATTACTCATCAAGAGTTATATTTACATCGCGACACAGTTCCGACACTATGAAAACAGGCTGCAAAGATCATTAGGTCGGATTCTGTCGTTTAATCAATGAGCGACCCAGATTGTGTGTGATAATATACGATTTTATTGGTGTACGGATTTCGTAACGAGAATGATTATGTTTGATTGACTATCTATCAGTAATGTCATTGTAAAAATCAAGTAAGTAGACACGATCCCGGGTCGACGGCGCGTCGTGTTCCACGCGCGCCTCAAAGAGCTTTCAGCAATATGACGGGGACTCTCTTAGAGGGCCAAAGCCTGCCGGGATTGCGGTACTAAACTAAAGGGCTATTGAAGGGCACCGTTGATTTTAGTCAGTAAGTTTGACAGTCCCTCCCGACCTGCCCTGGGTGGGACTCATTTGATGATTTTACCACGAAAAAAAAAGTAAGTAGATATAGTGATCCTTAATAAGGGAGCGATTATCATCGGCCGAATATACGTAAATCTACCAGGCTTCCTCACAAGACCTCGCATTCAAAGCAGTAAAAATCGCTTTTTAACCGACGAAAAAAAAAGGAGGAGGTTCCCAATTCGACATGTATATTTTTTTAATCAAAAGAAGTATGACGCTATCCTCTTTTCTACCCGGAGAGTATTCGTGAAAATTAGCTCAAAAAAGATACCCTCATAACCTGATTAAATATTTGAACAGCAGAATCAAATTCAACCCCATTGTTCAAAACTTGTTTACTGGTTGATTTTCTGCTAGGCAACTGAAATCACGTCGTATACAATATGAACTGATTTCGGGATATTTGTGATAGCTTTAGCAGATTAGCATTCAAAGCAATATATGGATACTCGGCGAATCTTATGTAGACCACGTTTACGATAATCACAACACCCTGAATATATGGAAAATATGACATTTAGGATACTTTTTCTAAACGATTATAATGTAGGTATACGCTCTACTGTTTATCGAAAAAAAATTTAACCGCCTTCAAAAACAACCACAAAAAAGGGTAAAATAACCTACAAAATAACTTTTCTTTCGGAAGTAGGTGGCTTTGTTTTTTTTATTTCGTTGTCTTTTATGCCACCGACTTCCGAAAGAAAAGTTATTTTGTAGGTTATTTTACCCTTTTTTGTGGTTGTTTTTGAAGGCGGTTAAATTTTTTTTTAAGTTTTTTATTTTACTCTTTTTAGTTTAAATATTCAACCCAAATTCTTGTCAAATACATCATTTCTTACATGTGCACTAGAATTTGGTAATCCTTAGCACTGGTATTAACATCGCTCATGTACACAATAAGCTAATAAAATTCCCTATCAAAAACTGCTGAACCGATTTTGATGAAACTTGCAGTGTTCCCTAAAGTGAACTATTCCTCGTACAACAAAAAAAGAATTTTGAAAATCGGTCCACAATTGGCGGAGTAATCGCGTAACAAACACTCAAAAAAGGAAAAATCATCACATCATCCATCAATAAAAATGCTCACAAAATAAAAAGTACTGAACCAAATTGGATGAAATTTTTATGGGACCAGACTGCAAGTATACTGCATCGAACGAAAAAAAAAATTACACTAATCGGACCAGAAACCTCGGAGTAATCGGTGAAAAAAAAACATACCGACCGAATTGAGAACCTCCTCCTTTTTTTGAAGTCGGTTAAAAATCAGCAGTCTTATACATTTTAACAAGGTAGGAAAGGCTTAAAAAATGAATACAAAAAAGAATTACACTGTTATTACACAGTTATCTTTTGAACCGTCCCAAACAATACATATTATTATTGTTTCTATTTGGGATCAGAATTTTGTAATGAATCCTTGATAAAATTGTGGGTTTCGATGAATATCCCTTTTTATCGTGGTAAAATCATCAAATGCGTTCTCCTACCCAGTGCGGGACGGGAGGGACTGTCAGATTTTTACTCACTAAAAACCACGGTGATCCTTCAATAGCCCTTTACGTTCCAAGATCACGGTTACCTGATGAGGCAGTCCCGCGATCCCGGCAGGCTTTATGACAGTCCCTAACAGCGTATACAATCAATACTTAAAACTAATCAATGTTAACCTAATTGAGTCGCATAATCTACAATTCCATAGACAATAGATATTGTTATGTCAACAAACAACTGTTTCCACTATCCGTTAACAATATGCCGGAAGTGCTCTATCGATCGAGTTCAACACTAATGTGAATAAGCCATTAGTAGTTAAGGAATTAAGAAGAGCTTTCAGGCGGCTATACAAAGCGTTGGTATCTCTTTTGTTGTTCAGTTTAAACTCTTTTAAACCCACGAGTTGAGTTCGTTGAACCGCGGTTTTAAACGTAAGCTGTTTTAACTTCCCACTTTGAGATTTTTGTTGAAATGTATATGACTTTTATCGGGTACCACTACACTTTAAATACTTTATTGCATAAATTATTTTTCTTACATGACCTGTTTTAATACCCTGCACTCTTTTGCTCTTCATACAAATTCTATTTCATTATTTCTTTGGTTGACAAGATCTATAACAATTTTACGGCAGTCGTATAAGATAAGATTAAGTGGTCCATTAGTGTTAAATTCAAAACTTGTATTTCTAAGGATGATGTAAAATACAGACAAATATACTTGTCTACGCAATAGAAGAAAATGTTCTAACAACAAACATGAAGGACTCTAATAAAAGTCTTTGTACGCAGACATCCCACATGAATATGAACGCATGACAATACGCTGCCAATGTCAATTGATGCCATAAAATTGACAAACGATGCTACGACACGACAGCAAATTGGATAATTTAGCATATTGAGAATATTCATGTTGTGTCGTGGATATCAATAAATATAGGCAAAGTGTTAAATATACACTGTTGGAATTATTTTTCCGAGCGTAATAACAATCCGGTTATTCACTGGCGCCAAAATACCTAACCTGCCAAAACTAACAGAGCCTATAATCTGTAATATTGAATCTTCTAAACTCTGACTCTGTAGTATAATAAATCAAAACAAGGATTTATTTGCAATACAGCTGCGACTACTGAAAGTAATGGGAGAAAAAAAAATACGAAGTATTTTGAAATGCAAACATCGCATTAATGTTAATCGTAAATCTTTTAAATAAACTAATTAAGTTCAATTTTACCTAATCAAACTAGAGTTACTTCAATAGAGAACAGATACATAAACAGAGAACCTTTATTTTCAAGATCGAGTGGAATAGCAGATAGCATCATTAATCTACAGAAAACCCTAACTAGAGTTCAGTCGATGCAAATGATCGACAATAGATACTGACATTGGTTTACTTTGAAACTTCAAACGTAGACTTTATCAATCAAATTGATTTTTGTAAATTCCGACTCCAAAGGGATAAATGAAAATCAAAGGGCAAATTTCGAAATTTGTCGGGCGGAGTGCTAGTATATTTATATTTCTGTATGTCCCACCGCTATTTAGACGACGTTGAAACAAAAGTATGTAAAGAAAAAACATTACATTTTTTCTCACTCTTCCAAGAAATTGATGACTTGTGAAAGCTCAATATCTCATCCAAACGACCGACCATGGATTACTGACACACTCATAACATTCTCATATTTCCGCCAGTTTCCCGGCGCTTTCCCGACGACATTGCGACGTAAGCATATAATAATAATACATTAAAATCGTCCGTGATGCGCAGTTGGCAGCGTGTGACGCACAATTATTGTATTTACTAGGGATGCATCGATACGCCTTTTCGCCGATACGATACCGATACCGATACTCTTATAAAAATATCGGCGATACCGATTCCGATACCGATACGCTTATTATGAATTAATAATAAAAATAAAATAAATAAATCACAAGTCAGATGTAAAAAGTAGTGACATAGGTTTATATTAGATAATTATACATTTTAGTACTAATTAAAATTAACATTTGTTTAAAAACAAAGTAATTTTTTTCGTAGAAAGGCGATTTCACAAGTCTGTTTGAATAAGACCTGCGCTGGAAAATATTCTCTCAGATTCTACAGAACTCATTTGGAAACTAAAGTACTTCTGCGCAAAGTATCTCTCGACTTACACTACATTTTTAAATTAAAAAGTATCGTTGAATCGGTCATAAAATATCGTCGATACCGATATATCGGCTAACCCGAAGTATCGCCGATATATCGGTATCGGCATCGGTATCGGATGCATCGCTAGTATTTACAAGACCTTTGCATAAAGTACTTTTGGTTTAATTGTGTTATTTAACAATGAAGCCCTTATTTAAATTATATTAGTTACTATCTGCGTTTTTTCTGTAGGGCAGTCTTGTGTATGTCTCTTTGGAGTCTTTAATATGTTGGTAACTATTAGTACTAGTAGTAATACCCATTGCCCCTGTAACTCAGAAGACCATTCAAATGAAAAGGACACTTTCTGTTTAACAACGTAACTCGATTGTTATTGAAACATATTGTTTTGTTATACGATCTAAAAATAATAATAACAAATGGGGTTTGAACAGTTCTTCTGCCAAATAATCATCGAATAATCGTTTCAAACCCAACAAAACATGTACTCGTACATGAGCGACTGAAAACTGAAAGAATTAATACTGCTAAGCAGTTGCACTTACAACTCAGTTTGGCAGACTTTGTAATTCTTTTACAGATTTTGAATAAATAAAATTAAATAACAAAGCTTCATCAAAAAAGTTTTCACTCCCAAAATAACCTTCAATAAAAGAATGGTCGACAGAACTCACCGTAAGATCCGGCAACCCCATCCTAACGTACTTGGAGAAGTAACTCCAAACAAACATCACACACCACTACATGGACGGGGCACTAAACTATCACTGTTATACATTGCTGGTCACACTGCATGGTTATCATCACATGTTGATGAGAGGGTGCAATGGATGGCGTGCGGTGATGGCTGGTGACAGAGACCTTACGGCAGCAGAACACGCTCTGAAGCATCGGGAGAGACTGAACGTCAGACGGTTGTGTTCGCGCCGAGGGAGACCGCGATGCGCGATGTGTTGGATAGGGCAATGTGGATTTTATTTATTAGTTACTAGCGACCCGCACGGGTGTAATTTCTACTATATTATGCATGTTATATACATATAAACCTTCCTCTTGAATCACACTATCTATTTAAAAAAAAAACGCAACCCAATCCGTTGCGTAATTTTAAAGATCTAAGCATACATAGGGACAGACAGAAAAAGCGACTTCGTTTTAAACTATGTAGTGATTTGTTTCAATGTGGAATTAGCACACAAGGATACCAATAATTAATTAATCATGACTACGCGTATTCTTTTTTGGAATTAAACTTGTGTATTAAATCGCGCAAGAACGGAATATAGCACTGACTATTTCAGCGAAAGAATTTTAGTCTACTTCGCAAGTTATTCTATTACGCCTATTATATTATACTTTTTTTGGTGGTTAGGTGGTAAAATCATTAAATAAGTCCTTGCGTTACCAAAAGATGGACAAGCAAAAAAGGCGCATCTTCCACAACTGTAATGTTTACTTCGCTATTGAAGGACACCGTGGATTTTAGTCAGTACGAGTCTGGCAGTAGGTGGGAGGACTCGTTTGTTGATTTTACCACGATAAAAAAAAGCATGAAACAGTAAATAGAATAACTATCTTTACTTATGACCACGTCCGATACCACATCCACATAATTTCCCTCATTCCCTCCATCCTCTATAATTAACCAACACACGAGCGGAGCATGTGTGCGTGCAAGTCGCACGCGCAGGGTTGCCAGCTATTCCCGGCCACTGTTTACCTTCCTGCTTGTGTAACCGAGGGTTAACCGCGAACCAGAAAATGGGTTACAAACTTGTATTGTTAAACCAGATTGTTTTATTTTATCATTAGTGTAGAAAGGGCAGGTCGGGTTTCTCTAGTGAGTTTATTTTGAACTGTTTTCAGTTTAGTGTTGGATTACAAACGGCTGAAGCTTTTAAGTTATGGTAAATGCAGCGTTAAGACTGCAGTTATGGCATGTTGCCAAATGCTTTCTTTGATTTTGTAGGTATTGAATGTCAAATCAAGGCAGCTAATGGGTTGCAATGGTGCTTTGAAATATAAGGTAACAAGTTATTTGGAAAGGACAAATAATTGACATGATACTTTATTTACATAAGCAAAGAGCTTACCACACTGGCAACCCTGGACTAATAGTCAATAAAACCTCATAATACAAATTGAGAGAGCGGAGAGAGTTCATCCCGCATATTAGGGTCGGGCAAATGACTGCGAATGACGCGCGCTTGTGTCCATGAGTGTAGGACTATGACTAACAGAGCTAATGGCATGGACGGTGCGGGAACACCGTGGGTTGAGTAAGGTCAATAAATGGGGAGAGTAGAATTGACGCCCACACAGCGAAATTATACGAAGAAAAATATCAAAGATAAAGTTTTTAGAATAACGTGCATTATAGTCGCTATATGATCCCTTTTGTGTGTGATTTTTCGATTGGAGTACCAAAGAGAATTTCACAATTGTTTGCCTACCATGTCCTGCCGCCAATGTCAGTCAAGTGTAAAAATAAACATGCAGCAATCTTTTGAGATAGTCGATATGATTAAAATTCGATGTCTTTCACAGAAACTTTTAGACCAATCATTCGTGATGGATGAGTGACCGATTGATCCAACTAAATTCTAGTTGGCATTAGCAGAAAAACCTCAAAGAAAAAGCACATCTTTAACATCCGATGCATTTCCGCCTAAACGAGGTCAAACCATTAGCAGGCGAAGTTATTGTGAAAATACGCGGTTAATCCATTTAAATGTAGTGCCGTAAACTGGCAGAAACTGGGCTAACTGTTGCAATAGTAAACTTTGATGTATCGGACGCAAATCTGCGCCGGAGTCAAAACAAACGCAGGCCGTGTTAACAGTAGAGTTGAAGTCAGGATTAATATTTGTCTATAAGGAAAATATTGAGAATTCCTGTAACTGTGTGAGTCTACTAATGTTTAGAGTACAGTTTGCGAAAATAAATGAAACGTGATAGGTTAAATCAGTTATTTCGAGCCGGTGTTTATCGATTCGTGGAAATGTCAGGATTTATGAAATGTTTTCATTATCCGCATCAGTATGATGCCTTGCTAACATTTAGGGTCGGTTTCAAAGCGGAGACTAGCAGTGGGGAGAAGACGCAAAAGATTTGACCCATCACAGGAGAGATGAAAGACGTAAAGTGGAATTTTAACCAAATTCTTTGGTCGGTACCCGTCATGTCTCTAGTTGGCGCAGCCCATCTCAGCTTTAATGGAAACCGGGGCTTATAACAGAGACAAATTTGGGAAATTACTACTCATGTGTAACGAGCAAAAAATCTCTGCCAACTTCAATGAGTAACTAAACAGCATTTGAAAACCAGTGAATCACTCCAGAAAACGTTAATAACCTAATTTATTTCCTGGTTCAGTACTAAACATCCGTATTTAAAAGAACTACATTTAACAATTATTTACTTCTGTCAAACATCCGCTGTGAAAGATCTTAATATCTTCATTCATCAGCTACGTTATACAAACGAAACTAAAAGAGAGCACTTATCATTGAACTTGGACGTTATTTTTGTAATATCTCTGCGGAACATCATTCATCTATTGGCTCTAATTCCCGGCTTATTCATTGTTTATTTGTGGAAGACGGTGGCTAGTGGAGCGAAAGTTTGGAAGCAAAAATAGAGGGTGATTCTCGTGGTAATGTGCATTTTCTACATGATGTCATTAGATTGATATGTTAATATATTTCTGTAGTATCTGGATTATTTTGTGAATATTGTTAGTTTTCGTTTCTATTTCTCAGAAATGAGCAGATACGATTTCTCCTTGAGCTATAAGTTATGTTGCGCTTTTCCTACGTTTTGTTACCGACTCGTGTCTACTATTATTATCTTTGTAGTAAATTACCGAACAGGCGGTCCCTTAGTCGTCGCTATTTTTGGATTCAATAAGTTACACTAGCTTCATCTATGTCTTACTAAACAGGGGGGGTATTACAACGTCTTAAAACCAGGCTTATTCCGGCGAGTGAAAGTGACAGAGCTATACAAGTCGTCTAGCGCCATCTCGTTCACTCACAGGAATAAGCCTGGTTTTAAGACGTTGTAATACCCCCCCTGGAGCTTGTAATAAATTGTGTATGCACCAGCTAACAGCATGCGCAGACAAAAATAGTATTAAGATATTTTGAAGTCATGTCGCTACATCAGTAAATTGTCGTGCACTTCGTTAGTTTAATGCATTTCTTTTTGTATTAATTAACAGTCAATGCGTAACCTACATTACCAAAAAGATGGCCAAAGTTTCGCCAGCCATATACTACAACTAAATATTTCTGCCTATTAAGTCACTGAAATACTACAATGCTGTTAGGCAGTCGAAATAAGTAACGACATTTTTCCTAAAGAAATCTGTCGCAAGATTTTAAATGATATTTGAATCTGCGAAGCACATAGATAATTTGACATCTTTTTCATTCAAAGAATACAATGCAATTGTAATACCTGTCGGTGGGATCAGAGTTCTACTAACTACTACTGACTACTGCCAAGGGACTACTTAGAACTACTTTAAGTACGCTAATCGTTTAAATAGTTCGCCAGCTGTTCTCTGAATATTACGACTGCTACAGCCGTCAGGTGCGAATCTATAATGTCGTTACTGATTGTCACCAATCAGTCAACATCCTTTGTTCAGTAATGGCTGTCAATTAAATTAGTATGACTAACACTTAAGTTCTTCCAGGTATTCTTTACTCTATGCCACATTGAAATGTTAAATTATATTCACTAATCTTAGTTAAAACGTTGATTTAGAACGTGGACCTAGTGTCCCAAACAACGATGAAAAAGAAATATCAGTGATTGCTATTTCATGATTATTTACATAATGAGCGAATCAGCAAAACTAAATCTTAAAGATCGAAGCAGCCGTAAAAAAATCGAAGATTTGGATTGAGAATTTGAGATGCAATATTAATAAGAGTGTTAGTTGATAGCTTCACATTATTTCTGCCTAACTTTTTACATTGCCATTTATTTAGATTCTTTTTTTTTTGCAAGGCATCATACATTTAAAATGGAGCGTATTCTTTTCCACACTATCTTGTCAAGATTAACCTTCAAAAACTTAGTCACAACCGAATCTTTCTAAATTAATAATACACGAAAATCCCTAATTCAAAAGCGACTTTGAACTGCGAAGTTGACATTTCGCTGTTGTTGGCGGGTGGTTGTGAAAGAGTGCGTTATCAAAATAAATCGTTGGCGCGCCGCCAGCCATCAATGGAGCGCTACCAAGGTCCCTTCGTACGAGGTGCGTTATCCAGGAAATATTACTGAACATTGTACTATGTTGTTCATGATTATAGGTGTTGCGTAACGTAGTATAGGATGACTAGGTTTCAGCTGTGAATTTAGATCTTTTATTTTTTAGCGTGGTAAAATCATTAAAGGCGTCCTCGAACCCAGGGTAAGGCGGGAGGGACTGTCAGACTTGTACTGACTGTAAAATACACGGTGTCCTTCAATAGCCCTTTAAGTTCACGGGGTCACGGTAATTCGTTAGTCCCGTGACCCCGGCAAGCATGAATTTAGTACATAGATATAAATTCTTATTCAAGTGGTAAAATCATTGTAAAACCATATCTCTAGCGAATAAATGATTCTATTCTATTTCAAACTAGCTGACCCGACAATTTTCATTCTGCCAAAAGCTATTGGATTGTGGCAGTTTGACCAGAAAATATAACTCTGTAGGGTCATGTTTCGATCATGGTGTCGTCTATAAAGCTAACCGTGACCCTGAAACTTGCCTCCATGTTAGTGAAGGAATAGGGATGGCTTTTTAGTGAGTAAGAGTCTGATAGTAACTTCCGCTCCACCCAGAAAGACTCGTTTAACGTTTTTACCACAAAAAAAGACAACCCAACGTCAATTATTACAAGCTCATAGTACAAAAACTTTACCATTAGCTGCAGAAAGGTTTTCTTTCATATCCTTGCATTAGAGATAAAATTGCGGTGGTAAGGTGTAACAGTGTAGGTTGCGCCTTATTTAATGAAAATTTACCATATTTATGTGAAATACACAAACATTACGTTTCAGACTGCTTTCAGTAACACACATTTATTACTTTTGAGTTTAAATGTGGACTTAACAGCTTCGACCTGTTTTCAGGTTGCGTAAAGACTTCTTTGTGAATACGGCCCAATATTTTTTGTCATAATTTTAAATTATTATGTGGTGACAAACGATAATTTCTAATAATTCTCATGAAATTAGTATATTTGCTACGGAATGTGGAAGCGACCGAGATAAATAACATTTTACGACGCGTGAAGACTCTCGATTCGCATCATATCATTGACATGCTGTGGTTTCTGAGTAATATATTATTGACTAATAATCACCCACCCACACACTTTCTACGAGAACATTGTATACATAATGATACAAAATATGTATACGTCGGTGACTCATTACGCCGTATGGTTGTAATACTTTTGGTACACTTTATGTACACGAATAAAAACTTCATCACGTTTTAAAAAATACATTTTTAAATCCTTTCGACAGTAAAAAATACACTTAATTTAGTGTATCTGAAAGTGTTTTTAAAAAAAATCTTTTACATAAAATATGTACTTGACATATCTTCTTACTGGTGACTGACTAAGAGTCGATGGCTTTATAATACCGTTACTAAAATCTGCATTTTAATGAATAGTATACCAAAAGCTGGCTACCATAATTATGGTCTATCTATCTATCTATACTTATAATAAATCTGTAGAGAGGTCAATTCTGTACATTAAATATATTTCCAAAATAACTATCAGGGGTTGTTTAGGGATCGATACTGATGCCAAAAATGCAATCAGTAAAATTATTGTCTGTCTGTCTGTCTGTCTGTCTGTCTGTCTGTCTGTCTGTCTGTATAACCGCTATAGAAACAAAAACTACTCGACGGATTTTAACGAAACTTGGTACAATTATTTTTCATACTCCTGAGCAGGTTATAGTATACTTTTCATCACGCTACAATCAATAGGAGCAGAGCAGTGAAGGGATTCCGATTGGATTTTTACAACTCAATTTTGAGGCACTTTCCGATAAGCTAGCAGACTGAAATTTTGCACATGCTCTGAGTTCTGATGAAAATACATGACTAGCTAAGAAACGTCATTACAAATCCAATATGGCGGCCTACCCAAGATGGCGGACTGGCTGTTTGAAATCCACCCCCATGATATGAGTATCAAATGAAAGGGTTTGCTGTCAGGAATACGAAATAAAAATAGTCACGTGATTTAAATCCAATATGGCGGACGTCCAAGATGGCAGACAGGCTATTTGAAATGCACCCCTATGATATGGATATCAAATGAAAGGGTTTGCTGTCGGGAATACGAACAAAATAGTCACGTGACTTAAATCCAATATGGCGGACGTTCAAGATGGCAGACTGGCTGTTTAAAATCCACCCCCATGATATGGGTATCAAATGAAAGGGTTTGCTGTCAGGAATACGAAAATTTAGTCAGGTGACTTAAATCCAATATGGCGGACGTCCAAGATGGCAGACAGGCTATTTGAAATGCACCCCTATGATATGGATATCAAATGAAAGGGTTTGCTGTCGGGAATACGAAAAAAATAGTCACGTGACCTAAATCCAATATGGCGGACGTTCAAGATGGCAGACTGGCTGTTTAAAATCCACCCCCATGATATGAGTATCAAATGAAAGGGTTTGCTGTCAGGAATACGAAAAAAATAGTCATGTGACTTAAATCCTATATGGCTGACGTCCAAGACGGCGGACAGGCTATTTGAAATGCACCCCAAGATATGGGTATCAAATGAAAGGGTTTGCTGTCAGGAATATGAAAAAAATAGTCACGTGTCTTAAATCCAACATGGCGGACATCCAAGATGGCGGATCGGCTATTTGAAATGCATCCCCATGATATGGGTATTAAACGAAACGGTTTGCTGAATGGGATACGAAAAAAAATATCACGTGACCTAAATCCAACATGGCAGCCGTCCCAAGTTGGCGGATAAGAAGACTAAAAAAAAGTATAATATTTAGTGGGTGCTCAAAGCGTGTTTTTCCCACGTTTTGTCGTTCCGGTTGGATTTTTGCAACTCAATTTTGAGGCACTTTCCGATAAGCTAGCAGGCTGAAATTTTCAGGGTACCTTCAAACCCGATGAACAAAGATAAAAATAATAAAATAATTAATAAATTTAAAAAATCTAAAAGCCCACGTTTTTAAATGTCCTAAAAATAAGAAAATAACCCTACAGGGCTGAGAGATGGGCCAATCAAAACGTGGGGGCGTATCTTTGCAAGTTACGCCCACGAGCTATACACGTCATGTAAATATCTCATAAATAATTCCTTAAATAATTTACGCCCCCACGTTTTGAGTGGCCCCTCTCTCAGCCCCGTAGGGTTATTTTCTTATTTTTAGGACATTTAAAAACGTGGGTTTTTTAATCTTCCGTCGCGTGTGCAACCCTAATGGTTAAGCTACACAGAAATCATTTATGACGGAAATTTTCTCCTTAAAATTATATAAAAAATACCCCACGACAGCATAAATGTCTATCTTTTATGGTTGACTCACAATAACACGTGTAACTCCCGATAGCTTAGCAGTTCGAAGCTTTCTGATTACATTTGAATACTCTTACGTTTATAACACTCTCAGTCACCCCTAATTGAAAAAGTTAACATTAATTAACTGCTCCATAAAAAAAAATCATATAAATCAGTACAGAAACACCAAAGTTATACATGAAATACGCCAATAAGCCATTGCGCGTGAATACTGAATCATGCTATAAGGACTTTTTTTGAGAATCGGTCGCCGCGCTCGACGCGTCTCGCGGCCGAAGGTATAAAATAGTCAATTTATAGAGAAAGGCTATAGGCTATATATCATCACGCTAAGGCCAATAGGAGCGGAGCGCCAATGAAGAATGCTTCGAAATCCGGGTTAAATTTAACGTTAGCCCAAAGTAACTATTCCACGCGGACGAAGTCGCGGGCAAAAGCTAGTCCATAATAAAATTGTGGTTATCAAACTTTGCCTAAACCGTTGTTGTTGTGGAATCTCATCAAATGAGTCCTCTTCTTCTGCACTCAGAGGGAGAGGACTCATTTGCTGAAGCAAAACCACAGTGCTCTTTTATGACCTTTGCAATTATTGGACTGCGATAACCTCTACTTACAGCGCCCAATCCGCTCCATACGCATCTCGAACACGGATCGCAAGGGTCTTTACACTGGCTCCTATCCGTTCTACATTGCATAACCAGAAGTCACCATTAGATTCTGACTTATAAGCAGAGGTCGGAATTAGGTACAGTTGTACTATGTACTTACACTGATTTCATATAGCGAAAGGATAAAGTGGATATGCCCGAAATACCAGGTTTACTTTTAAAGAGCAGAAAAATCTCGTGATTTATTAAATAAAAAGTTATTTACTTTTACACAATTTGATCCACCGTACGCGCAACGTTGCCAAATTTACATCAACGACATCGGATGTCCGTATATACTTATAAAAATTGCATGTTAATTGTCTCTGTTTTATTTGTCTAATCTATCTTTGACGTTTTTATTATTATTTATTTGTAATACCGTTGGCCACATGGGATTGTCTATTAGAAATCTATATTAAGGCGCGGTCTTATCTCATATTCCCAAAAATTGGTTTCTTAGAACGTCGAGTATGACGTAATGTAATAAAAATAAGCAACGCGAAAAATACAGTGAACAGAGAAGGGTATAAAGAAGAATTTAAACCGAACAGAATAATAAATAATAGTTTGATATTCCCAATAAAAATTGGGAAGTTGTAGCACAAAAATAAACTTTGACGTCGAAGATCTCTGTATTTCCAGCGATAACAACAGTTTTTTTTTAAGAATTTAGTAGGTTTTCCATTTTTTTAAAACTTTAACCGAACCATTAATTAATTTTATATCTATATTTTAAATAATCTAAAGAAAAGCAGTAAAATAAATGCCCATTCGCAGCTTACGTCACATTTCAACACAAATGTCATTTTTTCAATTTTCAATCTTATTGACGCTCCATAGTGGTGACAATAGTTTACGCGGTCATATGCGATTAAAATCGTAGTCAGTCCGCGTCTTAATATCAACATTTCGATGCAAGTACCAAAATAACTCTACGTAATTCCGACCTCTGCTTATAAGGTACTCGGGAGTATAGGCTAAACTTGGAGAAAATAAAATGGACAAACATAAAAACACAATCAATACGCTTTTACATAGTTTATGTTCCAGGTAAACATAAGAGTCTGCTTTCAGTATTCAAAGTGGCATCAAAATAAGTGTCACAAACCTGTGCGATATCTTTGAGCTGTGCCCTCTGCATCTCCAGGTCGGCCACTCTCTTGAGCACGGCGTCCTCAGCGCGCGCGTGGGTCTCGAAGCACTCCCACACTCCCACCAGCTCAGACATACGGTCGTTACGTGGTGTGGTGTCCGTTTCGGGGGATTTCACCTGTATGAGATAATAAGTTTAATATTCTAGTTCTTTCGAAATCTACTGGAATGTGTGTAATTAGGAAAAACCCTTTGCCAGTAAAAGACAGTATGAATTTCTAATAGAACATAGGATTTTGGATTTAATTACAAGTTCCAGCAAAATGCTACTGGGTTATTCCATCAGGAATTTGTTAACAGCAAGTTTTGATTCTGCTAACCAATGATAGTAAAACGGTTGCTTATTAGTACATGGGGTTTTGAAACATAATATAATTGGCAGAAAATGGGCTAACACAGGCACAGCCATATCATCAAGTCAGCACAATGACGGGACTCCCTTAGAGGGCCAGAGCCTGCCGGGGTCGTGGGACTAACGAGCTACCGTGACCCCGGAACGTAAAGGGCTATTGAAGGACACCGTGGATTTTAGTCAGTACAAGTCTGACAGTCCATCCTACCCTAACCTGAGTGGGAAGACTCATTTGATGATTTTACCACGCTAAAAAAGAAAAAGGGATTGGCAGAAATGTATTGTTACGTCGGTCGTATTGCGAGACCAATCTACAGGCTTCTCGAAGATTCCACAAGGTTCTCGACAATTCTACTGAAGATTGGTCTGGAAATTTCTAGAAAATTCTACCCTGTTCTAGATGTTTCGAGAAGGTTCTGGAATGTTCCAGAAGGTATGGGACTATGTCGAAGTCTATGGATGTTTCCAGAACATTCGACCACTTTCTAGAAACATCTAGTGGGTCCGGCGGTAGTATAAAAAGGGGCGCCGATCGGCGACCTGAGTCAGTCTGGTTTTGACTACGATCGAGGCAACTCGAAGTGAACTGGAAGCGATCTCCAAGTGATTTTTACGTGTGATTAAGTGAGTTTATAAGTGTTTAATTGTTGAGTAGTGTCAAGTGTTTGTTTTAATTAGTGATTCGTGTGTGAATAAAGTTTATTTGGTTTTAATTGGTGTTAATTAGTTTATCCCGATACCCAGCTCGTAACATTTGGTGTCAGAAGTGAGGGATATAATGCCAATTTTACCAAAGGACGACACGGACGGTATTCGTACCAGGAGTCAGCGGCAACAGGACATGGATCAGAGGCGGTTTGGAGGGTCCTCGATACAGACGCCAGGTGGTGCTCAGCCTACGACGGAACCAGCCGCTGGTCCATCGGCAGTCTCTTCAGCACCCGCGGTTCCAGACCTGTCTGCGCTTATGGCGCTGCTGCAGGAGCAAGCCCGCCGCCAGGAGGAGCAGGCTCGCCGCCTGGAAGAGCAGCTACAGAAGGATAAGGAGGAGCAGGCCCGCCGCCAGGAGGAACAGGCTCGCCTGTTGCAAGAGCAGCTACAGAAGGACAAGGAGGAGCAGGTCCGCCTGCTGAAAGAGCAGCTACAGAAGGACATGGAGGAGCAGGCCCGCCGCCAGGAAGAACAGGCCCGCCGCCAAGAAGAACAGGCCCGTCTGTTGCAAAAGCAGCTTCAGGAAGATAAAGAGGAGCAGGCCCGTCGCCAAGAAGAACAAATGGTCCTCATTAAGGACTTGCACTCAACATTTGGCAAGGAGCTCAAGTTGATGAAAGAGCAAGTTCACCAGCTAGAGAGTCGTATCTCAGAAGCTGAAGTTCAGATTGCTGAGATGAAGAAGACTTTGGGTGAACTTAGGACTGGAGACGGAGTTGTATGTCCAGTGGTTGCTGCACCTTCGGTACGAGGATTTAAGGTGCCGCCATTCGACGGAACATCATCATGGTCGGCTTACAGGATGCAGTTTGAGGCCGTTATGAAGGCGAATGGGTGGACCAAAGAGCAAGCTACGACCGCGCTCATCTTAGGTCTGCGAGACCAGGCCTTGACCGTACTTGAAGCTCTTGGCAAGGATGTGACATATGAGCAGCTGCTGGAAGCGTTGGAGTCCAGGTACGGCGACGCGCACCTGGAGCACGTATTTCGCGCTAAGTTAAGGGATCGTGTTCAACGTAGTACCGAGAGCCTACAACAGTGGGCCCTAGAAATTGAGAAAATGGTCCGGAAAGCATATCGGTCCGTCCCGGCTCTCATCGGTTGCAATTTGGTACAGGCTTTCATTGACGGAATACGCGACTTGGAAGTTAGAGCAGCTGTAAGACTTGGGCATCACGAGACCTTGAAGGGCGCCTTGGCCCATGCTTTGGAAGTGGAGGCAGTGAGGCAAGACCATCGAATTCAGCGTAGCAGGGAGGTTGTGCCATCTTCTGTACGCGACCGTTCGAGAGGGTACAGCCCTAAGTGCTATACTTGCGGAGAAAAGGGTCACCTTCGGTCAAGCTGTCCAAAGCGAAGGGCAGCTGATATGACTGCCCAGCATCGCAATTGGAGAGCGCATGGTAACGCTGATACACCGTCTAAAAGACCTTGTTCTGAAGACAGTAGGCATAGCATCAAGCAAGAGCCTAAGGAAGTAGTGCCCGTGAGGACGCTAAGAGGAAACACGGATCTCGGTAATCAATTGAAGGAAACCCTACAGCCTGCGCAGGAAAATTACATGGATAACTGTGTGAAAAAACCCCAGACAACCGGTAGCGGTTTTGACGAGGCGTCGCTTGTTGTGCATAACCGAGTGCGTAGTAAAAGGAAGTCCCGCAAATTAAAAGTAAAACGGGATGAACCATACAGAGTTGCGACCAGGAGCAGTGATGTTCCCTACCGCATACAGAGTGCTCAAGGCGGTGCGCCTAAGTTTGACTCCGTTAACTGGTTGCGACGATACAACGACGACTACGACGGACTGTGCATGCTCGGGACTAACGATGCTCGGGACGAGCATGTCTAAGGAGGGGGCAGTGTTACGTCGGTCGTATTGCGAGACCAATCTACAGGCTTCTCGAAGATTCCACAAGGTTCTCTACAATTCTACTGAAGATTGGTCTGGAAGTTTCTAGAAAATTCTACCCTGTTCTAGATGTTTCGAGAAGGTTCTGGAATGTTCCAGAAGTTATGGGACTATGTCGAAGTCTATGGATGTTTCCAGAACATTCGACCACTTTCTAGAAACATCTAGTGGGTCCGGCGGTAGTATAAAAAGGGGCGCCGATCGGCGACCTGAGTCAGTCTGGTTTTGACTACGATCGAGGCAACTCGAAGTGAACTGGAAGCGATCTCCAAGTGATTTTTACGTGTGATTAAGTGAGTTTATAAGTGTTTAATTGTTGAGTAGTGTCAAGTGTTTGTTTTAATTAGTGATTCGTGTGTGAATAAAGTTTATTTGGTTTTAATTGGTGTTAATTAATTTATCCCAATACCCAGCTCGTAACAGTATTAACACCTCATGTATTGTATTAATCCTTACCTCTAGATTCCTATGTCGTTGATCCCTAAGCGACACATCCTCGCTAGGTTCACTGCAGCTAGTGGAGCACACTTCATGAATTCGCTCCAACTTGCGCGTGCGCCGGTGTATCATCTCCTCTAGGTAGTGGCACTGTGGGACAATAACATATTATTTGGCGCAAATCGCTTTACAGAGGGTTTTAATTAAATTAGCTAGTGAGACTCTGCTGACATAACAATTGTCTGAATACCGCTAGAATTTAATTTGTGTTCATATTAATTTATGTAATAATTAACCATACTTTGAACATAATATTTTTTTTAAACGGCGCGTTAATAGTTGAAAGAATAGTTTAAAGGTGTGCGGGGATTAAAATTGGATTATATACAGAGAGTCAAATGCATTATTTACAGAAACAGGTCAAATACAATACATACAAACATGTAAACAACAAATATAATACATATCATACAACAGAACTTCAAACAACAAACCTGTTCCTTAATCCTCTCCAATAACTCTGTACTCTTCTCTTCTTCCTGTCCACATTTAAGACAAACGACATCACTCTGTTCGACTCTCTCACTCCTCAACGATTCCAATTCACCGAGCAACGTTCTCATCTTGCTATCTCTTTCTTCTATCGTGTTCTTCATTTGTTCAAGCTGTTCTAGAATTTCACTTTCGTGTGTCGTCTTTTGTTCTAGTTGAATTTCTAAGTTGGCGATAATGTCACGTAAAAGGGTGATTTTTTCTTCTGAAGCTTTTAATTGATCATCTGTGGATGCTTTTCTTGTTTCCAATTCGGTGATGATTTGATTCATCTCGCGGGTTTGGGCTTCCAATTGTTCTACCTGTTTTGTGATCAAAGGGTGAAGATGAAAAGGTGGTGCTAGGTTAACGACTAGTGAAAAAAGTAGGGTTAATAAATCACAAAGATTATTTTAAAAGATACTACAGGGTTAGAGAGAGGTATCTGAGTTTTTGTTTTACGTTAGTTAAACAGTATAAAGGATTGGAAAAGTTAATAGATCTATGGAAAGTAAGAAAATATACATGTTACTTCTACTTTAAATCTAAGGTGCTCGACATGCTGTTAAGTGCGTTTAAACCTGTACAAATCCACATAAATACAACTATACTTTAACAAGTACACATAAGGCTGAAACATTATTTACAACATGTACTACTGTTCATGCCAGATAAATGTTTAAAATCATGTTATTATAAGAATTTCGCAGAAGTAAAACCTTTAGGTAACTGAGTATTGCCCAATTTCACTAAAAAAGAAAACGACGCCAACGATGATCAGCGTGCTTAGAGCAAGTTTTTGTAACGTTGACGCGACAGTACGTTTAACCGCGTTTGGCGCTCTTATTGGCAAAACTCGCACTAATCACACCTCACTCACTCTCTAAAAACGGAGAAGGAATACATCGTGAGGAAACCGGCATGTCCTAGAACAAAAAATTTGAAAAAAATTGATACCGGTATCTATCAACCCGCACTTTTGACAGGCCTGTTGGTCCAGTGGTTAGTGACCCTGACTGCTATGCCGGAGGTCGTGGGTTCGATTCCCACCCAGGACTAATGTTAGTGTGATGATCACGATCATTTGTTCTGTGTCTGGGTGTAATTTATCTATAATATTTATGTATTTAAAAATATATACGTATGTTTACCAGTTGTCTATAACACATAACACAAGCTCTGCTTAGCTTGGGACTAGATGGCGTTGTGTGATAGTTGTGGAATATTATTATTATTATTGTACCCGCCTAGATTGTGGCCACTCCCTCTCACAGAGAGGAGGCCTGTGACCCAGCAGTGAGAACAATATGATGATGATCAAAACTTTGAAAATCGTCGACCTTGTCTTAGTCACTCCTGACCTAAGGTCCAGAGCAAACCATAAAAAAATAATCCTACAGTGCCGTTATTTCTGTTTGTGGAAATGGCATTCTGGCATGAACAGTAATGATAACAAGACAGGACAAACTTACGTGCGCGTCGTGTTCACGACAGTTGCAATACGAGAGACGGAGGCAGTGCATCTGTAGGGACATACGTGCGGGGCTGGGTTAGTACTGACATACCAATACGACCACACTAGTTTACAGTACTACCATTGTATGAAATTATAAATAAAGGTCTGCCAAAGTTCAATGTAGATGGCGTGATTAGAGCTAATTTTCAATAATGTTTTTTTTAGAACTCATGATACTGGTTGGAACAAGCTATGCTAGCGCCATTAGTTTGAAAGTTGACATCTTCATCATTACTGTAGACGATAATTTATTATGTTACGGTTGTCGTATTGGCATGTCAATAAAATTAGTTTAAAAGTGCAGAAAGAAAAAAATAATAAGAATTAAGTAGAAAAAAATAAGGATCCATCCCCACACAAACAAAACCAAGTGTTATATTTAAAAAAATAGGGACTTGATGAAGTTATTAATAAAATAAAATGTTAAAACAAGCTGTGTTTAGCACACTATCAAGTGAATACACATAAATCACCTTCACTAC
Organism: Agrotis exclamationis; assembly: GCA_950005045.1. Taxonomy (NCBI): domain Eukaryota; kingdom Metazoa; phylum Arthropoda; class Insecta; order Lepidoptera; family Noctuidae; genus Agrotis; species Agrotis exclamationis. The sequence continues at coordinate 21,286,892 of OX465433.1, read as the reverse complement.
AGTTCTGGAAAAGAAATGATACTTCAAGTAGAAGCGTCACGGTACGGACACAGGACGCGTTGCGACGCTGCATCGCTAAATTTTCGCCGTACTGGTAGACATACGTGACACACATTTGTGACGCGAAATCTTAGCGGTGCGGCGCCGCAACGCACCGAATGCTCGCGCCATAACTGGATATACGCTTCAATTATGGTAATAAGCGTGCACTTTCTTTTTTTTGTAAGGATATTAGAGCTGAGTAAGCCACAACTGAGAATCCCAAAGGGCCCTTCTAATAAGGATAACGTTCAACCAGCCATATAATTATTAATATACAGGGTGTAAGAAGACACTTAACGAAGCCGAAAGCCACGTATTCTACCCATTATTTGGATCATTTTTTTCCTTTAGACCGTACCTGGGACTGCAAGAGTTCTCGAGATATTGAAGGCCAAAGTTGCATTTTTTTAAAACTTTTTTTTACGAAATCGAATTCTAAGTATTATTACAAAACTTTTTTCCAAACAAACATTACCTGAATTTTCGATTTTTCTAAAAAAATTACGCACGCACATCGATACGTTCTTATCACAGCACGATCCAGCATAGGCGCGTTGTGAGCGTCAAGCCGCCCGCCTACGCACACAACGACACGAAACCTGTTTGCTTTACATTGGGCGCAATAAAATTATTATTTTTTTTGATACCTAAAAATAAAAGTCGGTTCCCAGCGATAATTTTAGCGTAAAGCTACTTAGATGTACAGTATGCGTAGTTAACGGCTATGTGATGAGTCTAATTACACCCTGTATTCAGAATAATCCTGATGTAGTGACTGGTCAAATGTATACCTCATAAAGTTGACATAAATGCTATTAAAAGCTTAGCTTCTACGCAAAGCCATGTAGTTCTTAGCTTCTACACGAAGCATCATAACTTTTCCTTCCAGGGCCCGTATCATGACGTTTTAAAACTAGGCTTCTTAAATTGAGTAAAAGAGACAGAGCTATACAAGTCGTCTAGTGCCATGTCGTTCACTCATTGGAACAAGCCTGGTTTTAAGACGTCATAATACGGCCGTAGCACACTTCCCCACATACCTCATTCAGTATCCTCGCGTTGTTCTGCAGCCGGGTAGAAAGCCTGGAGTTTTCGTCCCGGAGGTCAGCGAGCCTCCTGGCGAACTCATCTCGCTCGGCCTCTCGCTCGCTCGCTTGTTCCTCCACAAACTGACGGGTGGAGCGGAGCTGACGGTTCGCGGCTTCCAGCTGTGTATTGTGGAAATATTTTAAGATTCTTTTTTAAATAGTCAGTTGATGTTTTTTTAGAATAGATGGTTGTTTTTGGAACAGAAGTAGAGGTTAAGCTCAGAGATAATAAAGGCACAATATTTGAAAAAAAAAAAAAGACCATGCGACAAGCTACGACAAAACAATAAATAAGATTACACATTATAATTCTTAAAATAATGAAGTCATGCAAAAGCATCTATTCTTCTAAATGGATGCTTTTATTAACGTTTTTTTTTAAATAATCTTCTAATCGGTTTGGTATTGATAGCCGAAATACAGGCCGTGCCTAGTTCGGCTACAGACGCTAATCTCTTCGCCAAAATTGAAATTGTTGCCACTTTGCCACTGTAAAATAGTTTTAAGTTTTTGGAAATAAACAAATTATTATTAATCACGTATCGTCTAACGCCTGAAATAAATACCTACTCTATTAAAATCCAAATCCCGTACTTTTCACCTTTAATACAAAAAAAAAATTGAAATCGCTTCATCCGTTCGGGCTCTATGATGCCACAGACAGACAGATACGTCAATGATAACACCTCTCTTTTCCGTCGGGCGTTAAAAAGATCGGTATCAAGGTAGCAACCGAGATAGATAATTAATTTCCAGCGTCACACAGTTGAGATACTAGAGCAACATCACAATAAAAGCGATAAATACGATGGCCTAATTAAGACCTGATTAACTAAGAATCATGAAAAATTAAGGCTAAGCTGACAAACTACAATATACATAAATAAAGACGTATACATAAGCGTTGTATCGTGCGTTACCTTCTCGCAACATATCTTATGTACGGGTGAGTCTGTCATCCTTTTGACCTGCGCGTGCGGCGGTGCAACATAATTACATGTTATTTTATACATACCATATTTACAGATACATAGATATTAACATCATAGATTGTAGTGTTAGTAAATACAGTGCATTTGGTGTTTTGTATTTTTGGCTGGCAAGTTGTGAGTTAATATTACCCTCAGGCATTTTTAAGCCAAAAGAACAAGGTTTAAAGAAATTATATCTGTCTAAAATCTTCGGTAGGCAGAGGTCCCAATGTACTTAAAATGTAGATAACTGAAAGTTATGATAATTGCTGTAAAGGTGGTTTTTGTTGTTCTACTGAAATACATTCATACTTCTTATTGCCTGGCTAGACGTAGGTCATATTTGAAATGGTATATTGTCCTTTTACAAGCCTACAAGCTTAAGCCGGATTTACATTACGAAACTAGTTGCATGACACTAATTTGACCAGTAATTTCACGTGTAAACTTTCAGTTTTACGATGCATGCATTACTTTCAAGACACTGGAGTAGTTACATGCTTTGCGCATATTTTTTGTAAAACTAATGTCATGCAACTAGTTTCGTAATGTAAATCCGGCTTTATATTATAAAGGGTCCAGATCCCATGTTCGAAATAAAAGGTTTCGTTATAAGTGAAGCCACTTTTTTATAAATGTGTGAGTGAGCGCCACGTTCACTTGTTTTACGTAGGAATCGAATGACGGGGGTAATTTTTCTACTGTGTTTTTGGCTTCAATTTACAGTGGCGTGCCTGCTAGGAATCTGGATATTCTATAATCTAAGCCTAGAAGAGTTACACAAATTGCTGACGTTAGTAAAAAGGGCGCTGCTAAAATGGGCTTGAGCTAGCCACGTCTGCCGCATGTCCAATGAGCTGTGTGCCAAAATAACCACTTTGTGGAGCCCTGACACAGCCAGAAGGCGTCGCGGCAGACCTCGTAGAAGATGGTGACACGAGCTTGACAAAACCAACGGTCCACTTTGGCTCTGGATCGTGAAAACTGGAAGTCATTGGGAGAGGCCTCTGACCAGCATAGCAGTGAGATGATGTTGGTTGGCAGTAGTAGTAGAAGAGTTACAATACGGAATAGTGTCCCACCTGTTGATGCAGATCATCTCTCTCCTTCTGCAGCGAGTCGATGTCGTGTGCCAGTCGCTGCACTCTGGGAGAACAGCTGCCGTCCAGCGAGTGAGTGACGCTGGGGGAGGGCCGGGAGCGAGCCGGGAGGGAACCTAGTTGTGGACCCGTGCCGTAGCTGAGGACAAACATACTAGGTATAGTATTTTATCAAGACAGTTTATATCATACTCCAGAAGTTCGTTAAACTTCATTGTTTCGAAACTTTTTCTGGTGGTGGCTATTGTCAGCAGCTCGAAATAATGAACGGTATCTTCTTTACATAGATCAAATTACGCTCAACTGACAGATTTAAAAATGTGTGAAAATATTAAAATCATAACAGGTGGCGTCCGTAGATTCACACATGTGACTGTTCCTAAATTACCCCAGACTAATAAAATTTTTGTTTTTCTTAAATCATGTTATTCTTAGTGGGTAATGTGGCAATGGTAACCCCGAAGGGGTAGAGAAAGTTCCCCGCCTCCGCCCTATCTCCATGACGCACGTACCATTGCGTTCTGCAGGTCTCTAATTGCCTCCACGAAAAAGGATGAATTCATGCATACATCTAGAATCTATCAGGAATTTGTTATTTGTCTCCTTAAAAGCTAAGAACAATGAAATAACTTTTAGGAAGTGCCATGTAGTAGACAAAAAAACTTCCTAAATGTGCACCACTGACTGCTTTTCAAGAATGTACTCGTAAGCTTGATTTTACTCACCCTTCAGCTATAACTTCACCGCTGGTCATAAGTTGTGCAATCTTGATCATGGCAGCTTCCAGGTCTGAACGAAGCAAGTTCTCCCGCTGTAAGCACTCCGCCATTGCTTCCTCCATGTTCTGGAAAAAACAATAATTTTACTCTCAAACTTATTTTTTTATTTTCTACGATTTTACTGGAACGTATTTACACAAAGTGGAGTTTAAATTTATCAGAGGAACATGTAAAAAGTTTGGCATTTGATATTTTACAAAGGAATTTATGAACTTAATTACTTTCAAAAAGGATAATCTGAAGTTGTTATTACCTTTCGATGTAATTCACAGTTGTCACAGTTCTGTTGTTTGGACTCCAGATCGTTGACTAGCTCCGTAATATGTATGCTGGACTCCAGCATATTACTTGTGTCTGCGCGGATTCCTGTAAAGCGAAGAAATGGTAATAGTTCTCCAAACTTGGCAATATAATACTACCTTAGATTAAAGTAAAAACGATTAATAAATTGTACATACTACTAGTAAGTAAAAGTACAACATTTCATTCTACTCTTCATACAAAACTCCTTCTTCTACGTTCCACCCTGTGCGGAAGAGAATATTTGATAATTTTAACACCCATTATAAAGGTTATTAAAATTGTATGTAAATGTTATGCTTTTTTTTTTAACTTGTACTTACTGGGAGCAAGCTTAGCAGATAGGTCGAGCAGTGAGTGAGCCTCATGTCTCAGTCGTCGCAGAGAGTTCTCCAGGTCCTTCTTGATATCCGCGCTGAGGTCACGTTGTTGCTGCAGGAAGCTTACTATACCCTCCTGTATAACAAAAATATTGGTCATTATACAGACGAAGAAATTTGTAATACTGCAGTCTTATTATCATCATCATCATCAGCCTATAAATGTTCGCACTGCTGGGACACAGGCCTCTTCTCTGTGAGAGGGAGTGGGCCGTAATCTACCACGCGGGCCCAGTGCGGATTGGTAGATGTCACATGTCTTCGATTTTTTGGCTCTAGGACATGCCGGTTTCCTCACGATGTTTTCCTTCACCGTTTTGAGAGCAGTGGTGTTGAAATAAATTACACAAAGTAATGCTTCTGACGGGGTTCGAACCCACAACCTACAACTCGTAAGTCGAGGCCGATACCACTGGGCCACCACTGCTCTAGTCTTATTATATGTACCCGGAAAGGCTTCAAAAAGCAGTCAAGAGTGGACAAATCCAAGTTGTTCGAAAAGCGTAGACTTCAGGGTTTGCCAATTAGAGACCTCGGTGTGGTGCGAAGCGAGCGTGGCCTTGTGTGACAAGAAGTCCACAACTGCCGTTCGCCTATCTTTCAGGTAAGGATCATTTCATTTATATGGAAAGAAAAAAATCGGGACGGCGGAAATCGGTCAAAAGCAAAATATTTTTTTCATACAAACTGTATGATGCTATTTGATTTAGTGTCATGTAAGGATAGTTTTATTCACATAGGACAGTAAGATAAGTCATGTGTCAAATAAACCCCACCACTCTGCTTTCATAGTTAATAAGCACGCCACTCTAGCGACGCGCCACGCCGAGCTCGCTGCTGTGCAAAACCTATAACTCATTGAAATAAGACAACGTTCTTGCCTTCTATTCATTTATAGTAGATTAGTAGCCGAGGGCTGTAAGGCATCAATTGCAGCCCGAGATATTTAGGCGCACGAGCGCAGCGAGGGCGCCTATAGTTCGAGGGTGCAATTGATGCTTACACCCAAGCTAACTACTCTGCTTTACATCTCGATTGTGAGGTAAGTAGAAAAAAACCGGCATTACAAGAATAAAACATTTTATTATATACAGCTGATACCTCCTTGTTACCGCGCGACGCTCAATAATGAATCAGTTAGAAATAGATTATGCAATGTAGAATGGAGTAATCTCATGAATATTGAAGACCCTTTGGAGCTATATAGGCGAATGTGCGATATTTTTAGCGACATATACAGCACGTCAATATCCCAAAAAAAGACCAAACAACGGGATTCTAATATGTGGGTTGATAAAAAGTTGCAAAAATTACTTGAATATAAAGATGCATTGTTTCGAAAATGGAAAAGAGATCCTAAAAATATGTCACTTCGACTAGAATATACAAAATTGAGAAATAAAACAAATAAAGCAGTAAATGTTGCTAGAAATACGCACAGGCGACAAGAAATAAAAAACTGCAATGGAGACATGAGGAAAATATGGGAGTGTGCGAACAAGTGGCTCGGTAGAAATAAGTTAAACATTGATGACGTAATACAGAAGTATCTTATTAGGAGTGACGAGACACTAGATAGCGTATGTAAAAATTTTTGCCAAACATTTACTAATGAAATTTGTTCTTTAAAACAGAAGCACTTATGTAACCGTTTATTTTATGAAAGACGTGAATATGTCAAGGAAAGTGATGTGAGTTTTAGATTTAAAAGGGTATGTTCCAGAGATATATGTATAATAATAGATAAGTTAAACTGCAGCAAGTCCCCAGGTTCCGATGGTATTCGAGTACAAGATTTAAAAATAATTAAGTACCCAATTAGCCAAATAATTGCTCATTTCATAAATAAATGTATAGCGCAAAAAGTATATCCCAATGAGTTAAAAATTTCAATTATTAGACCTATTTTTAAGGGGGGAAACCACAAAGAATATACAAATTATAGGCCTATCGCGATATTGAGCGTTATTAATAAAATTGTTGAGAAGGTAATCGTAGGACAGATTACAGAATTTTTAGAAAATAATAATATTTTAACAGATAACCAACACGGATTCAGACCAAATAGAAGCACAGCGACAGCGCTATGTAAGTTTAGCAATGATGTAAATAGCTCATTAAATTCGAAGGAAGTGGTTTTATTAACATTTATTGATTTTAAAAAAGCCTTCGATACTTTGGAGCACGAGGGCTTGCTGCAGGCCATGGACGAGTGTGGAATACGAGGCCCTATGAAAGACTGGTTCAGGCAATATTTGAGCAACAGGTTTCTTAAAGTCAGGGTTAGAGGAACAGATAGTGAACTCCGTAAAGTTAACTATGGGGTGCCGACCGGGTCAGTTTATGGCCCGTCTGGGTATATCATGCACGTCAATAGTATGGTCAATATTATTAAAAATTGTAAAACCTACATGTATGCAGACGACACGTGCTTGGCATACAGTGGCCGGGACTGTGAACTGATTCAGTCGGCAATGCAAGAGGATCTCGACAGCATAGTTAAATGGGCACATGACAACGGCATTCTTATTAATTTAAATAAAACTAAATGTATGCTAATATCGTCTCCATATAATCGTTTAAGCAAAAATTTCAATATCTCGATTAAGGGCCACTCGTACGAATGCCTCCATAACAATAAACTTAATTGCCAGTGTGAGTGTGTTGAGCGCGTAGCGAAGTATAAGTACCTAGGACTGACAATTGATGAACGGTTTTCGTGGGATGCACACGTAGACAGTGTGTGTAGTAGACTGCGGTCAGTCCTAGGGAAACTAAATAACCTAAAATATGTAGTTAGTAAGCGAATCCTGTACATATTGTATCACGCACTCGCAGATGCAACAATAAACTACGGGTTGGCCTCTTATGGACTGACGTTTCCCATACATTTAAATAAAATTAAAAAACTTCAAATTCGATTGTTAAAATTACTATCAAGCAAAGCACTTAAAGGAAGCATTAATAAGGATTATGATAAATTATTTAAAATTCATCAAATATTACCAGTACAATCAAAAGTTAAGTTAGCTATAATTTTAGGTCATCATAATAAAACTGAACACAAAATTCTAAGAGTGTATAATCGGCCAACCCGTAAAGCAGCACATAGAAATAAATATGTAGTCCCTAAATATAAAAACTACTTTGGCCAAAGAACTCAGCAATGGGTAATTCCAACAATTTTAAACGAGTTACCATCGCAAATCTCAATCGAAGCATCTAAAAATGCCCTAAAAAATGTCCTTCGTAAACACTATTTGGGATTGTGTCCGTAGCGTGTGAGTCAGCCAGACTAGCATGCGCGCGCGCCGTGTTGTTGCTCCGAGTGCTCGGGCGTCCGTCGTGGCGTCTCGCTCGCGCTGGGCAGCCTCCCGAGCGGTGGGGCGCGGCGACGGTCGGCCCGAATGTATTGTGTAGGCAGGTGATGTTCACACTTTATCTACATTACATAATCTGCAGCGTCGCGCATGCTGGCCTGGTTGGCAGGACGACGAGCCTAAGGGTAGTGTGTTGGTGTTTAGTGTTAATTTTAAGTTTTATCTTTGCGTCGATGTATAATAAAATTAAATGATAAGTACCTACTTGGATAAGACAAGCTGTATCCACGAGGACTCTGCCGACAAACTGTACTGCAGTTTGGCAGAATATAAATGTTAAGTTTTTATATATGTTTGCCTGAATAAATAAATTAAAAAAAAAAAAAAAAAAAAATTAATTAAAATTTATAGTGAAATGAGAACAACTTTCATTGAATCGAGAGTGCAGATTATATCTTCATCACTTGCAGAACTCATGTTTTTTTTTCCTAATTTGCACGTAATTATAAAAAAAACCCAAAAACAAACAATATTTAAAGTAAAAGTTTTCTATTCCCGCCTTTTTTCATCTTTTTTTTAAATTTATTTTTTGAAGAACGAAATTGAGCTTCGCCGTTCGATATTTAAAATTGATGGCTATTACACTCATAATACGAAGACAAGGCTGAATAGCGAAGCGACCTCTTTTCTCATTGGGCTGAATGCATGATGTCTATTGCCAGTATGACGGTTAGATGTACGCGAACTTTTTGAAAGAGTGAAGAGTTTTTTTTTAACTACTTACCGCCCTAGGGCTTTTCTAACTACACTATTACCCTAGAGCGCTAATTAGTTACTTACAAGCCCCATTTGGGGGTAATAAGGACCTACTTACCGAATATGAGAGATGTAAAAGCTATTTAGTTCAACTTTCGTCTGAAATGTTGACCTCACCTCATCCAAATCCGTAAGTATAACATTGAGATCTGGTGCAAAGTGAACATGTTTCCCGCTGCGAGACACGAGGCTCTGGTTCAACTCGCCCGACAGGTTTGGGGTTGTCGGCCGAGAGTCTTCTTCTAGAATAGTGCTGAAATAGAGGAGAAAAAATATCATATAGATGTCAGAAATGTCATAGGTTCAAAAACTTTTACATGTCGTCTTTTTACAAACTAGATGAGGTCGGTGTTTCGTACTTGACTACTCTGAGAAGAAACGGTCGAAACAAACTCAGGGGTCAAGGAGAAGTCTTACGAGGACCATGCGGGTGTCTGAGATGGTCTTTTGAGGCAAGAACCACAAAGATTTGAGTCCTGTCCAGTCAGTGCAAGCATTTGTCAGTTACCGTGTAGCTCGACTCATCGTTACTGATATATAATATTTTGGCAAAGACTTGAGTGGAAGGACGAAGTAGGTTTTTTTGTGTCATTTATATTTCTGTCACTTGTTATTGCAAATATGCCCAAGTTATGTATTATTATTAAAAATTAACCATGCAAAACCCTCGACACTATTTATGTCATTTTGTGCATATTTTTCCTGCAAATATACAAAATGCCTACAAATTGACAAAAACAACACATAGTAAGGGACTATAAATAATTTAAATTATACAATCACCGCCTATTATTCTATCGCTTGTAAAAGGTGCGTTCAAACCGGATTTTCATTGCCTAGATTATCCGCCTACAAATCGGGTATCTAAAACTTTTTCAAAAAAAAATGTAACCGCCTTCAAAAACAACCACAAAAAAGGGTAAAATAACCTACAAAATAACTTTTCTTTCAGAAGTCGGTGCCTTTATTTTTTTTTTCATTTCATTGTTTTTTTTGCCACCTACTTCTAAAAGAAAAGTTATTTTGTAGGTTATTTTACCCTTTTTTGTGGTTGTTTTTGAAGGCGGTTACATTTTTTTTGAAAAAGTTTTTTATTTTACTCTTTTTAGTTTAAATATTCAACTCAAATTCTTGTCCAATAAATCATTCTCTTACATGTATGTGCACTAAAATTTTGTAATCCGTAGCACCGGTAACAACATCGCTCAAGTGCACAATATGCTAATAAAATTCCCTATCTCAAAAACTACTGAACCGATTTTGATGAAACTTGCAGTATTCCGTAAGTTAAACAATACTTAGTACAACAAAAAAAGAATTACTTAAATCGGACTTGTAGTTCCAGAGATATGCGAACACAAACTAAATCAGTCGATGCCTACTCCAAGCCGTTGAGGAGTTGTACCTTCCATCATCAGCTCATCCACCTGAAATGATGATTATCAGATGCAAATACTTGAACAGATTTAGAAAATATATGAAAATGGTACTATGTGCCTATAAAATTTGAAGGTTGCCCTCGATTTCCCTGGGATTCCATCATCAGATCCTGACCTGATGATCATGGGACCAATTGGAAAGTATACCCTTTCAAACAAAAGAAAAATTTTCCAAATCGGTCCAGGCGTCTTCGAGAAATCGGGGAACATACATAAAAAAAAAAAAAAAGATTCCGACGAATTGAGAACCTCCTCCTTTTTTTGAAGTCGGTTAATAAAACTTTTGGTTAGACCGCATCTTAAAACAGCGGCATAAAAGATTTCTGGACGATATATTATTTGTCCCCTTAGTTTAGTCGGGTTAATTCTTCCTCAAATAAACTTTATTTCCTAGTGCTAGCGCCAGGGCTTTCCAGGAACACATAAAGCAACAACATTTTTTATTCCTTTTCTGTTTGCGCCGGGACATGACAAGCTATATCTCTCGCGTGTAACCCGTCACCTTTACGCGCCACCCACGTAAGTGCAATAGGAACATGGAAAGGGCATCTGTGCTGGCGCATCGCCAGGTATAACGGTATACTGCAGGATTATGTTCGCTTGAGATTTTTTTTGGGGAAAGTTGTGAGGAGAAATAGGAAAACACGTTTAATGGAAATTATCATAATATCACGCTTAATGACTTTCGTAGAGGTATAACCTATAATGTAGGTGCTTTAACCGGACATAGAAGTATGGACTGCTACTACGAAATTTTAAATGGAAAAGCCTAATAACAATGTGCCGGGTAAAACCTAGGAACTTAAGATCGGAAATAGTGTTTGCGACTGCTACCACTAGACTAATGAGACAAAGGTCAATCCGGTAATATTTTAAAGTATCCGGTAATATGGTAAGGTAATATTTTGCAATCCATTCTTCTTCATAAAGTATTGTCTATGATTGTGGGAACTCATGAAGTTGGGCACAATTTTCTATTTGATTACTTATTTATATAGAAAAAAAACGTGCCAATCAAATTATTTACCTGAATAAAAATATAGATTTTAGGTTTTATACACCTCTGTAATCATCTTCGTTTCTGAATCTATACCTTCTCATATTATAATGCTGAAGAGTTTGTTTGTTTAGTTAAACGCGTTAATCTCAGAAACTACTGGTTCTCATTGGAAAATTGTATTATTTATATTGGGTAGACCATTTATCGAGGAAGGCTATAGGTTATATAACATCACACTACGAACAAAAGAATCCGAGCAGCGGGAGTGAACCCACGAGGAACATCTAGTTATAATATAAGTACATGAAATAAAACGCGTTCCACTAATCGCAGAGCTACTGCAAAATCACGCGCGTCCCATTGAGTAAAGCCATAAAGTTTGCAATTATATTTATTACTCACGGAAATCTTTGGTAATGAACAAATACTTAAAGCTTTTCATGGCTGACGGCTAGACTTCCCTGTTCTCACATAATATTAAAGCAATTTCTCTGATGGGAATAGAGTATGTTATTCTATGACATTAATTGTGTCGGACAAATCTTGCTTGCATCGAGACACAAGTGTAATTACAGACATAAGGGATACTTGGCTTGAAGCCAACGTATCTAGTGGACATAAGTACTAATATTATGTGAAGTTAATTTCACACAAAACAACTAGTAATATGGAATTGAACATGTGTCCACATTATAAGGCTTATAGTACAAATACCGGCACGGTTCTTGAGCGCTCGGCGTAAGAGTGGGGATCGCTTTACGCATCGTACACTTATCGACAAATGAAATGCACAATAAAACAAATAAAACGCACAAAACAACGAGTGGCGGCTATGACGCGATGCGCTACGGCACGCTACGCGGGCCAATTACTACACTTTCCCCGCCCCCGTTCCTCACTTCATCTACCAAAGTGACCCAATAACTTACTTCTGCGCAGGTGAAGGTCAGCGCTCAAGATCCATGCCGGTATCTGTAAATAGTATTATTATCTGGATAGAACAGTGGTGGCCTAGTAATTGTAGGTCGTGGCTTCGAACCTAACCCCTTTCATTATTTTGTGTAATTTATTTCATCACCACTGCTATCAAAAAAAACGGTAAACGATAAACGGTAAACGATAACATTGTGATGAAATGTCTTAAAACAAAATTCGAAATCATGTGACATCAACAAAATTGCGCTGGGCTAAGCGAGTTGGGCATGGACTGTGCATCAATTTCCTAATTAGAACCGGTCACTCATAAAACAAAATATGATCCCTTAGTCACCCCAACACATAACTAAACATAAAAACAGAGGAAATTTAATAAAGATCGACAGCAAAACATGATGAATACACCGATCGCACGTACAAGAAATGCGTCACCCATTTTAGACGAAATCCCACCCGCCAGCTAATCGAAGTATAAGTAGAATCTATCAATATTATTAGTGGGGCAGAAAGATTGGCACGTTGCCAGTCCACTCCAGGGGATATTAATTTTGCGCGGATCTTAACACCTAGTGATTATAAACACGGGCGGTTTGTTAGGGTTCACTAGAGCATTCTTATAGAATTATTCTGTACAATTTTTTTGGAGTAAAAAGTATACAGAATTATTTATCGTTTGTTAGAAAATGTTATTGAGTGAGTAAAGCCCGAACATTATAGAATAATCGAACCAGTAAGTACTATCAAATTCTATACACTTACAGTCTGTGCGTTTTAGCCATAGATATAATATACATATAATATAGATTGTCCTCTTCAAGTTTTTTGCCACACAAAATTGAATCTTATACTCACGTTTTAGATTTCCTTTTTTGACTGGCAAAACTAACGAGAGAAATGAGAGGTTAATTTTGAAGGTCGCTATCTCTTTTACACAATTGCCAGGAGATAAGCATTGGTAGAAATGGTAGAAAATTTTATAGTTTGGGGCTTACTTAATTTATTTGTAATTTATGTTATTTTTAAGCTACAAGTAAAATAAGTTTGTGAGATTGTTTAAAAATGTATTTTACCATATTTTTATAATACATAGAAAATAGTAATCATTATTTTTTTGTAAAGTTATATTTATTGTATGACTATGTGATAGTTATTACGTAATTATTCTGACAACACTGAATTTGACGTATGAATTATAAATGGCGGCTTTTTTGTAAACCATAAATAAAAATACGTTTTATCTACAGGTATCTTCTATTTTTATTGTGAAAATAGTAAAATTATGATGTATTATGACATATAGAATTGATTCATAATATTGGTTGTGGCATATCATTTCACAGGTAAGGAACATTTAAGATTTTGTTACCTAACGTTGATTAGTGTGACAATACTTCAGAAGTTTTGAAGACAAATCTACTTATTCTTTCATGACTTTGCGATGAAAACTAAAAGGAAAATATGTAATTATCACATTATTGCAATAGTTTATAGATTAGATTAATTTTTTAGTTGGACGTGACATAAAATGTTGTGTGGAGACTCCAATTCAAGCCAAGCGAAACTCTATTACTTAGACTTCGCTGTCCGTCTGTCTGTCTGTCACCAAGCTGTATTTATGAACTGTGATAGTTAGACAGTTGAAATTTTCACAGGTGATTCATTTTTGTTGCCGCTATAACAAACTAAAACAATAGAAAAAAAACATATTTAAGGGGGCTCTAATACCCGCGCCCGTCCGCATGGATCATGCCTGGGTCGACAGCGCGGCGTGGTCCATACGCGCCTCAAACAGCTGTCAGCAATCTTACAGGGCATTTGCCTGCCGGGGTTGCGGGACTGTCTTATCAGTTGACCCGGAACGTAAAGGGTTATTGAAGGAACACCGTGGATTTTAGTCAGTACAAGTCTGAGAGCCTCTTCACGTCCCGCCTGGGATGGGAGGACCCATTTGATGAATTTACCACGATAAAAAAGAGGGCCCAGAGTTTTTTGCTCTTGTTAATCGATAACGGCAACAAGTAGACGTTTCAAATACTTATTCACAAAGTATTGAGTTGTAAATTCTTTATAAAAATAAATCATTAAATTAAAGCAAATATAGGCTGGGAGGCTCAAATACAAAAAATCGTGTTTTTGCGGTCTGTGGGTACTAAACTGGGTACAATGAAAATACTTTAATTAATTCTCCACTTTGATCAATAATCGCCTAATCAAACCTTCAGGATTCTGTGGGATGTTCGAATAGTAGGGTGGTGAAACAGCATGGGGTCATTGATCTTGAGGTAATAGTCAAATCCGAAAGTCATGAACTCATGATCCGCGATTCTCGTGGAGTTAGTAACGTTAAGGTCAAGTTCAAATGTCCTTAGAGTTAAGGTAAAATGACTTTGAAATTAAAATTAAATGATTCCGAGGGCATTAATTTATATACCTCAAAGGTCAAGGTTGAGTGGAAATTATGGTCAAGGTAAAGTGATTTTCGATTTCAGGTTCATGATCTTGAGACTCACAGTAAAGGTACTGGAACTCCAATTGACTTGACTTCAATTGTAATAGTATATTTTTCTCTTCTTTTGTTTAAATCTCCAAAACAGTGTATCCTGTCGCAAAAATAACGAAAAAATTCAGCCAAATTATAGCGGGAAAAATCTTGTTCCAGAATCTTATGGTCACCCTACTAGAAAGAGACGGTTACCTCCAAATTAGCTCTCTCAGCTGGCACGTTTTTCGGCATGAGTACTCAATCCAGATTGTTTGTTACATCCATGGTTTTAGCATGGTGCGGGTGACAGTTGCCTAAATGACGTTGACATCTGTCAGTACCACATGACTAGGGATGTGACGTTATGCAATACATTTTTTCTCTATCGACACTCGCAGCTTAGAAATGATTTTTTCCGTTGTAATTGTGTTGTTCTGTTGTATAGTTATATTTGGTAACTCATATCTGGAAGTTGTATTAAAAGCTTTTAACAATAAAAATTGACCTCCGCACAATATACGTTTTTTTATTATATGGAATATCGACATTCCATCGTAGCAGTGCATCCCATCACTAATTACGCCTATGGCGTTACGTTATACGAAAAATACTTTGCTTAATTTTTATTCAAATTAATTTGATTTGTGGACTAGAACACTCTGGTTGGGTTTAAATTAATTAACTACAGTTATTAATGATTTAGTATATTAGGAATGTGCTACAGCTGAAGTACTAAGTCATAATTTGTAAATCGCTGCGACTTTCGAAGAGTGAAACGAAATGTTACTGAAACTGTCACCCGCACCATGCTAAAACGCACAGACTGTAGTAGCAAATGGGCGATTCATAATTATATACGAGTATGTTTAATTGACCATGATATGGCAGCAATCAAAATCAAAACGCTAATTAAAGTTTAGCTTGAAGCTAGAACATGCCTACATGGGTTTTAGTAAAAAAGCGAAAGAAATTTTCGATTCGATCTTGTGGCCCGGCTGTAGATCACGACGACCCGAAAATAATTAAGAGATTTTAAGTCTTACTAACGTCATGATAAGAGTCAACCCTATCCATATACCGTGGGAGAGCGTCACAAGCGCTTACTTTAGCACCGAGGCTACCATTAAATCGCGACTTCCGCCAGTACACTCACACTTCGGTAAATACAGATTTACGCTAATTTCTCTTAATCACCGCATTACTCTATGTTTTTGTTGGTTGGCAATTAAGTGTACTAGTTTAGGCTAAGGAATTGTAGACTCCATGCGGAGGGAATAGGGACTAAATATAAAAATGTCTTCCGGATTGGGTGAGTGGACCACCTCTGTCATTGGCGTCAAAGGTGCTAAAGGTTCACCAATTTAGCTCTGGTTCTAATAGTTTCTTCAAGCACCAAACGATACACGATTATTCTTTTAAGTTAGCCGACAGGGGTTGTTAGCCAATTTAAAAGAATAACCCTGTATATTAAACGTAAACCGTAAAACATACTCTCTTCAGTTTTTAATGTTGGCCATAAAACACAATACCTACGTGTTAAAAACCACATATTTTATGAGCATATGAGTCTAACTATTTATATAATCGTTAAAAACATGCTTCTTTCATTACCAAAACAAAGGATGTGTAGAAACTACATCCAATATTATCCCACAAAATATCAAACATCACTAAGATTAACTCCAGAAAAACTGACGTCAATTCCGCCAACATTTCGACATAAATCCGTACATCGAACGGATCCAAAATCTTTTATTTTTCTCATAGTATGAGTAATATTCCTAGTAACCCAGCAGCTGAACTAAATTCATCACATACAATGCTGATAGATCAAAGCGGTTTAAAGCGACAAAACGATGTGCACGCGCATGCGAGCGCAGCAGTTTTGTTGTGTCAATGGCGCACCTCGTTTTAAGACGGCGACTTAGTTGCGGTCGTCTTGTTTGGTCTTAAATAGATCATCCCAGGATAGCTGGGTTTGTTTACAATGTTTGAGTGTTGAGAAAAACTATCGAATTTGGTAATTTCGAGTAAGTAATAGATTAGGGGACTGCCCAGGGGCCGTATTATGACGTCTTATAACCAGAGTCGTTTCAATGAGTGAACGAGGTGGCGCTAGATGACTTAAATACAGGGTGTTTTTTTTGATTTCCCATAACTTTAGGGTTATATTCTAGACGTTAAAATAATACAAAAACTCTAACATTATGTGGTCCAAAAATGCATAGTTTCGAAGATATCATCGATCATAATTAAATTACATTAAAAATTGTCACCAATATGACGAATCATTACTTTTACGACGTTGCCGTTCTTCACAGCATTGCAAGGTAAACTAGTGAAGAGAAAGCACTTACTCGTTATCGATGAAATCTCAAGTGGATTGAAGAAAAATTACTAAGCAAAATTGAAATCACATTAACATAGGTAAATCTTTATTGATTACGTTTTAGTACCTACAAAGGGTAACTTATGGCTAAAGTTGAAATTTAGTTTTTTGTAAACTGTCTTAAGGTTATTATTACTTTGAGCGAATTTTGTATTAATCGCTATTCTACTGGATTAGAGAAATCGTAATCTTTGTTTAACGGCCGAACTCAATAACGTACTGAAGTTTAAACTCGGGTAGCTACCAGAGCTTAACTCTTACTTCTGATCTATCTGTTACTGCCGTCTCAATAACAAAATTTGCGTAACGCTAACTTTAGTTAACCACAGATCGGTCCCTAACTGCAGTTAGGGGCACAAAAAAGAGGGTTTCTTTTTTTAATGCCGTTCGAATCTGTTTCAGGTAATGATCTTGCATTGTATAGGACGAAAAAAAACGGAACCTCGGAACTTTGGTCAGCAAAAAATTAAAAAAGAAACATTATTATGCTGTTTGGATAAGTTTCACGTGAGGATGATTTTATTGCATGCGAAGGAAAAAATCTGGACAATAGAAGTTGGCCAAAAAGTAAAGTAACTTTTCATCATTAGGTCTAAAGTTTTACTTAGTTGTAGTCAATGTTTTATAAGATTTGAACCACTTCTGCTTCCCAGAAATTATCCTTTCCATACAATGAAATTATCCTTACATAAAATTAAGTCAAACAGTAACATAAACAAATATTTTTTTTTTGTTCATAAATTGTAGGTATGAAAAAATGCATCGTCCGCTCCGGCCTCATACATCTCATTATCACGGAAAATGCCATTATTTTAATTAAATAAGTTGTAAATACTATTGCTACCAGCATTTAATCGCCCGATTTCGAGGGATAGCTAATTTGTAACTGACTGTAACGTAAACAAACCAAAGTTAACCGCCAAAGTGTTATTGAAACGCTCCACGTTTTTTTTCTATAGCTTTATCTATCTTTGGTAAGCGGCAAGCTTCCCAAAGATAGATCAATGTTAAAGGTAGATATTCTTATCTATCTTGAGTTTATTGAAACGCATAAATGCGGCTACAGCTACTAAAGATTGGTAATCTAACAGATGGTTAAAGGTAGGTGCGTTATTGAGATTGGCCGTAATACTTCAATATGTCCGTTAAATCAATCGGAGTATTTAAAAAGCAAAAATAAATTCTGGATTTAATCGACATCGATAACATTACAAAGATGACAACAGAACATACCCTAGCTCGCGGCGTCCGATTACAAGTACGTTGCAACAATGTTGTGTGTTTATGTTTAGGCAAGTCGGTGAGGTGTAGCTGTTATGATTCGGATATTTCACTCTCTCATTGGTGCTTGTCGCTTTGCGTAAATAAGATAGAACTATTGAGTGGGTTCCTGCTTCAGGACAACGGACTCTCGATGTGCGTATCTTACTCTAACTTTCATTGATAAATCCGAGTTAATTCATTTTTCTTCAAACTAATCATTCATATTAAAGCTAAGAAAATGCGACGTTGTCACATTTCACGTAAGGGTGTTTTACATTAAATATTGTGACTCTGCCGAATTATTTTGTATGAAAAATGAAAACAAAAAAAATTACACGATTGAAAAATAATTCTTATGCCAATTGATTCTATTATATGCCCTCATTCATACCCTAGAGTTATGGGAAATAAAAAAAAAACACGTTGTATAACTCTGTCATAATACGGCCGCAGGAACGATCATTGGCGTTCTTGGGGAGACGTTTACGTCGAACAGTGGACGGCAATAGGCTGTAGTAGTTTTGCTGATGATTGTAATATTACAAATAAAAAAAGTCCCACAAATATTGTTAGCAAATCCTTAAAAAAAACATCACTATTATGGTCATTTAGGTTTATATTTCGGCAAACCGATGATACTTTTAGATAATTTTAAATCCTTTTTTTTTCCTGAAGAATAATTCATAATATTAATGGTCTACTCACTCATTGTCTCCTGGGATGAGCCGGGCCAGTAGCTGCGCTAGTACTGTGCGGTTTAACTCGTCCTCTGCGCTTGCGCAATACGCCACTAGCTGTCCTACCACGCGATGCAGGCTCACAGCCACGCGTTTAAGGTCATCCCTGGAAATTTTAATGTAAGTTAGTATCAGAAGCATTTATTAATAAAAAAGTTTACCACAAGTCTGAAGCCCCTAGTATCGGCAACTGTTACAAAATATTAAATAATAATAAAAAATAGATTTTGACACGAGTTGGCCGGATGAGCTTGACTTCTTTAACAAATATTGACCCTTGGCAAGTCGAGTTAAAGAACTGGAAGGATGATAGGGGGGGGCTTCTGTTCAGCAGTAGGACAAAGGTCTAATTAAAAGTCTAGAAAATAACAGTTATTGCAGAACTTTCTTAATGTGTTTCGCATTAACGCTTGCGTCGCGAAGTACTAAGATTTTTACCTGCGACCTCCGGATTCAATAGATCCGACACTCTAGCAGAGTATATCAACTACTACACTAATATGTTGACAGAGGTCGCAGTTTCAAATCCTGCTCGCGATTCGATTTTTTCTTTCCATTGAAAAATCTTTCAACCAACAGTTTATCAAGATATGTATCATCTATTTTTATCTGCTAAATATAACTTCAAACAATAAAAAAGATCCCTAACAAGGTGTTTTTAAGTGCCCTTAAGCGGCATTTATCACAAACATTGTGGGTAATAAATTATTCACGTGTCAGTTTGACTGTTTGTTTGTACCAAACGGCTGCAACGTTTTGACGAGCGGCTCAACGTGACGCAACCCGGAACAACACATGTTACACTTTAACCCAGAATCGAATCCTGTTCCCAGGCGTAGGTATAAAAGTTCTTTATTCGAAGTGGAGATTACTGATCATAAACTTGGAAACTTAATTTTTTTGGCTTGTCAACTATAGAATACGTTGACACAAACAATCACCGAAAGATGTTGGGACAAGGGATTTGAAGATTCGAGCTAGCAGGACATGACTGCGGTGACTTAGTTGGTAAAGCGTCCGGTGTACTGAATCGAAAGGTCACAGGTTACATTTGATTCTCGAATAGTCATCATTATCATGGTTTTCTCCCAATAACCTCTATAATTTACTACTTATTCTTTATCTTGCTCGTATTTTCAGTTTGACAAACAATAGTGATTGGAGGTAAATGTGTAGACAGACATCAATTTATTTAAAAAATCTATGACAAATATTTAAATCTATGCCTAATAGAGGAAGCAGGAACACTGGCCTCTGAGCTATTACCGAATTATTCAATCTAATAAATGAATGGCCATTTCATTCCCACATTATAATCAAAACCATATGGCTATACCCTTATAGCTGCCTAACGTACAGACATCGCCAGGTTTTGTATTTTCTCCTGTCTAGTCGTAGGAGAATAAAGTTAGTCTATAGAACTAAGTTTGATTTAATAACATCATGCCTGTGATTCCCCGGTGGCTTAAGAAGAAATATACGAAGTAATTATGTAAATTTTAAAAAGGTCAATGTTAAAAATTATAAAGGCTATTTTCTCACCTTTCTCTGGTAACCTCCTCCAGTTGTCTGTTCTGGTCAAAGCTGATGTTCCGTCTCGTCTTCCACTTGTCCTCGCCGACGGATAACTCGTCGCGAAGACTTGAACACTGTTGACAAAAACAATCATTGGTAAACAGGTTCTTTTCACAAAATTAATGAAGAAATTGGACTGAGGGAAGACTGCATTTAAAACCCATCATTATTTAAAAATAATTTCAATCAATCCAATTAAATATTGAAGACAATAATATTATTGTTTATAAGAACAAAGGTTTTATATTTAGTATTATTCTTGGCGTCAAACATTAATCCTGAAAAACAATTCAACGCAACAATTTGTTTTCAGGATTTACAGCAAACTAATTATTGCGTTATTATTGCAGACTGCTGCTGAACTAAGTGTCTAGATAGCAGCAACTAATAATTTGATAACAAATCAACAAGAGATATTTTAAAACTTCAAAAAATTGCATAGACCATCTGTTATCTTAAACTATTCACATAAAACATACCATAAACTTTCTCAATATCACCATGATGATGTCACATCACATTGTCAACAACACAAACACTATGTCTTTAGTTCATTGAATAATACCTTTATTTGTAACACTTTTATCATACAACTTGTTAATTCACACATTATGGACTTTGTTCGTATGTCTAATTGTTTAGTGTCAATCTAATTAAAACTGTATTTGGATAAACTTACGTCTGAAAATTGTGGAGCACTATTGGTAATTGGGAGGATATCGAATACGGAATAGGTGCAATTCTAAGGAAATAGTTTCCGGAGCGTCTTAATTTGTATGAAAAACACTGATATGAGTTTACATTAACTGAAAACTGGTACCATTGAATGAACATCCTTTCATTAATGTTTAAAAGTTAATGTCATGGTATGTTAATTTATTTTTTTAACACCGCCTTTGTTTTTATTCAATGTATATGTATAAAAAACGCGGGTGGACTTTGTAGGGTTAAGGGTTTATTCGATTCAGTTTATCCACGGTAACATAAAAAGAGCTTTCATGTTTCAAAGCGTTCGTGGTATGTACCTATATAAAATACTGAAGATATGTTGAACTGTTCAATATTTACCCAATAAAATAAATCTTCAAAGAGATTCAATATTCAACAAAATACCATCCGTCAATATAAAACATAAACTGTGAATCTTCATACCTACTTCAGAGTTAAGTAAATAACAAAATATACTCAACATTTCTTTCAAACATTGGTACAGTACAGACTTTGTTTAAAATCACTTAAAACGACAGAATTAGATCACTAAGACTGGAATTGGGTGACGACCTCAATACAAAATAAAATTTATTACATGTTTACGTCATACAACCCATATATAAACTAAAAAAAAATAACACTTACATCGACGGACACAAGTAAATCAGTCACACAAAAATATAAAACTACCCTCACAGAATGAATCCAGCTGCGTTTTAAAATAACGCTAAGAAAAAATATAGCCATGTGCGGGCATACGGATGCACGTGTGCTTTATAACACGTCAACACCTTTATTGTAAGGACAATACGGTTTATTTCTGTATGTTATTATTATAAAACAGACCAAGTGATGATGCTAAGTTGCAGTGTTTGCTTATTGTTACCGATGATAATGAAAGGAGGGAATTTGTTTTAACTTTGTTAGAACCTGATCAATGTTTAAATACATGGTAATTGTATCGTGAGGTGTTAACAGGTGCAAACAGTAAGACAATGTGTGTCAGATGAGAAGCTAATTGGTAATTAATTAAAAGTCATGTTTTACAATTACAATCGACATGTAAAAGCTCACTTCGTAATGCAAGCTTTAGTCGTCTGTTTATAAAGCTGAAGATTTTGTTTGTTTGGTCCGAATTGAAAGAATGTTTTTGTGTTCGGTGGTCCATTTATCAAGTAAGGCTATAGGATAATAAAACATTAATCTACGACCAATAAGAGCCGAGTCTTTTTCAGGATTCTACAAAGTAACGTGGTAATTAAAAATTAAATTGTTAACCACAATAACTTTATTAGTAAGCTGCCCGAGATAACGCGCGGTTAAATACTAAATTAAAAGTATGAGACATAAGTACAATGTTTCCTTATGTAGCCATAAACATTTACAATATATTAATTTAGGCAAAATACCAAACTTGGCAAATATATTTATATAACCGAAATAGGTAGATAGAGATACCTAATTATAGTATTACTAATGGATGTAGAAAAAAGTAGACTAGATACTGGGCAGCATAAAATAATGTAGTCTGTTATCTTTCATGCCTTTACAGCTGAACGATTTCGAAGACCATGGATTATGACAGAATAATACGTTAATACCGAAAGTACAGTCCTATAAGAAAGGTTCCGAAATCTACGCGGTCAAAACCGTAGGCACAAGCTGGTCACAAGCCTCCACGTGCGTACTCACGTGTAATGAGTAATAGCATACATTACTGTATCTACATACATCTGGTACCCTTATCGCATCTAATTCAAGCAGGGAACATTCAAACGCTGCCATCTGGCGACACAAGGGGTACATTAAAATGTCAAGTTCAATGCTCCTCATTAATATCATTTTCTCTACTAAAGTATTACGATGTAAACACTGCAGCTTCAAGTGCAACTAGTGGCCGTCAATGGTAGTAGCTGGCAGTCAATGGCCCATCGAATACGAGGGTTCGATTATATAAATATGTTTATGGAGTGTTTAATGGGGCGGGAGAGAGATGCTATTGTATTTAGCATAGGGGAGATTGAATTTTGGTGGTCTATGGATGTGAAATTGATTTATAATGCTGTTTTAGTTCCCCTATTAGGAAAGTGATGGTTGATTTTGAACAAAGAAGTAAACGAAGCTATAAAAAGCTGACATTGTGAACTTTTTCAAATGAGTCTTCCCACCCAGGGCAGAGCTTGCCAGACTTGTACTGACTAAACTCATGGTGAACTTATATAAGTTCCGATTTATTTAATTCATAAAGTAACCATGCTTCCATTTCATGAATTAAAAGGCTAGTCGAGGTTTCGACTCAAAATAAAAGTTATTTCTGGTAAATCATTAATCCATAAGTATATAGTCAATCACTGCAGTTACTACTATGTTGTTACTGCTACGCTAAATTACACAAACATTACTTCAAAATATGGAAAATCAGAAACTCAAAGCATCAAAATACATATTTTAAAGCCACAATGTTAGTCCTAATTATGTCAGTTTCGAAGATATTTCAGGAACACTGATCCTAGCCTCGACAGCAAATAGAGAAGAGACAAGAGACAGAGTGGATAAACTAATTTTATTAGATGAGTGGGTGACACATTGATAGGTCTCAGGATTAAGATTTAATACCCGGCACTGACATTTACGACACGTATGATGACAAATAGCTCACAGACTCAGAGCGTCTTTCCCAGATTATGACAGTAGAGCTCCATCTCTCTCTATCACCTCTACGGATTTAGCATGATAAAAAGAGAATTGCCAGGTTTATTCATCTCAGTGAATACATACTTCTATTAATATTTATGAAAAAACAAAGGTGATCATGCCAGATTCTGTTCATCCTACACAGAAATTGGGCCTGGATTACGTCGGGCCTTGTCATTTATTCGGAATTTCGTTTTAAAGCGTGGAAATAAGAGTTGAAAGTAACATTTCCGACTTTTTCCGACAACTGTCAGGACTTTTCTGCTTCCGTAATATTTACTCCAGTTGCGTCTATATTTGCGAACTAAATAGCAATAAACACTTCGTAAAGTGTGTCGATACAACCAGATGCGTAGCGCACATTTGTTACGAATAAAATATTCAGACCAAAACGAAAATAGGACGAAACACAAGGGGAATAATGTATTTTAAAATAACTAAGTGTAGACAGCTTGAAGTGGGACACAGATTCTAGGATAAACAAATGTTTAGCATACTTGAATAGGGATGCGCCACCATTGGAATATCTTTAGAGATAAGCAAAGCATGAATGTAAACATTTTTTCAGTGACCTATTTTTTAGTATTCAAGTAGAGCTTTCTTTCAGTACAAGCTATCTTTGTTTCTATTAGGTCTGCAAACTGTATAAACGACCTAGTTGTATTGTTTATTTTCATGAATTTCTCATGATCATGCTAAAATCATAAAACATCATGCCCGAAACGATATATTCAAAAATATTTATTAATGTTTTCAAAAATAAACAATGGATTAATTGTAACGTTGTAAAACGCGTTAATTATTATATTATTATTACTATATTATCCTATGCACAAGTTTTAACCAAATTTCCTTATTTAATTAAATAGGTACGCAGAATAGAACAATTCCACACGTAAACCACAGGCCGATAAAGCCATTACACATTAATTCTATTTACAGCACTTGCATAAGTTTCCTCCAACGAATTCTAAGAAAACTGAGTGCACCCCGAATAAATCACATTTGCTCTAATCATTTGAATGCACAAATTAAAAACGGTCACAGTCTAACGGTCAATTACATCTCACATGTCTAATACAGCACTATATTCAGGTTAAAATCAACCTAATTGTAAGTAACCGTAAAGTTTATATTTGTTTGTGCGTTATTCTCGCGCGCAAATGACGTCATACGCGGCGCGTACGCAAGACACGTCCGTCGCGGAAAGCGTTCGACGCTGCACTGAAAGGACTTGTTTGTTTGTTTATATGCTTGTGTTTGTTTAATGGCCACGAGTTTCAGAATTTGCGGTTGATTGAGCTGTAAAACTGTCGATATTTATCTATTAGAGCGATGTGTGGGGCATTAAAGTCAACCGGAGTTGATCTTTTAGCTTTAAAATGTAGGTATCGGGATGAGAGTGCAACTAACGTGAAATCAGTATTAGTTGCCAGGAATTTTAAAATCAATGACAGTTATGCAAAACCTCATTTTTAAGTGTAAGGTTGTTAATATAGAAGCTTACTTGCCACTCTAAGCTACTAAAGAGCGTGGTAAGCATCCTCAAAAACAGGAGCAACCAGAGTCCTCGAAAATGGAAAGTTAAGCCCTTCTAAAATATTTGCCATGGGGATGATTTTAAGTAGTCTTTATTGTTTAAAAAATCTATTTTATGGAAACCTCAAGGCTTTTGGAAGACCTACTTAGAATCTGTGTTACCATATGTTATGAAGGGTTTTGTATGTACCATAACTGGATATTCATGAGATCGATCAGTATCAAGCGTTGGATTTATAGGCTCATGAAACCATGCACGGATTCAGCTGCCAATCTTGTTTAATTTAGTATGGATCAACAAGCGTTATATCGTGATACAGAACAAGACTTTGATCATATGGATGAAAAGAAAATCAACACTATAAATTGTCTATAAACTTTGAAGGAAAATATTGAGAATAAATAGTTCATAAACTATGAAATCAGGGCAAGTTTCGTCACCGTCGGTGGTCGGCAAAATAGGCAAAGTTGGCTTCGTATAGAAGGAAAAAAAACATTACAAAATACTTTGGAAGGACATTTTTATACTAGAAGAAGCGAAATCAAATCCAAGCCATAAGAATGAATTAAACTAAATAACGGGTAACAATCTTAACCCCTTTTCCACAGACATTACAGATGTCTGTCCCTGCCATTACAGTTAATATGATTAACACAACAATTTTGTAGGACATTACCCTACAAGCAATTCAAAATCATCTGCTCTAGCAGTCAAACCTGTCTACGATTCAAATCTCCAACGGTCACCAACTTCTCTTAGAAATCAACCTACGTTACGCACTGGCTTTATTAGTACCAATTATGTCTAAAATTAAGAAAAAAGTCCTTATGATGAGGCCGGATGTCACCAATTTATTTTTAGATACACCGCTGTTTTATAGCAACAGGATAAGGGCGGGAGTTCGCCGTGAAACAAGCTTGCGGTGTGGTCTCAATCTTTTGTTTTTTGCTAATCTTGGAAAGAAAGGGGTGATTTCAGCTGCTGGTATGTGTTGCAGATATTTGAGACGTTTAGTTTCAGTATTGAATGCTGGTGGTGTGTTCAAGGGCCGAGTTCGTATTCGTACACAATAATAAACATAATTTTTGCCTGCAGAAAGTCTGTGAAAATAATTGCGGGAAATAGTGGGCAGACGACATGGTTGCGGGTAAATCCATAGATACAATATAGAGGCGGTACGTAAAGTTGTGGACTGTGGCTGATAATGATGAGAAAAAGGTTTATGTCAGTCACCAAATGGCTTTTCTAGACAGTATCATAATTTTCACTGCAGTAAATAGATGAGACATCCTGAATTATAAGTAACGAATATTAGAATAACAACCTATAAAATCTGTATAATGGTTAAGTCTGCTAGCTATGCCGTAACACTATATTAGGACACATCAAGTAAACAGGAGTTTCCATGAACGATACAAAATTTTATGGTACACAAATATGAAATGTGGAACTTTATCAAAGGCAGCTGGTGAAGGGCACAGTTTCCTTGATACCGGGTGGTACAGCCACGCCTGGGCTCCTGTGATCGTTTGTTTTGTTTATGTTATGTAACTTGTGATGTTTGACGGTATTTGGAGACGTGTGTGAAGTTTTTACGAGGAGTTTCCTTAAGCTTTAAACATACATAATATGCGTAGTATACGCTTTAAGCAAAGCAAGCAAGCATTCTATAGGAATAACAGTCGCGTTGGCCCGGAGGTTTAGCTCGCTTCTCTTCTCTCAAATCCAGGCAAGTACCAATGTGTCTTTTTCAATTCATTTGTATTTTCTAAGTTTATTTTGGACAACACTGACAACGGTGACGGAAAACATCGTGAGGAAATCTGGACTGATATAATAATTATGTAAGTCTAATGCCATGGGGTGCTAAGACAGGAAACCTCCACGTGCGCCCGTGGACTGGAGTTCCCTCTCGGATACGTCCGTGGGGAAGACCAGTTTTTCGGGCCGGTGCACTCTGGGATGCGGGCAAAGACTTCCTTAGGCACTGTGTGCCTAAGGGATCTCTTTGCCCGTATGCGAATAGCCTGTCGGGTGGACGCTCCAACGCGTGTCCCTCTGATTAGCAGATGGCACAGCGGCGGAGCGGGCTTGCGGACGGTGAGTAATGGGTAGCTCGCCGTCCGACCAAGGACCAAGCCCGGGTCGGTGGCGCGTCGTGTCGTGTTTCGCGCGTGCCTTCGAGGAGTTGTCAGCAAACTGACGGGGCCCCTTATGGGGCCAAATGCCTGCTGGGGTCGCGGGTTTTTCTTAACACAGGATACCGTGGCCCCGGAACGTAAAGGGCATCCGAAGGAACACGGGTGGATTTTAGTCAGTAAGAGTCTGACAGTCCCTTCCGCCCCACCCAGGGCGGGAGGACTCATTTGATGATTTTACCACCTAAAAAAAAAAAAAGTCTAATGCCATGTCAGAAGCCTGTGTTTTTTCCCAGAGGCGGCTTAGTTAACTCCAGAGATAAGAAGATGGGTATAACTAAATTATCAGAGGTCCAATCCAATCTACCTATTATATAAATGTGTATCCACTAAGTTACAGAAACATCTGCTCACTCTGATATTTTCTATGATGAGTCATAAAGTGTTCGTTTACATTTTTTCCAGCTCCTTAGCTCTGAATCACGTTATTACTAAGACATTTTTATTAAATGTGGAAAACCACAATCGTTCACACCCACAGTTGATACCTAATACCGAGGTCACAGTAGTATAATATTAAAAGCACTTAAGAAAATGGTTGTCAGTTAAACAATACAGAGTAATCAATTGCATTTTGGAAAGACAAAACTTTTTCAAATGGATAATTGTTTCTGGCCATAAATTCTCCTGGGCTTACCACCCAAGTTGTAATGGGAAGTCTTAATTAGTTAATGGTGGGTTTAGAACGTGATCACAAAATGAACTGCGGGTACTCATAAAGTGACTTGCCCCATTCATCATGACTAGACCTAGTACGTTGGTCGCGGGACTTATCTCATTACCGTGACCCCGGGACATAACGGGCTATTGAAGGACACCGTGGATTTTAGTCAGTACAAGTCTGACAGTCCCTCCCGTCCTGCCCGGGGTGGGAGGACTCATTTGATGATTTTACCACGCAAAAAAAAAAAAAGACCTAGTACGTTTGCTCCTAGTATTTTGTAAGATTTGAAATATACTGTCGCCTTCTAGTACACTTTCTAATATCCGGGCCACACTTAGGGCTTTTGCTGCGCGGGCACACGTTGATTTTCGTGATAAGTAACTGATAATTAACGTCATTTCCCGTTAGTGTGGCGCTAGTGTTACTATCATTGATTAAACATTTATTTCATAAAGACGCGCTCACACAGTATTTCGGTATTAGTATTAAACTTGTACCCCAAACACAGAAAGTGCAAGTGCACTTCCAGTGATTTGAAAGGTTTGAAAGTGACATAGAGGCCAATAAATGGTTTATCAGTCGTGCATTTCACCTTTGACATTTAAGTGCGCTGGCACGTTTTATGAACCAGTGTGATATGAACGTGACAGATAGGAAGATTGCATGTCTTTTTAGGGTTCCGTACCCAAATAGAAAACACTAAAACTATAATAAATTAAGTATTTGAGGGAGCTCCCATACAATTGACATGATTTTTTGGCGCTTTCATTTATTCATATTTCACTTCCCCGGTTTTATACGACAAATAATTCCTATCATACCCTGCATTTTATTTCCGCATGGCCAGACGTAAATCTGTAATGGATTTAGATAAAAATCCATTTAAAAACCAGCACACGTGACGAAAAACATTCCTTCTTTTACTAGGACAGCAGTGATAACGTGAGAGAGAATCTTACAGATTAATAGGTCAGTTCGCCGGTTCGAGAGCACTTTGGCTTGCGAGAGCGATTATATTTGCATCAGTTGCATCTTTATCTCGAGTGTATGGAACATTAGCGAATGTGGCGCGCACATTATGGAACTCTGAAGGGCTGGCTGGTATTAGGGTGTTGCAAAGGTATGGGGAAATGGTTTTAACAGAAGTTATGTAATTGAAGTTCCATTAGAATAGTTTTGATAGGAAATCTGGTGGTACTTGACGTGCATGAAGTAATATTAAATGGTGTAGTATAGATACTTTTCATTTGTTTGCAGGATCACCACGCTCCCGCCCTCATGCATATGCACATGCAGGAAAGGATCCTGCATTTAGATGCAGGATCCTTTCCCGACTGGATTTTTGGCGCGGAATTAAAACTAGATATTTTTCATAACATTGTCATTGGATGGATTTCCGCAAACTAACTCCTGATTCTATAATTTAATTCTTTTCATTTGGTTTGTTTCACCTGAAGGAATGTTTGCCTGAAACTTACATAAGTTGCGGTAATCACACAGCCGGGCACATTACTTGCACGTAGCGAGTATCATTAAACACATTTAACAACAAACAAGTACTTAAATCAGTGACAGTTAGTACTACCTCGTTAAGTCACTCAGTCTCGGGGGGCTCTGGTTTAGGCATAGCAGCAGATGAATTTTAGGTTGAATGAACGTTAAACCTCATGGCTAAGCTAGTTCATTTGTATTCTAAAGAAGTCTATGAACAAAAAAAACAACCACTAAAAAGGGTAAAATAACCTACCAAAAAACTTTTTTTTCGGAAGTCGGTGGCTTTGCTTTTTTATTTCATTGATTTTTTTGCCACCGACTTCCGAAAAAAAAGTTTTTTGGTAGGTTATTTTACCCTTTTTAGTGGTTGTTTTTTTTAGAAGTCGGTTACATTTTTTTAAAAAAACTTTTTTATTTTACCCTTTTTAGTTTAAATATTCAACCGAAACAAAAACATAATTTTCTAACTTATGCACTAGAATTTAATTATCCTTAGCACCGGTTATAACATCGCCCATGTACACAATAAGCAAGAACACCAAAATAAATGACTTTTTTTATGGGACCAAATAGCAGGTATACTGCATCGAACAATAACCCATATGGGTCATTAGTATAAATGAATTAAGTCCAAATACAAGATAGCTGCTGTAAACCGTTGAGGAGTTCCCTGAACTGTTCTTCGTCTTCATCATCAGAACCCTAATGACAGTTACAACCCATCTAGGTGTAAAGTTCTCATCAATATAAATGAATTAAGTCCAAACACAAGGTAGCTACTATAAACCGTTGAGGAATTCCCTGAACTGTCCTTCGTCTTCGTCATCAGACCCCTAATAATAGTTACAACTCATCTAGGTGTAAAGTTCTTATCAATACAAATCAATCAAGCTCAAACACAAGGTAGCTACTGTGAATCGTTGAGGAGTTCCCTCGACTGTCTCTCGGCTCCATCATCAGATATACTCCAGACCTTTATTAAATTGTAGTGCTTAGAAATACTTAATGAAAAAAAAAAATTACTTAATCAGTCGACGCCTAGTCCTTACTGTTAAGGAGTTGTTGAACCTTCCATCATCAGCTCAGCTACATGAGATGATGATTACTATACGCAAGTACTTAAATTACTTCATAATATTTGCGAAAAACGATGTGCGGGCCTATAAAATTTGAGGGTTGCCCTCGATTTCTCCAGGATCCAATCATCAGATATTGAAATGGTGACAATGGGACCACACGGGAAGCACCAGCTTTCAAACAAAAAAAGAATCATGAAAATCGGTTCACCCAATCGCAAGTTATGAGGTAACAAACATAAAAAAAAAAAAAAAAAAAAAAATACAGTCGAATTGATAACCTCCTCCTTTTTGAAGTCGGTTAAAAAAACACGCTACAGTTCATTGATTTTAGATTCCAAGCGTGTGAAATGATGGTGAAACGCGTGATGCTATGCGTTAAATTATTCTAATACGCAATTTTGACATGTCTAGCTAGCTTCAGTTGTCAAAATATTGTCATTATTTACTCTACTCGTAGTACTGTACCAGTGTTTGCCTTGTAAGGATTTTTGACACACATTGGTTTCCCAAAAAAATCGTGGCATGTGAAAAGTAAATATTAAACATTACTATCGCCCCCTATTTGAACTAGTAAAGTGGGTGTCATTGACCGATGACCGCATGATAAGATAAAAAATTGAACTATATGTGAGCTATTTGCAAAAATATATAGAAATCATTTCAGATTTTCTGTCGTGTACCTATGTGATTTTTTTATTATATCATCTACTTACAGAAATAAGCACAATTTGATTTACATTTCTGTTCTATTAGTTAGAATTTTTTATTAAATTTCAAACTGTATACCTAACTGTCATCATCATCATCAGCCTATAAACGTTCCCACTGCTGAGACATAGGCCTCCTCTTTGTGAGAGGGAAAACAAACCATATAAGACAAGTCTCCCGGGATAACCAAATTTACAAGACCCTTAATAGTCTCTCGATAACTGGTTAACCATAGTTCCTCTCCCTCCATATAGAGACCACCACAAATTAATGGCAAAGGGAAGCCGACCCGGACGCGCATGTTATGCTTGCACTGACCATAGCGTCCGGTAATATAACACCGATAACTCATTAATTTTACGTAATTAAGTAGGTCGATGGGCGATTTCAGACCAACTATGGCTTAATAGGCAATGTGGTTTTAAACGCCATGTTCTTGTTAACACATCACATAGCCTGGCAGAGTTTTGATTTAGTAATAGTTGATCCCTATTACCTAATTAGATCTAAATAATACTAGTGCAATGAGGGTGTGTTTACTATAAACCTGAAACCTGTCTACTTTACATTTAGAAAGGGCATCAATCTCCCAAAAAACTATAAAAAAAAATACAGCAGTTTGTTACAAATAATAAAACAAGTTAACTAATATTTAGTACTGACTGAGTAATGTAATTACTAAACAGGCAAATTACATTTACATATTAACATAAATTGGACAGACAAATAACGCCAAAAGGAAACAATCCGATCTTGCATGAAACGTAACGAATTTTAACTACCACTAACAAGACGACTGTACCCAACCCAAACTCTACCCTACGTCTTTTAGAATAAAGTCTATCTTATCTTCATAGTGTGGTTCCTAGATGCACGGGTTACGTGATGTAAAAGGGTTATGACGCCCGTTTAGTGCAGTGTTTATGTGAGACGTGTAATGCCGCATTCTTGTTGGTTTTGTTCTACTAAAATAAGAGGAAATCGAGATTTTTCCTCTGAAACTGCTTGAATAAACTTTGAATGTATCTTATAGGTAACGCCAGCTGATTTGAGAGTTACGGTAATTGCATAACATACACTTTTAAGGGTTAGTCTGTTATTAGGAACTGTAATTTTAATGCGTAAAAATCTAATATTTTCAGGAAGAAAAATGCTTTAATCTTCAATGAAATGGCCACAATTCAAGCTACCGATTTTCAGGATTAGAAACTGTGAAGTCTATCATTATTATTTTGAACTTACGACCGCAAATATCTCCTCTACATTGACTTGCAGACAGTTTTAAATAGACGCAATACTTAAGAAATACATCTTGAAATCAAGCTCGATGGTTACAACTTTCAAATGGCAACTAGGACGTAGATTTGATGATAATTATCGAACAATCATCTTCCCAAGTTTCAACCTTGACTCAAAAACAGTAGCAGATTGGCACAGACATAAGGAAGACGTCTTCCCAAAGCCATCATAAAACCTCACGTCAATATAATGCAATCTCACGTGACATTTGATTGGGCTGCGCGGGCGCATAGTAAATAAATGTTAAATTTAAAATTAGAACGCGGTTCAGTCAACTCGGTGCATCGCTCCCAATCCATCAGCACAATGTAACTAGGACTATGTTTTTGACAAATAAATATGACGAGACAGGTGTCAGTTTGCGTTTAGTTTCCTTGTTATAAAGTTAAATGAACAGTGTAAGTATTTGGGTTGCCTTTTTTCCTAAAAGAAAAAAGTTTAACACTTTTTCATTTTGGAATTCTAAAATAAAGAAAACTATTTTTTTTTGTCCCATTATGGCTACAAACAAGGTTGAGGCCCACCTGATGGCCCTTGGTCACCGAAGCCTATGGACGCCGGAAACATCAGAAGTATCGCCTTCGCGTTATCGACTGCATAAACTTTTTCACGCCCTTTTTTGAAGAGCCCCTGTTGTATTTCATTGGGAAAACGGAAAGGAGTTCATTCCACAGCCCTATTCTCCACTCTTTAAGGATCCAAGCCTCAGATTCTCGGATCCTAAAAGAAATTTTCAATTGTCCTCTCTATTTCAGTCCTAGTTTATTTTGAGTTAAATAGCGGAACTTTAGCACGAACTATTACAATTATATTAGAACACATTACAGATACAGGGAATATTAACCAGCCTGAACACTAAACAGTCCAGTGATATAGGTTATTGTGTCGCTGCACACGGGGCTAGTAATCTCTCACTATTTCTGCATTATGCACTACCGCAATCTTTAGCCTATGCATCGCGGATAACATTAAGCCAGAGAAAACTATTTAATTGGACTATGTACACAGTTGTATGAAGTGACTGTTACACGGTAAATTGAAGGAGGTTTGCAATTAAGCTACCTGACACAATGTAAATACAACTAAATCATAGGTCAAATGTTCGGCGGAATGCTACCTCATTAGAAAAAGACACATCTCTAATGCAATACAATTCAGTGAAAATTATCACATAAACTATAATGCAAGTGAATTTGACTACGTTACGCTTCAAATCAGGACCAACACTAGTATAAAATATATGCCAAAAACATCAACAACCACTAAAAATCTGTTGACATGCATGCATGATGCAGCATATCAACCCAAAAGCTGCACACACGATACTCCAGTCTATCCACCTGACAAAACACCTTACTAGCTTTCACGACGACCACACAAAGATGTCAGACTATTCTTAGCTTCTCCTCACAATCAAACAAACGCAAACGCGCACGTTAACGTTCCTTTAATTAACCGTAACCGAGCAAAGAGTGTTGTAGACCAAAACGTTGGCTCAGATTTACGAGTGACCAGTCATGGGAGGGGAATCCGAGGGTGGCTTGTATTTATAGAGCAAGTTGTCTAAGTGCATGGGAATTTATTGGTCGCGCAAGGGATTTAGGCCCGTATTAATAAACGTTACTCAGCCCAAGAGACCGCACTTGATATGAATCTTGAGATCCTGATCGTATTAATAAACGAGATTATTTATGTTCTCAAGTTGCGGATTAGGTTTACGTCATCAACTGAGTAATGGACTGATTAATAAACGAAACTCGACCCTTAAGTATACAACGAGTGCGGGTCCTTGAGATGCTATATCGTGAGTGCAGACAGTCCGTGACTTGAGGTGTGATTAGCGTGGTGCGAAACATGGAGTTTGAAAATATTTTGAGTAATATTAATTATTACGATGAAATAGATTACTATGACGATATTTTGTGGCCTTTGCGATTTCGTTTACCAAAAGTTTATATATGGGATGCTTCAAATCCTTTTGAGTTACCTAAAGAAAACATTAAAAAACGATTCCGATTTGTTCAAGAGTCAGTGTCGTCTAAAAACAAAATAAATAAATATTTAATCCCATACAACAAACGAGATTTTTTTTCCCCTTTTTTGCTCGATATCAATAATGGCAACAGGTAGGCACAAGTATCATTAATCAGAAATAATTAAATTTATATTTTTTTTTAATTCTGGGTCCTTGCATTTTGGCTAGCCAATTACCAAAAAATTGTATCGTGTTCTAAAATAGTGATTTTCTACCAAAATATACTAAACGATTTCGTACTACTAAATCATCGTTCTCTTTGCCTCAAATCTACCAAAAAAACTAGAAATCTACTAAAAGTGGTCATGCTGAGCGTCCCTTTTTTTTGACACTGACGCTACATTGCGTTTTGTTGTTTACGCTTACTGAGTTATGTAGTAAATAATTATGTCGTATTGGGTAATAAATACACAACCTTCTTAACAATTAAACGTTTTCTTGGGTAGCAACCCACTTTATAACGTGTATTAGCGCTATTCGTTAAAGATTTAATGAAATAAAATTATTTCAATAAAAAGTTTTAATCTTTTGACATAGCAATAACGAAATGCGAGAAGTCTCATTCAAAACTTCGGTCAATGTGACGTCATCGTTCACGAGATCAAGCCATCAAGTACAGCTAGTTGAGGAGCTGATCTTGGTTACTGAGATACTGTATTTATGTGTCTATTAATTAGCAATGATCTTGAGATTCTGATGACGTCATAATGGCGTATCAAATGATAACGCACTTGAGTACGTTGTTGAGGGACGTTTATTAATACGGGCCTTAGAGACACGACCACTGGGAAAAAGATAACAGAGAGAGTACTGATATTTATAAGTTGTTTGTTATTAGTTAAAATAATTGGGCTTAGTCATATGCGTCTGCTTTGATGATATGATTAACAAATGGTCTGGTTACTTAGAAGATCCTATGTTGAAAAATGGCGGTCAGTATGAGCATTAAGGGCAGGGTCAATGTATGGAGAAAAAGTATAGGGGCCATTAGCAACACAAAAGAATTAATAACACAAATTATTAGAATCTAATTTTAGCCCTCTTACCGTTTATAAATTGAAAAAAAAAAAAAACAATAATAGACGACTTTTGAAAATCTCAGAATCTCCACTCTAATGAGCAATGTGTACGTAAGTTATGTCAATAACAGATAAGTATGAGTTGTTGTGTTGTTATGTATTGGATGATCTTTAACCTTTCTGGCACACGTGACTTTGGGTAATGTCGATGCACCTTATCTAGGTTTACTTTTTTTTCTAGCTCGCTCTGTCCCACTTACGTTCCCTGGAACGTAAAGGGCTATTGAAGGACACCGTGGATTTTAGTCAGTACAAGTCTGACAGTCCCTCCTACCCTGTCCTGGGAGGACTCATTTGATGATTTTATCACGCTAAAAAAAAGCCGGACTGTGTTACGACTAACCTAACCATGAATTACGTGAGAAAAATCTTGAATATGGTTCTATATTACATTAATTCTATTGTTATAAAAAATGTATTTCGTGTATTTGCGATACTGACGTGCATAAAGTTTCGTCTATTGCAACTTTATCGTACAATACTACGTTCAACAAAGGGCCCGCCAATGTGGGTCACAAGATAGTGCCCTACGTCTGTTTATAGACGCGACAGGACAACCGTACGGCGCTGTCAATGCAAAATGCATCAACCGTCTTACGAGCTGTAAATACGACTCGGTAAATGTGCAGTTTCTTACTCGAATGTTCTCGTAAACCTGCGTCTCAAAATAGAGAACGAGACGAAGGTATGTTTGTGGGAGTAACGAAGGGATACAGGATGCTTTTCGAAGCATCCTAATTTTCGCATGATATAAAACTCATTAGCTTTAAAATTAGAAGCCCTCAATGCCTGAAAAGAAATAGCGTACCTGCCTTAGTAGACCGTTTTGAAAATCTTATTAAATAGACCAGCTTCCCACTTGAGACGACGACAATCAAAAGCAAAAGGAGTGCAATCTCCTTATTCCGAGATCTTGCAACAATTTTACAAAATCAATCTTACAATAGGTGCGTCCACACAGAGCGAGCAGCCTCGCGAGGCATTTTCCGCGCGAGGAAACTGCCTGGCGAGACTGTTTGCCCTGTGTGGACTCGTCTATTGTTTCTCGACCGAGACACGAAACAATATACGCGAGCAAAACAAAAGCCGACACTGGATGGCTCAGGCGCTCGGTCGTAGCATTCGCTTGCTTCGGCCAAGACACGTCCACACTATCCGAGCTGCTTCGCGCGGAAAATGCCTCGCGAGGCTGCTCGATCTGTGTGGACGCACCTAATCAAGATTCTATGGTATATGGTTCATTATATGGTAACAAAAGAATATACGAGAAAAAAATAACTTAAACTAGTCAAATTTAGTACTTTCAACAAAGTTTCAAGCTGGTCCTAAGCTAAATGAGGGAACGAACACCTGCAACTACCACACCACAATTTAAACAAAGACATCTTACCTCCCTCTCGCCCTGCGACTTGACGGCGTCTCCATGTATCTTGTCTCTCAAGGCGACGAGCTCCAGCGGCCAGCTCGACACCTCAGCGTCCGGGTCCGACAGAAGCACCTGGTAAAAGACAGATGATGTTCAATCATGGCTTATCAGTATACATTTTGTTTGAACAGCGTTTTTAAGAATCGGTCCCGACCCAATTATTGAGGTAGGTCCATAAACTGGACTCTTACAGTGTCTAAGGTCTACAATTGTCGCGAGAAGGTCTTAAAAGGACACCGCGGAACGCAAAGGACATGTGATGGAACAGAGTGGTTATTAGTCAGTAAGTCTGACAGTCCCTTCAGCTCCACCCAGGCCAGGACGACTCATATATATATTATCAGCCTATTGCCGTTCACTGCTGAACGTAAGCCTCCCCCAAAGAGCGCCAACCATCCCGGTTCTGGGCAGCCGGCAGGACGACTCGTTTGATGATTTTTACAACACTAAAAGGATCTAAAGCTTGTTCTTTGTTTTTACCGGTTTGATTAATCATTTAGAGAAGATGAAACGAGATTTCATGTTAATAAGAGCTGTATAAATAGCTCATTATGTGGCCAAAACTTATGTCTTCTAATATCAGGGCTGATTGATAAGTCATCTCAATGTATTTCTTCTAATGTTGTTATGTTACGTTTTATCATTGCACTTTTTTATAAGTTAGTAAAAGCTGCAAAATGACGAACTACAAAGATAATTATAGAACAAATGCATCTCCCACAGTTGGCACTTCAAATTAAGCACTAATATAGATTTGCTCTTGCATCAACGCATAAAACTCAGACACAACATGATAAAACAAGAAATCCTGTTTGCTTTCTCTTTTAACCCAGCATTTGCACCAAAGTATAAATCATTGATTTAACATATTTTCTTTAAATCGTTTACACCCAAAACTTTGATAAAAAAACTTTGTTAGTCTATACTTTATTCGCTGCAACACCATCTAATTGCGACGAAACTGTCAACTTATTGTTTGCACTTGCGCAAAGGTTTATATGCAATTTAAAATGCCGGCAAAGCAACGGGCGGATGTAAGTAAGTTACATAGACTTTTATACATGACAATTATACAATGTTTCACATGTCACAAATAGGGATAAATGTATGTAAAATCTAACAATAAAAAAAAAAACCCGAACTTACAAGCAAATCGCCCATGTTTCGTCTTACAATCCAAATATTTATAACTTAATCACTTTTTAAATGGCACAATCACAATAAATCACATGGAAATTATTCCAATAATCACAAGAGGACTGCACTCGCATAAGGAAAATATATGACTGGGTGCTGTGCTACATTTGACCTCTTATCACAGAGATTGATAGCCCAAACAGTACGTCTAAACAAAGGGAGCAAATGATGTTTGTAAGTTATTAGTTCATTATATAATAGTGCTTTAAATATGGTTTATGATTATGGTTTCCTTTTTCAAAAGGATGATTTGCTAAAGACCGTAATTGGTATTTTAAAGGTACCTCTCTTAGTTATTTGTTGTTTACTATTATTGAAATCATTACGGCGCCGTCTGATTTTTTCTTACGATGATTATTGCCCCATACCAGGAGTGCATTTACTCGTATTGCCAGACGTTTCATTAGTCATGTTACTTATTTAGCGCATTTATTTTTATAAGTTTTATTAATTCCGGAAGCAATGAGAATGGCGTAAGTTTTGAATTTTGATAGTATGTTCGTATCTTTTTAGAACATTTGTTTTACACATAACATTACAACAGCATCACCGCATCATAATCCCTGAAGGGTTAGGCATGTGGGGCCTTCATAATATACAATATTGGCACTATCCAGTAACGATACAAATAAATACAACTGATAAACAATTTGGAACCTAAAATAGTATCTAATTATTTCATATCATTTACCCGAATTACGTCACATTTAGTTGTACATGAATTTGCTATCAGAAGTGACTAATGAGCACAATAATATTTATAATTAATTAGAATTAAATCAATAATTTTAATAATTTTGTGAAAACATACTATGTGACGAGGTCTACAAAAGTGAACATAGCAAAACGAGAAATGCACTACCCTCACGGTAAAAATACCTGTGTTTAGTTTATCTAATAGGTATATCAAATTCTCGTGTCACAGTTTTCGTTGCCATACTCCTCCGAAACGGCTTGACCGATTTTGATGAATTTTTTTGTGGTTATCCGGTATCTATGAGAATCGGCCAACATTTTTCATCCCCCTAAATGTTAGGGGTAGTCCACCCCTAAATTTTTTATTTTATTTTTTAAACGTTTGCCGGGTCAGCTAGTGCACCTATAAATTTAAAAACAAACCCTTCCTGCTAGATCATTGACCCAAATAGGGGAACAAAAAAACTTCGTTCCCGAGACAGCGTGGAGCTTAAAAATGAGGTCAGAAGCGCGAAAAATGTCGTCTATAGTCTGGAAACATGCCAGAGAACGATTGACAATATTTGTAAATGGCGATGAACTGCAGACGATGACTGTACTTTCGCGAATATATTTAGATGCCATGAGTAATTTTTTTTAGTATATTTTTGTTTTAGACACGATTTAAGACGGTGTTGCTATGCAGTTTTTGTAAATTTAGTTATTATTTTTTATTCTTACTCAATCTGCTCCGAATTTGAGTCCATGAATACACTACGAAAACAATATTTGCGGTAATTTCGTTGACCACGTGTATTTTGGGCTGGGTTCAGAATATTGTTTGCAGTTTGAGAACCAATATTTAAAAAATGCAGAAATCTGGTTTAACTGGACCTACTAGTAATTTTGAATTTTAAAAATTAGAACTGGACGATTACAAAATTGCCATCTATAAATAAGGGACCTTTCCCTCACGAAAGCTTCTTACCAAAAATGTCAACATAAACAAAATATATCAGCATTCTTCAAACTTTCTCCATACAACATTCTTTGAAATACACAAGCTTTATTTTCCACCATAAGTTCCATAACTACGTGAGATAAATCAATGGGAACTGGGTCAAGATGTCGGTAAAGTATTCAGAAGCCGTCACTCATTCTATAAACACCTTTCAGTATCATGAAAGCTTATAATGCTTTACATAAACGACTATTCGTGATTTGGAAGATATAATATTTGATAGGGGAGTTTATTGGAACGTATTAAAGATGGGGTGGATTTATTTTGAAAAATACTGAATTGGAAAACGTAAAGGAGGACGCCTTTCAGGTGATTTCCGGCCACTACCGTAAGCAACAGGACAATTATAAGATTACGAGATAACAAATTTGATGATTTTAACACCCCTCAAAATGGGGAGAATGTCTTTGGTCCAGGTGAAGTGACGATCTTTTTTTTTATTTATTTATTCAGAAACGTGTAACATATATATATTTAAACACATGTTTTCTGCCAAACTGCAATACAAACTGTATTGCAGTTTGGCAGAAAACATTCGGCTGCAATACAGTTTGTCGGTCTCGTTGTGTCTTTGTAGGCTAACTGGTAGCAGATGGATGGAAGTCACCTAAAATTGATATAAAAGGCGTGTTTTGGAAGCGGACTATTTAAATCAGTAGACTGTTGTAGGGTGATTTTAATTAGGTTGTCAACAAAGACAACTGGCAACATTAATTTACCGAGAAATGGAAGAACTAAAAAAAAAAATCCGCACGCGCAGACCTGTAAGTTTAGAACATATAGAAACATCCGACAATGCGTTTCGTGTAGACACAAAAGTCTGGTCGGAGAGGTAACTTTAAACCCTGTACCTTATACCCCTTAAAACATCTCTGTGCTTGCCACTGTCATCATTTACAAATTTTTACGTCCCATTGTGAGGCATCAGTCTTTCTTCCCTTGTACACCATTCTTCAATGTCTTATTTCAATCTTGTCAATGACTGAATTCACAAAATAGAGCAACAAATTGGAATTGAACTCACGAACTCTGGAATACCACTTAGGCGCCATACTCGTCGGGCAAGACAATTTTGGAATGGAAGCCGAGAATTGGCAAAGAAAAATATAGGACGGCAATCGGCACAAAAAAACAAGGCATGGGGTTTCTAAACTTAATATAGAAGATACACAAAGATCCTACTTATCGTTATAGAAACTTGTAGGCTATTTTTCAGCAGCAGCCTAAAATGTGTACCCGCTTAATGGGGAGGCTTGTCCACTATTCAGTGCCATAACTAGCCTAAAGTTATAATTTTTTTTATGTGTAATGGGCTCAGAACAATAACTAAAGCATAGAAGGCGCTCTACGACATTTGAAGCGTACGCTGTCATAGACAAAAGAGTATTAGCTAGTGATGTGACTATGCATTAAATAAATACCGATATCGACTTCTTAGTTTATGGTATCGCTCCATTGGTCGCGGGACTTATCTCATTACCTTGACCCCGGAACACAAAGGGCTATTGAAGGACACCGTGGATTTTAGTCAGTACGAGTCTGACAGTCCCTCCCGCCCTGCCCGGGGTGAGAGGACTCATTTGATGATTTAACCGGGCTAAAAAAAAAGGTTTCGCTCCATATATCCGGCAATAAATCTAAATATGCTAAGGTGAAATAAAGAACTCACTTCTTTCTGACCAACATATTTATTTATAAACAGCATAAATTATTAAAAAATTGAAATTACCAAGAAAACGCTTAAATAATAATAAAAGAGCGATTGGCCCTGAACGATTCCCAGTTGTTACGTGCAATAGCGTTGATCCATTTTTGCCTCATATCAACATCGGACGGAAATCTGAAAGTGACAAAAAAAAATATAGCCACACATGAATTTAAATTATTACACCATGAGCCACACGGATTTTTGACACTATCATTTCATTACTCATACGTACGATTCGCTCACAAGACCGTAGGTTTTTATTTAACTCTTAAATATTTAATCCTTCCCAAAACTACGTGTAAAGAAAAATAATGTAATAATTTAGATGACGCTAGTTTATCGATATTGTATCGATAGTTTGTTTTTGCAAGCACTATTGCAAAAAATTATATGCCGATTTAAATTTTATAATTTCTATATAATCGAACTATTTAATTGCATAAAATATTGATTTCAAAACACTACCATGTACACTTAGCTCAAATAATTTGAAATAATGCCAAAATAACATAAAATGAGAATGAAAAACTGACAAAATGACCATATTTGATTACTTACCGATGGGAGCTTATGATTTCCGCATCATTTTCTTTGCGGGATGAATGAGATTTACATCCCACTATAATGCAGGACATTATTTAATCTTTAAGCTTTGCGATTTACACTAAATCACTGTTATTTTTGTACTATTTTTACAAAAATACGTAAAACCAACGAATCACTTCAACTGGCATGCGCCCATAAGCATTATACGAAAAAATGCGATGAACAAAGTCATAGATAAAAACCTGAGACGTTAAGTAGCTTTTAAACTTAGTACTATGACCCAAGTTCACCAACTACAACAAAACCATTGATT
The DNA here is from genome assembly GCA_950005045.1 of Agrotis exclamationis. Classification (NCBI taxonomy): domain Eukaryota; kingdom Metazoa; phylum Arthropoda; class Insecta; order Lepidoptera; family Noctuidae; genus Agrotis; species Agrotis exclamationis. The sequence continues at coordinate 21,243,888 of OX465433.1, read as the reverse complement.
ACATAACCGCCCCGTTAATATTTAACAGATGTTTAAACAAAGAGCGTTTTTTTAATGTTCACCATCCATTTGTAACCAACGGTTAACAAAACAAACGTTTTTGAACGAATGGGTCGTAAATGATTGAATGCAATTGAATGGTATAATATCGTTTTGTATAGATGGTCATGTCCCTGCACATGTTTGCCTTTAGGCGACTGACATCCAAAAATGGTAGCGTAACATTATTATACTACGAAATGAAATGCTTACCATGTCAATGCAATGTCCGTTAACGTGAACGTCTTTATTATTTAGCACCCTTTTTCTTCTCGTCGCGTCTGTCAATGTCATGGTTATTATTTTGTTGTGTTCGTTGTGTTCTTGTGTTCCAAGTGATTCAAGTTATTTTCAATCGAGAATTAATTAATAAGTGATGGAAAATCTACGTAAGCGTTCAGCAAATTTCACACAAGATGAGAAGTCCGTTTTAATGGAACTTGTAGCAAAGTACAAGGACCTTATAGAAAATAAACAATCAGACGCTACAACTAATGCTGAAAAAGTTAAGGGTTGGAAGCGTCTGACTCAAGAATTTAACGCTCACAGTACATACTGTGGACGTACTCCCGAAAGCTTGAAGACCTGCTGGGAGAATATTAAACGTCAGACAAAAAAACAATCAGCGACTCGCAAACGGGAGCTATTTAAAACTGGTAAGCAGAACATTTGTTTAGATATGTTATATTCCGAAATTCTATGTAACTCCTAGGAAATCTTTATAATTTAAAACTTGCCATGGCAATAATCTTCATTAAGTTGACCGATTCCAACCGTGACAATCTAAAGAGGAACTCCTCAGTGGATTGTCGCGATCGGAACAACAGAGCCTACATTGTACAATGTAGGCTCTGTTGTACCTACCTCATTTGGATTTACAGACAAGAAAGGTTTTATTTCCCTTATCTATTAAATATATTTCTGTTGACATAATATATTATTGTGCACTAAAAATATTTCTTTATTTATAATGTTCAGGCGGCGGAATACCACCTCCAGCTCCTGGAGGTACTGGGGCGGACCGCCTGGTTCAAGATATATTGGGCCCCGCTTTAGAAGGACTAGAAAATTTTTATGACAGTGATGCTCTACTAGATGTAAGTACTTAGCTACTGAGAAATTTATATTATTCCACACAATATTTTAGTCTTTACTACCACTACTACTAGTGGGTCTTTTTTTTATCGTGGTAAAATCATCAAATGAGTCCTCCCACCCAGGGCAGGGTGGTAGGGTCTATCAGACTCGTTCTGACTAAAATCCACGGTGTCCTTCAATAGCCATGTTCCGGGGTCACGGTAATGAGATAAGTCTCGCGACCCCGGCAGCCTTTGGCCCTCTAGAGGGGGGCCCCGTCATCTTGTCGACCCAGGCATGGTCCATGGTCGGACAGCGAGTCGCCCATTACTCGCTGCCCGCATGCCCACTACTAGTGGCTCTTAACAAATAAATTATTGTATTTTCAGAATAAAGAAAATGATGATTCAAAGACAGATGATTGCGCTCAAGTTACTGAGATAAACCCAGAAAATATACTCAGCCAAGTTATTGTAATAGAGAGTGAGCATTCATGCTCATTTACGGAGCCTGTAAATGGAATAACCTCGGATGGTTGGTCCGAGGGAACAACCTTACACAATAAGGTTCCTTCTACTTCTCAACCTCAACTTCAAGTCCAGGAAGAGAATGTAAGTTTTTTTTTTTATGTAGCTTGACATGTGATTTTTATACACAGTACATGGTTATCATAAGAGGTGCCGGCTAACCACAAAAGAATTTCCCAATTCGATTTGGTGACAGGTTTTGGTGTTACTATGTATACATAATTATGTAGATATTTCAAAATAATATAAGTAAAAAGTATATTCATTAAGGTAGCATCTACAAAAATAACAAATATTATTTCTTGGCACAAAATATGTAAACTTGTTACTAAAGTGGTAGTCAGAATTGATTTGTTTTATACTATGTATACATATACTTATATACACTAAAGCTTTATATAGTATAATATTGTAAAGAGGAAATGTTTGTTTGCTATTGATAAACTCAAAACTACTGGACCAACTTCAACATCATTCACCAATAGGAAGGTAAAATAGGCTGTACCATGGGCGAAGCAGGGGGCGGGCCACTTTTTTACATAGGTATGCTATGTACTAACAAAATATAACAATTATTCTTTTTTTTTTACAGGACAATAATTTGAAATGGGAGGGCTGGACACCGAAAACATTAAAGAGACCTCTGTCAGAAGTATTAAGATCAGGGAATACATCAAAAGAAAAATCGTGGCTGAAAAGAAGGAGACCTGACCAGATAAATTTGAGCGACCAACTCATACATGAAAAAATTAAATTGGTCAAAACTTTGATACAAAACGCACAAGAGGAGTCTGCCAAAAGGTTGCTCATTTTAGATGAACAATTGAAACAGGAAAAAATAAAAACAAAAAAAATGTCTTAAAATTGCTTATTTTACCGTTCGGTAATAAGCAATTTTATGTCATTTTTTTTTGTTTTTATTTTTTTCTGTTTCAATTATTGTCTCTTGTGCGTTTTGTATCAGTTTTGCCCTATTTTACAATGTGTAAATTCATTATTATATAAGAAATAAAACAAAATTTTATTAATTACTTCTTTTATTATTCTATTCACTACTATGGATTGGTTACTGTGAATTTTGTAATGTTTTAAAATAATTATTTATTAGCCTTCTCCTCACGGGGTTAATATCTCTCGCTTCTGAACTATTACCAAATTCATGAGACCGCTGCTGCCTTATCCTGCCTTGTTCTATTATAGATTCCCATGGAGCAGGTAGTTCTAAATCAGGGTCGTCAGGAGGGCATTCTTCTCCTTTGGATTGGAGAATATTGTGCAGAATAGCTGTAGCAACAATTATAGGTAGGCAGTTTTTTAAATGAACATGAATTCCCAGTGCAAGTACTGGAAACCGTCTCTTCCATATCCCAAACAACCTTTCAATTGGATTCCGAGTTCTTATCTGGGATTCATTGTATAATGTCTCATCAGCTGTCTGAATCCGATCAAGGGGCATCATCAAGTAACTTCTGTTCATATAGCCACTGTCTGCTACAAGAACTGAGTCGTTGTATGTGCCCAACTCGAACATTGCATTTATATGGGATGCACTAAAAATGCGCTCATCATGAGTGCTACCCGGCCACCTAGCTACAAGATCAGAAATTATAAGGTTGGCATTGCATATTGCCTGTACATTTATTGACATATAGCCTTTTCTGTTTCGAAAAGTTTCGGCATGATTACCTCCAGGTGAAATAATTTTGACATGGGTACAGTCCAATGCTCCTATTACTTTTGGAAATTTGGCTATTTTATAAAACTCCATCTGAGCTTTACGAATGTCTTCTAAGGTTTCAGGAAACCTTATGAAGTCCTTATTTAGAGAAGCTATTGCAGCAGTCACTCGATGGATCACTCTATTCGCCGTGGGTCTGCTAACACCAGCAAAGTCCCCCATAGTCAGCTGGTGACTGCCTGTAGCATAGTACCTCAAAGTGAGTAACAGCTGATTTATGGGTGACAGAGAATTGTTCCTGGAAATAAATATATGATGTACGTAAGTATGTATTATTATACAAATAAACGTACCTACCTAGTTAGGTAGGTATATATAGAACATTTATTTATACTGTAGGCTACTTTTATGTATGTTTCACAGGTAGCGATAGCCAGGAAAATACATATAACCTCAAATTCATTCACAAAATAACTAGGTAGGTACAATTATAAAAAAAAAAAAACCATTTTACACCTGTACGTTTAAAAAATACATACCTGTTGCTTGGATATTCCAACTTCCTTTCAATTAAATCAAGCAATTCCAAGGCACTATGTTTGTTTAAACGAAATCTTGTAGCGAATGCTTTCTCGTCATATTCCTCGAAATAATTGCGCCGTACTTGAATTAAACGGGGTGCGCGTAAAATTCGCTCAATAGCCTCGAAATCATCTAACACATTATTTTCTTCAAAAATGTAGTTCAAAGCGTCTTGCATTTTTATTTTTATCTCCTCAAAACGTATGAAATAACGTAGGAGAGCAAATAACCACTGGTTAAACAATGTCAGATACTTCGTTTAAGTAAAACAGGCGTTTAACAGTCTTAAACAATGGTTAGTGCTTGGTGAACAGCAAAATTTTGTTAAACAGGCGTTTACGGTTTAAACATCGGTTAATAATTTAAACATCTGTTGGTGAACTCGGCTCTAAAGGTAGCCAAGGTATCCAAATTGACGTTTACTTTGTGACGATTTGCATTTTGAGCAACCTACATCTGTCTCTCTCTAATGCTGTTATGAGTGTATAAGAAAACAAAGACGACTATATTAGTTAAATTTAGCTTCCTTCTATGCTTTAGTTATTGTTCTGTGGTAATGGGCTTGCTCTTGACATTAGTCTAGGTCAGGAGTGACTAAGACAAGGTCGACGATGGAGCGAGCTTACCCAGAAGAAGCCTGTTCACTCTAACTTTGAAGAGATTAGGGTTGTATGCGTTCGGAAACACAGAAGCAGGCAGAGAGTTCTACTCCTTCGCTGTCCGCATTATAAAAGACGTTTGGAAACATTATACGCAATAACTTAAAGATTCAGTTTCAAAACGAGTGGTTGCGATAGCCTAATTGGTAAGGCGTCTGGAGTACTTATCCAGAAGACGCAGGTTCGAGTCCTGCTCGCAGCTGAGTTTTTCTTTCCTCAAAAAAACCACAACTAGCCTATTATGCGCCCAATGCGAGCATCTTTAACTACACCCTGGTTTGATTAATAGTTATCCTGGTCTGGCCATTTCTGCGCCTATCCAGGGTCTATGCAGTGCCTGAGGACCGTGGCACACCCTTATTTTCGGCACTGCCACTGTTAAATGGGATTTAAACAAAAATGGCGAAATGTGATTGTACCCGCCCTACATAGATACAATCCTGACCCGTATGATCGTGATATTTGACTACGTGTAGCGTGTGTATATTGTAACAAAAACGGGTAAGTGGTTGTGAATAAAATGGAGGTAGGTATTTTAGACGGAAGGAAAAATAGGTCTAACAGGTAAACGATACTTATACACACGTGTTTACTAAATTAAGTACAATAATACTGAAAAATTTTCTAGCCTGGAATTTGCTGCAGTTTGTAGTTTGAATGCGGTGTGCTGTGCATTCAACATGAGCTATAATGTATTCAAATTGTCGTCTAATTAACTATAATGTGTTAAAATTTTACTCTCATCATAACTTATAAATAATAGTAATGTTAATTTTAAATTAAATCTGAACAACAATTAAGAAAAACTTACACGTCTCTTATAAAATGGTAAATGATTTCGATCAGGCATTTCACATTATAACTAGTTCAAGTCCACACAAAAAAAAACTATTCTAAAGTTCTATAAATATTTTAAACTTCAATGTCTCACACTATCTCACAGTCCCTTTTAAACCACTAATAGATGTCATTGTCCTTCAAAAAAAAAATCACACAAATATAGTGTCACATTTTCTTCACAAAAGGTCCAACTGTCTCTTAGAAAGGGGGAAACTTGTTTATGATTTTTTCTAATATTTTTTTTGTGAATGAATCGTATTCCCGCCAACTGTGGGAAGAGCCTTGCTCTATTTGAGCCAGCATAGACCACGCTGGTGCGTCGGCCGCGTATTTATTCATGTGTACAGAGATGGCACCAGGCCAATGCTCCAGAGGGGAGCTTCTGTATGTACTACGAAGTACTACGTGAGGTTTAAAGAATAAAATAAATTTGATTGATATCTTTAAAGAAAAACAGCTTGAGTAAAGCCAATCAATTGAGTCATAAATCAAAACGATACCCTGATTTTAGACTCTGCGGCAGTCGGTTAAAAATATTATTATCAAAGTCAGCATGACGAAAAAATGGTGTCTGTTCAAAATGCCGTAAAATTCCGAAAGGAAATTTAGTAGGAATCACGTTCTTCTATAAAAGTGAACTTTTCTAAAATTTTATTTTTAATAGACCATAAAACAGTACAAAAACCTAAATATTAACACCAACACCAATCAGAAAGCTTGTTACCCGTGACCCAAATAAATCAGTGCGAAACAGCTTTGAGACGAGTTCATAAAAATTTATCGCCCGAATTACTTCTAAGAAGTCTTTCAGCCATTAGACGGAAGATATAGGTTAAGTTAATCAACGCGAACTACTTATTCTAGAATATTCTAGATAGTTTAGTGTCCGTGGTTTAAACTCTATAAAGAGTTTTATGGTTATTTTAGTAGTAAAGCGAGAGTTTGTACATTTTATGCGAAATTGTGGATAAAATGTTAGTTGAAAGCGTTATTTACAATTTATTATGTATATTTATAGATTTTACAGCAATAAAGTTTAAAGATGTATTTTCCTCCTTTGCAGCAGTACTGATGGCGGAGTTATTTTAACACTCTTTATGTTTATAGACATACAACTCATCCTAAGATAGACGTAGAATGCCATATTTTGTACTACAAAATGAGGGTTTTAGCGCTGAAGTGGCGCTTACTCTCTTAGTACTGAAAACGACCACTATAGTATCAACGGAACGAAAATTCCAAATGACGTAAGAGCCATTGAGCATGCTGTTGGATTTGCATCGTTCGGCTGACCATAATAAAGGTGAAAATTGAACGGCTCGCTTTCAATTTCCCGAAATTTCTTTACACCGTCGATATTACTCTCTAATTAAGAATTTATCTGTCTACGTGTTCAAAGTAACGGCAGACTTTGTACAGACAGACTTCAAATGAAGATTGGAGTCGAGTGTAGGTACATTCTGTCTTTTCGGACAGATACTCAGAATTAAAATATCGGCGGCCAACTGTCTGCTAACAGTGCCAGCATCTAAATTATAAAGATTATATGTAATGTCTATCATCTGTCTAGCCATTTATACCAACTATACATATACATAATTATGTTGAGGTAGGATTCCAATCTAACTGGATGGAGCTAAAAGGATGGTACTAGCAAACGAGCCTGCGTACGGTTATGGCGCTGTTTGATGTTTGTCTGTGTGGTACAAAATACGACTTTACATTTAAAAATGCTAACCATAAAGTCCAATTCAATGTTATACTCTTCTTTTTGAAGACCCATATGTTAAGGTAGTAAGTACTTTGGAGAACTATTTAGAGGAAAGTCCTGTAGATTTTCGCTAAAGCAGACCCAATTCCTTCCAGGAACTCTTTTCCTGGGCCGCTTCGAACCAGCCCTCATGGTAAGCGTCCTCGGCGGCGCCGTCCATCTCCCGGCACCCATTGTGTGCCGGGAGATGGACGGCGCCGCCGAGGCCGGCCCAGAAAAAGGTGGCGAGACGACCTGGACGCTTACCATGAGGGCTGGTTCGAAGCGGCCCAGGAAAAGAGTTCCTGGAAGGAATTGGGGGAGGCCTTTGCTCAGCAGTGGGACAGTACAGGCTAAGGAAAAAAAAATTAGAAGGCTAAGGATATATTGACCACATACCTGCAACTGCTCCTGCAGATGAGTGACGACCTCCTGCCGGACCTCATCCCTCACCTCCTCCAGCCTCTGTTCTAGCTGCGCCTCCATCTTCTACGTGAGGAAGGAGCGGCGTGACGTCACGTCGTTTAGTCACACACGAGCGTGTTAGTGGCATTCCAAGCATGCAGGAGAGAGACAGAATGAGTTTTAATAAGTGGTTCAATAACTGGGGTGAATAGAGTGGTGGAGGGGTGAAAGAGATTGTTTTTAGATCGAGTTGTGGGTATTGAGTATTGACAGATGGTGTTGTCATGTGGGGTAGATAACGAAGAGTATGCGAATAAAATTATGAGTAAAAAACAAGATTAAATTGACTTTAATCAATATTATGGTTTATTTACAGTTTTACGAGTGATCTATTATACATGGAAGAGGTCGCCTAGAATAGCTAAATGGGGAAGGAAACTGTGTAAAAAATGGCGCTGATTAGCTAATTCCTGCCATCGACTATGGTTGAAAATTTGTCAATTTCATCCTATATTTCATCATCATCATCATCAGCCTATAAATCTTCCCACTGCTGGGACACAGGCCTCCTCTCTCTGTGAGAGGGAGTGGGCCGTAATCTACCACGCGGGCCCAATGCTATATTTGCTTTGACCTAATTGGAAAGATTTGAGATGCCTCATCATGCTATCTAAAATGATCTTCGACCTTCCCCATTACATAAAACAATATTTTCAATTTATATTGTTAACAAACATGTGAGTTGCACTCTATAAACACTCATTAGTAACGAAATTCGCAAACAAGAAACTATTTTCATTCACTCTACATTAGCTATTCAACCCCAGTCATTACAATTTGTGCTATAGAAAATTAGATATTTTTTCTGTACATATAAGGTGACATTTACAAGTTTCCAGTGTGCAGAAGGCAGTGTCCAGGTTGATTTTCTCATTCTTTCTGTGATCATTAAATTATGGCTGGTCTGGGACGATATCTTTGCAGGGATTCATTTGAGACTAAATTATTATTTCAAATGACATGATAACGGTTTGAAATGGAATGGGAACCCTTACCATATGAAATAAAAATACAGATTTAGGGGTGTTTTTTTAAAAGTCTGATTTCTTTTTATAATATAGTCCCAGTTTTATAGGTATGTGTTGACAGCCAGAAGGAAGGTTTCACATAGAGTAGATTACCTCAGGCTACCGTAAGCTTGGATGTCTTTCCCCTGCATGCAGTTATATACACAACAATTATTTATTAGTATATCATTATATTGGCGGTCGCGTCAAGCTTTATCCACCTGCTATTTCTGTACAAAGCTTCCTCATATCGATAATTTGGGAAGAAATTGATCGAAAACACGGATCAAGCGATAATCCCTCGCATTACAAATAAATTGGACACCAAAAGCTTATCATAAAAATTCTCTTGTACAAAAACTTATTTTCAGCATATAGGCTTTTTCCTTTTAGTTATTAAAGCAACACCGAGTTAAGTTCACAATATCAAGTATGGCAACACTGCACGACATTCAGCCACTAAAATATTAAGTATGTAAAGCTGGGTTCTCACGGTGCGTGATATTGCGGACGGACGTAGACCAACCCGTACTGACGTACCATGGTAAGAGTATCGTCCGTAGTAAAGACACGTTCGTCGAAGAGAAAGACCCTTGTGGGTGGTATAGTGCGATTCAACTAAGAAGGATAGTCTCTATAAAAATAACGTTTAGCAATAAAATGCTCTGTGCTCATTAATTTTCAAGTTTATATTATCTCGCTAGACTTATTTTCAAATGATAATAATTGTTTATTCAAAACCGTGCAAGGGTTTAAAAGTGTTGTATGACGTCACAATGTGGCGTCATCAACAATCTTTCTTAGTTGAAACGCATTATACTTGTCTGTCCGTAGTCTTCAGCCTTGCGCATCCGTCTGCAATATCACGTATCGTGGGAATACAGCTTAACAACAGATAAGTCTAACCTTCTCAAGTTCGAGGTCGATATCTTGCTGGTAGAGGGACACGTTTGTTTCCGTATTCTCTGTTGTTTGAATGTGAGCTTTAAGTTGAGTTATCTGGAAATAAGGGGATAGTTTAGTGTGATTCATTTCTTCTATCGTGTTCTCTTTCCTGCTGTTTTTGCTGGGTCGTGAAACCTTCTTAAATTAACAAATATATTAATTTAAGAAGGTAGGTAGGTAGGTAGGCGGTATTTGTCTGCTATCGTCGCGATTGCGTGCGTAATATTTCGCGGAAGACCCCCAGGGCGGGCTTTAGTTAAGGCTGCTTTTCGCTTTACGCAAAATATAGTAGTTTCGCCTACATATATATTTTTTAGAAATATAGTATTTGATCCCTTAAAATAGTAGGATACTATATTGTATAGTAGTTGGCAACCCTACATGTGATCAAGCAAATCCTATAACAAGCAAAAAACTTAACCGCGAGATTTGGATATAAACAACAACCATCGTATTGCATCTGCGTGATTGTTAAACAGTAGAAATTTTGCACAGATTATGAATTTGTTGCTGCTATAACAAAAGACCTCTTACAGAGAGGAGGCCTGTGTCCCAGCAGTGGGAACATTTATGGGCTGATGATGATGATGATAACAAAAGATAATAAAGTAAATCGTTGCTCCACACAGTTTCCCCTGTGTCGTGGGTGCGTTTACAAACAGAAACTCACATACACAAATACCAGACCCAGAACAACTACTTGTAGGTCATAAAAATATTTGCTCCGCGCGGGAATCCGACTTTCCCTTGGCCGGTTTTTAAGCAACAGCTCACCTGTTCGTCCAGAGACGCGACAGCTTCTCTATGCGTGGCTTGCAGCTCGTTCACGTAGGCGACGTGCTCAGCTTTCAACTCGTCTATCTGCTGTTCATACTTCTTGCATACTTGTTTCAGCGATTGTTCTAGTTGTGTTGACTGGAACATTGTAGGGTCATTAGAAATTCGTTACTTATGAAATAAAGATTCTGGATTAATACAGTAGCATAATAATATAGGGTAGCCTGAATGAAGATCATATACAGGACGCGCCATCCAAGTAAGCTATGACGGATCCATTATTGTTGTATACCAAAACCTTCTCCAAGTTGTAACAAACACTTTTCTGATTCTCATTTTTCATCAAATCGGTTCAGCTAAACGCAAGATAGTCGCGGACAATCACACAGAAACATAAGTGTCGAACGGAGAAGCTCTTTTTTTTCAAGTCGGTTAAAAATACCGAGCCAACTACGAGGAGTTTTTATTGGAAAACAGACAAACTTGACAATTTGTATTATTGATCTTATTACCTCTAAATTAAGTGAGGGTAGTTGAACACTGCGCGTACGCCGTCGTCCACAGTCGCCGGCGGCGTCGGTGGGGGCGTCGAGTGACGTCGCCGACCCACATGGCGACGTACATGCTTTGTCGCGCCATACTTCTTCCGAGTAGCTGCAATGGTACAAAACCTTATAAAAATGAAGTTCAACAAGTCTGAGAAAGCGAAAACAAAGCTGATTTGACCAAATTATTTGAGATATTCGACAAATACATGGCTTCGACACAATTTTTCTATCATAAAAATAAAATAGTATAGATAATAGGATTTTTTTCCTTTTGGGACAACAAAATCTTAGCCAAAATTTCATGCATACAAAAAATAAACTATAATACATTATGTGCTCTCTAGCTACCCAGTCATTCAAATGACACTTTTTTACACATTTACTGGTAATATAGGCAAATTAAATGCATAATTAGTTCAGGTTAGTACTCACCTTGACTTTGCCCTTGTTAGCAACAAACAGATAACATTATAATTAGTATTTCATGGTAACCTTGATGTTAGTACTTGTACCCACAAGCTAACTGGGCTATAAATACTTGATTAAGGTCTGAGCAATTATAGCTCCTTGAATGTCAGGGACAACTGCCTACTTGACATTCAACTGGCCTTGTTAGCTAACATACATTTATGAAGAAAGTATTTTAAGAACTCACCTCCTTTCCATATCTGAGCATTTCTTTTCAAAGTAAGTCCTCAAATTCTCCATTTCTTTCTCATGCTTTATGTCTAACTCCTGTCTTAAAGCCTCAATGTCTGCATTCCCAGCCTTCACAGAGGCCAGGAGTTCCCTCAACCTTCTTGTTTCAACTGTAAAAGCTTGCTTATCTTGCTGCAGCTGAGATTCCAACTCCTTGATTTCAGTATCATTATCAATCCTCATCTTACCTATTTCGTCACACAAAACTTGTATCAAACTCTCTCTGAGCTTATTTCTTAAATTTTCTTCAATATAACTGTCAAACTTATTTATTATTGTCGTCAATTTACTTTCGAAGCCAGTCTGGAATTCGTCTGATGAAACCTCTGATGACCGTAAATCAGATTTGGAGTAGTTAACAACAATTTCTTCCCTATCTATATCTTTTTCGCCATTGGAGCTTTGGATTGAGGATCCTCCGCTCATTATGGCTGAGTAGAACTTTGTGCTATCATCTTTGATCAGACTTTGGTACTTCATAAAGTCTGAAAGTTGAGCTTTTACAGTGTCATGTTCAGATTGAGATCTTTCCCCAACAATGTGTTGCAAGTTTTGCACTTCATTCGTAAGGTGGTCATTCTCATGTTTAAGGTCATCACGTTCACGGACTGATCGCTGTAATGAGATGGTCAGTTCTTCAATTAATTCATCACGCTGCGTTATAGCGTCTTCCAAGTGCACAAGCTGAAAGGACAGAAAGCGTTCAATACATAACACATTCACATGAAAGCACATCATAAGCGGGCATGACTTCATAACATGAATATTATACATGTTGCCTGTTTTATCGAAATTCAAAAGTAACCAATATTTTTTTTATGTGATAGCTACTTACAGAAAACATACTCAATAAAAGAAACAGAACAACAATAAACTTGTAAATAAAAGCTATCAAAATGACATGAATGACAGATATTTTCAATAGTACAGACAATAAAATCATTTTGTATAAAAAACTTCTTACAATATACTACCCCTTTAAAAATTTTAAACAAGCATCAATAGATCACATAAATCCTTTTTACATGATTTAACAATGATATTTTTAATGCAGTAAAAATGCACATAGAAATAACAAGTGTGCAGTTTTATAAAGTTGCGACAATAGTAGTAAACATGATTCTAACAAAGTTCTACATATTTAAAAGCAGTAACTCAATTTAATGAAATATTTATTGAAAAATGAAAAAAAAACAAACTTAATTTATGCCCTCAAGATGAACTATGTAAGAACATAATATTTTGATATGTTTTCATAGATCAAAAAGTGGATGTTGTATAGTGCCAGCACATAGCATGCCATTGGTGTGAGAAGCAGAATAAGGAAGCACAGTAACGTGAAACAAAGACACACACACAAACAAAACCCATGAATTATGACAAGTACCTTCACATGATACTCTTCACATATTGTTTTGTAATCTGTCAATGTACTAAAAGACATTGTCTCCTCTGGTGCCATGGACTTTGGCATAGAAGTCTCCTCCGGTTTATCATAAAACTTTTCCTTCAATTCATCTTCAACAGTAATTTCTTCAACTAACAAGTCTGCCTCAATTTTATCACTTGACAGACTTTGTTTGTCTGGTGACATTTGCAATGAATTATCAGTAGATAGGCTTTGTCTCTCTGGGGACAATACTAATGATTTGTCACTAGATGAACTTTCTTTTTCTGGTGATTTGTCTGGAGAAGGTTCTTTAGATCCTTCTTGGTCATCAAAAAACTCCTCAACTTTTATATTATCTCCAGCCCCAACAAGAAAAGGTGACAACAAGTTTGGAAACACGGGGATATTTTCAACATTGGAGTCAATGACAGTCCCACCCTCAGGTGGTGGCCCAAATATTATTTTTGCAGATGGAAAGGAAAACTTTGGAGCACCTTGACCCCTTATGTCAAGCTTGATAATTTCCTCTGACCCAGAACTCAATTTATCCGGGGATTCTATTTTATCTGAATTCTCAGCAGAGTCTTGTAATGATAAATCAGATTTATGGATAGATTCATCATTTAGTGAGTCCAGATACTTGTTGCTTCTAGGAGATAGGTTTGGTGTGCCATGCTCACTCGTCTGCACCTTGTCTTCTGATATGTGAGATTTCTCATGAGTTTCTTTTGACAGGTCTGATAACAACACTAAATTAACAGGGCTTTCTTCACTCAAAAGATGAATATCAGAAACAGCATTGACATCAAGGGGTAGTGATAGGCTCACTTTACTAGGATCTTGTGTACTTGGGTTGTCACTGGTGGGAGATTGTGCTAATGGAATGTTTAAGGAACTGTGTTTAGAAGCTTTCTCCTGCTCAGACTCCACTTTAAGGAGTCCCTGTGTTCTGCTGGCATGGTCGGAATCCGTGGAATATTCGATTTTGGAGGGAATGTGTTCCGAAATAGACTCAGTCTTGCTATCCTCGACATCCTGTGAAATGGGGTTTTCTTCCGTGTTTTCCGTGGCTTCTATACCTGTCTCAGTTTCGTTTGTAACACTTCCTACGGTGGGTATATGTTGAGAATGCACGACATCCGGAAGAATGTTCTAAAAATAAATAAAAAAATATAAATAAACGATGGGAAACTGTACTCATATTATGGAAAGAAGGTAGGAAGTTTATTACAATTCTTGTATGAACATTTTTCATGAAGTACCTATGCTCTACTACAAATTCGTAGACGGCTGGTAACTTTTGAGACAGGGTGCTGCAGCTATGCATCTCTAAACTATTTTTAACGAATTATAAATATCTTGACGAGAGATTGATTTCGACTAACTAAATTAATTTCTAGTTCATTAGGTACCTTTATTTCCGATGTATGTGGAGCAGATTGTTGGGGATCATCCATAATTTAATAAATTCATATTAAAATCAATCGCGTAATTCATAAAAAAGCCACCAAATTCGTTGTCAAGACGACGTTTCAGTCATTCAAACAAAATACAAACGCCATTTAAAAAGTTGCGTTTCGTTAGCGGCAAATTGGAACTCCGACGCGGTAAAGTGCCTAAAAACTTTACGACCAACGTTCACAAATTTATATGTGACGATGCACTAAGTTTCATTTATTTAAAACCTTCGTAAAATGTATTTATAATATAATCATTATGTACAATTTTATCATATTCGTTAGTTTGAAAACCACACCGTGAAATGAAACGTTTTGCACTTTTCTTTTTCTCTCTTTTTCTCATGTTTTTCTCGTAGTTTTTTTTTTAAAGTAGGTACCCTAAATAGTTTATATTATGCAATTATTACAGGTATTCCCAATTTTATTTATAATCCCCACAACTTAATGAGATCGTCTTCAAAAAACATTTTGATATCCCTAACCTATTGGTAGAAACTAAGGTAGGAATTTCCAAAAACATCAAAACCTTCAAGTTCTAAAGGGGCCGGCAGAAATGTGCACGGTGCACGTAAGTAACACAGAAAATGATCAATAATAAATTCACATAAAATATTAAGTCATGCGATGGGCAAACATAACTGCATCAGTACAGACTTAATTTTAATGGTACGATTCCACCAAAATAGTGTGCGACACATTTAGGTAGATAACTTTAGGTAGTTTGTTCGCTTGGGGGTTCGACTTGGGGGAGGTTCGTTCGCTTACTAAGCTGGTATTGCGTTTAGCCTCTTTGGCCACCGGTACTGCGTTACTTTAGTTCGCGCATAGCGCAGCACATTTTTGTGCGCGAAACTTTTCATGAAACAAGTCTTAGCAATGTGCGCGCACAAATTAATAACGAGTCCACTGCTCACGTGTATACGCGCACAGAAGTATCCAGGTGTGCGCGAACATTTTTGTAAAGCTCCCGCACACTTTTTTGCGCTTGCTTGAGTGTGACTAGTATCCACATTAACAGAAAGTAAATTAAGTCCAATAAAGGCAGAACAGCACATTTTCTATTAAGTCTACTGAATCTAGACTTGCGACCAACCCATTTTGCATAGAGTAGGTACTACATTTGTATATAGGGGCCATCTTGGCAGCGGCGCTCAGGCCAAGAGAGGCTACTTTCAATAGCGTATATACTTAGGTAGTTACAACTTGGTCGCGGGACTAACGAATACCGTGACCCCGGAACGTAAAGGGCTATTGAAGGACACCGTGGATTTTAGTCAGTACAAGTCTGACAGTCCCTTCTGCCCTGACTCATTTGATGATTTTACCACGCTAAAAAGGTAGTTACAACTCATCACGACCATTTCTCCCTCAGACTGGAACTAATACGGGTTTCCAAAATAAACAGACTGAATAATGTACTCATATCATATTTTTATTTACTATTTACACATACATTTTAGGAAAAGCCGCTTCTGTACAATCTATAAATATGAAATGCAACAACTTAATTTCGAATAAGGCCAATGTAGGTACGGTATGCGTGAACGAATAACACAATATTTTATATTGCTTTCTATATTATTGTTATCAAGTATTATAGTACAATACTATTCGACGTATACACGAAACAGAAATCACAAAGCAAAATAAAGTTTTGGCCCGCAGATGATATCGCGTGGTAGACAATGAGTAAAAAGCTAAATCGACTTCAAACACGAGACAACGTAAGGAAAATATTAAATGCACGTTAAAAAACATGAAGCGATAAAGATTGAACCAATATAACGACGTCTAGACGTTTTAAAAAGAATAAAAAGCATTGAGTTGAATGAAATCAACTGCTTTTATTAAGCTCTAGGATTGATGAGCATTCAACAACTGATGCCACATTATTTAATTCACACTTGACAATCAATAATCCTATTCCAAATTCAAGGCATTGAATTAATCTTAGTTTGAATTAAATATTTATTAAACTGGCAACACTAGGTTTTATCTCACTCTAACTAATTTAGTATCGAAAATACTCAATTCGTACGTTATAAAATATATATATCCTAAAACTGTTTTCAATTTTCTACAAGCCCTGTAATTTATATTTAAAAAAGCGTCTATTTTATTACATTTTACTGTGTATTCTCTAACGAAGTTTCGTATGCATAGACTTTCCAAATCAAATTTAAATAAAAATACTCTTTATTAAACACTGTTCTGTTTGTTTGAAAACCATAATTATGTAATATTTTATTTAGATTTCTGGCAACACTTCTCTGACATGAGAATAAAAGTACCCTCATTTCAAGTCTATGCCGACGCTACATTCTTTACATCGAAACCATACAACTAATTCATTATTTCGTTCTCATATCTATCTAATTACAGCAATAATTTATGTGTATAAAATAATTATGTCCAGACTTAGGTACTCACAACTAATATTACGTCACAGAGACAGCAGCCTAAGAGACTAGTCGTATTTATTTAATAAATAATTTAGATATTATTGCTTGCTAAGACAGTTGTGTATTTATGAAGTTTATCTTGATAGTTGATATATTCACGCAAATATCAAAATGATTAAAACGCAGCACTTTAAATGACCGTAAAACCTCACGTTTTATTTCATAAAAACTGAAAATTCATTGAATTCTAATCTATTTTAATGATTTGTTATGAAAGAAAACAACTTTTTTCCCGACATTTTTCGAGACAGAAGCAGATTCTTGAATTCACATATTCCATGCGCAAAGTATAAGGTCTTGGCACATAGCTTTTGAAATGATAAGTACATTACATAGTATATTAAAAATACATTAAAATGTAACCATGTGTCAAACTTGACAAATTGTAGGTACAAAACGACAGTACTTAATACAATTATTACATTGTTTCCTACAACACGATGTAATGATATAATTATTTTCAATATAAATATATATTTTTCTATATCATATACTCTGTAAATGACTTTAAATACTTAATTATTAGTCTTCTTGCAGTGAACGAAGACGATGTTTCTATTAAAACTAAGTGGTCATATTATACAACTAAACTTGAAAATTAAAAATATTTTGTGAATATCATCACATAAAATGACACAGAAACATAAACGTTAGGTATGATATAGATATCCATAATCACAAATAAACAAGATTTTTCTGGGTATGAATTTTAGATTCTGCAACCATTCACCGACGACCAGTTAGCCATTGGACGTTTCGCCGATATGACGATTCATTTATGTCCGTTTCATCGATAGAACTTTTCACCTAGGGACTTTTCGCCGACAGGACGATTCGTTTATATCCGTCTCATCAATAGACTCTTTCAACAACGGACTTTTTGCCGACACGACGGTTAACCTATAACTCTTCATCATCGAAAAGACCGTTGTTGAAAAGAGTCTATTGATAAACCAATCGTCCTGTCGGCAAAAAGTCCCTAGGTGAAAGGTTCTATCGATGAAGCGGAGATAAATGAATCGTCCTATCGGCGAAAAGTCCAAAGGTGAAAGAGTCTATCGGTGAAACGGCCATAAATGAATCGTCCTGTCGGCGAAACGTCTAATGGTGAACCGGTCATCGGTGAATGGTTGCAGAATCTGAATTTTATGTACAAGTATTATTTTATTTTCAAGTCAAGTTGTCAAAATCTTTTAAAAGGAAGCAAAATGTCATGTTGAACAAACTTGGAGTATGCGAGGATATAGATGGCTTTCTTATAATAAACCGTAAATGAAAAACACTGCCCTAGTCTATAAAACATAAATATTTGTAAAAATATATATCTTGCAGCGTAAAATTATCAAAACTAAAGCATCGATAAATACAAAGTAAATGTCTGGCTTCAAGTTCACAAGACCGTTTGAAAGTTCGGCTATTCGTTTTTTATTGAAGATGTGTCACTTAGGTCCGTAATATAGAACCCACCTCAAAACTCAAGTGTTGCTAGTTTCAACCAATCAAATGACTTGAATCTAGTTTTAAGTAATGCTTGAGTATTGAGTGACGTTCTGTAATACGTGACATAATTTGGTGTTCAGGAAAAATAATAGGTCAAATTATAAATGGATATTTTAGAGAACAGCAACTAGAAATACATACTAAAAACAGAACAGGAACTGATCACAATACAACAAAAGATTACACCAGAGGCGTCTCTAGCCCTTGTGGCGCCCGTGTGCAACCAGTACCCTGGCGCCCTCTAGTCTAGTAGGAGCGGGGTCAAAATGGAATACTAACCTTTATATTTTCAATCGGAAATTCGGATGCAAATGGTGCAATTTTAAATGGCTCAGGCGCAAAATGTCGCTTTCGCAAAATGTCTCCTGGTAGTAAAATGTCTCTTTCTCATAATGTCGCTTTCACAGAATGACTCCTTAAAAGTTCGCTTTCTCGCAATGCCTCTTTCGTAGAATATCTTTTTCGCAAAATGTGTGAAAGTGAAATAAATAAAAGTGAAATAAAAAAAGTCCTTTACAAGATCTGGTCGAGTGGTATTATTTTTTTATATACTTATTCAATGTACAGACACAGTTTTTTTTACTGTTTTATTACCGACTTCAAAAAAAAGGAGGTTATCAATTCGACCCGTATGTATGTAATATTATCGGAACTGCCCAGTTTTCATATATGTTAGTCTATATCAGCGTCTGAACAAATGTGCCAAATTTCATAAGTGTATATATGTATGTATGTATGTTTTTATGTTTGTGCACGCATATCTCCGGAACTATAAGTTCGATTTAAGTAATTCTTTCTCTTCTTTTTGTTGTACTAGGTATTGTTCAACTTAGGGTACACTGCAAGTTTCATCAAAATCGGTTCAGTAGTTTTAGAGATATGGATTTTTTTATGTTGTGACGGATTACAAGATTAGTGCATATGTAAGAAAATTTTGTATTTTACAAGAATTTGGGTTGAATATGTAATAAATAAACTAAAAAGGGTAAAATAAAAACTTTTTTTTAAAAAAGTACCGACTTCAAAAAAAATACAAAAAAGTTTAAAATAACTTTTCTTTCGGAAGTCGGTGGCTTTGTTTTGTTGTGTCATTGACTATTGCCACCGACTTCCGAAAGAAAAGTTATTTTAAACTTTTTTGTATTTTTTTTGAAGTCGGTACTTTTTTAATAAGTATAGATGTTTCAAATACCACTTTATCAGATCTTTTAAAGGACTCATAATAAAAGCATTTTTTTTTATTATTAATTTCACTCGAAAAATCGAATTTACAACGTTGCCATACAATATTAACAAGAACCAACAAGACTAAGAAATTGACAAAAAAACAACCTTTCTTTTAAACCTGGCTAACTTTTTTCTAAGTTACTAACACGACATTTTGCGAAAGAGATATTCTGCGAAACAGGCTTTGTGAGAAAGCGAACTTTTAAGAAGGAGTCATTCTGGGAAAGCGACATTATGAGAAAGAGACATTTTACTACCAGGAGACATTTTGCGAAAGCGACATTTAACGCCTGAGCCCTTTTAAGAAGGAGTCATTCTGGGAAAGCGACATTAAGAGAAAGCGATATTTTGCGAAAGAGACATTTTACTACCAGGAGACATTTTGCGAAAGCGACATTTTGCGCCTGAGCCATCGATCGACGACGCATCTTTGGAGGTGTCGCATTAGAGGACGCTCGGCGCCCCCTTAGTCCCGGCGCCCGCGTGCGCCGCACACCCTGCACTATAGGTAAAGACGCCTCTGGATTACACTTCTGAAATACTGTGTCTAGCATAGACCCACATTCAATGAGCCTATAAAAATATGGCAATTTTAGGATTGTCACAAATAAGTGACGTGTTTATTTTTTCAATTGGGCCATTCAGTCTCCGTAAAAGGGCCTCATGAAAAATTTTTAGTACACCGTTAATAATTCGCTTTGGTAACAACCTTGATTTGATAAGTTTTGATGTGCTAACACAATTTGATCCGAATGAAAGGAACATGCGATGCCCAAGGCGTATTTTTAGAACACATCGTGCTTTATTTTAGTAAACTATAATAATTATTTTACTTATTACGTATTAATAAATACTCTTTTACGAAAATAGTGTAACCAAATCTGTACTTAATTATAACAACTGTAACATAACTCTAACATGACCTTATAGTGGGGTGGTTTGCATAATATATTGCCGCTCTGCGTGCGTGGTAAGCGGGTTCAAGGCTTGTGTTCTATAATTCAGCAACCACAGCATAGTACAGAACACGTTAATACTATTTCGGTACATAAAATCATGTGAGGGTTAGGTTTACATTTGTTGCGGTCTGGTGATATTCAGGGATAATTTCGTTCAATAAACTTTCTTGCTAATTAATTTTATACATTATGGAAGCAAAATGCCAAATGTAAACAACCTTTCACTTCTTAATCACGCCATTTCGTTAGTCACACAAAAAACAATGGGCATAATAGTTGAGTGGGTAGTCTTTACCAAAATTCTATTTTGCTGAATAAGGTAAAAATGCCTTGCATCATGCCTTTTAATCCAAGTTCCATTTGGCAGCAAATAATTATACCACTGCCATAGACAAAGAAGTACCGTTATGTGGGAAGAACAAAGTGTTTTGAGCTCATAGCAACAGCATCATAAATTAAAATAGAAGAGACTAGTTAAGTACCTACCAACGCTTTGATCTAGCGTCAAGAAATCTGATAGAAGTCAGTGACTGATATGGATCTATCACATTGAGATAGCAAGTATTGAAGTAGACGGATACTTCAAATAGATATTAATATCAGTTTGTAATCTGCCTCAAATGCATAGATTTTAATCTTCAAATGTGTCTGGCTGTTCTGATTAGCAGAATATACAATTTTAAGTAGACAGCAACTGGCATTATGAAGTCTTAAATACCTTGCTTTGCCACAATTTAGCGATAAAAACACAATACAACAGATATGACTACTCACATTTTATATTAAAATTATTTTAAGCCACCTTCTGTGAAATGACTCATGTTCCAAATGAACCTTCTTGACTTCTGTGTAAATATTACAAAATACAATCAAAGGATACCACAAACCAAGTTTGTGTATTTTTCAATCAAAAGGCAAAATATAGTCAGACACTTGACCAAAACAGTTAACCCTGAATAAAGAATATGTTACTTTATAATGACGAAAATAAGGGCAGGGCCACATTAACGAGGCACCGCGCCATCCCACACATGATCATTGGTCACAAAGTGGGGCTGGATAATTTATTGTAAAAATAATGGCGCTAACAAAGCTAATTCCAAACACCGTCATAGATTAAAAATGTGTTATTGTCATTTTATATTTCAAAATACCTTGATCTCTTTGGTCAGATTGGGAATTAGCTATGGTATCGCCATCTACAGTGAACTTTGCCCATTGTAATGAAGACATCAGTGAGTGATGATGACGTGTGGGGTGCAGTTAATGTGTTCCTACTCAAGTTGGTACTTCTTGGTCTAGGCAGTGGTCGATGCTCGCTCGAAGCTTTGGCGCATGTTATGTACAAGTGCTTGTGTCTGCTGCAGTCAGGTTTTCTGCGGTTCTTCATCATCTTCCTCCTCTTCTTCTTGCGCCATCAGCTGCCTCGCTAGCTGTAGTGCCTGGAACGAGAGTTTAGTTATATTAATACACATTTTAAATTCCAAATCATGGTATTCCTATATGTCAAATTAAAAAAAACATTTGGGTAAAAAGGCATATTCACATGTATTCAAATTATTTGACTTATTCAAAGACTTGGCATTAGTTCCTAATTGCAAATACAAATATCCCACTCGCAGCTGAATTTTTCTTTCCTCAAAAAGATGATTTACGATGCGCGTCGTATGCGTTTAAAAATAATTAATCATCTTATAATTGCCTACACAATTAGATGCTGAAAAAATAAAATACCAATACACTTATACAAGGAAGTAGTCATTTAAAAATAAACACACACAGTATTTTTCCTTCAAGTGCTATGAATTAAATTCTGAAATTAATTGTTGTTTTTTAATTTTCCTCCTTTATTAGCCATTCATCACCTGTTACAAAAATATGTGTGTCATGTTATGAAAATAATATGCTGTGGAAGTTGTAGGTAGGTAAAAAATAGCTTGACATTCTTACTTTGTTTGTTGTCATATGGGCATGGCAGGGTTTTTGTAGGCATTAGATAAATAATTATTTTACTGATAATGGTAACTATCTAAAACCAGTCGCTTTCTCATTTTTTTAACAGAGATGTTTCTCATTTAATAGAGAGACAGGGTGCCCAATGGTTTTATGAGGTACTTTATTTATGTCACCTGTCTTTAACAGTGGCGTGCCTAGAGTTTCAAAATAAGGCAAGCCCAATAAAATTTTCGTTTATGCGATTTACTAGTCTGAGAAATACACAGATTAGGCGTCGGTTTTAATGAAGAAATTAACTGTTTTTTCTGAGAAAAGTTTAAAGATTTTACCTTATCTTCGACAATCAAAACTTGAACGCATTTTAAATCCTCACAAGGTACAATTACCTCCATTGTTGTAGGTAAGTCACCAAAACAATTGTATCACTGAGATAATCTAATAAAACTCTTAAAAAACTTTAACACCAAAACTTTTCCCCATCAAGCAAATGAGACTGAAGTTAGTTGCACTCTCGGGTGTGCGGGAACTATTTAAGCTGCGAACATATTATCGGACGCGTCCGTCAGCCGCGGCTGAGGGACGCGGCTTAGCAATGTGCACGGTACACAAACATCCAGCCAGCCAGATTCTGTTCGGACGTCCGAGCGCTCAAGGGCGACTCAAGGTCACGTCCGCGTCTTACGACCGATAGTTTGCACAGTGTAGTATTCAATGTACTGGCTAGATTTTAATAAGCCGCGTCCCTCAGCCACGGCTGACGGACGCGTCAGATAATATGTTCGCACCTTTACGCAGAGTTGCAGTGTTGTCATTAGGCAAAAAAAAGTCGCCAGGTATATGAAAATTCTAGATAGATGTCGCAATTTTTTTTTTTTAAGATATTTTATTGTATTGTACAGTTCCTCAATTTTTAATATTACCCGAACAATGTTAAATCACCCACAAAAATATATAAATTCTGTGTTCATTGTTCAAAGTGTAAACATGTTTTTGAGATAAATTACTATTATTATATTGCTTGAATATTTAATTTCGTTATTTTAAAAAGTCGCTAGTTTTTATTGTTGCTAAATCTTAAAAAAAGTTTCCAAACACGTTAAAAATCTCCAAGATCTCACAACGTCGCTATAAAACAGCAACACTGCGTTGGCAAGGCGACACAAGAGGCATAAGGACCTGTATCCATTGCCGTTAATAAATTAAAAAAAAAAAGGCGACACAAGGTCACGCATACGCGTCCAACTTCAGACGCATCAAGCCTGGCTTAAATGTTCCATACTGATCGATTTGTAGACGCACAAGGTTCTAACTCGTTATACGGCACATCGCTTTAGGTGCGAAAGAGACAGAGATAGTATTTGAAAGCCCGGTATAAGCCGGTACGTGTAAGCGAGATAGCTATATGTAGACGATCGCGACGCGATGTGTAGTAGTGTGCGTGACAGTGCGTGTGGCATAGGTACTAGGTTTTTGTGTTATTTTGATAAGAAAT
Source organism: Agrotis exclamationis (assembly GCA_950005045.1). Taxonomy (NCBI): domain Eukaryota; kingdom Metazoa; phylum Arthropoda; class Insecta; order Lepidoptera; family Noctuidae; genus Agrotis; species Agrotis exclamationis. Next base: position 21,219,849 of record OX465433.1, on the reverse strand, counting down.
AAGCGCGCGAACTTTTAAATAGTTCGGGTTTGATATTGATTCTCTATCGAGCATTTTAATTAAGGCATGCCGGGCTTTTGGGCTTATATGAAGGTACCGCCACTGGTCTTTAAGTGGAATTAAGACATCATAAGGGACCATTAAATAACTCCCATTACAGTAATTAACATTATCGCATGACATCTTGCACAAGCGTCATCACCATGGGTCAGAAGATCAACCTCTAGTTGTAATAAGATCTTAACTAGATGTGTTGAACAGCTTATCATCCAATTTAGATTTTAGTTACGTAAGTTGTGGCATTTGGCACTATGAGAAACAAATACACTGAGGTCTAATTATGCCACATTAGAAAGATCATAATACACACATCAACACGGTCTAGGGATATTTCATACTCAATTAAATAACTCGAAAAGTACTGGCCGCATTGGAATCTTTTATACACCGATTTGTTTGTAATTTATCTCAGACTAATTCCAAATTCAAATTTTTGAAAATTCTTTTGTTTCGGTGGCATAAAAATGTCTTGATGGAGGAAGGACGTGGACTGGGGCCGTGAGCAATGGTCCAATGTGCTGTTCATGGATGAATCCAGGTTCGGCTTCCATCCAGATTCACGAAGGACGCGTGTTTGGCGAGTTCCTGGACGATGGAGCCGTCTCCAGAACCCTCAGGAAGTTCACCCATACCAAGGAGGAACAATTATGGTTTGGGCAGGAATTCGTCTTGGAGGACGGACGGATCTCGTTTGGGTGCGGGGCAATATGACGGCAGAACGATACGTCCAACTTTTGCTGGGGCCCGTAATCTTGCCCCACAGAACGCAAATGGGGCAAGATTTCCTGCTCATGCACGACAATGCCCGGGCACACACGGCGAGAACGGTAGCAGCTTGGTTACATACACATAATGTTAGGGCCTTAGACTGGCCTGCTCAATCGCCAGATCTAAATCCCATTGAGCATGCGTGGGATATGCTGCAAAGAAGAGCTCTGAAGGAAGTTCCTGAAAATCTGGCTACAGAAGATCAACTTTTTGCGCACCTCAGAAGGACATGGGACAATATTCCGCAGCAAGACATTGACAACCTTGTTCTGAGCATGCCGAATCGTTGCCGATGTGTTATGAACATCATAGCTTTCTCAGACTACTAACTTCAAGTTGATAAACACAAATTAAATGATTTTTCCATTTTTTTCAGTTTTTACTCACAAATTAAAAGTTCATTCATATACGGTTTCCGTCTATGCTTCATTTTTTTCCATAAAATCCTGAAATTTTAATCTATACCTTAACCATTATTAAAAAATGGTGGAATATTAAAAATCGTATCTTTTAAATATATAATGTCATATAAATAATTAACACATTGATAGTACTTCGCTTTTTTAAAAATATCCCTAGACCGTGCTGATGTGTGTATAAATTGCAATAAAATTCGTAACATAGAATATTTTATTCTGCTGTTGCAGCAGTAGATTAGTAAATTCTTTTTTATCGCAATTATGATTCTACTGTGTCCTTTTATATACCCTCTGGTGAGGTGAACAATCTTTTCAATACAGGGTGTTCACATGTGAATTTTCATGAGTAAGACTTTTCTTGAATGATAAACAATGTAAGACATTTTATTACAATACATAAATCAACGTGAGCGCAATATAGCTTTGAGTTGAAAAATAGCCTACAAAATTAGAGTTTGGGGAAATCGCGTAAATTCAGAAAATCAACCAGTACATTTCTCAAGTGAATTGATATTCGGGCACGCCGCAATCGCGGCGGTAAGACCCCTCTTTGAGGAGTGGCTGGATAGGAGTCACGGCGTCCTGACCTACCGCATGACGCAGGTCCTCACCGGACACGGAAATTTCGGGAGGTACCTGTGTCTAAGGAGAAAGGAGGAAACGCCTGGGTGTCACCACTGCGAAGATCGCCCGGAGGACACAGTAGAGCATACGGTGCAAGACTGCCCCGCTTGGGCAGAGCACCGACGTGTCCTCACGGCGGCGATAGGCGGAGACCTCTCGCGCCCGGCATTGGTTGCGGCCATGCTGCGGGGCGAGACGGAGTGGGAAGCGGTCGCTTCCTTCTGCGAAGCAGTAATGCTCGCGAAGGAGGAGGCGGGCCGCGTGAGAGAGAGGACAATGTCCTCCCTCCGCCCCACCCGCGGTGGTGGACGCCCACGGCGACGGACGTTGCAAGACGATCTCCGGCCACCGTAGGCGCGGGCATGCGGGCGGCGAGTAAAGGGCAACTCGCAGCCCGACCATGGACCATGCCCAGGTCTACGGCGCGTTGTGTTCCACGCGCGCCTCAAAGAGCGTCAGCATAAGGCTGTTTTTCCACCAGAGATGCGCTATGTAGCTGTGCTGCGAGGATGTAAAAGCTGAGCTACGAAACTGTGTGATCGTTTCCACTGATGCTACGCTATGTAGCTGTGCTGTGAAGATGGGTAGCTGCGCTACGAAGATGCGCTGTCACAAGGTAGCTGCGCTATGAAGATGCGCCGCCACAAGGTAGCTGCGCTATGAAGATGCGTAGCTGCGCTATGAAGATGTGCTGTCACAAGGTAGCTGCGCTATGAAGATGCGTAGCTGCGCTACGAAGATGTGCTGTCACAAGGTAGCTGCGCTATGAAGATGCGTAGCTGCGCTACGAAGATGTGCTGTCACAAGGTAGCTGCGCTATGAAGATGCGTAGCTGCGCTACGAAGATGTGCTGTCACAAGGTAGCTGCGCTATGAAGATGCGTAGCTGCGCTACGAAGATGCGCTGTCACAAGGTAGCTGCGCTATGAAGATGCGTAGCTGCGCTACGAAGATGTGCTGTCACAAGGTAGCTGCGCTATGAAGATGCGTAGCTGCGCTACGAAGATGCGCTGTCACAAGGTAGCTGCGCTATGAAGATGCGCAGCTCGAGCTATGCGATGTATCGATACTAGGGAAAACGACCCATAGCACGCATCCACAGCACGCAGCCTTAGCACGCAGCCATAGCACGCATCCTTAGATATAAAAAACACATCTTAGTTGAATCCGTTTCCACCAGTGCTGTGCTATGTAAACCAGTGAATATGATTGGTGGATATCAAACGCATCCGCAGCAACGTAGCATAGCGCATCTCTGGTGGAAAAGCAGCCTAATGACGGGGCCCCCTCTCTAGAGGGCCAAAGCCTGCCGGGGTCGCGGGACTTATCTCATTACCGTGACCCCGGAACATAAAAGGCTATTGAAGGACACCGTGGATTTTAGTCAGTACAAGTCTGACAGTCCCTCCCGCCCTGCCCGGGGTGGGAGGACTCATTTGATGATTTGACCACGATAAAAAAAAAGTGAATTGATATTAAACCGTTCTAACAAGGTAAGATTACTAAGATTCAACTTCGGAGTGTGAGAGATGTCTGGAGTACTTATCTAAAAGACGCGTGTTCAAATCCCCTCGCAGCTGAATTTTTCTTTCCTCAAAAATATCTTTAAGCCACAATTGGTTCACTGGAGTGGTTATGTCTATAAATGGTAACAGTACGAATGATTCTAGTTATCAAAGACATTTTTGATAGACTCTAAACAAAACTAGGAAGTAAGGGGACATTCCTATTTTTAGACAGTGACCACACGTTATGGTAATAGGAGGATAGGAAGCATTTATCTTACTGTAAATGTTATTGTTCCGACAAGGCATTCTTGCTTTGTGGGCTCTAACTAAACAACTGTTGAAATTACACTATGTGGACACAGGATTAAGTAACTTTGATAACGCAAGTTTCACTGAAATAGAGTTTCAAGATTGAATATGCAAGGCATGGCGTAGTCGCCAGGGTTGCAGAATTTCACAGAACTAAGAAAACAAGGTACCCTGGAACGCAAAAGGGAAACAATGAACCCTGATTTACAGTCAGTATGCAACTATGCATCCAACAGTCTCCCCTGCTCACGAACAGGGGGAGGAATATGATTTTACTCCAAAAAAGCTAGTGTTCTTGATACCGGGCACGCCGCAATCGCGGCGGCGGCGGTAAGACCCCTCTTTGAGGAGTGGCTGGATAGGCGTCACGGCGTCCTGACCTACCGCAGGTCCTCACCGGACACGGAAGTTTCGGGAGGTACCTGTGGCTGATGAGAAAGGAGGAAATGCCCGGGTGTCATCACTGCGAGGATCGCCCGGAGGACACGGTGGAGCACACGGTGCAGGACTGCCCCGCTTAGACAGGGCACCGCCGTGTGCTCACGACGGCGATAGGCGGAGACCTCTCGCGCCCGGCATTGGTCCATGAGAGACAATGCTGCGGGGCAAGACGGAGTGGGAAGCGGTCGCCTCCTTCTGCGAAGCAGTCATGCTCGCGAAGGAGGAGGCGGGCTGCGTGAGGGAGAGGACAGCGTCCTCCCTCCACCCCAACAGCAGTGGTGAACGCCCACGGCGACGGACGTCGCAAGACGATCTCCGGCCACCGTAGACGCGGGCATGCGGGCGGCGAGTAAAGGGCAACTCGCTGCCCGACCATGGACCATGCCCGGGTCGACAGCGCGTTGTGTTTCACGCGCGCCTCAAAGAGCGTCAGCATAATTACGTAGCCCCTCTCTAGAGGGCCAAAGCCTGCCGGGGATGCGGGACTTATCTCATCACCGTGACCCCCGAACATAAAGGGCTATTGAAGGACACCGTGGATTTTAGTCAGTACAAGTCTGACAGTCCCTCCCGCCCTGCCCGGGGTGGGAGGACTCATTTGATGCTTTTACCACGCTAAAAAAAAGTGTCCTTGATAATCATTTCAAATAGGAAAATAGTTGATTATGCAGTATCTACTAGATAATTAAACGAATAAAAATAAATGATGTATAAAGTGTAAACATGAAAGAAAACCAATCAGAATCTAAATGGTATTATCAGTTAGCTAATCAGCCACCACTTAAACTCTAATCTCATTAAAATAACTTCTATAATAGCTTGTTTTTGCTTATCAACTTTGCATGCAAAAGATTCATGCAGCACTAATCCATTTTGTTTGAAGATATTACCATTCCTATTACTAAGTCATATTTTGCTGAAACATAATTTGTTTTTTTCCATACAAATGCATTAAATAAAAAGTTGCATCAAGATTGCTTTTGCAGGAATGTTAATCAAGTTAATGCGACCCTGGAAGCTAAAGGGCAAATAAAGGAAAAGAGTAAGTTTTATTCAGTGCAAGTTTGAGCGTCTTTCCCAGTTCCACACAGTGCTGAAAAAACAAAAAAGGGGATATGAAGCTTCAGACATACTTTCTCGTTATTTAAAATATGATAAAAAATAAAAAAAACCTGTTATTGCAATGAAGAAACTTGTCTTTTATAAGATACTAGCTGTACCTCATGGTTTACCCTAGCTGATGTTATATATAGCCTTTAACCTTCATCGATAAATGGACTATACAACACAAAAAGATTGTTTCAACTTGAACCAGTAGTTTGTGTCCTGCTCTGCCGCGGAGCCACCATGTTAAAATCCGATCAATCATATCTTAAAATGGTGTACGTCAGACGTACATAATGTACGTAAACTATTATTGATGTACGTGTATCAGGTATTGATAAAATATACATTGATTGTGGCTCTGCTGGGGAGCATACTCTCTAGCAGAGCCACCTAGAATACACACTCAGGAAAGTTAAACCTTACTGTTTTTCGATGAAAGCCGTTGTACGTTTAGTGCTTATAACGTACGGGTTGAAAAATATTGTTATTAGTCAGTGGTTTTTTTTTTATTTTTTTTATAAAGTGTTCAGATATGTGTAGAAAGCGCCTGCTTTTGTTTTGTGTCTTGTCCACGACACCACAAGGGTGTGGTTTGAGGGTTCCGCAGTCAACAAGAAACCCTTTCATGTCCATCTGTCTGTCTGTATCTACCTCAGAAACAATTTATCTCCTGTACATGCAAAGTGGGGTTGTTTATTTTTTCTCTTGAATTTCGTAGTGTGGGATGCCGTTAGATAGGTCTATAAGAAAGCCGCTGTGATTAGGGCATGCACCTAGGTATACCCAGTTCCGGAATATCCGGGTAAACCCGGGTATATGATGAAGTCTGCGGAGCCGGTTCTGAGAGCGATGGAACCGGGTCGACCCAGTTAAGATAAGATTATTGTAATTTTGTGTAGCTTTTATTAGGCGTAGCATTCGCTCACAACACTTTGGAGTGTTAGTACTATGAGAAAATGGTGAATATAATGAGATTTTAGTTAAAATGTGCCAAAACATCATTTTTGCGTTTGTTTTCGACTTAGCTGCAAATAACGGAACGCCGCAATAGCGGCGGTGTAATATCTCTTTTTGAGGAGTGGCTGGAGAGGCGCCACGGCGTCTTCACCTTCCGCCTGATGCAGGTTTTCACCGGACACGGATGTTTTGCGAGGTTCTTGTGTCTGATCGGGCGGGAAAAATCGTCTGGGAGTCAAAACTTGCAGGATCGCCCGGAGGACACGGCGAGCCATACGCTGCGGGTGTGTCCCGCTTAAGCAGAGCACCACCGCGTCCTCACGGAGGCTATAGGCGGCGATGACCTCCCGCGGTCGGCTCATTCTGCGAAGCAGTCATGCTAGCGTAGGAGGACAGCACAGCCCGCGGCTAACCATCGCGGGAAACGTCCGTGATAATAGACGTCGCGAGACGATTTCCAGCCACCGTATAGGCGCAGGCATGCGGACGGCGAGTACTGGGTGACTTTTTATTATCGTGGTAAAATCAAATGAATCCGCCCACCTAGGGCAGAGTGGGAGGGACTGTCAGACTCGTACTGACTAAAATCCACGGTGTCCTTCAAAAGCCCTTTACGTTCCGGGGTCATGGTAATTCGTAACTCCCGTGACCCCGACAGGTTTTGGCCTTCTAGAGGCCCACGTCATTTTGCTGACACTCTTTGAGGCGCACGTGAAACACTACGCGCCGTCAACTCGGGTATGGTCCATGGTCGGACAGCGAGTCGCCCATTACCCGCCGCGCGCCTACGGTGGCCGGAGATCGTTTGGCGACGTCCGTCACCGTGGGCGTCTACTACTGTGGCTGAGGTGAAGGAAGGACGCTGTCCTCTCCCTCACGCGGCCCGCCTCCTCCTTCGCTTGCATGACTGCTTCGCAGAAGGAGGCGACCGCTTCCCATTCCGTCTCGCCCCGCAGCATGGCCGCGATCAATGCCGGGCGGTCTCCGCCTATCCCCTCCGTGAGGACACGGCGGTGCTCTGCCCAAGCTGGGCAGTCCTACACCGTATGCTCCACCGTGTCCTCCGGGCGATCCTCGCAGTGGTGACACCCAGGCGTTTCTTCCCTCCTTATCCGACACAGGTACCTCCCGAAGCTTCCGCGTCCGGTGAGGCCCTGCGTCAGGCGGTAGGTCAGGACGCCGTGACGCCTACCCAGCCACTCCTTAAAAAATTAAGCAAAATTAAAAAATTTGAAAAAAAAACCCACTACGGTAAAAATCTAATTGAAAAAGAATAAAATAACTCAAAACCGACTTAACCCAATATTTATGTAACGAAATATTATAATAGACGTAAAAATAACCGAGGTATATCCGTCGGGGGCTGCCTTTTATACATATTTATATGAAATTTCAACAAAAATTTAATCATACTCATAAGTGTATTTTATGTCGTCGTTAAACATCTACAATTATTCATTAATTGTATTCACGTCACTAGAAGCCTCACCTTTAGCTGGTTTAATGAATTAAGTTCCTTTTTAAATATTATACAGGTGCTTTCTGTTGGTTCACACTAATGTAGCACCGCCCCCTAATGAGTTAATCTCATAATACTTATCTTAGACCATGCATAAATCAACTACGAACCCATTGCTGAAAATCGCTTTGAAAACGGACAATTCGTTTTAATATTACTGCAATATTATTTTGCACTAATATTGTAGCGCCCTCTAGTGAGTTACACACGTTATTTTTGTATTATTTGGGAACATACATTAAGCTACCACGTACACATTGCTGAAAACAGAATTGTAATCGGACATTTGGTTTTGATTACATTGCAACATTGTTTTGCACTAATATTGTGGCGACCCCTAGTGAGTTACAGCCATGACACCTGTCTAAGAACATGAACTCATCAAACACAAACCCGTTATTGAAAATCGGATCATTAGTTTAGAAGATAGGTGGGAACATTACTTTGCACAAACGCACAAACACACAAACGCACACACAAACATCTCTCACCCTAAACGCATATACCTGCTCCGTTCCGTCGTGGGTAAAAAGGGGTCTTACCGCTGCAGTTGCGGCGTGCCTAGACCTCGGTTGCGACGGTCACTCCCTCCATACTGCCCTGAGATGGCGCCGGAGCTCTTCCTGCAGCGCCTCGACTTGTGGAGGCAGTGGGGATTCGCCCCGACGCGACGCTGCGCCTCCACGCACCACTCATAGACGCGCTGGAGGGCCTCCAGATCCCAGGGCAGCACTCCGGCAAAGAGGTTGTACTGGGTGACTTGGCGTCTGATCATGGAGCATGCCCGGGCAGACGGCGCGCCCCGTGTTCTAAGCTGACCTCAAAGAGCTGTTAGCAATCTGACGGGGCTCTTAGAGGGCCAAAGCCTGCTGGGGTTGTGGACTGTCTTATCAGGTAACCGTGACTCCGGAACGGAAAGGGCTATTGAAGGACACCTTGAATGTTGGTTAGTACGAGTCTGACAGTCCTTCCCGACGTCATTTGATGATTTTACCACATAAAAAAAATCCAATTAATGAAGTCTGAGAAAAAAAAACATTTCAGTCAACTGGAACCAGATTGAATCCGGTTCCGACCGCGTCCAGAACCGGGTATGCACATTCTAGAACCGGGTCCGGTTCTGCATGCCCTAGTGATGTCACCCAAACGTATCGATGGCATGAGTTATTTTATATCATTAAAAGTTGTTTATAGAATCTTCCTTTCAGTTAAGTTAAAAACATTATTTTAAATAACATTTATAACATAAATAACATTTAAAATACTGAGTATATCAATTTTCCTTAAACTACATTAATAGCTAATTTAACAAAACTTAACAAACTTGACTTATAATTTATTTTTGGAAAATAAATGTTATTTAAATTACGTTTTTAACTTAACTGAACGGCATATTCTATAAACAACTTTTGCTGATATAAAATAACTCTATGTCATCGACACGTCTGGGTGACATCACAGGGCTTTCTTATAGACCTATGTAACGGCATCCCACACTACGAAATTCAAGAGAAAAAATAAACAACCCCACTTTGCATGTACAGGAGATAAATTGTCTCTGAGCTAGATACAGACAGATGGACATGTAAGGGTTTCTTGTTGACTACGGAACCCTCAAACCACACCCTTGTGGTGTCGTGGACAAGACACAAAACAAAAGCAGGCGCTTTCTACACATATCTGAACACTTTATAAAAAAAATAAAAAAAAAAACCACTGACTAATAACAATATTTTTCAACCCGTACGTTAAAAGCACTAAACGTACAACGGCTTTCATCGAAAAACAGTAAGGTTTAACTTTCCTGAGTGTGTATTCTAGGTGGCTCTGCTAGAGAGTATGCTCCCCAGCAGAGCCACAATCAATGTATATTTTATCAATACCTGATACACGTACATCAATAATAGTTTACGTACATTATGTACGTCTGACGTACACCATTTTAAGATATGATTGATCGGATTTTAACATGGTGGCTCCGCGGCAGAGCAGGACACAGTAGTTTGTGAGATTAGCGCATTCAACCAAACAATCCCTTCAGCTCTATAATAGTATCCCATCAAAAACATTCTGTAAAAAACTAGCCAAAGTCTCAATAGAGCTGCTAGACTTGCCACGACTTTGTCTAGATTTCATTACTTTTTAGGGATAAATATCTCTAAAAACTAATGAAATCTAGACAAAGTCGTGGCAAGTCTAAGGTTCCTTACTGCGGTTTCTTTATTATTATAGTAAATGTTGTGAGATTTTTAAACCAATAGTTTTTTAACCACGGCGATAGCCTTCACTAGAAAAAGGAAGCTCGCAAGGCTGATGAATCTTCATCTGTATGACACTCGTATCAAATGGTCCACAACGGTAAAGTATCTAGGGATAACACTAGACAATACACTGACGTGGAGTACACACCTGGAGAACACAACGACGAAGGCACTTAGGGTCTTTGGCATGTGTCGCTCAACATATGGAAAAACTTGGGGCTTAAAGCCAAGGGTTCTACATTGGCTCTATACTATGATTGTGAGACCTATTCTCACATATGGCAGCTTAGTATGGTGGCCGAGAACAAGACTGGTCACATGCAAACAGACACTGTTGAAAGTCCAAAGGACGGCATGCATAGCCATAACGGGAGCGTTCGGAACAACGCCCACAGCAGCGATGGAAATGATGCTTAACATGCCCCCACTGCATATTGTGATACAGTAGGAAGCTGCAAAAGCTCTCCACAGACTATCAGTAAATGACATGTGGAACTTCAACATGCCGAGGACGGATCACACAAGAATGGAGATCCCAACCACTCTCGAAAAGGTCATGTCCATGGGATGTGACAAAATGCGACCCACGCACATGTTCCGGAAGAAGTACAAGATACATGTGCCCAGCAGGGACGACTGGAGGGAGGGCCTGCAATTCACAGACAACCCGAAACTCACATGGTATACGGACGGCTCAAAAATGAAGTCCGGAACAGGAGCAGGCATTTATGCAGAGGACTGTCAAATCAGTCAAAGCATGGGACACTATGCTACGGTCTTCCAAGCGGAGGTCTACGCTATATGTGCCTGTGCCCAGGTAAACCTAGACAGGAATACTAAAGGTAAGACTATTTACATATTAAGTGACAGTCAAGCGGCCCTCAAGGCCCTGGACGCCTACCGAATGGACTCCAGACTAATCGTGAACTGTGCCAAAACCCTAAATACTTTGGGGAGGCAAAACAAAGTCAGATTAGTCTGGGTTCCAGGCCACGTGGGCATCCTGGGAAATGAGAAAGCTGATGAACTAGCCAGAAATGGATCAGAAAGTGATCTCATCGGCCCGGAGCCATTCGTGGGACTATCAAATAGTACCGTGAATATGGCCATGAGGGCGATGGCCAGGGAGGCCCACCAATCGGAGTGGTCTAGGACGACGGGAATGGGCCACTCGAGGAGATTCATTGACACAAAGGACACCAGGTGGAATGGACAAATAATCTCACATGGTAGGAAACAGTTAAGGCTGATCTTGGCAGCATTCACAGGGCATTACCAGACAAATGACCTGCTGTATAAAATGCGGTTAGAAGACAGCCCGTACTGTCGTTTTTGCCCAATGACAGATGTCAAAAAGGAGACCATGAAGCATCTTTTATGTGAATGCGACTCTCTGGCTGGAAAGCGTATGGGACTTCTGGGCCAAGCTTACCCTGACCCAGAGGACTACAGGAATCTGCCAACAGGGGGAATTATATCGCTTCTGAGGTATATTTTTGCCGAAGAGGCAGATTGAAAAGGCTAAGGGCTAGACACAATAGATCCAAAAGGGTCGGAGTGTCGTCAAGGTTACATTGGGCCCGCAATAGCAAAAAAAAAAAAAAAAAAAACCAATAGTTAAATATAGAAATCAAATCTTCAAGTCACGACGAAGCTACAGGTAAAACCCATTATCGCTCGAATTTTGATGCAGATAATCAGTTTTTGCAATAAGGGTAAGTACAATATAACATTTTAGTATTCTAAATTCAACATATCTATACAAGATTTATATGTATATCAATGTTTAGATTATTATTATTATTACTAGCCTGTACTGTCCCACTGCTGGGCAAAGGCCTCCCTCCATTCCTTCCAACGGTCTCGATTGTGTGCCATTTCCTTCCAATTCTTATTCCAACATTTCCTTCCAATTCATGTTTAGATATTACTATTATATTCTAAGAGCAGATAAACTTGTCAGTACCAGTTAGTTATCAGTGTCGAAGAGAAAGGGTTACATAAATATGTTCAAGTAGATAGGATAGCAATATTGTAACATAACTACTTTAGTCAGCAGTGCTAGTGCCATTATTCCATTACTTTGTATGTAGGAGTTAATTTTAATATTTTCTTTGACAAAATATTTAAAGGCATTTTGCATTAATTGTAAAATGCAAAGAACTCCATAGTTGAAACAAGAGAAATTATTGCAGGCTTTTTACAAATTAACATTTATCATGCTTGATTTTGAATAGTTCTAGAATATTTTCAACAGCAATAATGTGTCCATCTTTGTAATTTTACTACAATTACACAGAAATGGTAACAGTCTAGTAATTGTATAACATCCATAGGCAGGAGTACATTATAAAGCAATAATGAGAGCATTAATGACTGCACTCTGTAGGTCATGACTAGCATATTAATAGCTTACTTACAATGACAACCTACTGTTTATGGAAAATTATAATAACTCATTACTAGTCATCACATTATGCACACAGTTACCTGTTTGTTAGGCATCATTTAACTATGTTAAATAATCTAATCAAGTATTGCAGGCCTTAAATTTTACTTTAGAATAATAAATGAGATAAGATAATCATTTAACTATTGATGCCGATTTTCTACAATAAAGATGTCTGCGATTAGTGTACCTGTATTCCAATTTCGAAATTGGCATAATAATTGGTACAAACGGTGACCTAATCGTCAATTCACACCCACTACATGCACTCATGTATCAACCCACCTGGAACTCATTGTAGTGCATTTTCCGCTTCTTTTCAAATTCGATCCGCTTCCGGCGCTCCTCCTCCGGCTCTTCCATGTCCTCGTCACTAGCACTCGAGTCATGCGGTTCCACACATTTCGGCGGCTTGTTCATACTGGCTGCCAACTTTGCCGCCAGTATGTTTGCATCCAGCTCGTCTGTCGGCACCAAATCATTGTCGACAGCTTCTGAATAAGGGGTCTTAGGCTCGTCCACCTTCATATGTCCATAATCTTTATTCGCCGGATGAAAAGTTTCCATGATATTCATCTCATCAAACCTTTGCTCTTTCGATCTCTTGCTTGTGGATGGCGTTCCTGAGGTTCCCGTGTCTTGCCCGTCAACACTCCGCGAAGTCTTCAAAATGCCCTTAGAGGGCTTCTTCTGTAAATTTTGTGCCATTGTGTTAATTTTACATTAACATTTTGGGTTTCTTGGCTTGGAATTTTAGACTGAATCGTTTTATTTTTTCTGCATTGACAAGAGAACAAATTCTACCATAATTGACAGATGACAGCCGTTAATGTTGCACTTTTAAAAATAAAAAACTACCAAAATAACTACGATGATTTGTTTTCTGTTGATGATGATTATTTATATTCAAGAAACATATTTCCCTAATGATGACTAAAATAATGTTTAGTATACATTTCAATTTAGTGAACAAAAGTAATGTTTGAAGCAAAATGTTCCTCTCTTATAACAAAACGCAATTAGTGTCAACGAGGCATTGAGATGAAGTTATATGGAGATGCCCCGATGTTCTATACATACATTTTGCTTATACAAATATGAGTCAAACATGAGACAGAGAGTGAAATATTGGTTTGTCTCTTTCTTTCTAATGCAATAATCATATTTGACAAAAGAGACAACAATATTTCGGTTGTTGCTCAAAATGGAATATTTTGTTGGGATATTTCCCACAGTTACAGAAACGTGCCCATTTCGCCATTTTATGTGCCAAGTTTCGTGGTAGTTCTGCTGTCAAACAGTTGTTTACTTTTTGTTGAATTTAGATTTTTGAGTAAATTACGGAGTGTTTTCTTTTAAAAGTGCGTGTTACCATTAAGAAACAGTAATTCAACATGCCTGGATGTTCCATTGTGTCTTGTCATGCCAGGAAAAAGAAAAATCAGCCTGAATTGACTTTGTACAGGTTAGTACGAGGGCGGGTCAATAAGTCCGTGACTTTTTAAATGAAACACAGGTTTTTAGATAAAAAGTTATTTTATTTTTCAACGTAGTCTCCTTTGAGCTCTATACACTTAGCCCAACGTTTCTCCAATTTTTTTATCCCTTCCGAAAAATAGGATTTGTCGAGGTCTTTAAAATAGGCATTTGTTTGTGAGATGACTTCGTCGTTGGAGGCAAATCTCTTTCCACCGAGCCATTTCTTTAGGTTTGGGAACAAGAAGTAGTCACACGGGGCTAGATCGGGAGAATAGGCCGGATGAGGGAGCAATTCGTAGCCCAATTCATGGATTTTTGCCATAGAAACTGCACATGTGTGCACCCGTGCATTGTCCTGATGGAAAAGGACTTTTTTCTTGGCCAAGTGCGGTCGCTTTTCTTTCAATGCCTCATCGAATCGACCAAATAAGTTGCTGTAATATTCGCCATTGATTGTTTTTCCTTTTTGAAGGTAGTCAATGTGGATAATACCGCGTGCATCCCAAAAAACAGTCGCCATGACTTTATTGGCTGACAAACCCACCTTTGCCTTCTTTGGCGCCGATTCACCCCGAGAAACCCACTGTTTTGACTGCTGTTTGGTCTCCGGTGTGTTGTGGTGGATCCACGTTTCGTCCACGGTTACGAAACGGCGCAAAAACTCGTTCATATTGCGATTGAACAACGCCAAACATTCCTGCGAAATTGTCACACGCTTGCGTTTGTGGTCGATTGTGAGCAAACGCGGCACCCATCTTGTGGAAAGCTTTCTCATATCCAAATGATCGTTTAAAATTGAAACCACTGAGCCATGCGAGATGCCTATGGCTTCCACAATCTCTCTCACTTTTAATCGCCGATCGGCTAAAACCATATCGTGGATTTTTTCAACTGTTTCGAATGTGGAGACCTCAACTGGGCGTCCAGAACGTTCGGCATCTTCCGTGCTGGTACGGCCACATCGGAATTCAGTAAACCACTTTTTTACCATGGAAATGGATGGTGCAGAGTCCCCATAATATTTATCAAGCTTAGTCTTGGTTTGCGTAATGGATTTATTCCGCAAAAAATAATGCTTAATGAGCACACGAAATTCCCTTTTTTCCATTTTCTTCTCAGTCAACGCGGTAGTCTGATATTAACGGCTGTCAAAAACAAACTAAATGTCACAGCTTGTCAGTGTTGCCAGGTTTGAAATCAAGCGGATGGTAGAATTCTTCTAAAAATACGGTAGATTTTCCAAAATTACGTTGTAAAAATATATTTGAAATACGGTAGAATTACCTTGTTTATTTAGTAGCATGTTAGAGTGATTGCGTAGTAGTAGCCCCCGAAATTTAAATTTTCTTGTGTTTTTTTTTGCAAATTTTCATATCAGTGACAAGTTATACCTCGATCAAAATATGATTCGCGACATTACCAAATATTATTTAAAATATAAGAATGATCAAAGCATTCGCTTCATTCACTCCCACAAGAAAATTTGAATTTCGCGGGCTACTATTACGCAATCACCCCTATGGTTCAGAGTAAAAAAAACACATTTTTTAATCAAAATCAGACAGCAGTATGTTTCAATGTTTTTAGGCATATCGATTTAGTGTTTTTGGATCATATCGTGAGTGGGATTAAAATCAATACAGGTTTTTCCTTGACGCTGTATAGCCTGCTGCGTTATGAGATTTCCCTTGATGGATTTTGTAAGAAGTTTATTCCATTTTTTTGTCCTTATGTCGTTAACTCTGCTGAAGACTCTTTCGCACTCAGCATTCGAGTGTGGTAGAGACAAAATGGCCAACATACATTTTGGCAAGTGTTTGAAATAGGTGTTTAAAACTAAATACGCTCTTTATTGGGTATTACGGTGTATTTTGCTACCGTAATTATAATCCTACGGTAGGTGGTAAATCTTTCCTGGTTACGGTGTTTTTACCGTAATTACGGTGTAGTTGGCAACACTGCAGCTTGTTCAATTTTTGACAGGAGTCATCTGACAGATGACTGTTGACGGGAGCAGTGTTGCCATTTCAATTAAGAGGCGGAAAAATCAAAAAGTCACGGACTTATTGACCCGCCCTCGTAACACGTTTTCATGCAAAACTACATGAAATAGAACAATTTCGGTAAAGAAATCGCTATGTGACCTTGTTTTCATGGTTAGAGTATTAATATTTGGGTTTATTTCTGTCCTACAGACAATATTTTTCATTTCTTATTTTCGTTTGTTTGTTTACAATAATAATAGTGTTGTACCGTTGCTGTAATAGTTCCCGATACTAGTCCTTCGTTACACTGAAACTGTTACCAAATGATATATTGATACAAATATACTAATCATTTATAGGTTTCCAAAAAATGAAAGATTGAAGAAAAAATGGTTGGACTCTATCGGTGACGAAAAATTTGTCCTCGAAGTAAAGACTGGCTTATGTGTTCACTTAACTTTGAAGAAAAATGTTTTAACAGAACACTTGATGTTATTAGGTTACATGAGAACTCTGTACCTACAATATTTTCGGTAAGTGTGTATTAAAATGATTGTTAAATAACAGCCTGGTTTTTTAGCCTAAGTTATATGGATAGTAATGCATATTTCATTTTTTTTTCAGACATCCAACAAAAAACAACTTCCAGAGTCATTTGTATTCTGTGAAACAAGCAACACTCAAGAATCTGATGTTTCTTGTACATCTACTGTAATAAAGGAACCATCTACCGTAATAGATGAACCATCTAGTGTAATGGAGGCACCATTGCAGTTGACCCATCAATTTGTGGGAACAGTGCACAAAGAGGTATGTAGATGTTGAATTTTTAACCGTTTTCTGACAAACAGACGGCAGCACATCAAGCGCCGCAATTTGTCAAAGACTTGTCAACTGTCACTTGAAAATAACTTTTAGCAATAAAATGCAATATGCAAATTATTTTTTAACGGTGCATTCTTAAGTTATTGGTTAATAGTGCTGATACATTTGGCATGTTCGTGAAAAGGCGCTGTCAGATGGGACTGATCATCGCTTAGCTGTACACTTAACTTGCTACGTTGAGTGTAAAAAGAGTGTCCATGGAGTTTCTTGTCCGTTCTTTTCCATAAAGATCTTCGATCTGGAATGGGCACCTACGGTATTTTCACAGTTATTATGTCTTGTGACTAGAACTGTAGCACCATAACAATTTTGTACTGATTTATTTTTATGTCTTTTGACCATTCAAAAGTGCCTGTAATTATTGGCCTAGTTGAAATAAAATTGATTTGATTTAACTATTTATCTTTTCTATTACAGGTTTTACAAACTGGAAAATATAAACCTTTAAAGAAAAATATGTCAAGCAACAGAAAACAATTAAACGCCTCAATAATAATAATAATTGGTGATTTGAAGGCTGTTGTGATAGAAGACTTGGCGGGACTAAAAGACTTTTTAAAAAAAAAATTAAAAAGTCCAAAGGTTTACCTGTACAATCCGAATTAATCGTCAAATTTTAAATTAACGCTAACACATGAATATATGTATAATATTTAATTACAAGCAATAGCGCAAATGTGAAAATTTACATTTTTTTTACGTAACTACATGGATTATAATTCAATCATGGTATCTAGTCGTAATACTATTATGTAATCCTAAAAGTACTAGGGATACTAGTATCCATACTCGTTACAGTAACACTATGTTTCTTGATTGGCACAACCCTAGCATTGGCCGCCATTTTATGTGCCCGGCGAACTTGTAGGTATCCACGTTTTTGGTGTAGGTATTTCCAGTCCATAGGATTATACGTCTATGTTCTGAGGTGTCAACGCAATGTCTATGTGTCAACGTGATGTCAACTGTCAACTTTGGATTTGAAGTTTATTTATTGTCATTTGTCACTGTCAAAACAGGTCAAAACCGGATAATGGTGGCTGAATTGTTGATATTAAATTCAGTAGTAAATAAAAAAGAAACACAATAATAATACGGCTTTTAAGTAATCAGTCTTTAGTGTGTTATAGATGTGAATATAAATATAATTTGATGTATTATTGTATATTTAAGTGACGAAAATGGTGGAAGATTCGAGCATAAATTCGAACAAGTCGAAGGTAAACTAATCAAGGAATTTGTTTTTGTTTTATTGCCATAAGTACTACGACCCTGATGATGATGTTTCATACCAAAACTTAGCACTTAAAATAACAGTATAAGCATAGGTACAGATACACAATTATCATAAAATTGATACACCTTCATCGTTTTTCAGACAAAAACAACCCGCCCTAAGGCTGTATACTTGTGGACGGAGGCCGACGTTCAGAAATGGCTGCGACGGCACTGCAGTGACTATTATAATCTTTACTGGGAAAGGTTCCATGAGGTAATTGCCTTTTATTTTCATCATCAGCCTATAAATGTTCCCACTGCTGGGCCACAGGCCTCCTCTCTGTGAGAGGGAGTGGGCCGTAAACTACCACGCGGGCCCAGTGCGAATTGGTAGATGTCACATGTCTTCGAATTTTTGGTTCTAGGACATGCCGGTTTCCTCACGATGTTTTCCTTCAACCGTTTTGAGAGCAGTGGTATTGAAATAAATTACACAAAGTAATGCGCCTGACGGGGTTCGAACCTACGACCTACAACTCGTAAGTCGAGGCCGATACCACTGGGCCACCACTGCTTCTGCTTTTATTTTATATTGATTAAAAAGTAAACAAAAGTAGGTCAGGAAAGGTGTTGTACTGTCCCTACATAGAAACACAAAGACTACACCTTAAACACAGAACAGTTTGAAGTCCAGACAAATGTAGAGTAAACTGAGTACCTTTTGCAGCATAAATTATTATAACTAGGAAACAAACCATAATTTTTGGTTATAGTTTTTAACTGCCAATCTAAAATATTGTTAATTTCATTAGTAGAAACCAACAATATAACAAAAACATATTCATGAAAAAAATGAATGATTCACTTTAATGATTCATAGCTGTATTAAAGAAAATTCTAGAATGTGTCACAAAACAAAAAATACATAGAAAAATATGTTAAATGCTGTGCACTGAGCAAGCAATGATAAATTACCCTATTTTTTCTAGGTATTGCAAGGTACTTCGAAACAAATTTAACATTTATAAATAAACTCAAAGCTAAAAAGACAGAAACTACATAATGCTGCCTGATACGATCCTTACAAACTAAGAGTACACAGGTGTACAAGAACCTAATTGAAATCTGACATGTGTTACTTTGTGCGACGATGGATGCAAGTGGCGAATTGTCGTTTGGCGTGGGGGTCTAAGTGGGAGGCCTATGTTCAGCAGTGGACGTCTTCCCGCTGATGATGATGATGATGATGTGCTACTTTCATTTCCAACTGTGCTTTAGATATTCATCCTAAATATCCTTTATTTCAGCATGACATAACCGGCAGAGCTTTAGTCAGAATCAATGACAACACATTGCTTCGCATGGGGATAACAAACAAAGAACACCGTGAGGCAATATGGAGGGAGATACTTAAATTAAGATTGAAAGCTGACATCGTAGAAATCAGAGACCTAGAGAGGAGGCACAACTATTTTAATTATGATTTGTGACAAAAAGATTCTTCTTGTGATAGTGAAGGAATAGCCTGGAGGGAGCGTTACCCATTATTAAAAAAATATTTTATAAATGGTAACATTTACAATAAACACAGTGCTGTAGCTCATCTCTACCGTGCCTTACTTATTATAATAAGAGTTGGTAAGAATATTAATAGATGATTCAAATGTTGCTATTTAAGAAATATCTACTATATTAGTAGATTTTATTGATCAGTTGCTCATCTAAATATTGATGATTTTCAGATGTTTATTTCAAAAATAGTAATAAACACTTGTTATATGGACACACATGAACGAATTTAGTGGTATCATGTAAAATTTTAATGTTACAACTATATTGTGTAAATATAAAGGTTGCTTTACACCTTGCGGGTGGCATGGTTTTATCGTGTTACAAACCTGGCTGGGGCCGCTAAAACTGTGCAAATGTATTGCAAAATTCCTTAACAACGCAATCTGCATAGTGTGAAGGAACCTTGAAGCTGTAATATCCTTGGCTACTTAGAAATTGCAGGAGTTGAACTCCATAATGCCTTGTATATCCGTCGCTAAATTAGATGATAAGAGGCTCAATGATACAATATCTTTACCTCTTTATTGTACTTATTCTGACAAGGAACATGCCTTTCATGTTGTAGTGTCACATTCAGGGACTGACCACAATATTATTATATTACAGTTTTTGTGTCTAGAAAACTATTTCTTTAAGGGCTGATTTTTAAAGAGTCAGATAACTTTCTTAGGAATAAAAAAATAGCAGTTTGACATATTTTCTATAGATAAGCTGTTAAACCGCCATTTTTATTCCTCAGATAAAAGTTATCTGACTATTGAAAAATCAGCCCTAAGGCAGCCTCTAAACGGTCAATTATATTGCGCAATATTACAAATTGTGTAATATTATTGACCTTTTTTTTTTGTATACATTGAAGATTAAGTGTCTGTGTGTGTGTATGAGAGTTAACAATGAAGGGCCGCCTAAGACGTGTCTATAACTCTTTAGACACGGAAAGCTGGAAGAATGCGTAAAAGTTCAACAGACCTTAATAAGGCGGCCCCTAGACCTACAATAACATTGTACAATACATTCTATTGTACAATAAGATTGAAAGGCGCTCTGAATCCAAACGAGCAATTATATTGCACAATAATACGAACTGCACAATGTTTTCGTGTTCTATCGGAGAATAGTATTGATCCCGATATTGCGCAATACTGACCCTACACGATGCAATGAAAAAATATATGGTGCAATAAAATTTAAACTCGCTCAAACTTTCGGTCAATCACTGCGCAATCTTCAATGTTTACTCTAAACGGTCAATAATATTGCACAATTTGTAATATTGCGCAATATAATTGACCGTTTAGAGGCCGCCTCAGCGTGGTTAGTCCCTAAAGGTGCGTACAGATCGCGTGGGTCAGGACCAAATTTTTGACGTAATCGCACAACGGAATGTGTCACAATGGAAAATAAATGTATCACAATAAAATTGTTAGGGTGTGTGTAAAATAGTCGTAAGATTTTAGATTTCTTTTTTGTCCTACCTAAAATCTTACGACTATTTTACACATACCCTAACAATTTATTGTGATACATTTATTTTCCATTGTGACACATTCCGTTGTGATATCCGTTGTGCGATTACGTCAAAAATTTGGTCCTGACCCGCGTAACATGTTATATATCCTGTGTTTTATTATAACACTTCCACACTATGTAACCTTGTTATCTAACATTGCAACATAAAACAATACTGTACAGTGTACACATTAGAATAACAATGTATTATAACAATGTTATATAAACATTGTCACTTACCGTTCTTCAGTGCTAAACATGACTAAGATTTATAGTATTGTTATACATATCAATAATATTCCGTATCCACATTATCTGAAACATGTTACACAGCAATGTTATATAACATGTTATGTTACATGGTCTGTACGCACCTTTAGACAAATTCGAACAGAGGGTCTAAAACGGTCACATAGCAATATCCCAAATGCTTCACCTTCCTGAATGAATAGCCAATAGCGTTGCGGGAAACGCACGAACTTTTTATTTCCCGCAACGCCCCATTGGCTATTCATTCACGAAGGTGAATCATTTGGGATATAGCTAAGTGGCCGTTTTAGACTTTCTGTTATTCGTGTAATAAACATTTTTGTCAAAATAAATGTGCATTTGCGGTAATGTGCGTAGACAGGTCTATTTTTACACAAATAGACCTGTCTACTGAGACAGAGCATAAGATATATTTCTGAGCTTATCATTGAATTGTTGAAATAATAAGTTACTCTAATAAAAGTCAGGCTAGTTAATAGAACGGTAATTTTATATGTAAATGTTGCACAACATAGATTAAGTTGTTTCCAAATATAAACTTATTAATATAATTCTTACAATTCCATTGCTACTGATTCGAAGCTAATCATAAACGTGCTAAATTTTAATAATAGTATGCTATACAATAATAATTGGTACAATTAATACAGTTTTTATGTCGTAAGTAACATGTAACATTATTGTAAATTGGAAATAAAACAGTTTTATAGTTTCCTAATCTTTGCTTTATTTGTTTGTTTTCCTATTGATGACAGATATACCTAGATAATAAGTAGAGTAAGGGACTTTACTCATGGTGTGATGCGACGCAATGCGACGCGATTCGAACGAATTACAACTACAAGTGAAAATCAACCTTGTCACTAAGAAATAATGATGCAATTCGATTGACTTGACGTCGTCATGGCCATCGTAATTTGTTTTTCATCTACTCATAGATAACAACGTGTTTTATGTCATATGTCATAGTGGTAAGGTTAATTTTCACTTGTAGTTGTAATTAGTTCGAATCGCGTCGCATCGCGCCATGAGTAAAGTCCCTAAGGCCAGACGCGCGCGGTCGCCAAGCGTCACGAAGAGGCGCGCGCATGTCATACATGTCATAGGAGTTAAGGTTAAGGCCTAAGCACTGGTGGCCCGACTTACCGAGTTGTAGGTTGTGGTTGAACCCATTGACTCGCGTTACTTTGTGTAACTTATTTTATCCTCACTGCTCACAAACTGAAGGAAAAATATCGTGAGGAAACCGGCATGGCCAGAACCAAAAATTCGAAGACATCTACCAATCCACACCAGTGGGCCCGCGTGGTGTATTATAGCCCACTCCCACTCAGAGAGATAGCGGGTGTACCAACAGTGGGAACATTAAAGGCTGATGATGATGATAAGTTGTCTGAAATATCCATCTTATTATAATTTCAGTTGCTCTTGACCCTAGCCTATTTGAGACAAATTCGACAATGGAGCGACAATATCATCATCCCTGTAATCCCAGAGGTGTACCTCATAGTTCACCCACATTATGCCAGTTATACCATCATTCGGGCACAAATCTACTCTGTGGTTGCTACTCAGTAATTCCTGACGAAAAAAAAAAACGAATACACTGGGAATCAAACCCGGAACATCATGCTCAGCAGCCGAGTTTGTAGTCAGATCAATAACTGTAGCTTGCAAAGCTAGAGTAATTCATCAATCCACGGCCCATTATAGTGAGTGAATATGAATACCCTTAACACTTTAGGTAGTGGTTGTGGTTTTTCTCATTTTTACAATAAGGTGGGACAAGTGCAAAATGAAATGAAATACCTAATTATGTATTTATTTTGATTTTCTGTAAGTCGCCTAGACTATATGCATGTAGGACGATAAAGATAGCTACATAAGTAGTTGAATAGCAAATGACTTAGAAAGAAAAGAAGACTGCTGCAACTCGATGGAACAATGAACTTTAAAATGACTTTAAAATACCGACCAAATTGAGAACCACCTTGTAGTCAGTTAAAAGGTTTCTGGGACTGGATGCAGGACAGCTGGGAAAGGACTAGTCTCTATTTTTGCCTATTTTGCGTTTGGCGTAATGGCCGACCGGGTTCGATTCCCGAACGGAACAAATATTTGTATAATCTACTAGTAACTATAGTTGTTAGGGTCTGGATATTTGTCTATGAAATATTTGTAACCGCACTCACGTTACAGGGAACATTTTTTGATAAAAATAAAGTAAGTCAGCGATCTTTCAAAAAGGTTTTTTCTCACATAAAACACAAACAAGAAACAGTAGACTTCGACACAAGTAGGGAAAAGTTATTGTATTCGAGGAGGAACTGTCAACCGAGCTGCAGGCGAGAATGATAAGGAGCCGATAACAATGCTCACGTGTATCGAGCGACGTTTTTCAATACACTTTCTTGTAGCACAAAATGTTGTTACTAATTGTTCCATACAAAATGTTGCCAGCTGCAGCAATTATTAGGTTGTCGACCCAGTGCCCATTGTGCCCAACGAGGTAATGCTGTGCTTATATAACGCTTAAGTATTTTCAAATATAAATACATCGCATGCATTGATCTCATTGTCGTGCCAGAAATTGTTTGGTGCAAGTTACTAGAGAAGCGATTTTAAAAGGAGAGGAGGTGGAAGGATTTTCCGGTGGACGCTATCAGATTGATAGAACGATGACTTCGTATAGCGCTTAGGATTGGATGGGAAGATAGCAATCTTTGGTAGGTATAATTTTGCAGGAGTTTAAGTCTAGCATGCAGGGTATCTATCTACTTGTGATAGCTTTAGTCATTTATGCTCACTAAGGTTAACTGCTAAACATTTGATGCGTGTTGGAGGTTGCGGATGATATACCGGGCCTACCGACGGCTTACGGGTATAGTTAGGTACAAACATAGGTATGCGACAAATATCAAGTACAGAAATTTTCAAGTTTTTAACGTCCCCGTCTTATACACTGTTCCCCTAGGTACCTACAGACATTCGATATTTACTACTATTATATTCTAACACTTTCGATAAGGCCAGAAACAGAAATAAATATACTTATCACAATTACCCAATATTTTCATAGTTTTCAAAACAACACAATAAATCGCTCATCTCCCTTGTATTACGCCATCCCGCTATAACACCAGTTGCTTCTGCCTAGTTGGTCGCGCAGACGTGTAGACGCTCCGAAATAGCCATTTTAATGACCCTCCTTTGTTTATTATTCTTCCTGTACCCTCGTAGAGACAGGTCTATTATGAGAGCGGCCAGATTAAACTAACATAAATATGATCGCGGAATGCGCGGCGACGATCATCGCACCCGACGGCGATTGTCCTAATTTGTCAATTTTATAAAATGGTCTCAGTAACTGTTCGGAGTTTGGATTTGTGCTGATTTGTGATAGCTCCGTTACCCATACTACTTGACGAACCGTGGCTAGGTAGGTTCCTACCTTTGCTTTATCCTCTTCACAACAAGCAGTTCTTGCAAATCCCGAAGACTCACTCGGTAACATTGTAGCTCTTCTGGCTATCCAAGATGAACTGGGAGGATATTGTGGGTAGTTTATTCCAAACATTTCCAAGAAAATTTTTAAAATTAGTCATATTTCGATTTGAGCGATTCCATTTGTTCCGGAAATTTCATCACCATCCACTTAAATGATTCACAAATACATCCAAGAACATTTGAAGGTTTAAACAAAAATTTTGCTGCAAAACAATGTGCTGCCATTACTAAAATTAAATATAACAGCTGTTGGAAGGAGATTGACGAAACTTTCTGGGAAAACTTCCTACTCTTTGATTCTGCTTTTAAACAAACCTATTATGTTTAGACAGTCTCAAGCTTTTAGATTAAATTAAACAACATTACCTTTGTCTTCGCAAATAAATCCTGGATGAGGCTGGGACTGAATGAAGACGTGTTGGCAGGCAAAAGGCCACCCATGGGACTGGTTGATCATGGGGAAGAAAGAGTAATGGAATGTGAGCAGCCCTTAGTTATTTTAAGTGTGCATTTTCGAGTAGGTAAAAACATGTTGTAATTTTTTTGTATTTTTATTATTAAATTTTGTAGCTATTGCTGTACGTCCCATTCTAAAAAATTAATGCTTCCAGGTACCTATTTAATACTGTTAGCATAGGGTCTTATGCAGACTTCACATACCTACTAAATAAATTTATTAGTGTAACCTTTTAGTATAAACAGGTACAGACGCGGGTGCTCTCCATCAGTCTCTTCTCCAATGTCTAGGGAAACAGCTGAACTTTTTTTTGACAAAATTGCTCCATCATATGTTCCTCTACTTTTTGAATGTTCTAATATTTCTCCACAAAGTGTTTCAGTTGATCCTTTAGATATGCCTTTTACTTTGGAAGAACTGAATATGGTGCTCAGGCACGTCCGGGATTCTGCTCCTGGAACGGATGGAATTCCATATTCTTTTATTGTTAATTCGGGTGACAAGGCCAAGCGGTATTTCCTCGGGATCGTTAACTTTTGTTACAGCCATGGTTGGGTTCCGGACCAGTGGAAGCTACAAATCATAATCCCCTTACTGAAGCCAGGCAAACACGTTGATGATCCGAACGGCTTTAGACCAATAGCTCTTTCTTCAGTCTTAGTCAAATTAATGGAACACCTAATTAAAAATAGACTTGAATGGTTAGTCGAGTCGAGAGGCTTGCTGCCGAACTTTCAATTTGGCTTCAGGAAAGGTCTCGGCACAATGGATAGTGTTGGCGTTTTAATCGCTGATATCCGTTTAGCATTTTCTAAAAACGAATCCATTGTTGCCGCCTTCCTTGACATCTCGTCCGCATACGATAACGTCCTTCTTCCCGTACTCAGGCAGAAACTGCAAAAGCTGAGGATTCCGGACAAGATGATTGCTTGCATATGTGGTCTTCTGATGTCTCGGCCTTTGGTTCTGAGAGTCCCGGGTGAACACTTTGATGAAAGACAGACATGGAAAGGACTTCCGCAGGGCTCAGTACTTAGTCCTCCTCTGTATAATTTATACACTTTTGACATCGTCTCCTGCCTTAACAACAACTGTCACATACTACAATACGCGGACGACTTAGCGTTGTATGTGACAGATTCCTCCATTGCAGACGCTGCGTCATCTCTCTGTCTCTCCCTGGGCTCTTTGAACCAATGGCTTTTAAGCCACGGTCTGACATTGTCAGCTCCTAAAAGTTCGGCAGTAGTCTTCTCTCGCAAAAGATTGATCCCACCAATATCGGTTGACATTTCAGGTCACAATATTCCACTATTAAATAAAGTTAAATTTTTAGGCGTTATTTTGGATTCAAAATTAAATGGAAATCATCACATTAATCATCTTATTAAAAAATGTGAAAGAGTTGTATCAATATTAAAAGTTCTTTCGGGTGTCTGGTGGGGTGCCCACCCTTATACTATGAAATTAGTCTACAACGCTTTAATTCGTAGTATTCTGGACTATGGCTCGTTCCATTTGGTCCCCTGTAATAAGGGTGCTTTGGCTGGGCTGGACAGGGTTCAGTCTAAATGCCTTCGTATCATCTCCGGTTGTATGAAGTCTTCTCCCATCAACGCATTGCAGGTCGAGTGTGCCGAACCTCCCTTAGCCCTAAGGCGACAATATCTAGCCTCTCGTTTTTTGGCCAGGGTAATCCCTAGATCTTCCCACCCTCTCTTAACAAAATTAAATGACCTAGATGCCTTATGCTCTAGCGCAAATTATTGGAAAAACAAAGAAATCCCCCTAATTATTAAAGCTTGGCGTAAAATTAGAAATTTAGATTGTCCTATAGAACAAAATTCCAAATTACCCCTTTTTAACTTTCCATATGATGTTCTACATTTTATCCCAAACATTTTTTTCGACATTGGCATTTCTAAAGGGTCATTGGTGGCAGATTCGGCCTTCAATGCGGTGGTGGGCGAACGCTGGACTGGGTTTCAGAGGTTTTTCACAGATGCATCAAAATTTAACGATCTCAGTTTCACAGGCGCCGCGGTCTATTATCAAAATTCCAGAATCGTTTTACAGTACAAGTGTCCCAAGGAGTCATCTGTCTTCACTGGTGAATGTGTGGCTCTATTAGAGGCCTGCCTCTTTATAGAGTCACACCACAATATTGATAAAGCTGTAATTTTCACAGACTCCCGTAGCTGCCTGCAAGCCTTAGTTCAAAACCCATTCAAAAGTAAAACGCATAGCTCCCTTATTCTAAAAATTAAAAATTCCTTGTTTTCTTGTGCTGGCAATCAAAGAGAGGTTCAGCTTGTTTGGATACCTAGTCATTGTGGCATTAAGGGCAATGAGTGCGCTGATGCTTTGGCTAAAGATGCCTGCTCATCAGCTACAGCGGATCCTAGCCACAATATTCATCAGAGATATGACCTGCTGGGTCTTCCGGGAGTTTGGCTTCAAACTGATTGGCAGGATCACTGGAATAGTTCAGGGAAAAAAAAGGGAAGGTTCTATAAGGCTGTGCAACCAAATATTCAGTCTAAACCCTGGTTCTATGGATATAAAAAGCTATCTAAAACTATAATTTCCACCTTGTGCCGAATTAGATTGGGCTTCTGCTGTTCTCCTGTGTTTCTACACAAAATCCGTGTTCGGGACTCCTCCCTTTGTGAGTGTGGTTTGGATGAAGGTACTCTTGATCACATCTTCTTTGAATGCACAAACAACATCCCACCTTTAGACCTATATAACCGTCTCCCAGAAATTAAGATTCCCCTTCCCATTAACTTCTCCTCCCTCCTAACTCATTCCTCTCCTGATTTGCTTGTGACGCTGATGATATTCATCCGTCACAACAACATAAAATTGTGATGAATGTTATATTTGTGGTATACGCTTATTTTATTTTTTAACAATTATATGAAATATATATTTATTCTATTTTTTGTTTGTTTCAGTCCTGTACTAACCCAACAAGATCTACATTGTCTACAACTGTATCAATCAGAGTTTTAGTTTATTTATTTTCTTTTAACTTTTCCTTCCTATCTATTTTCAGTCTCATGCACACTTGTTTTTCCAGTTCTCGAGAGATTGGCTGAATAGTCGACATCGGCTTGGATGCCATTAACCAAAAATAGAATAGAATAGTGTAACCTTTTAACCTTTGCTTTGTAGTTATAGGTCTGGCAGTTCTTTGATAAACTTATTATTATTTAATAGTGGCCCAAATGTGAAGAGATAGATCCATAAATCAAGCCCTAAAACTGACACATTAATTACACAGAAAACACAAGTAGAATAATTCAAGCGACATAAAGCGATCATAATTTTAATAGGTTACGACTTAAACTATCAATTTCAACATCAAAGAAAATCATAATTTTGCAGTCCGATGGCGCGTTCTCCAGAGCTGAGTAGATATTCTTTTGTCATCATTATGCTCAAGTGGTCAAGCTGCTAGGGCTGCAATGGCGCGCGATAAAATCATCTGGCATGCCATAACTGTTGCCAAATTAACTCTCAATAAAAATGGCCTCACATTGCATTATGCTATTGCTATGGTTATTACGAAAACGCCTCGTGAGTCGGTTCACAGTGTAAATGCTTAATTTTATTGTGTCAGTCCTCAGTCGGCATAACAGTTCGTTGTGTCAGGGTAAACGGTCGCGCGCTCTAACCCTAAACTTTTCCCGCCAAATTTTTTGGCGCCTATTTTTTTTTAGTGATGTGAGTGACAGATTAAGAGAACGTATTTAAAAAAAAATTTGAAGTAGTGGCCAGTGTTTTTGTGAGATTGGATAAATAAGGTAGGTTTTAATCTTCTATATTGTAATTATTATACGAATATGAGGGTTTGTATTCTTTAACACCTATCAATTTTATAATATTAAGGATTAAATTGATGAATATTATCAGCATGTACTAAACTTTTAGGCAATGTACCTATGCTTATTGATCTAAATCATAGGCTTACAAAACATATCAATAAATATTGATGAACAAAGTATTTTTAAAAAAACACTATCATTGGTCGGAATAAGTTTCGAAATCCCGATAAACCAGAATCTATTTACGAACATTCGGACGCAGCTAACAACTGATAATATTCCTAGATTACTAAACATTCCGATGTCTGAAATTGAGCCGAATTTATTGACCAAATATTACTATAACTCATCTGCAAAAGGAAAGGCAAATCCAATACTTATGGGATTCGCGAATAACGTCAGCAGAAACATTAGCGAAGCAACGTTGTGTACGGTATGAAAAATAAATAAACAACACGAATATTAAAATAAAATCGGATCAAACGCAGATATTAGTTTTTGTTTTATATTGACGTAGACAGTATGTATTTAATAAAATTAATTACACTAACAATGCGGAACCATAAATTAACCGGGACATTTTGTTTATTTTCACTTGATATACCAGCTGAAATATTGCTCTTATTCATAGATCGCAATTTTAAAAAGCAAAGTTAATGTAAACTATTGTAGTTTAATTTTTATGTGAAACTAGTGTTTCACTTATTGTTTTAAAAAAATAACTACTCATAATTTTGCTACTTTGTCATTAAATTGTATTTAAATTCCTTGGCCCTCGAGTTCGTAGCACGCGTAGCACTATGCTACGAGTTTTGTGGACCAAGAAGTGCTACGAGCTACGCGCAAGGACAACTTCGTAGCGCGTAGCACCTGTTATTTCTCTAAATGTTTCAGCAAATTATTTCTTGGGGCATTTTTACTTATGTTTTTTCAAATGTTACTAACTATAAGCAATTAAAAGAGTCTATTGAATATTCTGAAAGTAAATAACGTAAATATATCTTTTACAGGAAAACGTTCTATATTCGCTAAGTCTCTATCATCGATATCTAAGTATCTCTGTATGTATATTGCTAAGTTGAAACATAATATAAACAGTGTAATATCGTTAGAACTTGCAGTGTAAGTTGATTAGGCTGAATTTCTGGTAGTAACAAATCAATGAGGTGGACTTAAAAAACCTAGAACAGCCCTTTTCGAAGCGATTCATATAGTGTGGAACGCTTCCAATAAAATGTTTTTTTTTTTGTAATCAATTCTTATACATTTTGACTTTTCCTGAATAATTATCTCTGACTGAAAGTCATTTATTTATAGCGCTCTTGTCCTTTGTCCTTTTAACATTTTGATATACCTACAATATTAATACTTCAAGACATTTTTAGCACTCTCGTTCGAAGGTGGATTATTAACCTACATTAAAATGTATATTTCCATAACCGTGAGATAACATCTCCATGAAAATTAATCACTTTATCTGCAGTTAGTATCTGAAGCGGCCCGCACTGCGCGAGCGCCTATCTATTGATCCTGGAGCCAAGTTTACGGTTGACTACGAGTATGATTTATTATAAACTTCAATATCTAGTAGGATGAAGTACCTACCTACCAGTATAGCAAGATTAAATTGAAGAACAGCATTTAAAACTGTTTTGATCTCTAAAAGTGAGAAGTAAAATCTTTGAGAAGCAACGCAGTCAAATCAAATTATATTTAAAACTAGCTTCCGCCCGCGACTCCGTCCGCGCGGATGTCGGTCTTCGCGTGGATGGTTTATTTCTCCATTTTGAGTAACTCTGACAATGACATCTTAAGGTGCGTACGGACTGCGCGTACATTGGTACGCGTAGTCAGTTTACGCGTGTCCAGAACGCCATGTCCATACCGTTAGCTACGCGTACACTCTTGGGGAACGCGTGCCGCGGGAGCTAGCTAGCGCGCTAGCCGAGAGTGAGACAACATGGCGTTCCGGACACGCGTAAACTGACTACGCGTACCAATGTACGCGCAATCCGTACGCACCTTAATAAATATCTTTTGGACCCACTGGACCCAAATACGGCTAAGCCTATAATAATTAAGGAGATCCCTCTATTGAGCTACTGCTGTTGAGCTCGCGTTCTGTAGTAAGTATTTTTTTCATAGTAATTCCGACCTTGTATTTACAAATAACTGATCGGAACAGTAATCAAAAAGGTCGCGCTGAAAAGCACGGTTTAAAATTACACGCATACAATATTAATTCCACGAACAACCGCTCGCCACACTGGACACGTCTGCTCGCATCAAAATTCAGAATTTATATGGATCGCGCGGCGCGGAACGCGGCTCCTTATACACCGTGTTCCGGACGATATACATAAACTTCGACCAGATGTTCAAACCACGGAAGTAAGCATTTTTCATTATGGACACATTAATAAATTCTTATTTTTTATTTTTTGTTAATTTTCATACAAACTAAATACCTAGACGTAAATAACCCGATATGCATGCCTCTTTATCCGAATTGGCAACGTCGTATTTTCATTCATAACATTTGGCGGGCTGAAACAAATGAAATGCAAATAGTATTTGATAGATTTCAAATTAAGATACTTTCTCACTGCATAGCTCAATTAAATTTCATTAAATGAAATTACAAATATCTTTGTAACGAAGCCTTTTTAAGTACTACTTCCTTTGTTGGATTTGATTTGTAAAAGCCATAGAAGTATTTGCTAAAGTTTATGGATAACGTGAAGAACACGGTGTATAGGAGTCGGGGAGGCGTGGCCCGCGTGTGCCGCAAACGGTTCAAGCCAAATCCGACTTTCAGCGCTACAGGTTACGGCGCTGAATCCACTGCGGGTAATGCAACGTGTATTCGCGGTTCTACAGAACAACGTCTATGAATAAAACTGAAAAATAAGATTTTTTTTCTACGTATTTTTCCAGGATAAAAAGTATCCTATTTTATGCCCAGGATAATAAGGTATAATTATACCAAGTTTCATCAAAATCGAACCTTTAGTTTTCACGTGATGCCTTCACATACAGACAGACAGACAGACAGACAGACAGACAGACAAAAATTTTTTTAATCACATATTTGGGTTTGGTATCGATCCAGCAACACCCCCCGCTATTTATTTTTTCAATATTTTCAATGTACAGAATTGACCCTTCTACAGATTTATTATATGTATAGATAGGCCATAGTGGTGCTTGGCTACTTCAAATTCAATTTCTAGTGGTTTAGGAAACAATTCATCCAAAATCCATCGATAAGTTATGGTTCTACTTCTGTGCTTTAGCTTAAATTGATTAAACGTTTTCATTCATTGCTAATTCCACAAATGTTTGTATTTTTTTTTAACAAACAATGTTCTCTCACATCCTGTCCAAATATTAAGTCAACATTATTAATTTCTATTTCTGTGACTTATCCACACCAAAAATCTGTCTTCTATACTGCAAATCCGGTTTAATCCTAGAATCAAGATAAAAGCACGTAATCATAAACCGCTCAAGCCCTGTAGCCATGCACAATGTGTTTTTTGACCCAAAAATCGGACATCACACTTTTTTTAAGGCAATGGATAGAGTATTCTAAAACAAATGCAAGAGTAAAACTCCCACCTGGATATATTTTATAGTTTTTCGTTTATAGCTATCAGAATTTTCGGTACCGAAATTCGCAAAAATACTAAAAAATATACAACTTTTATTACTTACTTAGGAAACGAAAATTTCTTAATTACTTTGAAAGGCCTAAGGCTTAGTTATATAACAAGCATTTTTTGGATGTCATACGACTTGGCATTAACGAGTAAATTGTGGTGAAGTGATTTTTGTTTTTATTTTTTTCTGGCTCTGGTTTCGAATTAGGGTAATTGCTGTTAGCACAAACCAGTAGGTACCTTATATGCGCTAATAACATTAAAAAAACTAACTTCCTAACTCGCGGCTAAGAGGAGATAAATGACTTTAAAAAAATACCGAAATTTCGGATTTTTTTTGAGTTCTCGTCGTTATCGTTTTGTTCGGAATTTTCATTTATTTATCGCCTAAAAATGTTTTCTACATATTTCAATGCCAATCTTGATACCCACGGGTTAACCTGAGATAAAATACACATTTCATAGTATTATACAGCTGCTTAGCATATATTTTGTGAGTTTTATGAGCTACAGAGCTAACATTCACCAACCTTACGTCTTTTTTCTTTGACTTGAATGTACCCTGGCAGTTGGGAGTGTGTCATGCTCACTCAAATGTCTCGCTGATGTGAAATGTCGGAGCAATTAGTTTCCTTCAAAATGGTTGAGCTGAATGGTGCTGATACCATGCGTCATGATCGTGAACGGGCGCTGTCAGTTGGACTGGTCATCTTTAAGCTACCACGGTTTGTTTTAGTTATTATTAATTTTGTCTATGAATTGTCTTTTTTATACTTACTATGGACACTTTTAACTTGCTACATCGTGTTGTAATAATTTTTGGCTGTAATAAATTATATCATTTATTGTTAAGCGACTTCAAAAAAGGTGGTTCTCAAAATCAAAGCATTTATTTCAAGTAGGCTACTGACAGACACTTTTTAATTGACGAAAGGCAAAAAATTAAATAGTTATGGCGCTAGAGTCCCAGTCACAAGACACAATAACTGTGAAAGTACCGTAGGTATTCCAATGCGAAGATCACTATGGAGAAGAGTGGGCAAGAAACTTCATGGACAGTCTTTTTCAATCGCCAAAAATTATTACAACACTATGTAGCAAAACTCATGTGAGATGGAGTAAAACTCACATAATAATAATAATAATAATATTCCACAACTATCACACAACGCCATCTAGTCCCAAGCTAAGCAGAGCTTGTGTTATGGGTACTAGACAACTGATAAACATACTTATATATTTCTAAATACATACATATTATAGATAAATTACACCCAGACACAGAACAAATGATCGTGCTCATCACACAAACATTTGTCCTGGGTGGGAATCGAACCCACGACCTCCGGCATAGCAGTCAGGGTCACTAACCACTAGACCAACAGGCCAGTCAAATAATATATGCTAAGCAGCTGTATAATACTATGAAATGTGTATTTTATCTCAGGTTAACCCGTGGGTATCAAGATTGGCGTTGAAATATGTAGAAAACATTTTAAATCGATAAATAAACGAAAATTCCGAACAAAACGATAACGACGAGAACTCAACAAAAAAACCGAAATTTCGGTATTTTTTTAAATTCATTTATCTCCTCTTAGCCGCGAGTTAGGAAGTTAGTTTTTTTAATGTTATTAGCGCATATAAGGTACCTACTGGTTTGTGCTAACAGCAATTACCCTAATTCGAAAACAGAGCCAGAAAAAAATAAAAACAAAAATCACTTCACCACAATTTACTCCTTAATGCCAAGTCGTATGACATCCAAAAAACGCTTGTTATATAACTAAGCCTTAGGCCTTTCAAAGTAATTAAGAAATTTTCGTTTCCTAAGTAAGTAATAAAAGTTGTATATTTTTTTAGTATTTTTGCGAATTTCGGTACCGAAAATTCTGATAGCTATAAACGAAAAACTATAAAATATATCCAGGTGGGAGTTTTACTCTTGCATTTGTTTTAGAATACTCTATCCCTTGCCTTAAAAAAAGTGTGATGTCCGATTTTTGGGTCAAAAAACACATTGTGCCATGTTACAAACGATATACGCAAACGCTGAGTAGGCTTTAATAGATTTTCAACTTTATGTGCTTGGGTATAACGTTGAAGATCTAGTGAAGATTGCTTATCGTTTTCGATCTTTCCTGTCGCTAACGCTCAGAAATCTTAAATAGATTTTCAACTTTAGGCTCTAGGCTATAAAGTTGAATATCTATTGGGGAGTACCGAGCGTTTACGATTATCGTTTGCGACTTGTTGTGACTAGGCTAGGGGGGCTTATTATGTTTACCTAAATCATTCTACTTACGTCGTCGCAGAACGGCGGCGGTCCAGCTGACAGATTGCCGTTTAAACTAACGTGACACCTGAAACAATGTCTAACCAATTGATAAGTAGTTTGTTTCGTTGAAAATTAACTCCACAAAAAACATTGAAGTGTTTTTAGGAATACAACAATAAAATCCAAAAACTAATTATTATTAGCAACATAGATCTCAATTGCTCCACAACATCTTGCCCAGACCTCAATTACCTTCCAACCAAAAGTCTCCTTACGCCACAGAACAACTGATAGAATCTTCTTTGATCGTAGTCTCAAGATAAAAGCTACAACATCATAAATACACCGCTCATAACTTGTTTATACATAAATGATGCCGCGTCATCTCGGGGACATCTCGAGACGGCAGCGGTCGCATATGACAGATTGCCGCCGCGTTTGAACTAACTCTTCATCATAATTTGCCGTTGGCTTCAGGTTAGTGTCATTAGTTTGGCCAACAGGTAGGAGAAGATCTTATTTGATGTCTTGCTACTGAATATGGGAAATGTGAGAATTAGGGGAACAGTGTATAAGACGGGGACACGAGGTATGATGGGAAATCACACACCTAAGGCAAACTTAACACAAAACTAACGTAGCACAAGCGCCAACAGGACGCCATTTGCGTCTGGCCGCTTGCAAATGACATCCTGATGGCGCTTGCTCTACATTAGTGTTGTGTTAAGTATGCCTAAAGAGTGTATGTCCCCATTATACCTCGCGATTATTAACGTCCCCGTCTTATACACTGTTCCCCTACATATTAGGTAATGTTCTTGTTTTTTAAACCTAGTAAACAGTTATTCAGAAAAATTATTTCTCCAAATTAGGGATTTAAGTAAGTACCTAGGTATGAATATATTTATAGACTAATGACTACGATGACTTTCAACAAACATAGAACTTTCTATTAGGTCCGTTTCTTTTGGCTGGGATCGGGGAGGGGAGGCGTAGCAGGAGCGGATAGCTGCAGTTCTCGGAACTTATCTTCCTTCACCACAAAATTTTACTTTTTTCTCCGGCTGTAAATATTTAAAACAGCTGCAACGTAAAATATTTCAAAAATCCTACTCATAATATAACAGAGGAAGACATAAATTAATCATTTCCCTTCATGCAGAGCGATCGAGATAAATTATTATAAACATAAACAATATCATAAAAGAATATCTAGGGAATGTTTGCTACTATAACTTTTAATTCTTGACAACTCTATTGGACCCTTCCTGTAGTAACCATAGTTCAATGGGTTTACTCGTCGTCGAGAGAGGGCCAGAGAGCGAATATCTAGTGTGCTACAGACGGCGGCGACGTCGTTATCAGTAGGTTAGTGAATACCAAAGTGAAGACGTACGACGACGAGTATTGACGGGGGAAGACTCTCTATAGAGAATACGCACAGCTGATCTTAGATAGTGAGAAGAAGCTACCGAAATTAAGTAATCAGTAGATTCATCGCCACATGACATGAGAGTTAGAGAGTCAATTTGTCAGAAGATTCCCAAGTACCTACCCATTTCGCGAAGGAGGAGGGGGGCCGCGTGAGGGAGAGGACAATGTCCTCCCTCCGCCCCACCCGCGGTGGTTGGCGCTCACGGCAACGGACGACGCAAGACGATCTCCGACCACCGTAGGCGCGGGCATGCGGGCGGCAAGTAAAGGGCAACTCGCAGCCCGACCATGGACCATGCCCGGGTCGACGGCGCGTTGTGTCTCACGCGCCGCTCAAAGAGCGTCAGCATAGAGGGCCAAAGCCTGCCGGGATCGCGGGGCTATTGAAGGACACCGTGGATTTTAGTCAGTACAAGTCTGACAGTCCCTCCCGTCCTGCCCGGGGTGGGAGGACTACCTACCCATAGTAACTTCTAAAACCATACAGCTATGTTTAAACACACAACAGCCCAGTAACTGCACTCCATACGTTAATGCCGTGATTAATTCTGTTTGTTTGACACATCACAACGTTTCCGAAAACACCATTTGTTTACACTTTCAAAAGGGAAACACCGATTAAATGGGAACTTTGCGCGCGTTGTGAGGCCGGCCAAATGGCCCCGGACAGTATACCCAATGGCCGGTTAGCCAGTTTATTTAAACGCATTGGCAAACATTCAACGCCAAAATTTTGATTTACATTAGAGTTAAGGTTATGATAATAAAGGAGATTGGATTTCTTCAATGTACGCACGGTGGACGCCAATAAAACGGTACATTTGTTTTTATTTGATTGTTATTTCAATTTCTGTATTGAGATCGTGATAAATGTTGTATCAAACTGTTTGTAATAAAAGTCGGATATTATGTGTGATTTTGAGCAGTTAAAGACTTACGTAAAATGTTGATGCAATGTAGGAACTGTTGTTCTTGAGAACACCCAATGATTGGTCTGGTCTGGAAGACAGTGTCATAAAAGGTTTAACCTTTTATGACACTGTCTTACTCTCATTGTGGAACGCAAATAAATGAACATGAAAGATTGACCTAAAACTTTATCGCAATTTCTTAGTGCGGAAAATAAAGTACCTAATTTAATGAGTAGGTACAGTAAAATGATTCCTCATCCCAGATTAGATAGAGATTCAGCATCAAACATAAGAAACTCTTCAAAAATTTAATCTGTCCATCTCACGAAAAGATTTAACGAAGTCGTAACATTTGAAACCGGAAAACGCGATACAGAATTATTTACAACGCACCAAAAGTCAACGTTTTAAACAACGCAATGATGCATGATCATCCAGCCTCTTTGTTGCTGACTTTACGGCCGTAAACAGAATCTATTGATGTTCAAACTGTTCGAGATAAAAGGAAAAACAAACATGTCCGCGACATGTTTAAATACAAAGTTATGCGAAGCTTTTAGTACGCGTTTGGCACATTGTGTTGACTGAAATAGATTTTTAAATTTTATAGTTACCTACATTACATTCTTGATTTTTATGTTTTGACATGAAGCTGAAGTCGACTATATTAGACGTTGAAAATTAATTAAATAAGTATTGATCAAAAAATAAATAATTAATCGACATCAGCGTATTTAACTATAAACATGCCATGTAGGTCATTGTAGGTACCATAAAATAGACTTCTTTTAGCCTAGATAAAACCGACACATTGATTAACTTTGTATGATGCGACCTGAAGAGCCCATGAGCTTTCCAAACATAGCTGATAGTTATTATTACTAGAATCTCTAAAATGACACTGTTAGAGTAAGCAGAAGCTCACTGGTTACTATCGCAACCTAGATTCACAGCTGCGTACATTTCTGAACGAGTAAACATACTGACAACGAGAAGCTCTTAACACAGAAAAGAAAACAATGTATATTCTTCCTCTATTCCTCATTCTATTCCCATATTTAATTAGCAACGGTTGGTAAACATAACGTTTCGCAACGGCCCGATTTCTCCGTGTCAAAATGCACGACACATTAAATTAAATTGAGACTACAGGAATTCAGGAGCGTGACTTTTAACAAAAGCTGGAAGCAGTTAATTTTAAAACGATTTTATGAATAGCGTGACGAAATCAAATTCGTCACATTTGTTTTAGTCGCGCTTGAGTAGAGATTTTGTATTTTCAGTTGAGGTAATATTTAGTTCGGTTGCGGGACTAACGAATTACCGTGACCCCGGAACATAAAGGGCTATTGAAGGACACCGTGGATTTTAGTCAGCACAAGTCTGACAGTCCCTGCCGCTCTGCCCTGGATGGTAGGACTCATTTGATGATTTTACCACGATAAAAAAGGTAATATTTAGTTCGTGATAAAATTGCCTGAAGGGGGTGTCTTCCTAAGATTTCAGCTTTCAGCTACATAGATAGGTACATTGTTTACGAAAAGGGGTAAATAATAAAAAAACAGTGTCAAAAATCCACATCGCCGACCAAGAGGCTGGTCGTTCCCACGTTGGATATAATAAAATTATAGGGATGCTGATTCTTTGGCCAAAAAATAGGCCAGTTGCGATGAAAATCCTCTAAATAATTAAGTTATTTACAAGATATGTGAAGATTTTTCCTATTGCCAACATTTTATTAATTAAAAGATTTACATTGACATATCCGGTCCACAGTGACAGTTAACAAAGTTAATGAATTCATCATTTTCAGAATCTCTCACGAATTATGTTGTAACATTTTTGTGTAAGTACTTTTTTATTGCGATTTGATGATTTCCAGTGAGCAGTTAATTTATCATGTCTTGATTCGAGTTTATTGTGATCTCAAAGTATTAGTTAGAGGGTGATAAAGGAATTATATTACTCAGTTAAGCAGCTGCATCCATCTGTTCACAGTCCTAATATCATTTAATAGCGATCGTCAATCCGCCTGCCAAGTGTAATACCTACCTAAGTGTGTAGACAGCGTTTGCATTGTGTCTAACTATAGACCTAGACAATGTATAGACGCCATTTGTCTCAGTTTATAATCTGTCAATTAGGATTAACGTTCAGCAACATTTACTTTCAGGTGTTTTGGAATTGTATATATTTTCTGATGTCGCATTTTATTCTCACACTGTTCCCTGTGGTTAACCCCTGCTACTCGGCTCCTATTGGCCGAAGCGTGATGCTATATCATCATCATCATCAGCCGGAAGACGTCCACTGCTGAACATAGGCCTTCCCTTAGACCGCCACGCCGAACGACAATTCGCAAATTGCATCCATCGGTTGCCCGCGACCCTCACGATGTCGTCGGTCCACCTAGTGGTCGCCTACCTACGCTGCGTCTTCCGGTCCGTGGTCGCCACTCGAGAACTTTTCTTCCCCATCGGTTGTCAGTTCTACGAGCGATGTGGCCTGCCCATTGCCACTTCAACTTGCAAAGGATGATGCCAGGGCTTCTATGAAATCTGGTACCACCCTCCAATAGCAACATGTAATACGTCGTTGGATAGGTATTTTTAAGCTGAACAAAAAATACTATGGCACCAAGTCTGAAATATTAGTCCGTTCTGAGATATGTTTGATTTAATATGGCAGTTTAAGATATAACCAAAATCCAAATAATGTTTTTTTCGTAACATATTACATTTTGGTGCAGAAGAGGAGGAGGAGAAGCTCGGTTCTAAATAATGACAGCCGCACAGGTCGATCTTCCATGTCAAGCCGCGTTTGCCGAGGTCCGTTTATGGATTGGTAACCATCTATCCGAGTTTTCCGTGCCTCAGAAAGCACTTAAAATCCGTTGATTACGGCTGGCATTTGCAGATCTTTGACAGTCGTTACCTACTATAGATGATCGCTTTGCCGTTAACCACTTCCACTACGGAGGGGGTTAACGGCAGGTTTAAGAGCGATTTTAAGCTTTTACGCCAAAGATATGCGTCAATGTCTTGTCACATTCATCGAATGAGTCCTCCCTCCCCGGCAGGCTTTGGCCGTCTAAGGGGGGCCTTTTTTACATTTACAAATGAGTCCTCCTGCCCAGTGAGCAGTGGAGCAGAACGTACTGCCAGACACGCACTGACTGAAATCCACGGTGTCCCGGGTTCAATAGCTCTTTACGTTCTAGGGTCACAGTTACCTGTTTAGACAGTCTCGCGACCTCGGCAGGCGTTTGATTCCCGTC
The DNA here is from genome assembly GCA_950005045.1 of Agrotis exclamationis. NCBI lineage: Eukaryota > Metazoa > Arthropoda > Insecta > Lepidoptera > Noctuidae > Agrotis > Agrotis exclamationis. The sequence continues at coordinate 21,179,154 of OX465433.1, read as the reverse complement.
AGATTGCTGACAACTCTTTGAAGCTCGGGTGGAGCACGACGAGCAGTTGACCCGAGCATGGTCCATGACGGCGAGTCATCCTTTACTCGCCGTCCGCATGCCCTCGACTAACGACGTCCAATACCGTAGGCGTCTCCCGCAGCGGTTGTGTCGTGAGATGGAGGCTGTCCTCTCCTCCTCGCTAGCATCACTGCTTAGGAGGAGCAGGAGGAAGTGATTACTTCTTAATAAACGGTTGCGTCTGGCTCCGCAGTGGTGCCCCGCCCAAGCTATGCATACCTTAACTGTATGGTCGATCGTGTGCACCTCCGAGCGATTTTCGCAATGGTAAGGCTGCGCTTCCACCAGAGATGTGCGATGAAAATGAGCCTACGAGGATGTGTAGCGGAGCTGTAAAAATGCGCATTAATGTGTGGTGCGAGGATGCGTTGCGAAGCTGTGAAATGTGTTGACGAGGGTGCGGTGTAGTGGGAGCGGGGACACAACACATCCCTCGAAACACATCCCACTCACACATCCCTCGTACACATCCCTCGCAACACATCCCTCGCACACATCCCTCGTACAAACCCCTCATTTGTTTTGTATGCGCAAAAATCTAGCTCCGCTGAGCCGTTTCCACCAGAGCTGTGCTGACCGAGGCGAGGTAAATGAAGCGATTCTATTGGTTCTTTACAAACACATCCCTCGCTACGCATCCTCGCAAATCTCTGGTGGAAACGGAGCTTACACCCAGGCATACCTATTTCTTACCGCACAATTCGACACAGGAACCTCCCGAAACATCCGGTGTGGACCTGCGTCAGACACTTCTCAAAGAAGGGTTTTACCGCCGCGGTTGCGGCGTTGCCAAACATCGGTTGCGACAGTACAGTCGTATCCTCCATACCCCATGAGATAACGCCGGAGCTCTTCCCGCAGCGTCTCGACTTGTCAGAGGTAGCGGAAATCCGCCCCGGCATTGCGCCTCCGTTCCACACGCCACTTATAGTGCTGGAAGGCTTTCGCCTCTAGATCACATGACATACGGTATGGCATCTGACCCTAGGTACCAAAGAATTGACACAAATGATGCGCACAGGTGCTTTCAGAAGAACGTCGGGTCTTGCAGGTACAATAGTTTTGAATACCATAGTTGGTGTGAAATAGTAAGTACCTTAGTAATTGTACCTACTAGCTCTTGTATGATCTTACCATGTAAAAAAAACCTTCTAGCTCTTATGTGTAGTGACTGAATGCGACAAGACATTGACGCATTGTTGAAATATATTTGGAGTAACAACTTAAAATCGCTCTTCAACCTGCCGTTAACCAACCACTACGGAGTAGTGGAGGTGGTTAACGGCAAAGCGATCATCTATAGTAGGTAACGACTGTCAAAGATCTGCAAATGACAGCCGTAATCAACGGATTTTAAGTGCTTTCTGAGGCACGGAGAAAACTCGGATAGATGGTTACCAATCCATAAACGGACCTCGGCAAACGCGGCTTGACATGGAAGATCGACCTGTGCGGCTGTCATTATTTAGAACCGAGCTTCTCCTCCTCCTTCTCAGCACCAAAATTTAATATGTTACGAAAAAACATTATTTGGTTATATCTTAAACTGCCATATTAAATCAAACATATCTCAGAACGGACTAATATTTCAGACTTGGTGCCATAATATATTTTGTTCAGCTTAAAAATACCTATCCAACGACGTATTACATGTTGCTATTGGAGGGTGGGCCCAAAAATTGCATCATCCGATGAGCTATGTCGGTGACTCTGGTTCTTCGCCGAATTTTTTTCGCCGAATTTTATCCCGCAAAGAAACTCCAAGCATAGCTCTTTCCATTGCTCGTTGAGTGACTCTTAATCTCTCTAAAAGGCCAGCAGTCAAAGACCACGTTTCTGAGCCATATGTCACCACTGGCAACACACACTGGTTTAACACCCTTGTCTTGAGATACTGTGGAATTCTTCTCGATGAGAAGATATCATGAAGCTTCCCAAACGCTGCCCATCCAAGTTGGATTCGCTATATAGCCTTCCTCGATAAATATAGACTATTCACCTATAAAATACTTATTCAATACCAGCAGTTCCTGAAATAAGCGCGTTTAACCAAACGAATTCTTCAGCTTTACAATTGTTATTATAAATTACTTACTGCCTTAGCCCTTCGCACCTACGATCATTGTTATAAATCTATATTTAACTAAGAGATTAATGAACTATGTACCCACGATAGTATTGAAGAGCCTAACATTTGAATTATTTTTCAGCTTTCATCTGTATCTCTTTTCCCCCGCATGTTTCATTTCCATCAGTCAAGGTATTTGCAACAGCGAATATTTCTGAGGCGATTCGAGTGAAACAGCTGTGACCCATTATAATACGCGGGGTTTGTGTATCAAAATATTTCACGGCTTGTCTTTTGTTGCAGGAGAGCGGGAGAGATCAGAATGAACAAGAAGTCGCATAAGAAAAAGGTTAGTTTTAAATTATTATTATTAATTTGTTTATAACAAAATGGTAAGATTATTAGATCCATTCGCGGCTGAAACCGTAAACAATTGAATAAAAAACTTGCATTAGTAGATTTTTTACCAAACTTTTTTGTAACTATTTTTAAGGCACGAGTGCTTTTTGTAATTAGTGGTATTCGCTGAACAGTGAATTCTAGAGTAGAATCCCTCGCTAGCTTAGGTACTAGAAAATAGACAACAGAAATTAATTACATTATTTAACCATATTCAGAAACTGCGACAGTTACCGTATCTACCATCGAAACGAAATTGATTTGCATCTCATCTCGATTAATTAACGGCTCGATTCCCAGCATTCTGGTCCAGATAGACGGACGGCCGGACTCAATGAAGGTGACAGCTGACAGATTACATGAGAGGGATTGACGAGCACCACGTTTATTATTGGTGCTGCCTGACGCGTGTGATGCAATCTATTTAAACACGTTGATTTTAAATGGTGATTTAGATTCTATAGATCGACTATAAAGGGTTTATGGTTCTATTGAAAAACACCAAAAACATTAGGAATTGACTCTTCAAAACCTGTGACAGAATTTTCAATTCTTATAGTGGAAAATGGGTACCTTCTAAGGTTAACGATCATACATATAGATCACCCGCCATGATAAGTTAACCCATACCACAGAATGCTTAATGGTACTACGTCCATACACAGGATTATCTATAGAATCGCACATAGAGGATTCTATGATACTTTATAAATTTGGACCTTTAATGGTAGCTAAGAAGTATTTAAATGCACAATCCAATCAATATTGCAGAAGTGCGACTAGGATGCCCAGCCCATCTTTCAAGTTCTAAAAATCACTGTCCGGACTTCAAATCCTAAATGTGTGGCTTCCATAGTTTTACCAGCTATTTCCTTTTTTTTATTCCTCTTTTTCGTTATGAACAACTTACTGCTTAACAATAGCCCTCTTCAACTTGGGTCCAACTCTCAATATCAGCACGTTATCAATCAGTGGAGCTGGCGCGTTCAGCGGTGCCAGCGCGCGTGGCGTGCCAAGAGCCGGCGTGCCGACAGTGCCTGGCATGTGGCTGGCATGTCGCCGTGCGACCGGCAAATTGCGAGCTGCTCGTGTGTGGCACTGGCACAATGGGATACTGATGACATTAACTTTTATTTTGCAGAAAAAATATTAAGTTCGAAATCTAAACAAGTGACAACCGCTTTCGAATCGTTTCGTTTCAACTTTTAACGGAGTTCGTAGAAGATGTTCTTAGTAACGGCACGGTTGTTAAACGATTGACTGCTGGGTTGCGTGTCGCGGGTTCGATTCCCACACGGCATAAATATTTATATGAATGATCTACAAGTAGTTGTTCCGGGACTGGGTGTGATACGCAAGTATCTGAGCTTAAATGTTTGTATAAGCACCCACGATAAGAATTCTAAGTGTGGTGGCAAGATAAAGATAAGCTAAAGATTTTCGGCAGCTTATATTTTAATCCCAAATAAATCTCCCATCTAGGAATTAAAAGTAGGAGAATTCAGTCGTGAAAACGTAGCGTTTATTGGGTATTCTATGACCTCTGTCTACCGAGAGAAACTGATTACCTATGTAACCCATTTGTCTGCCAAACAGCGTGAATGCTTATGCCTATCAACGTCTATACGAACCGTGACGGTTATGGTAGATTGACAATAGCCAATCATAGTTTACAAAAACGTAACAATGAATAGCCATAATCTTGATGATGGTTCACCCTTGTTTGGTAGAAGAACTTTTGATATAATTTTACTAATTTGAACAATTTTTGAGAAAATAATCAGTTTGTATAATATCGGTTCACATAATTTTCATTTCATCGAATATTTGCGATAACAACATTTGCGCTATTGATCAAAAGGTATAATGATCATTTGATGTAATGTTCAGGTGGTATAACATGGTGAACCAATCTTGATACCTACTCATTTAATGCACAACATTATTGTAGCTTCTAGGGTTTCTTTTATTCGTATCAATCAATACTATGGCAGATAATTTGTTAGAAGAAATCTGAGCAACATCACTAGTCTTCCTTGTAACTAATTTTAATTTGAATTGAGGCATTTCATTCAATAACAAAATTATGCTTTCATAGAGATGAATGACTTCTTGGTAAGTAGACTATATTATACACTTCATGAATTTTTGTCCGACAGATTATGAACGGTTAATGCCAAGCTGCCGTTTTATGTTTTGATGCAAAATATATCTCTATTTTAATTAAAATGTCTTTTTGAATACATAAAATCGCTCGCTCCATCGTCGACCTTGTCTTAGTCACTCTTGTCCTAGACTAAGGTCAAGAGCAAACCCATTACACATAAAAAAAAAAAAAAAAAAACTTAGATCTAAAGTAATAATTTTGTCACAACCTATTACATCCTAACGTGGTAGGGCAGTGCAACCGTACAACAACCTAAATAAGAACAACTTCTGTAACCGCTGTCTCACAATACAAATATTTGACTTTGACTTTGAGAAGACCATGTCCTAGTAGGCCCAAAAGTAGTCTGATTAATTTACGTATAAATAAATAGTATTCTTTCTAAATCTTAAAATACATCGTTTACTTTTAGATGAATTACAGCTTAATTCATCCAATTTAAATTGATATTTTCATACACTCAGTAACCTCGGTAATTAGCTACGTACGTAAAATGATCTAAATATAACTTCATTTTGGCATCATAAGTTTAATTAGCCCTTGGTTTTGAGATAACAAGGTAGGCTATTTCTGTTGGCAGCGATTCGATATGAATATTTGAATCGAAAATGCATACGAGGAGGCATTCTGTGTGCCTAAAAAAGCCACTTTTGCAGAAAAATATAATAAATTGGTACATTAATAGCTCACGCCTTTTTCTCGTGGGGTAGGCTAGGCAGAAATTGCAAAGCGCCAAAAACCATAGTACAAATTGATATGAAATGATATATAATTTGTTGCTTGTGCAATAGTATCTGAATAATAAATTTTTTTATAGTGGCATTTCTAGAGCCTACGGTTTTCCTTTTCACTAGGCCTCATGATAAAGTTTATACGTATAAAAATATCTAGCAAAAAATTTTATTGAGATTTTTTATACTGTTTTGGAAAATAAACAGTGTTCCATGTTAATTCTATGCGGTTACCAGTTCGTGATTATAATCTGTGCCAGTACTTACCAGCTATTTAACAATTATCTCGACTTTGTAAATGTATGTTGATTTCGAAATGAGAGCTGTCGATAAAACGAAAATGTTTATGACCCAAATTTTAATTTCTGTAATTGTTTATAATCATGGTAAATATTTAGTTTAAATAGCTTGAAAACTTTTCGACAAATATAAACCAACATCAACCAACCGGAGAAACAGTATTTAATAAACTTTTAAGTACTGACACTTTTTAGGTATACCAGAGACCTCTCTGTGTCTAATATTGCTGTTAATAATACTTATGTGTGTGTGCTGTACCTCGAATAATTGGGTACACCAAAAGCTAAGCAAAGTAAAGAGATCACAACATCCATCGGTGGCACGACGTTGTGACTGATGAAATACAAAGAAATCTCCAGTACATTTTTTTCCATTTTAAATCAAATCCATAACTTAAAACAAAATTAACAATATTAGGAATATAAATGAGTAAAATATAATAAAAACTCAATCTTTAAATATCCGGTACATAGATGAACCTATCTATATTGACGTAGCGGCTGCGTAGCATTATGACACATGTGCTACGAGACCTCTACGTAAAAACTGAATAACAATAATTATGATTCTCGTAGCTAGTTAATAAACTCGTAGCTGTTAACATTCCGTGAGATTAAATTAGACGTTTTATAGGCGCAAATGTGGTTTTACTGTTATGTTTTATGCGGTGTGCTGTAACAGCGTGTCATGTCATTATTTGGCAACGACTTGTCATGATGTCATATCCGAAGAAGCTGCTGGATTTATCTACTTATTTAGTACACTGTATAATGCCTCAGAAAACTGACATACAATCATTCGTAGTTTTTACGATCACTTATAATTTACGTAGAATCCATACATCATTCACTAATTTATGGGCCAACTATGTTGATGTTTCAATGAAGTAAAGTTAAAAAGCTGAATCTATTGTTGGCTATGTACAGGTTTCTTGATTTATTTGTAAACTAAACTTGTAAAATAAATTGAAAAATATGGGATAAACACGATGACGACGACAAGCTAAGTATGCGATCCTCACTACAAAGATGGTCTGCAAAGTCGCTAAATATCATCCCTTATGTTTTCTCATTAACAACAACCAGATTAAAAAAGTGAGAGTACAATGTTATATTCTATACCAGTGGGAAAAAAATAATTTGAACGACCAAGGCGAACTACTTAGACAAAATACAGAATGCATAAAACGTCCGGAAGCAGACCTAACAAACAAAAATGACAGACAAGACAGCAATAATAATCCATTTAGGAAAACAAACAGTATTTACTCGTCCATTAAAACATAATGCATCGCACACACTCATAATTCACGTCGCCAGTCCGGACAGTTGGCTGGCGGCCCGGCGAGCGTCCTACATGACACGTGTCTGCGCCGGCGCACGGAGACAATAGATATCGTCCTAGTCGAAATAGAACTCGATTATAATGATAGCCTTGACGACGCACAATTTGTAGAAAATTCTAGAATGATGGGCGAATGTGGTGCTGCTGAATAAATACTGGGACACATGATATCCTGTCCTGCGTGGTTTGATGCCTGTACACTGTCCAGAAAATGCGTGACACATTTGGCTAAGTTCTAGAACGATTGATTGTAGACAATATGATAATGACTCATATGACTAAGAGAGAAAAGGCAATCCTTATTAAATAAATAAGATGTAAATAATATATCTCAAAGAATTAAAACTAAAATAGGAAAGCGAGAAGAGATAGTCAATACAAAAATGTATCGATTGATAAAATTGAAAAACGATTTTGCAGTTTAAAAACATTTGAGTATTACTGATAACCAAGTAAGGGGGAGGCAAATTTGAGTTCAAGAATAAAAGCTTTTGTATGTGAAAGGAAAGTTTTCACAGTTGTTTGTTTTGTTGCTTGAGAATTTGAGATGTTTAGTATCAGAAATAGTTTCGTGGCGTCACTAATTAGACCACGGCCATGTTTGCAAATGCGTGACAACGAAGATTAAGTAGACAACCATTATCGTCAGTGAGGACACAATTATGTACAGACGCCAGCAGGTCAACCTACCCCAATCTGTAAAACTTTACCAATCGAACATTAACATTCCACTATGGTGATAAGGTTAAAAATCTATCAAAAATTTTTTTACAGATTGAGGTATATTGATGTGCTGGCGTCTGTACTATGCTGTACATTGTCGCTAGTCTGCTGGTAGACATTTAGATATAAGCAGTACATTTTTACTTTACGCTTTGATAAAGTGTGTGCATAATTAAATTAATAAAATTGACTGCATTTGACGAAGTACTACTTCTGGCGTATTCTAATATCAAAGTTGATAATATTATTATTATTTTGGAATCTCACAAGCCTCTGTCATGGCTTTAGCCTTCACCAATTTCCAAGACATACGTAGAAAGCAGAAATAAAAGATAGAAAAAAATACCTACAATAGACTCCTTAAAAATACTGAATTAAAGAATTAAGTTCTAGATATAATCTGGCAGTGAACTATTTAGGAAATTCTACATAAGTCGAAATTGTTGTGAAATCTTTAATTTATTCATCATAACATTTAAACTGCAGTTATATAAACTAGATTGCGGTTTGATTGACTATCAAATATCCACCTTTATGATTGACATGCAATTAAGTCTACTTCCGGTTGCGGAGCTTCCGGAGCTTGAATCAAAATAAATACTTTCATGTCTTGAGCGTTGAAATAGAATAAAACAAAGGAACAGACAAATTAAATTAATCATGTAAAGATTACCTACATGAATGATGAACCATTGCTGATATACTGAACAAATTTTTGGGTAAATAGCCAGACATCGAAGACTAGACATTTATGAGCTTGCATGAGCTTAATTGGATGTCAACTCTCAGCGCCGACAACAGGGTTAAGTATTTAAACTTATTTTTTTTGCATTTGCTACGTGATTTAAAATAATTAAAAAAATGAAAAGTATGTACCTACTCATGGACTTCAGACCTATGATTCAAACAGCTGTAGCAGATGATACCCTACTGCATTTTTTGGGGAAGTTTCGACACATTCAACTTATTTCTTCCTTGAAATGTCAGTTATTTGAAAACTCAACAGATCATCTTCCAAATTGGCAAAAACTCCCAATGCATGTCACGTTTTGTTCTAAAACATTCCAAAGCATCTAGAAAGACTATCTTTGACTAATGTATTTCTAAATGAGGGTAGTTAGTATCAATATCGTGCGACTAGTACAAATACCGGCACGGTTCTTGAGCGCTCGGCGTAAGAGTGGGGATCGCTTTGCGCATCGTACACTTGACGACAAATGAAACGCACAATAAAACAAATAAAACGCGCAAAACAACGAATCCCGAGTGGCGGCTTTGACGCGATGAGCTACGGCACGCCACGCGGACCAATCGCTACACTTTCCCCGCCCCCTTCCTCACTTCATCTACCAAAGGAACCTAATAACTCACTTCTGCGCAGGTGAAGGTCAGCGCTCAAGATCCATGCCGATCACTGTAGATGTAATTAGCACAGCTGTCCGTCCGAGGCGCGTCTGTCAATAAGCGCCGGTGGCCGATGACAGGCCATCAGCTGTGTGGAAAATGGCGCGATAGTGATAAACAAAACACAATTTTCGAGACTTCCTTGGCTAGATAAACATGGAAAAGACATGAGTTACACGTGTAACAATGGTACCTAACAACTTTGGCTATAAAGCAATCCCTACTTTAAAAAAAACATTCTGACGCTGCCGCTGGTGACTACTCTATTATCCTGCTAACTATCTGGTGATATGGCAAAAAAGTATGTACCTTATACTCTCCCAAAAATGCATATAAATTGAACCATTAACAGTTGCTACGCGATACAAAAGCAATTTGAATATGAAATTCATTGTCTTCTTTTTATTTCTGACACTATGTTATTTAGAAAAAAAGAATCCTTATGTTGAAGCCTTTCGATTGGTATGATAAAACTACAGGATCATTTTTTTCTCGTGTAGCGGGTTCGATTCCCGCTTCAACCATGTAATTATTTAAAAATCTATGAATGCAGTTTAAATTGTTTTTTTAAATTAAAATAATGTCTTCTTTCAGTAAAATGTTCTATCTACAATATTTAGGGCATAGCCGTGGGACGCCCTGTATATTATGTATACCGGATCTGAGACAGACGTGTGGGTGCAGCTGTTTGCTCATAAAACAGGAATGCAAGTGGAAGTTTAAAATTCTTCTCACATAAAAATAATCTCCTGTCATATCATCCATCTATCATGGCAGACACTAATGAAAGATGATCGTGCCTACACCTACACTCAATTTGTACGTGATCCGATCACCATTATATTTTTATAATATACAACAAGCCACTTGACTGGATCTAGTACTATAATATAACATCATAAACACACGAAAACAGTTATGTGCATATAAATCAAAACTCTTAGATCTTCAGTTTTATTACGAAGTGAAGAGAAAGAGAGTAAAGAAGTTCCACTACGAGTATCAAGAGCTGACCATGGCCATACGTGCCTCGTAGGTTTGGTTTCAAGAGAAATGAGCCAAGTCAAAGAAAGAATTACCTATGTGGTATAATAAATATTATAACCAAGTCGACGAAAAGAACGTCGATATCTATGATTCAAATGAAGAATTAAAATCATTTTTTATTGAATTGAGATAAGAACATAATGAAAAACAACTATCAGACAGTAGATGATCTGGAGGGTGTTTCCTCTCTTTCTAATGGAATATTGAGCAACTTATACCAGGTTACGCATGGAATTAAGCTAGCTCTTTTTCCGTCGCTTACGATTTAGAGGAAAACTGTAACAAAATTGCTCCGATCCCCATTGGTTTCTGGAGTTTGTGATTATCAAAGCATGCATCCAGCATGCATCTCTATGCAAAGCATGCATCTTTATAAAACGAAATGCTTTAAACCTAATAACGTTTGTTTTACAAAGATTTGAAGTGAAACTGAAAATTTTCAGCGTTCGCGTTCTCTAAATAATAAAGTTGAGCTTTTGATATATCCTTTAATGGATGCGTGACGTACAAAAAGATCAAATTCAAGATCACTTTCTATCTTTAGAAAGATATAAATCACGCTGCAATTAGAATTTAGTGAGGTTTTCGATTTCGAGTTTATGATGTGATAAATATATCGATGCTATATTGGGATAAGTAGGACAAGCTGATTCAATATTGGTGCACTAAATGAGATTGAAATATTTTTTTGTAAAAGTAAAAATATCATAACTGGCTATATGGTGAAATCAGCAATAGCTGACGAAACTCAAGTTATGTTCAGCTTTTCTTCGTGTTGTGGCATAACTATGACCAAAATTGGAAATGAATTTGTCAGCCTTATCGATGGCAACGAGGTCAGGTCAGGTCTTTTGGGGCATGGTGCAGGGTAGGTGGAGCGAAGTGAAATCGGTTTAAAAAAATTGTAAGCTTTGAACTTTCCCACTCAAAAAACTAGTGACAAAAATAAAAAAAACTTTATTATTTCAAATACTAAAAATAGCTTGATCATGACACAGTGGCATTCAAACAGAAAATTTTGCAGCATCTGCAAATAAAAAAAAATAATTTTGCGATTTCGCATTACACGACGAACACCCTAATGTTCATGTATTTTGCTAATGTTTATTTTCTTCGGTGCTAAGCCAACCGTGGAAAATGATAAAAGAATGTTCACAATATACAACAGCAGTAATGAGAATTATTGTGTCGTTGGCAGGCAGCCATCGTTCGCCAATTAAAATTATATTTGGCGTTTTTTGGCACGGCTTTATCGTGGTTTTGTTTCACATTTTGTCAACGTTTTGATTTGACGCCCTCGTAAATACTGTTTGTGGTAATAAAGCTTTTATAATCCTTAGGAATTCAGGAAACGCTTTTAAACTGCCTTATAGCGTAGTGTGGGGCGGTGAGTGGTAAAATCAAATGCATAGAAATGTTTGGAACACGCCACTAGACGCCGCCGCTGGCGCATTCGCGTGCTTACAAACTAATGTCTTATTCGCGCCACCCGCCCGTCGCATCGCTCACTGTTTAGACTAAAGTCCTAAACAGGCCCTTTGCCTCGTGTGTTGTTGATGAGTTATTTTTAAGAAAAGACTCGGTAGCGGCAGTAGTTTACTAAACAATGCAAAAAAATACATAATGAACCTAAGCAATGTGCTAAGAAAGAAAACCAACATTTTTTAACTAGAACACTTCGCTTACTGAAGAATCTATACTAATAACAATAAAGAGGAGAGAGCCTCCGGAAATATTGGACCAATTTCGAAGTTCTTTCACCAGTTGAAAGCTGCTTTGCTCCTGAGTGACATTATAGGCTAAAAAGGGGAGGGGGGGATGAGCGGGCTAACCTGCTTTTTTTTTTTTTTTAGGGTGGCAAAATCATCAAATGAGTCCTCCCGCCCTGGGTGGGGCGGGAGGGACTGTCAGACTCTTACTGACTAAAATCCACCCGTGTTCCGTCGGATGCCCTTTACGTTCCGGGGCCACGGTATCCTGGATTAAGAAAAATCCGCGACCCCGGCAGGCATTTGGCCCCATAAGGGGCCCCGTCGGTGACGCGTGAAACACGACGCGCCACCGACCCGGGCTTGATCCTTGGTCGGACGGCGAGCATACCCATTACCCACCGTCCGCAAGCCCGCTCCGCCGCTGTGCCCTCTGCTGTTCAGAGGGACACGCGTTGGAGCGTCCACCCGACAGGCTATTTGCATACGGGCAAAGAAACCCCTTAGGCACACAGTGCCTAAGGAGAGTTTTTGCCCGCATCCCAGGGTGCACCGGCCCGAAAAACTGGTCTTCCCCCCGGACGTATCCGAGAGGGAACTCCAGTCCACGGGCGCACGTGGAGGTTTCCTGTCTTAGCACCCCGGGCTAACCTGCTGGCAAAAGCAAGTGTTTTATATTATGACTGACGGAACCACAGTCAAACTATTCTTCTATTTCTATAAAATACAATGTAGTTACGATTTGAACTGTATCCAACGCTCGTTGGGAACAATAGTGGCCCAGGCTCAGTTATTTCTACACGGGTTCACTTCTGCCAAGAATAATAGCACCAATATCACAAATATACGTTCGTATGTAATGTTTCAATTTTTTTTGGATAATGTGGCCATGTATATAAGAAACTGTAGTATCATCTATTTCAGAATTCATCAGAGAATTTCCTATAAAAAGTCGCTTTGACATGTCGACACAGTGAGCTGCTTCTGAAAAATATTCCAAATGGCAACATAATGACGGCACGATTGGCACAATGGCTAACCGACCGACGCGCGGCTGCATTGCGTGACGCGGGTTTGATTGCCGCACGGAACAAATATTTGTATGAACTAGGTACAGTGTATGTAAGTTTAAATGTTTGTGAACGCACCCACGACACGAGAGAAATTACTAACGAGTGGGCGTTTCTTCAAAAAAAGAAAAAAAAAATCTGTTTATTAATAGAAAAAAGAAAAACACCATTTTCATGACACTGATTTCCACTTAAGTCAAACAAAATTTATAAAACTTCTGAATGAAATGAATTCTCCAAAATATTAATATTTCACGTGTCACATAATTTATGAGCTACTCCGTGTTATTCATATTTTTAATCTCTTGAGCTATCTTGGTTGACAACTATCATTTATTAGCAAATTACTATGAATGGTGACAGCGATACCCAGCTCTGCAGAGGTCACAACGTAAATTAAACGAGAGATATTTTTCTTTTAAAATGGAAAGTGGTATATTCTAGTAAAAAAAATTAAAAGTTCTATAAGTAGGTATATGGATAGATATGAGCAGTGGTGGCCCAGTGGTATCGGCCTCGACTTACGAGTTGTAGGTCGTGGGTTCGAACCCCGTCAGGCGCATTACTTTGTGTAATTTATTTCATCACCACTGCTCTCAAAACGGTGAAGAAAAACATCGTGAGGAAACCGGCATGTCCTAGAACCAAAAATTCGAAGACATGACTCTGACATCTACCAATCCGCACTGGGCCTGCGTGGTAGATTACGGCCCACTCCCTCTCACAGAGAGGAGGCCTGTGTCCCAGCAGTGGGAACATTTATAGGCTGATGATATATGTCTTTGATGACAGGCATAATTATAGCACCTATTGACTACTCCGTAGTTTGAGGTATTAATTTGAAGAGCAGTGATGGTACAGAGATATTAACCTCGACTTACGAGCTGTAAGTTTTAACGGGCTCGAACCCAGACAGGCACATTGCTGTCTGTAATTTATTTATTCACCACTGATCTCAAAACTGTGAAGTAAAACATCGTGATGAAACTGGTACTTTTTAGAACCAAGAACTCGTACTAAGACGTGATATCTACTAACTCACACTAAGAGTAGCGAATTTACAGCCTTCTTTCTCACATGGAGAGAAGGCCTGTGTCCTAGGAGTGGAAAAATAACAGTAGGTTGGTTATTAATTGATTCGAAATATGGGGATTCTAAATAATGCATTTCATATTTTTTATTAAGTAGATTCAGTTAGCACATTCAGATACCCATTTCCATACCCATTCATTTATATTTCTATGAAATTAGTTAGATGATGACTGACGATACAAGAATATCGTCGATTTCACTCGAACATGAAACACAAACTAGCCAATTCCTGAAATTGCTCTCATTTCAATTATCACAGCAATAAAATGTGTCTTAACACACATTCGCACAATTTCTTCACACTTTGTTATATTTATTGAAATCTGTGTTTTCTATTCTACGCGATACAAATTCCTGGGGAAATAAAAACTACACATTAATACATTGTCACCAGGACGGAATTAGAATCCATTGAGAAATGGTAACAGTAGCGGGTTATAAAGTGGAGAAGCTTGTGTCAGATAGCGGCGACCGACCCCAAAATGTCATTTGGATTGAAATCATATCGGATATCTTGTTTGTGCAGTCACAAACAAGATATCCGATATGAGCTTCCTCCGTCCAGTGACGGAGGAAGCTCCTTTCCCTAACAAAAATACACCATGCTCTGATTTTGATATAAACGCAACTCAGGATTGAATTATTATTTGACCTGACAGTTAAGTATAGTACTGTAGAGGGGTTTTATGCTTGGTTCACGAGATTTCTTTTTGAAAATAAGTATTTTAAAATTAAGTAAAGTGGGACAAAATTCTTCCAACACCACATGTTTCCATTCCTAGGGCTATAAGATTCAAAGACATCATAAGAAGCAAAATCTAAATAATGTTGTTGTGTTCATAACTCGGTCAACCCAGCTTTATATCCCGAAGAACATGTTTATTGGAATAATATTTTACGCCATAATTACAATGTAAATCGTTAGGGTTTCCTCAGTTTCAAGACATTTTCAATTGTATGTGAACGATGTTTCCGGTATGAAATGACTCTTATGCTACTAGCAATGAGCATCACCTAAACGAATACTTAAAAATATTTGTTCTTTTGGAATTTGAACTCTTTACGCTGAGCAGAGCGTTGAAAATGTAGCAGCTTGCAATAATTGAGGTATCATCTTCTGTTAGTGAAGACGAGTAGTCGCCTGTCGCAGTTGGACTACGATATCGTTTATTATTCGGTTATTGGAATAGCAATCATGTTTGTCATATTTATTGCACGAGAAAAATTTGGTTGCTAGATTTATGTCGTCAATGGAGGACTCTGAGAGAACTCACATCATGTTACCCCAAACCGACACATCAATTCTACTGAGATCATAGAAACAATGAGCGCCTCTCTGTTGGGCTTTGCACAAATGCATACAGGTACATAACAGTCCATACAGAGACGTAGTGATTCTAGTAGGTACATATCCATTGTCTCATTATGATATCCTTCACTGCTATAAAAGCAGTGGTGAAAAATACATTGTATAGAGTAGATGACCGAAAGGGCAGTCAGTATAACCTACTGGGTTTCCACTGCAGTTCAGTACATGGTATTCCTATTATTACCGTCAATGCCAAGGCGCCACTCCATCACTCGTTCGGACTGCGTACTTTGATGAATCTCTGGTAATACAAGTGGTATGTGTTTGTAGTATTTACAATCGCTCTTAAAGTATGAATCTTTGGGAAGATTTGTGGAAGGGGCTAGAGTAGCAGTTTAGGATATCTACCATATTCAAGTGAGCAGTGCTAGGAATAGGTTCATAGCAGTTCTAAATATTTAAAATACTTATTCGCGATAAATTTTGATCCTTAGTTATACTTAATTACGTTTAACTACTTGATTTTCAAGTAGTTAAACGTAATTTCTTCAAGTTTCGTAAGCCATGTTTTTCGTTGAATGAATTTGGTTCAGATTCTGAATATAAATAACGGCCATTTTTGTCGTTTCTGTCCCCATTTTGAATTCCATTAAGGCTATTAATGTTTACATTATACGTATAAGCTCCGTTTTATTATACCTGCTGAATGATATAATGTAGTTAAGAGACTATTTAGGTAACCCCAATGTGATTGTGATGATGATAATGTCACAGATCTAATGTCGAAAATCTGTTCATGCATTCCAATTCTTTCGACTTTGGAATCATTTACGTAGAGTAAATCTCTTAGCTTCCATTATAACGTGCATATTTTAACTAGACAAACAGACGGACTGGAAACTCAAAACACTACGCTTTGAATTCAGTAAAAGACGTGAGATCATTACTGTTAATCAATCTGGTACTTTACAAATGGGCCATTGAAATATTTATCATTAGCAATCCAGAAACGGAAAACTCTCGAACTTGATTTAAATAAACATCAGTGTTACCAGCCCGGGGCCGCCAACCTCAGATTCACGGTCATATAAATCATTGACAGGCTTATGAAACAGATTTTTGTATCGAGCCATTGGCACGCAAGTCAAGTGGTGCGAAAATACACCTAGACAACGCCTACCAGCATCCAGCTACATTCATTCATAACTCCAACGTCATCTGTATATCTCCTGTTGATACCATAGAACGTGTGTGTTCGTAAAAAATTGTCTCAACACAGTCTCTGCACGTTGTTTGTTTATCAGACGGATGCTGCGATGTATATTCTGCGTAAGAACTTATTTCTTACATAGCCACTAAGCTAGCTATTTGTCTGAATTAATTTCGTAAATGTGATTTGCATCTTTTTCGTGTTGTTGCAGCAGAAGAAGCGAGGGAAAGGGGATGGGAAGAATAAGGAGAACATTATAGAAGACGTCCACGATGGCAAAGATGAAGAGCAAACGCCAGAGCCCATTGTGGAGAAGAAGAAGAATGTATGCTACGAGATCAGAGAGTCGGATGTCATGGGCAGGTACGAAATAATAATAATACTTCTAACTTATTTTATGGTCCACAATTTACGATATCTTCAGTTGAACAATTAGTGAATGACTACACTTATGGAATTTTCTACAACCGATCACCACTTTTGTCACATTTTTTAAAATCTGGTTTTGAATCACGTTGTTTCAACCGAAACGAAGCGACTGACGTCGTTTTCGCTTTTATTGATTGTAAATAAAGATCTTCAACGCCTCGAACCAATTCCATGTCGATAAGTGTTGTCACTTCTTTAAATATTCAGCTTGTATCCTCACTTTTTGCGAAGGTCACGTCTAATTCAACTGTAAGCCGATTGACCCCAAAATACTTCAGCAAAGCTCTGATGACGTCGGTAGTGTTTTCCCGCGCAATTGTTAGAGCTCAGGGAGGTATTATGGAGTTACTAGACAATTTGGCGAACAGCCCATCTCTATTTATGCACTATTGAGATTTCTGAACTAAGCGTGTAATGCACTTAGCCGTGAAGTATACTAGCAATTTTATGTACTGTTTGGAATTTGCACTACACAAAAATGAATCTTGCCCTAATGGTGATAAAGTTTAAAACTCTTTGTTTCAGATATTTGGTGGCAAACCGCGATATTCGACCTGGTGAAGTAATTATCGAAGAGCCAGCCATTGCTGTTGGACCCTGTACTGGTTGTGGTCTCATCTGTCTTGGGTGCTATCGAGAACTAGACGAAACTAGTCTTGCTAAGTAAGTTGTTACTAATTTAGTGTCTTTGATTTGCTTAGTGACTGTGTTCCATAGGTTCGGTTTTTCTTCTAAGATATTCAAATAAGGGTTTTTATGAAACGACTTGACGCTTAGACAGTTTACAATCAGCTTTTTAAACGTTTCGTATTTCCACAATAATTTGAACAAGCGACACATCATGCTTTTCGCGCCACATTAGTGAGATCTTCTGACAACACAAATGCATACACCTAATCTTTTCTCTGTACTGAGTAGTTTCGCAGATGCATTGGGTCTAAATGAGGATGAATGGTTTCTCCGTAGATGTCAAGGTTGCAAATGGCCGATGTGCAGCAGTTCGTGTCCAGGCCTCGGGAAGTACACGGGACACTCCACGTACGAGTGCGACACATTGAAGGAAGTACCACCAGACTACTCCAAACTTGAGGATCTGAAGGACTCGTATCAAGCTCTGATGCCGTTAAGGTATGACTACTGTTTTGGAATCCCAAATAATAAATCCATAACATATCAGCACTCTTTGAACCCTGAAAGTATAGGCACCTAAACCCACTTTTCGGTGGAAGTTTAAAAGGGCTGCTATTAGTATTAAATGGGCATAAATCCTGGCGTCAAACTGCTACTGTTAAAATTCTGGGAATGAGCAGCAGAACTTACGATCACCAAGTCAGAGGGGATTCCTGTGTTATAAACTCCGTCGGTCTTTAAAACTAGTTTTATTTGTTTTATTCCAGGTGTTTACTCCTAAAGAAAGCCGACCCTGCGAAGTGGGCAGCACTATCGGCTATGGAGGCGCACAACGGGCTGCGTCGTGCCAGAGGAGACATCTGGCCGATCAACGAGAAGAACGTCGTGCAAAGGATCAAGAAGTGGGGGCTACAGTACGAAGACGAGGAGATTCATACTGTTTGCGGGATTTTGGAGGTAACACCTATTTTTGGAAACTTTTTTCGATTCCATACACTGGGGTATGGACAGTGGAATATTCATTTAGAAACCACGTTATACTGTTTCTGATTTGATTTGTATTCAACTGTCAAAAATCTATAATTCGAGGGAGCCAGAAATTTTGTCAACCAGTCTAACCAAGGGGCATCGTGTTGTTTCGTGTTATCCAGTTACTGAGTACAGCATTCGATTGAATTAGAAGTTGACCTTAACTAGGAAGATGACAATGACCGACGGCACGGTTAGCGTAGTGGCTGAGCGATTGGACTCCTGCGCAGCGTGTCGCGGGTTCGATTCCCGCACGGAACAAATATTTGTATGACCTACAAGTAGTTGTTCCGGGTCTGGGTGTTTGTGTATGCGAGTTTCTATGTTTGTAAACGCACTCACGGCACAGGAGAAATTCCTAGTGTGGGGCAAAGTTTTTTTAAAATAAGAGAAAAAAATTAGGAGAAAGTAGTTCTTTCTTCGAGAAACCACGGAGTCAATAAGTATGAAATTTGAAATATGTGTTTCCGAATTCCAGGTGAATGCGTTCGAAGTCGGCGGCAGCGGCGCCAACGCCCGCGCTCTGTACGACAGGGCGTACCTTCTTGCCCACGACTGCACACCGTCCACCACACACACAGATGCTGAGCGAGTCCCTGGCAGACCTCTCACCATCAGAGCATCAGTGCCACATAAAGCTGGAGATTTGATCTCACTGTGCTATGCATATACGCTGCAGGTAATTTTCTGAAAGTTGTGCAGAACTTGAGACTTTAAGGAACACACTTTACTTACCTGTAGAGCGTTTCCTAGTGCAGTCAGTACCCATAATTATTAACACCCATTTTATATGGCAGAATAATGTTAAAATCAAGTAACGCTGGCCACCTATTGTACAATTTAAATCGGTTTCTAGGTACCTACAACATCACGGTTTTAATTGGCCAAGCTGCATGGTATAATACTGTTACGAGCTGGGTATTGGGATAAATTAATTAACACCAATTAAAACCAAATAAACTTTATTCACACACGAATCACTAATTAAAACAAACACTTAACACTACTCAACAATTAAACACTTATAAACTCACTTAATCACACGTAAAAATCACTAAGAGATCGCTTCCAGTTCACTTCGAGTTGCCTCGATCGTAGTCAAAACCAGACTGACTCAGCTCGCCAATCAGCGCCCTTTTTCTACCCCGGCCGGACCCACTAGATGTTTCTAGAAGGTGGTCGAATGTTCTGGAAACATCCATAGACTTCGACATAGTCCCATACCTTCTAGAACATTCCAGAACCATCTCGAAACATCTAAAACAGGGTAGAATTTTCTAGAAACTACCTGACCAATCTTCAGTAGAATTGTCGAGGACCTTGTGGAACTTTCGAGAAGCCTGTAGATTGGTCTCGTAATCCGATCGACGTAACAATACATACACACATCAAAAGTGTCTAGGGATCAACATATATTTTTGCAATAACTTTTCTCCTGATTGATATTAATTAAAATTTTCTTTAAGGATTCATCAAATAAAGTGTTTTCGTTTGTCACAGTAACGATAAACCAAGTCACCTTTGCATTAATAAAGAAATTTGCCATTTTCCTAATAAAGGGATTTTTGACATTTGAACCACTAACACAAAAGTTCGAAAAAAAGACTGAAATAACAGTTTTCTTTAAAATTTTATTGGGTAACTTAAACAATTAATAATCCGTGTTTCTACCGCGAACACTAACAACACAAGAACATCGGTTTGGCATACTCAAAATGAGTTCATCCAAATCACGCTGTGGAATGGCCGCCCATGTTCGTTGCAACAACAAAAAAAGGTCTTCTTGCGACTGGATACCCTCCATATTCGGCAGAGCTCTTCTCTGTAGCATATCCCATGCATGCTCAATCGGATTCAAGTCTGGCGACTGAGCAGGCCAGGGCAGGACATTGATGTTAGCTGCGGCGAGAGTCTGTCTTACAACTCTTGCGGTGTGCGGTCGTGCATTATCATGCATTAACTGAAATAAGGGACCGATTTGCACTTGTATAGGAACGATGACGTCTGATACAATCGTCTCAGCATAAATTTGAGCGTTGAGGTTGCCTCTGATCCAAATCAATTCAGTTCTTCCGCCGATCCAAATACCCGCCCATACCATGATGGTTCCACCACTATAAGGATGGACTTCCTGGCAGGATTTTAATCGCTGTTGGCGTCCAGGGGTTCTCCAGTGTCGTATACGTCTTGTATCCGGTCTCATACCGAAACGAGACTCATCAGAAAAGCACACGAAACGCCATTGTTCTTCTGCCCAATTTCTGTGTTCAAGAGCCCATTGATATCGAATCCTACGATTGTGCATTGCTATAGGTGGTACCCGTAGCGGTCTTCGGGAATGAAGGTTCACTTCATGCAAGCGGTTTCTGACTGTTTGGTCGCTAATTAAGTTCCCTGAAGAGTGATGAAGCCTCACGGCTAACATCATGGCGGTTATTGTTGGAGCTCTTCGAGTTAAGATTTGAATGTATCGGTCTTGTCTCCGTGTGGTGCAGCGATACCGTCCTCCATGGCGCTCAGCCACGGTACCAGTGCTTCGGTAACGTGTCCAAAGTCGACTGATAACACTCTGACTTGTATTCAGAGCTAAAGCCACAGTACGTTGCCGGGAACCAGCTTCTATCATTCCCACGGCTCTGAGCATTTCTTCCCTGCTTAAATGACGTCGCCGCTCCATAATAACGTTGGTTTTAATCAGTAGTAGGGAAACAGTAGCACTAATAATGTCTTCAATGCGTTGTATGTTTTTATAGGGAAAATATTGACAGCTGATTTTCATCTTTTACTCGAATTTGATTCACAGTTCCTGATTCAAATTATGAAATGCACCAAAAAGGATCCATATAAATTTATAAAATCATAAATTTATTACAAAGCCACATCTCAATCTCAAGAAATCCGCATAAAAATGCTAGACACTTTTGATGTGTGTATAAGAAATATTAAGTAATAATGATACGAGTACCCATTACGTCTTTTAACTTACGCCTGCCAATTTATATCGACTCTTTACAAGCTCCTCTCTCTATTCTTGTCTCTATGAGCACAGCAACTAATCTGTTCCGATGATTGCGTTGCTAGTGGATAATGACGATATCAATCGGCTGTAGTTCCAACCTTGCTCGCCAGAACAGCTATTGTTGGAGGCACTAAGGAACTATGAGGTCATCATCATCATATCAGCCGTAAGACATCCACTGCTGAATATTGGTCTCCTCTATAGACTTCCAATAGGACTGGTTGGAAGCGGCTTGCATCCAGCGTGATCCTGAACTATGAGGTGTTCCAATCAATTTTTTTCCCAGGGTACACTAAAACGTCGTGAGCATATAAAGCACAGCAAGTTCTTCGAGTGCTGCTGTGGGCGCTGCGCGGACCCCACAGAGCGCGGCACGTTCGCGTCCGCCTTCCGCTGTCCGCGCTGTGCCGGCCGCGTGCTGCCCACTGCACCGCTCGACCCTGGGGCAGTGTGGAGGTGCATTGACAATGGATGTGACTACGCCATGACTGCGCCTTCGGTTCAACTGCTGCTGAAGAGGTGAGGTGAATATTTGTTTGTCTTAATTCTTCTTTTCTTGATCGCTCTAAATGAGGTTCTACAGAAGGTTCTACAAGACTTAGAGACTGGGTTGTTGTAATCGCTCCATGAGAAATTCAGCAGTATTAAGTTAAACTGGAAGGTCAGACACAAAGTTGAGACAAGGCTAGGCAGATTTAAATAATGATAGCCGCTTCCAATCATTAGAGGTTCTTTGTAGAAAATCTTCTTTGCTGGAAATCTTCAATGGATGTCCTCCACCCAGCGGTGGGGTCAGTCAGACTCGTGGATCACCCCGGTGTTCTCTCGTACACTTGCGTCAGGGGGCAGCTGGATTTAGCATTTATTATCACTAGAACAACGGAACAGTAACTCTTTCCTTCTACTTTCCAGACTCACAGACGAGTTTGACCAGATAGACGCAAATGACGTCCGAGGGTACGAAGGCTTCCTCCACAAGTACAGGAACGTAATCCATAACACGCACTATCTCTGCCTCTCCGCCAAGCACTCGCTAAGCCAGCTGTACGGCAAGGTGGCCGACTACATGATACATGAGATGCCAGAGGCTGAACTGAACCGGAAGATCGAGATCTGCAGGGATCTTATGAAGGCATTTGATATTATTGAGCCGGGATATTCAAGATTGAGAGGTAAGAGATCATTAATACTACATTTTGTTCAGTAGAAAATTTATTGGATTGCTGAGCGCGTCCTGGATGTAACACCCAAGTCTGGTAATTTTTTGGAAACGCTCTTTGACAAATCAATGTTTCTTTGATTTTGTTCCCGGTTTGGACTTGTTGCTACCAGCCCTTTTTTTAACCCTTCCCTTGTGTAAGGTTGTGACAAAAAAAAAAACTTTATATTGTGGTTCAAAAACGAAAAAGCAGATATTTTCAGTAAAAGTAATATTAAAATCAAAAATGTCAAAGTTGGTAGAGCATGCTTTAGGTGAAAGACAGTGATGATTAGAAACATTTCAAGTTCTGTGACTTGTTTCAGGTGTAACATTGTATGAACTACACGCACCGCTCATGATCCTCACTACGAGGGACTTTGAGAAGAAAGCGATCACCAAAGACAACTTGAGGATGCGACTCAAAGAGGTAAAGGCTGAGGCAAAATAATGCTTCTGAGAATTCTGTTTCAAATAAAAAGTTGTACTGCCCTGCTCTAGCGCAGTTAGATATTCTCTGCATGCGCCTTTCACTCCCGTGCCCATTTGGCATTTGAGCATTTGAAAGTGTTTGCTCGAACGATCAGTGTAGGCTATAAAGACCATTTTTTAAAGAAACATTCTCCCACTCTAGTAAACACGATATTCATGTAATGTGGGTGCATTTATATGCATAACATACACAAACGTTCAGATCCGAAACAACTACCTGTATATTAGCGTACAAGTATTTGCATCGTGTGGGGATCGAACCGTCTCAGACGTAATATTTATTTTAAACGCATTAACGCATGCGACGTCTCAGACGTATTCTCGGGCTGATCGTGCATGGCCACTTAAGTATTTTTCCGTGAAAATGATTAAACTCTAAAAAATAAGTGTAGGTGACTGACCTTATTGGTGAAGTGCTTCAGATAGGTCGGATGCGTAGTACTCGCAATCTATGTGCTTGTATGACCAGATGTGAATATGATATGAAAGAAGTATGTAAGGTTCGTAGGAGGTGGCGCTCAGTAGCTTCTGCCTACTCCTAAGGAAGAAATGCGTGAGTTTATGTATAAATTAAAGTTCTCGTGTTCCAGATCGTCAGATATCTCACAGAATCAGCACTTATCCTGGGCTTCGAGCCATCCCAATCCTCGGAAGGCTTAATGGCATCAGCAGCGAGAGACGCGCTCAAGAAGATCAAGACTTGGGAACAGATCATCGGCAAGATATCATGATGAGTGATGATGATCGAATTGTTATGATGTGATGGGGATTGTTGTCTGAATGAGTGAAGTTGAGATTGGACATTGATTGAGAAAGTTGACTTGAGTTTCATACGTTGTTTAGAGACTGAACAAAAACGTAGTTCGCTCTTTATGATGATTGATTAATCAAAGTAAATTGTTGGGTACCGATTATGTTTTTAGGGTTCCGTAGCCAAATGGCAAAAACGGAACCCTTATAGATTCGTCATGTCTGTCTGTCTGTCCGTGTATGTCACAGCCACTTTTTGTCCAAAGTATATGAGCTATCCTGTTGAAACTTGGTAAGTAGATGTATTATGTGAACCGCATTAGGATTTTCGCACAAAAATAAAAACAAAACAAATTTTGGGGGTGCCCCCCATACTTGGAATTGAAACTCAAAAATTTTTTTTTCACCAAACACATACGTGTGGGGTATCTATGGATAGGTCTTCAAAAATGATATTGAGGTTACTATATCATTTTTTTCTAAACTGAACAGTTTGCGCGAGAGACACTTCCAAAGTGGTAAAAAGTTGGTCCCCCCCCCCGTAACTTCTAAAATAAGAGAATGATAAAACTAAAAAAAAAATATAATGTAGACCTCAACAAAAACTTCCAACGAAAATTGGTTTGGATGAGATACAGTTAGCAGTTTTTGAGATATAGTACATTTTAAAAAACCGCAAATATAACTTTGCCATTCATACAAACACTATGAAAAACAAAGTTATTTTTGTTGTTTGTGTATATTACTTACTAATCTCAAAATAATTATATCCCTAATCTATGCTTGCTACTACGGAACCCTTCATGGGCGAGTCCAACTCGCACTTGGCCGGTTTTTTTTTTTTTAAATAGCTCTTTGGGATGTTGAACTGTTGCAATTTCTTATTTGTTCCTTTGGCAACTTAATGTTTTAACTGAATATCTATTAGGTGATAAAACGGGATTCCTTTTGCCTGAAATTATAGAGGGTACATAAGTTATTTGGCTCTCTTCAAAAAGTATACGATTTGGCTAATTTATTCTACCGTGAATACGAAATACTGTATATTATAGGAACCTAAAGCATATTTTAAATTATTAATTTATTTAATATTTACAATTTAATTTTCAATAAATAAATTAAATTTTCCATCAAAATAATATCTGTTACTACTAATATCGTAATTGTGCATATTTTGTAACTTATTTATGATTGTATTAATTAACTTATAATTTATTGATCATTTTTGATAATTATGTACCATTGCGGAAAATAATTGTATATTTTTGTTAAAGATTTATTTATTCATTCCTTCCACTAAAAGACATTATAATTGTGTGAAATATTTTTGTAATGAATTGTTTAACCTTCTCCAAACTAATTTAGCATTTAAAATAAATTATTTGAACTATAACTGCGTATTTTTACGACCTCTCCTGTCCCCTCCAAAATATTGTTTTCCCTCATTGAGAAACATCATTTTTATGAAGTAATTACTCTAGAATTTCCTAAGTAATATAATATTCAAAGTGCGTTATCATCAGCCTAGCCTTTTCCCAACGTCGGCTTCCAGTTGAACCAAATCAGGTTGAATATCTGTTCAATACAATGTGAACATATATTTTTATATTTCTAAATTATTGTAAATCAATGCAATTAATTGCAGTGATTTACAATAATTTAGAATCAAACCAAAATGTTAGTGGTTTATTTTTCATTTACTTGTTTTTATGTGTGCAACATTGTTGTAATTTAATAATGTTTTTTAAGTGTGGCAACACACATATTCGTCAGAGGATCTTGTAAATGGTCGTTGAGCGTAGCTCGCCATTTTTTCCCTTTTTTATTAAAATAAAAGTGAAATCAATATTTTACTTTCTCTCTTTGTTTTATTACAAACAAAGAAGTGGTCCTTCGAAAGTCAGTTCATCGAGTACCAGTGATTTCGGTGTATAGTCGTGTTTGTGCACACGTGCTAACTTGTGCAAGGCGGTGGGACGGTGTCTCAGTGCCCCGGCGCAACCTCACCCTTACAATATTTTGGGTGATAACATCTAATCACGAAGATTCTATTCCGGTTTCACATCAATAATCGTGAAACATCGCAAAATTGGTGCGATTTGGAAGCCCGCACCCTGACGATATTCTGGGTGATCACATCGATTACGAAGATTCTACTGCAGTTTCGCGCCATACACGTGAGGTCGTGAAAAATCGCAAAATTGGTGCCACTGTGGAGTTGGAATTTGGATCAAAAAGTTCATCATCAACATTTTTGTGCATGCGGGTAAACTTGGTAAACTTCTCATACCTACCCAATCACTCTGGTATGTACCTACGTGAATTTATTCTAGCAAGTTCAAGTGACGTCATCATCATTCGTCATTCAGTGAAGTCGTCGTGAAGTTGTCTCTGGGTCGGCGATTCCTGTCATTTGAGTTTGACACTCGTGGCGTTTGGTCAAATGTCATTCGACTTTGACAGTTCACTGAAGTAAACAAAAATACAAAGTTTAGTGCACGTTGCGTGATTAAAATTTAAAAGTGTTTGTGCGGTGTAGTTATACTAATTACTAGTGGATAAATTATTTTGTGTACATTAAAATGGCTGATGTAAAGAAGCTGAAATTGTCGCGAGCGTCATGCAAAGCAACTTTGACGCGTATTCAAAACTTTGTAGAAGATCCGATAAACCTCGCCTCAGCTACAATAGACGTTTTAGAGGCAAGGAAAGATAAGCTTATTACTTCATTAAAACAATTTGAAGCGATTCAGTTAGACATATTAAGTCTGGATGAAAAAGATTCGGAGGATGTAGGTATGTTTGAGGAACGATTTTTTAAAACCCTTGCTAAGATCAATGAAACTCTGCGTATGCTTAACCAATCCGAGTCTTCTCAATCCACATGTACTTCGACTTCTAAGTTGCCCACTGTAGAAATTCCTACTTTTGATGGCAAGGATTTTACAAAATTCAAACCCTTTTATGAATTGTTTATAGCGGTAATAGGCAATAACGGTACATTGACTGATGTCCAAAAGTTATTTTATCTGCGAAAGTACCTAATTGATGATGCTTTGTCAATAATAGTTAACCTACCGCTGGTTAGTCAATCTTATAAGGAAGCTTTAGAATTGTTGAGAAAGCGCTATGATAATAAGACACGTTTAATATGTAACCACATTAATTTAATTTTGGATATACCAACAATGCAAAAGGGAACGGCGGTTTCTATAAGAACCTTTGTTTCACAAGTTAAACAACAATTATATGCACTAAAAAATCTTGATGAACCAGTGGATAGCTGGGATCGTCTTCTACTGTGTCTACTCTCTAAAAAGCTTGATTTATATACACACAGAGCATTTCATTTAGATAGAGACGCTAGAATTTTACCAACTATGTCAGAATTCTTAGACTTTTTAGAAAAACGTGCTATGGCGCTGGAGGATACTATTCCCCTTAAAGGTCATATTACTGAAAATAAATCCAAGGCTACAGTGCGAGTCTCAAATATCGCTGCACAATCCAATGTATTGTGTGCCTATTGTAATAAAACGGATCATGCAATTTTTGCTTGTCCCAAGTTCAAGATGGTTCCTATAGAAACACGTCTGACCTTTGTAAAAGATCACAAATTGTGTTCAACATGTTTAAGATCACATACTGACAATGTCTGTAAGTATAAATTTAAATGTAAAGTTTGTAAAGAATCTCACAATACACTTTTACATGAAAATAAGAAAGAGGCTCCGGTCTCATTATGTTCCCATAGTAACATTTCAAATTGTAATGTTTTATTACCTACGGTTAAGGTTAAAGTCACTGACAAATATGGTCGTGACATGTTTGTACGGGGCTTGCTTGACAGTGCAAGCCAGGCTTCCTTTATAACTAACTCTTTAGTAAAAAAGTTATCAGTTGTTCCTACTTTGCAATCTACTAATATTATTGGTATTGGGAATAAAACCACAAATATAAAGCAAGTTGTTAAGTTACCTGTAAGTTCTATTGTATATGATATTATTATATTTAATGTCAATTGCTATATAGTTGATACAATTACAGCACCACAGCCGCAGCAAATGTTAGACATTTCTAAATTGTCCATTCCAGAAAATATTAAATTATCAGATAAAGAATTTAACATCCCTACTGAAATTTCTATATTAATTGGAGCTGATATTTATTTTGATTCTTTGTTAAGTGGTTGTTTCAAACTATTGGATGGTATTGTATTACAAAATACGGTTTTTGGTTATGTGGTTGCTGGTAAATCCTGCATAAGCAGTAAAAATGTTTGTTCAAATCTAGTTTCAATTTCTGCTATATTTGATGAAAGAAAATTAGAAAATGTTATGGAAAACTTTTGGTTGACTGAGAAAGTATCTGAACTTCCATTGGAAAAAATTAAAGATGAATTTCAAAAAGCTGAAAATATTTTTAAAGAGTCCCTTCAAATTGTTAACAGCACATTCCATGTGGATATGCCGCTTATTGTTCCTAAAAATGAGCTACAGCTGGGAGACTCTTTCTCAGTCGCCCTGCAAAGATTTTTAAGTTTAGAGAAAAAATTTAAACATAATCCAATATTATTGGAAGAATACAAAAAATTCATAGAACAATATGTAGCATTAGGGCATGCCAAGGAAGTTGATATAAATTCTTATGATCTTAATAGTGGTTCTGTTTACTTTTTAGCACACCATGCCGTCTTTAACCAAGATAGTAAAACTACAAAGCTGCGAGTGGTTTTTGATGGAAGTATGAAATCCAAAAACAAAACTTCGTTAAACGACGTCATGCTGAATGGGCCTGTGGTACAAAGTGAGCTCTTTGATATTCTCCTTTTATTTCGAACATATTTTTTTGTTTTAATTTGTGATATACAAAAAATGTTCCGTGGTGTTTATGTTAATGAACATCACACCAGCTTACAGAACATACTTTGGAGAGATGATCCTAATACACCCATAAGTTGTTTACAGTTGCAGACTGTAACATACGGATTGAAAGCCTCTACCTTTTTGGCCACTCGATGCTTAACAGAGCTTGCAAATAGGCATAAGAATGACTTACCTCTTGCTGCAGAAGCCATGCTCTCAAACACCTATGTTGATGATGTTCTTGCAGGTTGCGAAGATATAGAGCAACTTAATTTATTAAAAAATCAGCTAATTGAATTACTTAAATTTGGTAATTTTAAATTACATAAATGGTGTTCAAATCATCCTATAGCTTTGGATGATATCCCTAGCGAATATAAATATTTTGATGAAGTTGACTTGAATAAAGAAAATATTATTAAAACTCTGGGATTGAAGTATGATGTCATAGGTGATAACTTCTATTTTCAGACTCCTTTAACAGAATCCAATGAACAAATGAATACTAAAAGAAAGATTCTAAGTTACATAGGGAAAATTTTTGACCCATTGGGTCTTATAAGCCCAATTATAATTGTTGCAAAAATGATTATGCAGGAACTGTGGAGTATTAAGATAGGTTGGGATGATCTTCTTCCAACAAAATATTCCCAGATGTGGGAAAAATTTTTAAATAACTTAAATTTAATGAATAGAGTTATTATACCTCGGTATGTCCAATGTAACAATTTTTTATCTCTTGAATTAGTGGGGTTTGCTGATGCATCATCAAAAGCTTATGGGGCCTGCCTTTACTTAAGAATTTTAAAATCAAATGGGAGTGTTGAAGTAAATCTACTTTGTTCAAAGTCACGTGTGGCACCACTAGCAAAAGTACTCACTATACCTCAGTTAGAGTTGAATAGTGCCTTATTGCTTGCCCAACTCACAAAAAGAGTCGGTGATAAAATTGGCTCTAGATTTCCGCATTGCACACGCTTGTACAGTGATTCTCAAATAGTACTAGCGTGGATACAGTCAGGTAGAGTCAGAGCTAATACTTACGTGAATAACAGAGTTCAACAAATTGTTTATTATACCGATAGGTCGTCTTGGTACTACGTTCGCTCTCCTCAAAACCCTGCTGATATTATATCCCGTGGTGTAGAGCCACAAAAGTTACAAGATAATAAATTATGGTGGCATGGTCCACAATACTTATTAAACCCAGATCTAGTTCATAAGCAAGATAATTTTACTGAAACAGAAACAGTACCAGACAAATCTTGTCTTACAGTTAATGTAGAGCCTTCTCTACCAACCTATTTACTAGAAAAATTTTCAAATATAAATAAGCTACAAGGTGTTGTCGCTTATATATCTAGGTTTATAAATAACTCTCTTAAGAGAAACATTATAAAAGATAAGGATTTAACTCCTGAGGAGTTACAGTTAGCTCTGGAATTTATAATTCGTTCAATACAAAAAATATCATTTTCGGAAGAAATAAAATCAATTATTAACAATAAAAAAATTAAGTCGGGGATGGCCAATCTTCATCCATTTATTGATGCACACGGTTTACTCCGTGTGGGCGGCAGGCTGCAAAATGCAGGCATTCCCCAGGATAAAATGCACCCTATCATTTTGCCAAAACATTCAAATATAACTTCTTTAATTATAGAAAGAGAGCATTTGCGATTATTGCATGCAGGTCCTAGGTTGGTGCTCAGTTCATTATCACAGAAATTCTGGATAATTAATGGCATACGAGAGGTCAAAAAGGTAGTGCACAAATGTCTGAAGTGTTTTCGTTTGAAGGCTGACGCTGCTAAGCAGCTCATGGGTTCTCTTCCAAAGGAACGAGTCACAGCAACTAGGCCCTTTCAGCATGTCGGCATCGACTTTTGTGGCCCTTTCAATTTAAAGGTATCGAGAATCAGGAAACCACTCGTAACAAAAGGATATGTAGCTCTATTTGTTTGTTTTTCCACCAAAGCTATACATGCAGAAGTTGTGTCGGATCTTACAACCCCAACTTTCTTGGCATGCTTTGATCGTTTTATTTCTAGGCGTGGTATACCGTCTAAAGTGTATTGTGACAATGCAAAAACTTTTAAGGGAGCTGAAAACCAATTAAAAGAATTATACAACTTACAAGCTTCCAGAGCTCATAGAGACTCTTTATATAATTATTGTAAACTTAAATACATAAAATTTATGTTCATTCCTAGTTACTCCCCTGAATTTGGTGGTCTTTGGGAAGCCGGGGTAAAGAGTGTAAAGCACCATCTCAAACGTGTCGTCGGCACTCTGTGCTTGACCTATGAAGAGTTTAACACGGTGATAGTCCAGATAGAGGGTGTTTTGAATTCTAGACCTCTGCTTTCCAACCCCAATGAAGGTGGATATTTAACTCCAGGTCATTTCCTAATTGGTACGGCTTTGTCAAGTTACCCTGAGGTTGATTTATTGGAAATTCCGTTAGATAGATTGAAATTTTGGAAAATTGTGTCTAAACTCAAGCAGCATTTTTGGAAGGCATGGTCAACAGACTATCTCACTCAACTTCAGAGCCGTCCTAAGTGGAAGCATAGCGCTAATAACCTTAAGGTAGGTGATCTTGTTCTCGTTAAGGATGTAAATGCCTCTCCTTTACAATGGCCTATGGCAACGATTGTCAAAGTGTTTCCTGGGCCAGACAACAATGTTAGAGTGGCTGAAATAAAATTTAAAAATAAAATTTATTTAAGATCCATTGCCAAGTTATGTCCTCTGCCAGTGGAATAATATTGTGTTATAGGTTTTATTCATTTTTTCATGATTGTGTCTCATTGTGCTGTTAATAACTTGTCAGCCCCTCCCCCCCAACTATGTTCAATACAATGTGAACATATATTTTTATATTTCTAAATTATTGTAAATCAATGCAATTAATTGCAGTGATTTACAATAATTTAGAATCAAACCAAAATGTTAGTGGTTTATTTTTCATTTACTTGTTTTTATGTGTGCAACATTGTTGTAATTTAATAATGTTTTTTAAGTGTGGCAACACACATATTCGTCAGAGGATCTTGTAAATGGTCGTTGAGCGTAGCTCGCCATTTTTTCCCTTTTTTATTAAAATAAAAGTGAAATCAATATTTTACTTTCTCTCTTTGTTTTATTACAAACATATCATTATTTTACTAGGAGCGACTCACAATCCAGTAACTGGGTAATAGCCCTCGATAAGATGGCTGAATTTTCAAAGTGCGTTTAGGTAAAAAAATCAGAATCTATAACAAATAGTCACTGATGAACTATACTGATGATGATAATAAGCAGAAGTATGAAATCACTTACCTACTTTAATTGACACTTTTGCTCGCGAGTGTATTATTTACATGAAAATGCATAATTATCACGAAATTTTCCATTTCTATATGTCAGAGCAGTTTATCTAATCTATACATATAATAAGTCTGCAGAAGGGTCAATTCTGTACATTGAAAATATTGAAAAAATAAATAGCGGGGGGTGTTGCTGGATCGATACCAAACCCAAATATGTGATTAAAAAAAAAATTTGTCTGTCTGTCTGTCTGTATATGCAGGCATCACGTGAAAACTAACGGTTCGATTTCGATGAAACTTGGTATAATTATACCTTATTATCCTGGGCATAAAATGGGATACTTTTTATCCTGGAAAAAACCGAAGAAAAAAAAATCTTATTTTTCAGTTTTATTCATAGACGTTGTTCTGTAGAACCGCGAGCACACGTTGCATTACCCGCAGTGGATTCAGCGCCGTAACCTGTGGCGCCGAAAGTCGGATTTGGCTTGAACCGTTTGCGGCACACGCGGGCCACGCCTCCCCGACTCCTATACCTATAAGGAGCCGCGTTCCGCGCCGCGCGATGCATATAAATTCTGAATTTTGAACGTGTCCAGTGTGGCGAGCGGTCGTCCGTGGAATTAATATTGTATGCGTGTAATTTTAAACCGTGCTTTTCAGCGCGACCTTTTTGATTACTGTTCCGATCAGTTATTTGTAAATACAAGGTCGGAATTACTATGAAAAAAATACTTACTACAGAACGCGAGCTCAACAGCAGTAGCTCAATAGAGGGATCTCCTTAATTATTATAGGCTTAGCCGTATTTGGGTCCAATAGATATTTATAAGATGTCATTGTCAGAGTTTCTCAAAATGGAGAAATAAACCATCCACGCGAAGACCGACATCCGCGCGGACTAGTCTAATATATAAAAATCAATGCCAAGAACGGACTCACCTATCCAAACCAAATGTTCGGACTTTGTTCGAACTATTTAGTAGATGCTTTGTGTGAAGTTTGCACAAAATCGGCGAGCGGTTCTTCATATACCCGTGCGAAGCTGGGACAGGCCACTAGTATGTTTTAAAATACACCCACGTTACAGATATTGCTAGGATTTTTTCCTGCAAAGTGCAGTTACAAGGGGTGCTAAGACAGGAAACCTCCACGTGCGCCCGTGGACTGGAGTTCCCTCTCGGATACGTCCGGGGGGAAGACCAGTTTTTCGGGCCGGTGCACCCTGGGATGCGGGCAAAAACTCTTCCGGGTTTCTTTGCCCGTATGCGAATAGCCTGTCGGGTGGACGCTCCAACGCGTGTCCCTCTGAGTAGCAGAGGGCACAGCGGCAGAGCGTGCTTGCGGACGGTGAGTAATGGGTATGCTCGCCGTCCGACCAAGGACCAAGCCCGGGTCGGTGGCGCGTCGTGTTTCACGCGTCACCGACGGGGCCCCTTATTGGGCCAAATGCCTGCCGGGGTCGCGGATTTTTCTTAATCCAGGATAATGTGGCCCCGGAACGTAAAGGGCATCCGAAGGAACACGGGTGGATTTTAGTCAGTAAGAGTCTGACAGTCCCTGCCGCCCCACCCAGGGCGGGAGGACTCATTTGATGATTTTGCCACCTCAAAAAAAAAAGTGCAGTTACAAGAGAGAGTTAAAAGTAGATTATCTCTGGATCATCTTTGGATATGCCTTCCTTTACAATATCTGCTTCAAAATGCGCTTGTAGCACCAGTACAAACGTCGCGGGACTGTCTTATAAGGCAAACCTTGGCCCCGGAATGTAAAAGGCTATTGAAAGACACAGTGGATTTTAGTCAGTAAACGTCTGACAGTCCCTCCCATCCCGTCTGGGTGGGAGGACTCATTTGATGATTTTACCAGGATAAAAAAAAAACGGCACGGTTAACGCAGTGGCTAAGCAATCGACTACTGCGCTTAATAACGCGACTTCGAATCCCGCAAGGCACAAATATTTATATGACCTACAGGCAGTTATTCCGTGTAAACTGCTCTAATATGAACAAGAGCACCTATATTTTGAGGAAGTTGGCAAAAACACTAGTAAGTACCTAATTTGCAACCTAATTATTTATTTAGTCACATTTTTAACCGACTTCAAAAAAAGGAGGAGGTTCTCAATTCGTCGGAATCTTTTTTTTTTTTTATGTATGTTCCCCGATTTCTCGAAGACGCCTGGACCAATTTGGAAAATTTTTCTTTTGTTTGAAAGGGTATACTTTCCAATTGGTCCCATGATCATCAGGTCAGGATCTGATGATGGAATCTCAGGGAAATCGAGGGCAACCTTCAAATTGTATAGGCACATAGTACCATTTTCATATATTTTCTAAAGCTGTTCAAGTATTTGCATCTGATAATCATCATCTCAGGTGGATGAGCTGATGATGGAAGGTACAACTCCTCAACGGCTTGGAGTAGGCATCGACTGATTTAGTTTGTGTTCGCATATCTCTGGAACTACACGTCCGATTTAAGTAATTCTTTTTTTGTTGTACTAAGTATTGTTCAACTTACGGAATACTGCAAGTTTCATCAAAATCGGTTCAGTAGTTTTTGAGATAGGGAATTTTATTAGCTTATTGTGCACTTGAGAGAGAATGATTTATTTGACAAGAATTTGAGTTGAATATTTAAACTAAAAAGAGTAAAATAAAAAACTTTTTCAAAAAAAATGTAACCGCCTTCAAAAACAACCACAAAAAAGAGTAAAATAACCTACAAAATAACTTTTCTTTCAGAAGTCGGTGGCAAAAAAATCAATGAAATGAAAAAAAACAAAGGCACCGACTTCTGAAAGAAAAGTTATTTTGTAGGTTATTTTACCCTTTTTTGTGGTTGTTTTTGAAGGCGGTTACATTTATTTTGAAAAAGTTTTTTTTTGTACAATTACGCACTGCGCCAAGCACAATACAACTGGAATACGTCTAGTAGTTTCAAGTGTCAAATCGCGTGGTTTATTTTTACACCGCGCATGCGCAGATGCAATGCGCGCGCGCCGGCGACCGGCCAGTCATCCCGCACATGGGGGATATTCGGGAGTTTTACTGTGATTTAAATTTCTTCGATATACTTTTGTGTTAATTATTCAGTGACTTATATGGTAACATAAAAAGTTTCAAGTAAGTAGGTAATTATAGCTAAAGGAGGCGTTGTATCGAATGATATTTATAGCTTGAATCCAAAATACATATTTGAGATTGTAATCTGAGAGAAGAAATTCAATAGTTCGCATACACTAAAGATGAATTTGCATGTGCAATATACAAGTGATAAGCCAAAGACTTAATTGGAAGAACGCGCGATCTAAAATGTATCGCGCCTGACGGTACCGACTTAGCAATACTCCTCAAGACATCGGAGCTATTTCATACAGTAACTAATACTTAACTGGGTCAGTAGGTTTATAAGACAAACGTTCTTTAATACGATGTAAATCTAACAAATAAACCTTATGGTTTTTGAAAAGCTGAAAATAAGTAGACATAAACCCGAATCACTTCAAAGTTGAAGTGAACAGGCTTCTTCTGGGAAAGCTCGCTCCATCCATTGTAGGATTTATCTCTGTTACCTCTGACCTAGAGTCAAGAACAAAATATCGAATTTTAAAAAATGCCTATTCTTTTGTGCTCGATTATTCACACTGTGGAGCATCTTCTGCCTCCTTTTAAACAATATCGAACGTCACACATAAAACATACACGTATTTTTCAGAATGGTAGAACAAGGCTCCTGCATAGTGTGCCTATCCCCGGCCATCCAGAAGTGCTCGGGCTGTCAGAACGTGCACTACTGCTCCAAAGACCACCAGAAGCAGGACTGGAAGCAGCACAAGTTCCAGTGCACCCCCGCCAGGGTCAAGGAGAACGAGAAGTATGGCCGGTACCTGGAGGCTTCCAGGAATATCAAAGCTGGGGATATTGTGTTGAAGGAGAAACCTCTTATCACTGGTCCTGCGCAGGTAATACTTTGTTGTTGTTGGATTTCTCCTACTGCAATGCCTATGTCTATACAGCTTTATGACAACGCGGTCGCAGGCGCGGCGTTGGGACTAAAGCTTGCTATTCACTAAGCCATCGACAGCGATATTAGCGCTGCACGGTTGGACGATGTCAGAGCCGCCTCTTCGAGGAGCACATTTTAGAGTGCAGGGATGAGATTTCTCATAGAGGTAACAATCGTCGTCACTCACGAATGTTTCGTTTTGTGCGTTGACCAAAGGGTTGGTTTATTTACCAAGACAAGCCCTATCAAACTTAACAACAATCGAGCATCAATGTTTACTCACAATACCTTTGCTTCCTTTATTACTATCCTTCTATTTTTGAACAATGTTGAGGAACTGATTCTCCTTCGTCAACTTTACAGTTAGGTCTGTTTTGTTTCTCATAACTACAATATTATCTTTCGATTGCAGGTTACTCCACCAGTCTGTCTCGGCTGCTACAAGCTGCTGGAAGAAGGCAAGACAGTGACATGTGAGAAGTGCGGCTGGCCCTTCTGTTCCGCAGAGTGCACCGTCAAAGAGGAGCACGACCCTGAGTGTCATTATACACAGCAGAGAGGAGAAAAGGTAAGCTACTTATAAGACTTGAACTACGATAAACACAGAAAAAGGAAATGAAATATTCTGAGTCGCATTGAGGTATCTATCAAAGTACCACAGATGTTTACATCAGAAATCTATTTTAGACTCGCGTCAACTGACTTCAATAGTTATGGTCTTCGACCTGATCTCTATAGTAAAATTTCTTTAAGATTCTAAAGTCTCTTGAAGAAATCATTACCTGAAGGAACGTATTAAGTACCTTCTTCGGTATTAATCAGTTTTCGTCTGCTTTCCCCCAGGCCAACATCACAACATTCGGCATACCCCACCCGAACTACCAGTGCATCACAGTACTCCGTTGCCTGTACCAACGAGACCACAACCAGAAACTCTGGGCCAAGCTCCAGGGTCTACAGTCACACTGTGAAGACAGGAAGGACACTGATAAGTGGAATAATGATAAGAAGATGATTGCGGACTTCATCTGGAAGTTCTTCAAGTTAGAGGGGACTTTCAATGAGGAGGAAATTATGAGGTGCTGTGGGATTTTACAGGTGAGACCGAAACTTATATAGTTTACATAGAACCAAACGGGTGCATGTGACTTTGGTATTCAAAGAGATCGATGGATTGGTCGCGGACCGTCTGTAAAGGTAGTCATAATCCTGGAAAGTAAAGGGCATCTGAGAGAACAGAGTGAATTTTTAATCACTAATAGACCATCTAGAGCAAGTATTACAAAATAGAACGAAGTACTTAACTGTTCACATTTCTCCAGATCAATGGTCACGAGGTTCCCCTCCTGGAGCCGGAGTACGTGGCGCTGTTCGACCGCATCTCCATGGTGGAGCACAACTGTCGTGCTAACTGCAACAAGAGCTTCACCTCGCAGGGTGATATTGTAAGTTACCCTCTTATACCGCTGGCTCGCTGGTCTTATGTTCACAGAGGCTAACTGTTGCTTAACAAAAACTTTATTTGAAGATAGCTGTTCCCTGTGACTTCACCTCCGCTGCTCGGCTCTTGTTAGTGGTAGCGTGATGTTATACAGCCTATAGCCTTCCTCGATACATGGACTATCCAACACAAAAATAATTTTCAATTCGAACCAATGGTTCCTGAGAGTAGCGCGTTCAACCCAATGACGATCATTGGTTCAACCAAACAAACTCTTCAGCTTTATAATATTAGTATTAGATTCAACTGAACCATTCCTCTTGATTCATCAAGCTTCATTGCCTAATCATTTTCCTAGCCTTCGCCATTGTTAATTCTGACTTTAAGCAGTTACAGTATTCGAAAAGTGTGAGGGATAATCAGGAAAAAGGACTGGACTTCTTCTAATGTTTTAATGTTAATGACTTTTTTCTAATGTTCCAGATCCTCTGTGCCGGTGTGAACATCCCTTCAGGCTCTCACATCACGGTGTGCTACACAGACCCCATGTGGGGCACGGAGGCGCGGCGCCACCACCTCGCTGACTCCAAGTTCTTCGAGTGCACCTGCGAGCGGTGCTCTGACGTCACTGAGCTCGGAACTCTGTATAGTGCTGTTAAGTGTAAGAAGAAGTGAGTTGCTGGCATATATTTTGATTATAAGCAGTACGCTTGTTCAACGGCGACTGTGGAGAAGAGAAATGAAAGAAGTTGCTAAAGGTCGCGGAACATACAGAACGAACGGCACCTTACGTTCGGTTGAATATGCTAGCTAGAGCATAATATCATGGGTTATTCCAACGCAACGATAACCCGTGAAAACAATTATGCTTGACTAGGTTGCATCGTCGGAGGTCGTGAAATGGGCGTAGCAAAAATCATGACAAAACATTGAGCATCATGCTCAACTTCAGAGACCTTCTGTACCATATTTTTTGCAAGACGTTCAACTATGGGGTGCTAAGACAGGAAACCTCCACGTGCGCCCGTGGACTGGAGTTCCCTCTCGGATACGTCCGGGGGGAAGACCAGTTTTTCGGGCCGGTGCGCCCTGGGATGCGGGCAAAAACTCTCCTTAGGCACTGTGTGCCTAAGGGGTTTCTTTGCCCGTATGCAAATAGCCTGTCGGGTGGACGCTCCAACGCGTGTCCCTCTGAACAGCAGAGGGCACAGCGGTGGAGCAGGCTTGCTGACGGTGAGTAATGGGTATGCTCGCCGTCCGACCAAGGACCAAGCCCGGGTCGGTGGCGCGTCGTGTTTCACGCGTCACCGACGGGGCCCCTTATGGGGCCAAATGCCTGCCGGGGTCGCGGATTTTTCTTAATCCAGGACACCGTGGCCCCGGAACGTAAAG
Source organism: Agrotis exclamationis (assembly GCA_950005045.1). Lineage (NCBI taxonomy): Eukaryota > Metazoa > Arthropoda > Insecta > Lepidoptera > Noctuidae > Agrotis > Agrotis exclamationis. The sequence goes on along the minus strand of OX465433.1, from coordinate 21,139,948 downwards.
GGCATCCGACGGAACACGGGTGGATTTTAGTCAGTAAGAGTCTGACAGTCCCTCCCGCCCCGCCCAGACCATGACCCGACCATGGACCATGCCCGGGTCGACGGCGCGTTGTGTTCCACGCGCGCCTCAAGGAGTGTCAGCATGATGACGGGGCCCCCCCTCTAGAGGGCCAAAGCCTGCCGGGGTCGCGGGACTTATCTCATTACCGTGACCCCAGGACATAACGGGCTATTGAAGGACACCGTGGATTTTAGTCAGTACAAGTCTGACAGTCCCTCCCGCCCTGCCCGGGGCGGGAGGACTCATTTGATGATTTTGCCACCCTAAAAAAAAAAAAAAAAAAAAAAAAAAAGACGTTCAACTATCTCACATTGTATTTCAGAGACTGCAAAGGCTACCTCCTGCCGGATACCTTCATCCTCCCGATCCTACACAAGACGAAGAACCCCAACCCCGAGACTCGCAACCTGGACAATAAGTTCTGGAAGTGCGATGCCTGTAAGGATGCTGTCTCCGACGCTATCATACAGCAGCTCGTGCAGGACATTGGCAGGGAACTTAGCATCATGCCTAAGGGAGACCCTGAAGCTTGTGAGAGGTAACCATTCATTCTATACTTTACTCTCACATGATTAAAGATAACGTGCTAAATCCACGAATAAAACAGGCAGGAAGATAACGATAGGTTTTCTCTCAAATAACGTAACAGTTCAGTTCTTGATAATAAAATTTAATCTTAATTCTAATATAGAATAGTGTACCCACCCATTTATTCAATCCATCTAGGCATTTAGGGTTAATCTTGACGCTGCTATTAGAATTTTACCAGAAGACCCAAAACTAAATGAAAGAAAACGAGCGGAATATCACAAACATTCAAATTAAAAAAGTGAATTTTTGATATGCCAATTAACTTAGATTTTCCACCAACCTTCCAGATTTGTCGCCCACTGCAGCAGCTACCTCCACCCGAACCACTTCTACATGACAGACGTGAGTCTTGCGCTGGCGCAGATGATAGGCCAGGAGGTGGAGCAGGGCCTGGCGATGGTCACAGACGACAGGTTACTGCTCAAGACACAGCTGTGCAAGAAGATCGCTGAGCTGCTGGAGATTTTGACACCAGGTATGTTAAGCTGAATACATCATCATATTCTGTCCTTATGTGTGAATTTATTTTTGTTTCCGCATCAAAAATCCATTACCCTAGACAGCTCTTCAGTCAATGGTATCAGTTCCAGGTTTATAACTTTTTCTATGATGTGAGATAGGAATTAGAAGGATCCTAACGTCATCTTAGATATACGAAAAACACAACTATAGCTTACAACCCCAAAAGTGTAGTACATTCGATGCAAATGCAGAAGGCTCTTTTAAACTTAACTTGGGTAAAGTTAACTTAAAAAAACCGGCCAAGAACGAGTCGGACTCGCCCATAAAGGGTTCCGTAGCAGCAAGTAATAACATACTATAAAAGTTCTTGTAGTTGGTTCCAACTTTGAAAGGTTTACGATTTATGACGTATTAAAAAAAAAAACTTGAGAGGTGTCAAGGCACGTCGAAAATCGCTATGAACCTGTTAAAAAGGTTCAAGCGATTTTCGACCCTCCACCCCACACTACCCCACTCCACTCCGCTCCACTTCGCTCCACTCCGCTCCACTCCGCTCCACTCCGCTCCACTCCGCTCTACTCCACTCCGCTCCGCTCCACTCCCTTCCACTCCACTCCACTCCGCTCCACTCCACTCCACTCCGCTCCACTCCACTCCACTCCACTCCGCTCCACTCCACTCCACTCCACTCCACTCCACTCCACTCCACTCCACTCCACTCCACTCCACTCCACTCCACTCCACTGCACTGCACTCCACTCCACTGCACTCCACTCCACTCCACTATCTATTATAGCTGTAAAAATGAAGTTGACAAACTTACATTTGCAGTTGTTCTCCGATACATTTTGTTTAGGAAAATGTTATCCCAGTACGTTTTATAAGTTGGTCAACTATTACTCGTAAACTTGTAAAGCCCACTTAGTCATGATAATTTTATTTTAAACTTCGTTATATATACTACTATTGTAAATTTTTTCACATCCCCAAACATAACCGTTTAGCTGGTAGAGGGGGGGGACACTCGAGTAGGGCAAAAATTAGCACTTTAAAGCTTAATATTTCACAAACGAATCTTTTTATCAAAAAATTGTTGATGGAAACTACCAATATTTTTTAAAGGCCTATTTAATGATACCCCACACTAAGGGGTACGCGAGAAAAAAAAAAACATCCCCGCTTTACGTGTACAGGAGGTACCCTAAAAAAAAATATTTTACGAGATTTTATTTTACCACTTTTTTGACGCAACAAATCCGTATATTTACACCAAATTACAGCTTTCTAGTGCTGGGCGTCTCTGAGCTAAGCTGCGGACAGACGGACGGACGGACGGACGGACATGGCGAAACTATAAGGGTTCCTTGTTGACTACGGAACCCTAAAAAAGGGGGAGTTCTTCATCAATGAAACGACCGTAAGATTAATCTCCATGGCATCATTATGTTACATATTTTTTTTCTATTTCCCAGCTGAAACTCGTCTCCGAGGCACCTTATTGTTCGAGCTGCATGCTGCGGTCGCTGAGACAGGCAGGAGGCAGGCTCTCATCGATGGACCCATGACTCTGCTGGGTTATGTATCTGTAAGTTAATTATTTCAGTAGCTTTCGCCCCACACCCGTATTGTATAATAGCAAAGATTTAATTTATCAATTTACCAGCTTTTAATAGCACAGCCACAATTAAACAATAAATCCCTTTAACTACTCTGAGATTACCGTTCAATTTACAAAGAGATGTGGACGTCATCATGGGGAAAATACAATGATGATTGTTTTGATAAAATTCGATGTTCATGTACATCTTTGTTATTTCCCATGAAAACCCCGACTGTCTAAATATCGAGCACGCGACTACAAGTGGCTTAAAATGCGCCAGTTGTAGTTACTCAGCACAAAATAAGATAACTAACACGAAACACGTCAATTTATGAGCCATTTCTTATGAGGTTTTGTTAGAAGCTTTATAGCTTGGTTATTAGGAGATATGGTAAAGCGGTTGTAACCAGTAGACCTACCACGAAAAAAAATCATCATAGAACAAACATTTTAGCATCACTAGGCTGGTGATGATGATAACTTGGAAATTGAAGATTCTCGCTTATGTTTGTCCGTGGATCTGGATTTTGGAATAGGCTAATATTGTCCTTTCATAGTTGCATTGTATTTGTAACTGCTTCATCTTTGTTTCTATCTATAACTTCAAAAAACATCTGGCTACTTGAGCTTACAACAATTTGCAGCTGTGAAAGATCGCTGTTGTACAAACATTATTTGTCTATTTGAACCTACCCCAGTCACTCCCAGTCCCCTGATGATGCATATATACACCGTGACTTTTTAGTCGTCTTACAAAAGTGGTCCACTAAATGTATCCGACCTAAAATACCTCTAGGCGAGTTTTTTGTTTTTTTAGTCGTTAATAATAATTTTTATTATTAATAAATAGGTACATTAGAAATATGAAAATGTTTTCGTATCAAGCTGTGCTGGGCAGATCATCCACCATCTCCATTTTCTATGAGACAAGGGTGTTTTTAACTACGCCTTTTGTCATAATAATGAATTAAAATTTTATTTTTAAATTTTTCAAGTCTCTTAAATACCTATTTTTTATTATAAACGTGTTCTAGTCATTGGAGTTGTAAGACGACTAAAAAGTCACGGTGTATAGGCATCGCCAAAACAGCACCATAACATAACATCGAAGACTTGTTTAGAAAAGATAACAGCTTGATTTTAGACACTACCTACGTAGGCACAGTTTTACAATCAACTGTGACGCAAGCATGGCTTTGAACCACTTAATTTTACAACTTCAACAGGTGTTAAAATTGGAATGTATCAAAACAATCATCACAGTGTTTTCCCCTCGAGATTTAATTTTATTACTGCCAATTTATGTGCGTGTGAACTGAGGGACCAAACTGGAATACGCAAAATAAAAATCGTAGGATTTAGTATTAGACTTAAAACAATTGTAGAAGAAATCTGGGAATTTGTAAACAAATATATTAAAAACTACAGCCCTTAAAGTGTGGTCCCTCAGTCCTCACAGACCATCAACCATACCTCGGAAAGTATTGGATAAATTAAGGTTTTGTGACTACAGACATTTAGTAAAGAAATTGTAAAGATATTTACTGAATTACAGATCACAAAGCATGATAGGTAAAAAATATATAACGATTAAACTGTGGTCCCTCAATCCTCATAAGAAAAATAAATAGTTTAGTGAATATTACCTAGTAAATCTTTCTTTTTCCACATGAAGTTTTAGTAAGAGTTTTAAAACATTTTGTAAAAAGGAAATGGAAAAAAAATATCAACGCAATTTGGAGATAGCGAATAATAAAACTGGTCCCTCAATCCACACCTCTACTGACATAAGTGCATGTATTAGCTGCTAGACGAGAGGATTATCAGAAAGTCTAGTGTACTTAACTTTTAGTAAAAAGTCTCTACTAAATAACAGGTACCTAAAATTGTGTATTTCTTACCTCTTAGCTGAAATAATATATTTTTTTAAATTCTATGACAACAGATAGAGTAGTGTGACCACACATTGAAACATAATGTAGACTACTATTAAACGAAAACTAGGTTGTACGGTTAATTTAATGTTAGATATATTACAAGTGGCGTATGTGGTAAAATCATCAAATGAGTTCTCCCACACAGGGCAGAGCGGGAGGGACAGTCAGACTCGTATTAATACATTTAATGTGTATCAGCTCAGCGATTTTTACGTACGCATAGTGTTTATATGGGTTCATATAATAGAAAACTGGGAATAAACTACACTTGACATCAACAATAGAAAACAAACATTAGACAACATTAGAAATAAACACTGAAAGAAATTCTCTTAGTAATGTTCCTGTTACCATAACGGCATAGAACAAAATCATGGGCGCATCTAAATTCATTCCAGCATTAATTTCAGGGGGTCTTGGCCATTATCGATGTCACTGTTTTATGAATGAGCATTACTTTTGTTATAATGATCAACATCTCAAAATGATTGAAAGTACTGATCAAAAAATATTCTTACATTCATTAAGCTACATCCAAATTTAAATTACTTATAAAAAGTAATTAGTTAATTTTGTAATCTACTTTTTTATTAAATACACTTACGCCACATGTAATATACCTAACTTTAAATTAACCATACAACTTTGTTTTCGTTTCGTCTAATATTAAATAAAGTATAATAGTACTGTCTACATTTTGTTTCATTGTGTGGTCACACTACTCTATCTATTGTCATAAGATTTAAAAAAATATATTATCTCAGCTAAGAGGTAAGAAATACACAATTTTAGGTACCTGTTATTTAGTAGAGACTTTTTACTAAAAGTTAAGTACACTAGACTTTATGATAATCCTCTCGTCTAGCAGCTAATACATGCACTTATGTCAGTAGAGGTGTGGATTGAGGGACCAGTTTTATTATTCGCTATCTTCAAATTGCGTTGATATTTTTTTTCATTTCCTTTTTATAAAATGTATTAAGACTCTTACTAAAACTACATGTGGAAAAAGAAAGATTTACTAGGTAATATTCACTAAACTATTTATTTTTCTTATGAGGATTGAGGGACCACGGTTTAGTCGTTATATATTTTTTACCTTTCATGCTTTGTGATCTGTAATTTCGTAAATATCTTTACAATTTCTTTACTAAATGTCTGTAGTCACAAAACCTTAATTTATCCAATACTTTCCGAGATATGGCTGATGGTCTGTGAGGACTGAGGGACCACACTTTAAGGGCTGTAGTTTTTAATATATTTGTTTACAAATTCCCAGATTTGTTCTAAAATTGTTTTAAGTCTACTACTAAATCCTACGATTTTTATTTTGCGTATTCCAGTTTGGTCCCTCAGTTCACACGCACATGCCAATTTTACGATGACGTTAATTGTCATTTTGGAATATTGTTATTAAGTAAACAAATACCGCTGCCGTGCTGTTGGAGCATAATTTTGAAGACAACAGCAAATGCAAGGAGCCGTGATGAAGACCAAGTGGCCCAGCATGAAGTTTTGAAACGTGAGAAATTCCAGTGTGGGAACGAAATGGCACTAGACGACTTGTATCGGTCTGTCTCTTTCCCACACTGAAATTACTCACGCTTTAAGACGTCATCGAAGGCCACCTGTAACTATGAACAACACATGTTTAAATTTTGGAAAAGACTTTTCTAAATACAGTAATTATTCTACAGTTCGCGGCTACAGTCATCTGCGCAAGACGGAATTTTGTCTTATGTTCTTAAACCGTGTTATACCTACTCGTAATCATGGGTGAGGGTGACTAGGGTTGCCATCTCAAAAATGTGGAAACCAGGACAAGACGCGTGAAAGCCCCAGATTTTAGAGTCCAGAACCCGGACATGACTTAAAGTGCACACCGTGGCAACTGCGTGAGGGGATGGTGAAGCGTACGTGTGTCGCGGGTGGCCCAAGACTTTAATATTTGAAACCCGGACTACAAATAAAACCACTCCCGGACGCTCCCCGGATGCCCTATAAACTAGGACAAATCCGGGAAAACTCGGACGGATGGCAACCCTAGGTACTCTACTTTTTTTACCAGAGGATAATATGATGTCAGGGATCATTACTTTACGTATAAAATACTTTATATACAAATTCTCGTATGTGTGTTGGTACAATATAATCTGTGCCACTTTTTTTTTAAATTGTGCTGCCGTACTCTCCATCAGAGTTTTTGATAATAATTATTCTCTTCACATAAAGCTGGTCAAACGACCATAAGCAAACAAAAAAATTGATTAAAAAGAAAAAATAATTTAAATAAAGATATACTATCTTACTCATCTCGACAATGTAATCACAAAACATTCAAGCTCATTCATCTATGCAGACTAGACGAGGCTTAGGGATTAAAAAAACGAACGTTGTGTATGTGTGGTGTAGTTTAAATATTATTCGTATTTTTTTTTTAATATTGTTTTTGTCAAACCTATCACCAAGAACCACTCCACTAAATAATTGCCATAATAATTGAACCGGTGAATCCATTGACATCACATCTTAGACAAAAACTGTCTTGTACGTGTCTGCTCGCGCCAGCAACTGGCCCGTCGCTCGCTCCAGTTACTCGCCCGAAATACTGACACTGTTTGTTTTGAACTTTTTTGTGAAACGTGCCAGTGTGTTGTGGGAGATATGTCATTATAAAGAAGCTATATAAAAATAACAATGTAAAAATGTGAAGCATGAGAACAATCTCAAACACTCAAGGAAATTAAAATAAATGCCGTCTTTGTCGTAAAATGTGAATGATATGAGTCTTTACTTGGATTCATTAACTTTTATTGCGGAGTATAAAATGTTTACATCTTACGTTACGCGCTGATAAATGTCACGTGACCGAGTCTGGTATCTCATGAATAACGTTACAATATACGAAAAAAAGATAGGACGACGAAGACTGGTCATATCAAATCTACTTCGTTTTCACTACAATTAAGCGACACTTGAATATTTGCATACATCTTATAGAGTAACTCTTGTCGCTGAAAATCCAACAGTTAGTGAAAACAGCCAAGATTCTGGAATCGAGAAGTCACGCAACAGACTTATATTTAGCAACTAGCTTCCGCCCGCGACTCCGTCCGCGCGGATGTAGGTCTTCGCTTGGATGGTTTATTTCTACATTTTGAGTAACTCTGACAATGACATGTTATAAATATCTATTGGACCCAAATACGGCTAAGCCTATAATAATTAAGGAGATCCCTCTATTGAGCTACTGCTGTTGAGCTCGCGTTCTGTAGTAAGTATTTTTTTCATAGTAATTCCGACCTTGTATTTACAAATAACTGATCGGAACAGTAATCAAAAAGGTCGCGCTGAAAAGCACGGTTTAAAATTACACGCATACAATATTAATTCCACGGACGACCGGACCGCTCGCCACACTGGACACGTCCGCTCGCATCAAAATTCAGAATTTATATGCATCGCGCGGCGCGGAACGCGGCTCCTTATATAGGAGTCAGGGAGGCGTGGCCCGCGTGTGCCGCAAACGGTTCAAGCCAAATCCGACTTTCGGTGCTACAGGTTACGGCGCTGAATCCACTGCGGGTAATGCAACGTGTGTTCGCGGTTCTACAGAACAACGTCTATGAATAAAACTGAAAAATAAGATTTTTTTTCTACGTATTTTTTCAGGATAAAAAGTATCCTATTTTATGCCCAGGATAATAAGGTATAATTATACCAAGTTTCATCGAAATCGAACCGTTAGTTTTCACGTGATGCCTGCACATACAGACAGACAGACAGACTGACAGACAGACAGACAAAAATTTTTTTAATCACATATTTGGGTTTAGTATCGATCCAGCAACACCCCCCGCTATTTATTTTTTCAATATTTTCAATGTACAGAATTGACCCTTCTGCAGATTTATTATATGTATAGATGATTATGCTCTATAGGAGATCTGTAGACGAACTAAAGTCACCGATATAGCCCACCGGATTAGCAAGCTGAAGTGGCAATGGGCAGACCATATTGCTCGCAGAGCTGATGGCCGATGGGGTCGAAAAGTGCTAGAGTGGAGACCGCGGACTAGCAAGCGCAGCGTAGGACGTCCACCAACGGGGTGGACAGACGACCTTGTAAAGGTCGCCGGAAAACGCTGGATGCAGGTCGCTTCCAACCGGTATATGTGGTGATCTAAATGGGAGGCCTATGTTCAGCAGTGGACGTCCTATGATGATGATGATGATGCTCTATAGATTTAAAACCGCAAATTTATTCCCCAAATGTTCTTCATTCTTTGTTGGCCTTTGGTATGGTTTAACTCTTGGCTCTATCTTTCCCAGGAATCTCGCAAGATCCTCTCAGAATCAGCTCAGCTCCTCCGTCACGAGCCTCCCGAGCTACCAGAAGGTCGTCTGAACCGGCAGGCAAGGATCAACCTCATACAGATGGACGAGCTCATCAGGAACTTGTCGGCTGCTCTACCCTCGCCTTTGTAAACTGGAGGAATACATTTTTGTACTGATTGTTATGTTGGAGTTTTAATTTTTTATTTCCTTTATAGCCAAGGATACATTAGTTGGTATGCCTAAAGTTGGTGGGATACCAAGGTTTTCTTTACGTGGTAAAATCATCAAATAAGTTCTCCCATCCAGGGCCTGACGGGAGGGACTGTCAGACTTGTAGTGACTTAAATCCACGGTATCCTTCAATAGTCCTTTACGTTCCGGGGCCACGGTTACCCGATAGTCCCGCGACCCCGGCAGCTTACCAAAGTGTAATAGTTGTGTTCGACAGATCCTGACTAATTGGTTAGAAATATGACGAAGAATTTGTAGAAAAGCACTTAGGACTGCCGTAATAACAATAATAGTGCTTCCACAACATTGCAAGTTGGGACCTTACAATAACAATCCCAGCGACAATAAGGAACTGAGGTCGCAGGAATATCCTATCAGGAAACTGAACCCGGAAGGTAAAGGGCTATTGAAGGAACAATATGGATTTTAGTCAGTCTGACAGTCCCTCCCGTCCCACCCTGGGTAGGAGGACTCATTTGATGATTTTACCAAGATAAAAAAGCGACAAAAAAGAAGCATAATATTAGCACAAAAAGCTTGATCTAAGTGGCACCATAATGGCAGCCATAGTGATAATGATTGATGTCAGATCTTTCTAGCTCTGATAATGCATTATATAGAATTAAAGTGTGCACTTTCGATCGGTACGCTTATAATTGAATGCGTAATATAAATATAACGATCCCAGCGCGGAGAAAGCGGGTCGGCGCACACGCAGGGGTAAAAAATAACCGTATTTATGCAAGCGCAGGCAGCGCGAGCTTTGTGCAGTGGAGGCTTAGGTTATTTTTGTTATGGCTTGATGTATCTAAAACTGAACTACAAATATGATATAAGAAAAATAAGTTTTCTTTTTAAAACAGTGCCCCATACTATTCCCCATATATTTCTCCAGTATTGTGGGTGTGTTTACAAACATATAAACTCACATACATAAACGCCAAGACCCGGAACAACTACATGTAGATCATACAAATATTTGCTAATTGCGGGAATCGAACCCGCGACACGCAGCGCAGTCCAATCGCTCTGACACTGCGGTAATCATGCCGCGGCCGTCGTCGTCGTCGTCGTAGTTGTTTTCTTTTTGGACTAAGGAACCCTAAAAAGTTCTATTGCACCAACTTTTTTGGCAATACACAGCAGATTTGTTGTTGTAGATACTGATCGAATTTACAAAAGAAAGCGTCAACATCCCGCTTGGCTGCGCGTGAGCACGTCGGCGCTGAGTGATATAAAGGGAGCTCCGCGAACCGCGCGTTAATTGGAGCGCTATCGACACTTCGCGGAATCGAACCTGTTGCCGTGTTGTCTTGAGACCATTATTGGTTATTGATTTATTTTGTTAACTATGACGGCTTCAAATTGATTTGTTAAAATGACTTTTTTATATACGCTGTGTGCGAAGTCGGTGGCGGGGACTATCAAAGCGATCCGTGCGGAGGTACGTGGCAAGATTAAAATGTACCACAACTTCTATAAGTACTTTTTAGTTGTTTTGTTGTGTTAATTTTTAATGAAAAACAAGCCGAAAATGTTCATCATCTATCTAGTTGGCAAGAAATGGCAGATTTTATGGTCAACAATAATGTGTTCACTAGGAGGCACTGTCATCGCGCACACAGCAACAAAGACCGCTGAATTTCTGAAGATATTGTTGTAGGTATATGTATCTGGTACAAGACATGCTATATTAATTTACCTTTTACTTCTAAAAACTGAGAAGTAAAGGTTCAGGTATATTGGTACAGTAGTTAGCGTCCGTCTATGTACTGTCGGTAAATAAAAGATCTGCTGATGGAAGAAATTCATTATCAGGTGGCCAAAGGTTGAAGAAGAGGAGACAAGTAGCATGTTAATGGTAACCATCTACCTAGGTCTTAGCTGGTCTCTTATTCTATTGAAATTCCGTTGGTCTTGTACTTAACTAGACATAGCTCTAGGTGAAAGCATCCAAGCACGAAGACCTGTGAATGGCAGCTGTAGGTATCTTGAGGTTGGAAGAAACTGCGGCTAACCTATCAAAAGCACGAAAGTAGGTGCCCGACAGAGTCTATTAAATGGTGTGAAAAGAAAAATTTGATTGCGAGCAGGATTTGAAACGCGATCATTTGATTCTTCTCTTTCAACCTAGCCACCGCAAACATACTCGCAGTCTCCGAGTTCTTACTCGTTCGGAAAGAGCTTCTGATCGCATGTTCAAAATTCTGATTGAAATTTTTGTTTCCGCAACAATAAATGCAAAATTCACTACGCAGCTGCGCAGGCGTCAAACTAACATAAAAATAGGCTTCCTCATCAAAATATTAAGAAAAACGCGTGTATGACTCGGAATGTTCTAAAAACATAAAATAATCTATATTTTAAACCTGAGAATACTGTTGATCCCAATGCTAACAAGTAGAGTAAACTCAGTGTCAAGTTTGAGGCTGTGCGAGGCGACAGATTAGAGGAGATAAGTTTAGTCGAACACTATAAGACCGCAAGCGATTTTTTTAAGGACTTGTTATGTGTGCAATCAGTGAAAAAATAAGAAAAACTTTCTTATGAACTGCCAAGTATAATTTAATCAAGTTTCTTTCAATGTGTGAATACAGGAACATGAGAGCTTTTAAATGCTTTCCAAGCACCTATGGCTGGTCGCAGGACTTATCTCATTACCGTGACCCCGGAACACAAAGGGCTATTGAAGGACACCGTGGTTTTTCAGTCCCTCTCGCCCTGCCCTGGGTGGGAGGACTCATTTGATGATTTTACCACGAAAAAAAAAAAAAAGCACCTATGGCTATCTTTAGGCGTAAGGTATGAAAACTACTTTGCTTGAATCTAGCGTGCAAGACAGCTCAAAATTTTCATGTAAGGAGGAAGGAGCAAAATCGCGTGGAAAATACGTGCTATGTCTTAAATACACCAAGATACTACATTCATAAAATCTACGTGGCCGGCGCGGGCGCCGACATCTAAAAACACTCACATACACGAAGAATGCAAAAATACGAAGTAGGTATACGTATGGAAAACGCACACTGATATAATTATGTTTGTATGACAATCTTTTTGCTCCCTGTCTCGAAATTTTCCGGATTACTGTACTCTTACTGTATCAGGTAACTGAGACCCTGGAACGTAAAGGGCTATTGAAGGATCCCCTACAGAGAAGAGTCCCTCCCGTCCCTCTCTGGGTGGGAAGACACATTTGATGATTTTACCACTATAAAAAAGCTGTTAATAAGTTGTAGGATAACAAGTAGACAAACCGACAGACTGACTAATTAGTAGGTAATGAATTTACTGTACCGTGAGCCCCTAACAGGGTCTGCAACGGCACTAGCACTAACCAAGCCTTTTGTTAAAAAAAATATCATTTTTAACCGACTTCAAAAAAAAAGTAGGTTCTCAGTTCGACCTGTATTTATGTATGTATGTATGTATGTTTGTCCGCGATTATCTCGCGTTTGGCTGAACCGATTTTGATGCGGTTTTCAGGAAAGTGTTCATTACATTCTGGAGAAGGTTTTAGTATATAACACTAATGGATATCCCGTGACGTTGACCGCGTGGATCCGTTTTTAGGGTTCCGTAGCCAAATGGCAAAAACGGAACCCTTATAGATTCGTCATGTCTGTCTGTCTGTCTGTCTGTCTGTCCGTGTATGTCACAGCCACTTTTTGACGAAAGTATAAGAGCTATCCTGTTGAAACTTGGTAGAAAGATGTATTATGTGAACCGCATTAGGATTTTCACACAAAAATCAAAACAAAACAAATTTTGGGGGTGCCCCCCATACTTAGAATTGAAACTCAAAAAAAAAAAATTCACCAAACCCATACGTGTGGGGTATCTATGAATAGGTCTTTAAAAATGATATTGAGGTTACTAACATCATTTTTTTCTAAACTGAACAGTTTGCGCGAGAGACACTTCCAAAGTGGTAAAAAGTGTGTCCCCCCCCCCGTAACTCTAAAATAAGAGAATGATAAAACTAAAAAAAATATATAATGTAGACCTCAACCAAAACTACCAACGAAAATTGGTTTGGATGAGATACAGTTAGCAGTTTTTGAGATATAGTACATTTTCAAAAACCGCAAATATAACTTTGCCATTTATACTAATACTATGAAAAACAAAGTTATTTTTATTGTTTGTGTATATTACTTACTAATTTCAATATAATTATATCTCTAATCTATGCTTGCTGCTACGGAACCCTTCATGGGCGAGTCCAACTCGCACTTGGCCGGTTTTGTTTACTTGGATAGTAGATTTTCAGTGACCATTGCATGTTTGTCCGCGATTATTTCGCGTTCGACTGAACCGATTTTGATGCGGTTTTCAGGAAAGTATTTGTTACATTCTGGGGAAGGCTTAAGTATATAACAATAATAGATATCTCGTGAAGTTGCCCGCATAGATCCGTTTTTAGGGTTCCGTAGCCAAATGGCAAAAACGGAACCCTTATAGATTCGTCATGTCTGTCTGTCTGTCCGTGTATGTCACAGCCACTTTTTGTCGAAAGTATAAGAGCTATCCTGTTGAAACTTGGTAGAAACATGTATTATGTGAACCGCATTAGGATTTTCACACAAAAATCAAAACAAAACAAATTTTGGGGGTGCCCCCCATACTTAGAATTGAAACTCAAAAAAAATTTTTTCACCACACCCATACGTGTGGGGTATCTATGAATAGGTCTTTAAAAATGATGTTGAGGTTACTAACACCATTTTTTTCTAAACTGAACAGTTTGCGCGAGAGACACTTCCAAAGTGGTAAAAAGTGTGTCCCCCCCCCCGTAACTTCTAAAATAAGAGAATGATAAAACTAAAAAAAATATATAATGTAGACCTCAACCAAAACTACCAACGAAAATTGGTTTGGATGAGATACAATTAGCAGTTTTTGAGATATAGTACATTTTCAAAAACCGCAAATATAACTTTGCCATTCATACAAATACTATGAAAAACAAAGTTATTTTTATTGTTTGTGTATATTACTTACTAATCTCAATATAATTATATCTCTAATCTATGCTTGCTGCTACGGAACCCTTCATGGGCGAGTCCAACTCGCACTTGGCCGGTTTTTTTTTGTTGCTTACTAGGATTGTAGATTTTCAAAGACGCCGATTATAATGAACATTTTTCTTGAATATCTAAACTAAAAAGGGTAAAATAAAAAACTTTTTGAAAAAAAGGGAACCGACTTCAAAACCAAACACAAAAAAAGTGTAAAATAACTTTTACTTTCGGAAGTCGGTGGCCATAGTCAATGAAATAAAAAACAAAGCCACCGACTTCCGAAAGTAAAAGTTATTTTACACTTTTTTTGTGTTTGGTTTTGAAGTCGGTTCCCTTCTTTTCAAAAAGTTTTGTTACCTTGTGGAATGCAAATAAATGATGAAGATGTTTTCACTTTTAATAGTGGTTGTTCTTACGAACACTATTAACTAGTTCTTACTAGTAAGACTACTTTTAAATATAAACAAGCAAACTTGAGTTAAACGGTTCACAGAAAAATCCCTGTAAGATGGAAATGGATGCAAAATGGAAGGTTGAAATGGGAACACCCAAATACTCCGAAATATTTTATTCCGAATTTCGGTATTCCGATTTTCAAAACTCCGAATATCATAATACCTAAAAATTACAATATCTATTATTAAGAATCACGAAAGGAGATCGGACATTCTTGTATGGGCTCTGGCCCAAGTGGCGTCGGAGCATGACACTTATGTTGTATGAAAGTTCATTAGCTAAGCTTACTTTTTTGTGCGAGTACAAAAAAATCTATCCTGGGAAAAAGAAGTTACTGTATATTCATATACCTAGGTTAGGTTGGGGCACGCCGCTGTTGCGGCGGTAAGGCCCGTCATGGAGGCGTGGGTCGGCAGGAGGCACAGCGCTCTCACCTTCCGACTGACGTAGATGCTTTCCGGACACGGTTGCTTCGGAAAGTGTCTGCATCGCATAGGTCGGGAGCAGACGCCCGTGTGCCACCACTGCGACGATTGCCCGGAAGACACGGCGCAGCACACGCTCGAGGAGTGCTCAGCGTGGGCATCGCAGCGCCGTGATCTGATCACGGCGATCGGCGGGAGCGACCTCTCGCTTCCGACTGTCGCTAAGGCCATGGTCGGAAGCGAGAGTGCGTGGGAAGGTGCCGTCGCCTTCTGCGAGGAGGTAATGCTCGCGAAGGAGACGGCGGAGAGGGAGAAGGAGAGATCATCTATCCCTCTCAGCTCCCGCAGCAGACGCACCGGGCGCCGAAGGGCGCAAACCGATCTGCGGCCGTTCGCGAACGGCCGCACCGAGGAGAGGGACCCGGCGATGTAGTCGGGTCAAGGCCTGGCGGGGAGCGGTGAATGCGCAAGTGGACCCGCACCCCCGGCTAAAGGCAGTAGAGGACACCGTGTGGTTTTAGTCAACCACAACAAGTCGAGTCTGACATGCCCCTCCGTCTTCCCCAGGCGGAGGAAGTCCATGAGGATTCCTACACGTTAAAAAAAAAGATTAGAAGTTACTGTATATTCACATATTTCAACAGTTAACGCATAAAACAGGACAGATCGGGCACGCCGCAATCGCGACGGTAAGACCCCTCTTTGAGGAGTGACTGGATACTGGATAGGCGTCACGGCGACCTGACCTACCGCATGACGCAGGTCCTCACCGGACACGGAAGTTTCGGGAGGTAACTGTGTCGGAGGGAAAAACGCCGGGGTGTGTGGGCCTTTTCCTGCCACTAAATCGGATGTTGTAATAACACAAGAAATAATGAATGATGAAGATGGAGTTTTTCATTGGTTTTTCAGGGGGGGTAATATATGTTTATTTTTTATTGGATCGGGGATTTCGGGACACATTGCCTGATTTACACTCTCTTGGGTATAGAACAGCAATTCCCGAATCGAAGAGTCAGAACGAAACCCAACTAACTACACTGCAGGCAAACAAATCAAGCGAAGTCACTATTTGCCGTTGGGTTTTCAAAGCTCATTGGCCGTTTCAAACGTGTGTGTATGTCAATATATCGTTAAAGCACTTGATGCCAAACTTTAAAATAGCAGCAGCACTAATAAATGCTTTCCACCCTCCCGTACAAAACAGTATATATGCCGAGCGCTTCATCGCAATTATTAACCAGCGAACAAACACTGCTAATATCTTAGCAGAATATGTAAATAAACCTGAATAGGCAACGTGTACGTTTTCAGAGCATATCAGGAAATATTCCGGAATTGGCTGGCTTTCCGCGACTGACACAGGATGACCTGATTTTATTTGCCATTGGCACCTACCAAATCAAACTGGCTCGGAGCTATTATAGTGAGCATGCGAGAAATGGTATTTACCATATTGAAGTCTTCAGAGATGGACAACCACCTGCAGAACTTATGCGTTTCGGAATAGACCAAAATGGCTTGATATTATTGCGAAGTCTTATTCAGTCACGTCACGTGAGGTCAAGGAAATATTATACCTAAGTATATAATGTATAAGGAGGAGGAAGGACTACAGGCCATTCAACATTATTACTGTCTGTGTGTACTGTGTATCGAATGTTGCGCCCACATTATGAGCGTGGTGTGGTATCTTGGGTGGGCTCGTTACGAGGGCATCGAACATCCTGCGGCGTTTCTGGATAATATTTTGTTATTAGTCTAAGGCGCTCCCTCACTGCGAGCATTCTGCAATCTGTAACGTAACGTTACAGATTCGAACATTTCATCAATGACGGAAGACAATTGAGCATCACAATCGCACCATAAATCAAATCTATACTAAATGTACGCGGATGCCCGTCAGTCAGGGAGGTAGTGTAATGCGCAAAGTCGAATCTATAATGTTAGGTACATTACACGCGAGTGCTCCTGGTGAGGGAGCGCCTTTATTGTGATGTTTTCGGTGAAAATAAAATATGATTTCTGGCATATTTTTTTTTATTTTGACACACTATGCCATAGTTTAGTTTTTAGCTAAAGTACTTACTGAACGAGACCGAGGGTCGACTTGAAGCGGGCAGTGAAAAATACGGGTCGAATTGATAAGTACACTGGACTGGTTTTAAATCACGTATATAAACCGAACCGAAATCACAATGTACTGGATGTGTTGCTCGAACAATCACAACAAAAAACAAAAAAATACCGACCGAATTGTGGACCTTCTTTTTTTAAAGTCGGTCAAAATAATCTCTCAGACCTTATACTATCGGCGGTAACGAAACCATAGCGACTTCCATTTCGACTACAACACCATCTATCGAGCGAGGTGGTACTATTTCTCGAAACTTTAAAAATATTGTTTGCTGTGATTCCGTTCTCACTGTTTAAACCTAAACACTTACGATGACATATATTATAAAGTTGGTTAAACACTTTTAAATCATTTTTCAAAAACAGAACTTAGCCTCGTCTTCAAACGCCAATTGAACCAGAATCTATTTAACAATGGAGTAATTACATACCTATTTCTAACGTTGGCGTAGTAGATACCACATGTATGAGTCATCATGAATGTTAGATAATAGCAAACATAACATATTAAGTTCAAATAACTAGATTTAATTGAATAAATAGTTGCAAATAGCTCTATAAATGCGTATTTCTTTATAACGCTATAACTTTTTTCTCCCAGGATAGATTTTTTTGTACCCGTACAAAAAAAGTAAGCTTAGTTAAGGAAATTTCAAATAAAATAAACGTCATGCTCCGCCGCCACTTGGGCCACCCCCGCCCGATCTCCTTTATTTAACCGAAAGTCGTATATCCGATTTCTTAGTTTTCCGATTTTCACATATTCGAAAAATGTAATGCTCGATGAGTTCTCATTCCGAAAAACGAAATTCCGATTTTCAATATTCCGAATAAACTGATTTTTTCGGAATATTGAAAATCGGAATTTCGTTTCTCATTCTACAAAGTCAGTGCCAGAAACGAATTGCTGCAAAACCGGCTCCACGTACCGTACTCTTAGAGAGTTATTTAAGCCTGTGTAGGCGCGGAGTGGTGAGGCGTATCCTCTGGACTTTGACTGTTTGCCTTCAGGATTGTTATTGTTATTAGGAGAACTTAGGATCCATGAGCGAGCGAAGCGAGCTCGGGACTTGGGGCACCCCGACTCGGACAGGTTAGGTTCGAAGGGGATGGCGGGGTCTGAAAGACCCCGCCATCCCCTTCGTGTTAGGTTACTTTAAACCTTGCTCACAGAAATAGGAGCCCCGCGAAGCGGGGCTCCGTCGATCTACCTTGGTAGGTGGTAGTCAACAAATTGACCAAGGATGCAAAAGCGAGCGAAGCGAGCTCGGGACTGGGGGCACCCCGACTCGGACAGGTTAGGTTCGAAGGGGATGGCGGGGTCTTTCAGACCCCGCCATCCCTTTCGTGTTAGGTTACTTTAAACCTTGCTCACAGAAATAGGAGCCCCGCGAAGCGGGGCTCCGTCGATCTACCTTGGTAGGTGGTAGTCAACAAATTGACCAAGGATGCAAGAGCGAGCGGAGCGAGCTCGGGACTGGGGGCACCCCGACTCGGACAGGTTAGGTTACTTTGAACCTTGCTCACAGAAATAGGAGCCCCGCGAAGCGGGGCTCCGTCGATCTACCTTGGTGGTAATCAACAAATTGATCAAGGATGTAAGAGCGAGCGAAGCGAGCTCGGGATTGGGGACACCCCGACTCGGACAGGTTAGGTTCGAGTTAGGTTAAGCTAACAGAAATAGGAGCCCTGCAAAGCGGGGCTCCGTTGAACCACCTTAGTGGTAATATAACTCAGGAATTCAGGATGCGATAGCGAGCAAATTGTGTCTTGGGGCACCCCGACTCTGACAGCTTTCATTCTACTCACAGGGATTTTTTGTAATATTATGAATGAAAATACGTAACTCAAAAATAAATCATTTTAATTACTCAAAAAAAAAATTATAAAAGAAATTATTATCATTGAAAAGAAAATATTCTTATTCAAAAGAAATTCTTTTATTGAAAAGTTAAGAGGCATTTTGACAAAGCGTTTTAAAAGCATTCTTTTCTCTGATAAGCGATTAAATTTTCGGAATTCTAATTATTCGGAATTTTAATAATCGGAATTTTAACCATCGGAATTCGTGTTTTTGATGTTTCGGAAAATTATTAATTCGGAATTTTTGATATTCGGTCTATAGAAACTCGGTATTTTGAAAATAGTAATTATAAATGTTAGGAATATTGAAATTTCGGAATTATGAATACAGGAATAATGATCAATCGGAGTTGTTTTTTTTTTTTTTTTTTTTTAGCCTGTACTGTCCCACTGCTGAGCAAAGGCCTCCCCCAATTCCTTCCAGGAACTTTTTTCCTGGGCCGCTTCGAACCAGCCCCCATGGTAAGCGTCCAGGTCGTCTCGCCACCTTTTTCTGGGCCGGCCTCGGCGGCGCCGTCCATCTCCCGGCACCCATTGTGTGGAGATCTTTGCCCAGCGGTCCTCCTGCATGCGACAGACATGACCCGCCCAGTCCCACTTCAGCCTAGCAGCTTTCCTGCCAACATCGATTATGCCAGTTTTGGAACGCAGCATAGTGTTTCGCACCTTGTCTTCTCTTTTTACACCTAGAATGCTGCGTTCCATTGCCCGTTGGCAAACTCCAAGGCGGGACTTTTGCGATTCGGTGAGTGACCGAGTTGTTATATCGGAGTTGTTATATTAGGAATTTTGAACCATTCGGAATTATGAAAATCGGTATTTTGAAATTCGTATTTATGAATTTCGGAATAAAGTTTTTCGTATTATCGTAGTGTACCCGGTTGAAATACGTGCAGTAGTGTCAACTGTATTTCTGATATAATAATGAATAATTGCGTAGGTATGATGATGGTTAAACATATAATCTATCGATGGAATTTGCACAATGTTCATGTCTGTTACACTTCAATCATCCCGTCACCAGGTCTTCACCCAAGGTCTCGAAAACTTTGTTAAAACACACTTAAGAAATCTTTCACATTTCATTATCATGTTTATTGAATTAGCACATTGTTATCTGTATTTCCCGCTTGAAGGAACTTCAACGTCATCTGTCCAGTTATCTGTGCCTACATAATAAAATGAAAACTCATGAACATCTTAAAATCTGCGAACATCGTTCTATTAGGATGGTCCCGCGGTTCGTTATCTTTACTAGTTATCACATGTAAATACCGCCAATGACGGAGACACGCGAAAATCTTCGGGCAAACATTGAGAGTTCTCCAACAACATCCAAGCGGGACGTACGCTGCCAAAAGTGTTAAAAAACCTCAAAAGTGTTCGTAAATTCTTCAATTTTTCGTTCGAATTATGCCTTGAGGGCTGAGTGTATAGTTCCCTGTGGTAGTATTTCGGTTGGGAGTGAGGGATTTGTGCAAATGTAATCGAATGGCGTCTGTCAGCGTCGTGTTTGCTGTTCACATTAACAGATATACTGTGCGCACGTTACATCGTGTTGAAGGTTTGTGAGAATTACTAGTACTTGTGTTTAAATTATTTCTTAAAACTTTGTGGAGGAACCGCGCACCAGCAGTTGTGAAGTCAAATGCTAAGCAGGAGTTTAAGTCAACCCACTAAATCTTGTTAGTCAAAGTGCTATGTGAAATGTCTACAGGTAAAACTGACAATAGTTCTATATAAAGCTAAGCAATGATGAAGAGGCAGTGGTAAGTAGAGTGCTGTACTGCTTCCAACAGACTTTCAAATCTATCCTTATTTTCTGTAAGCCAACAGCAACAGTCTATTCTTCCTGTGTTTGAATCATTTCTGGACCACCCAGGGATCACTTCGCTTGGAGTCCTAATTACAATCTTTTTTTGAGTTTCAAGAATGTTTTTGTCTGAATGTGGGTTTCCATTTGACTTAGATCAATGATGTATCTACCATTAGTGGTAGATACTTTGTTACACTATAATAAGCAAGTCATACTGATTCTTCTTGATGGAACAATAGCATGCCAAGGGGTCAACTTGACCTCAAGCTACTGCTAGTTCTAAGGGCAATCTTCAAGGTGTCATTATAACCTTCCTTTCGTGTTTTTTTAATCTTGGAAAGTATGACGCTCCTATTAAAGTATGATCACTACTTGAGTTAAGCTATTCTTAGAGTAATTGGGTAAATAAAATCACGTGTACTGATCTCACTGTGAACACACGATTGACCAGGTATCATCATGTTTGGATCACGACTTTTAAACCTATTTAACAGATAAAATAAATACCTTTCCACAGCTATTTTGTATTACACTCTAATGTGAACCCAGTAACAGCTGAACCAAATCAGAACTAACATCGCCATCTTGAAAAGCCTGTTGTCGAAAGTGACGAAGATGAAAGTTTATGTCGGCAAAATGTCCGTACAGGTATAGGTTAAAAACTCTGTTGGGGTAACGGAAATAAATGAATCGTCCTGTCGACGACCAGTCCAGACATGAATGAGTCAGAAGAACGGTTGTAAAAACCTGTTTTTCAGCAAATTTTATAAAACAATTTGAGAAAAAAGCCTCCTTGATAACGTAATTCAGGCACAAGAAGTACTTTAAGAATCATTGTAAAAATAGCTACTAAGATATCTAAGAACCGCATAAATCCAGCTATTGGAGAAGTGTAAGGTGGGAAATCCCAAGTATTGCACGTGTAAAAATATTATCATACAAACATAAACAAACATTAAGCGCTAATATTTTTGAGGTTCCAAACCTGTTGAATTAACACCAGAGTTTGTTCAGTTTCAACTGAATTTCGTTCCAAACTGCAGTTGAATTACATAATAATTTTATCAAACCAGCATCTATAGTTATGGAAATAATAAAAACAAACCGCTCGACTGACGTATTATCATACCAAGCGACGGTATTTTGGCGCCTGTATGATGTTGATGGAGCTGCACTGACGACGGTAAATATTTGTAAAATGTCTCGAAAAAGAAGATAAGTCCGAAAGTTCTAACACGCGCCAAATTAAATTATTGAACAACTTGATGTACAAACTTTTGCAGTTAAACATGGTTTGCTCGATATACTTTTATTGAAACATTTATAAGACCAATAAGTGTTCTAGGTTAGTTATGACTGTTGTTCATGATTTCACTTTATTTGCAATAAGTGCAACAATAGGCAGCTCGGTTGATGTTTGTGTCTTCATATACTTATTTCTTTACGACGACGATTATCTTTAGATTGCTTCTCTAAATAACTTTTGAGACAATATGTGAAGTCAACAAGAATTCTGTTACTGGGGTGTTTGTGTCATCACTTCTTCTCATCCCTAGCAAGAATTTCAGGACCAACGCAAGCTTTTTGGAAGACTGTCTTATCTTATGATGTTTAAAAAATTGTGGTCCAGAGCCTAATTGAATGAATTTTGATTTTGAATCCTCTCCTATGAAAGGTTGCCTATGCTTTATGGATTATTCCATTTTCCATAATATTTTTTGAAGATTCGTAGGTGATTCTTGGAAGTTGAACTATCCACTTTTGCAATCATGACACACACTCATGTTTAGCAAAAGTTCACAGTAGCCGCAAGGAAATATATTATTCCTTAACTCCCAGATAGATATGAAAATTAACACGACGGTGTTAAATAAATAAACAAACCACAACGTTAAGTAAAACCGACAGTTTTGTGTTAGCACTGACGGTATCAATTTTGCTAGGTATATTTGAAATATTCCTATTTCACAATTTGTAGCAAAATCATCGCCCAAGTATAAGCCTCTTCGTACACAATCCGACGCTGGTCTTCGATACATTACGACTTTGGTATCCAGGCGACTATTGCAATACAAATCAATAGCGATTCGTACACAGACACTCATCAATTGGATACGAAAGTCGGGAAGGTATCGGAGACTTAGTTAGGGGTTTATAGTGCGTAGAGAAATTTAATTAATGTAGATTGAGAAAAAGCTAAAGAAGTGTTTAAGTATGAGGTTATACTCCAAACAACACAATAACGATCCTAGCCTGATAGTTCTACTTCCACATAAGTATGTACAATAGATTGGTTGACAACGGTCCCTTATCACCTGATAACTTCATCCCTAACAAAAACAATTAATTCAAAAGTAATCACAATTACCCCACATTGGCATCAATTAGAAGCCGATGTTTGCTCTGCCTCCCGGCGTCACAATGTTATCAGTTTGTATAAGATTACTCGCGCACTGCTTAACAGATCACAACACGCAGCATGGAAGATTTGCATCAATGGAAACTAACAGAAATTAAATACCTTGCAATTTACCCAATTTGGAATCGATTTTGATACTCTACTAGTGACATAGTGTTCCTACATATTTTGTTTCTCTTAATCGTAATCTTTAGCTACAATAGAACTTTTACAAGTTCCTATTAGACAATTGACTTATCTAATCGAATAGGTTTTATTCACATTTTGTTAGAGTTACATTCACGCATCGAGAAAACTTTTCTGTCTGCTTTTTTTCGATTAGATATTTCTCAGTAGTTGCCCGGGGTGTAAATTATTAGGTATGATTATGATGGTGACACGGGAAGCACGTAAAGAAGTTGGACCAGCGCCTATTGCTAATCTGCCGGCTGCAATGACCGAAAATTGTCAGGAGGTGTTAACTATATCATCAGCATAATTAATCTTCAAAGCATTGATGCGATGTTTGTCGGGTTTGGTTTAGCAACAGCGTTTGAACTTCAGTAGTTTCTCGCCAATCACATAATACTAGGCAGACGAAATATTCTTATTTTTACCACTTAGTACTCTTTATTATCAACAAACAAGGATAACTTTTATTTATAGCAATCATATGGTTTTACCCAAACGTGGCAGATTTATCATAGATGATGTTTTGTAATACTGCATCGTTAATGATAAAGTAATCATTTAGAATTGAAGTAATTTACACAATGCATTGAGTAAATATGACATCGAAATGGTGCTCACTAGAGATTCTATGATGTTATGTTCTTCTACGATCCCATGGTACTGGAGAACTGCAAAATTTATAGTTAATTCATCAATTGGGTGGGGTATATTGATGAATTAACTATATTTTGCAGGTGAAAAAAGTGCCATCAAAATCAAAAGTGAATTAACATTTTTACCACAACCAGACTTCTAAAGCATAGGATTCTCTTTGTTTGTGTCAATGTGTACCCCTCCTGTGCCAGCCTTAGATTCAAAATTTACTCTATTAGGTTTCATTATTTACACTTACAACTCAATTCTAACATTTTTTTTTTTAATTCCAGAAAGCAAGACATGTTTATAGCTCGCTACATCTGGCTACTCCTATGCTACGCTCAGTATGCGAGGACCAATCTGATGGATGAGTACAAGGAGTTCACAAACAACTTCCTGTATCCTAAAGACGATAAGACCGAGGAGCTTCCGATCCAGCTAGGGAAGGACTGGGAGTCTGGTTGTACCTGTAGGGCCACCTACCATCAGAAGGTTATCGTCTGCTTTGGGAATTATGAGTGCATGAGGTTTCCGAAGGTCAGTAGTAGATTTGAGCTCTTTAGCTCTTTAATTATTTTCTTTTTAAACTAACCTCACAGTGACGAGAGTAGTGTCTATTAGTTCTTTTAGGTTTTTTTGTGGTTTATTGGAATAGCTACCAACTTTCGTCCTGTCACTTTTTTAGGTATAGTCAACTCAGCGAAGACCGTCTGGCGGGTAGGACCATACAATAAGCAATACAACAAAGTATGAATAACCACAGCAATGACAACCCGAACTACAAAAACTTAAGTAAAAATGGTTAATTTAAACAGTTCGGGTTGTCTTTGCTGTGATTATTCTGACTTTGTTTTATTGCTTATTGTACGGTCCTACCCGCCAGATGGTCTTCGCCGTGTTGACATATCTTTATAAGCTTTTTGGTTGTTTATGTTAGATCCAATACATATAAAGCATTGAAATCATGTTATTAGTGATAGGATGTCATTTTAAGTATGTCCTCTTTGTTATATCTATTTCTATCTATTAGAGTTAACGTGATGATTATCTTAATAGACAAATCAAAGACAAACAAAGTTTGGTTTTCCAAATTCAATCAGCGTTTGGATTTCCCAAGTTATAATAGCGATAGTTATGTTCGTTATATGTGTAGCTAAATTCTCTATCTCCGGTTAAGACAATTCATTTTCCTTTTCTATGAATTCCAACAATGCGTTGCTGTCTCAAACAGTGACCAAAAAGAGATTCTGGCGCGAATACTTCCATGACGATCGCCTTAATTTATAAATGTTAACAATTGACATACGAATGCGATCAACAAAGTCGCGTTTTACGTCATTATTCATAGAAACAATGACGTCGATCGCACATTCGTTTGACAAACGCTTTTAAGGACACACGATATTATGTCAATGAGGACCCAACTAAAATAAAGAGTATACACCCTTTTACAGATAATTATTACCTAACATAACAGCATTTCATCTTTAATCTCTTATGCGACGTAACAGGTTTTCAGTTTATCTAACTTATCGCAATATCCTGTAAAACGTAGAACAATGAACACATGATTATCTTAGTAAACGCACACAAACATAGTGTCACTAAGTACAGATTGTATTCCATAACAGAATCTAGACGTAACTATCGTCATAATAACGTAAACAAACCCACACATAACTGAAATGAATCTCTGTGTAAAAACAGTGAAAATTGTTAGGCGAAGGCGTAGTTAGATGAATTCAAGCAATTTAGTAAGTGAGATAAAATTAGGAGTTGAAATACTGCTATGAGATTTTGTTTTTATTACTATTTGTTGTCACTAGATAATATGTGATTTGATAAGCAGTTTTTGAGACGGTCTGTTCATTTTAGATATGAATGAAAACAAAATTGTTATTGCATGAAAGTTCCTCATAAAACAAAAGAGCGAAAGAAAATAAAGAAAAGCTATATTTAGCAGAAAATAAAAAAAGGATACGTCATATGATAGCGAGAGAGTCGAACAGGATTAAAATTGGTTAAAAAACAAACTGGCATTGTAATTCGCAAATAAATGAAAGTACGGCGACTCAATTTAATCAATTATTTTGTTTTTCCAGATAAAAGCACGAAGTGAAGTGTTAAGAGTAAGAACTACAGTCATCACAGAAATACTAAAAGGAGAACTAGATTTTCTGTACTATTTGAAAGTATTAGAAATAGAAGCAAACCACCAACTGCGCTATATAGAACCGGGACTATTCTCCAACTTGACAAACTTGGAACAACTGTCAATATCCTACAATACTTTACTACAATCAATCCACGAGACAACATTTGTGGGACTCAAGAACCTCCACAATTTAACTTTAGTCAACAATGGCTTTGGGTCTGTTCTGCAGTTAACACCATCTTTCAAACCCAGCATACTGCCATTATTGCGAAGACTAGATCTATCAGAAAATACTTTGGAGACAATTCCAGAGGACGCCTTCAAACCTATGGAGGGAACTATTTTAAGAAAACTTGATCTAAATTTATGTAGATTAGAACACATACATCCAAATAGTTTTCTACCTTTGAAACATTTGAAAAACCTCCAGATTGGGGACAACGATTTAAATTCGTCATTAATAGAAGCATTTTTAACAACTATGATGCAAAATGATATCAATTTACTTCACTTAGATCTATCTGGAATGGGGTTCAGGAAACAACCGC
Source organism: Agrotis exclamationis (assembly GCA_950005045.1). NCBI lineage: Eukaryota > Metazoa > Arthropoda > Insecta > Lepidoptera > Noctuidae > Agrotis > Agrotis exclamationis. The sequence continues at coordinate 21,113,080 of OX465433.1, read as the reverse complement.
CGAGGAAACTTATGAATATAATAGCAAATTCAACTATACAAGGTTTAGTTCTAGCAAGGAATCAGTTTGAAATTATCAGCGATGATGCTTTCCCCAAAATGGTCAATATACAATTGATGGATTTGCGAAAAGTCTCTGCTATCATGGTGAGCCCATCGTCTTTTAGTCCTGAATTGTTTCCGAGCCTAAGGTTCCTTCTTTTGAGTGGTAACAATCTACCGGGGATACACGGCACACACTTATCCAACCAACTGATGCTTTTAGATCTATCGGACAATAGAGGCCATGCAAATAATCCCGTTTATTACGAAATAGACAGAAATACTTTTACAGAAAGTAAAAACCTGCAAGTATTGAATCTAGCATTCAATGGAATAAGAGCAATATTTAATTATACATTCACAGGATTAGAAAGTCTGAAAATATTAAGTATGGAAAATGGCACTATCTATCACATAGGAGCTGGAAGTTTTAAACCTACCAAACATTTAGAAATACTCAATTTAGCTAATAACCCTCTAACAGCAAACCAAAACTTAACATGTTCACAATTTGATGGTTTGAACGAATTAAAAATTCTTATACTAGAGAATTGCGGAATTAAGAATTTCTATGAAGACGACAACTTTTATGAGATGATGCCTAATTTAACTCACCTAGTACTTAGAAATAACCAACTATATTACGTAACAGCTGAAATACTGAAACCTTTGAAAATGTTACAGTTTTTGGATCTAAGTGAGAATTTGATCATGTCTTGGTGGACACCAATATTTTTATCTTCTGGTGTTAAGCCGAATAGACTTTACTTGACGAACAATAAAATATCACATTTCTCATTAAGCATGATTCAGGATATCGGCTATTTATTGGAAGCGAGCAAAGGAGATATAGTTATAGATCTTATGAATAATATTTTCGTGTGTGACTGCGACTCGATGTTTACTACTTACCGATGGCTACAAGCTAACGCGACCAAGGCTTTGAAACAATATATCTTCAGCTCCAAGTTCCAGTGCAGTAGTCCCGACTTGTGGGAAGACAGGAGAGTCTCGGAATATTTAACTTCTGTCAAAAGTTTACACTGTTTAATGTATGAGAAGATTTCTAGCATAATGGTCCTCGTATGGACGGCACCGTCACTGGTCACCATATCTCTAGTCCTATTGATAGTAGCTGTTGTTTACAAGTTTAGAATGTACATACGCTATTGGATGTTCATAGCCAAAGTAGCATTAGGAAGGAACTTCAAAAAGAAGTACCCAAAACCTGATGGTGGAAAAACCTATAAATATGACGCGTTTGTTTCTTATTGTAATGAAGATAGAGACTTTGTTCATGAAATGATAGCTCAGCTTGAGTCGAAGCCACCTTTTCTAAAACTGTGTGTTTACGAGAGAGACTTTGAAATAGGTTCATTTATATCAGAAGCAGTGTTAAGCAGTATTAATGAGAGCAAGTATGTTATACTTATAATAAGTAACAGTTTTGCGAAATCACAGTGGTGTCGGTGGGAGACCCAGTTGGCAGAGTACCACAGAATATTCTTGGAAGATGGGACGTCGTACGATCCTCTGGTGTTGATAAGAATAGGGGAGATCCAGAGCAAGTACTTGACGACAACATTGAAGTACCTACTGAAGACGAAGATATACCACTCATGGGATCAGAGGAAAGAGGAGGAGTTCTGGAAGAAACTGAGGGACGTTATTGTTAAAAAGTGATGTAAATATTTTATAGGTGATTAAAATTATAATACATTTGTTTTCTTAAATCTTATTGCCCTGTTTTATGTAAATCCTATTCGTTTTTCCGCTTCGTACAAAGAACAATCACCCACGAAGATTATACAATTGATGATAGAAGCTAGTTATAAAATTTTGACCAAACATAATTGAATTTAACTAAACTTTTGGATTAGCATGCCAAAAAGGGTCCAACATTTTTTTTTTCTGCTACTCAGTCTGATTAATTATGTATAACTAAGTTTGTTACTTGTTACAAAATACACCTTACGTTACGCTTTTTAATTGAATTTCTAAATTTATGTTAATTTAGGAGGAAAATAATCGCCAGCGAGTAAACAATTCTAAGAAGCTGCAAAAGTTTCTATTCCTTATAAACTGTATAATATTGTTTCGTAATCTAATACTATAAATAAACGACTTAATAGGAATATCAAGAAATATATTCAAAATAATAAAAAGTAAAAGTAGAAACGATACAGAATTATGCTATATATGATGCTTATAATGAATAATACAGATGCATAACACTGGTATTTGTTGTAGAAGATTGGTAGTTTCTAAAAAAGATGCTTAGGAGTATTGACAAGATTTTCTAAGGAAAGAATCATATGAAATTAAATGCAGTAATGGGCCGAGTATAGCAAAAATTAAGTGAAATTTATGTTAAACAGAGTACGATGTATGGTTATAGTGACTAAGTTCAAATGATCATGCTCAAAGGCTGATGTGATTTTGTACACATAGGTAGGTGTACTTTCTAATTTTAAAATGGAATTATTGGTACCAGTGAATTAACTCTAAATGTAGGTGTATATCGCACTCTTACAACTTCAGTAGATATTCTTAGAAATTCTACTAGACTTACCACTTGTAGTTTATATGATAAAAAACCAACATCATAAACCATCCATCACTATTCATTTGTGTTTTCCTCATTTCGCGCGGTATCTTGTCCGTCGTCGCGAAAGTTGCGTATAGCAATATCCTTGAGAAAGTCAAATATCAGTAATGGCGGTGCATAAAAGTTAATATTTATCGACGACTTATATGTCCATTGCAGTTTCACTTTAGCTTCACTTTCTACAGACGATGAAGGCATTAAATTGACAGTGATAGTTAAATGAGATGAATTTGTTTATGAGAACACTTTAGTGTAAAAGGCAGAAACTCTAGAGATTCGCATAACAGAAATCATAATATAAACCAATGGATAAGAATTATGTAGTTAGAATTTTTGAATAACTGCTTATGTTTTCACCACAATTTACTTAAATAATCAAGGAAAAGGCAATTAAATGTCATCAACACCACTTAAGACATCGTTGTCACAGCTCATGACTTCTCCAAACAGAAATTAAACACTAAACACAGACTAAGTAACCTCTCCATTACTGTTTACGTATTAATTATATCGTTTACTGTCAACGTTTGCTCAGCTCACACTCAATCTTAAATAGGTTAAAATGTATGAGAATGATCGCCGCAGTACAGTTGGTCAAACACACAAGTACATGTATCAATACAGTTTAGACATTCGCTAGACATTCACTCAGGTGAATGTTTTCTTTACTCATTTGTTTCTGCCTACATCGATTAGTGAGAAACTGAGAATTGTTGGACTCAAATCTGCAAGTGTGTGGAAATTATTAGCAGCGCCTGCAAATGTGTGTAAACTGTAAAGCCATTGGAGCCTCATTCATAAAAATACTATTTGCTAGACAATTTCTGAGTTAAAACATGTCCTCATTTAGTATTCAAGATCTTCTCTTTGTAGAAAGCCCTGCAATACTACATATTGTAGGAGAATGATATTTTGGGTAGACTAGCATATAAGGTACATCAAAGAGCTAGTTACAAAAAGTCATGGGGAATCCTCTGGATGCAGGAAGCACCGGAAGCAAGGCCTAAAAACTAGGAGAAAGCTTAATCCAACAGTTGACTGATGTTTTGATCGTAATTCGATCGGCCCAGAATTGGGCAGAAGCTTCCATCAATTCGTTTCGAACAATCGACACGGCACATAGTGCACAATGTTAAGTTACGCATCGTTTGTGGAGCAGTACCACAATACTTACACTTCAAGTCAGACTCATCTGAGTTCAATGCTAAACTTTAACAAGTCGCTAGGAACGAAAGTGCGCACAATGACTGTCGGAAACACGCTTGCTTAGGCCTTGACGCTTACTCGCTGAGGTAATAGAATTCTCTCAGAAGGAAAGTAGGTCTGTTTACATTAGGATTCAGACGTTCGCTAGACACTCGTTTGTGTTTGATGTTTAATCAATTAATTACTGTTCAAAAGTAGAATAGAATCAATAGTAGCTTTTGAAAAGTTTATGTGAATTGTGGCACTCCCTAAATCTACACAAGTTTGCGTGAGTAAAATCAATGTCTATGAAAATAAGTAATAAGCAAGTTTATATTTAGAAAGCTCAAGACACTTTCATCAGCAAAAATTAATTGCATGTAGAAACTTTCTGGCATTAACTTATTTATTAGCAGTCAATACGGCGTCATTAAGTTCGCTGCCATTGTAACAGCCGTAGGTAAACTGGTATCTACAAGTGGTTATTTATATGGCATGTCAGGTAATACCACTAAGTTAATATTCACTGCATCCAGAACTGTACAATTTATTGTATTCGCAGAGTGGCATATTGATGGAACGCCAATATCTGGTAATACTGAAAACTTTCCGTGATCCCTGATTGATTTGTGTTCATCAATATTTATCGTAACATCTGCAACAGTGTTCCTCTAGTTAAACCGTATTTAAATTTTATTGTCTACTTATTCTATCACTTTAACGCTCACAGTTTATGTCTTCTGATTGAAACTTCCTACACTTCCTATCTCCTGTCTCCAAGAAAGTATTGTTTAAATTAATTACCATCTAAATGTTCAGTACACGATCGTTTTATTCATTAGAGTCACAATATTCAGATGGCACCACACAGTGCGTGCGGATACCGTTTTAGACACGTTTTACTAAAAACCGAACGCCGAATTACAACAAACTGTACAGCCAGCAAAAAAGTCGGAACAACGATTAAGTACAAAATTAAAATGGCCACCCGCCGCATAATGAGCGAGCTCGACATAAATTAAACGCATTCAATTAACTCAATTAGTGCACCTTTCGTTTTTAAAGGCAACTCTTGGGCGCCTTTGTTTTGGCGCGGGAGAAAACACCATCTTCATTCAAGATATCGTTGCGGGATAACGGTGCGGCGCACGCGCACGCAGCCTATTCCTTTCACTCATATAAACATTCCATATGAAAGACAGAGAGAGGCAACAGACAGTGGCTGGCAAACGATTACTCGACTGACCCACTCATAGCACACACTCTTTCTCGGCAGCAAACGAAACCTAATTTTTATATCGTGTGAATTTGCAATGTAACGCGATGCTCTTGTGTATCTAATACCGTGAAATAACAGAAATTATAATGATTGATGATTGGTTGTTGCGAATTCTTGAATGCAACGCGGTTTTATATGAGTTTAGAAATTGGTTGATAGTTGAGTAACATATTCCTTTGGATTTTGATTGATTTGTTTGAATACGTAATGATAAGATGAAGTGTAGAGTTAGTTTGGCATGGTTAACTATATCCATGTCTAACTCAATAAAAAATCTGTTTCGGGTTAAAGAAGTAATACTAGAACTCGCACGCATATAAATAATGACAACTATTGACCCCTACTTATAACACCATTACATCAGAAATTAAATTCCCCATCAACCGTTTCACACAATTAACTAAAATCTAGAGCTGTTTACGTTTTGGAGTAAATCATATAAACATCCAAAGCCGAAAGCAACAAAGACGATCACGAAAAGCTTTTTAAAATAACCTGCAGCGGTATAAACTTAAACTCGTATAATAAAGCCCTTAAGATAATATCAGAAGTTCTCAATTTGCAAACCCGAGAGCCTGCTCCCTCATTATCTGCCTGTTCTTAAACTGTCAATAATTCAGAGCACGGCCAGCGCTACTCCGGCGGCGGCGGCAGCGCTTCCTCGGAAATCGCTCATAAAACCCATAAAAGTGCACCAGCAACCTTTCAAGGACCACGTTTGACATCGAAAAGTGCAACAGATGCAGTCCTTGAGATTGGCGATGGGAAAGTTAGTCGGTGAGCAACCGTGGTGGCGGCCGCTCGTCTCCACGATGTTTGTGAGCGCGCACGCAGTGAAAGTTCGTTAGGCTGCGAAATGCGGTTTGCTATCGCCTTTCTGTTTGTGGTGAGTGCTAATTACGTTAAAAGTGTTAATGGAGGGTGCTCTCTCTTTGCAAATGGATGTACGTGTGATTAATGTAGGGTTACAGTTTCAAGAAAGGTGGTATGATTGACGGCTCGGAACTGGACTGTTTCATTTAGGTCTTATTAAAGATCTGCGGATAATTAAAGATTGGTCCAGAAGTATTACAAAATACAGTTGGCTATTGTAGCTATCTTGGAAGTGATGATGCCAATCGGCATCTATTGATAGAACGTGTTTTAGCGCGCAAAAATTGTACGACTCTTCAAAACGAGGGCATCTACAGACTAGACAGAACTGTTACTAAATAAAAAAATAAAAAAGTAGACCAAGGCATTTGATGATATCATGGAAAAGTCATTATGAAACACTATCTCATTTTAAGTGAATTTATTAAATTGTGTTGCGTTTACAGTACCGTATGCCTGTAAAAAATCTTAATGGAATTGTAACGTCTGATCTTGTATAAATAATTGTGTTACCATAGATACAGATGAAGAAACAGTTCTGCTCATCGAATCAGTACCGCCAGCAAAACAAAAGATAAACAGTAACAAATAAAACAAGATAAACATAATCATAACAACAATTACAGATACAGACAGTTGGAATATTTAAAGCGTTTTCAAAGACCTAAGGTTAGTGAACCTACGACAGAAACGAACAATTGTAGTCAAACCACCGGTAACCCACACGTAAGTAGGTTGGTAATGAGTTAAACAATTAACTATTGGTACATTGTTGAATGAGCAGAATATGCTAGACCGGTGTCTTACAAGACATTGTGGAGACGTCGAGTCTCTCACAACGAGATTCTTCTACAACTTAAAAGCTCTAACTTCTTACTGTCATAATTATGATTTCTTATTACACAACACAAAACAATATATTTTGAACAAGTGATCATCAGACATCAGAAGGGAAGGCCCTTACCCCAATTTATTTGGGGTTCCCATGACATATCTTCTGCCATACATCGCTATTACTTGACACCCCAGCAGTTATCTGAAATATCGAAATTAAAGTTATTTGTTGATCAAATATTTAGAAGATAATAATATCATCTATATTCTTATCATCTAGCTTTCTTTCTTCGATTTTTTCTTCTTTCGTTTTATCCTTTCGAGATTTGGCATTTCAAATTGGATTACTGCAATTACCTAATAGCTTTTTAAAGATCAAGCCATGCTGAATCTGCAGCTAATCCTCTAATAAATTGTTCATCGTAAGACGTTGAAATAAACAAAAATAGTGTTTAAGTAAATCTAATTTAAAAATTTGTTTAACCAAAAACGGGCGGTGCTTTGGATACAAATCTTTTTAGAGGAGCCGTAATTTATGAGCCATTAAAATATGAATTATGGTCTTCTTCAATAAAAATCGCAATAAATATAAAATTTCTCGTTCTACGATGAAAGATGAGACGAGAAGGCTTGTTTGTTTGAAAAATGAAAGCTTCCTAAATGTACCTATAAAGTTGTATGTATATTTTGGCGAGTTGCCATAGTTGGGACCAATAGTGATATTTTCACTTTTTTTTTGTTCTTTTAAAAGTCAAACTTTCAATAGAATTGGTTCTAGTTTTTTTCTCAATATAGTATAACAACGTTTAAATGTTATTAACAACACACCTCATGATAATATCATTCGGTCTGATATGTCATGTCTATGGTTATAAAAAAGTAGAGTAGTAAAGTGAAGCGAATCAGGACGAGCGCTATGAGCAGTAGGAGCGGTGTGAGCGCTACCGTCAACAAGAGCAGCGCCGCGTGGGAAGCGGGCCGGGTGCCTCACCCACTTTAATTGCTTTTCACACAAACCGTACCGTATAGGGCTGCTAACCGTACTTTATGAACCACGCTGTATAAATATCGATGAGTGATCGCGAGATTCATATGATTTTTACTGTGGAGTATCGGCAGAAAAATCGTACCTATGTACATATTTGAAAAATATTTAAATGAAAGTTTTGGTCATAATTATATTGTAATGGTTTTTAAGGAACAGTTATCAATTAGTTTCTCAGTTACGATCATGATGCCATGAGTAATGATACTCAGTTTTATGGTCTGAATATCACCTTTGAAAACAAACACATCATACTGGTCACGTCGTAAGTATAATCCAAAGCTTTTCATGAAAACTCAATTTTCAAGTCTCAGCGACAACCATAGCATTGCACTTAACGTGCTCTAAGAGCAAAATCTCATAATTAGCTGCCGTGAGACAGACTCTGATATCTTTACAACGATCATGTTTACTGATAATTGGCAACAGATTGCATATTTGTGTGAAAATATTAAACTTAATACCAATTACTTATTATGTAGAGCATAGAGTTTATATTTTGCAAAGATTTTTGTAATAAATTGTAGATTCTAATATGAATTCTTTGACGTCGTTATCATCATAGACTACTTACTTTTAATGTATCTTGTTCGAATGTCTGGCATGCCTGTACAATTGATGGATCTATTCCACTTTCCTAGTTTACCATGACGCCGACTGTGTTTAACTTGAATCTTAAGATATCGTACAAAATTCATAGCCTTTAGTGAGTGCCTCTTCGGTTGTGTGTACCATCAACTTAATTTCATCGAGAGACAGTGAAGTGTCTTCAGGTTTCTCACTTCAATGCTAAGCTCGATTGAGCTTAACTACATATTAAGTCTTAAGTATGACAGCTAACGTGTCTATTATTCCTGTCTATGTTGGAACAAGTTTTGAACTTTGTGACTTTGTGATTTTATCATTAGCTAGCTAAAGGTTTGAATAATTATTATGATATTGTTTAACAAAACCTATGTAAATTAATCTTTAACCTATTAGGCATGTAGATTTATTTTGTGTTATTATTTTTTTCTACTTGCACGAGTTTCTGTGACAAATAAACCTATTTTTCCTCCTTTCCTTCATATCGGTAACAAGTCATGTAATTCAACTATTACAATTCCTCTACTTCTTTCTGTATCTTGTTGACTTCAACCATTGTTGTTCATTACAGAAAACATAAACTCAGCACGTTAAATTAATAAATCTTGCACTGGAAAACGAGGCTTGACGATGTCGTACTTTTAAAATTCAAGTAGTGTACTGTGACTATAAAAACAGCGGCGCCATTGCAATGCAAATAACTTTGATTGTTTCTCAGTAATATCATTCAAGTGGGCCACAATTTATTAGGTTATTAGTTTGGTCGGACACACTGAAAATTATGTAGGTTTGTAATTCAAAAGTTTAACAAGCATCTGTCCCAAAATTTCACATCATAAGTTCATAAACTCTCGTCTTTTTTCCTTGGCTGAAACCACAAAGCACGACTTGCTACGATTCGTACATACCCTTTCGCCTCATCCACATTTATAGGTCAACAGGCCTGTTACAAGTACTACGCACTAGACTTTTCTGAAAGACCTCACCAATATTGTCAGTGTAGCTTTTCCTAGGGCGTAAATAATCATGGTTTTACGAAGGGTTTTACTGTTGTTTAATCTGAGTTTTACTGTATAAAATTAACTGTACTGTATATCCTGATCTCTAAGTTATGATCTTCTAATGGCCAGTACATTATCATTGTTTCTAAATATTTAATGCGTCTTCATCTTATTACTGTTCTTCTCCCGTAATTCCAGGGATTGGTGCCAACATGTTTACTTCTTCAACTCTCATCTATCAACCATGCCGAAATCATTCTCTCTTGTCATTAACACAAAACACGGCGAGATCGGACAAAAAACAAAAATAAAGTTGCTACTTCTTAATTAGTATTTAAATAGAGCACTATCTCACCCGCATGCACATTATCACCTAACGTTGTCAACCTAACGGCATAGCGGTGACATTCCAAAAATTGCCGAAATGCCGTCCAATGTCAAGTTCACATTAGCACAGCTCTAAACATTGTTTACAATGACATAACTGGCATAACCTGCGCCTGCGCCGAGAAAATCGTGATTTACGTCAGCTGGGCCACAAGTCATATGTATGGGGAAAGTTGGACTAGGCTGATTTCACCGACGTATGTTGGGTAATAACCCCGTTTGCCGATGAATGGTTTTGCATACTGTAAAGTTGTTAGTTGTTTTAAAGATTGTTTGTAGTCTTGTCTTGGAGACAGTCGTATTTACATAGTTTTTATCATCCTGAGTACCTAGTTTCTGTCTGTCTTCTAGTCGCCTTTCTGTGTTTTCTAGTGGAACAAACAAAAGGTATTGTACAAAATGATGTAATTAGGTACAACGTGTAAAATGTGGTTGTAGTGCTAGTAGCTATTTATTAGTGTCTTATTTGTTTTGGGTTGTATAGTATTCAATCTTACATCAACGTATAAACTATAAATCAACCAATATTGAAGACCACAAACTATTATGTATCTAGTTTTGATCAAACAGAAAGCACGCAGTTCAAGTTCTTTGAGTTTTTCATAAAAGTGTCCTTACTGCTTATCCATGCAACCATCTGTTTCATATCCAATGACGTCACAACTCACTCGATCAGATAACAAATGGCAACGCTTTGATGACGTCACATAACCTGCTCCCAAATACAATCAGTCACTTTCACTGGCATGCCTGTCTGTCCGCCATCGCCATGCGACGGTCTGATAATATCTAACACCTTACAGACTTTGTTATGACTCTCGAAATTATTATTTGTTAAGACTTTTTTGCCGATCGTACTGACAAGACGTTTTTAGCTTGCTGCTTTAGAATAAGGGAAAAGTAGATTCGTTTTGATTAGTAGCTGGATAAGAAATCGTAGTCTGCTGTAGTCTAGCGATGATGATCATGTTGATAAAGAATAGTTTGTAAAAAAAGGTGCAGAAAATAAATTATAAATATTCTCTTGATATCAGTATATCACCATAACCACCTATAATTTTCTCAATAACCGAAGCTCTATTTCTTGTTATCCCTCTCGAAAATGAGGCAATATCCGTTAGAGCCAAGACACAAGATAAGACAGGCAGGTCCACAATCACAGTGAGCCTTACATTTGCAACGATCTAGTTTCCTTTGTCCCTTGTGCTGTGAGGAAATGGTCACGTTTATGTAAATGTAACTGGAACTGTTTCACGCGATGAATCTTTCTCAGGATGGGTCACGTATAGTTTACGTGCTGGCTGAAAGCCAATAGCTTATAAATCGACAACAGACGCAGAGTTGTTGTTAGAACTCATTGGCTTGGGAAAGCAGAGTTTCAGAGGGAATATTATTTAGCAATACCTACACATAAATCATAATATTTAAAAACATGATCATGTCGCGGATATAAACAAGACTTGCCTTCAAAATGAATCCTAAAAACCGTTTGTTAGGATCATGGTTCTTTGAATCATGGAAAGTTACTTGTTGAAAGAAATCACAGTTTCGGAATATTGATACCGAAAGAGACTGCTAATGAAGTACCTTTTGATACCTCTAGCTATTATGGTCGAAGCAACACAAGTATAAGAATCATCGACCCAACGAAATGCATAATCATAAACTCTAGTAGTAGGAAATCTTTCAAAGCAGTCTAAATCCAAATGGCAGTATTAATACAAACATAATACTTACAATCGGAATCATGAAATTATTATGAATACAAAACATAACAGCATCTACGACTTCCAAAGGGAAATTCTGATGGATTACTACCACAATCATCATGTCTGGCAGATTTATGATCGCGAAACCACGCGGCGGGTGGCAGGTCATAAAATAAACAAGATATAAACAAAACTGGTTCGGTCTATAGACGATGGGCTGGCAACCTGTTGCAACTTGTTCGCTGTTACGGTATTCACTCCAAATATTTTGACTTTTGTCATAATCCAATAACCTTTGGGAAATTAATTGGGTCATGCAATTTCTATTTGTGAATTATTGAATGAACGAAATATATCTACTGTGCAGCTTTGCTCTATTGTATTATCATCTGCTATATTGGTTGTATACTAGGCTCATTTCCAATTTTCTTGGTTCAAAATGCTATTTTTTCCCTTCGATATTCGTTTCTGCAAGTAATGTAGACACATTTTTGTTGAGATGTGTAAAGTACAAATTGATTGGAATTCCATACTTATATGCCATTACATAACACCCACTGATAAACACATAAGTTCAAAACCATTGCTTACATTCAACAAAAATAAAGAAAGGACTCCTGACATTAAGCATGTATGCAACCAAAACAATACAAGGTCAATTTGATATAGAACCCGACCGTACCCTACCGCACTTTGTTTTGCTAACGGTACAGTCGTGCCTACACGTAGCGATTTTTGGGCAAGATCATTGTCATAAACATCTTCATTTCGGGCACAACCCAGGTTAACAAGTTACATTAGGCTGTATCAGAATTTTAATGGCTCATGCATTCGGAAAAGGGATGTTGTGATTGATGAGATGGATGCCTGGAACAGAATGAGGATGTTATGTGATTTAGACAATGTAACAGATGTACCTAGTTGAAAATGATGAAGACGCCATTATTGTTTCGATTCATGCGTTACCTGTTAAATGATCATTTGTCAATCAGTCACGAAAAATGCTTCTTTCATCTTACTTACGTTTACATTGACTCTTAAATAAGAAGTTGAAATTCAAACAATATAAAATGGTCATTGTTGTGTCCCACTTACAAAACTTTATTGAAAATCGTTTGAATGGTTTTTTTTCAATTAGGTAAATACCCCATTTCACTGTCAAGATCTAATCAACCCTGTTTAAATTAAATCCATTATCAAATCCGAAAAACCGTCACCTAGTCCTATCCTAGCAATAAAATACGCGTGCCGTGTCTGTACTTATAAACTATTGCATTACAAATCTCCCTTATTAGCAAGTCTTTAACAGCCATTTGGTAACCCTATCAATGGCCTCAGGACTTTCTCTTTTAGCACCTCTGGTATTACTCACCTGTCCATATCCACAGCTGTTGATAATCCTTCTTGCGCAACTGCACCCCTAAAAGACTGTGTACGTGTGTTTGCCGAAGAGAGTAGAAAGTTCGGTGTGCAAAAGTGAAAACGGCTAGGATCTCATTAAAGACGTGCGATCGCCCGCGGCTCCGCTCCACATCCGTTTGACAGTATAAGTAGTGGTTGTAGTTGACGGATCACAAAAAGCTGCACTTATAAAATGGTATTGCTGTATGCAAACAAAAAAGAATGGCTCAATTCTCGCTCAAGTGCGGCAGGTCACGATTGTTTGTCGCTCTCTCTGATTCTTTCTCGAGTAAGTGTAGGTAGTTGCGCGTTGATGTCTTGTGTACAGTGTACCTCTTGTTTTATTTTATTATCTTAAGTGACATCGTATGAGTTTATGACTAACAACTAGCTAACATCCCTGATGTGACTGCCATTGCCTTTATAGATTAGGCAATATTTGTACCTTCAGAGTCCTGTTAGGTAGGTAGCAGATGCCCATTCAGTTGAAGACCGTCTATTGCGGGTAGATCAGTACCTACCTGATAGAATTATCATAGAGTTGAGACAATTACATTCTACAGTACCAATCTAGTTATATTCTTCATACAAAAACTCAGTGGTAGGTACCTTTTATGACAACAAAAACGTATTTGGCAATTCGAATGCTGACCATAGAGACCAAAGTGCCAATAAAGATTTGCGTAGATATTTATATAAAGAGTTTAATAGTGTACATCCTGCGTAAGTATCGTACAGAACGGACAAAGTAATAGTATATGGTGGGAGGTTATTAACCCGTTGCCTAGAAGCATCAATAAATAACATGTTTCTTACTGGTTTTTGCCTATTTTCTTTTAATTTGTCGGCCAAAAGATTGTCATCATCGTTAAAACTTGTGCTTATGATAGGTCCTGACCTATCGTAATTACAAATTTTAATGATTATGACAATCTTTAAATAACGGTCTGCGGTTATTTTATGAATGAGAGATCATCATGCATTACTTTCTAACTATTCGTTTACAATGTCCTGTCATTGTAGGTAGTTCTAAAGAGAGTCCCACAGGGTTGCATAATTTGGTACTCTTGAACTTAGCTCCATATCTTACGTTGATAAAACTTAGGTAAAGCGATTCAGAATTAAGTTCTGTTCTCAAAGTTAAAACATCCTCGCTAACAATTCAAACCTCGTTTAAGAAGACATTAGCGTATTTTTGTGAATGTTCATTTACGTAGGCAAATCGTATTCAATGGTGACATCAGAAATTCAGAATCCAGTTGATACAAAACTAACGGATCGAGGGGAAGAAATCCATGAACGCGTGTTATTAAATCAAAGTTTTCTTCATAAAAATTCAGACATAATTCTACCACTATATTCGTATAAGCAATCACAGACAATCATCAGTTGCTATTATTACACACTCCTTATAAGTTGTCGTCTACTTTTAATAACAAATCACAAATCAATAATAACTAAGAAGAGAAATAAATTGAAAGAATACCATTTACAATGCTAATGGCGACAGACTGTGGGCGTAACTTTCATTCACGGCTCGGAACAGGTGCGTCGCCTACATACAATACTACGAAATTCACACCTCTATCTACTAAGTAAGACACTCTTCAAATATAATGTGAGGTTCTATAATATGCTTGTGATGAAAATTTAAAGTGTTATTAAGCGCATTTGACAACTTGCAGAGATCTTCCTGAAGTGCATTCATGAATTTAATAACAATATTCCACAACTATCACACAACGCCATCTAGTCCCAAGCTAAGCAGAGCTTGTGTTATGGGTACTAGACAATTTAGGTACCTAGGTACTGTTTTTGTATGTTTACTTCTATCTTCTATTAAGCTTTAAATAGGCACCGAAATCTAAAGTCTCAAATTGTTACTTGAGCCAAATGGTGGCTGATACTATTTTCAGTTGCATTTCTTCTTTACGGTATTCATCACCGATTTCGGCATTTACAGTATTCTAAATCTATATGGTATTCCATTCTCTCAATTCCAGGTGACATGGACAGCAGGGCAGTGCGCGGGGTTCGACTACGCGTCGGCATGTGCGCGGCCCAACAGGTCCAGTCGGGGCCGGGCGTTACCTGACGCGCCCTGCGACCTCTCCAAGCACAACTACTGCACCACGCCGGGGAAGAATTACCCCTGGCCTGCCATCAGGAGATTCGTGAGGGAAAACCAGGTGAGATGAAGAACGTTCTCATAAATTACACTAATGTGCAACATTTCTCAGTTCTACTTGAAATTCACCAGTAAACTCTATAATTTCAGGGTCTGATGAGAAGAATGTACGGAGAAGAACGTCAAATATCAATCATAAAAGCAGAACTGGAAAACTTCATAGAGGACGATGATGATGAAGACTTTGACGGAAAATCAGGAGATTTTGCAGAGGACATCATCAAAACCAAGATGATGTACACCAAAATGAGTCAAGGACGTGCCATGAGAGACAAACCACACTTCAGACCAATCAACAGTGAAAAAAACAAAAAACTAGACAATGACACGCTCAAAGTGAAACCACTAGAAACAAATCAAACAAAAATGAGCAACCCGGACAACGGCACCAAAACTGAGATGAGCAACGAAACGGTAAATGAAAAAGGTATATCATATAAGACAAAACTTGAAAGTATAGCGAATATAGAAATAAATAACTTAGACCCAGATGTTATTACTTTAGAGGCTGTTATAAAACAAAGTATTGAAACTAATAGCATATACCCAAAGTTTTCCGATAATACTAAGGTTGAGGCGGTTAGTGAGTCAAAGAATAGTACGGAACAAAATGCGACTACTACAGAAAGTATTAATAATACAGAGACTACAACTGACGGGTATGACTCGACGACCGAAGCCGGGAAGGACGCGTGGCGACCAATGAACGTTGACACTTCGACGCTACCGCCGACGCTCCTGTTCTCGGAGCACGAAAAGGTCAAGTTAACCGACCGCATAGACACGAAGATATCGGATAAGAAGGAGGAGTTCCATCCGAAGCCGATGCAGCATCAGGAGACAATGAGGCCTTCTGTTATAAAGTTACGAGGAGCGTAAGTTTTGGTCAATTATTTATTTACAAGGGTTCCATACCAAAACTTTTAAGATATTGGTTGTTTTAACTATACGTTTGAAGTACCTAATGGACGACTCGCCTACAGTATTTTTTTAAATAAATAAAACGCGCTCGTTTTATTTCTAAAGCGTTTTATCTTTGAAAGAGAAAGGCCTTAACGAACCAGCCTATGAACCAAACGTGACATAGCGTAAACATAAACTAACTCATCTTTCCAAAAGTCCAAAGGAGATGTGCATTCTATAATGCCAACCTAAGTAAATTATGTCTTCGAGTCCTAATCGATTTCGTTTCTTATCTTTCCAGTAACGCTTGCGAGTCCAAGGAGCAGATAGCAGCACCATTCTGGGCGAACAGCACACGAGGTGAGCAGCTGGCCCTGCTCAACATGTACCCCTATGAGCAGTACATACACCTGGAGACCTGCGTGCATGAGCGCAAGCAGATGTACTGCCGGGAGGGATGCAGGTACAAACAATTTAATTTGTTAAACACGAGGTTGTATGTGTAAAGATTTTATCGAAACGCATACTGTACTCGTAACTTGAAACGGCTACAAGAAATTCATTCAATTTGCGCGACTGCACTATAAAAGATTAACATATCGGCGGCACGGTTGTGTGGTTGACCAACTGCTCTGCGTTTAGCTGGTTCGATTCTCGTGGAACTAATGTTCCGGATCTGGGTGTTTATGTATATGAGTTTAAATATTTGGAAACGCACCCAAGCTATGGGAGTCGGCGTCTTACTGTGAACAGCAACGTTTCAAATAAAAACAATTGCTTGCCAAATCATCATCTTCCTGCCCTTATCTCATTTTACTTGTGGTCGGCACAACACGTTTTCTTCTCCCATTCTCCCCTATCAGACGTCACAGTATCATTTACTCCTTTTTCATTCATATCAACCCTTAGACAATTCACCCATCTTTTCTTTAGTGTTCCTCTTCCTCTGGATCCATCAACATTTATACCTATCGCTCTTTTAGTCACAATTATAAATAAATTGCTTGCCAAGCCAAATAAGACAAAAGAAAATGTAATGACGTAAAAAACCGTCAAACTTTATTTTTCTTTCCAAAGAAAAGTTTTACAAATTTTCGCTACGCATGCGTTAATGTAATGTTAATGCAAGTGGCGAATTGTCGTTCGGCGTGGCGGTCTAAGGGGGAGGCCTATGTTCAGCAGTGGACGTCTTCCGGCTGATGATGATGATGATGATGCGTTAATGTGTATAATATTTATAAAATATTAACCGTCAAACTTTTACAGTCTACTGCTTCTCTGATTCCAGATGTGAACAACAATTCCGTCTCCACCGCCTGCTAGCCTATGATCCCCGCAACGAGTGCCGCGGCATCTTCGCCGAGTGGTTCAAGTTCCCTTCCTGCTGTGTCTGCAAGTGCTACGACGTACCTCTGGAGTTCAGGGCTCGCTCTCCCAGGATACTGCACCCTCAGTATGATGAAGATGTCAAGAGGGTCATTTACGAAGATGTGGCCAGAGACTGGTATTCCATGTCGGCTTATGGCAATGATGAAGATGATGATTTGTTTTAATGTAAGTTTTATACTAATTCCTATAAGGATTTTAGAATTTGGCTGCAGGTACTCAGTGAGTAAGTAGGGTGACACGAAGCTTAATTGCGGCTGTAAGTATGTTGCAATGAAAGGTCTTTGGAACCGTAAATGGTACATTAAAAAGTCAGATTTACCTAATTGAATTTTTCACGAACTAGAAGAATTTAGTATGGACAATACCATTATCATTATATCCTTAAGAAATATTTCTCCTTTCAGGTTTTACTTCAAACAGACTGATAACTAAGGAAAAAAGCAGATTATTTTGATACAACCCACCAGGATTTATTTGATTTATTTTATAACCATTTTTAACAGTTTTTTCTTTAACTATTTTGTTGTGCCCATATTATGTTTATATTATCACTATAATTTATTTGAGATTCTTTAAGCCCTTTAAATTATTAAAATTGTTATTTCTCTTGATAGTTTAGTAAGTGTAAATAAAAATAATGTATAATTAATGTAGTTTTATAAAATATAACCTTTATTTTGTAAGGCTAGTGAAAATGTTGTAAAAAAAATGTTAACATAGTAATACGCGTTGATTTTTATATTATAGATATTATTATCAATAAAGTTATATTTTTTTAATTATGATTTGTTATTTTTCCTGTTTGACAAAAACAAAGACATTTATTCGTAGAATATGGTAGGTTTACCGGTGTTAAATATGGTTAGTACAGCAAATCCACCGCATAAAGCGGCATACTATTGATCGAATAATATTGATCGTAGAATTTCGTAGATAAGCCCATGTTCAGAATAAAAGAGCACCAATATAATCATAGATTAAAAAAATAGACTGAGCAATAGCTGCCTAAAATGGTCCATATTCTCTTGAAAGAGAGCAAAACAATTATTTGTTTTATGTCTATGCAAATAATTATTTTTCTCTTCTACGAAAGGGGCCCATTTTATCTCCCAGTTGGCTAGGGAAGACGCAGTCCACCCTTTTCATTTAAATCTATGATTGTAGTACTTACCCAATTTTCGAATAAACTTTTTTTTATAACCAAATGAAGTGTTTTCTGGAAAAAGTGCCCATACAACTTCAAGAACAACTCCTTTGGCACAGTGGCTGAGTGATTGACTGCAGCGCCACGTGTCGCGAGTTCGGTTCTCGCATGGAACAAGTATTTGTATAATCTACAAGTAGTTGTTCTGGCTCTGGGTGTTTGTGTGTGTGAGTTTAAAACGCACCCACAGACTCAGACCAGTAAGTAATTAATTTTAGTAATGTTATGTGAAGAGGCACAACATCGAGATAAGTGGAAGGCATGGGGGAGGCATAGGCGTAGCCACGGTGGGGCAGGGTGGGGCTCTTGCCCCACCCTGGCTCTGACCTGTAAGGTGCCTAACCAAACATAAAAACTATTTTTTTATTTTCTGAACCACAATATAAATAGTTTATTGTTCTGAGTAGTTTGCTATAGTATTATTTTAAACTGCTGCCTCACTCTGAGCCCATGGCTGGCAACCCCATGCGACACGAGCACAAAAAAAAAATCTAGACTGCTGCCCCACCCTGAGCACATGGCTGGCTACCATAGACGTAGTGTAATAATCTAGACAACGGACTTCAAGTTTTTTGCCACACAAAAATGAATCTTATTCGTCACGATTTAGATTTCCTTTCTTGTCTGGCAAAACTAAAGAGAGAAATGAGAGGTTAACTTAGAAGGTCGCTATCTCTTTTCCACAATTGCCAGGAGATAAGCATTGGTAGAAAATTTTATAGTTTGGGGTTTACTTAATTTATTTGTAATTTATGTTATTTGTAAGCTACAAGTAAAATAAGTTTGTGAGATTGCTTAAAAATGTATTTTGCAATTTATAATACATAATTTAAATTAATTGTATGACTATGTAGTAGTAATTACATAATTATTCTGACAACACTGAATTTGACGTATGAATTATAAATGGCGGCTTTTTTGTAAACCTTATATATAAATACGTTTTAACTACAGGTATCTTCTATTTTTAACCGACTTCAAAAAAAGGAGGAGGTTCTCAATTCGGTCGGTATGTTTTTTTTTTTATGTATGTACACCGATTACTCCGAGGTTTCTGGTCCGATTAGTGTAATTCTTTTTTCGTTCGATGCAGTATACTTGCACTGCAGTTTGGTCCCATAAAAATTTCATCCAATTTGGTTCAGTACTTTTTATTTTGTGAGCATTTTTATTGATGGATGATGTGATGATTTTTACTTTTTTGAGTGTTTGTTACGCGATTACTCCGCCAATTGTGGACCGATTTTCAAAATTCTTTTTTTGTTGTACGAGGAATAGTTCACTTTAGGGAACACTGCAAGTTTCATCAAAATCGGTTCAGCAGTTTTTGATAGGGAATTTTATAAGCTTATTGTGTACATGAGCGATGTTAATACCAGTGCTAAGGATTACCAAATTCTAGTGCACATGTAAGAAATGATGTATTTGACAAGAATTTGGGTTGAATATTTAAACTAAAAAGAGTAAAATAAAAAATTGTTTTAGAAAATAAATTAACCGCCTTCAAAAACAACCACAAAAAAGGGTAAAATAACCTACAAAATAACTTTTCTTTCGGAAGTCGGTGGCAAAAAAGACAACGAAATAAAAAAAAACAAAGCCACCTACTTCCGAAAGAAAAGTTATTTTGTAGGTTATTTTACCTTTTTTTGTGGTTGTTTTTGAAGGCGGTCAAATTTTAAAAAAAAAAGTTTTTTATTTTGAAAATAATAAAATATGATGTATTATGACATATAGAATTGATTCATAATATTGGTTGTGGCATATCATTTCACAGGTAAGGAATATTTAAGATTTTGTTACCTAACGTTGATAAGTGTGACAATACTTAAGAAGTTTTGAAGACAAAACTAACTTATTCATTCATGTCTTTGCGATGAAAACTAAGGAAAATTTTAAAAATATAATTTGAACCTACGAGTAATTATCACATTATTGCAATAGTTTATATATTAGTCTAATTTTTTAGTTAAGCAAAAATGTTGTGTTTCAACTGTCTAACTATCACAGTTCATAAATACATCCATTTCAAGCCAGGTATTTTTTAGGGTTCCGTAACCAAAGGGTGAACGAAACTCTATTATGTACTTAGACTTCGCTGTCCGTCTGTCTGTCTGTCACAAAGCTGTATTTATGAACTGTGATAGTTAGACAGTTGAAATTTTCACAGATGATTTATTTCTGTTGCCGCTACAACAAATAAAACAATAGAAAAAAATAATATTTAAGGGGGGCTCTAATACCCGAGCCCGTCCGCATGGACCATGCCTGGGTCGACAGCGCGGCGTGGTCCATACGCGCCTCAAACAGCTGTCAGCAATCTGACGACGCCCCTCTTACAGGACCAATGCCTGCCAGGGTTGCGGGACTGTCTTATCAGTTGACCCGGAACGTAAAGGGCTATTGAATGAACACCGTGGATTTTAGTCAGTACAAGTCTGAGAGCCCCTTCACGTCCTGCCTGGGATGGAAGGACCCAATTGATGAATATCACGATAAAAGAGAGGGCCCAGAGTTTTTTGCTCTTGTTTACTCGATAACGGAAACAAGTAGACGTTTCAAATACTCATTCACAAAGTGTTGAGTTATATATATATATTCTCTATAAAAATAAAAAATTACAGCAAATATTTAAGTGAGCCTCAAATACAAAAAAAACGTGTTTTTGCGGTTTGTGGGAACTAAACGGGGTACAATGAAAATACTTTAATAAATTCTCCACTTTAATCTATAATCGCCTAATCAAACCTTCGGGATCCTGTGGGATGTTTTAATAGTGGGGTAGTGGAACAGCATGGGGTCATTGATCTTGAGGTAAAAGTCAAATCCGAAAGTCATGAATGATCCGCGATTCTCGTGGAGTTAGTGACGTTAAAGTCAAGGTCAAGTGTCCTTAGAGTTAAGGTAAAATAACTTAGAAATTAAAATCAAATGACCTCGAGGGCATTATTTATATACCTCGAAGGTCAAGGTCGAGTGGAAATCATGGTCAAGGTCAAGTGACTTTAGAGTTCAGGCTCATGATCTTGAGACTCACAGTCAAGGTACTTGAACTCCAGTAGACTTGACTTCAATTGCAATAATATATTTTTCTCTACTTTAAATCTCCAAAATAGTGTGTCATGTCGCAAAAATAATGAAAAAATTCAGCCAAGATATAGCGGGAAAAATCTTGTTCCAGAATCTTATGGTCACCCTACTAAAAAGAGACGGTGACCTCCAAATTAGCTCTCTCAGCTGGCACGTTTTTCGGCATGAGTACTCAGTCCAGATTGATATAATAAGTCCATGCTGGCTACGACCATGGGGAGAGGCCTTTACCCAGAAGTGGAACACAGCCATAGATGTATTAGAATAATCTAGACCGAGGTTTTCAAGTTTTTTGCCACACATAAATTAACCTTATTTTTTCGGATTAGATTTTCTTTTTTGTCTAGCAATAATAGCGAAAGAAATGAGAGGTTAACTATGGAGAATTGTGTCTCTTTTCTATTTATAGATAAACATCGGTAGAAATGGTAGAAAATTTTATAGTTTGGGGCTTAGAGTATGGCCAACGAAAGCTGTCCACGCAAAAAAGCGGCAAATTAATAAAAATCAAGGCATGACAACCCCGGCTACACGCTGCTTAAACGGAGTTGATACTTATTATTATTCAAGACCAATAATCTCTATATTATATTTTGATGGAATAGTTACATTTGACATAGTAAAGTAACAATAGTTATAAAAATCGCCACAACACAGGCGTTAGGAGTCATAATCGAAATCGGATTCCAAGTACTCTACACCTGATACCGACTGTAAAGTTATGTTTCCTCGTCTTCGCCGTTAATATAATATTACTTAAAAATAGAAAAACCGTGAAAAAATATGTATTATTAAATTTTTGTATTTACAAAATAATAGTGCAAAAGTACGTATATCAAGATGGTTCACCAATACGAAAGTTCAATGATTTGACAATTTTGACAGTCCAAAAATATTACCATATCAAAAGTTTAGAAAATAGGTCGTGGACAGCTTTCGTTGGCCAGACTCTAATTTATTTGTGATGAATCATAGACAATAATTTTATCTCAATGGTATGAATTACAAATGGCGCCATGGCGCCTTTTTGTTGTTGTTTTTAAAACCTTATTTAAAAATACGTTTTAACTACGGGTCTCTTCTATTTTCATTGTGAAAGTAGTAAAATGCTATGTATAAAGACTTATAGAAGTGATTCATAATACTGGTTGTGTGTGGCATATCATTTCATAGGTAAGGAATATTTAAGATTTTGTTACCTAACGTTGATTAGTGTGACAATACTTAAGGAGTTTTGAAGACAAATCTAACGTATTCTTTCATGTCTTTGCAATGAAAACTAAGGAAAATATGGGAAATATAATTTGAACCTACGAGTAATTATCACATTATTGCAAAAGTTTATACATTAGTTTAATTTTTTAGTTGAACGTGACAAAAAATGTTATGTGAAGTCTTCATTTCAAGCCAGATGTTTTTTAGGGTTCCGTAACCAAAGGTTGAACGAAACTCTATTAATTAGACTTCGCTGTCCGTCTGTGTGTCTGTTACCAAGCTGTATTTATTAACTGTGATAGTAAGACACTTTAAATTTTCACAGGATATGTATTTCTGTTGCCGCTATAACAAACTAAAAAATAGAAAAAAATAATATTTAAGGGGGCTCTAATACCCGCGCCCGTCCTCATGGACCATGCCTGGGTCGACAGCGCGGCGTGTTCCATACGCGCTTCAAACAGCTGTCAGCAATCTGACGGCGCACCTCTTACAAGGCCAATGCTTGCCGGGGTTGCAGGACTGTCTTATCAAGTGACCCAGAACGTAAAGGGCTATTGAAGGAACACCGTGGATTTTAGTCAGTACAAGTCTGCGAGCGCCTTCACGTCCCGCTTGGGATGGGAGGACCAATTTGACGATTCTACCACGATAAAAAAGAGGGCCCAGAGTGTTTTTGCTCTTGTTTACTCGATAACGGCAACAATTAGATGCTTCAAATACTTATTCACAGAATATTGATTTATACATTCTCTGTAAAAATAAATAATTAAATTAAAGTAAAGCAAATATAAGAGCAGTGGTGGCCCAGTGGTATCGGCCTGGACATACGAGTAGTAGGTCGTGGGTATGAACCCCGTCAGGCGCATTACTTTGTGTAATTTATTTCAACACCACTGCTCTCAAAATGGTGAAGGAAAACATCGTGAGGAAACCGGCATGTCCTTTTTTTTGTTTTTTTTTTTCGTGGTAAAATCATCAAATGAGTCCTCCCAGCCCCGGGCAGGGCGGGAGGGACTGACAGACTTGTACTGACTAAAATCCACGGTGTCCTTCGGTAGCCCTTTTGCGTACCGGAGTCGCGGTATACGTATGTCCCGCGACCCCGGCAAGGCTGTGGCCCTCTAAAGGGGGGCCCCGTCATTGTGCTGACGCTCTTTGAGGCGCGCGTGGAACACAACGCGCCGTCGACCCGGGCATGGTCCATGGTCGGACAGCGAGTTGCCCTTTACTCGCCGCCCGCATGCCCGCGCCTACGGTGGCCGGAGATCGTCCCGCGACATCCGTCGCCGTGGGCGTCTACCACTGCGGCTGAGGGAGGACGCTGTCCTCTCCCTCGCGCGGCCCGCCTCCTCCTTCGCGAGTATGACTGCTTCGCAGAAGGAGGCGACCGCTTCCCACTCCGTCTCGCCCCGCAGCATGGCCTCGACCAATGCCGGGCGCGAGAGGTCTCCGCCTATCACCGTCGAGAGGACACGGCGGTGCTCTGCCCAAGCGGGGCAGTCCTGCACCTTATGCTCCACCGTGTCCTCCGGGCGGTCCTCGCAGTGGTGTCACCACTGCGAGGGCGTTTCCTCCTTCTTTATCCGACACAGGTACCTCCCGAAGCATCCATGTCCGGTGAGGACCTGCGTCATGCGGTAGGTGAGGACGCCGTGGGACCTATCCAGCCACTCCTCAAAGAGGGGTCTTACAGCCGCGATTCAAATACTTATTCACAGAATATTGATTTATACATTCTCTGTAAAAATAAATAATTAAATTAAAGTAAAGCAAATATAAGAGCAGTGGTGGCCCAGTGGTATCGGCCTCGACTTACGAGTAGTAGGTCGTGGTTACGAACCCCGTCAGGCGCATTACTTTGTGTAATTTATTTCAACACCACTGCTCTCAAAATGGTGAAGGAAAACATCGTGAGGAAACCGGCATGTCCTAGAACCAAAAATTCGAAGACATGTGACATCTACCAATCCTCACTGGGCCCGCGTGGTAGATTACGGCCCACTCCCTCTCACAGAGAGGAGGCCTGTGTCCCAGCAGTGGGAACATTTATAGGCTGATGATGATGATGATGAAAGCAAATATTGGATGGTTGGCGCTCTTTGGGGGAGGCTTACGTCCACCAGTGGACGGCAATAGGCTGATATAAATATTGAAGGGAGGCTCAAATACAAAAAAGGTGTTTTTGCGGTCTGTGGGTACTAAACGGGGTACAATGAAAATACTTTAATAAATTCTACACTTTAATCTATAATCGCCTAATCATACCTTCGGGATCCTGTGGGATTTGCCAATAATAGGCTGGTGGAACACCATGAGGTCATTGATCTTGAGGTAAAAGTCAAATCCGAAAGTCATGAACTCATGATCCGCGATTCTCGTGGAGTTAGTGACGTTAAGGTCAAGGTCAAGTGTCCTTAGAGTTAAGGGAAAAATACTTTGAAATTATAATCAACTGATCCCTAGAAAAAGTTCTCGAGTGGCGAGCACGGACCGGAACACGCAGCGTAGGCAGGCCTCCCACTAGGTGGACTGACGACATCGTGTTCGTGAGGGTGCAACCAATGGATGCAAGTGGCGAATTGTCGTTCGACGTGGCGGTCTAAGGGGGAGGCCTATGTTCAGCAGTGGACGTCTTCCGGCTGATGATGATGATGATGATCCCGAGGGTATTATTTATATACCTCGAAGGTCGAGTGGAATAGATGGTCAAGGTCAAATGACTTTGGAGTTCAGGTTCATGACCTTGAGACTCACAGTCAAGGTACTGCAGCTCCAGTTGACTTGACTTCAATTGCAATGATATATTTTTCTCTTCTTTTGTTTAAATCTCCAAAACAGTGTGTCCTGTCTCAAAAATAATGATAAATGATAATGATAAATGATATTTATTCAGTAAATTGGTTTTGGCAAACTCTTTTACACGTCAAAAAGACACTATTTTACACTAGATGAGGCCGGTGTTTCGTAACTGACTACTCTGAGAAGAAACATCCGAAACAAACTCAGAGGTCACAGTCTCTTTTAAAGTCCAGACAATTTTGTATTTATCAAATTATATGAGAATAATAAAATTCAGTCAAGTTATAGCGGGAAAAATCTTGTTCAGAATCTTATGGTCACCCTACTAGAAAGAAACGGTATTCTCCAAAGTTGCTCTCTCAGGTTGCACGTTTTTGACGGCATGAGTGCTCCGTCCAGATCGTTTTATTACGTCCATGGATACAAAAAAAATTAATTATGTACTGAATTCAAATTACGTGAGACTTTTTATTGTGCCATACATAAAAGCCAAATAATTATTCAAGTGAATGACCTGAAATCTACACCATAAAAAAATCGAATGACCTTTGTAGAAATAACCGAACTTATATCAAAACCATATATAGTCCGCATATAAAGTGCATCACTATTGTTAATGGTTTTATAGCACATTTATGAAAGATGTCAAGTGATATAGTTATCTCTTTCCTACTCTCTGCTAACACCATGCACTATTTCTTTTTTTGTTGCTTTTTATATAATTTTTGTGGATCTGGAACATTGCACCATAAACATGCCATAAACTAAATTCATAACAAAAATGGCGCGGCTTAAACCGTCAGCTTCAGCTGTCAAAGTCACACAACGGTAGCGTCGCATTCGATTGTTGAACACAACACGCAGGTTGAACAGTATTTGTTTAGATATTTCGAGCGAGTTTGAATTGCAATTTAATTAGTTTATAGTGGTATTCATTCAATGTCGTTTTGTTAATTATTGTGCTAAGTAAAATTTAATAAATATGGCTGGCCGAGTAAAAAAGGCAGCGCCTAAAAAAAAAGCCGCTGGCTATAAGATGCCAGCTCCTATTCCTACTGGAGAAGTTATAAAAGACAATCTCTTTAAAAAGGAATGGAGGATAGGACCGTCTATCGGTGTCGGGGGCTTCGGAGAAATATATTCAGCCTGTGACCACACCGTAAAGGCCAAAGGATCTGATTATCCCTATGCGATCAAAATTGTAAGTAAATTCAAATCTAATACAATAAAATCGACCCCCATTAAGTTAATTAAGCATGTAATAAGTTTACCAATGTGTTTGTTTTACCAACAGGAGCCACACGAGAATGGACCGCTTTTTGTGGAAATTAATTTCTATCTCAGGAATGCCAACAAAGATGATAGTAAGTATTCCACTAAATAACCTCTATACACATAATATAATAATGTATTTTCCTTGAGTCATAAGTATTTTGATACCTACTTGAAATAAATCTGTGTTATGAGTTTGTCGCATATGCTTCTTGTGAACATAATTATTATACATAGCTCTCATATTTATGAGTGACTCTACTTTAAACAAGTACAGTCAAACTCGTAGATACAAAAAAGTGTAATTTATTATTCTAAAGTATGATATGAATTAATTTTATATAGGAACAAATTTATTAATTTTTTTAATTGATGATATGACATATCTGCCTTGAAACATGATATTCATTTTTTAACTGAATGATTCAGCATAAACACAGAGAAATCATAAGATTAAAATATGGTGAAAACATCAACATTGAGCTTTGACATGTGCTGACTGAGTACTTCCACTCAAATCTGAATGGTTAATTCCTAAAAAGAATATCTCGGAAATTCTTCTCCTTGGTGGCCCAACTAACCAAGGTGTTTCTTTCCAAAGTAGGAAACATAAAACCAATTTCAATCATTTTCTTGAAAAAATTTTCCATTATGGACTGTTGATTTATGGGTCAGGGAGGGAGGGGAGAGGGGGCTACTTATTATTTCCTAAAAAAAAGAATTTCAATCTTGACAGTCCATAATGGAAAGTTTATCTTTTTTCTTGAATATACTACCCGTAAAAAAGATAGTAATACATTTAAACTTGTTATTATCATTAATGTGACAACTGGTTACAATTTACAATCTGATGAGCTCATTATGTGTATTTGTTGATTGATAATGTCAATAATCTGTTAATTTAATTGCTTAAAACACTTGTATCAACAATATTGCGGGGTTCTTTACTTACACAAATGAATTTGGTTTCTTTTGTGATTGTAGTCCATACATTATTTTGCTTTGAACAACAATATTGGATATGTTTTACAAGAGCAGCAGTCCTTATTCCATGTTTTATCTTTTTGTGTTATAAATATCGCTGGCCCTGGACAACAAAGCGATAATCGCCAGTAACATCCTTTTTAATCTTTTTTGATTTTTGGCTTCTCTGAGTATAAGTTAATATTTCTATAAAAAATCAATGACAATAACAGCTTTATTGCATGGAAAATTCTTACTACTAAAAATGTATTATTGCATTAAGAGATGAAACATTAAATAAAAATACAAGAAACCAGTACACACATAAATATAATTATGATTCATTAATAATAATAATATTCCACAACGCCATCTAGTCCCAAGCTAAGCAGAGCTTGTGTTATGGGTACTAGACAACTGATAAACATATTTATATATCTATCTATAATATTAATATATTTCTAAATACATAAATATTATAGATAAATTACACCCAGACACAGAACAAATGATCTTGCTCATCACACAAACATTTGTCCTGGGTGGGAATCGAACCCACAACCTCTGGCATAGCAGTCAGGGTCACTAACCACTAGACCAACAGGCCAGTCAACTTTTTAATATCGGTTATATTAATAGCGGTTAGTGGATGATACACTAACGTTTGGCTATAAAATTTCCCTGAAGAAGGTGGTAATCGGCTGGTACGCTCGAAAACTAAAGCGGAATATACGTCGTAATATATTGTTACAGTCCGAGAATCTCAGTGTTAGGTGTGTTTATAAAGTCATTAATGATGTTGCAATTGAAACAATATCGTCCATAATTTGTATTACACATTTTTTCAATTATATCATTAAATATTCTTACAATTACAATTTGTATTTTTAAAAGGTTAGATTGGTTAAAAAATTAGCTTTCATTTGACATTTTGAACGCATGTTTTGGATCACTGTACACTGCACTATAAACAAATTAGCTTCTTTTATTTGTCCTGCAAAAAATACTTTTTGACATTACCCCCTTGTTGCCCGGGGCCAGCAATATGATTTGGAATGATCAGTCAGTTGTATAAAAATGGATTACTATCAAATTGAATTTATTTTCAAAAATACAATAGTTTGTACTCCTGTTAACTTTGAAGTTTAGAACAACAGTCAATAAAAAAACATGATTTAAAATATCTGGAACATTGCAATAAAATAACTTTTGTAAGAATGTTTTCTCATCAATCATTCTTTTGTTTATTATTTCAGTTGCAAAATTCATGCAAAGCAAAAAGCTAACGAGCCTGGGCATGCCAACATTCTTCGGAAAAGGTTCCCATGAGTCCAAAGGAGTTACCTACAGATACCTAGTGATGGAGCGCTTTGGTAAAGATGTATGGAGCCTGTTCACAGAAGCTGGAAAGTCTTTTCAACCAGCCACTGTCTTTCAATTAGGTTTACAAATGGTAAATTGAATTAATTAATTTATTGATTGCAAAATGCTCGACGGAGTCGTCGAGCTACCTTGGTAGGTGGTAGTCGGCAATTTGACTAAGGATGCAAGGGCGAGCGTATATTACTGATTACCACCTACCAAGGTAGCTCGTCGCAAGTTTAGGGATAAAAGCGTTATGATAAAACAGTGAGTTTAAATATATTTACAATAATGATATTATTAATTACAATTTCCGGAAACATGAGTGTTATGAACATCGCCGGTAGCACTACAAATAGTATGAATGAAAAAGATTTAAAAAATTTTTTAGGAAGAGTGATCATTCAGATAACAAATCGTTAGGAGGAATAATTTCGGGTAAAGAACTATAAGTGAGCCAATATGGACCCATTTTGGATTACTGCCTATTCTCTCTCGTAAAGAGTAGGTAGTGATGGGAACATTATAGGCAAATATTGCCATACAGCAAACAGCAATGCCTTAAAATACATATTAATAAGAAATATCGTATTCTAAAG
Organism: Agrotis exclamationis; assembly: GCA_950005045.1. Taxonomy (NCBI): domain Eukaryota; kingdom Metazoa; phylum Arthropoda; class Insecta; order Lepidoptera; family Noctuidae; genus Agrotis; species Agrotis exclamationis. The sequence continues at coordinate 21,083,145 of OX465433.1, read as the reverse complement.
TATTTACAGTTCTAATTTATAAGTTTTTACAATATTGTACAAAAATTATGCCTTAGTTTTTACATTTTTAAAGATAACGTACATAGATTTGCTAATGAGTATAATTTAAATGTGCTATTTGAATGTTGTTTTAAAGTCATTGTCCTTGAATAATTATAGGCATTGAACTCACTTAGCTACACACATTTCAGTGTATGTGTGTCTGTCTTGACCTGTGTCTAATATATTTATTTACTTTCAGTTAGATGTATTAGAGTACATCCACAGTCGTGGATACGTCCACGCAGATCTCAAAGGCGCCAACATGCTGCTTGGGCTCAAGAAGGCTAAGAACCAGGTGTACCTGGTGGACTTCGGACTCGCCACGCGACTGAAGGAGGACCAGCCCTTCACTCCTGATCCCAAGAGCGCACATAATGGGACTATTGAGTATACCAGCAGGGATGCACACTTGGGAGGTCAATAATTGATCTTTTATGCATTAATTTTTTTTAATTGCTAAAATTATCAAATGAGTCCTCCCATCCAGGGCAGGACAAAAGGGACTGTCAGACTTGTACTAACTAAAATTCCCGGTGTCCTTCAATAGCCCTTTACGTTCCGGGGCCACGGTTACCCGATAGTACCGCGACCCCTGCAGGCTTTGGCACTCTAAGGGGGCCCCGTCAAATTGCTGACAACTCTTTGAGGAGTGTGTCAGTCGGGCCGGGCATATTTTATGCTTTAGTTGATGATTTGATGATGGCCCAAAACCTTGCCTTTTTTTGAAAGCTTCCAATATTTGTATTTATATAAAACTCTAAAAAAATACTGTTGAGATCAGTGGAGTATTTTTCTAATTTTAGAGCCAACAATGCGCGGTGACCTCGAGATCCTAGGCTACAACATGCTACAGTGGTTGACTGGCGAGCTGCCGTGGGAGAAGTGTTTGAAGCAGCCCAAGACTGTGCAGACAATGAAGGAGGCATTCATGAAGGATGTGAGGAACAGCCTCAAGTCTAGTGATGTACCTGGTGAGTTGTAGCTGAATAGATTCTTCCAAGATCTGTATTTTCTTAACTGAGAACCTCCTTTTTTTGTAGTCTTTTAAAAATAAAAACCACGTTTGTTTTGCCTGAGTAACTTACCAGAAGTCCTGGCTAAGAAAAACCAAATTTTTTTCAGTGGATGCATATTTAAGACGCGGACTGACTACGATTTTAATCGCTTATGACCGCGTAAACTATTGTCACCACTATGGAGCGTCAATAAGATTGAAAATTGAAAAAATGACATTTGTGTTGAAATGTGACGTAAGCTGCGAATGGGCATTTATTTTACTGCTTTTCTTTAGATTATTTAAAATATAGACATAAAATTAAACAATGGTTCGGTTAAAGTTTTAAAAAAATGGAAAACCTGCTAAATTCTTAAAAAAAAACTGTTGTTATCGCTGGAAATACAGAGATCTTCGACGTCAAAGTTTATTTTTGTGCTACAACTTCCCAATTTTTATTGGGAATATCAAACTCTTATTTATTATTCTGCTCGGTTTAAATTCTTCTTTATACCCTTCTCTGTTCACTGTATTTTTCGCGTTGCTTATTTTTATTACATTACGTCATACTCGACGTTCTAAGAAACCAATTTTTGGGAATATGAGATAAGACCGCGCCTTAAGTTCCACATCGTAAATAGGCGATTTTGTCTTATAATTTTGTTGCTTATGACTAATTCGCACTGTTTAATTATAATCTTATAATTTTACAGAAGCGCTCATCAAGTTCTTTGAATACATAAATACAATGAAACCAAAAGAAGTCCCGGATTACAAGAAGTGTCGGAAACTATTTGAGGACTACCTTAAGACTGAAGGCAAAACAAAAAATAGTACTTTAGACTTCTCGCCAAAGAAGGCCAAATCACCTACCAAAGCCAAATCGCCCAGCAAAGCTAGAACAAACAGAGTTATTGCTGAGGATAGTGACGTCTCTGATGGAGAAGATGAAGAAGCAGTGAAGGTTACCAAACAGAATGGAGAAGCGCCAAAGAAACGAGGAAGGAAGCCCAAAGTTGCGGACGTGGACACAGAAAATAAGGTCCCAGAGAAGAAGGCTGCAAAAAAAAATGTGAAGAGGAAATCGTCGGAACCAGCCGTGCTGGTCAAAGTTAAGAAGACGAAGTTGAATCCAGTGGCCACGCCGCCCGCTAAGGACAATCACACAAATATCGCCACACAAACCTCCATTGAGAAACACAGATATAGTCCCAGGCTCAACTCCTCTAGACATGTCTCCTTTGACAGTCCGATCAGCGAAATTGTCGGCGAGAACCATAAAGACAGTCGCTCCATCAACTCAAGCGGAGACATCTTCGACGATTCCTTCACCATCAAAGAGGTAAAAGTCAAAAAACCAAGAAGAAAATTGTTGTCAAATGAAGAAGTAATTGTGAAGAGGGTAGTTAGAAAAAAAGTGACCGATGTCAAAAAGCCGGCTAGGTCGTGGAAAGATACACCTACTGTTGTGAATGGGCGGTCACCACCGAAGTAAGATGTTAGGTGGCAACTAATTATAATAATTATGGTCACATAATACTTAATTTTATAAATCCGCCATTGGCTGTGCAAGTAATTAAAACGATGAAGGGATAGGTTTTCTCAATAATTGAGAAGTAAAGCAAATGCGTAACAAAAAAAAGGTCTAAATATAACGTTTTTCATTTCATGTAAAAATAACATCAGCCGCCGCATACGCAGCTTCACAAACCTATCATTAATAAATAAATTAATCTTGCATGACTAATAGAACAAGTACTGAAACATTTGACAACAATTAATAGTTAGCTCGTGCCATTAAACAATGTAATCCCACTTAACTAGCTTTAAAATATTTCCATAATCTACCAGATACCTTGATATTTTTTTTATTGATTGGTAAAGGACATAAAAGCAGGTAACATAAAAACGTCTATTATATACTGCCGCCATAAGAAAAAGCCACATCTGCGCAACAAAAATGCAAAGGAAAAATAAGCCTTATTTTTTAGTTGTTAAGCTTCGATCAATAATAGTACTAGATTCCCGATGAACGCTTCAAAAACGGCCCGAAAAATACCGCCACAAACGGTTTTGTGACGGTATTTCGAATCCTTATTGTTTAGAATTTAAGTAACATTTTAGAATGACTACTTTTGTACTGATGACATTTTATCTTCAAGAAACATTTTTAAATTGTGAACGTTAAACCTTTGTCAGATGAAAGAACTTAAATAAAGACATTTTGCAATGGTAATTAAACTTTATTTTTGAGTGTTAAGGTTTATAATAAATTGAGGTTGTTCATACTATTGAACATTTTTCTAAGAAATGTGATGTTTACGTCTGTGCAATTGTGGCTACTTTTGCAACTCTTTTTTGTTCGTGATCCTTAATCTAGAGCTATTATTGATCGAAGTTGTTAAGGCTTATTTTTCTTTTGCATTTTTTTTTGCGCAGATTTGCCTTTTATTCTTATGGCGGCAGTATAAATTTATAATGTTATAAGGGTCTTCTTAACAAAAAAAAATGTTGCTGCCAGGTCATTACTTATTTCCTTTAGAAAATAACTATGGACACCTGACATTCAGTGCGAAAAGAACACAATCATTAATTGGAAACTCTTTAGAACGCACTTACATTATGTCCATTACCAATCAATAAAATGATTTATTTTAATATTACGTTTTATTTTAATCTGACCAGCTCAAATAATCTGTTTGACGCAGATTCTGAGATTATTTTAATTACTTTCCCTAACCCTCTTTAGTTCACCATTTACAATAATAATATAATACATTAAAACACAATATTTAGATCTTGTGTAAGAATACTATTCTATGTATATATGTGATAGGATCATAATGTTATCTATTTATATAATATCGTAGCATTTTTTTTAAACTTCTATAAAACTAATATTACTAAATAGAGAAAAATTATGTATTCAAATATTTTAGTGAAGCTTGCAAAAAAATAACCACTGAATTCCTTAATTTTTTCCACTTACTTTAATTAATAAATGGATGAACAAAAGGGTTATATATAAAATAGCACAACTTAAAAATAATAATTTCCACCGTAATACCTAATTCTTAAAAAGAATTGGTTTTAAAATATAATTTGTACCTTCACTCAGTAGTTTTAAGAGTCAAAATCCAATGTCACCGATTTTGCAGGTTTTTTTTTGTACGAAACAAAAGCGTGGCGATGCCTTTGGATTTCCCACCCTAATTGATACCTACCCTGTTATAATTATACAATTATTGAATACAATATTAATATTTTACTGTATTTGTTGAAAGTTAACTCACTAAAACAGTTTGCAATTCTGTTATCGGATTGTTACTAAAAATTGATTTGTGTTGTCATAGTGTAAAGTGGTTTAATTATGAAAAGTTAATTGTTGATCATTGATGTGTCAAAGTTCCTCTTTGTTAAACTTGTTATCAATCAAGAAAGTTACTTGAGGAGGGTAACGGCAGATTGTTAGATTCTAAATGCTGTACAATTTTATTTAGATACGTAAATGTTAAGAACAAGCGATCAAAGTTGTTTCAATTATTGTCGAATTAGTTGCTAGGTCTGTTTCACGCATTGGCGGGAGTTGAACCAAGTTATATCGCATAATTATGCTCAACTGTTGTAGTTACAATTGTTACTTTTAGATAGTGTAGTCGTGTTTTCGTAAGCACACTGTTTTAGTGAGCGGGATTGGTGTTGATATGCATTTGTTTTATTTGTGTGTGATCAATATGTAATTATTATGTAAAATAAACAGTATTTCTTTATTACTTTGTTTTAATTTACTTCCGTTTTTCGATGCCGCCGACACGCCTAGCGTGTTCTTGCGAATCTCTATTACTATGCCTTGAACACGCCAGGCGTGTTCAAGGCGTATGGCAAACTCAAACAAACTCATCGTTAAACCGAAAAAAAGACAGATTTAGAATTTAATTCTATCAAGGTGCCACTGGACACGTCTAGCGTGTCCATGTTTAACAAGATGCAGTGCTGCCGACAGGCCTGGCGTGTCCGCGTGGGTTGATAGGGCGGCATCGCTATGAAATTCAAAAGTTCAAAGAAATTGTGGTGGCAGTGAATGTGTTAAGCTTGAACAAGCGCCCAAAAATGCAAATGATTTTACATTGAGTGAAAGCTTGCTAGTGTTGCACACCCACAAGTCCACAAACACCATTCATAGATAAATGTAGACTTTAAAATAAATATTTTACGCATTAACGCATGCATGATATAATAATATACTTGTTTTTTTAGACCATGAACGCATGCACAGCGAATTTCAAAGCTTTTAGCTCTAGTTAGAAATGGAATGAAGAATTCGACGCATTAGGTATGAACCTCGGTAGCTCGGTTGGAAAAGGCGTCGGATTTACTGAATCCGGAGGTCGCAGGTTCAAATCCTGCACTTGGTTCGAATTTTTCTTTCCAAAGAAAAACGTTTTTTTTTTTTTATCGTGGTAAAATCATCAAATGAGTCCTCCCACCCCGGGCAGGGCGGGAGGGACTGTCAGACTTGTACTGACTAAAATCCACGGTGTCCTTCGATAGCCCTTTATGTTCCGGGGTCACGGTAATGAGATAAGTCCCGCGACCCCGGCAGGCTTTGGCCCTCTAGAGAGGGGGCCCCGTCATTATGCTGACGCTCTTTGAGGCGCGCGTGGAACACAACGCGCCGTCGACCCGGGCATGGTCCATGGTCGGGCAGCGAGTTGCCCTTTACTCGCCGCCCGCATGCCCGCGCCTACGGTGGCCGGAGATCGTCTTGCGACGTCCGTCGCCGTGGACGTCCACCACTGCGGTTGGGGCGGAGGGAGGACACTGTCCTCTCTCTCACGCGGCCCGCCTCCTCCTTCGCGAGCATGACTGCTTCGCAGAAGGAGGCGACCGCTTCCCACTCCGTCTCGCCCCGCAGCATGGCCGCAACCAATGCCGGGCGCGAGAGGTCTCCGCCTATCGCCGCCGTGAGGACACGTCGGTGCTTTGCCCAAGCTGGGCAGTCTTGCACTGTATGCTCTACTGTGTCCTCCGGGCGATCTTCGCAGTGGTGACACCCAGGCGTTTCCTTCTTTCTCCTTAGACACAGGTACCGAAGCTTCCGTGTCCGGTGAGGACCTGCGTCATGCGGTAGGTCAGGACGCCGTGACTCCTATCCAGCCACTCCTCAAAGAGGGGTCTTACCGCCGCGATTGCGGCGTGCCCGTTCCAAAGAAAAACTTAGAAAATAAATGACTCAGGTCCTGTCTTAAATTCATTATCAGTCGTCCCGTCGTCCGTACCTGTACCAGAGTACTTAGTTACAGAGACTCACAGGCAGTCAGAGATTAAAACTGTGTTCAATGTGTATTGTGTGTGTTAGATAGTGATGTTGCGAATATCTGATTTTTGACATTCGCGAATGCGAATATTCAATTCCATTATTCGCGAATGCGAATATTCAGTTTTAAATCAATTACGTTTGATAATTTAGAAAATACAAAAAAGAAACACTTTTTAATGTAACTTTATAACTTATTTTTAATTTTTTTACTTCCTGTCTGTAACGAGAATGGAAAAAGTATGCAGGGTGATTTTTTTAACTGGGCGTGGATGGCCTTATGAAACTAAGAGGAATGCCGAAAAACTATGAAAGGAGTCTCGAGGCCGATTTTGACGAAAAGTAAAACTACCTACCCCATTGGATTTTAGAAAATTTAATGATCCTGGCCAGGAATCGAACCCGCTGATTTTGGAAAAAAACACACGCTGTATTATTACACCATTCGATAGTGTTGCTAATTAGGATCAAATGGGAAGTATACGGCAAACTTAAAGAAATAGCAGATTTTTTATGAAATTGCTATTTTTCTATGTTACTTTACTTCTACTGAGCTTACTATGCTCATAGACTTATGTTTCAAATTTAGTCATTGCCTTGATGTTTGATCGGGTTTTTTTTATTTTAACATTTTCCTTAAGTTTGCCACATATTTTTACTTCACCAGAATTTGATCCTTGCTCCAGCTGGTTCGATTCCTGGCCAGAATTACTGATTCTTCTAAAATCCAATGAAGCAGTTTTAGTTTCCGTCAAAATCGGCCTCGAGACTACTTTCAATGTTTTTCGATATTCCTCATAGTTTCGGATATAGCCATCCACGCCCCGTTGAAAAATTCACTCTGTATAAGAGTAGCTCTAAGAGTGGCGTCAGTGAAAGAAAAACCGACAGAAACACGTTGAATGATTTGATGAAAATTAATATTGATGAATGGCGAGATAAAGGCAGATTGAACAAAAGATGAATGTAGAGGATGACAAAAGATAAGAATGAATGGAGTGTGTGGAAGAAGGAGTACCAAATATTGGTATTTTTTCAGTTGTTCGTATTCGCAAAATATTCGCATGAATTTTGCGAATGTGAATGTCTAAAAATATGCGAATATTCGCATCGTGCGAATGCGAATATTCGTAACATCCCTAGTGTTAGGGCAGAGTCACACCGAAATGGCAGCGGCCGCCGAAAGTGCTCGCTGCGTCGCTGGCGGGGGCCTCGCGGCACCGCTGGCGGCTTCACGATTTTTCAAGCGATACTGGTCTTTTACGAGTAAGTAGGTATGTACCTAGTTAAAGTTTAAAATTATTTCACACTGAAAGTGCTCGCCGCGCCGCTCGGGTCACGGTAATGAGATAAGTCCCGCGACCCCGGCAGGCTTTGGCCCTCTAGAGAGGGGGCCCCGTCATTATGCTGACGCTCTTTGAGGCGCGCGTGGAACACAACGCGCCGTCGACCCGGGCATGGTCCATGGTCGGGCAGCGAGTTGCCCTTTACTCGCCGCCCGCATGCCCGCGCCTACGGTGGCCGGAGATCGTCTTGCGACGTCCGTCGCCGTGGACGTCCACCACTGCGGTTGGGGCGGAGGGAGGACACTGTCCTCTCTCTCACGCGGCCCGCCTCCTCCTTCGCGAGCATGACTGCTTCGCAGAAGGAGGCGACCGCTTCCCACTCCGTCTCGCCCCGCAGCATGGCCGCAACCAATGCCGGGCGCGAGAGGTCTCCGCCTATCGCCGCCGTGAGGACACGTCGGTGCTTTGCCCAAGCTGGGCAGTCTTGCACTGTATGCTCTACTGTGTCCTCCGGGCGATCTTCGCAGTGGTGACACCCAGGCGTTTCCTTCTTTCTCCTTAGACACAGGTACCGAAGCTTCCGTGTCCGGTGAGGACCTGCGTCATGCGGTAGGTCAGGACGCCGTGACTCCTATCCAGCCACTCCTCAAAGAGGGGTCTTACCGCCGCGATTGCGGCGTGCCCGTTCCAAAGAAAAACTTAGAAAATAAATGACTCAGGTCCTGTCTGTCTGTCCAAAATATGCGAATATTCGCATCGTGCGAATGCGAATATTCGTAACATCCCTAAGGTAAACACCCCAGTTATGGACAGTTTAAGGAAAAAATTGTGGTGTTTGTGAAGTTTTATCAATATCGTGAAAGTTTCAGTACTAAATATACTAAAAGTGTAAAGTCCTGTCCTTATTCAATATTTTTACTGTGTTACGCGTGAGATACTGCAAAGCTGGTATTAATTTTTTTAACAAATAAAAATCCTATTTTTTTACCCGGTCATGGACAGCTAAAAACCAGTTGTGGACATCCAGTAATGAACATAACCTAGTCATGGACATCCAGTAATGAACTTAAACCTAGTAATGGACATCCAATAATGAACTTGAACCTACTTATGACAGATACATTTAGTACCTACTTATGACTACATACGAGGGTCATTCAATAAATACTTAGCCTACAAAAAGGAAACCAAAATTTTGGAAAAGTGGCAATTTATTTTTCAACATAGTCCTTTTAGTTCGATACACTTAGCCCAGCGATGCTCCAACTTTTTTAACCCGTCCGAAAAATAGTTTTTGTCAAACTCTGCAAAATAGGCCTCCGTGGCGGCGATGACCTCCTCATTCGATCCATATCTATTCCCGGCGAGTGATTTTTTCAGATTAGGAAACAGAAAGAAGTCACAAGGGGCCAAATCTGGAGAATACGGTGGATGGGGCAGCAATTCGTAGCGTAATTCGACCAATTTGGCCATGGCAACGGCAGACGTGTGAACCGGTGCGTTATCGTGGTGAAACAGCACTATTTCTTCGCCAGATGTGGTCGTTTTTCCTTTAATTCGGCGTCGAATCGGCCCAATAAATCGGCATAGTAAAGCCCTGTAATTGTTTTACCCTTCTCGAGGTAATCGATGTAGATCACACCTTGTGAATCCCAGAAAACGGTGGCCATAACTTTTCCGGCCGATTTTACAGTTTTCGCCTTCTTTGGAGCACGTCCCCGGTCTGGATCCATTGTTTTGATTGCACTGCGTCCGCCCTTAGCTGGCTGTTGCCAAACCTGGGCGGCCCGAATGAAGTTTGCCGACGACTATAAACGAGTGTAGTCCACTCAATGGCGCTCTACGGGGCTCCGGTGTGGGCAGAGTCCCTGTCTGCCCAAAATAAGGCTCTGTTGCGAAGGCCGCAGAGAGTCAAGGCAGTCAGGGTCATACGTGGATATCGTACCATATCCGCGGAAGCGGCGTGCACCGTGGCGGGCTCCCCTCCGTGGGACCTAGAGACGCAGGTACTCGCCGACGTCTACCAGCGAGGGGCAGACCTGCAGGCAGAGACTGGCAGGCGTCCGCTACCTGAAGTGGTCACGAGGTGGCGAAGAGAAGCCCAATCCCAAATTTTGGACCAATGGAGGGTGAGGCTGGAAACGCTCAGTGCCGGTCACTGGACCGTGGGGGCGATCCAGGCCACTCTGTAAAAATGATGGCTACGCAGGGGACATGGGACACTGTCCTTCCGGCTTGTGCAGGTGTTGTCAAGGCATGGTTGTGGCAAATACCAGCACAAAGTGGCTAGACGGGAGGCGCCTCCCGTGTGTCACCAGTGCGGCTGCAGCGAGGACACGGCCCTTCACACTCTTCAGTACTGTCCTGCTTGGGTAGTGCAGCGTCGTGTTCTCGCAGCAGCAATCGGGGCAGACCTCTCTTTGCCAGCCGTGGTGGACAGCAAAGAGGCGTGGGAAGCTGTTACATCCTTCTGCGAGGACGTGATCTCGCAGAATGAGGCGGCGGAGCGCGTCAGAGAGGAGGAAACCTGAGCTGACGCGATTCGCCGCAAGAGGACGGGATGGCGGAGGAGGCGCCACGGCGACCTGATGCCACCTTAAGAGGTGCCAGCGGGCGATAGATCGGGTGACTATCGTCGTCGCATAGCACGGCCTTCATGAGTGGTGGCGATGTCTCAGGCCTGGAAATCGCCAAAACAGTTGGTGGAAAGCGGGCTGCGTTGGATGAGTCGTGAAAGTCATGCGTAGCAGTTCTCACGGCTCATCCATGAAGGAGAGTGTAGGCTCACGGCGGTGTTTTTAGTGGGTGCAAGCCCCACATAACCCAGCCGTCCCCTGGACGGTTCTGGTATGAGTTAAGCATTTTTCACCGCTTAAAAAAAAGTTTCATTGAACTTTTTGGCTGCTTCGGATATTTTTAACCCTTTTTTTACTGCTTCAATAGCCCAGCCCATTTGTTGAGGCGTATAATCTTTTATAGGAGCCATTTCTAAAACAAAGAATAAGTATCATTTTTATCAATGTCCATAACTGGATTCCTATAAAATACCCAATAATGGACACATACGTCCATTACTGGTAAACATCAGTATTTTTCAAATTTACAACTAGCATAATTATAGCAAATAATAATAGTAAGAGTAAAATAAGTTAAAAATTTGAATATATCAAGATGATATTAAGTTTCGACATCTGTCCATTTTTGGAACCATTTAATTACAATGCACCAGTTATAAACATCAATAAAATGTCAACAAGCATTACCTCTCTGGAGTTACAACAATGTGCATTATGGTCTTAATTTCATAGTTAACCCAACAGACAAAACACATTCTGATTAAAACAAAGCAATACCAGTTTACATATAAAACTTTCTACTCGCCTCACTAACAATTTCCTTAAGAAAAACCGCTAATATCAATTTTACAATCACAGAAACACTTTGCACTCACGTCATCTTGACATCTGACAAACCGAATTGAATAAAACCAGGCCTGTCTCACTCTGCGGTGTAGGCATAAAACTGCAAGTAGTTGCGGGGCCATTATGTCGTGGCCCATTCACTACGGCTGCCACGCGCCACCCGTTACGCACGCGCTCCGTCTCCTTAATATTTTTGTTACGTTACGTGTAGTTACGCACAAGTTTCTTGCTTTAGGTGCTTTTGGTAAATTAATAACACAATATTATTATGAAGAAAAAAAATATACAGGGTGAAATTTCAATGGTTGTTTTCCCGTGGCAGGACGATTACCCATCAGTAGTACTATCGAAACACAAAGTAAAACTTAAAAAAAAAGAATGTTTTTTTTTTCAAATCATTAAAAAAGTATTCATAAACTCGAAAGAGCGAGAATCGATAGTAATGCACTAGACATGACGTAGGTAGGTACCTACACGAGACGCACGCGCCGCCGCTCGATGTCGGCAAACTACAAAGAAAGAGTGAATAATAAATGTTCAAAGCAAAATAAGCTCTAGATCATGGTAACGCACGGCATTAACTAGCCTACACGCTCGCGGCTAGCGAGGCCCCCCCGCGCCGTCGGCGTATGTTGCGCCCACCATCGCGCTCGGTTTAGTTGATTTAGTTAGTCCTTCCGTGAACGTCATACGTGTAATACGATATCGAATTATTTTCAAAAATGAATTGTCATACGATTTTTTGTGACTTTTGACCTTTATTTGTGGTCTGAGCTCAAGCGCCTGGTGTATTGTGACGAACAGCAAACTCGCGACGCGTTGATAAGTGCGATAGTGGACGCTTTCAATATCGTGAGACGTGATAGAGACACTCTTATCAAACTGAGAGACAATCACTTAAAACTTGCTCGTTTGTGCATTGAACATAGTGGTTTGCATTTCAAACAATTACTCCGCTCTAGCGGGAAATGTAAGTACTCGCTCGTACCTTGTAAATAAACATTTAAAAGTAGGTTAGGTAATCAAAATCATTGTAATTAAGTTGATTCCATTTTTTAAATACGCCTTAAATACTTAACTAAATCAGAATTTTCTAAAGATAAGTATTTATGACGGTCCTAAGTCCGTAATAGTATGAAGGGAAAATTGGAATACCTTATTGGGTTTTGTGTTTTAATAAGTCGGGAGTATGATCAGCTGATTTAAAGAGCAACGACCGCGCGGCCGTTCGGGCCGCGTATCATATCGCGCGATGCACTACTGTTGGTTCAAGTCGCTTTCGAGTTTTGTTTATCACAATTGTAAATCTGCCATTTATTGAGTCTAATTTTTTTTATAAATATTAATCGATTGTACTACCGATACAAACTCATTTCGCTTCGGGAAAACAACCATTTTAATTTCACGCTGTATAGTACATATTTAGTAATGATCAACAAAATTATCTCCCTGCTTGTGAAGTATGGGCTTAACTGATCATGATACCTAATCATGAGGTTACAAGTTTGGAAATGAGGCGAGATACTAATTGGGGGGGGGGGGGGGTGAGCATACTGGACGACCAAGATAAAAAGACGACACTCTCACTCACCTTAAGCTGAGTACTAAGAATTAAGATCGGTAGAAAGTAGAAAGATGTTTGCGTTGTTGTTTAAAAGTTCTAACTCAGAAAATGGCCACACTACGCATTCAAGGTCAGCGGTCGTAATTCGCTGCGCCACTTTTTTACCTACCTACAAAGACACGCAACGCGGGGCCTGTGACAGTATGCGATAGTAATTGGTCGGTTACTAGGTTGAGTGCAAAATAATAAGGACTGGCTATTTTGCCATAGACGATAAAAATCTTTTAAATATTATTCTTTTTTTTTTTTTGTAAGATAAATGTTCAAAAATATAACAATAATAGGTAGAAAAGATAATATTATTATAAATATTATTCCTCACGTAAGGTGCCGTAGGTACCTACTATTATCATTCTGTGCTAACAATCAATAATGTACGTAGTAATCGATGACGAAACCAAAAAGATATAGGCTGATGATAAAAACAAAATTCCTTGAGGAACATAGGTATTTATGGTAATAATGTAATTTAGCAAATGCATAAAATACGCATAGGTACCTACCTATTTGTGCCTAAACTGGCAAGTCGCAACCCTATTGAGCTTGACCCATAGTAACCTTTTTATGTCGTTGGCGTCAGATAAACCAAAATAAACTCTCGGGCGTAACCATTCAGTACATTTTTGCTTGCGCACGGGAAGTTTAGGCTATTATAAAAGTAGGTGGGCGGTACGGCTGCCAGTTAAAATGTACTTTATTCTCTCGTGTATAGATTTTACATTTGTTTGATTTTTTTTTTGGAGTAGTCCTTCTGTACTTATAGTACTATTAATTATTCTGTGATAAAACGTTAAATTTTGACAGCTAGTTGTCTATAGTATATTTCACAGTGTTGACAATATAAAAAAAATGATTTATGTTCTTATTCTAGATGATTACTTTATTTTTTGTCCATTATTGGTTCATTGTCCATTACTGGTGCCTTTACCTTAGTGTTAGGGCAGAGTCACACCGAAATGGCAGCGGCCGCCGAAAGTGCTCGCTGCGTCACTGGCGGGGGCCTCGCGGCACCGCTGGCGGCTTCACGATTTTTCAAGCGATACTGGTCTTTTACGAGTAAGTAGGTATGTACCTAGTTAAAGTTTAAAATTATTTCACACTGAAAGTGCTCGCCGCGCCGCTGCCATTCCGCGGGCTTATTACGTATCTTGCAAAAGCGTAGCGATAGCAAAAATTGCGCAATAATTGCTCTTTAATTGCAAATCCGTATTATGTACTAGCGATAGCAACACGATCGCAAACTAGCGATAGTGCTGCCTCTATGGAGCAATAGGTAAACTAAAACTGCATGGATCTCTACCGACTAGCGAACATTTTGTATTACGTATGGTTTTTGACAGCAAAGCAATAGCGATCGGCGGGCAAATTCGACTGTCAGATTGCGACGACCTTAGAGCTAGATGCTGATCGATTGCTTACTGCTCTCTGATTGCTTCATACATTTATTTTTAGAAAAGAGTCCAATAATTTCGTATTTTACCAAATATTTACCTACAAAAAGTATTCTACCTATCTCCGTAGTGTGTCGTGAGTTAATTAACATTAGAACACAGTGTTTTTGTTGTGATTGTGACGATTGATTGAGGATGGCTCGTGCTGTTCTTTTGCTTGAAGCACTTGAGGTTGAAGCCAGAAGACTTGAAAACTGTAACACAGCACGATTGCGACGAACCATTCGAGATGAAGCCAATGCTTTAAACTTAAGTGACAGTGAATTCAAAGCTCACTACCGACTCACGAAAGAACTTTTTCAGAGTTTGTGCAATGAGCTTAGACCATTCATGGCACAAAGAAGGAGGAGAACAAAAATTAGTGTAGAATGTAAAGTAAGTAATTAAACATTGTCACATTATCTTAGTAGCGTACTTAGAGATATTAAACATATTTTTATATTACAGGTTCTAACAGCACTCTCATTTTATGCTACGGGGTCATACCAAAAACCTGTAGGCATGAGTTATATGCATGGGCTCAGCCAAGCCAGTGTATCCGTAGCTGTAAAAGAGGTGACCACAGCTTTAAATACACATAGTATTCTAACTAAGTACATAAGATTTCCTCAAACACAACAAGAAAGATCCACTATTATAAATGGGTAAGAGATGAATCTTAAATATTTAAACATGTACATAGAAGTAATCAAGGATATTAAGTGATTGTACGGTAATTGTAAAAAAAATTTTTTTTTTAGGTTTTCAAACAAATTTGGTTTTCCTGGTTGTTTAGGCTGCATTGACTGCACTCATGTAGCTTTAATTCAGCCCACAGAACATGCAGAAAGGTTTTTTAATAGAAAACATTACCATTCCAGGAATGTCCAAATAGTAAGTCTAAAAATCTCACTAAGTATAACAAATATTATTTGAAAAGTATTAACCAGTATGAACATATTATATAACATAATGTTTATATTTTTAGATATGTGATAGTGATTTAAATATAATAAATATTGATGCATCATTTGGTGGAGCTACACATGATGCTTACATTTGGAGAAACTGCGAGATACAGGAGCATCTACAACAGCTACAAAATAGAGGAGAAAGTATTTGGCTGCTAGGTATCTAACATTAAGTTAATTTTTATCCATACAGTAAATCAGATGCATTCAATTATGATCTGACAGTGTATTTTAATATTTCAGGTGATTCTGGATATCCGCTGAGACCGTGGCTTTTAACTCCAATTGTTAATGCTGAACCTGGTAGTGCAAATGAGTATTACACAAATGTACACTGTCTCACCAGAAATACAGTAGAACGCTGCATAGGGGTTTTGAAAGCACGTTGGCGATGTTTACTTGCACATAGAGTTTTGCATTATGATCATCATATGGTGGCTATGATCATAAATGCCTGTGCTGTTTTGCATAACATCTGCAATAAACACCGGATGCCAGTACCACAGTTGCCAAATGCAGACACTGAAGGAGATCTCAGCAACCAAGTCCCACCACAACCACAGCGGGATGTAGGTGCTGGTGATGAACAGCAGCTTTTAGCTCGAGGCAGACAACAAAGGGATCGTATTGTCCAAAGATTGTGGTCAGCTGGCATCAGGCTTTAATATTAATTGTGCAATGTGTTGGATGACATAAACAGAATAAATAATTACATATTGGATATACTAGCTGTACCCTGGAATTTCACTCCCACTGCTTGGCTCCTATTGGTCGATGTTATATAGCCTATAGCCTTCCTCGATAAATGCACTATCCAACACAAAAATAATTTTTCAATATGAACCAAACAAACTCTTTGGCTTTATAATAATATAGTATAGATTATGTGCTTAACTCTGTCTCTGTGTGAGTGTAAATAATAATAAAGTAATAGACAATAAGTTAGCAAATAAGTTATGAGTAGGTAGTCTAATGTTTTGATTTCAGTGTTTTATCTACTAGGTAAAAAATAAACTTAAATATTGTTTCTGTGACATGACATGGTTATAATTATTATTATGGATTACCTATTCTTTATTAGTTTTATTCTACTTTCTGCTACCTGATACAATATGATTTTGTGTGTATTATTGTAATGTTGATTTTTCTGAAATTTATTGTATTGTGGTTTGATTAGTTTTACTAAATGTTGTGTTAATTTAATGTTTATAAACTCAACAGCAAACCCTTGTCCTTTGCAGTGCCCCGACTGGGTTCATCTATAAAAACTGACAGTAATAATAATATTTAAATATTTTGAATAAAATGAGCTCTTATTTTTTTATTTGTCTTTATTTATTGTTTACAACAAAAATATAAATAAACATATTTTTTTAGGAATTTGTCCCATCTTTAAAGAAAGAGTTACAATTACAATTATAGCTATAGCTAGGCCAGATGAAAATTAAATTATACTTAATAATCTAGTTTTCATGTGGCCTTGTTGGCTGACCACCGCTCAACTGACGCACAACATCTACCAAACTGCTGAGCACCTGTACTTGCATTCGAGACGTCTCAGCATTTTGAAGAGACGCCTCGGCTATCTTATTAGAAGCTTGCGCTATTATAAGGACAGCATCTGCCAGCTTGCCTTCATGTTGAACTCTGTTTCTCTCCAAATCCATGACCCATTCTGGGTCAACTCTGGATTGTGATCCTGTAATAATTTATATCATTAATAAATACTCTAACATAATTTTCAATGTCAAATTAGCAAAGTTGTACTCTTTTATACTTAAATGTTCAAAGATTTCATATAATACAGGTCGAGTTTATTAACATTTACTGGCCATAACTTTACTCTTAGAGCTGCATCTTCAATTTCCTGTCTAAATATCCCAAAAACATTAAGTCAAATCTAGGACCTCTGGAGATTGTTTGATATAAAGACCAATAAGGCAATAAACATAATGTTATAACGTATTATTTCATTGAAAATTCATTAATTTAGAGAAATCAAATAGAATCTAAGATAGATATAATATTTATTTATTTATTTAAACTTTATGCACAAGTTACAAAGAAACATGTACAAAGGCGGACTTAATGCCTTGGGCATTATCTCCCAGTCTACCACGTGTAATATTCATACTATTTGTTATAGTACTGCCACTGGGTCAAATCAAGTAGAATATAATAATAATATAATAATAATAATAATATAATAATAATATTCCACAACTGTCACACAACGCCATCTAGTCCCAAGCTAAGCAGAGCTTGTGTTATGGGTACTAGACAACTGATAAACATACTTATATATTTCTAAATACATACATATTATAGATAAATTACACCCAGACACAGAACAAATGATCGTGCTCATCACACAAACATTTGTCCTGGGTGGGAATCGAACCCACGACCTCCGGCATAGCAGTCAGGGTCACTAACCACTAGACCAACAGGCCAGTCAATAATATCTAATATAGAAATAGAATAATAAATATCTAATATAATATAGAAATAGAATCTAATATAGAAATACATAATATACATACTATTTGCTATATTGCCACTGGGTCTATTTTGTCGGCGAAGTCGTTCTGGCATGCGTCTGGCAGGCTGATCCGCAGGAGCCTCTACTCCTGAAAATTATAATTTGTTGGTTAATAAAAGTCTTGCCTACCATAAGTTTAATAGAATGTACACATAATCGTTGAGGTATTCTAGATATTATTTATTACCTGCTTGATGCCTCTCAGTAACTTGTGCATCTATTTGTGCCTCTTCTGGACTGGCAACGGGTACAGGTTCTGAAGTGTCTGTAAGTAAAAGAAAGTGTTTGGTATGGTATGAAAAAACATATTAAACTAATCTATGTGTGTCATTAATTATATCTCAAACATATTATAACTATTGTCTTTCATTATAACTAGTATCTCAAATGAAATTATGTTTACCTGATATAACAACTTCTTCTGCCACAATGTGCTCGGGTTGCACCGGAGGACTGACAGCTACTTCAGGTTGAATGTTCTAAAAAATATTAAATATTATTAGATGCATATTCCTTCAGACTTTACATATATTATGTTTTTACATTTTAATAGGTAACTTACAAATACTGGAACTCTGTGTTCAGTGTCACCATACACTGCTTGTTCCCCTAAAATATTCAATATCTTCATATCTGTGTCGGATAAATCCTCCTGCGTGCTTGGGCCACCACCCGTAGCTAGGGCATCTTGTCTTCGTCTCATTAACCTAGATTTGGTCTTAAATTTTAAATCAGCCCAGTACTAAAAAAAAAAAAAAAACATGTAGCACTTATTGGAAACTGTTTCAAATCATACAAATTAAAATTCTACGTACCCTTTTCCACCGTTCACCTGTCTTCGTTGACCCAGAGCCAAAAGCATTGAGCCTCAAGGCAAGGTCATTCCACTGCCTGTCCACAGTTTCTTTGGATCTTGCTCCAAGCCCAATGCCTTTGGCCAACGCCGGATGCTGGGCCAGGAACTCGAGTAGTGCCTCCAACTGGTCGCTTGAAACTCTATTTGCCATTGTATACTGAAATTATGTTTTATTATGTATTTACACTGCAAAACTTTCACTTAAAACCACTAAATAATCACAAATAAACTTACTAGTTGATGAGAAGAGAACAGCGGAATATCGCTTGGAATCCAAATATAAACTGATTTCGTGCACTTGAAACCATCTTAAAACCGACGCCACGCTATTTTGGGTAAATTTCAAGTGGATTTTAAGTTTTTTCATCGTGTAAACAAAAGTTTGGTCGCATCTGTTTGACATTTTATTAGTACCACTGATTGCTACGACATGGTTTTGGCGCTAGTATCGTTGCGATAAATGCATGCTAGCAAACGACGAACAATCAGCAATCAGTTTTTACATGATACGGATTTTTTTAGCAATTAGCGATTGATCGCGCGATGACTGCGCGATAGTTGCGCAATTGTTGCTGATTGCTATTTCATACGTAATCAGCCCGCCGGTGTGACTCGGCCCTTATAGATCCGTTTGAGCTTGGGTAGGGCTACTCACTACGGGTATAATAAATAAACAAATGCGCAAATCCAAAGCTTTTATTTTTCTTTTTATTTACAATAATATGAAAGTAAACAAAATTTTAATGTACCAAAGAAATTAGATTTAGATATTTTTATATAATTTAACGGCGGACACGCCGACCGAGTGGCACGCATCGATCAACGAGTCTATAAACACGATTGACATTGTGATACATTATAGTGCACTCACTTGTAACTGCCAACTGGGAGGCAGAGCAGCTGTGTCGACGCAGAGTGCGCGTGGCGGACGCACTCGGCAAATTGAAACAATAATTAGAATGTTTCAGTAAAATGTTGGCAACCCAGTTCGCAAGTTACAAGTGCAGGGGTCGCGAACAACGTTGCAAGTTACAAAAGCTATGACTACAGCTAGTTTTAACGTACGCTCAGTGTGGTGATGTTCACTATATCTAGATAACAGATTGTGATATGCGCGCGCGTCTCACGCGCAGCGATACTTCACATTATCTACATGGCAGTAGGAGCGGCTAAGCTATCATCGACTAAAACACAAAACGGTAGCACCATTTGTAAAAAAATATAATTATTTTTTCCTTTCAAAACAATAGAATTTGCCTCATCGTGTGGTGATCGCGTCGTGTGACGCCCGTGCCTCAGCAAGCGCTCGCAGCGTAGCGTGGCGACTCATCCCAGGTACCAAACCACTATCATACAACTGTTCTAGACGTTACAATAGTTAAACTTATATTTAAACCTTATAAAAACCTTTACGCCGTTTACAGGAACATTTTATGCAAAAATTCTGTTTAACTTGCAATGGGACTAGTATAGATTTCTTAATAAAACAACTCCATCTTGTCATGACGTAACACGCGGAGTTTGGTAAATTATTTTGTATATTTGTTTTAATTATAAATATATTAAAATAAGGCCGCATTCACACTAGCTTTCGATGTCGCATATACAAGTCTCACCAATGTAAATGTAGCCAAAAGCTCCTTTTAGAATATGTTTCGCGTGAAGTTCTCTAGTACACCTGATTTGTGACCTTGCTATGTGTGGCGAACAATGAGCATGCTGCAGCGGACGCTACTTTGGCAGAGAACGAAATCTCAAATGAAGAAAACACCAATGGTATAATTTATCTAATTCACAAACATACAATCAGCTACAAAAGTGTTACTAATAAAAAATGCAAATGACTTTTATATATCAACAATGATTTGACCAATTGATTAAAATCATGGTACACTGCTAAAATATGTCCGCGAACATGCACAAAATCGTGCCTCATAAGTGAATTTGTAGACATATTATAAAAGGAGATTCCATCCAATATTCTACACAACACTATCATCTGTACCCGTCTATCCTTACACCTATGTTAAACTCAACACTTCTTACGCTACGTGGAATAAAGTAAATGTATAATGTACTATACAATATATTTATTAGTGTTACATTATGTATCTAAACATGGTACTACGTAACTGCGAGGTGGCTAGCAATCTGCGAATTGGCTTCTATGTAGATTAGCTGGTTGAGATGTCGCTGATTTTCTTTTATAAATAAACAAAACGCATGCAATCCCGAAGGATTAGATTAGACTTCTAAGAAATTTATTTTGTAATAATTAAATAAGTAAATGTATCAGGAATAAATTAGAAGAGTAACGTTTAGAATTATATTTAAAAGTAAAACAGAAAAGATTCAAGTCGGATATTGGATGTTTCTGTGTCTTTGGATTTTCTATTCCAGATTTATTTAGATTATTTTCTTTGAGTCCTTAAGACTCCCAACCAGCTCTACAGACATCCGCTCGAAGAGCAATTATTTTGTCCTAAAAATATTACAATACAAAAATGTAAAACAGTGGCCTGGCCAAATTGTACTATATTACTACACGGTCCGTTTTATACGAAGTTGATAACAGCGATGAATTGGAACTAATATCGAACGGGCTCTTAGAATAACGTCTTAGTGTTGGAGTTTTGCTTATAGTCAAAAAAACATTTTTGAGAAAGCAATTTTGTTTCGACATATTCTATTGAATTAGGATAGGGTAAACTACCAGTCATTGGACACTTAAGGGCCATACATTGACGAAAAATAATTCTTGGACACATTTATGAATCTACGTGCTAGAATTGTTATTATTTTGCTTATTCAATATGTATGTGAACAAAATTTCATTTTAAAAATTATACTTCACAGCATTAACATTAAAAAAAATCCTGTTAAAAAAAAAGTACCCAAATATATAGTCATTGGACAGAATTTCTATTGTTGGACAGTCTATACTAGTTAATGGACAGCACAATTTAGCTCATTAATGTTTTTTTATAAATCGTTAAAATAGCAAATAGGTAATAAAGGGAAAACAACATTTTAGTAATGTTTATTATGATATTATTAAAATTACTTTTACCTACATATCTCTTAGAAGAAACATTAATTGCTTTCAAAACTACTCCGTCTTAGCAACTCTTATGTAATACAAAAAAAACTTTCGTAGTCTTTCTCTTTCCCCTTGGGCATCTTTGGTTTACTTCTAAACACCGTTATCAGAGTGTACCATTAGTTAGGTAGGTTTTAGTTTGGACAGGGTGTCCAATGACTAATTTTAATCTTAAAATTAGTCATTGGTCTTTGGACAGGGTGTCCAATGACTAATTTGAATCTCAAAATTAGTCATTGGACACCCTGTCCAAAGACTAGTAGAAGTTGCTTAAGAGCAACACGATTAAAAATGGTTCCTTTGGCCTAAATTTATAGGCAGTAGAGTCCAAAATATTTGCAATTATTTTTAATTTACAAAATGCAGTTATTGGACACTTGTCCAATAATTAGATTTTAAACAAAAAAGTTTTCAGTTATTGGACATTACATAATAACTTAAAAAATCTATTTGACTGTATGTTATCATATTAAAATCAGTACAGAATATCATAATACATTACTGTGCAAACTACTAAGAACATAGGATGATCAGGTAGAATTTAAATCGTTAAATAATGTATAGATAAACTTACCAAATTCTTTATTTCTCACTAGAATAACCGCTAACCGTCCGGACGCCGAGAAAAGTAAATAATTTTGACCAATTACTGCCGTCTATTAGAAATATTTTGAACTTTTAAGTATTACCAATAAACAGAGTGCAGAAAGAGTCAGTTGCATTGTTAGACTCTTGAATCATAACCTTAATAAAAACGATTAAAGGGAGTTCTGTCCAATAACTGATAGCGTCCAATAACTGGTAGTTTACCCTAACATGGTTTTAGTTTACCCTAATGTCTGAACTGTTTAATAAGGAATACTCCAACATTTCACAAAAGAACAATTCTATATAAAAAACCAGAAAACTTGTGCTGATTTTCATCTGGCATACTTAAAGCTTACATTTTACAGTACAATCAGAGAGAAAAGTCTTTCACGTTTCACACAAGACTTCTCGCTCTTACTTACGCGGGAATAAATAACATTTTTTTTCTTTAATATAAAAAAATTTGGTGTTGACTCAGTCATGCATTTTTATACAGGTCCCATTACTTTTTTGTATTAAATCGAGCGCGGGCAAAGAAGCTTGTTTTCTATTACTACGTTACATTGGTTTTAGGAAGTGTTTGAACACAGGAGGCTAGTCAATTGTTTATAAGTCGGAATGTAGAACATTCTGTAATTTTTTTTTATATCTCAATTGAATTTTCGTGAGGCGTGTTTGTTTTGGTTCGGGTGCTGAGAAAAGTTTAGCACTACTAGAAATATTTTTATTTATTTATTTTAAACAAGACCAAATAAAATTAGCTAGCAATACTCTTAGACAAGTTTGAATTCATTTCTAAACATACCTACATCTAAGGACGATCTACAAAAATGTAACTTTATTTTTTTACAAATAGGTTTTTTTTTTAAGTTACGTCCTGGAGTAATCTAACTTTTCTCAGCACTCCGCTCTTATAATTGCACTTATTTAACGGAAATCGTCGGCTCTTGGACTAAGATACAACGATCATCTACAGCTATGTCTGTAAGTTTCAGCTAACGATACAATTTCATCTACTACACAACGATAGCGCTGTCGCTGCCTTCTCTTGTTACTGAAGCTTCGCGAGGTTGGGTTTAACATTATTGAATTTGAACTCTAAAATAATAACGTTGAAATCCGATTATTTAATGCACACAGATTTGAGACATTGTCACTGGCAATATCAGCCGTATTGCCTATTAAATGCCTTGGTATTTTAAACTAAAATTAAGTGCCGCTCTATGGTATTACGAATTTAAGGATTGCGCGCACAATTTTAGTGTATAACATGTCAAATGTGATAAGGAAACACAATAACATAAATAGCTCAGATAAAAACTATAATTCAACACAATCAAATAAAGCAAAAACGTTAAAATAAAAACTTGAACGTAATACTCTTTAGTCAACAAAATATAACATTCGAACTATCTCAATATTAACGTTCGTTAAAAATAATAACATCGCAGCGAAGCCCCGTAACAAGACAATAATAATTAATAGTAAAAATAATAATATGTAATATCGAGCTATGTAGTTTAAAATGTCAACGTTTTTTTTTTGTTTCTTTAAAAATATTCCTATAGTAATGTTTTCGGATATAAACAGCAGTCGTAAGATAAAAACAGATTTGTATTGAACACATAATTTACGTAGATCGAGTTATTTGAGCTTACTTTTCAGTGGATTCGGTGACATTACGACTTTTGTACTATACAAATTTTTGCATGTCACTTTTCATAATTATATATTTTTAACTCAATACGATTTTTATTTATAGTTTTAGAAAGGCAATATTTTTATTAACTATTGGAGTTTTACATTTGAAATATGAACTAATAGTTTCAGTTTCAACGGCGAAAAAGGAACATCAACCGGATGTTATAATAAGTAAATGGAAAGCCAGCTCAAATAACCGAGTCTAATGATTGCCTAAGTTGACTTACAGCTCGACAAGCTATCATTTTCAACACGATCACTCATCAAGCCGTAACGATGTTCCGTTCGCGATTATCTATGAACTCTCAAACATTATATGAAATTGGATATCTATTCAAAATATGGACATAACTTTATAATATTAATAACACTTCAGTATGTTTTGGAATATTAATTTTAAATATAGGCTTACATCTTGAGAATTTTGACGCCCGTTTTGACAGCTCGCTTCAAAAACAGTCCAGTTAGGTCAAAACGAGCGTTGTTTAGCTTCTTCAGCTGATTAAAATATGGGGTATATTTCAGATAAATATATTTTAGTACCGGTACAATCACGAACGGAACACAAAACTGCAGATAACAAACAAATAACAGTGTAGAAATAACATTTATTATCGTGTTTAAAATTGCACAGAGTATTCTAAGAACACAGTAGGCAGTATGTCAGTGGAACATAAACTTGTATTGTATGTATGTACCTACTACTGTTAGGCCTCTCTCACAACCGTGGCTTTATAATTATTAATAAAATTTACCTTTAAAACTTCACGACGGACCCAACGCGACAACACTTCACTGAAACATTCCCGTGCACGAATATTTTATATTATTCCTTAATGATTTCTTCCGCGATTGTACTAGAGAGATATACTAAGATCTAAAGAAATAAATATTTAATTACAAATGAACAAAATAACATGATAATGTATTAATTAATTTAGTGAAAACTTTTGGAGTTAGACTTAGTATAATTTCTTATAGTGTCATATTATCATATATTTATAGTTTGATATACAAACGTATCACTGAAGTCTCATAACAATCATAATAAAAATGTAATAAAAATAAAATTAATAACAAAATGTGTGTACTATTATATAGTAACAGAAGCAAGCGACATCGAGTCTAATACAAGTTACAGGCAAGCCTAGAAGATTGTATGCTAAACTGTACAAAATTTCGCTATGTATAATGTACTATACATTATTAATAAGAATGTATATTTAGATATACACCTTCTAGACTGGCCTAGAAAATAAGTGAAGGATATCGCTCAGTATATACTATCAAACTGCCTCTATAATACAGGCTGACAATGAATGATAAGCAGCGGTGATCTCGTTACTAGCAGCCTTTGAGGTGGACCATATTATAATTTTAATAGAATGTGGGTACAACATGAAATAAAATAAAATCACTACAGGAAACTAAATCTATTCCAAACTTTTATAAATCACGAATCAACACTAATCATAGTTTATTTACAATTTTTTTGTTGAATTTTATTTTAGAAATCAATTATGTTACTGACAAAACATTTTTTTTTTCAGTTTTCCATTTTGTTTATTTTATTACAATTTTCTATAATTTTTTTTCTAGATTTTTTTGTTATTTTCTCCCCTTTTTCTGTGTTCTACAATAGGGTTATAATGCTTATAAGGTCTTGTACATTATGGAACACAAATAAAGTGTCGAAGAATGAAGATGTACATGTTTAGTCCACCTCGCCGGCCACAGTGTTACTGCGGCGTGCACGCCGGTCGTGAGTGCGATCCATCAACACTGTATCTATAACGCACAGCGTGCCTACACGTCTACGTCGATAAGTCGAACCAATTCAACTGGGTTATACAAAAAGAATTAGCAGTAATATTGAACAACTCCCATTGCTTAAATGCTTGTTTAGTTAAAATATCTGTAGTAAAGACTCAATTAATTGGATAACCTTCACATATCAGAAGAGATAATGAATAAATGAGGGGATTCACTTCGATCTTGATAGCGTTAACGCTAGCAAGATATTTACGCTTCAAAGTTTCACTTAGTTCAACTTATCGACATGAAACATCAAAACCGCGACTAAAGATTCAGTCTGACGCATTAATTTGACACATTCACAGCTTAAGAATACGGCAACCGAATTTCACTAACGCTATGGCCATTCCGGGCCTAATGTCACTAGGCTTAACTTAAATGGCAGTCGGCTACATAAGTAGGAGCGTCTTTATCGCTGAACACGGCACACTCGACACTTGCTAACAGTTTATAACTGTTTTGTTTCACTTCAACTTTTGATGGTTTCAACACTTTAATGTCTAGTTTTGAAAATTGTGTATAGATGGTCTAATTTGAAATACGTGAGCTTTCATTGCGTTTGCACAGACATGTAAAAGTTTACATACATACAAATTACGCTGTAAATCGTCATTATCAGTGATTACGTATCTGAGTGGAAAAAGAAGTATTACTGGCGGAAACTGTCGCACAGAAATTTATTGACACATTAGCAGAATCGAAAATTAACACAATTCATAATAATAGATACTGTTAGGTTTACTATATTGAGAAAAATAAAATAGTAACCAAAGATCTACATCTGACGAATTCAAGCGTATTGCGTATATAAAAATATTAATGCGTGAGCAAATGCATTGAAGGCCAACATAACTTTAAATCAGACCATCTAACACTTCAACAAAAACATGAATCAGTCCGTGTTCGTAGGTGCGTGCGTGTGACGTCACAGACACGTCTATGTGGCGTCAGCAGCGTGTAACTTCTCAGAGCGTAAGAAGTCGATCTGTGTGTAGGCGCGCATAGCGGGCGCGGCAGCGGCGCGGCGCGGCTCCAGGTCCAGCGCCGCGTAGTTGAGTGGCGCCGCGCCCGCACCCGGCGATGGAGGAGCGGGCGCGGGCGCGGGCGTGGCAGCGGGCGGGGTGCGCGGCTCCTCTAAACTAAACCGCGCCGGCGCACCGCCGCCTGCAAGGACTAGCGTCGCCGTGGTTGTCGTTTCAGCTGAAAAAAATAAAGATTTTATGCTCATCATATTAAATGTTTCGAGGGATTTTAATACGGAATGAGGTCACCCAATTCAGACTTTGGGAAGAAAATCTTTAATTCGATTTGATCACTTATCCGAAAGCAGACCTCAGCAAGTGTAAGAGTTGCTGAACTTGATCACGCATCAACAGACTGACCACGGCAAGAGTAGCTCAACTATTTGGTGACCTCAAACTTGTCAAGAGTTACCTAAATTGGGTCACGAATCCACAGATTGACGGAGGCGAGAGGAAAGATGTCACACATGAAAAAATTCACATACATAAGAGCCAAAATTCACAATTACAACAATTTATAAAGAAACAAAATATATTGTCAAAAAAAAAATAACATACCTTTAGTCTCAATAGGGTCAGGTACCCTCGCGATAGTCTTATTAGCGGTGGGATTACAGGACAGCTCGTCACCACAAGGCTCGGGCGTCTTGGGTGGAGCCACCGACAGCGCCAGCGTCACGTACTGCGGCGACACCGACACTTCAGGGCTCCGTCGAGGGACCACCGCCGCTGTTAACTCAGGGCTCCGTCGACCGTCTTCGGAAATTTCCCTGACCGTGCTTAACGGGTGGTGGGGAGGATCTTCTTCTAGAGCATCGGTGGTATCGACGTCTTGCGGAGAAGCGGGGGAGTCTAGCGACATGTCGAAGAGAGTTTGAGAACCGTGCGGGGTGCGGGGGTCGCGGAGTCGACGACGGTCGTCAGGAGACGCCGCTAGGGGCGGAGGAGGTCGAGTGGCCCCGATCGCGATCGGTCTCGTGGGCGCGCGGCCGTAGTTCATCTCCACGTAGCCATCAGGCGTGGCAGGCGTGGCCGGCGTGGCGGGAGTGGCGGGCGTGAGCGGCGGTGGGAGCGGGGTGAGGGGCGGGGTGCGCGGGCGCGGGTCTCCGGGTCGCATCTCCACGTAGCCAGCGTTGCGTGGAGACATGTCCACGTACTCGTCCACATTGGTCTTAGGTCGAGGTTCCACGAAGCACGCTGTGGGTGGGGTGCGGGAGATCATCTGGGGGAAAAACTTGCATTGTGATACTAATCATTTTGTCAGTTCTCACAAAATGTACCTATGGACATCGCTAGTGTTTGCTAACGGAGTTGCACGTGTTGACGATATCGCCCACAGATGTGCTCGATATCGAATTGCATGTACGTGCTAATGACAAAGCACATAGTTCTCTGTTCGAAATTAGATTGTGCAACTACTCGTTACTGGCGACATTTTTTGTATTTTGTTTGCCGCGTCTTTATGTTGTAGTATTAAGGTGGATTTTCGTAGTCCACGGTCGAATTACATCGCATGGCTCCATTAGCAAATACGTGCGACTTGAATCGGTAATCGACTCGATGTCGCACGATATCGAGTCGCGTCATGAATAAGCTCCCTTCCCTTACTTTACACCCTGTTCCTTATAATTTTTGTAGGTAACTTACCCTATTAGCGGGTGAGTTGTTGGAGAAGTCGATCTCCATGTGGTCCTCAGTGGCAGCCCTGCCGTGCGGGTGTCGTGGCGGCCTGGCCCGCGCCCCCACACTGTACGCGCGGTGGCGGGCCTCGGGCGCGGGGGTGCCGGCCGGTCGGGAGCCCACGCTGTAGGCGCGGGGAGGACGACACTCCATGCCGATGTGAGACGTGGCTGGTTCTAGTTGGTACTCGCTGGGAAGGTAAGATGGGTTTACTAGTTTGTCTTCAAAATAATGTATATTAGGCTATTTTACTCAAAAAAGTAAATTCATTAAAATCCGAAAGATAGATGAACAAAAAAAATTGTCACGTATTTTTTCTCTTGTTCGCAAAACAAAAATTGACGAAGTTACGAAGCTTCTAAAACTCATAAAAACGTTACTCGGTCGATATAGTTTTACATGAGTTATGAAGTCACAAATCCCCACTCCCGAATTTCGAAACGTTTTATAAAAAAGAAAAAATACGTGTCTATTAATTTTTTCAACGTCTACGACATATGACAAAGAACTCGTTGTTATCTACGAGTAGATGAAAAACAAAAGACGCTCGCCACGACAACGCGACGTCAAGTTAATCAAATTGCACCATTATATCGTAGTAGCAAAGTCGATTTTCATTTTTAGTTAGTACAAATTGAAAATCGCACGAGTCGCGTCATGGGTAAGCTGCCTTAGACATTAGAAATGGGGAATTCAAATACAAAACTAGTGTTAGAAAAAAATTAACAAATTTTTATCAAGATAATGCTTCACTCACCTAAACCTAGGGTCAGTGGAAGGTGTCCCGCTGCACAGAGAGCCGCTGGAGGCCGAGATGAGCCCCGCCAGGGGGTCATGTCCGGGGGCCATGGGCAGGTAGCCCGCACCCGCCTCACCCACTGACGACGTGCGGGAGTGGGCCACTGACCCAGCACCCACGAGGGATGAACTGCGGAAAACATGTTCTGAGTAAGAAGAATGTTTGGGAACAACATGCTTTCTTTTATGAATAGGTAAAAATGACATGAGGTTGAATGTCATTTTCACCGTGTGTTGATTTCAATCCTAAAATTGTTCCAAAGAAACTATTTTAATCGATGGAATTTTTTCCCAAGTCATAGAGCCTTAATTAATGTGAATACAAAAGTTTTGACAAAATCCCATTCATGTTTGGTAACATCGCTGATGCATTATCACAAGATTTCCGTATTTTAACGTACAGCATTCTGGAAGTATTATGACGTTAATAGCTATTTGAAAAAAAAAACTTTAGTCCGTCAGTAAGATTATAAAAAATATTCGCCTCGTATTTTTTCTTTTTGTACGACTGCCACAATTGACGGAGATACAACGCTTTCAAAATTGGCAATACGTCACCATTTAGTACAATTTCTACCGAATTCTGACGTCACCAGCCCCCACTCTCGAGTTTCGATGCGTTATATCTTGGTAAATGTTTACTGAATTTACAAAAGAAAAAACACGTGTCCGTTATTTCCCAAAACTCTAAATGCCAGACTAATTAGATTTGTGATATATTAATACTGTCAAATAGCCTATTGTGTGGAAACTAAAAAAGCGCCTCTAGTGAAATGCGGAATTTTTTCCATCAAATTAACGTCAAAGTTCCCGTTTACGTTACGTCACCAAAACGGGAAAACTCGTTATCAGGACTCTAGTGACAGTACGAGACAGCAGGATGAAACTAACTTACGTGCGAGCGAGACAACGAGCGTTCCAAAATTACCTTTAAAACCATATCAAACACACATACCTCATAAAATCTCTCGATATGTCGCAACAGTCTGGTTCCTCGGGGATGCGCGGCGTTCGGTACCAGTCGGACACCGCGTCGGCCTCGTCACGAGACACTTCCAAACCTACACAATATCATTATCATTTAGTTTTCATTTAGACAGAAATACTCGGTGGAAAAGATACCGTAATGAAAACTTAAGGCTGGCGAAAATATGGCGTACTGCAACGATGACCATTTTTTTTACTGACAAACTATTATCGACAATCGACACTGTCCTCATTGAAATTCTACTGAAAATTATTTAACAATAATATATCATCATCAGCCTATAAATATTCCCACTGCTGGGACACAGGCCTCCTCTCTGTAAGAGGGAGTGGGCCGTAATCTACCACGCGGGCCCAGTGCGGATTGGTAGATGTCACATGTCTTCGAATTTTTGGTTCTAGGACATGCCGGTTTCCTCACGATGTTTTCCTTCACCGTTTTGAGAGCAGTGGTGTTGAAATAAATTACACAAAGTAATGTGCCTGACGGGGTTCGAACCCACGACCTACAACTCGTAAGTCGAGCCCGATACCACTGGGCCACCACTGCTCTCAACAATAATATATGCCTACAAAGAATGCCTTTAGGGTATTTTAAGACTGTTTAAATAAAGTCGTCTCTATGTAAGTCCAGCTCTAGTTTTATCTACAATACTTAAGACCAAAGACACTTTGAATGTAAATTATATTGTGGTCTAATACATTATTTTTTTAAGTTATGGAGTAGACGTGCTTTTTTAAACTTTTATGAGGCAATACAAAATCCTTTTGAATTTCCATTTAAAAATAAACTAAACTAGAATGATAAAGCTAAATTCTTACCATCAACTTCAGGGTACCGTGGCGGCGCCCTATCCACTTCAAAGGACGAGCTGGCCCGGGATGGCATACTAACGCAGCGGTTACGTAGCGTTTCCGCGTCTGTAGGCAAACATCACCCATGCTTAGCTATTAGTAGGAGAGGGTGAACTTTATGTCGTGGGTGTAAGGTTTAGTTTCATTTGTGTCTTGTTTTGAAGAGAGTTTTATCTTGTAATGTTAAATGAAACTTTTTTTTTATTTAATAATAGAGTTCAATTTCATTTGTATTTCGTAAAAAAAAGAGTTGTGTTTTTGTGCTTGTGACTCTTTTAAAAGATTGTGACAGGCAAATGCAACTTAATGTTGCAAAGGTAAGGATTGAGGTGATTCGAATTTATCTTTATTTCTATGTGCTAAAGCTTTGCTTTTCTTTAGCTTGTCCTGCGATAGGAGCGTGTTTATGCTGTCAAGCTTAACGTAGTAGAGTGATAAGCAAATTGCAACTTAATGAGCATGTTATAAAGCCCATATTTTCAGCAAGAATATTTAGGATAGGAGAATGTATATAGTACAAAATGTTGTGTGATTTATAATTTGATTTATTTGGTTTAACCACAACATTTATTGTGATTTGGTTTTTCTATATTATTTTTGTTATTTTGCCCTACCTTGTTCACCTAATTTTGTATAGTGTCGGGTATTAGTAAAAACAGGTTTCTACGGGAAAAATAGGGCAATATTCTACATTCCGAAAATTTTGTTAATATTGATAATAACAGCAAAGCATTAAAAATATGAAAACATAAAGAGACATCAAGAATTTGTTCAGAAGAAAAAGGTAGGGGAAATTAGCAGACAGTGAGAAAATAAATATATTAAAAGGCATATCATTATAAAAGAAACTTAATTAAATTATGGCTAAGAAGCAACTTATCAGTTCAGCTATTTTTCTTAGAAATAATGTACAATAATAATTAAAAAAAAAAGTATCAAAAACGGTGTAGGCATTTCATGTTTTCTTATTATACTTACCTCATTTCGGATTTAACTATAAATAATTCTGTACAGTTCAGTAATTTATATTACCATAACAAACGTCACAAGAAAGCAAACAGAAAGCCATGCACACACACAGTATTTGTCTGTCAGTATGTCTGTTAGCGTGCTCGAACGCAACGGAAACATTCCAACATAAGAGAGTCTGGCAACCAGAGACGAAACAAAACGGGATTAGTAATGTGCAGTGCGATGTACGGTTAATATGGATATGCATGAGACTAGGGAGCGTCCATATTTCACTAACGTCTTTCAAGATACAGTTACCAATATCAAAACCTATAAATACTTTCATTCAAAAATTCAATTATCTTTTAAGAAAAAAAAATTCATACAATGTCAAAATCACAATTAAGTGATGTCAAAGTCACAATGACATCAATATTCAAAAGAAATAAGAACCAAAGTCGTATGAACGCCCCCAAATAATACATACTCTTAGTATGAGCCGGCGACAGTTTATGTAACCGCGTGCCCGTGCTCGCTCGACGGGACCATTGCGTCTTCTTCGCCGCTGTGTCCATTCCATTGATGGCTTTACACGAAGAGTGCGTCACCCCTTTCTCAATGAGCACTCGGTCTACCTCTTCCCCGGTCAGAGGCTCAGACCTGGTCCTCCCATGACAGATCTTCAGAGGTTCTTGGAACAGAGGGTACCCCGTGGGTAAGGACTCTGTGCGGTGGTGTTTGATCACCCGCTTGGGGTTGTCTGTTTTATCAGTTAGTGTGTTATTCTGGTTGTCGGCTGCGAAAGACAATGATAAGCGACAAGTAAAACATATGGCACCCAGCTCACCCGGTGCGGTTATGATGGTGTGTAGTGAACGATGGCGGTTTAACACTTTATTATGGTTTTTCTATTTTCAATGTCGTACGATTAGCACAGAATAATATACTAGTTATTTTTTTCTTTCTACTTCGATAGCAAATCGCTGTGTCTATAGCAATATAAGTCTACATAGCGCCATTGCTCACATTTGGTTACAGTGATTTTAAAAAGATGTAGCATATCCTTGAATAGGTGCCTGGTCTAACTTCATTGGAAGGTATCATTACTTAAAAGCGATTTTATGGAAAGGTTGGCCAATTCAAGAATTTATATGCTACTTCTTTACAAATGTCATCATGAGAAATGTTTGGAGTCTGGCAAAATTAAAAAAAAAAAACTTAACAGATTATCTTACATTATATTAGTCTATACATAGTCAGGAGGGACAGAAATAAAGACATTTAAAGCGAATTATTGAACAAAAATTACATAGAAATTAGTTACAAACATCATACCTAAGAAAAAGATTTCCTACTAACACCAAATTTTATGACCCAAAATTTTGCCAGACTCTAATGTAATCTAACATCAATGTGTATGTATGTATGTATGGATGTGTATGACCCCCTCCCCATGTGTATGACAATGTACAAGACGCAGACAACACGACATCGGTCCAATACCCCCAGGTCATGCGACAACAATCGGAAACGATGCACCGACAACGTCATGCAAGCGAAATTAAACTTAGTTTCAATCAACGTTGAGTTCGATTTTCTGTCCACTTTAACGTAACGCATCAACTTAATAATTATGTAATTTCTATCAAATGTTTTGCATTTTCCTTTTCTTTCATAGAGCCAGTAACTCATTTAGATACTTAAAATCACAGAAAACTCTAACTTTTCAATGGTAATCCATTGAAAAGTTATATCGATATAATATAAAAAAAGATCGGCTTCATATATCAACATTCGATGTGTTCAAGCAGTCTAATCGATATCAATAAACAAGCATTTCAATAACTCGTCTCAATTCGCTCAAGTGGACAGTACCTTATTAGCGAAAGCTAATCAGTTTTACAGCATTTTGAACCTAACACATCTGCTTTAAGGTTCATATTAGTACGTAGTTTTTATAACTATGTTATTAAACACTTGGTAAGCACATCTTTCGTGCGATCGATATAATAAGCTATTTATACGACCCCCGTCATATTTAAAGCTCTTTTCGTACATAATAATTGTTAATTACGTCGGGCATATTGTTAATTAATACTGGGTCAATAATTCCTATATTTCGTCACAATAAGTTTACAAAATAGACAATCAATTGTCACTGAAAAAATATTCGATTCGTAACAAACGGTTTTTTTTTATTGTAAAATCCTTTCATATGCTTATTTAAACATGAACAATAAGCTTGTATAATTAATTATTGACCCTAAAAGTTTTTATTACAGAATTAGTAGAGCGCGTTTTAATTAGTAATACTCTAAATTCGAAAGCGGGGCAAGCGACTGGTTATGTCTAGTTTTGACACAATGATAGTCGAATGTTAGAGACAAAACAAACACCGAAGAATCTACAATTTATAGACAGAGCTCTTGTAAGTATATTAATACACTGAATGAAGATTTAACTTTAAAGTTTCGAACTTCAAATCGAGGGTAGACGTTAAAAACAATTATGAAAGCCGTTCTGAAGAACAAATGGAAAATCATAAAAAAAACTATTATAAGTCGAAAAAAAAAAAACTAAAAAGACGATCACAGAAGTCAGAATACGTGTAGAAAAAACAGAAACTTCAGTAGGACGAACACTTTCACACAAAACTGTGCAAAAGAAACTAGTGGAAAAAGTCTTGCAAGATCAACAATCACTATGGAAAAAGTCTTGCATGATGGACAATCACAATAGAAAACAAGAGTATTTCTATCATTCAACTATCAAAAATTCAAAAACCACACACGTCCAGACTCGTCGGATCCTAACGCCAAACTGACTAAGTCAGGGAGCATACTCATTCATGTCACTAGAGAACCTCGTATGCGGAAACTAGTGGTTTCACTTGTATGGTTTTTCTTTTTCCCAAGGTGGTCAGTTATTAGGTTATAGCACTTTAAAATTTAAGTATGAATATTTAATAATAAATAATTTAATTTTTTAGACAAAACAATTTTTGAAATTTTAACTAAAACATTATAAACAATCATCTAAAGGTAAAAATGACAATAAATATTAGGCTGAAAATCAACGTTTTTAAAAGTCAGAAGAGAATTGCGTAAGACGGTCCCCACATCATCGGCCGTATAATATGTGCGACGTACACAACAAATTGTTTTCTTTCACTCTATCTATAAAGAATCAGGAATTAACATTTCTTGTACAAATTTATAAGTTTAGAGATTGAGAACTTGTGTTTCATTGGTGTATTCGTTTGTCATTAGATATGAAGTTAGTAGTGAAGTTTCGGTAACCAATTTAATAGAACCCTGCTCATAACAGATATAAATTAAACACGCTGAAATTCGGCACGGCAAGTGTAAATTAACAAATATTCCAGGTTTATTCAAAATTTCTGATAGATTTAGAATGGAAATTAATGACACCATATTAGAATTTTTCCCATCAGACTTTCTGTACTAAGATAAAGGGAGGTTTCACGCAAAGCTCGGCTCAGATGGCGCTACCAGCGCATGACGTCATTCATTGTATGATTAACTTGACATACACTATACACTCGAAGCTACACTTGAAGTTGTTTACGTTATGCGCTTGTAGCGCCACAGACGGCTAAAACTAGCAGTGAAACTCCCTATTGACAAGAAAAGCGACATCTGTGAAACCAATAGCATCTACATACAGAGTGTCCCAGTAACGAACAGTGGTACAGTATATACAGGGTGTGTACCGTTGAGCGGCGGCGGCAGCGGCTCGTCGATGGAGTAGGTGGCACTGGCGCACACGCACTGCCTAATGCACGAGCCAACGCACAGGCCCTTCTCTGCAAGAGACCATCGCTGCCAGGTTAGCCCTTACATTCTTACCAATAGAGTTCAATTTCCTATGGCTTGTCTTTGTTACTTGAGACACTTATCAAGCTTAGCTTTATAGTACACACATAATTATGTTATTTACTCCTATTTAAATTTGCAATTATTATGCTGGTTATACAAATTTCGCTTTAATTTTTAGATGTAAGGGTTCATTTCTGCTTGATTTAATCTTCACATATACACAAAATTTTATTGACATAATTATTGCCGTAGAAAAAAATGTTAGTCACTGCTCACTACAAGAGATCTAAACTAAAACAAGCATCTAACTTCTACAGGTGATATGAATGCAAGCAAAAAGATACTAAACTACATGTACACTAATGTTTTATCAAAGGAAAATAGCCCTTATGACGATCATGATACGAACTAATGTGGTCTAACTAAATGAATTACGAAACACATGACTATTTATTTCACTAATTTGTGTACGGAACGAGATTCGGTAACGTTCTTCCAGTGATAAAGTAGAAATTGGAAATTAATGATAGACAAATAACCCTCTTTCTGGCGCAGTCGGGTAAAAAACATCAGCGAGGAACTGGAATCTGCGACGTCATTTATTTTTTTATGTTGCCTCTCAGGTTTTGAGAGAGATAGGCCACAAGAGCAAACGTTTTGACGTAAAACTTTATAATATGAGTAGCGGATTTCGCCCACATAGTTTTTTTTCGTTAGAAAAACCTTTTTTTTTGTTTTGTCTAACACAAAAAATCTTTAAAAACTTTTTTTTTAAGCTACCCTTATCCCCGTCCAAAAAAAAACACAATAAACTAGTCCAAATAGCCTGAATCTCGCTCCGTACCCATCCCCCCTCCCCCCACATCTTCCACCCGACTTACCATTGGTGAGTCCCGCGCGTCCCGCTCGACCGTCCGAGTACGACTGCCGTCGTGCGGGGAGCGTGTTGTCGCCAGACTTCGGTAGGATAATGTGGTCGCGCTCGTTTTCCGTCTCTTTCGCACAGTCGCGCATTGCACTGAAAGGGAAGTTGTGGTGAGATACGAAAAGTTATCCTGTTATAGGATTTCAAGCCGGTTGTGGTATAGATCCATGTATTAGGCTGCGTTTCCACTGAAGCAGAGTGGAGCGGAGCGGAGTGCGATTCACCAATCACAAGGCTTGAAATCCACTCTCTCCTATCTCACTCTTCTTCACTCAAGCAATGTGATTGGTGAATCGCACTCCGCTCCGCCTCAGTGGAAACGCAGCCTTAGGGACTATCAACCTATTAGTGCAGACCCCGTGTCTACTATTGAGGAATTCCTGATGGAAAAACCTAATAGCACTGGTTGATCTGGGAATTGAACCCAGGATCTCTTACTCAGCAGTCGCGCATTGCGACAAATGACCAGACTAACGATGGTTATTTATTTCTTAATAAAAAACTGATCTGCCCCAGAAATTTCTCCTGTGTCGTGGGTGCATTTACAAACATAAAAACTCACAAACAATCTTATTGGAATGAACATGTAAGCCATATTTGGTGGCACGGTAGGTGCAGTGGGTGAGCGATCGACTGCTGTGTAGCGTGGCGCAGGTTCGATCCCCGCATGAAACAAATATTTTTGTGACCTACAAGTAGTTGCCCCAGGTCTGGGTGTTTGTGTGTTTCTATATTTGTAAACTCACTCAAGACACAGGCAAAATTCCTAGCGTGGGTCGAAGTTATTAAAAAAGAAAGAAGAAAAGTATTTATATATTTGATTCGTGCGGGAATAAAACCCGAGACACACACAATCCCTCAGCCACTGCGCAAAACGTGCCGGAAATGAGACATACTCCTCTCACAAATTGTTTTTCAAAACGCGACAACATTTCGCATCCGGATTGTTAAAGCATGATAGATTTGAAGCGTTTGGATTCTCAGTAAATGTTTACAAAAAACAATGACAAAGCAAAGTCATAGAGGTTATTGCCATAATAACGGCACTTTAACCCGGTTCTTAATAACAAGT
Organism: Agrotis exclamationis; assembly: GCA_950005045.1. Classification (NCBI taxonomy): domain Eukaryota; kingdom Metazoa; phylum Arthropoda; class Insecta; order Lepidoptera; family Noctuidae; genus Agrotis; species Agrotis exclamationis. Next base: position 21,045,328 of record OX465433.1, on the reverse strand, counting down.
AGATGGATGCTATTGGACATCCAGATTCAATCCCAGGCTATTTTTGACCTCACTAGAGGCTACAGTAGCCTTTTTATCCTTGAGGTGGAAATCTTCAATGACCATCTTCCAACCTGGGATGAGGCTTCTCTCTCAGGTTGGATCTCAGGTTGGAATCCAGGTTAGATTCCAACCTGAGATGGATCTGTCAGACTGGTTCTGACTAAAACTATCCCGGTGTTTCTTGACGTGGGTAGCGAAAGTGAAGAACGACTTCCGCCGTCTTTGGCATCCATTGTATAGAGACTTATTAAAGGTGGTCACAACCTTGGAAAATTATTGTTTACTGGCAAGATTGATGACAGTGAACAAAAAAAAAGAATGTCCAGATTCAGTGTTGGTGACATTGACTTCCCGTCAGGGGAATCTCAGTAATGAGAAATACGACGCGAGGATAGGTCAGGAGACTTAGCCCCTTCGTACCTACACAACGCGACACAAGCCTCCGATACCTTACATCTTTGGTATCCAGGCGACTATCACATAATACAAATCCATAGAGGTTCGTACACAGCCACGCGTCAATGGATACCAAAGTTGTAAGGTATCGGAGAATTGCGTCGCCCAGTGTGCGATGGTTTCAAATGGTGCAGGATTTTTTGGAGAGGCCTTTACTCTGCAGTGAAACAGTACAGGCAAGGACAAAACCGACCGGACTGAGTATCTCAGAAAATAATGTAGTAACATACTGGTAAATAGTAGAGTGCATGCTCTGCGCGATGTTGGAGTCATCAGTGTGCATCCAAAGCTCTCCCGCGCCGGTGGTCGTCTGCCGACCAACCTCCATATAGAAGAAACGCTCGGAATCGCCACATCTGGAACATAAGAATCATATTTCAATCCTACTTAATTAATATTAAAATGGTTTATGCAAAATTGAACTTTAATACGTGTGGATTAAGATTCAAATTCTATTAAACAGTTTTGTACTTAAGGCGCTGTGAAACTATATACTTAGTCACACTTTGTTGTTTATAAAAATAAAACTGGTAATCCCCCAAAAATAAAAAAAAGAGGTTGCGTTCGCTGATAGATAAGAGTTCAACTACTTTGTTGTAATAAGTAGCTTTTTGATTAATGGTAAGAGCCATTTAATCTTGACAACCAAAATATCGAACATGTTGTCACCGTCATCGTGTGTAGTCTTTTTTCTAATAAGGTATGTTAGGGTCCGTTTCCAGTCTAACCGGATGCAGCTGAATATCAGTATGTTACATGGAACGACTGACTATCTGACCTCCACAACCCAGTAACTGGATAACACGATATCCCCTTGGAAAGACTAGTTCTTGAGCAAACCAGCAACCATGAATTGCTATTTTAAAACAAACACTTGTACACAGTTATCATTCTATTTACGCAGGTAGGTAGAACCTTGTGAGAAAATGAACACAACAAACGCACGTTGGTCGCTGGTGCAATTCTACGAAAACTAACGTCATCCGTTACGCAAATAAAACAAGGATTTGAAAACAATTCATCATCATTCTGAGAAAAATGCATGTTATTGAGATTTAATGCGGTTAATAAAGATATTATTTTTGTAAATTGAATTAGATTTTGGTCTAGTTTAGGGCTTCGGTCTGAGAAGTAGCAGTGGATGGTATAGCGATTTTTTTTGGTGGTAAAAACATCTAATGAGTCTTCCAGGGTCGCGGGACTCTCTTATCAGATTACCTTGAACGTAAAGGGCTGTTGAAGGAACAACATGGATTTTAGTCAGTACGAGTCTGAGAGCCCCTTTCGCCCCACACAGGATGGAAGGACTCATTGGATGATTTTACCCCGCAATAAAAGTCCTCCTTCACAGGGTGGAGAGAATGGACTTTCAGATTTTTCGTCTCTAAAAAAACTACCTACCCTGTTTCCTCAGTTGTTTTCTACCTTCCAGGTTCATGGCTACATTTAAAACCGGCCAAGTGCGAGTTGGACTCGCCCATGAAGGGTTCCGTAGCAGCAAGCATAGATTAGAGATATAATTATATTGAGATTAGTAAGTAATATACACAAACAATAAAAATAACTTTGTTTTTCATAGTATTTGTATGAATGGCAAAGTTATATTTGCGGTTTTTGAAAAAAAAAATGTACTATATCTCAAAAACTACTAACTGTATCTCATCCAAACCAATTTTCGTTGGTAGTTTTGGTTGAGGTCTACATTATATATTTTTTTTAGTTTTATCATTCTCTTATTTTAGAAGTTACGGGGGGGGGGGGGACACACTTTTTACCACTTTGCAAGTGTCTCTCGCGCAAACTGTTCAGTTTAGAAAAAAAATATGTTAGTAACCTCAATATCATTTTTAAAGACCTATTCATAGATACCCCACACGTATGGGTTTGGTGAAAAAATTTTTTTTGAGTTTCAATTCTAAGTATGGGGGGCACCCCCAAAATTTGTTTTGTTTTGATTTTTGTGTGAAAATCCTAATGCGGTTCACATAATACATCTTTCTACCAAGTTTCAACAGGATAGCTCTTATACTTTCGACAAAAAGTGGCTGTGACATACACGGACAGACAGACAGACATGACGAATCTATAAGGGTTCCGTTTTTGCCATTTGGCTACGGAACCCTAAAAATGGTCTCACGTAGTTGCGCTTCCGCTCCATCTCAAGTCGATGTTTAAGAATACGAGCGAGTGAGGGAGTATCTACACTCACTGACGTGGAATCGACGTTAGAAGGTCAAAAGGCAAATAAAAGCGAAAATATGTAAGTAATTTACTTTGTTATGGTTCGAACGACGCAAGTCGACAATGCGTCAGAATATTTTGAGACGCCATGACATAGCCCCACTGGTCTGGACTACTGATTGTAATAATTTCCTATTGTTTTTCAGTCAATTTGTCATATAAAAATATATATCCTGATACCTTGCATGAGTTTAAGTTTCCATTTGCAAGCCCATGGCCATATTCGGAGAGTAATCATTGATTTAGTAAATCATCATCATCAACCTATGACTAATTAAGAGAGAGTGGACCATAATCCACCATGCGGAAGTGCGGATTGGTAGATATCACATGACTCCAATCTTTTTGTTCTAGGACATGCCAGTTTCTTCACGATGTTATCCTTCACCGTTTTGAGAGCAGTGGTGATGAAAAATTTATACAAAGTAATGCACCTAGCTGGGTCCGATTCCAACCTACAACTCCTAAGTCGAGGTATTGTAGCTTACATTGATTTTATCAATCAGTTACAGATGCAATCACCCGCGACTAACCACTGAACTATCGTCATTAACTATGTAAATGATTATTATGAGTAAGTAAACAATAATCAGTTAATTAATCATTTGTTTATCACTTCAACACTGGGGGTTTTCGCGGTAATACCTTAGGTAACAAACAAATAAGGACAAAATTGTAAAACAACTTTTTTCCTTAATGTAATTTTGTGCTCGGGTCTATTATTTATGTTGTACTTACTAATTATATGAAAAAAAAATAGGATTTAATAAAAAAAAAAAAACGATACTACTAGAGAACAGGTTAAATCGGTAATTTTTTAACAATTTGTAGATAAACACATGAGATTGTACTGACGAATTTAGTTATCACCATCAGCTTGTCCATTGCTGGACATAGGCCTTTTTCATCGTGTTAAAATCATCAAATGAGTCCTGCTGTGGCTGAAGCGGAAGGAAATGTCTCTCGTATCGACTAAAATCTTACCGCGACTTCGGACCGTCCCGTGATCCCGGGCTGGACAAATGCTTCAATTTTATCAGCCGAATGGATTCTACTTTTTTAAAATTCTTCATTTGATATGGACTTTTATAATAGCCATGCGTATGACAGTTCCATCATAACCTAAATACGAACTAGGTACATTTCTAAGATTATATATCCTATATATATTTTTTATGTATAAAGGGTTTGCTCTTGACCTTAGTCTAGGTCAGGAATGACTAAGACAAGGTCGACGATGGAGCGAGCTTACCCAGAAGAAGCCTGGTCACTCTAACTTTGAAGAGATTAGGGTTGTATGCGTTCGGAAACACAGACGCGGGCAGAGAGTTCCACTCCTTCGCTGTCCGCATTATAAAAGACGTTTAGTGCGAATTGGTGGTGTGGCAATAAGGTAACGATGGTAGTTTGCCGTGCGTCTAGATGTGCGATGATAGAAGGGGGCTGGTGGAATGAGGTCGTGGAGTTCTTGGGCACACTCTCCGAAGTACAATCTGTAGAAGACCGACAGGCAGGCAACTTTGCGTCGATGAGTCGAGCTATGGAGCTTGGCATTCACCAATTTTACGTCTCCAACGAGCCTCCTAGCACAGCTCCTAGCTCTGCGTTCCACTGAGTCAAGAGCGGCAAATTGATATTTAGCTGAGCCATCCCAAAGGTGGCTACAGTACTCCATGCAGGATCGGCCATGAACTTCAAGACTTTTCGCTTCATCACCATTTGGTTGAGACATAAGTCTATGGAACGTGCCTACGGCTACGTACAGTCGGTTCAACCTAAACATATCGTTTCATACAGACTCAAATCGAACACAATCTATCAATAAGTGCTAAGATCTTCCACAACTCCGCACTCCATACAATTAGGTGAATTAACTTTTTTCATCTAGAGATTCTACTTATATCATCGCCACTCTTCTAGAATATTAGTTGTGGTCTTGGTTCAAAAAAAAATAGCAAACGCAATGTACTTTCACTCATTGATGAAATAAGGACCGAGTAACTGGAATTCATGTCTCACTTTCCACAGAAAACTTTTTTTTAAAAAAGTACCGACTTCAAAACAAATACAAAAAAGTTTAAAATAACTTTTCTTTCGGAAGTCGGTGGCAATAGTCAATGACACAACAAAACAAAGCCACCGACTTCCGAAAGAAAAGTTATTTTAAACTTTTTTGTATTTGTTTTGAAGTCGGTACTTTTTTTAAAAAAGTTTTTATTTTACCCTTTTTAGTTTATTTATTACATATTCAACCCAAATTCTTGTTAAATACAAAATTTTCTTACATATGCACTAATCTTGTAATCCGTCACAACATAAAAAATCCATATCTCTAAAACTACTGAACCGATTTTGATGAAACTTGCAGTGTACCCTAAGTTGAACAATACCTAGTACAACAAAGAATTACTTAAATCGAACTTATAGTTCCGGAGATATGCGTGCACAAACATAAAAACATACATACATACATACATACACTTATGAAATTTGGCACATTTGTTCAGACGCTGATATAGACTAACATATATGAAAACTGGGCAGTTCTGATAATATTACATACATACGGGTCGAATTGATAACCTCCTTTTTTTTGAAGTCGGTAAAAATATAGGTATAAGGACAATATAAAAAAATAACAGGTAAAATTCTCGACCTTTTTAATACTGTGTGTAACTATTATCCCGTTTCGATAACAGCACTGGTATTTACACCTCCGTTTAAGGATAAAACCGCAATACCACTGAATATTAAGAATATCTACAATTCTCGGAACAAGTATTAATCACTGAAAAGTGAGATAGGAGCTAGTATTGTTCATTTACAATTATAAATCCTCATACCTAAGCAGAATGACGTACCTTTTATAATTTAATAAACAGGAAATATTAGACTGATAAACTTCTTTACTAATTGTGCAAACTGAAGGAAAAATTGTTTAAAAGAGTATAATTATAATTATCCAGAACTACTAGAAGGATCGAAGCTCCAAGGTATTTAAATATGCGGCCCTCACTGAGCGCTCGAATCTGCCCTTGAAACAGTGATGCTAACTTGGTCAAGTTCAATGCTACTAGGACCCACGCGTGTCTCTTTTCCGAGTAACGGAGTTAATTTCAACTCCAACTTTTCCAGGAACTAAGCTGAAATGTTCCGAGTGTTTTGAACTACCTGTTCTAACGTTTGCCTGTATACAAGTTCCTTTACAAAATAATTACGTAAATGTCATTCATTATGTTCATAAATAGCTCAGCTTTTAAAGCGCCGTTTCCTTCTGAAGTCCGAAGTATGATTTAAACTGCAGTAATCCCCGAAGAGTTAGTCAGAGGTGAATCTCAGTACCTGCCCCTGATTTCACTAGTTATGTTATGTCCTATGAGAGGTCCTATTGCCAAGTCACAATAAAATTCCCAACTCTAAGCCTCAGTTTCTTCGATCATGGACCATGCCCGGGTCGATGGCGCGTTGTGTTCCACGCGCGCCTCAAAGAGTGTCAGCAAAATGACGGGGAGGGCCAAAGCCTGCCAGGGTCGCGGGACTTACGGATTACCGTGACCCCGGAAGTCCGGAACGAAATTTTAGTCAATACGAGTCTGACAGTATGGGTGAGAGGACTCATTTGATGATTTTACCACGATAATAAAAAAAAGCCTCAGTTTCTTCACAGAACATATGACATCTTAAGTTGTTGATATCTTGTCATAATTAAGCTGAGTGGACAAACCTCCGAATGTTCTTCAAGGAGTACTCGACGCGCTCCAATAGCCCCAGATCGCTGATGACGTTGTTGTGACTCTTGATCTTGACAAGAGTCAGCGTTTTGTCCGTGAGGCACAGGTTGTACAGGCCTTGGATGTTCTTCGTGGCACCCAGGCCTTTCTTCTGGACGTTTACTTGCCATACGTGTTCTGAAAAGTAATGGTGTTATTTAATACTTTCTGGCGTAAATGCATTGCTTTTGATTCTGTGATAGTGGACCATTAGATCTCCACTATCCTGACTGTACTTGTTTGTAGCCGAGCGCAACTACAAACGGCGAAATCATCCAACAGCAATGATAGACCAACTAACGGCTCTATTGCAACTTGCAAGTCTTGAATGGAAGTTAACATTTTTTCTTTTGCTGCCGTTTTCGAGTGGTTATTATGCAGCTGCAGTAGACTGTGTGTTTGCTTTTGCAAGAGTACCTTTAGCTAAGTGATGTACTTATCGTTTGATCACGTTATAGTTGAGTAGCCAAAATAAAAGAAACCAAATGAAGATGCGTCCTATACAAGGTAGCCAACAGTACTATTCTACAAAACTCATTCTTCAGGATTCCACTATTTCCAGTCCAACCATATCACCAGGTGTTTATATGGTGCATTATGAGCACATAACACTTAATTGGTACCTATTGAAAACCCATAAACATATTTATCTCATTTACAGTAACACGAAGTGGCCGCATGCTTACATGAACTGTTTATTATTTACCTAAACAAATGCATATTAGGGACAAAACAACCAACATGGAAAACACGGCGTCTAAATTGATGAAATTAATAGGTACTCTGGAGTATTTTTTCCTCCAATATTTGTTTACGTAACCAAAGTCCAACCTATTGTTTACTGTATGCGAGTAAAAATATGACATAGTTTTGTTTAGTAATATTATTTATATGAACAAAATGCTTGATGCACATAAATTTATTTTTACCTGAAGACCAGGCAAAAAAGTCGGCAGAATTTTAAATTAGAACTAAAATAGGTATCATAAAGCAGTTCACATAGTTGAGCTAACAGCATCATACCAACATAGTTAAGTAATTACTTATTAGCAAGAAACTTACGAAAACAAAGATCTAAACATTTCAAGTATTCGAACAAAAACAGCTTTGATACCTCGCAGAATATTCCCAAGCGCGCCAACCTAGATATAACTATGCAATGCCTAGGTCATTAGCGTTCAGCTGTGACCTAATGACCCACAAGTTGATTTAGACTTATTCATCATCGTGTTTTCATAGTTCTGGAGTAATTTTATAACTTAGTTGCGATAAACGGATTGATGGTATTGAATTGATAACGTTGAAGAATTGTTTTATGATAACTTACCAAGTTCTAATAGATCCTACTATTAAAACTTAGGCAAAGTTATTGTATTTTTCAGGAGAGATTGTTTCACTACTTCAACTCCTCAGGTGAAAAAACTTTTTAAAAAAAAGTACCGACTTCAAAACAAATACAAAAAAGTTTAAAATAACTTTTCTTTCGGAAGTCGGTGGCAATAGTCAATGACACAACAAAACAAAGCCACCGACTTCCGAAAGAAAAGTTATTTTAAACTTTTTTGTATTTGTTTTGAAGTCGGTACTTTTTTTTAAAAAGTTTTTATTTTACCCTTTTTAGTTTATTTATTACATATTCAACCCAAATTCTTGTAAAATACAAAATTTTTCTTACATATGCACTAATCTTGTAATCCGTCACAACATAAAAAAATCCATATCTCTAAAACTACTGAACCGATTTTGATGAAACTTGCAGTGTACCCTAAGTTGAACAATACCTAGTACAACAAAAAAAGAATTACTTAAATCGAACTTATAGTTCCGGAGATATGCGTGCACAAACATAAAAACATACATACATACATACATACATACATACACTTATGAAATTTGGCACATTTGTTCAGACGCTGATATAGACTAACATATATGAAAACTGGGCAGTTCTGAGAATATTACATACATACATACATACACTTATGAAATTTGGCACATTTGTTCAGACGCTGATATAGACTAACATATATGAAAACTGGGCAGTTCTGATAATATTACATACATACGGGTCGAATTGATAACCTCCTTTTTTTTGAAGTCGGTAAAAACTAGGTAGTCATGAAAAGCAGCCCTTCATGTGTTTATGTAATTTTTAAGTGCAAACGTGCTGATTCCAAGTCTAATTTTTTTAGCTTGGTAAAATTATCAAATGAGTCCTCTCACCCAGGGCAGGAAGGGAGGGACTGTCAGACTTGTACTGACTAAAATCCACGGTGTCCTTCATTAGCCCTTTACGTTCCAGGGTCACGGTAATGGAATAAGTCCCGCGACCCCGTCAGGTTTTGGCCCTCTAGAGGGGGGCCCCGTCATCTTGCTGACGCTCTTTGAGGCGCGCGTGGAACACAATGCGCGGTTGACCAGGGCATGGTCCATGGTCGGGCGGCGAGTTGCCCATTATTCGCCGCCCGCATGCCCGTGCCTACGGTGGCCGGAAATCGTAAATTCCGAGTGTAATTACTTATTTATTTGGGATTTCCGATTAAAGATATCCATACATATTAGAGTATACAATAGTTGGTGTAGTCCTTTACTTACAGGTGACCACAGCAAAAGGAACCAAAGCATTGCATAACTTATTATAGAATTTTAAAGCTTATTCTAGGACGAGAAGGTAAACATTCATAACTGAACAGGAGTCCAATGCCGGAAATGGGGGTGTTCCAACGGTGCCCATCAAGGACAGCGCGCAGACCTTGGAGGAGCGCAGAAATGGCCAGACCAGAGCGCAGTTAAAGGCTCATTGGGTGCATAAAAGGCTCTTTCGGACTCTATGTCAATTGCTCGTATAATTCGTATACCAGAACAGTCATGTCCTGCATGTCTCGTCGACTGTTTATTATAGGAAATGATGGATACTTCTGAAGATGGCTATCTCATCTCTAACTTCTGGACCCAAACAACTAAACTACTTCCTGGACGCAAAAAGGTAAACGGGCGAAATGTATGGGAAAAAAACCCACGGCGGACATAAATGAAAATGTAAGGATATAATATAGCTAAATGTGTCTTCTTTATCATGGTAAGGGTCGCATTCTTGTGGGATGAGGGAATTTCGAGAAAATTAATCTTAAGGCTCTAGTCTTCTAAAATTCACTCGCGCCAAATTATTTGCGAAACTTTGTATGTGTTTTTTGAATAAAATAGTGAAATAGCTTGAAATATTATTATTGCACATAAATAACCATAATATAAGTAACAGCTAGTTATTTTTTTCAAGTTGATTTAAGTGGATAATATTAGGTAAATCAAGCGTTCAAAACGGCTCTTTCGTGCCCAATGTCATTTCGAGTTACGTTTGTGCACTTTATCTGAGACAATGAAGAATTAATTTAAAAATCTGTTCAGCGCATAATGACCGCAACATTCTCGTCTTCAAAATGCGCTGATTACTTTTTTCTATTTATCTTTCATTTTCTCAATTTAGAAGTCAGAATATCATCAATATTCTCGGATTTTACCTCTTAATAAATAGTCTTTTTCATAATAACTATGCATTGTAGGTATGTAATATTTAGATTATTATGATGTCAACAGATCAATAAAGCAAATACAAAAAAAAATTGTACCTAAAGCGCTTTTTTCCAACAATAAAAAATATCTCAAATAACCTCTAAAAACAGTGTTTATATACAAGCATTGCAAGAGAAAATCCTCAGTGGCCGGGGCACGGCCGGAGCGAACGCACGTGGGGTCCACGCCGATTTTTTATCGGTACCTCTCGCTCGCACATTCTCTCGCTCTAACGGTGATGACGCACAGTTACGCATCACAAGTTGCTCTACTTTACTATCTAAGAATATAATTTTTAGAAGTCGAGTGTTTTTGTAAATATTCATTTAATTTTGTGTATTAGCATTAGTTTATTTAACAGATGTCAAAAAACATTTTTTTTTAAACATTTTTTTATTTATTTTAAAATACTGAATTTAAAACAATATAATATGTAAATGTAAAGAAAATAAAAACAAACTGCCGACCTTACAGGCGTACTTGGGCGTGTATTTTTAGTGGTCCCTTCGAGAAAAATAATGCTGCCAAATTAAAATGGTTGTCTCTGTCGTAACCCTAGAAGGTACCGTCTCTCCAAGAAATACAGACTTCTACCCGTGGTTCCGCACTTATTTTTTTTATCGATTTACTGATTCCCACCAGTAGGACAAATCGGTAAAACAAGTGAAGGTCGGAAAACATTTGCTTAACGATAGCAAGTTAAAAAAAAACAGGTTCAAGCGATTTTCGACCTTATTGACATTAATAAAAACACCGGATTTTAATGAAGGAGCAATGTTAGCGAGAATGTGAGAAAAACCAAACCAAATTTCAAATGTCAATAAGGTCGAAAATCGCTTAAACCCATTTTTAAATTGCTAATATGATCTTGATTTGCTGGTATGCTTTCATGACGGCTAGGGAGTAATTTAAATTCGTTTGGGCAGGCTGAAACGTTCACTTATATTTATCTTGGAAACTTGAACACCTGGTGCAGAACCGCAACAGACCAGCTAAACTATAAGATATGCAAAAATGGTGCCATAGCAAAAATTGTTCCACGTGATGAGCATTTTCTGCTGAGAAAATAAATTTGAAGAACTGGAACTTTTTCTGGAACACCTGATGTGGAACTCCAAGAGCCTAGCTATACTATAACATACATATATAGGAATGACGTCTTAGCTAGATTTGTTCAGCCTAATGAGCACTCTCTGTTGACGTGTAAAAATTGAAGATCTGGAACACCTGATGTGGAACTCCAAGAGCCCAGCTACACTATAACATAATTACCTAAGTATATAGGGATGACGTCGTAGCAAGAGTTGTTCAACCTGATGAGCACTAATAATCTGTTGACGTATAAAAATTGAAGATCTGGAACACCTGTGGAAATCAAAGCTGTCACTAATTTCACTGTGTAATTATAAAATAACATTAGCTGGGAGTACCAGTGAAAGCGGTTACAGTTTAGGACTGATTTTCGATGACGACGAATATATGAATAAAAATTTGACTATACGGGCCAAAACTCCTATTATTTTTTTTACCCGGGCTCTAGGAATTAGGCATCAGACGTTTTAGATCTTCGATTTTGACGACCCCATTGTCGTTGGCATAGGCAACAAGATCCGCATACGAAGTCGCGGGCTAAGCTAGTAAATCAATAGAAAGCAAGGAAGATGAATTAACGTTTCAGTTGCTGGTAAAGAAATTTATAAATTCTTCATCAATTTCTTTGTCCCAGCTTATGAGACCACGTGAGGTCTCTCTTTTTTTTCAGCGTGGTGAAATCATCAAATGAGTCCTCCGGCAGGCAGGGCGGGAGGGACTGTCAGACTCGTAGTGACTAAAATCCACGGTGTCCTTCAATAGCCCTTTATGTTCCGGGGTCACGGTAATGAGATAAGTCCCGCGACCCCGGCAGGCTTTGGCCCTCTAAAGGGCCCCGTTATATTGCTGACGGTCTTTGAGGCGCGCGTGGAACACAACGCGCCATCGACCCGTGCATGTTCCATGGTCGAGAAGCGAGTCGCCCTTTACTCGCCGTCCGGATACCCGCGCCTACGGTGGCCGGAGATCGTGTTGATACTTCCGTCGCCGTGGGCGTCTACCACTGCGGCTGGGACCGCTTCCCACTCCGTCTCGCCCCGCAGCATGGCCGCGACCAATGCCGGGCGCGAGAGGTCTCCACCTATCGCCGCCGTGAGAACATGGCGGTGCTCTGCCCGAGCGGGGCAGTCCTGCACCGTATGCTCCACTCCATCGTGTCCTCCGGCCGATCCTCGCAATGGTGACACCCAGACGATTCTTCCTTCCTCATCAGACACAGGTACCTCCCGAAACAACCGTGTCCGGTGAGGACCTACGTCAGGCGGAAGGTTAGGACGCCGTGACGCCTATTCAGCCACTCCTCAAAGAGGGGTCTTACCGCCGCGATTGCGGCGTACCCGACGTGAAGTCTCTAGTATCAAATTGTTACTACGTTTTTTTATTTCTGATAATTTTATTGTTTATTATTTTCCGAGCAAGATAGCGCATCCCGGGATTTTTCGACAGTTGGCGGGGCAGCCTTTCGTGTGTGGCTGACACACAATTTGCCCCCCTCCTACTACCTGCGGTCGGCCAGTGACGCACCGTGTGCCGGATGTCGCTACCCTCCACGACCAGTCTCCCGATAAGTCCATAACAGCTCGAATCATTCCGGCTAGCCAGCAGTAGAACGACTTTTTTGAACCAACTCCTCTTGTGGCTGATTTTGCACGGTGGGTGGTCGCAAGCCTTCGGCCGAAACCTACCACCAGTTGATGTCACCTGATTAGCACCATCCAGGGACGCACGTGTTACGTGTAGGTTAATATAGTATCATTAAGGCGTACTCTCCTACGGACGCGAGTGACTCAGTCCCCACAAAAAAAGACCTGTAAAAAGTTACCTTCAAAAAGTGGTGATAAATCAGCCTATTTTGAATAAATGACTTTTGATTCATACGTTTTGTTATACTAAACTTAGTTTTTTTATGTTCAATGAGTTTAAACCAAATCTATGAGAGTATTTAAATAGTATTAAAACACTCGTGTGATACTCGTATTATTACAAATCAAGTCATATTAAAACTCCTTATTATGCAACTATTTCTAAATCCTTTAATAATCCTTAGTAGAGAAATATTTTCGACTGTATCAAAATTGTTTTATAATACTTCGCTAGGCAGGATGTATGCGGGGTATCGCGGGGAGCCGAAATTTGACGTACGACGTATGGACTGGCCGAACGCGATTCTATATTGTGCAACACAAGACTAAAGCCTTAAATATGTATTCATATTTTACAATATTTATTCGGCGTAATCAATGCAGTTTCGCAGTATAGCGCAGGATATACCAACAACAAATCGATATATAGAGGGCGTCGAAATAATTATATTATAATCTTCTTGAAATCGATCATTTCTGACCTCTATTAACCATCGACACATTGTAATTAATCGTGAATTATTGGCATCTGCATCGTCAATTGTTCAATTCTCCTCCTAGAATCTAGATGTTAGCACATGTGGAATATTATCACATTATTCAATTAAAGGAATTGAACCGGTAATCGACTAACCATGTAATATAATCTCCGATCTAATATTAAAATGTAAATATGCCTTTAAAAAATGCGAAGGAGGAAGGTGGACATGAAGGTCTACCCGGTTTAGAAGGAGAATAATCATGTGCACTATTGGCAGTGGCAAATTCTCGCGCCCGGCGCTAGTTCAATCCATTCTGCTGGGTGAGGGGAAATGGGAAGCAGTCATTCACCTTCTATTGTGAAGCTTAACTTTTTTTTATCGTGGTAAAATCATCAAATGAGTCCTCCCACCCAGGGCGGGACGGGAGGGACTGTCAGACTCGTACTGACTAAAATCCACGGTGGTCCTTTAATAGCCCTTTACGTTCCATGGTCAAGGTTACCTGATGAGACAGTCCCGCGACCCCGTGAAGCTTTACCTAATGTTGGCTAAGGAAGAGGCGGAACGCCCGAGGGAGAGGACATCCACAAATTCAGCCCCAGCCTCCGCGTAAATCGCCCAGGGCGTTGGAATTCCTGGAGCGATTTCCGTCCACCGCTCGGAGGATACGGTGGAGCATACGGTGCCGCGTTTGGGCAGAGTACCGCACTGAGGCGATAGGCGGCGACCTCTTGCCCCCGGCATTGGTTGAGGCCATGCTGCGGGGCGAGACGGACTGGGAAGCGGTCGCCTCCTGCTGCGAAGCAGTCATGCTAACGAAGGAGGAGGCGGGACGCGTGAGGGAGAGGACAGCGTCCACCTCACGACCCAGCCGCCTCGGAAGACGCCCACGGCGACGGACATCGCGGGACGTTTTGCGGCCATCGTAGGCGCGGGCATGCGGACGGCGAGTAATGCGCAACTCGCTGTCCGACCACTGAACATGCCCAGGTCTCAAAGAGCTGTCAGCAATATGAAGGAAGGCGGGCCCCCTTTGAGGGTCAAAGACTGCCGAGATCGCGGGACTATCAGGTAACCGTGGCTCCGGAACGTAAAAGGCTATTGAAAGACACCGTGGAAAAGATAACGTTCGACCACAGTAGTCTAAACTTTTTTTTTAGCGTGGTAAAATCATCAAATGAATCGTGAGGGCGGGAGGGACTGTCAGACTTGTACTGACTAAAATCCACGGTGTCCTTCATTAGCCCTTTACGTTCCAGGGTCACGGTAATGGAATAAGTCCCGCCACCGCGGCAGGCTTTTCCGTCATCTTGCTGACGCTCTTTGAGGCGCGCGTGGAACACAACGCGCTGTCGACCCGGGCATGGTCCATTGTCGGGCGGCGAGTTGCCCATTACTGGCCGCCCGCATGCCCGCGCCTACGGTGGCCGGAGATCGTCTTGCGACGTCCGACGCCGTGGGCGTCTACCACTGCGGCTGGGGCGGAGGGAGGACGCTGTCCTCTCTCTCTCACGGCCCGCCTCCTCCTTCACGAGCATAACTGCTTCGCAGAAGGAGGCGACCGCTACCCAGTCCGTTTCGCCCCGCAGCATGGCCTCGACCAATGCCGGGCGCGAGAGGTCTCTGCCTATCGCTGCCGTGAGGACACGGTGGTGCTCTGCCCAAGAGGGGCAGTTCTGCACCGTATGCTCCACTGTATCCTCCGGGCGATCTTCGCAGTGGTGACACCCAGGCGTTTCTTCCCTCCCTATTCGTCACAAGTAGGTACCTGTGTCGAATAGGGAGGGCAGAAACGCCTGGTTTCGGGAGGTCCCGAAACTTCCGTGTCCGGTGAGGACCTGCGTCATGCGGTAGGTCAGGACGCCGTGACGCCTTTCCAGCCAAAGAGGGGTCTTACCACCGCGATTGCGGCGTGCCCGACAGTAGTCTTAACTTAGATATTTGTAGTCTTGCCTCCACTATTATCTTTGCTATAAAGCTTCTTCAGTGAGCTGGCAAGACAATAATTATTACCTGTTACCTGTAATGTTTCGATTGAATCTCACGACTGACGATTCAATCTCACGAGGTTTATTAAAAAAAATGCATTACATTACATTATACACAAATTCTTGAGTTAATGTATCTTAGGGTAAGTGCATTTTTGTCAAGTGTTTTATGCCTAATAAAGTTTATTGAAAATGAATGTAAAACTTACCGGTGTGGTGTTATTTATTGTACCACACGAGGTAGGTTCACTAGTGAATAACACTAGGTGGTTCCGATATCTTTCTAAAAACAATTCTGAAAGTATGTGTTTTCTGCGATGAAACAGGGATCAAATACGTTTATTAACAAAGATATTCCAAACAAACTGTAAAAATCAGGTTGAGTGGCTTGTAAACTACATATGTATCTAGTCGATAAAAAACAAAAGATAATCTGAAAACGTACAAATTAAGAGGAAAGACAACGAACGGAGATTTTTTGTATAAAGATATTTTTGGTTATAACTTTGTTTTCCCATGGATTACAAAAAAAATATTTTTGTATATTATTAAGTGAATTATGCGCATTCATTTAAGACCATTTTCATTCATGTCCGTGACCGGGTCGGATTCCGCCCGATGACCTTTAAGACTATTTTCTAGACCCAAAAAATTAAGACAGTTTTCTGGACCGACTCAATTAGGATGCCATGAATTCACTATTAAGTTCGTCAATGTCCCTACAAGTTGCCTGCCCTATGAGTGATTAGTTATCTACGAACTACGCCATAGTTTTGGTACCTACGAATAATACTTTTGTTTATCTATAGCGATAAAATTTACCATCTACGACAACTACTAGCGATGGCGCAGTTAATGGAAAGGTTTTTATAATGTTGATGAACCTTTGTATTCAGTTAGAAATAACGGTACTACACTTTAATTAGCTTAATTAGGTACTATATATAAGGTGATTCGTAGATAAACAGTTCTTATGACGTAATTGTTGTTGTTATTGCGCTTCTGTTTGTGGACTAGAATGGTGTGAATGTATTAGAAGTTTTTGCTTTTAGAAAGATTATGATATGTAGTGTAGGTCGTTGTGGGGGTAGGAAAGGGTGTCTGCATGCTATCCAAGACTTCTTCTTCTTTCTGCCCTTATCCCATTCTACTTGGGGTCGGCGCAACACGTTTTCTTGTTCCATTCTCCCCTATTAGACGTCACAGTATCATTTATTCCTTTTTCTTTCATATCATTCCTTAGACAATCCATCCATCTTTTCTTTAGCCTTCCTCTTCCTCTCCATCCATCAACATTCATACTCATTACTCTCTTAGTCTCATGGGTGTCATCCCTCCTCATCACATGTCCATACCAAGATAGACGATTCCCTTTAATTTTTTCTGTCACAGGCGCCACTTTCAAACTTCCCCTTATAAACTTATTCCTTATTTTATCCATTCTTGTCACTCCACACATCCATCTCAACATCCTCATCTCCGCTACATGCAATCGTTTCTCATCCAACTTTTTCACAGCCCAGCATTCCGATCTATAGGTACAATATGACAGGTCTAATCAAGGATTTGTATATTTTCTCCTTTAACTTGAGGGGCATCCGTGGGTCGCAAGTTGTTCCGGTGACCTGTCGCCATTTCATCCATCCCGAGTTGATCCGGTGTGTTATGTCTCCTTGGACAAGCGACCCGACGTACCGAAAGTCGGAACAGACTGGTATGGGCGTTCCTGCAAGAGTAATGGGCACAGGACTGGAGACCGCCAAAATCGCAAAACAGATATTCTGTTTTGGTTCTGCTTAATTTCAGGCCAACGTTCTCCACTCTTTGCCACCACACCTCCAATCTGCTCTGGACCTCTAGGCCGCTCTCGGTAATCACTGCACAACATGCCAACCAAGACCTTGGCCTAAAATGAGAAATAAGCCTCGGGTATCTACAAAATATGAGCATGTACCCTGCAGACTAGTGCAAGAATCTAGACAGAATCAACTTCGTGCATGGTGATTTCCCGTAAAAAATGAAGAAATGACTATTTAGGGCATCAGATTTTTTCTCATAACAAGAACTGCACCGTTAGAAAAAAACATAATACGTTACATGTATTAGATATCAGCCTACCCTCTCTAAAATCAAAAGCGTAAAAGCGAGTAACGTGTGATAAGATAACAATGTATCAGCTGATTGTCCTTGTGCACCGACGGCTGAAGGAAATTATTTGTTATTGTGGTTCATTATCACCATATCATCGCATGCGCACGTTACAAACGTTTATTATGGGCATGTTCCCTGAATGATTGAGGTAAGTGGACGTCAACGTTTCCGGGACCGTAATCATCTACCTACCTACCTTAACTTTTTGACAGCGCTGTTGGGATTGATTTCCAATCAAATTTCGTGGTTGACGATACTGACAGAATAGGTACTTAGCCGACATAGGCTCAATAGTCAAAGAAAAAAAAGTCGCAATTAAAACGCCAATCAAAATCAAGTCATGGAAGTGATCTCCGCAATCAATCCATGGATCATACTTGGCAAGCATAGATTCAACCTCCGATCCACTTATGCGCACTTTGTGCGATTGTTACTAATTATTAGAAGTCTAGGACTCCCTCTGATTTCTGGGAATGCCAATAAACTATCGGGTAATTCAAGTATTCTCTTAGAAATTAAACTTTCTTGGTTATTCTATATGATATCTTATTTACTTACTAACTTTTGAAACTGTCTAGGATAACAGGAACAAAGTGAATTAGGAACTACTCGCGCTTCTGCGCATCAATTCGCAACAAAGGTCATCCGATGCGTAATGCGTAGGCAACGGAACTCCGAGCTGCAATACAAAGCAAGTTTGTTTACATGTCTGAATGAACAAGGCAAGACCAAGGCCTATGCTCTGCTGATATAGAAATAAACATTATTGCACCAACCTTGCGAAAAGAGAAGAGGGAGAAGGTGCGCGATTTAGGACTCGTTCTAGCATTTTCACAGATAGCGGAACATCTAGTGGATTATCATGACCTGCATCAGGTAGGTTCACATAAGAGGCCAACAAACCCATATTGCGCCATTGTACGCAACTTTACGTAAGCTCGTGTTAGCGAAACCTGGTTCAAACGAGAGTTTGCAAAGCCAAAACCTAAAAAGCGACAGGTCAATCTTATTCCTAAATCATCCATGTATACAAAAAAAAAATATTCTATAGAAAAGTATGACGTGTACGTACGTCTTCCATTGAAACAGCAAACGTATAACAGGCACCTACTACACGTTTCTATGTTTGCAGTTCACGTGCCATGATCAGTAAACACAATCGTTTACGGACATCACAATAAACAATACAATTAATCATTGCACTAGTAAACACACAAATTAGTTAGCAAACAAATATGAGATCACGCTTTGACCTATGAGTGAACGACAGTTTGTGTGTGCGTGTTCTTTTACATTTAAATAAGCCTTGAATTGGCGAAAGGAAAATTTTGGATGTAGGTTTGTTAAAAACTGCTAGGTATTTCTAACAGGTAATTGAAATGAAACGCTACACATGAATGTGTGGAAGATTAGCTAGAAAGGGGAAAACCTTTTGGTTTGCAGTAGAGTCCCTATAGACTCTACTCTAAACCAAAAGGTTTTCCCCAGATTATGAGATGATAACCAGAAGGTTTTTTAGAGAGAACGGGGATGATGACGAAAGACGCATAAAATATTGCGAAGTGCCCAGTACGCACGGAGTGTTGCGAGGTATGCTGCTTCTGATCTTTAATTCCCTCAGCAGCAAAATCTGGCTCTTTTACATCGTCATTCATCATTTTCATATCTACCAGCGAAGACATTAACAGTGGTCAAGATCTATTTATGTAGAAACACTAGTCTTTACTCTTTATTTAAAATATGTACGAGAGATCCAGACGGCGATGATCTCACGATATTTATTTGTCGGAACGTTGCAGCCGCTATGCATTTGCGCTTTGTAAACCTGGGTTTTTTTGTGATGTAATAGTAGGGGCCAGAGGGGTTAAGCCCGGTGGTAAGTTAACGGTTTAACGGTTGAAGCAAACTAAGGTCAAGTTACGGTCGGGAGGCCCCAGAATTTATTAGAGCCGAAATCAGTACGACCACTGAGGTTAGAATATGTATAGGAATTGTACTAGCTCTAGTCATTCTCCTAGTATTCAAATCTTGACGCCAGAGAAAGAACCAAGTTAGCCCCTACCAAAAAGTCACGATTAAAAATCGAGAATTGGGGCGAGATACGAGAGACTCGTGGACTGCGGTAGGCTGAGTTGATTGATCGCTTCATACGATCGAGTAACCGTGAGGCCCCGAGGCTAGACCGCATGCTACGTCACCGGTGCAAAAACCGTAAAAATACCACAACACATCGGACGAACCGCGTCAATGTAGTCTGCTAAAATACTAATAAAAAAAAAATCCCCGTAACGTAAACGTAGAGCAAACTAATGACTAATCACGACAGAATGATAATGATATCAGCATTTTTCTGTAACCTCGAAACGGCACAAAATTAAACTAACTACTCAACTCGATCTAAAAATCAAAACAACCGGTGACCCTATCAACCCTACAATCGTAACGTGTGAAAAGGGCCGTCACTCGCTTCCGACGAGTTCGTATTAAGATTAATGATTGTATTCGTATGTTTACCCACAGAATCACAATATTACCGGGGGTCAACGACTCCGCGCACTCTTACGTACGCGCCTAAATTTCCATAGTACATGATCGTGCTTCTGGCCTTTTTATGGTATGTTCACAGTCGCTTATTATTGTCTGTATTATGCGAAGTTATTAGGATTTTGTTCTAATATTTGTTTATTGTCTACCTAGCGGCGCCCGCGGCTCCTCCCGTGTCGTGCTTCTCTGCTAAGACGCAATAGACTGCGAATTACGTCTGCTACGCAGTTCTGTCGTTCGAATTCAAGTTTTGGCTTGTGTTTAATTTTAGGGCGCTACAATCCATATTTATGATTATCACTGTACCATTTAGTATACACTCCATTATTAGGCTGAGTAAAATGAATATCTATACTACTTAAAGTACAAATTAAAAAAAAACAGACAATTCATGACATTCATGATGAACAGTTTTAAAAGAAAAGTCAAAGTTTTATAACAGTAATGAAAGCAATGGAAAAAGTAGCAGTGTTATTGAACTCACTTCCATTTCAAAATAAATTTACAATATTTTTTATGTGCAAAGAGTTCCGTTAATGAAACAATATTTGTCCTGATATCTGATTAAGAACTACTGATTCATAATAGCAGAGGCGTCTCTAGCTCTTGTGGCGCCCGTGTGCAACCAGTAACCTGGCGCCCTCTAGTCTAGTAGGAGCGGGGTCAAAATGGAAAACTAACATTTATATTTTCAAACGGAAATTCGGATGCAAATGGTGCAATTTTAGGCTTTTGGCTCAGGCGCAAAATGTCGCTTTCGCAAAATGTCTCCTGGTAGTAAAATGTCTCTTTCTCATAATGTCGCTTTCACAGAATGACTTCTTCTTAAAAGCTCGCTTTCTCACAATGCCTCTTTCGTAGATATCTCTTTCGCAAAATGTGTGTGAAAGTGAAAAAAAAAAAGTGAAATAAAAAAAGTCCTTTACAAGATCTGCTAGAGTGGTATTATTTTTTTTATATATTCAATGTACAGACACAGTTTTTTTTTTACTGTTTTATTATATGTATAGATGTTTCAACCACTTTATCAGATCTTGCAAAGGGCTCATAATAAAAGTATTTTTTTATTATTAATAAATTTCACTCGAAAAATCGAATTTACAACGTTGCCATACAATACGAGTATTAACAAGAACCAGTTTTAACAGAACTTAAACTGCGCCCGGTCTGGCCAATTGTAGTCCTGCTCTGGCCGTTTCTGCGCTCCTCCAGGGTCTGCGCTCTGTGCTTGGGCACCTTTGGCACACCCCTATTTCCAGCACTCCTTGGTACCATTCGCACTTGGTCCCATTCGCACTTTGTCCCATTCGCACTTAGTCCCATGCAATAGTTTGTAAGGGAAGAAGTAGGTTTGTGGACAAAAGTTTTATAAAACATCAGGCTACGACCAATAGGAGCGGAGTATCAATGATAATAATTTAAAAATAATCTTTTGAGAGCTTCTGTTGCGTAGGCTGCGTAAACGATTAAAGTAACGAAAAAAGCATGTATTACGAAATTATTTAAAAGTTCATAAAAAAAGTTCCAACAGCTTTTTTTT
The DNA here is from genome assembly GCA_950005045.1 of Agrotis exclamationis. NCBI lineage: Eukaryota > Metazoa > Arthropoda > Insecta > Lepidoptera > Noctuidae > Agrotis > Agrotis exclamationis. Next base: position 21,023,590 of record OX465433.1, on the reverse strand, counting down.
TAAATCATGATAAAATCATCAAATGAGTCCTCCCAACCGGGGCAGAGCGGGAGGGACTGTCAGACTTATACTGTCGCGGGACTTAGAGTAACCGGTGTGACGGTAACTATTAGTCCCGTGACCCCAGCAAGCTTTGGCCCTCTAAGTGGGGGGGAGGGCGTCATTGTGCTGAAACTCTTTGAAACGCGCGTGGAACACAACGCGCCGTCGACCCGGACATGGTCCATGAACGGATAGCGAGTTACCCATTACTCGCCGCCCGCATGCCCGCGCCCACGGTGGCCTGAGATCGTCTTGTGACGTTCGTCGCCGTGGGCGTCTACCACTGGTTTGAGGTGGACACTGTCCTCTCCCTCACGCGTCCCGACTCCTCCTTCACTAGCATGACTGCTTCGCAGAAAGAGGCGACCACTTCCCACTCCGTCTCGCCCCGCGGCATAGCCTCGACCAATGCTGGGCGCAAGAGGTTGCCGCCTATCGCCGTCGTGAGGACAAGGCGGTGCTCTTGCCCAAGCGGGGCAGTCCTGTACCGCATGCTCCACCGTATCCTCCGGGCGATCCTCGTAGTGGTGACACTCCAGGCGTTTCTTCTTCTTCCTCATCCGACACAGCTACCTCCCTCACTTTCGTGTCCAGTGAGGACCTGCGTCAGGCGGTAGGTCAGGACGCCGTGACGCCTTTGCAGCTACTCCTCAAAGAGGGGTCTTACCACCGCGCTCGCGGTGTGCCCGAGTTCCAACAGCTTACGTCGATATTTTAAGATTGTCTCACTCTTACCTTAAGATTGTAAGATTTTTTTGCAACATTTTCATTGATACTCCGCTCCTATTGGTCGTAGCCTGATGTTTTATAAAGCTTTGGTCCACAAACGGACTAAGTGCGAATGGGACACAGTGCGAATGGGACCAACTGCGAACGCGGTACGAAGTGCGAATGGGACGAAATGCGAGTAACCCTTTGTGAGAAAGCGAACTTTTAAGGAGTCATTCTGGGAAAGCGACATTATGAGAAAGAGACATTTTACTACCAGGAGACATTTTGCGAAAGCGACATTTAACGCCTGAGCCCTTTTCAGAAGGAGTCGTTCTGGAAAAGCGACATTATGAGAAAGCGATATTTTGCGAAAGAGACATTTTACTACCAGGAGACGTTTTGCGAAAGCGACATTTTGCGCCTGAGCCATCGATCGACGCATCTTTGAAGATGTCGCATTAGAGCGCGCTCGCGGCGCCCCCTTAGACCCGGCGCCCGTGTGCGCCGCACACCCTGCACTATAGGTAAAGACGCCTCTGCATAATAGTTAGATAGAATATTTCATTGCTAGATGAAACTAGATGTGTTTGGTAGATATGCAGTAGTTCAAGTCACAGCAGAAACATTCAGATAAATTAGACAATGTGGATGATATACGAAAGTATACAATAATAAGATATAACAATGGATAAACCCCACCTGCACTGGGCGCTCATGGTGGATTATGGCACATTCCCTCTCACAGAGATATACTTGGTTTGAGTCCCAGAAGTTGATTTTGTAATAAACTGCTTAAAGCCTCCAATAGATTCTTTCTTAACTGTTTTGATAATACTAAAATTTTAAAGAAATTCTTCAACAGGACATTATGAAAATTCGTAAAAACTATTAAAATAGTGATTAAATGGTTCTACATTATTAATATGTAGCAGTCAAATCAGGTAATAACTATCAGGAAAATTAAAATTGTGTCATACATTATTTACTTTGATCATTGAATGAGCTAGGAATTTCATTTCATTCATAAATAAGCATGAAATATTCATTTAATTACATAATTTGCTGTATTAGGAAACTAAACTATTCTATTTTAACACATGGAGTATTAACTTGTGAATGGAAATCTATAATTAACTTTTATTTAATGAGGGATGTTTTTCTGACATTTTTTCTTGGCAGCTAAAATACTAGGAAGTGGTATTATTGCGCAGACAAAGTCACAGCTTAATTCGAATAAATAAGTTAGAATTTGATAATAATTCAGTAACTTCTAGAAGAAAATTAATATTGTGGTGGACTTTAATATCTAGCCAAAACTGATTTCTATCATGAAAAAAGAGGGTGATTTTATTCACTCTGATAGTACCTATTTACTCAACTCTTTAGTTATATTTTAACAAACATGCTGATAAAAAAGGAAATATTTGTAGATTCTCATTCAGACGGACTTTAAGTAGGTACATGCTCTAATGATGGGAATGACTTTGAGCCAATATTGTCATAACAAATTAATGTTTTTGTATATTTAACTATGAAATCTAGACACCCACGACTATGTGTTAGTTAAATCTACATGATAATATCTGCGAGAACGTTTGAGAATTCAATTTATTAAGTAGTTTTTAAAATACTTAGTATTTTATCTTTGGAAGAAACGATGAACAACACATTTATTTTGGAGTACATTAGTTATTACAATTTTGATTTCGAGAATTTGAAAACAAGGCAACTCCATAATAAATACTGAATGTTTAAGGTATACACTTGAACATGATATTGTTACCAACATAACCTTAAACATTCCAGCATGTACTTATGTTTTAGTAAACATTGTGAGGAAAGTTCAATAGGAAAGTGTTGAGACTTACGTATGGGGTGTAGCAGCTCGTCGCTCGCGTCCTCGCTGCGGTGCTGCTTCAGGATGGCGGTCAGCCAGGAGTGCAGGTCCTGCTCATTGTCCGCCACCACGCAGAACTGCTCCTCTCGCGTGAACAACGCGATGACGTGCTTCTGCTTGAGGTCCAGGCGCCGCATGATGTTGTAGCAGCTCTTCAGCGGCAGCACGCGCCTTGGCGCCACCCCCGCTCGGAACTTCTTTTCCGACTCATAATACTCCAGCCGCGCTGAGCACTCTGGCGTCTCCGCGCGCAGCACGAAGTACTTCTTCTTCATCGTCTTCAGCTTCCGCAGTTGCCCTTGGCGCACCACGGCGCCCGCGCCCCCGCCTCCCGCCGCCGACATCACGCCTGCATCCCAGGCCCGCACCTAACGACTCTGGCACATGCCAACCGATAACCTTGAAGTTGTTTACACCAATGATGAAAGTCACCCTAATAAACGACGAATAGTAAAACACCGTTGACGGACACGCGCCACGACTAAAAATACGTACAATAATCACCATAAAGTGCGTAAATAGTACCTCGTTATGATAAAACGAACGGCGTAACGAATCCGACGTAGTACCATAAGAATTTTATTCCGTGGGTAGAGCCACGGCGATTCCTCACTAACACGATAACACTAATGTTAAAAATCTTATCTTTGCGAAATAATCATAATACATCAACAACAAACACTATTTCAATCCATAATTTGGTACGCTCGCTGTTACACTCGGTCATTCACAGACACTCGAGTTTAGAAAGAGATAAAATCATTCATAGTAAACGTAATTCGCACCGCACGCCCTTCCGTAGGTACGCAGGGCATGGAAGTCATGCCGTGGTCATGCCTCGCGACATCAAAACATTCGATTTTCACGTTATCACTCACTGCTAAGACACACCACTGTTTTGCAAACCGTTACAAATGATATACGAGGAAATGTTTTTGTGTTTGACCACTTAGTTTATAAAAAACACGTATTTGCGCCTCGTTTTTTATTGGTTCTTCACTATTGCGTGTCATTTATTTGTACGACGAAATAGTACTCCCTCTAACTATGTATACGGCGTGTTATCTTTATATGTTTGTCGGGTAACAACGAACCAATCATAGCGCAGTATTCCTCTACGGAATAAAACGCGTTCTCTATCGTCTAATAGATTGTCTGTGCTATTTTATTATTAGCCAATCATAGTCAACGATTCCCAAGCTGTACCATCGATTGTGATGAGACCGTATACAGCAAAAGTGTAGACGATTGTAGTACATTGAACACTTCCTAGTAAACGAACTCCCGCGTTTTTTAAAGAACACGCAAGCTATAACTTACACCTAATAAAATAGGCACTAAAAATGATTCCAGAGTAAAAAAAGTAATTACGTATAATAACAGTTTACAGCTAAACTAGATATCGACGATATTCTAAAACAAACATTAAATAATTTTGCAATACTAATAAAATTGTACTATTGTGATCAAAAGTGAAAATAATACTAGAGTTTAAAACGGGGTTAACCAATGATATTTTAGTAAATAATGACCTAATATTTGGTCCTTCGAAATTATTTTAATGTCCCTTTCAAAGAGTTCTGAAAATTACGTTAGGCTATTATTCTCGGTAAACCACAAATATTACTGATCTGGAACGTTTCAATTGACAGTACCAATGACACTTTGATTGACACTTCTTCAGGTGTTTGGATACACTTATGGATTTAATCTGAAAGTTTGTCAGCGTTGTTTATATTGGTGAAAATAAAGTAGAAATATTATAATTGCTCAAGTTTTAGTCTCCTACAATTCTGAAATTTGGTTTGTTTGGGTTGTATTAATTTATCTTAATCGTAATTCTTGAAATCTCACATACTGATTCGGTTTCCTGCACGTTTCCTGTCAACTCTAGCTTATGTATCCGATTATTGCTGGTGACACTGGTTCAATATGTCCGTCGACGTCCGTCATTCATTCATTCATTTGCCTTGCTAAAAAAGGTATAGAAACGAGAAATGTTGGCAAATTAGTGACGATAATACGTGTTATCTTTCTTGTTCAACTTATTATTGCTTTTGTTTTACCTAAATACTCGTGAATCTGGACGTGCATTGTTGATTATGAGCCGCTTTGGTAATACTCAATATGTTTACATTGTGAAATAAGTTCGTAGACAGTTCTGTCGCCGTGAAAACCATATTCATAGCGAAAGGAGAGTTTTTGTTGCGCTTGCTGTGTTTGATAAGTGATTTGGGCGTGCGGCGATGTTGATAGACCGTGTCTGTGTACTGTTAGTCGATAATTGTATGGTGTGAAGGTGTTCCATGTTTCGTTGTTCGTTTGTCGTGTGCAATCGCAACAGTCCCCGCTTTGCGGTGCAGTTTTGTAATAGTCATTAGAGCGTAGAAAATATGTCAAGTGGATTGACCCCAGTAAATATTCTAATTTTATAGTAATCTCGATTACTAGGCAATGCTGGTTATCTGTTTATAATCATACTATTGTGATATACCATATAACTTGTTCTATGTTACACAGGGCCCAAAGTAAAGCTGTGAAGTGGAACAATGGATGTGAAATTCTAATCAATAAGGTAATAATGATTTGTTTTTACTAGTTTTATTATGTACTGAGTGGCCAGGGACACTAACAATAACTATGAATAATGTATAAAAAGTGATTGTCTACTGTCACAAAGATAGAAAAAAATGCTTTATGTTGTTATGCTTAGGTATGTATACAACAAAACAGGAAGTAAATGAAAGAGTGATATTGAATTAAAATGGTAAAAATAGCAGTTGTATAATTGAGAAAACTTGTTAATGATTGATTTCTTTTATTTTCATTCAGTAAAAGCTTTTAACACTATCAATATTAATGATAAATTGGAACTACAGGATAGTTCTGATAGATAGCTAGCTTGATTGCAGACTATATTTCTTATTATATTGGTGAAAGTCAATCATTTATGTTTAGAATAACACAACACAGGATTTTTCAGTTAGACAGGTCAAAGCTTAATGCAATGTGAGGAACATTATCTATACATCTTATTCTTTACTAAAGAAATGGTGTTACCCAAAGAGTGACCCTTTTTTTTATTATCGTGGTAAAATCATCAAATGAGTCCTCCCACCCCGGGCAGGGCGGGAGGGACTGTCAGACTTGTACTGACTAAAATCCACGGTGTCCTTCGATAGCCCTTTATGTTCCGGGGTCACGGTAATGAGATAAGTCCCGCGACCCCGGCAGGCTTTGGCCCTCTAGAGAGGGGGCCCCGTCATTATGCTGACGCTCTTTGAGGCGCGCGTGGAACACAACGCGCCGTCGACCCGGGCATGGTCCATGGTCGGGCAGCGAGTTGCCCTTTACTCGCCGCCCGCATGCCCGCGCCTACGGTGGCAGGAGATCGTCTTGCGACTTCCGTCGCCGTGGGCGTCCACCACTGCGATAAAGAGTGACCCTTAACAATACAATTCAGGTTTTATTGCTTAAAACTAAACTAAAGTTTCTGGTGCAGCCACTCTAATCAAAAGAGATTGTATCTACAGTAATAATGCAAAAAAAAATAAGCCTCAGTGGACTATAAGGTTCATTTTTAGGATTCTGTACCCAAAGGGTGAAACGGGACCCTATTACTAAGACCCCGCATTCTGTCCCTCGTACTGGATCCTTCATGCGCTTACCCAACTCACACCTGGCCATTTTGAAAGTTCAATATAATTAGCAGTGTATGTTTTATTTCTTTATTTTCAGATATATTATGGCATCTGGGACATCATCTTTAGAGAGTAATGGCAGTAATGGTGGGTATATTTTAATTTTTTCTTAAAATTTAAAGTACAGATGCCAGCAGATCAACCTACCCGAATCTGTCAAATTGACCAATCGAACATTGACCTTTCACTATAATTATTGTTCAAATCGTATAATACGTTCAAATCTTTACAAAGTCACTTACCTACATACAAATAGACGGCTTTTGGTCACTCTGTGTACAGTTTTATCAAAGGTATATGTCATGGGCAGATGTACCAGATAAAAGGGTTTGTAAAATACACTAGTTATCAATCTTATGGTTTGTGATTAGGGCAGGCCCTCAAAACCTATGAGATTAGATTAGGCACAGATAATCTTGTATTACAGTGCTATATTGAATTTACATCAACATACAATCTTGATATATGATTTGGTTTCATAAATTATTAAAACATCTATCTATGGAACAAAACTATACAATATCATGTTTTTTTCCATACATGTATGAAATTCCTTGTATGAAGAATTCACTGTTATGTAAATGTTCTTTCTTTAAGATCTATTGATTCATAGGTTCAGAATGTGTACTACATTTTCTATTTATTGGTACGCCTGCTACAATAGGTACTTTGACTGAAAAAAAACTTAAAAAAATGTAACCGACTTCAAAGACGACTACGAAAAAGGGTAATAAAATAACCTACCAAATAACTATTCTTTCGGAAGTCGGTGGCTTTCCTTTTTTATTTCATTAAGTTTTTTGCCACCGACTTCCGAAAGAAAAGTTATTTGGTAGGTTATTTTACCCTTTTTCGTGGTCGTTTTTGAAGTCGGTTACATTTTTTTTGAAAAAGTTTTTTATTTTACCCTTTTTAGTTTAAAAATTCAACCCAAATTCTTGTCAAATACATAATTTTCTTACATATGCACTAGAATTTTATTATCCGTAGCACCGGTTATAACATCGCCCGTGCACACAATAAGCTAAAATGCTCATTAAATAAAAACTACTGAACGAAACTAAATGATTTTTCTATGGGACCAAATGGCAGGTATACTGCATCGGACAATGAACTGTATGGGTGCAAAGTTCTCATCAATTTAAATAAATTAAGGGCTGATTTTTCAATAGTCAGATAGCTTTTATCTGAGGAATAAAAATAGCTGTTTGACATATTTTCTATAGATAAGCTGTCAAACCGCCATTTTTATTCCTCAGATAAAAGTTATCTGACTATTGAAAAATCAGCCCTAAGTCCACATATAAGGTAGCTGCTGTAAACCGTTGAGGAGTTCCCTGAACAGTTTTTCGTCTTCATCATCAGCCCCCTAATGACAGTTACAACCCATCTTAGTGTAAAGTTCTCATCATTATAAATGAATTAAGTCCAAATATAAGGAAGCTGCTGTAAACCATTGAGGAGTTCCCTGAACAGTTCTTCGATTTCATCATCAGACCCCTAATGACAGTTACAACCCATCTAGGTGCAAAGTTCTTATCAATACAAATTAATCAAGCTCAAACACAAGATAGGTGATGTGAATCGTTGAGGAGTTCCCTCGACTGTCTCTCGGCTCCATCATCAGATCAACCCCAAGCCTATATTAAATTGTAGTGTTTTAAAATTCTTAATGATAAAACTTACAAACGCACTAGTCGCCCCTACGATTTTTGTAAGTTCCCCTCGATTTCTCTGATCTTCTATTATCAGACCTTGGTTTCCTTATCATGGGACTACCTCTGAAATGTCTTCTTTCCAACAAAAAAATAATTATCAAAATCGGTTCATAAACGACGAAGTTCTGCGCGAACAAACTTAACAAAAGCATATATTATATACGGTCGAATTGAGTAATCTCCTTTTTTAGAAGTCGGTTAAAAAATCAGTACGTCAGTTTACCAAAAAAAAATTGACACATATTATTTTTCCTTATGTTACGTAAACTAAAATTGACGAAGATACGACATTTTTAAAACTGGCAAAACGTCACAAGCAAGTACAGTTTTTACATGTTTCTGACATCACGAGCCCCCACTCTCGAATTTTGATTATTTATATCTTTGTAAATAAGCATTGGTTTAACGACAGAAAAAATACGTGTCCATTATTTTTCAAAAGTCTAGCTGATGGACTTAATTTAATTTGCAATTAATTGATGCTGTCAAAATCAAAACAAAAAAAAATCAAAATCAACAGTCATTTATTAAAATAGGCTATTTGACTAAAAAATTCTAATTAGTCCGTCAGTTAGATTATCAAATAATATTTGACACGTATTTTTTCTATTTTTACGCAAACCAAAATTGACGGAGATATGATGCTTTTAAAATTGCCCACATACGTCACAATTCAGTACATTTTTTACTGAATTCTGACGTCACGAGCCCCCACTCTCGAGTCTTGATGTGTTATATCTTGGTAAATATTCATTGATTTTACAAAAGAAAAAATATGTGTCCGTTATTTTTCAAAACTCTAAATAACGGACTAATTAGATTTATAATTTATTGATACTGTTAAATAGCCTATTAGGCTGATTTGAGATGATGGGAGTTGTAGGGCGTGTTAAATGACAAGTCAGGTTGGCTGCCAAAAGTATAATAAAATAGAAAACAAGTAAAACGATGTAAATGCTAGGTAAGCATATCATATGATACCTGATTATAAAGGAGAATACATACAGTTGTTAATATAAAGGAGGGTATACACTTCAGATTTATTATCAGCAATTTTTACATAAGACAGTCACACACACTAGGCAGTGTCGAAGGGGGGCCCTTCGACACTGCCTAGTAATTTGGCTGTAAAGAAGTGTCAAATTGCCTATCCTTATCTAACTTTATCTTGTTTCAGAATCAATATCCCACAATTACGTGAGCACGGAGCGCCACACCACCGCCCAACTGCCGACCATCCCGATCCCCATCGAGTACGACGTGCTGACCTCGAACCAATGCTATGAGAAGCAGAACTACACGGTCAAGTCGCACGGCGCGCACGTCATGAGCGGTCCGTACGAGCCGTTGCAGTATGACGTCATCAGGTAAAGTGGAATCTCCAAAAATGGCTACCAGGTTTATTTTTAACATCAATCGAGCGCCAAGAGACCTTTCATCATCATCTTTCTGCGCTTAACCCATTTTACTTGGAGTCGTCTCCACACTTTTTTTCTTTCATTCTCCACTCCACTCTACTTTCTCATTCCACTGAGACGTCACGACATTTATTCCTGTTTCTTTCTAATCATTCCTAGCACCATCCATTTTTATGCATTGGTTTTGACCCTTTCTGATGACTACCGAGTAAGCTGAAGTTTAATGTCCCATTTGTGTTATGCGTCTCCAAAATTTCCCTGCCAAGCCAGGCCAGAAAGAGATGATCTAGACACAAATCACGACAGCTGATTCAAAGTAGCTTTTGGAAAGACTTCAAGTTCGTGTAAAGGTGCCGGTTCGCGCGCGAGACCGAGACAGGAGACCGCGACCGAAGATTGCTACCGTATCTGTCTCCTGTCGCTGTCTTGCTCGCAAACTGCCGTTCATACATTGCCTAATGTTAAGTACTGTCGCGGTTTCCTGTCGCTGTCTCCTGTCGCGGTCTCGCGCGTGAACCGGCTCCTTTAGCGAGCTTGCTGATGACGCGACACGACGCTATTCGACCGATTTAAACTACAAAGAAAATCATCCTTACCACTACGACATATGACATAAAACTTGCGGTTATCTACGGGTAGATGAAAACCAAAACAAGTTCGCCACGACGCGACGACTTAAGTCAGTCGAATTGTATCAGTATATCGTAGTAGCAAGGATGATTTTCATTTTTAGTTAGTAGTAATTGCAAATCGCACGAATCGCCTCATGAGCAAGCTTGACTAAAATAAAATCTATCCCTTTATCCAACAGTAAACAGACCAATGAGAGCTTGAAGCAGCAATGCGAGAAGGCGCTACATGAGCTCAATCAGCTGCGACGACAGCATACGGAGACCTCGCGACGCTGTGAGCATGTTATGAAAGTAAGTTCTCAACTACTTGTGAGTATTGGAGGATCGCACATGAGGGTGTTGAAATTCGGGCACGCCACAATCGCGGCGGTAAGACCCCTCTTTGAGGAGTGGCTGGAGAGGCGTCACGGCGTCCGCACCTTCCGCTTGACACAGGTGCTCACCGGGCACGGATGTTTCGGGAGGTTCCTGTGTCGCATTGGAAAGGAAGAAACGCCTGGGTGTCACCACTGCTCAGATCGCCCGGAAGACACGGTGGAGCATACGGTGCAGGACTGCCACGCGCGCGGCAGAGCACCGCCGTGTACGAGCGGAGGCGATAGGCGGCAACCTCTCGCGCCCGGCACTGGTCGAGGCCATACACAAGTCTGACAGTCCCTCCCGCCCCACACTGGGCGAGAGGACTCATTTGATGATTTTACCACGCAAAAAAAAGGGTGTTGAAATTAATCTAAATTTATGTCTGGGCTGCCTGGGCAGCTTAGATGTTAGATGCCGTATTGAGTTTGCTGATGGTTCGTGCCAAAGGCTTTACTTATGTTGTTCGATTTGAATAAGTGTATTTTTTTAGGTACATACCTGTGGTTGATAAATCCAGTGTAGTTTCATGTCCGAAAAAAGCCAGCTGTGAACTGAGTTTGCTGATGGGCACAACTCACATGTTGGTTTTTATGGTTCATGGTTTTTGAATCGAATAGTTTCTATAAAGAACAGAATAGATTATTTCTGAAAAAACTGGCGCAACACCGTGGAGCTTGGCACAAACAAAGAGAGGCCTTTACCCAGCAGTTGGTGAAGACGGCTGTGGATGATGATGATGATGATGATGAGGGCGAATGGGTGTGTCGGTGATTGTCAATGAGGTGTTCAAGGGGTGTTTTTGGTATGTCAGATGTGTGTGATTTTTTTTGGGTGTGTGAGAGAATGATTAGTGCCTTACACTTCCATAAGTTATAAAAAAAGGTTTTAAAAAAAATCTAACCGACTTCTAAAAAAACAACCACGAAAAAGGGTAAAATAACCTACCAAAAAACTTTTCTTTCGGAAGTCGGTGGCTTTGCTTTTATATTTCATTGACTTTTTTGCCACCGACTTCCGAAAGAAAAGTTTTTTGGTAGGTTATTTTACCCTTTTTCGTGGTTGTTTTTTTAGAAGTCGGTTAGATTTTTTTTAAAAACTTTTTTTATTTTACCCTTTTCAGTTTAAACTTTTAACCCAAATTCTTGTCAAATACATAATTTTCTTACATATGCACTAGAATTTTACTATCCGTAGCACCGGTTATAACATCGCTCATGTCCCCAATAAGCAAGAACACCTAAATATATATATTTTTTTTATGGGACCAAATGGCAGGTATACTGCATCGAACAATAACCCATATGAGTGCAAAGTTCTCATCAGTATAAATGAATTAAGTCCAAATACAAGATACCTGCTATAAACCGTTGAGGAGTTCCCTGAACTGTTCTTCGTCTTCGTCATCAGAACCCTAATGACAGTTATAAACCATCTAGGTGTAAAGTTCTCATCAATATAAATGAATTAAGTCCAAACACAAGGTAGCTACTGTAAACCGTTGAGGAATTCCCTGAACTGTCCTTCGTCTTCGTCATCAGACCCCTAATAACAGTTACAACTCATCTAGGTGTAAAGTTCTTATCAATACAAATTAATCAAGCTCAAACACAAGGTAGCTGCTGTGAATCGTTGAGGAGTTCCCTCGACTGTCTCTCGGCTCCATCATCAGATATACTCCAGACCTTTATTAAATTGTAGTGCTTTGAAATACTTAATGATAAAAATAATTTACTAAGTCAGTCGATGCCTACTCCTTACTGATAAGGAGTTGTACCTTCCATCATCAGCTCAGCTACATGAGATGATGGTTACCATACGCAAGTCCTTAAATTACTTCATAATATTTGCGAAAAACGGTGCGTCGGCCTATAAAATTTGAGGGTTTCCCTCGATTTCTCCAGGATCCAATCATCAGATATTGAAATGGTGACAATGGGACCACACGGGAAGCACCAGCTTTCAAACAAAAAAAGAATCATGAAAATCGGTTCACCCAGTCGCAAGTTATCAGGTAACAAACATAAAAAAAAAAATACAGTCGAATTGATAACCTCCTCCTTTTTTGAAGTCGGTTAAAAAAGTTTGATATGTTGAATTTAAAGGCCTTTGTCTTATGCCTTCCAACTGCTTTAACTGTTAGCCATAAAAATGTGCACTACTGTGTCAGGAATTGGAGTACTTCCGCGGACAGCACAGAGCAGCTATGAACCAGTTGGAAGTGTCTGCACAGGAGGCCAGCAGTCTGCGCGGCAAGTACGGTGATCTGCTCAACGACAACCAGCGGTAAGAACTAGTGTTGTGTCTTCATTTGAATTTTTCAATTGGGCGTGTATGGCTATATCCGAAACTATGAGGAATATCGAAAAACGTTGAATGGAGTCTCGAGGCCGATTTTGACGAAAAGTAAAAATGCATCATTGGATTTTATAAAAAATCAATCATCCTGGCCAGGAACCCGCCGATTATGGAAAAAAATTACAACCTGTATTATTTCACCATTCGATAGTGTTCTTATAATATAATATTCCACAACTATCACACAACGCCATCTAGGTCAATCTAAGCAGAGCTTGTGTTATGGGTAGGTACTAGATAACTGATAAACATACTTATATATTTCTAAATACATAAATATTATAGATAAACTACTCCCAGACACAGAACAAATGATCGTGCTCATCACACAAACATTTGTCCTGGGTGGGAATCGAACCCACGACTTCCGGCATAGCAGTCAGGGTCACTAACCACCAGACCAACAGGCCAATCAAAATGCTTTGCCAAACGCAAGACGAGTTCGGAAATAACGACTTTTGACTATAAAATTACTGATTATTAATTACTTTAGCTTGGAGCGCGAGGTACAGCACTTGCAACAGACCAGCAACCCGGAGGGCAGCTCGGACGCCCTCGTGCACACGCTCAGGAAATATGAAGCACTCAAGGAAGAGCTTGATTGCTTTCAAAAGAGGTGAGTTGTCATTTAATGCCAGTTTGGCGAGTAATGGGTGACTCGCCGTCCGATCATGGACCATGTCTAGGTCGACCAAAGAATTGTCAGCAATCTGACGGGGCTTCCATAGAGGGCCAAACGCCTGCGTGTTGCGGGACTTTCTAAACAGGTAACCGTGATGCTGGAACGTAACTATTGAAGGAACATAATGATTTTAGTCAGTAGGAGTCTGTTTGCTTCATCCGGATGGGAGGAATCTTCAAATGATGTAACCACCCAAAGAAAAGGTATAACTAGTCTAATTGTTTCAATATAATGGGCCTACCACACACAGTCCTACGCAGGCAGAACTGTGGTGAAGTTTGTGCGTGTGATACGCCCATAAGTCTTTTGGGAAAAGTTTTTTTTTTGCTGATGAAACATAACTTCTAATGACACGGATGTATATTTTGTTGCAGATACGACGACCTGATAGAAACACACAACACCACATTAGAAAAGCTACGAATCGTTCAAGAAGAGAACAGCAGACTGAAGACACAATGTCACGACTTGACGCAAGAGAGGAACGCTGTTGTGAGTATAGTTTTGTTATACAAGTTGATCTCCAGCCTATTATTAGACAGGAAACAAACCTCAACAAAGCCGCAATAATGATAAATAGATGATTTCTTGGATACGAGAACAATTTCGCCTAAACTCTGTGTTTATAGTGTTTTTTCAGCCTGCAGTTGAATATAGGATATGAGATATTATGTTCATCCGTAACCACTGTCATGTTTTTACTATTAGTTCTTTCGATCCAGATTATCCTCTTATTTTTCTTTCTTTTATAATCTCTGACCACATAATGGTAATGTTTAATCTTTTAAGCGGTTGGCTAAATATCAATTGGCGTGCCCCTAGCGCCCGGCCACGAATCGGTGAAAGAAAAGCTCCTTTCTTTCTGCTACTCTTAAGCTCTGATTTGTAAAATATCATGGTGTACAATAAAAAGTATTATATCTGTCTATCTACATAGATATAGAATAGATGCAATAAAATCGATCAAAACAACAAAAATCGTGAATATTCTCTGTCGCATAAATACGACACGGGCGGTTAAAGAGGGAAGCGTAAGAAGCAGGCTATCCCTGAACTTCTTTTATTTAGGGATAGGCTTCTAGGGTCGACCCTCGATAAGGGCTTTTGAAGGATCATCGTGAATTTTAATGAGCACAAGTCTAACAGTCCCTCCTGGGAGGGAGGACTCATTTAATGATTTTTCCACAATAAAAAAAATATTATAGGCTTGCATTTGACTACTAATTCGCCTGATGGTAAACGAAGGAAAATGATTTTTATTCGTACGGTATGCGACACGAAGTATCGTGCGCAGCAGATACAAGATTTGCCCTATGTTTCCTGTAATTCATTGGTCAATTCTATCGGCTAAAGTCACAAGAATGAGAAGTATACCAGAAGCTAATTGGTTCTTGATATTCCTCAGATTCGCGAGCGCAACGCACTGAAGCAGCAAGTGGCGCACGTGGTGCGGCAGTGGGAGGGAGGCGCGCGGGAGAGGGCCGACATCAAGAGGCTCACGGACGAGAGGAACGCCGCCATGGCAGAGTACACGCTCATTATGAGCGAGAGGTAAGTGACGCACGTGGTGCGGCAGTGGGAGGGAGGCGCGCGGGAGAGGGCCGACATCAAGAGGCTCACGGACGAGAGGAACGCCGCCATGGCAGAGTACACGCTCATTATGAGCGAGAGGTAAGTGACGCACGTGGTGCGGCAGTGGGAGGGAGGCGCGCGGGAGAGGGCCGACATCAAGAGGCTCACGGACGAGAGGAACGCCGCCATGGCAGAGTACACGCTCATTATGAGCGAGAGGTAAGTGACGCACGTGGTGCGGCAGTGGGAGGGAGGCGCGCGGGAGAGGGCCGACATCAAGAGGCTCACGGACGAGAGGAACGCCGCCATGGCAGAGTACACGCTCATTATGAGCGAGAGGTAAGTGACGCACGTGGTGCGGCAGTGGGAGGGAGGCGCGCGGGAGAGGGCCGACATCAAGAGGCTCACGGACGAGAGGAACGCCGCCATGGCAGAGTACACGCTCATTATGAGCGAGAGGTAAGTGACGCACGTGGTGCGGCAGTGGGAGGGAGGCGCGCGGGAGAGGGCCGACATCAAGAGGCTCACGGACGAGAGGAACGCCGCCATGGCAGAGTACACGCTCATTATGAGCGAGAGGTAAGTGACGCACGTGGTGCGGCAGTGGGAGGGAGGCGCGCGGGAGAGGGCCGACATCAAGAGGCTCACGGACGAGAGGAACGCCGCCATGGCAGAGTACACGCTCATTATGAGCGAGAGGTAAGTGACGCACGTGGTGCGGCAGTGGGAGGGAGGCGCGCGGGAGAGGGCCGACATCAAGAGGCTCACGGACGAGAGGAACGCCGCCATGGCAGAGTACACGCTCATTATGAGCGAGAGGTAAGTGACGCACGTGGTGCGGCAGTGGGAGGGAGGCGCGCGGGAGAGGGCCGACATCAAGAGGCTCACGGACGAGAGAAACGCCGCCATGGCAGAGTACACGCTCATTATGAGCGAGAGGTAAGTGACGCACGTGGTGCGGTAGTGGGAGGGAGGCGCGCGGGAGAGGGCCGACATCAAGAGGCTCACGGACGAGAGGAACGCCGCCATGGCAGAGTACACGCTCATTATGAGCGAGAGGTAAGTGACGCACGTGGTGCGGCAGTGGGAGGGAGGCGCGCGGGAGAGGGCCGACATCAAGAGGCTCACGGACGAGAGGAACGCCGCCATGGCAGAGTACACGCTCATTATGAGCGAGAGGTAAGTGACGCACGTGGTGCGGCAGTGGGAGGGAGGCGCGCGGGAGAGGGCCGACATCAAGAGGCTCACGGACGAGAGGAACGCCGCCATGGCAGAGTACACGCTCATTATGAGCGAGAGGTAAGTGACGCACGTGGTGCGGCAGTGGGAGGGAGGCGCGCGGGAGAGGGCCGACATCAAGAGGCTCACGGACGAGAGGAACGCCGCCATGGCAGAGTACACGCTCATTATGAGCGAGAGGTAAGTGACGCACGTGGTGCGGCAGTGGGAGGGAGGCGCGCGGGAGAGGGCCGACATCAAGAGGCTCACGGACGAGAGGAACGCCGCCATGGCAGAGTACACGCTCATTATGAGCGAGAGGTAAGTGACGCACGTGGTGCGGCAGTGGGAGGGAGGCGCGCGGGAGAGGGCCGACATCAAGAGGCTCACGGACGAGAGGAACGCCGCCATGGCAGAGTACACGCTCATTATGAGCGAGAGGTAAGTGACGCACGTGGTGCGGCAGTGGGAGGGAGGCGCGCGGGAGAGGGCCGACATCAAGAGGCTCACGGACGAGAGGAACGCCGCCATGGCAGAGTACACGCTCATTATGAGCGAGAGGTAAGTGACGCACGTGGTGCGGCAGTGGGAGGGAGGCGCGCGGGAGAGGGCCGACATCAAGAGGCTCACGGACGAGAGGAACGCCGCCATGGCAGAGTACACGCTCATTATGAGCGAGAGGTAAGTGACGCACGTGGTGCGGCAGTGGGAGGGAGGCGCGCGGGAGAGGGCCGACATCAAGAGGCTCACGGACGAGAGGAACGCCGCCATGGCAGAGTACACGCTCATTATGAGCGAGAGGTAAGTGACGCACGTGGTGCGGCAGTGGGAGGGAGGCGCGCGGGAGAGGGCCGACATCAAGAGGCTCACGGACGAGAGGAACGCCGCCATGGCAGAGTACACGCTCATTATGAGCGAGAGGTAAGTGACGCACGTGGTGCGGCAGTGGGAGGGAGGCGCGCGGGAGAGGGCCGACATCAAGAGGCTCACGGACGAGAGGAACGCCGCCATGGCAGAGTACACGCTCATTATGAGCGAGAGGTAAGTGACGCACGTGGTGCGGCAGTGGGAGGGAGGCGCGCGGGAGAGGGCCGACATCAAGAGGCTCACGGACGAGAGGAACGCCGCCATGGCAGAGTACACGCTCATTATGAGCGAGAGGTAAGTGACGCACGTGGTGCGGCAGTGGGAGGGAGGCGCGCGGGAGAGGGCCGACATCAAGAGGCTCACGGACGAGAGGAACGCCGCCATGGCAGAGTACACGCTCATTATGAGCGAGAGGTACGCGATATATGCGAAATACTGGCTTTCAATATTCATACTTCTCTACGAATTCACACACCCACACTAATAAAGATTCCTACACTCTCAGAGATCACTCACACCCGCAAATACACTACACACCCCCGTTTACATTAATGCTGTTTATACCGCACACCCGCAATAACGCAATTTCCAGCGCAAAAAGGCTTTGCTCCTCTAACGATTTTCTGTCCGTATTTGTTTGACATTTGGATAAGCGACGCTCTAATTAAGAATATTCCTATATCTGTGATTTATTACATTTACATTGTTTGACTCCCTTGAGCACAAAATCTTAATAAATGTTTTATCGTCACCAGGGACACAGTACACAAGGAGATGGAGAAGCTATCAGACGACCTCCAAGCGGCGTTGAAACGTGTCGCCGCGCTGGAGTCCGCATTACAAGCTTCTCGGGAGGAACAGAGGGCCACCGCACTACAGGTAAGCAAATAACAATCTAAGGCAATGATCAAAATAACTCAATGCTCCTGAGGCACTCGGCTACCTTAGCCTATGACCTTATTATCTCTATTAATATACCCATGTACCCATTGGTCGAAATAACCCAAAGCCCGTTACGTACTCGATTACTTGAGATTATGGCGAACTTTTTTTAAAATAGTTCTATGAATAGAATCCAATTTCAAAGGCTATGCACAGACACCAGCACTTCAACCTATCTCAAAACTTTAATTATCCCAATCGGACATAAAAATCTAGGAAATTTGGCAGAACACGGTAGGTTGATGAAGAGAGTCCTAAAACCGTATAAATCACTTTGATTTTGTAAAAATTTCAACGTATTTATCAATTTGTGTGATATCCAGGCGGAGAGTCTGCGTCGCGAGATCGAGTCTGCGCTCGTGGACCGCGACCGCGCGATCAAAGAGTGCACCGATCTCAAGACACCTCAGAACACATCCACACTAGGGAAATCCAGGTATGTACTGATTTATCATTTTTAATGTAGCATTGCTGACATTACTTTTGCAGAGATCAATTAATATTACAATCAATCGTTTTATCAAAAATATGACTTGAATACCACATAGACCTTTCCGATCATCCGGCTCGAAGGACCATAAATAAATGTCCCTAATCTTAATGACGAGTCTATGGGGATAACTTTTAATATTGGGATGATGATATATAAAACCGACTAACGTGGATGTCGGTTCAAAGACCAAATTTTCTCTTTGGAGTTCGTTCTGAATGTTTTATTTTGTTGAACAGACAAGACACATCGGCGTACCATCACTTGGGGCTAGCAAGTGGTGTGGGCAATGACGGATTTCTCAACGGACAACACTCCAATGATCCATCATTGGATAAGTTGCAAGGTAACCAAAGCTTTTAAGAGCATGTAAATGCGAGGATAGAATTGACTGACCACACTCCTACTTATATAAGTAAGCATTTTAAAAACAGACAGCGTGATGACAGCTTCAATAATTAGTTTTTTCATTGATAGCTAAAATATTGATAGATTAATTAAGATACGAAAAATAGCCCCTCAATCCTTACGGACATACTTTATGACGATGCCTCATGTATACCTTTTTCCAGGTCTAGTGGGCATGGTGGTAGACGCCGTGGACAAAGAGCGCGTCGACAACCTGGAGCAAGCCAACCAGGAGCTGGAGCGACTGAGGAAGCAGATCGACAGGCTGCAGGCGGAGCTCAACGACGCGCAGAGAGAGGCTGAGGTATGTACATCATCATAACAACCTGGAGCAAGCCAACCAGGAGCTGGAGCGACTGAGGAAGCAGATCGACAGGCTGCAGGCGGAGCTCAACGACGCGCAGAGAGAGGCTGAGGTATGTACATCATCATAACAACCTGGAGCAAGCCAACCAGGAGCTGGAGCGACTGAGGAAGCAGATCGACAGGCTGCAGGCGGAGCTCAACGACGCGCAGAGAGAGGCTGAGGTATGTACATCATCATAACAACCTGGAGCAAGCCAACCAAGAGCTGGAGCGACTGAGAAAGCAGATCGACAGGCTGCAGGCGGAGCTCAACGACGCGCAGAGAGAGGCTGAGGTATGTACATCATCGCCTAGCCTTTTCCAACTATTCTGTCGTAAGTTTTCTGGTTACTTACCTAGATCCAACTGAATGCCAAAGTATTTTACATGAAGCGATTGCTTATCTAACTAAATATAAACATAACAGGACTTCTGGGCTTGGACAGACTGCAAATGACGGCTAGGACCAACAATAAATAAAAATATAACTAATGATTGATTTTATATTTCAGGTATCGAAACGTCGAAGAGACTGGGCTTTCTCAGAAAGAGACAAACTGTTGCAAGAGCGAGAGAGTGTCAAGGCACTCTGCAATCGATTGAGAAAGGTAAGTTACTTCTAGTCGTAGTAGTAGGTAGTCTACAGATACTCAACTTCTAGATAATTGAATTGAACAGATTTAATTTTGTACTTTCATTCACTCAATCATCACGAAACCTCAGAAACTACAAGTGCTAGGAGTTTCAAATTTTGCACCGGGGTTCTTTTTAGGATGTCGGTGCTCACTAAGATGGAATTTGCAAAATTCGACCCCTAAGGGATTGTGATGGGATACGACGCGTTGGGTCGAGGTGCAAAACTTCACGGAACGAAGTCGCGGATGTATAAATACTTAACAAGAATCGATTCTTTAACTGAAAATATTATATCCACTTCCTGATATCGTTTTCTTGATAAACTTAAGCTTGACCCACAATGTGTCTCCCACAGGAGCGCGACCAAATGGTAGGAGAGTTAGCGGACGCGCGTCGCCACGGTAACAAGAAGGAAGGCAAGGACAAGAGGAACACCATGGTCGAGGACGACGACCGGAAGGACTGCCGGAGACACGCGCACTCCAGGGACTCTGCTGTTGATGCTGATGTACAGGTGAGCGTGTTTATATAGTCGGCACGGTAACAAGAAGGAAGGCAAGGACAAGAGGAACACCATGGTCGAGGACGACGACCGGAAGGACTGCCGGAGACACGCGCACTCCAGGGACTCTGCTGTTGATGCTGATGTACAGGTGAGCGTGTTTATATAGTCGGCACGGTAACAAGAAGGAAGGCAAGGACAAGAGGAACACCATGGTCGAGGACGACGACCGGAAGGACTGCCGGAGACACGCGCACTCCAGGGACTCTGCTGTTGATGCTGATGTACAGGTGAGCGTGTTTATATAGTCGGCACGGTAACAAGAAGGAAGGCAAGGACAAGAGGAACACCATGGTCGAGGACGACGACCGGAAGGACTGCCGGAGACACGCGCACTCCAGGGACTCTGCTGTTGATGCTGATGTACAGGTGAGCGTGTTTATATAGTCGGCACGGTAACAAGAAGGAAGGCAAGGACAAGAGGAACACCATGGTCGAGGACGACGACCGGAAGGACTGCCGGAGACACGCGCACTCCAGGGACTCTGCTGTTGATGCTGATGTACAGGTGAGCGTGTTTATATAGTCGGCACGGTAACAAGAAGGAAGGCAAGGACAAGAGGAACACCATGGTCGAGGACGACGACCGGAAGGACTGCCGGAGACACGCGCACTCCAGGGACTCTGCTGTTGATGCTGATGTACAGGTGAGCGTGTTTATATAGTCGGCACGGTAACAAGAAGGAAGGCAAGGACAAGAGGAACACCATGGTCGAGGACGACGACCGGAAGGACTGCCGGAGACACGCGCACTCCAGGGACTCTGCTGTTGATGCTGATGTACAGGTGAGCGTGTTTATATAGTCGGCACGGTAACAAGAAGAAAGGCAAGGACAAGAGGAACACCATGGTCGAGGACGACGACCGGAAGGACTGCCGGAGACACGCGCACTCCAGGGACTCTGCTGTTGATGCTGATGTACAGGTGAGCGTGTTTATATAGTCGGCACGGTAACAAGAAGGAAGGCAAGGACAAGAGGAACACCATGGTCGAGGACGACGACCGGAAGGACTGCCGGAGACACGCGCACTCCAGGGACTCTGCTGTTGATGCTGATGTACAGGTGAGCGTGTTTATATAGTCGGCACGGTAACAAGAAGGAAGGCAAGGACAAGAGGAACACCATGGTCGAGGACGACGACCGGAAGGACTGCCGGAGACACGCGCACTCCAGGGACTCTGCTGTTGATGCTGATGTACAGGTGAGCTGGTTATGTAGTCGGCACGGTAACAAGAAGGAAGGCAAGGACAAGAGGAACACCATGGTCGAGGACGACGACCGGAAGGACTGCCGGAGACACGCGCACTCCAGGGACTCTGCTGTTGATGCTGATGTACAGGTGAGCTGGTTATGTAGTCGGCACGGTAACAAGAAGGAAGGCAAGGACAAGAGGAACACCATGGTCGAGGACGACGACCGGAAGGACTGCCGGAGACACGCGCACTCCAGGGACTCTGCTGTTGATGCTGATGTGCAGGTGAGCTGTTTTATCTACAAAAATATATCGGTTGAACAAAAGATAGCATTATTTACGTGATAATACGGTTAACTTACGTTTCAAATACAGTGTTCAGTTTTTTTTTTAAATACACGTTTTCCTTAATTTTACCGAATATGATTACTTCCCAGTATTTGGTCCTTATTAGCAACATTACCGAATGATGTAATAATACAGAGTGTGATTTTCTTTCCAAAATCAGCAGGTTCGATTCCTAGCCAGGATTATTGATTTTTCTAAAATCCAATGATGCAGTTTTAGTTTTCGTCAAAATCGGCATCGAGACTCCTTTCAACGTTTTTCGATATTCCTCAGTTTCGGATATAGCCATCCACGCCCAGTTGAAAAATTAACTCTGTATACAGTCCATAGTAAAATGTTCTCGAACTGAATTGAACGTAGTGGAATCTTCGAGAACCTTCTAATATGGACTCGTTTTTACGTTAAACTCGTTCGGTTAACGTAAAAATAACTATGATGTTTTTATTTTTGGCAGGATTTCGAATGGGAAATAATCGACGTGGAGCTCTCAGGCCTCGGCAAGGATGGCGAGTTGGGATTCGAACTGGCTGGTGGTCGAGAAGAGCCCTACTATCCCAACGACTGCAGCATATACGTCACGGCTGTGAAGAAGGGCTCCATTGCTGACGGGAAGATCAAGTGAGTAAAGTGATGTATTGCAATTTATAATTGTATCTCGGTTGCGGTCTTGATCTCTTTGAATTACAACAGTTGGTACTCTATTTGCATTTTTTAGGTTTCAGTTATCTGGTTTCGTCAATAACATCTGAAAGATACTTTTAATAGAGTCCGCGCCACCGCTTATGATTTGCGGAAAATTCGAGGTATTACATTTTGTAATGCAATTTAATGCAATGACATAGGCACTAACGCCGCGTTAAAATAATTTGAGTTGTCTCGCGCAATCTTAACGGTCAGTTCACGACTTTGGTCTAAGGGTCGGCTCAGACCGAAACGTGACGCTGCGCGCACATTTAATAGAGTTATTCAAAATCGAACTCTGTTTCCTACATGAAAAGATACACCTGTCACAAACAGGCGCGGCGCAACGCGGCGCCGCGCTGCATTTAAATAGCGACTCAAAAACTAACCTTATTTACGACAAGAAAACATACACATTTGAAGTATCGTTGCGTCACGTCGCTTCGCGTCGCGTCTAAGCGGAGAGTGGTGCGGTGGGAGGCGCGGCATAGTGTTGTGTACGTCATGTATGTACCCACAGTAGTGATTGGTGGCAGCAGTCAAAGTCCCCACTCTCGCATTTTCTCATCTCGCTGTCCGAACCGCTCTATTTCGGTAGGTCTGTAGGTCCTATCTTCGACTTCAAAACACAATGTGATATTGGAGTTTCTCAGGATATGATCCACTTTTTTTTTTGCATATGATTACTTCCCAGAATTAAATTCTTATTAGCAACACTATTGAATGGTGTAATAATACAGGAGGTCATTTTTTTCCAAAATCAGCGCCTGCGATTCCTGGCCAGGATTATTGATTTTTCTAAAGTCCAATGATGCAGTTTAGTTTTTGTCAAAGTTGGCCTTGAGACTCCTACCGTTTTTTGATTTACTTCATAGTTTCGGATATAGCCATCCACGCCCATTCAAAAATTCACTTTGCATACTGTCGTCCAGTACTGTCCAAGACATTAACCACCATACTCTTTGTTCCCACAGAGTGTGTGACCGTGTGACAGAAGCATGCGGCGTGTGTGTGTGGGCCAGTGGACAGGCTGCGGCCGCCGCACTGCGGGGGGCACTGGCGCGGGCTCCGGCCGCACTGAGGCTGCAGCGGGCGCGGGCCAGGCGGGTGAGGCTGCATCTGTGTGACGTCAGGGGAGTGGCGCTGCAGCACGGTGAGTATGTGACAGAAGCATGCGGCGTGTGTGTGTGGGCCAGTGGACAGGCTGCGGCCGCCGCACTGCGGGGGGCACTGGCGCGGGCTCCGGCCGCACTGAGGCTGCAGCGGGCGCGGGCCAGGCGGGTGAGGCTGCATCTGTGTGACGTCAGGGGAGTGGCGCTGCAGCACGGTGAGTATGTGACAGAAGCATGCGGCGTGTGTGTGTGGGCCAGTGGACAGGCTGCGGCCGCCGCACTGCGGGGGGCACTGGCGCGGGCTCCGGCCGCACTGAGGCTGCAGCGGGCGCGGGCCAGGCGGGTGAGGCTGCATCTGTGTGACGTCAGGGGAGTGGCGCTGCAGCACGGTGAGTATGTGACAGAAGCATGCGGCGTGTGTGTGTGGGCCAGTGGACAGGCTGCGGCCGCCGCACTGCGGGGGGCACTGGCGCGGGCTCCGGCCGCACTGAGGCTGCAGCGGGCGCGGGCCAGGCGGGTGAGGCTGCATCTGTGTGACGTCAGGGGAGTGGCGCTGCAGCACGGTGAGTATGTGACAGAAGCATGCGGCGTGTGTGTGTGGGCCAGTGGACAGGCTGCGGCCGCCGCACTGCGGGGGGCACTGGCGCGGGCTCCGGCCGCACTGAGGCTGCAGCGGGCGCGGGCCAGGCGGGTGAGGCTGCATCTGTGTGACGTCAGGGGAGTGGCGCTGCAGCACGGTGAGTATGTGACAGAAGCATGCGGCGTGTGTGTGTGGGCCAGTGGACAGGCTGCGGCCGCCGCACTGCGGGGGGCACTGGCGCGGGCTCCGGCCGCACTGAGGCTGCAGCGGGCGCGGGCCAGGCGGGTGAGGCTGCATCTGTGTGACGTCAGGGGAGTGGCGCTGCAGCACGGTGAGTATGTGACAGAAGCATGCGGCGTGTGTGTGTGGGCCAGTGGACAGGCTGCGGCCGCCGCACTGCGGGGGGCACTGGCGCGGGCTCCGGCCGCACTGAGGCTGCAGCGGGCGCGGGCCAGGCGGGTGAGGCTGCATCTGTGTGACGTCAGGGGAGTGGCGCTGCAGCACGGTGAGTATGTGACAGAAGCATGCGGCGTGTGTGTGTGGGCCAGTGGACAGGCTGCGGCCGCCGCACTGCGGGGGGCACTGGCGCGGGCTCCGGCCGCACTGAGGCTGCAGCGGGCGCGGGCCAGGCGGGTGAGGCTGCATCTGTGTGACGTCAGGGGAGTGGCGCTGCAGCACGGTGAGTATGTGACAGAAGCATGCGGCGTGTGTGTGTGGGCCAGTGGACAGGCTGCGGCCGCCGCACTGCGGGGGGCACTGGCGCGGGCTCCGGCCGCACTGAGGCTGCAGCGGGCGCGGGCCAGGCGGGTGAGGCTGCATCTGTGTGACGTCAGGGGAGTGGCGCTGCAGCACGGTGAGTATGTGACAGAAGCATGCGGCGTGTGTGTGTGGGCCAGTGGACAGGCTGCGGCCGCCGCACTGCGGGGGGCACTGGCGCGGGCTCCGGCCGCACTGAGGCTGCAGCGGGCGCGGGCCAGGCGGGTGAGGCTGCATCTGTGTGACGTCAGGGGAGTGGCGCTGCAGCACGGTGAGTATGTGACAGAAGCATGCGGCGTGTGTGTGTGGGCCAGTGGACAGGCTGCGGCCGCCGCACTGCGGGGGGCACTGGCGCGGGCTCCGGCCGCACTGAGGCTGCAGCGGGCGCGGGCCAGGCGGGTGAGGCTGCATCTGTGTGACGTCAGGGGAGTGGCGCTGCAGCACGGTGAGTATGTGACAGAAGCATGCGGCGTGTGTGTGTGGGCCAGTGGACAGGCTGCGGCCGCCGCACTGCGGGGGGCACTGGCGCGGGCTCCGGCCGCACTGAGGCTGCAGCGGGCGCGGGCCAGGCGGGTGAGGCTGCATCTGTGTGACGTCAGGGGAGTGGCGCTGCAGCACGGTGAGTATGTGACAGAAGCATGCGGCGTGTGTGTGTGGGCCAGTGGACAGGCTGCGGCCGCCGCACTGCGGGGGGCACTGGCGCGGGCTCCGGCCGCACTGAGGCTGCAGCGGGCGCGGGCCAGGCGGGTGAGGCTGCATCTGTGTGACGTCAGGGGAGTGGCGCTGCAGCACGGTGAGTATGTGACAGAAGCATGCGGCGTGTGTGTGTGGGCCAGTGGACAGGCTGCGGCCGCCGCACTGCGGGGGGCACTGGCGCGGGCTCCGGCCGCACTGAGGCTGCAGCGGGCGCGGGCCAGGCGGGTGAGGCTGCATCTGTGTGACGTCAGGGGAGTGGCGCTGCAGCACGGTGAGTATGTGACAGAAGCATGCGGCGTGTGTGTGTGGGCCAGTGGACAGGCTGCGGCCGCCGCACTGCGGGGGGCACTGGCGCGGGCTCCGGCCGCACTGAGGCTGCAGCGGGCGCGGGCCAGGCGGGTGAGGCTGCATCTGTGTGACGTCAGGGGAGTGGCGCTGCAGCACGGTGAGTATGTGACAGAAGCATGCGGCGTGTGTGTGTGGGCCAGTGGACAGGCTGCGGCCGCCGCACTGCGGGGGGCACTGGCGCGGGCTCCGGCCGCACTGAGGCTGCAGCGGGCGCGGGCCAGGCGGGTGAGGCTGCATCTGTGTGACGTCAGGGGAGTGGCGCTGCAGCACGGTGAGTATGTGACAGAAGCATGCGGCGTGTGTGTGTGGGCCAGTGGACAGGCTGCGGCCGCCGCACTGCGGGGGGCACTGGCGCGGGCTCCGGCCGCACTGAGGCTGCAGCGGGCGCGGGCCAGGCGGGTGAGGCTGCATCTGTGTGACGTCAGGGGAGTGGCGCTGCAGCACGGTGAGTATGTGACAGAAGCATGCGGCGTGTGTGTGTGGGCCAGTGGACAGGCTGCGGCCGCCGCACTGCGGGGGGCACTGGCGCGGGCTCCGGCCGCACTGAGGCTGCAGCGGGCGCGGGCCAGGCGGGTGAGGCTGCATCTGTGTGACGTCAGGGGAGTGGCGCTGCAGCACGGTGAGTATGTGACAGAAGCATGCGGCGTGTGTGTGTGGGCCAGTGGACAGGCTGCGGCCGCCGCACTGCGGGGGGCACTGGCGCGGGCTCCGGCCGCACTGAGGCTGCAGCGGGCGCGGGCCAGGCGGGTGAGGCTGCATCTGTGTGACGTCAGGGGAGTGGCGCTGCAGCACGGTGAGTATGTGACAGAAGCATGCGGCGTGTGTGTGTGGGCCAGTGGACAGGCTGCGGCCGCCGCACTGCGGGGGGCACTGGCGCGGGCTCCGGCCGCACTGAGGCTGCAGCGGGCGCGGGCCAGGCGGGTGAGGCTGCATCTGTGTGACGTCAGGGGAGTGGCGCTGCAGCACGGTGAGTATGTGACAGAAGCATGCGGCGTGTGTGTGTGGGCCAGTGGACAGGCTGCGGCCGCCGCACTGCGGGGGGCACTGGCGCGGGCTCCGGCCGCACTGAGGCTGCAGCGGGCGCGGGCCAGGCGGGTGAGGCTGCATCTGTGTGACGTCAGGGGAGTGGCGCTGCAGCACGGTGAGTATGTGACAGAAGCATGCGGCGTGTGTGTGTGGGCCAGTGGACAGGCTGCGGCCGCCGCACTGCGGGGGGCACTGGCGCGGGCTCCGGCCGCACTGAGGCTGCAGCGGGCGCGGGCCAGGCGGGTGAGGCTGCATCTGTGTGACGTCAGGGGAGTGGCGCTGCAGCACGGTGAGTATGTGACAGAAGCATGCGGCGTGTGTGTGTGGGCCAGTGGACAGGCTGCGGCCGCCGCACTGCGGGGGGCACTGGCGCGGGCTCCGGCCGCACTGAGGCTGCAGCGGGCGCGGGCCAGGCGGGTGAGGCTGCATCTGTGTGACGTCAGGGGAGTGGCGCTGCAGCACGGTGAGTATGTGACAGAAGCATGCGGCGTGTGTGTGTGGGCCAGTGGACAGGCTGCGGCCGCCGCACTGCGGGGGGCACTGGCGCGGGCTCCGGCCGCACTGAGGCTGCAGCGGGCGCGGGCCAGGCGGGTGAGGCTGCATCTGTGTGACGTCAGGGGAGTGGCGCTGCAGCACGGTGAGTATGTGACAGAAGCATGCGGCGTGTGTGTGTGGGCCAGTGGACAGGCTGCGGCCGCCGCACTGCGGGGGGCACTGGCGCGGGCTCCGGCCGCACTGAGGCTGCAGCGGGCGCGGGCCAGGCGGGTGAGGCTGCATCTGTGTGACGTCAGGGGAGTGGCGCTGCAGCACGGTGAGGATACCACCTGTTCGCGAACATGACACATGTATCAGCACCATTTAGCTCAACTATTTTGAAGGCAACTAAATGATCCGACACACGCGCCACCACGCCAGTCACCTAAGCTTTTATTAAAATCATCAAATAAGTCTTCCCGTCTTGATTGGAGCGGAGGGAATATCAAACTCTTACTGACTAAAAATCTACCCTTTTCCTTCGGTTGCCTTTTAGTTTGAGGGTCACGGTTACCTTTACAAACGGTCCCATATAGTTTAACCCTGATAGATCTCCAAAGTAGTTTATATCAGTAACAAACTTAGGATTTATCATTCATTGCTTAGCGGGTGATAGCATTTTTTGATATGGTAAGCCGAGCTTTTAAACTTATAATTATGAGAACAGGCGGTACTGAAGATTTTAATATGAAGGGTAACTATACCGGTCGCCCGCCATTTTATTTTTCTAAAATTGCGCTGCTATACTAAAGTTATTAGATAAAGCGATAGGTTTTAGAGTTGTTTGTAGTTCTGTATATTATTATTTAAGCAAACCTGTACATCACTTTCCTCACTATCGTTCTTTCACAGTTTTATTTAACCTTTCATTGATAATGACTAATTCCTTCACAATAAATATTAAAATTAAAAAAAAAATTGTTCTCAGGTATTTTCATAAGCAAAATAGCGAATGGCAGTGCTGCCGCCAAAGAGGGCAACCTCTACGTCGGAGATCGCGTTGTGAGCGTAAGTGAAGAAAAAAAATATATTAAGTTAAACCCATAATCATAATTTTACCAAAAATTTAATCAAATAATCAAATATTTTTATTCAAATTAAGATTACTAAAATAACAATATAAGGCTCTGAATTAATGATAGTACTACAAAATTCAATGCCTGTACTAGGTTAAACCTGTATCACAGGCGTAGTGTTCTTAAATTACTACATGGATATAATACTTTTAACAATATTTAACATTAGAGAATTATTAGAACATTAAAACAATTGCTTAGTTTATTTATTACATATAGGTAACTATAACTTACTTAAAGTCTATTATTACTTTAGATTAGAACAAAATATCAAACAATTTACACAACATTACAAAATATAACTACAATCTATGCCAATTACCTACACCTAAATTACGAAATTGCTTAGTCAATTAAAAATTACAAAGAACATCATCATGACATTATTGTGGCGGTCGATAAATTTGCACATACAGAATACAGAAACAAATTCATGGTACGCGTGGTATCTACTGTACCCTTAGCACGAGTTTTCACTCTTTTACTTTACAGCGTCTTTCCAGTATTTACAGCGTTTCTTGTATGAAAAAATGGAACAGCGCCTCTGGTGTGCGAAGTAGGAACTAATTTTTTCCTTGAAAATGGTCAATTTGAAGTTGTCAAAGTTCCAGTTTACTTTACGTCTCAAATACTGAAAACTCGTGCTCAGGGTACTGTTGAGTCAGCAACTAACGAAACGAATGTAAAATGTTTGAGTATGACGCATTAGGTGCCTTCATAATCGATGGAATTGATGTATCTGATCTCTGCTATTTTCCGAGCAGGACATTCTGCGTCTCCCGTTTTATGGTCACTTGGTTTTTTAAACCGTAAACAAGTCGCGCACTTCGGAGTGTTACCTTTCTTCTCGCACTCGGACATCATGTGACCTGTTTCGCCACAGTAACCGCACGTAGAGTTCACCTCTTTACAAAATTTGGCTGCATGACCGTACTGTTGGCATTTATAACACCTCGTTACTAAAGTGAAATCCCTGATCGGGCAGGACGACCAATTTATAAAGACTCGTAACTGTGGCATTAGCGTTTTACGTATATTGGCCGAAACTTCAATACCATAATTACAGGTCGGGGCGTTTCTCTTCCCAGATTTGTGACTTAGTTTGGTCGAGGCTAAGAACGATTCTAAAGTCATCTCTGGTAACTTGTCTGCTAGATTTTGCTCGAAAATACACTTAAAGACCTCATTTTCGGTCAATGAAGAAGGGACACCCACAACCACGATGCGGGGTTTGCGCTTGTTGGGTTCATCGGTGATTAGTCCGGATGTAGAGATCTGAACTGCGTTCTTCAATTTATCAGCGTCGTCTTGAGTCTCGGTGCTAATAATTACGCCTCCATTTTTTGTTTTCCTAACTCCTCGTACTTGTAGCTTCATTTGCTCGGGCCGTATGATCTTTTGCACTAATTCTTTTGTTTCGTCACTGGTTTTGAGGGTGTCTTGGGGATAAATGGCAATGGCACTTAAGTGATTGGGTCGAACGTAGTCATTTGATCCTCTTCTTACCATATCAGCAAAAGAAGCAGTTCCCGTAGCACTAGAGTTCTGTATTGTCTGCTTTAGGTCCGAAATTTGTTCCGTTAGGTCGCGCTGCTCTCTAAGCATATTTATCTCGTGTTCCGCGTAAATTGTTTTTTGTTTGAGCGACTGATATAGAACCGCCATCTGAGATGTACCAGATCCTATTTTACGGCAAAGATTAGATATCTTCATTTTCTGCTCCGAGTTTAGTTTACCATCCGTGGCAATAGAACAAACTTCAGTAAGGTGCTGCTCGATTGTTGCCATCCATCTTTGAATTTCGGGTGTAGAAACGATGAATTCGGCGGTATCTGACCTGGGGACTGTGGTTTTTGAGGATGACTGCACAGGTGAGGTGGTGGCGGGCACTGACCTCCCTGGACTACAGGGGCCGCTGTCCATGTTGTTTATTTAAAAGTTTACTATTTCGTGTCCATCATTCACTAAGTTACACACTAAGCAAAATTACACATAATGCACTAAAAGGAGGTCACAATTATAAAAATGTCAATTAAATATTGCTAACCAGCACGTCTGTACGCTGCAAGTGCGAGAATTAGTCCTAAATTAATAATAACAATATATCTGTCTCAATCTTACAGTTGCGACAAACGTACAGACAAAAGAGAGAACATTTTAAAATTACCATATTAATAAATAGCCAGTCAGTATAATTTGATTATTGAAAACATGGTTGTTTTTCCGTATATGGCCCAACTCATCATCATCATTACATCAGCCCAGAATCACCCACAGCTGGGTATTTAAACCTTGCCCTTTTTCTGCCATACCTTTCGGCTCTATACGTTCCTCATCCATCTATTCCCCGCGACTTTGACGATATGGTCAACCCAACGCGCTTTTGAGCGGCCCAGGCCCTATAGCCAAACGGCAAGCGATAATCATTAACACTCAGCAGTCGCTAATACATTTTCAACTGTCGATCATCAATCATCTCTCAATCAATTGCCGTTTGGCTATAATAGACCCTGGTATCTTTGGCCGAACCTTTGCCATTATTCGGTCCGAACCTTCATCTACCATCTTCGCGTCTAGCCAGATATCCTGCCCAAATCCACATGAGGCGTATTTAACACTCTGTACCCGACGTATCAAACTTTCTTCTTACGACGCCGACAGATGGCCCCACTAAGAACGGGATAACATTGATGGCACGGTTAGCGCAGTGGCTGAACGATTGGATTGCTGCGCTGCCTGTCGCGAGTTCGATTCCCGCACGGAACAAATATTTGTATGTTCTACAAGTAGTTGTTTCGGGTCTGGGCGTTTGTGTGTGTGAGTTTATATGTTTGTAAACGCATCCACGACACAGGAGATATTCCTAGCAACTTTTTTTAAAATATTATTTTTCCTGAAAATCGGTCCAGTATCTTATTTTTATTTACAGATAAACAACGTATCACTGGAAGGCGTGAAGAGTGTATCGGAGGCGATGGCGTTACTGAACGAGTGCCAGTACGAGTCGGTGGCTCTCACGTTGCTGAGACCACTCTACACCTGCTGTAATAATACTAGAGACAGGTAACTATTTACTAAAACTTGGGTTTTTTTTAAAGTCAAGCGCACAACACGATCAATGTGGCACAAAATAGGGTAATGGGTGACTCGCCGTCAGGTCATGGACAATGTCGGGCCTGCCAGGGTTGCGGGACTATCTCATAAGGTAACTGTCCCTGGAACGTAAAAGTCTATTGAAGGATCACCGTGGATTTTAAACAGTACTAGTCTAAAAGTCCCATCCCACCCGGGTTGGGAGGACTCATTTGATGATTTTAAAACGGTAAAAAAAATGGTTCATAACCTTCAAAAGTGATTTTTGTTACTGATCGTAGATCGTGACGCCTATATGAGCGTGAGCCTTGTGTACGCTTCATGGCATCATTACTCAACTAATGTTAGGGCTGTTTCTTAGCCGCGGTACTGGCTTTAAAAGTCACCGCGGCTCTGGATCGCAAAGAGCAATTGGAACAGATTGGTCTTTAGTCAGCCAAGTCTGAGAGCCTTCCGCTCCACCCAGTATCAGAGTACTCACTTGATGATATGATTTTCCAACCTTAAAAAGGTGTGTCATACACAACAAATGTTAGTTCTTAAATTTCTTGTGTATGTGCATCATTATTAATTAGCACAGCTGTTATAATATAATATGCGATCAGTAAATAGCAGTTTGACTTTTTTTTTTTTTTATCGTGGTAAAATCATCAAATGAGTCCTCCCACCCCGGGCAGGGCGGGAGGGACTGTCAGACTTGTACTGACTAAAATCCACGGTGTCCTTCAATAGCCCTTTATATTCCGGGGTCACGGTAATGAGATAAGTCCCGCGACCCCGGCAGGCTTCGGCCCTCTAGAGGGGGGCCCCGTCATCTTGCTGACGCTCTTTGAGGCGCGCGTGGAACACAACGCGCCGTCGACCCGGGCATGGTCCATGGTCGGGCAGCGAGTTGCCCTTTACTCGCCGCCCGCATGCCCGCGCCTACGGTGGCCGGAGATCGTCTTGCGACGTCCGTCGCCGTGGGTGTCCACCACTGCGGGTGGGGCGGAGGGAGGACACTGTCCTCTCCCTCACGCGGCCCGCCTCCTCCTTCGCGAGCATGACTGCTTCGCAGAAGGAGGCGACCGCTTCCCACTCCGTCTCGCCCCGCAGCATGGCTGCGACCAATGCCGGGCGCGGGAGGTCTCCGCCTATCGCCGCCGTGAGGACACGTCGGTGCTCTGCCCAAGCGGGGCAGTCTTGCACCGTATGCTCTACTGTGTCCTCCGGGCGATCTTCGCAGTGGTGACACCCAGGCGTTTCCTCCTTTCTCCTTAGACACAGGTACCTCCCGAAACTTCCGTGTCCGGTGAGGACCTGCGTCATGCGCTAGGTCAGGACGCCGTGACTCCTATCCAGCCACTCCTCAAAGAGGGGTCTTACCGCCGCGAAAATAGCAGTTTGACTTAGCTCAAATTGTACCGAAAAGATTCAACCATGAGTAGATTTCGGAACGAGTCTGCTTTGTAGCTAAAAAAGAAGTTTAAAGTCCACTCTACCAACCTAAACATTTTGTGCACCCTTGCGTTTTAATGTTTATTTGTTACTCCACTTACTTAAGATCCGTCTCAATTTACCCTTGTTTACCAATACCTGAACTTTGTGATCATTTTTTCACAAGTACAATGGCGCACGATATCCGTTACACAAATATCTTTGAGATAAAAATCGAAATTCGAGATAAAACTTTGAGATACATCTGTAGTATCAGTATAACTACGTTCGTGAGTAGGGGAAGTACTTTAATATAGCTTCAGTACTTTTTTATTTTAGTTTTTGTCCTTAATTTTGTGACCTTGAATTCATTGATAGGGCTTATCAAAGTGATTGAAGACTTATTTTACTGACGTGTTGCAATATTTGCATTATTTATTAGGTTATTGCGTTTTTACATTGATTTAAAACAACAAAATGTTTGATTCAAGTTGTTTTCTGTTGGGTAAGTTATCCTTTTTCAGAGTAAATTGTTAAGGAGATGATTCTACTTTTTTCTCCACGGAGACCAATCCTTACTCTGTCTGTCCATCTTGTGTCTTGATTCCGTTTGCTGACAAAATGTAATTTGTGTTAATTCAAATAAAGATATGTATATGGTGTAAAATGAAAAGTTTAATAAATCGTACCCTTATTGCAAAAACCGATTATCTGCATTTTTAAATCTTTTTTAGTTAAATATAGAAATCGAATCCTCCAGTCACGACGAAGCTACAGGTAAAATCCATTTTCGCTCGAATTTTGATGCAGATAATCGGTTTTTACAAAAAGGGTACGAAATACATATAAATAGGAACATTTCTATTTAGTTAATTCCGATGATCCAAATGACATTCTGGACTCTCAGATCAAATCAAAATGTTTATTTGCTAAAGAAATACGAAGAAACAGTTCAACATAGAAATAGTTGTAAGATGTCTACTACTAAAAAATCTACCCCAACCGACACCAAATTGACCAGTAGTCTACGAACATTACTAAACCACTGTATCTCTTATCACCAGAGTGTCAATGTACGACCACTCGCGCTCGTACTCTGATAGCAAGATGGTGAACATCTGCTCTCAGACCGACGAGTCTTGGTGCCAGTTTATGCAGCCTCCCTCCGATACTAAGGTAAGATTTGATAACCTTATCTGAACGCAAAGCTGCAAAGATTCTTACCGTTTAAACATGGAAATGTATAAAATATATTAAAAAAAATACTATTCTTCAATGGTGTACCAATCGTGTCATACATGTGAAAAAAAAACAGTCGATTTGTATACAAAAAACGATAAAATGACTGTCTATTCTTGGAAGAATACAGATAGAATTGGTTATGCTACGCGTGCTGGATGATAACTAGAAAAGTATGGAAGAAGCAGACGTTTTGCACCAACTTTAAGTATATTGAGATACAGTTAGAGAAGTGGTTACCTTATTTATCTATGTATTAAAAGTTGCACTTGGACACTACTTAGGGTGCTACCACACCAATCGATCGATAGTCTGGAACTTTGACATTTTCGATTGACAAATTTCAAGGAAAAAAATAGTTCCTTCTTCGTACACCAGAGGCGCTGTTCCATTTTTCCATACAAGAAACGCTGTAAATACTGGAAAGACGCTGTAAAGTAAAATAGTGAAAACTCGTGATAAGGGCTCAGATAATACAAGCTCGAATATCGCGGAATGTCGGTTCTCGCTGCTGAACATTTGACGAGACAAATCTGCTATCGTTCGTTATCAAACATGAAGAATGTCCCTTTCCAAAATGAAATGAACTTACGTAGAATACAATCACTGATTAGACTGTCCGGTGAAATTTGAAAAAAAAAAAATACAAAGAACGAATTGAGAACCTCCTTACTTTTATCGTCAGTTATAAAAATAATTTACCGCGTCGGTTCCCGCACTTGTTTTACATTGAATATAATAATGCATCTCAATTGCAATCATGATCCCGATCTTTGCCTGATACCAACGACATTTTGCCAATGCGTGTCTTGCAGATATCCAATCTGACGCACCCGAGCTGGATTTGGATTGAGATATACTTTAATTTCAGACGTCAGCGGACCTGCCCCGCTTGACGTAAACGCTCAGTAGTCAATCAAAAGGGTTATTGTTTTCAAACTTTATACGCTAGGCCCTAGCATATAAAGTTGAAATTACTGAGCGGGTATAAAGTTGCAAATGTACTCGTATAAAAGGCTAATGAGTGTTTTCTTTTAACGCTGCCATTTATGTAGGGGAGTTGAACGGTTAGGAGTCAGGCCATTATAACATGACAGGATCAACGTATCAACAATTGTAACAATACCCGTAGACAGTTAAATGACATTCATAGAAAAAAGAAAGAAACAATAACCCTTTTCTTACACGGTCCCTTTTGTTAAGTTCCTTTAGTAGTAGCAATATGTGTTATTCTCTTGTAGGTCCACATAGACCACGGTATGCCAGACTTCGACAGAAGATACGTGTACCATGTCGCCGCGGGCAGTCAAGGGAAGATACCACAGGAGAGAGGTAAGATTTGAGGAAGATGCGCTGGAGTTATTCTTTTCAATTTTTTTTTTCTCTGGTTGATCGGTTTGTTTCATGGCAACTTTTTTTCTTTAGTCCATATGGCATGTTGTCAGCTCCTAAAGTACTATCACTATCAGACAAATTCATTGTTTAGCAAAATGACCTTTACACGCCTGATGTAAATTGCCATTTCATTTAGAATTTGTGGAACTCAATCAAGTTAAATGAGTTTCTCAGAAATAATAAAAACACCAACAAAACGTCATCATCATCATCATCTCAGCCATAGGACGTCCACTGCTGAACATAGGCCTCCCCTTTAGATCTCCACATATACCGGTTGGAAGCGACCTGCATCCAGCGTCTTCCGGCGACCTTTACAAGGTCGTCTGTCCACCTCGTTGGTGGACGTCCTACGCTGCGCTTGCTCGTCCGCGGTCTCCACTCTAGGACTTTTCGACCCCATCGGCCATCTGCTCTGCGAGCAATATGGCCTGCCCATTGCCACTTCAGCTTGCTAATCCGGTGGGCTATATCGGTGACTTTAGTTCGTCTACGGATCTCCTCATTTCGGATTCGATCACGTAGAGAAACACCGAGCATAGCCCTCTCCATAGCTACGCAATGTCTTTTCGTCCGACATACCTCAGTGCCTCAAGACGAAAGTCTTCAATCAATGTGTGTTACCAGTGATGACTTACGGCACCGAAACGTGGTCTTTCACTATCGGCCTCATCTCAAAGCTCAAAGTCGCTCAACAAAACGTACACACAATAAAATAATCCAGCGATATAGTACCGTAACATGAAAACAAACTAGCCCCACTTGAGTGTGTATCGAAATGATAAGATAGTGATAAGGAATAGATAAGATATCGATCCATTGATGTTCGCAGGGACGTGGGACATGATCCGCGGGAAAATAGAAGCCGTCACCGGTCGCAGCAAGTCGAAAGATAAACAGAATAAGGTGAGAAATTTTTGTTTATTTGTATTATCAAAAAATGTTGTGCGCGAATTCCACGTAGACTTTTTTCAAGTGTGTTTGCGTGTCTTTTTTTTATCGCTAAGATTTGTGGTTCTTCTAGAATGTTGGCAATTGTTTTTTAAATATGGAGCATTAAAAAATGGATTTTCTCCTGTATCGTAGATTCGTTTACTTACTCAAGTGTTGATAACTGATGTAGGACAGTGAAGTAACTGCAAATGTTCAATATAAATTTGAACGATTTTTGAAAATGCAAGACCTTTTGCAAAAGTCTACTTTTACATGTTTTTGAGAACGGTACCCTTAGCACGAGTTTTCAGTATTTGAGACATAAACTGAAACTTTAACAATTTCAAATTGACAATTAACTCATCGCAAACGATGCCCCACCTCCTCAACTGTACTCTGTGTAACTCCACCTGCACTCTAAGGGAACAGTCCGAAGCCACCACCAACGCCATCAATGAGGCAGAGTTTTGGTCGAAACATACAATTTAAAGGAATCATCGACACGAAGAAGAAGAAGTAAAAAATTAGTTCCTTCTTCGCACACCAGAGGCGCTGTTCCATTTTTTCATACAAGAAACGCTGTAAATACTGAAAAGACGCTGTAAAGTAAAAGAGTGAAAACTCGTGCTAAGGGTACAGGAACGGTTTTAGCACTGACTAGTTTTTCTTCGCGGTTTTTCGTTCTAGTCTGAACTTAAGTATAGCCTATGCCTAGCCTATGTAAATTAGGGGACGATGAACCGGATCAGCAGTTCTGAACATTACCTTCTACATACAAGCTTAAAAAGTGAAAATAATTCTTTACAATATCAGCAATGACGTTCAGAAGGAAAATAGAAAAGGATATGATTGTTTAGTGCGTTTATCTTATAAAGTTATTGTGAAATCAGATATGTGAAAGCAAATCAAGCATGCACGTGCGTCATTCGATGACATATCAATATAATGATCGATCAATTTGTTCAAAGTTTAACTCTTTGGTTAACTGATAGGTGAAACTCTTTGATAACATAACTATCTTAAGTGGTATATGTTTTAAAGCATCAAATGGTTTTTGTCACTTGTACATTTACTCAATACGGGAAAGTCCACGGTTCTGAGTTGTTTAAAACATCTTTCGATTCAACTTATCACAAAACTTCTAGAAGTTACTAAGATGTTCGTCATCTCCTGCATTCTCTATTTTTTTGCACTGTTGGAATTTTTTCTCAGCCTTAAGACGATGTTTGAAAATCCAACAGAGATCGCCTCGTTTACATACAATAAATTAATGATCAATATAAAGTAAAACAAGAGTTTTCATTTGGAGGAGCAACCCTAGTTCAAAATGTACTATCTGTCTTATACCAGGTTTTCGTTCTACGTCAGCGAATTGGCGTATTTTTGCACTCAAAATCAAAATCAAAGCGTTTATTTCAAGTAGGCCAGTTACAGGCACTTTTGAATTGTCATAGACAAAAATATAATTAAACACTAAAAAGTTATGGTGCTACAGTCCCAGTCACAAGACATAAAAACTGTGAAAGTACCGTAGATGCCCATTCCAAGAAGTAGATCTCTATGGAGAAGAACGGGCAAGAAACTCCATGGACACTCTTTTTAAATCGCCAAAATTATTACAAAACCTTTGTTACATCATTCATTTTGAGATGATACATTATGTGAGAACGATGTAGCAAGTTAAAAGTGTCCATAGTAGAAAATTAAAACAAAGACAATTCAGAAACAAACAAAATGATCAATAGATAGTTAAAATAAACCGTGGCAACTAAGAGATGACCAGTCCCAACCGACAGCGCCCGTTCACGAACATGACACATGTATCAGCACCATTCAGCTCAACCATTTTGAAGGGAGCTAAATGATCCGACACACGCGCCACCATCAGCGTGACATTTGAGTGAGCATGACATACTCTCAACCGCCAGGGTTATTCAAGTCAATAAGAGACGTAGGTACTCAGTGAATGATAGCTCCGAGGAACAAAGTACTCACACAATGCTGGCTATGAAACTATATAATACTAGGATGATTGAATCTATACAATGCAAATACAGTTGTACAATCTTCATCAGCTCCAACAAGAATATTAAATAAACGCTATCAATATTTATCCTACACTGTCAGGTGGAGCAGGACCAGCATGGAGCCAAGCATTATCATCAGCAATATAATCGTTTAGTTTATAATAAGCCAGCTTACATAGTGTGCGTTTAATACATGATTTAAATTTAGTCTCATTCAAATCAAGAACATTTTGTGGTATTTTATTATAGCACTTTAAACAGTATCCCATGAAAGAATAGTCCACTTTGGCGAGTCTGAAGCCCGGCTGAACTAACTGATCCCTACTTCTAGTGTGATAGTTGTGTCTGTCACCTCTCTTACTAAAAAGATGCAGATTTTTCCTAACGTACATTATATTTTCATAGATGTATTGACAAGGTACAGTCATAATGTTAATTTCCTTAAACAGTTCTCTTAGAGAATCGCGTCTACGGAGATTGTATATGGCCCTGATGGCTCTCTTTTGCAGGATGAAAATAGATTCGATGTCGGCAGCCCGTCCCCACAATAAAATGCCATAAGACATGATACTGTGAAAGTAACTAAAATAGACGATTCTAGCAGTATCTACATCGGTAAATTGACGGATTTTTCGCACAGCGTATCCTTTTGACAGCCACTGGGCAGATGTCTACCCAAACTGTCATTAGTGTCAAAATTATGAAACGCCACTGGGAAGTTTTCTTCCCACGAAACATACTAAAACAAATCGCCAAACGCGAATATCTATCGAGAATATTATCCCATGGTTGCTCTATGGAAATTCTATGGGAAGTTACTCTACTAATTAGGCTATGGTCAGCCATGTCAATCAAGTGAATCGTCAAGAAAAAATTCCTTTATTTCGGACCGTTGAGCGAAAGCGAGTGATTTATTTGGAAATAATGTCGTAAGTAACTTGAATATTTTAACAAATTATACATCAAAGTGATCGTCAAGAATAGTACTACAATATTACAGTAAAGTTATGTTGTTTTAGAAGCTCCAAGTTGCAAATTTCAATAAAACAATGCCTGCCGGTCAGTAAAAATTGGGAGTTGCAAGAGCAAAATTTGACATTGACAGATGACATTTGCATTGACTGTCAAGTGGGTATGCTGCTGAACTTAGCCGCCCCGCAAGAGTTGTTAAATGGGGACTCCATTGAAGCCGTGCATCAAGCGTAATCCCCAGGAAAACTGTTTTATCGACAAATTCAAGTATTTCTTGATTCAATACTATATCATAATTTGTGCTTTTAACATTTGGTAAAGCAAATCTTATACATTTGGTCTTTTTTCCATTTAATACTAAATTGTTTGCAGTAAACCAGTCATGTACCTGACGTAAGGCATCATTTACGTTGTCTAGATTTGGGCCCGTCTATTTATCTTAAAAATTAGGGAAGTGTTATCAGCAAATAACACCATATTGTGAGGTTGGTTTTTTAATAAATAGGGTAAATCATTAATATATACAAGAAAGAGAAAAGGACCCAATATTGAGCCTTGCGGAACCCCCATTTTTACCTTTAAACCTTGTGAATTCACACCATTTATCTGAACTTGCTGCTGTCTATCACACAAATAAGATTTTACCAAACTAATTGCAAGTTTACTTAGACCGTAGTGCTCAAGTTTAAAAAGTAAAGTATCGTGATTTACGCAATCAAATGCTTTGGAGAGGTCACAGAATATTCCTATAGCGTCTTGTGCCTCTTCCCATGCAGTAAATATGTGCTTCAATAAGGTGACACCGGCGTCAGTTGTACAACGTCCCTTGGTGAAACCATACTGTTGATCATGTAAAATTTTATTGGTGTTAAAATGGTTAAGCATCTGATCAAGCATTACCTTTTCAAAAACCTTGCTAAAAACGGGCAACACGGATACTGGTCTATAATTATTAGAGTCTTAAGTGTCTCCGGATTTAAAAAGAGGTATGACTTTACTGAATTTCATTAAATCCGGGAAAACTCCTTGGTCTACACACAAATTAAATATTAAAGCCAAGTATGGTGCTATAGTCTCTACTATGGAAGTACAAACTTTTATCGACATTCCCCAAAGATCTTCTGTTAGCTTAATTTTGATTTGTTTAAAAGCTTTAATAACCGTCATGGGGTTTATGTGCTTAAATACAAATTCAGCCGAGCAGCCAGACACGTTTGCCTTTAATAAAGAAATTACACTATTGACCAATTAAGGCCTATCCGCACACAACAGTGCCGGCACGTGCCGACACGTGCCGATCCGTACCGTATCGATCAGTGTCAGTGAAATATGATATTGACTTGACTTAAAGTCCTATGTCATAGGTATGCTGTTCACTGATCACTGAACAGCACGGAACGTCACTGTCACTGATGAGTACAGATAGCGTCGTACAAAATGTATGCGACAATATCATATTTCACTGACACTGATCGATATGGTACGGATCGACACGTACCGGCACTGTTGTGTGCGGATAGGCCTTTATTCCCAAAATGTAATTTTATTTATTTTAGGCCCGAAAACACACGATTAACTTTCAAAAACTGTTTAATTTGATTTTTTGCAGCTTTGAAAAAATTAAAAAGTAAGATCGAGTTAACCAATTTGTGACGTCACAATTTGCTTTTGCCCTATAATAATTATAATGAAACCTATAAGAATTGAGTTTTGACAGCTCATAAAAAGTACGTCAATCGATTTGTGTTTCAAATATCTCATTGCATATTAATTGAATGCATATTTGACGTCATAGTAGACGAGTAGTGTCATATAAACGCATATGTGTATTGTTTGAACAGGTGCCAGAATCTGATGCCATTGCGGAGCTGGACTCCGTTATCGACAGTTATCATGGAAAAACAAGTGAGTAGTGTATTAAATTACCTTCATTTTGAAAAGAAAAGGCATCGTTTTTCATTAAATCGGCGATGAGAAAACGGCGTGATCACAATTTATTGTCAGTTCTTTAGAATGAACCTTAAGTCTATGCAATAAAAGCGACAGAGATGTCATTCGCTTGGTTGTTTTAATTAAATTATATAAATGCGGTTAAACGTGATCGGTTCCAACCGATCGATCAATGAAAGAATAAAATCTTTCAATAATAGTTTGTACTATAGCTAGATCTGTTTTGAATTTCAGTAAAAGAAACGAGCAGTGTATTAAAACGTTCGCGAAGAAAGAATAAAGAGTCTCAGAGTGACTGTAAAAATGGCGGCACGTGGCCCAAAGCGAGGGCCAACTTCATCTTAGACGAAAACTCGACTGGCACCATCGTGCAACCACGCTCCAGGAAAGAGAGGCCACCTCTCTCCATCCTTCTCAGTCCCCCCACAAAACTGCCTCCGGAACCCCAGAGATCGAACACGAACAGAAACTCGAACCCCATACCTCTGGGTCACGCCCCTCTCACACAAGTGACCACCCCAGCTCGTCACTCAGTCTACAAGTCCATAGAATCGTCCCCAGCCATCGAACACTTCCCTAAACCCGCCCCTTTAGCCATACACAACCCCTTCGCCTCCCCAAACAGCATGAACTTCGAGAAGATTCGTACTTTAGAGAAGGACAAGATGTCCATCAGCGACTACTCCGAACATGACGTCACTCCTAACAGACTGAGCTTAGTACTAAACCCATCCGACGACTCGTTGGACTACCAGCCAGTGACCCGCAATCGGACCAAGAGCCCACACTCCCTAGATTACATGGTTAACAACAAAGGCCCAAGCTCTCTCGATTTCGTCACGAGGAAATCACCCAGTTCGCTAGACCACTCGATTAAGAATCACCCAGGAAAAGACTTACTAGAGCAATATTATTCGAATAAAAAATCGTCGTCACCGAAGACTGTAAACAAGTATCCTTCAGACAGCGATAGTTTTGGACCGGACAGTTTGAACAGCAACGCAAATTTTCCCATGACGGGGACGTT
The DNA here is from genome assembly GCA_950005045.1 of Agrotis exclamationis. NCBI lineage: Eukaryota > Metazoa > Arthropoda > Insecta > Lepidoptera > Noctuidae > Agrotis > Agrotis exclamationis. The sequence goes on along the minus strand of OX465433.1, from coordinate 20,980,631 downwards.
ACCGTCACAGTCGCGGCTTCAAGCATCTCAGTATTACAGAGGCCCGTTTGTGAATTCAAACCCTCATACTTCAAATAGGTACCCGCACCTTGCGAGTCCGACCAACATCCCACAGAGCCAATCAGGCGAGAGCATCGGCACAAGTTACGACATGCACTCGTTCACGTCACACACGCACAATATGTCCGACCTGCAACCAGTTCCTAGATCCAACAGAGCAGGCGACTACCACCACACGTACGAAGGTGGAACGTTTCCTCGTAAGAAAGAGAACCAGCGATTTCGTATCCCCTCGAACCCGAGCGTCACGTCAAAAAACTCAGCGGGAAAACTAAGCACAGGGTCCATAGAGAGAAGTTCTGAGCGGAACTCTCCCATGCCGACATTTCACGTTGAGGTATTGTCACCAGGGCGAGGGGCGAAGCAACTGACGCACAAAACTAGGAATTCCATGCCTGAATACTGTGGTTTAGGGTGGAATAAGCCACTGCTGGGGGAGTTGAGAAGAGTGCATATAGATAAGAGTCAACAGCCTCTTGGTATACAGATCTACTGTCCCCCAAGCAGCGGTGGTGTCTTTGTATCTACTGTAAACGACAATTCTCTTGCCAGTCAAGTTGGTTTGCAAGTTGGCGACCAACTTTTAGAAGTGTGTGGGATCAATATGCGTTCAGCGACCTACACGCTCGCCGCTCGAGTGCTCCGACAGATAGGGAACTCGATAACAATGCTTGTGCAATACAGTCCTGAGAAGTATAAAGATGAGGTCGAAGTTCCTGGAAGCTCCTCTTCAGGCGAAAGTTCGCATGACGAAGAAGTGTCGTTATCCGGATCTCCAACGCCTAGAAATTCGCCCGGACCACAGCAGTCAATCCGGTTAGAGCAGCCTTCGACTGAGGTTGCGACGTTACGGCAGTCTCAAACAAATAAAGATTTGCCTAGATTTCTCCTCATCGAGATGAGGAACTGTTCAGACCTTGGTATAAGTTTGGTGGGTGGTAACGCAGTGGGTATCTTCGTGCATAGCGTGCAGATCGAGTCGCCGGCGTATAACGCGGGCTTGAGGACCGGGGATCAGATCCTGGAGTACAATAATGTTGATTTGAGGAGAGCTACTGCTGAGCAAGCTGCGTTGGAGCTGGCTAAGCCGGCGGATAAGGTGAGATTTTTCTACATTTATAAACAACTTTCTAATATTTTTCTAACTTCACGTTTAGTTCGCTAACTCACTCGTTGCTGTGGCGAAAGCGAACTCAAGTCATTCTGTTCAGATTTTTTTTTAACTTCTACTTTGGACCCTTCAGAAGCGTTAACGTCCACCTGTGTAAAATTTGGATATTAATGTTGACATTGCGGAGTAGCGAAATTTGATGTACGACTTCCTAAAATGCTTGAATGATCTCTTTAGCAGTTTATTTAAATATAATTTAAAAAAATAAAAAATCTTTCAAGTCTGTTTCCGAGCAGGCTATCCTTGTTTTACTTAACATTTATTGTGCATAATTATCAGAATCATTTATTCTATTTGCCTAGGTAAGCGTTCTAGTTCGCCACGATCTTCAACAGTACCACGAAATAAAAGACAAGCCGGGCGACGCTTTCTACATTCGCGCTGGCTTCGACCGCTGCGGCAAGATCACCTCTATCGGCATGGACACCATAGACGAGTACTCTCTATGGTTCCGCAAGGATGAGGTGTTGTTTGTGGACAATACATTGTTCAACGGATCTCCTGGCCTTTGGAGGGCCTGGCAGCTGGATTGCAAGGGATCGAAACGACATTGGGGAACGATTCCTAGTAAATTCAAGTGAGTGATTTTGGAATTAATGTTTTTAATGTTAAGGTCCTGAATCATTTGATTCTAAGCATTTTAAACTTAAACGAATACCTGAAGTGAACAAGTTTTTTAAATTTAACTCCCATAGCTCAACGTCGAAAGTTTCATTGATGGGATACTTTTCATAACCTATCTATTGCATGTGAATAAACCTAGTTTTTACGACACACTTTCGGAACTTTGAGACTAATATTTTGTTCTATTTTTATTAACTTTTGTATACCAATGGTAGCATACAAACTAAGTTCATTTAGGCAAACCACAACTGTACATTTGGGCCCATAGAACTTACCGTGTTGCTTGCATTAAACCTGCGATGTTTCATCCACGACCCAGGGTAGAGGAAATCCTCCGTCGCTCAATGGGTACCCTGGAAGGTGAGGCCCAGCGGCGTGCGTCCACGACGGCACGGCGCTCGTTCTTCCGCCGCAAGAAGCACCGCGACAGCAAGGAGCTGGCATCGTTCTCCAACACGGAGCTGGGCTGCTGGAGCGACAGCGGGACGCTCGCCGACGACGTGCCCGTGCTATCTTATCAGAGAGTCGAAAGACTGCACTGTGAGTTGTATTTAAGTATGTCGTTTTTTTCTCTTATTTTTTATTGCGTATATTTTTTTCTCTCTTCTCTCCCCCTCTCTCTTTCTTTCCCTCTTCTCTCTTTCTTTCTCTCTCTCTCTCTCTCGTATTATTGCGGTTATAAGTTAGAAATGCAAATATAAAGGCTTAATAACTCATTGACATTTTTGTTTGAAGCTTGATATGAAAGCAACTTCATAGTAAATCATAGTCCATATCAGCACTTTTGGAAACGAATTCAACTAAGGTTTATTATGTACGGCATAGTTGCTTTGCTCACTTACTACTTACATTACTCGCTTCACTATTCGCTGGGTGCGAAGTACTAGGTGGGGGAAGTACTATTCGATTGCAGCGCCCATGGTGGCGAAAAGTAAAACTAATGTGGGATTGTCTAAGAGCACATTCACCTTTGCCAACTATTAAAAACGCGCTAATCTCAGGAAATTGTGGTTCGATTTGGATAATTCTTTTTGTGTTGGATAGTCCATTTATCGAGGTAGGCTATAGGCTATACAGCATCACGCTATGACCAATAGGAGCAGAGCAGCAATGAAACATGTTGTCGATTCGGGAAATTCTTATTGAGAGCTTCCATTGCGTGCGCTGCGTAAACGGTTTATATTACGCAAAAATTATGTATGACGGAATTTTTCCTCATGAAACGTTCTAAAATAAAGTCCGCGACAGCATATATCTATATTTTAAAGTTAACTCACCATAACCTTTTTTATGGAAATCAAATTGGTTTTAAAATAATACGTTACTTGCGACGGTATTTTTATGAACATAATATTAATCCTTACCCAAATAAATACGTTAATCATTATAAACATTTAATTTTGAACAAAATTTCCCTTGACATCATTTGATTTCAATGAATATCTGACGAGATATCGTAGTTTCTTCAACGGCAGGTGATGGGGAGCAGTCGGAATACGACGGCTCTGTCTCAGAGTTCATTGAACTCTGTCATCTGTCAATTTCGAATCAATTTGTCAGACATATTATCTGTACGTAATTTTTATAATCGCGTTATTCCGCCAGAAAAACATAGGTCACAGCAGTTGTTGTGTTGTAAACTGCAAGAATACTAGCAGAAATAGTAAATTTAAATATTATTGATTCCCAAGCGGTTCTTGGAAAGATGAGCAATGCAGGAGATGGTTAGCTGCCGGGAAGAGAAAAAAGTAAATAAATCATAATCCTCATTTAAATCCTGTATTTGACATTTTTCTTATAGAATACATTTTGCCTATGTTTATTTAATTTTATTCAGAGCTGATGGATCGCCATGGAATCCAAAACCATGTGTTTTGTAAAGAAATCTTATTTCAATTAGAACGGTCAGAGCCGTCAACAGTGCAAACGCTAGGTGGCGCTAAAGTCGTGCACGGTGCCAATATAGTAACATTAGTGGAATGGAAATGGTTAAATGCTTTTACATTTTCGCAGCATAACACGTCTCTGATGGAAATGCAATCAATTTGTGTATTATGTTAAATTTTAATGCAGATAAATGTCGATTGGATGAAGTGCACAATTATATAAGTAGAAGCATTTCGGAATATGCCTTTTTACCAATTATTTGTGTAACGAAGTTTTCATACAGTTCATTAATCCGACACTTGTTTAAAATGACTTTCACTATAGGTAGTTTCGATATTTCACTGCAACTAACTAAACATATTGCTCAAACGTCTAAACGGCTGAATGGAACATTTAATAAAGACCCCCTCCTCCTCAGACGGCACCCAGCGCCCCGTGGTGATCCTGGGCCCCTGGTCGGGGGCCGTGGGCGCGCGGCTGGCCTCCGACTGGCCGCACGCCTTCGGAGTGCCGCACGCCGCCGCCCTGCCCGTGTCGGGGGCGGCGCCCGCGCTGCAGCGAGGCACGCACCTGGAGCCCCGCCTCAGACCTGACTGCACGCACATTGACTGCATCCCGCTGCATGCCATCAGGGATCTGGCTGAGAAGGTACGTACAATCATTATTATTCTAAAATTTCTACAAATATTTGCTCTATTTGGGTTATATTGCTTTTTATAAGAACTATCTTTTTTATATGATACATACACACAAAAACTGCCCTAGTATGCGCAAAAGTGGTATCTCAAAATCCTCAAAAGCCATAGGATAGCTTTAAAAATACGCATCTCATGAACTAAACCTTATGGCGCAATCTTGTTCAAAACGTAAAAAAATATCCTTTACAAAAAAAAACCCTATTTCAGTTTAACCTTGAATCATTCATACGATGGCGTAAAAATCAACATTACGATTTTTTTGAAATACCGCTTTTGCGCTTAGTAAGGCAGAATATGTCTCTGGGGGACCCTGGGTTGAATAAAACAGACTTGACTGGTCTAAAAACCAATCTATTCCTTCAGTTGCGTTGGCCTTTTGTTGTGCAAGGCTTTGCCCTTTTAAGACAATTCTGTGACACCGTTAGATGGCACGTCTTAGACGTATTAGGGGAAACAAGTGTCACGTGTTACCTGCGCGTGATCATAAAAATCTGTTTCAGAATAAACGACTTTATTGAATGACAAATTTAGATTTTTTGGGTAAAAAATGTGTTTATTAATTTGTAGGCCTGTATTAAAATTCCACAGTACCCAAAAATATCCGGGACATTCTATCACTACTAAAATTTCTAATAAACACCTACATTAATTCAATAATTTCATTTTATTTTCCTTCCAACAGGGCATCCACTGTATCCTAGACATAAGCGTAGCCACGATAGAGAAGCTACACAAACAACAAATCTACCCTATAGTCCTCTTCATAAAGTTCAAATCGTTCAAACAAATCAAAGAAGTAAAGGACACAAGACATGCGGACAAGGTGTCTGCTAAAGCAGCGAAGGAGATGTATGAGCACGGACTGAAAGTGGAGAATGAGTATAGGAGTTATATTTCAGGTAAGAAATAAACTAAACATAGTATTAAAAACATTAATCGAATCGTTTAATTTATCTAATTTTAATTTTGTGGGGTCTGTCAACTCGGGTATGATGTATCCTTGATCGAACGGCAAGCCACCCATTATGGCGTTAGTATGTAGGCGCGGGCTTGCGTGCGACGGCAAGTCCGCGCTTATAGTAGCTAGAAATCGCCGCACTATGTCCGACGCTTTCGGCGTGTCCCACGGCGTGCGGCGGCTGGGTCGTGATGGGAAAGATGTCCTCTCCCTCAAGCATCCCGCCTCTTCCTTAGTTAGCATAACTGCTTCGCAGAAGGAGATGACTTCTTCCCATTCCCTCTCGTTCTGCAGTAAAGCCTGAACCAGTGAAGGGTTCGAGTGGTCGCTATAGCCTATAAGCTAGTCGCTCCTTCAACAAACTCTTTTTGCATCTCAAAATGGTCAATGAAAGACACTTTTAAGGTGCATCTGACGGATTTTTAGTTCCATCTCACAGAATGGAGGCCTTTGTTTAGCAGTTTGAATGTTAAAGGATGACTTTCTATAAAAATCATAATGGGTTTCTATAAGAATCAGCAACATAGTCATCCACGTAGTTCTGTCTGATTATGTGACTTCCCACTAATGATAACACTTTTCTGCAGCGGAGATCCCCGCAGGCGTGAACATCGCGTACACGTGCACGCAGATCAAGGCGGCCGTGGAGGAGGAACAGAACAAGACGTTGTGGGTGCCCTCCGTGCAGGCCTGACCCCTGCCGCCCGCGCCCCGCCCCGCCCGCCCCGCGCGCCCCGTCCGCCCCGCCGCCCGCCCCGCGCGCCGCCACAAGGCCGTGACCTTCTGCGGCCACCACCCGCGCCCCGCCCCGCTCCCGCTCCCGCACCCCGCCCCGCGCCCCTCCTCCTACTACTCCGACCCGGGCCGCGAGGACCAGCCCGCCCGCAAGAAGGAGCAGCCCCGCAGCGACTCCACTGACTCCGACATCAGGTACTACTCCGAACCCGACGCTAAGTACTTCGAAATTGATTATGAGTTCCTCAAGGAGCTCCGCCGCATCGCCCGCAACAACTGCCCCAAGTGCCGCAGGAAACGATCGAGACGGAACGACCGCGGCGACTATAAAGAAAAGTCCTCCAAAGACAAGTCTAAGACACCGAGAAGCTCTCGGCTCAAAGAAAACTATGTGTTATGCAACGGTAGGTACCACAGTGACAAGGAACACTGCCAACTCTGCTGTAGGATCTGCAACCGATCGACGGACACTCTCGATTCCATCGACGACGACCAATACTCGATGGTATCGAAAAGCTACAGCCAACCTCAGACTTCATCGCGGTCGAAATCGACACCCAGACACTCTCGCGAGCGCAAAAACTCTATACAATCAAACAAATCGGTATCGTTCCTTGAATCGACGAGTAACGACGGCGACGAATCGATTCCTGAAGAACCGAACTACACTGCTAAGAGCTTCACGAATGATCTGAAGAGGTTTTTGCTGAAGCCGTCGGCGCCGCGACAAAGTTTACGTGATAAATTCATCACGAGTTTCAAGCAGGAATTCGAGGCGACTAAAAAATCGCCCAAACTCAAAGCTATTAAAGGTCTCTGGAAGTCTTACTGAAATACGGTTTTTGAGTATTGACATGCGACGTCATTAACATTTTTAAACGTGTGCCAACTTTTTTCCGATGATATTATAATACTATGTTTCACGGGGTTCTAATTCGATTTCGCTCTTATCGATTAGTAGTCACTTGGATAGAATCTTCTAAGAGAAATAAAGAAGATTATCTTGTCGAATAAATGGATACTTTCGAGATTCGGGGTGAATATTAATCGATAATAGAGCTTTTTCGATACTCTAGTATGTATTGACCCAACTGTCGATCTTTATACTTAGTTATTTATTTTTCTTTTTGGTGCTTTTATATTATGACTTATTTTCAAATTAGTGCTGTGTCTTGAATTCTACGCATCGATATCGACAATTCAAGACATAAGGAAAACACAAATTTGAAAATAGGCTCTATGATCATATATTTCTTATAAAAACGTAAGTGTTCATAATTGGTCTAAAGGAAACTGAAATCCAAGGTTTCGGTGCTAGTGGAGAAAGCGATATACAACTTTACAAATGTATTATACTTCACATTATATTCCGATAAATATATTCATAGACAAATATACGTATATGTGCAATAATTATTATATTACGATGGGTCGGCTCATACTGCATAGGGATTTCAAGAATATTGAAATGTAAGATATCGATATTTTTTGCAGCTTTATATCTATGTACTTGAGTTTTCTCCAAAAATGATAAAATACTCCTATCAAAATGCTATGAGGGGTATCGATATTCGATTTTCTCGATGCGATACGAATCGATCCTTTTATAACACAGTTTTTCTTATACTTTTTAAATAAGTATATAAAATATTGAAATATCATCACTTTTTACAACTACAATGAAATTAATGCACATGATATGAAAAATCTTGGCCTATAATCTAACGCACCATTGTCACAATAATAAAATTAGATTTTTTGAGGAACGGGCCTTTGCCCATCAATACGAATAAAGGAGGTTGGTAAAAAAAAGTTTGGAAAAAAATTGAGAGAAAAAAACTAGTAATTCTTGTATGGTGGAAATTAGAGAAAATTGGACTGTTCCATATTTAGCTACTGTTTGGTATATCGTAGCGGATCTTTATAGTGATTATAACTTAGTGGGCCACTAGTAAGTGCATGCGTCCTTATATCATTATTATATTATGTCAGTTTAGGGCGTCATATTGTAATCTGTCTATGGATTTAAGAGGAAGGCGTGAAAGAGTGGCGATGTTAATAAAATGAGGCCTAACTAGATCGCAAAAAATCGCGCAATCTTCCGCAAAACTGGGTTTACTGATCAATGGGACTGGCTATGCCTGCCATTGCGCAGTAACATTATAATAATATACCTCGTAATTTAAAAGCAGTAAAAATATTATGAAGAGTACGAAAGCACGTCTGATATAAGTCTTGGATAAATACCGAGGCATTTTATAATATGACATGAACTGAATTGATTTATCACTGATACATGCCCGTTTCACACTAACACTAAGCAACACCTAATCATAATGCCTAAATAAAAAAAAAGCGTTATTGGATTTTCAACCCTGAACGCTGAGTTAAGTGTTGAGAATCCAACGATGTGCTTTTAAAAGGCAATACTTTTGTGTGTGGCATAGAGTTATTGAAAATAGGCAATAAAGTAGTATCGTAGGGATCACGTAGTGACGGAATAGTTACATTTTGTTGTTTATAAATGTTTATACACACTAGTGTTTTAGCTAAATATATAGACTTTTATATAGTCACTATATGCATGAATTAGTACCTAAACGGTGAAGTGATTTCAATGACCTAATTATTTCTTAAGAAAATATTCTTTTTTTTGGGGTTGCCATCTTAAAATGGGAATGTTGTCGTAAGGAAAAATGATTTTTATGCTAATATTATTTCAATCCATTTGTCTCGACTATTATTTAAAGGCGAGATACAAGTAAGGCCTAAACATTTTTGAAAGTTACGAACTTTCATTGCATTCATAATGAAAATAATTCATTATACATAATAACTTTGCCAATAAATTGTGTTGTTGATACACTTATATCATTTTCCGCCCCAATTCTAGTTCTAATATTTTCTTATACTTACGTGAACATTGTATGCTGAAATAAAATCAACTTTAGAGACAAATATTAAATTGGATATGAAGAGAGAAATGTTTACAAAGTGAAAGTAATTCCTGTATGTTTCTCAATGACATACAGATACAACATGGGTTAGGACAAAGGATATTTATTATCCCAAGGTGACGTTGAGTTGGATTCAAGTAATCTCTAAAGTTGATTTAATTTCTATTTAAAAATACATAATTATACGACTTCCTAAGACTGTAGTGCTACATGTAAAGTAGTTTGTATTGTAACGACGCCGTCTTCTGAACACATGTTATTTCTTTATAGTTGCCTCTTATGTACATACTTCCTCTCATTTATGAGAATATTTGAACTTTTGTACTGTATGCTAAAACCCGATTTCAGTATTTGCTCTTTTTTATATTTTCTCATGTTTAAGCCTTTTTTACCGACTTCAAAAAAAAAAGGAGGTTATCAATTCGACCCGTATGTATGTAATATTATCAGAACTGCCCAGTTTTCATATATGTTAGTCTATATCAGCGTCTGAACAAATGTGCCAAATTTCATAAGTGTATGTATGTATGTATGTATGTATGTATGTATGTATGTATGTATGTATGTATGTATGTTTTTATGTTTGTGCACGCATATCTCCGGAACTACAAGTCCGATTTAAGTAATTCTTTTTTTGTTGTTCTAGGTATTGTTCAACTTAGGGTACACTGCAAGTTTCATCAAAATCGGTTCAGTAGTTTTAGAGATATGGATTTTTTTATATTGTGACGGATTACAAGATTAGTGCATATGTAAGAAAATTTTGTATTTTACAAGAATTTGGGTTGAATATGTAATAAATAAACTAAAAGGGTAAAATAAAAACTTTTTTTTAAAAAAGTACCGACTTCAAAACAAATACAAAAAAGTTTAAAATAACTTTTCTTCCGGAAGTCGGTGGCTTTGTTTTGTTGTGTCATTGACTATTGCCACCGACTTCCGAAAGAAAAGTTATTTTAAACTTTTTTGTATTTGTTTTGAAGTCGGTACTTTTTTAAAAAAAAGTTTTTTTTTACTGTTTTTCTTACTTTTTGTATTGCACTTTTCCTTATTATTTTCTTTACGATGAGTTTATTTGATGAATTTTGCAATTTATTATGTTAAACGGTTTCAGCGTGTTATGGATACGGCATGGTTTTTGTCAATCATACACTTATAATGTCAAATAATTGAAAATATCTAATTGTTTACGAAACGAGGTGAAATCTGGCGTTAGCATACTACAGTATTATTTAAATAAACTTTCCAAAATCGGAGACTCTTTTATCGGCCGTCAACTTTATTTTGTACTTGATTGTACGGCCGGTTCGGATCGGATCGATTTCTGTGTACGGGTGTATACCTCAAATATCTGAAACAAATCAAGTTCAATCACAATCCTTTGCGGGTAAAGTTTATTTTGCTATAGAAGTACCGCAACGGACAAACGCAGCTTTCGATCGAAAGTTCTGAAGTTGACTTTTGTTTACATACGCTGTGTAAGGAATATCTATGCGCAAAGTTATTATTACAATTTTGTCTTTATTTTCAGACTTTCAAGGGTTGAAATTTTAAACACAGACAGCTATTCCATACATTGTTGCCATGTACCTACATATTGCACGCACATATGAAACGGCTGAGTTTTTTATTTAAAAACATGCTGAAATTTTCTGCCCTCTGGAATCATTTACTGAATTTATGGTACAAGTTTGCGTGTCGTTCTTCCTTACACCCTGTGTTATGGTGTTTTTTATTATTATTATTATTAAACTGAGTACTCCAGTGTTTGTAACGCGATGTAAAGCGATCTCATTGATATTAACGTGTGATGAGGCTTATTGACACAGATTTTTTAATAATTTCAGCACATTATTGTAGATTAAGTTTTTTGTACAGATATTTTTTGATATTACGTTGTTTTCAGTGCTGTAAGATTACGAATGTACTGTGGAAGGCGAAAATTGCTTAGCAAGAAAATGCTCCTTTATTTTATAGAAGTATCTTCTGCCAAAAGTGGACTCTTTGCCGAAACCGACATAAATATTCGCACAATGACACTCAAGGGTACCTACTTGTTCTCGACGAGTTCATACCAAATTGAATATCATGGTTTATTAAAATAAGCAGAAATAAAGGGATTTGCTTCAACCAAGCCTTGATCGCCATCCTTAGTACATTCGTGAAAAGCTTTTTCGCAGTTTTTTTTTAATTCCAGCTTCCAGCGTTTTTAGTTAAGCCTTTAACGGCATTTTTTAGAAAATATGTTTTTATTAACACTGATTGAAATAAGGTCGCAGTTACTGAATTTTGGAAAGGTAGGTTAATTTTAACTAGTTAAAGTTAACTCTGTTGTGGGCGTTGGGAGTTTACTTACAGTTAATTAACGATTCGGTTAAGAAAGTGTAGTTTCTATTTGATAAAAACATCTTGGCAAAAAATAGAAGTTTGGATCAAGTGGGTCAACGGATGTAAATGCATCGGCAAATACTCGTAGATTGAAAGTATTCCAAACGACAAGCATTTTAGTGTTTAAATTAAAATCATTACAGATGATATTGTTTGTATTGCCAGCTTTATCTCTTGATGGTTTTTTGTCCGTTTTAATTTTTTACTACATTATTAAACATTTTTAAATAATTTTCTCTTTAGGCAATATTCATTTTTTAAAGTGATTGTAAGTGAACTCCTTTCTTTTGATTTCGGATTTGAGTTGGATTTGGAGAAATAGTTACCATATTATAATTTGTTTACAAAAAACCCATTGCACAAAAGTAACAGTTCAATTTATTAAGTTTTATAGTTTACTATAATTTTGATCTGATTAAGTTAAAAACATTAGTTGGTTGCTATGTTGCTAACATTATTATTTTTAAAACTATACATATTATTATATACACTATTTGTAAATTTAAATAAATTATATACTTAGTAGTGATGTTAATTGATGTATTTTAAAAATTTGACAATAAAATAAAAGCAGTATTTAAATTATTGAACTTGAATGTAAATTTTTAGTGTTGTGAGTTTTTCGCAAAGATTTTATGATCACTCAAAGTGTAATGTCGTGTAATATAGAAGTTTTGCGAACAACTCACATCTGTAATTCATTTTTCTTGTTTTGGAGATATATTTATATTATCTGTTGATGTTTGACTATTCTGTATTTGCATTGGTATTATTTTTTTTTGTTTAATTTTTAAGCCCATGTATATTTCTACGGCCAAGTAGGTGTTTAAGAGATAATTCAACGAATTGTTTACAATATAAAACGAAGCAATAAATAATGAAATTAGAAACTCGTATTTTTTAAAGAATTTTATGAAACTGCCCATTTTTAAGAATTCATTACTTTTCTATACTCATTTATCGAGCCACTTATGCTGGGTTTAAACCTACCTATCCATGTTTGTATCATAGTAATGTTTACCCGTCTAAGATTCAGGTCAAACGCACATTGCTCGGAAAGTAAAGCCCCTATCTGACCGCACGCAACGTTACTAATGAACGTATAATGATGATCTAGTACACGCAGATACTATCTAAATTGCTGATGCATACGTTAGTAAGGAGTTTCACTTTCTATCAAACAAAATAATATTATTTTTCCAAAAAATGAGCAGTAGTTGGTGTAGAGTTTTAAAGTGCTACTGCTGATTAAGAGGTCCTTAGTTAGATTCCCGGTCGGGCAGTGTTTTTGTTTTATTTTGCCATCCATCCGCATGGAGTGTAAATTTGTTCCCGGTTAATGATAATAGACTGCCTTTACTACACAGTACACAGTACTAGTTAAACATACAAATACAGCGAAATGTATATGTATCAATATTGTACATCTCTGCATACATCCCTTCGGGCGTGTGCCTGGACAGTTTCAGAATGTCCATTTCCGAAAATACCTAAAGTTTCCGAAACGTCCAATTAGTAGAATGGTCTATTCCCAGAACGACGCTTTCCCGGAATAACCAATTGCTAGACAGCCCGTTTCCCTAATTCAGGCATCCGTGAAATGTCCTACGGGGACTGGTGATGGACGAAATATCTAGCTTAGTCGGTGTAATATCTGATCACTGAATACAAAATGCTTGTGTACCAAAGTGTCTGAATCATCATGTTCCTGAAATGATCTCAATCGGAGTCTTCCGTATTTCCTTATTTTGATCTAAATAGACCAGTGTCTGACTGAGACAGAACGACACACTCGCTCCCTACGAACTCGGGTTATTGCCGTTCAGAAATTTTCAGTTCTAGGTTCAGGTATGGCCTGCTCATGTCCGATCCTTCGAATTTTTCTAGTTATTTTCACACTAGTCTGAACGAACTATTTAGTCTATCTACCACCTGGCTTGCGGTCAGTCCCGCAAACCAAGCCAATGGAGGGCCCGCGCAGTTCTAGCCCCGGCTGGCAAAACGCTTCTTCGACTGCATTCATGATATGCTTAGTTTTTTTCAGTCTCACACTGGACCAGACTAAGAAAAAGTCATCGAACTGCCATAAATAAATGCAGTTTAAGCACTAAACCAAACTAGGTAGGTACTAAATAAAATTCTGTAGAAGTAAAAATCTGCTAATAAGTCTTGATCTGGTAGCACAAAACTAAACAGTGTAACAAATTCATTCAAGCGAGGGAAATAATTTAGCCAAAACTAATTTAAGACCTCCACGTTGAGTAGGGTTGTGTGCAAGATGCCCAAGATTGTGCCTGTCGTGGTACCACTCGCGTCGAAGCGTTACAAGTTCGAATGAATAAATTATCAAGAGGGGCATGTCGATATAATCCGGCTTACGAAGACAACAAGCAAGAGCACTGTGCGTTGTTGCAAGACTGGGGGAATATTAAAGGTAGATAGACTTCTATCGATAAAGAACGTAGCAAGTTAAAATTGAAACGCGGCAGAAAAATATCCGTGTTTTCCTGGAAATTCGAATGTGAAGTTGGAAGAGTTGAGAGCTTTCATACAGGTTGTTTTAGGCACCTACGCAGAGGGAGCTTAAAATATCGAAGCGACATGACAGCGTACCTAGGTAAATGGTAAAGGTTTCGCTTCAGAAAGAAAAAATAATAGCAGATTCGTAAAATTAATTTGGCAGTTCTGGTTCTGAATAAGTTTAATGAGTAGGCATTGTAATGAGACAAGTGGATAGGTATCCACTTAGCTCGTTTATGCTCTTTGTACTTATAAATAAGCATTTACGCGAGTCACAACGCCTGTATGTATCCCATAAAAGTATACCCTACGGCCTTAATCTGAGCCCTAGGCCGAGATCTATAAATTAAGTACCTACGTATTTAACGTTACCGTCACTCAACTGGCACACAAGGTAAAGACGTCCGTTTCAACCGCGCGGCCATGGCATTTTTTTTTAATAAAAACCATCCCAAGTTTTTGTAAAAAAATGTAAAAGTCGATTCCCAAAAACCATAAATTTGTCAAAGCAATGGTTAAAAAGTTATAAGGGTTTGAGCGTGGCCGCGCCATCGAAACGCGGCGAACCGCGCGGCCATGGAGATCTTTAAAACTAAGCGTCGCAGAGACCTGAAATTTTGGGAAATAGTAGATTGATTTTGTAAAAAATTTGTAAAAATATAGAAAAAAATCCTGTGTTTATATTTTAGGAGCTGTAAGGCTAAAACCTCATGGCCGCGCCATTGAAACGGTGTCAAAAAACGTTATCGCCGATATCTCGCTGAAAAAACATCGCAGACGTCTGAAGTTTTTTGTAAAACACAGATCTGATTTTGTCGAAACTAGTAAAAATACAACAAAAAATCCTAGGTTTATATTTCAGGAGCTATAAGACTAAAACCTCATGGCCACGCCATCGAAACGTTGGAAATTTTGTTTTTCGCGAATATCTCGCTGAAAAAGCATCGCAGAGGTCTGAAGTTTTTTGTAAAACCTAGATTTAAAGTTGTCAAAACTAGCAAAAATACAACAAAAAATCCTAGGTTTATATTTCAGGAGCTGTTAAACAAAATCCTCAATGCGTCTTGAATATGTCGATTAGGGTGACCACGGATTATTATTTACAGAGACTTTCCACCTTTTTTTATTAGAAATGAAATCTCAAGAATTCGGTGAACAATAAGGAGCAATAATATGGCTATTTCTTTAAAAATCACGTAAATTAGAGATTGTTCGCTTACATTAAGACATAAATTTCTTTAAAAATCACTTAAAATTTAAGTGATTTTTAAAGAAATTTGATTTAAGTTTAAGTCGTGATGAGTTGTGATTTAAGTCTTAAATCATAGATTGCTCGTATACCTACACTAAGATATGCATTCTTTATTATTTCGTAACAGTAAGTTTATTTCTTGTAAATACGACCTTGTGGCCAAAGACTTTCTGTCAACCTAACAAAAAAAAAATTACATTACTTATATTAAAACTTTTAAAATGAGGTAGGTAATTTGGTTATTTTGGTTAGTTATTCTCATTATGTAATTTTTAAAATTCCCCTGTTGTTTAATATAAGGTGCTTCATTATTATCTGCCGCCGCTTTAATGGGAGATCGTATTGCGTGTATAGATTTAAATATTAAAGATAAATAATTGATTATTTGTCATATTTTTTTTCATACAAAAATAATTACGTATAAATTTGACTGGATTTATTAGTATAAAACCATCCAGTAGACTTATGCTGTTGCCGCTCCGCACTGAATTCATTTCGCAAAACGCCAGCGCGCCTTTCGTACACTGTTGCCATACTTATCAAACGATGCCGCTGCGCGCCGGCAGCGACTCGGTCGTCAAGGCGCAGTACCCGCGCGCCCCCACTCTCACCCGCACTACTCTGTTCATCGCACGCGCCAGCCGACCGCCGCCCGCGCCCGCTCGCCAGTCTCTTCCCGTCGCCGCGCGCGCCCGCTCGGTAGTTACTAGTTAGTTTTAGCAGTTAGCGACGGGAAAATCGCTCGCGCTTCCTTTAAAAATGCCTCCCAGACGACGGTATTCCAATCAATAATACCTTGAAATGGTATTGTGCTACCGTGAGTGACCGAGTGTAACTTCATAACTGCGCATGCAGTAAACTTGTACGAGCAGAGATTTGGTGTGCGAGTGAGTCATCATACCATTCTGGATGCCGTGTACAGATTCAGTAAACACGGCCGCTTTGACCCGCCTCCCGTTGACGCAGGCAGGTCTGAGGTTGAGGAGGGCCAGTGCCATGGCCTCCTCGCTCACCGGATTTTTAGACTTTTTGTGGGGTCGTGTAAAGGACCTTGTGTACGGCCAAACTGGATATGATATTAGAAGTGCGTGCGGAAGAACTTAAAAGGCGCATCAAACGCGCATTTAGGCAGGTAAAAAGTGAAACGGACACATTCAATGAAGTGAAGAGACACGTAGGTACGTAAGCGTGCCTTCGTTCGTGTGCAACGCGAAGGCGGAGTCTTGCAACAGTTTTGTAGCTAATGTAGGAAGTGTGTAATTAAGTGTAAATACTGTGCAATTATTGTAAATAAGATGATTAACTTTTAAACACGCCAAGTTACTGTAATTTGTTATTTGATATTAATCTAAGTACCTACTTATTGTTTAAAAATAATAAGAATAAAAATTGCGATTCTTACACTAACTTGTCAGTCCAAAGCCTGTTTTAAGTGTGATGGGAAGTTTATCATCTTATTTACGCCAGTTTTTTGGAAGAATGTGGTAGCTGGTAAGTAATTACACTTTTAAAACATTTGTTTGCCTGCGTATTAGTAGGTAGGTTAGATAGTGACGAAGCTAGCCAGCTGATTTCAGTTTTCGTTCACAGAACAGATAGAAAGAGATAGCAGTTGTTTTCATTGACGAAGCGACACATCGCGAGTAATTTGTGAACCACGTTATGCAGAATAGAGCCAATGTTAATTTAACTTGTTTATTTTCTCAAATTGAATCAACTGTTCCAAGGTACGAAATTTCTTCACTATTGTAATGTTTGAACACAATACTACCCCCCATTAAAGCGGTGGCAGATAATAATAAAGCACCTTATATCTTAATCGTCATCGATTAAACTGTATGCTAAATTAGTATCATCATAACCTGAAACCGACCTAAAGGGGTATGACAAGATTCGGCCCGATTCATGTTGTGTCATAAAAATTAATGATGTGAATTTCTAAATAATAATAGATAATTAGTAACATAACACAATAAAACAAATAATAATAAGAGAATAATATGCAAAAAATCATGCATTTTATTAATTATTTGAAAGTTTATATTACGTTAACATTAAAGTTAAAAAAAAAATGTAACCGACTTCTAAAGAAAAAACAACCACTAAAAAGGGTAAAATAACCTACCAAATAACTTTTCTTTCGGAAGTCGGTGGCTTTGCTTTTTTATTTCGTTGATTTTTTTTGCCACCGACTTCCGAAAGAAAAGTTATTTGGTAGGTTATTTTACCCTTTTTACCCGACTACGGCGAAGCAAAAAGGAGGGTTATGATTTTGACCGGTATGTATGTATGTTTGTATGTAAGTATGTATGTTCATCTGTTCCCTCATAACTTCTGATCTACTTATCACTACTTGACAAATGAGGTGTCGTTAGAAGCGTCTCAGTTGTCCGCTGGTTATAGGGTAGGTGACGTGTCACCAAATCCAATATGGCGCCCTCTAGGGGATGAAAAGTCGTAACCGAAAAAAAAATATTTTCGCACAGTATCGACATGGGTATCAAATTAAAGGGCTTGATGAGCACATTTGAAATATATATACATTATATAGCTTTTACTAGCTACTTTGCCTGTTTCTAACAGTGTCAACATGGGTATCAAATGAAAAGGTTTAATGAGTACATTTTAAATTCACTCGCTGCTTTGCTTATTATATCGCATAACCCCAAAATAGTGTAAATAAAAAAAATAAGTTAAAATAACTAAAACCCGACTACGAAAAAATCGCGCACTAAAAAGTATAAAACAAGAACAATCCGTGTTACAGAAATTTTTAATTAATAGCCGTGGTCGTATGCCACCTGCGGTTGTTTCACACAATCTTTATTGGCTAGGTGGCATACAACCACGGCTATTAATTAAAAATTTCTGTAACACGGATTGTTCTTGTTTTATACTTTTTAGTGCGCGATTTTTTCGTAGTCGGGTTTTAGTTATTTTAACTTATTTTTTTAGTGGTTGTTTTTTTTTTAGAAGTCAGTTACATTTTTGAAAAAAAACTTTTATTTTACCCTTTTTAGTATAATATTTAACCCAAATTCTTGTAAAATACATAATTTTCTTACATATGCACTAGAATTTTATTATCCTTAGCACCGGGCCACCGGCTATAACATCGCCCATGTACACAAAAGCAAGAACACCAAAATAAATGATTTTTTTATGGGACCAAATGGCAGGTATACTGCATCATGATTGATGCTTACTCATGTTTTACAATAAATAATATTCTATTCTAAACACTGTTTTAAACTTTCACGGTTTGTCTCTAAATTTAAAATGTCACTTACGGGATATCTTCCGTGATTATATTTAAATTTTTTTTTCCTGTGCCTATCAAGGTTTGGAAGCGGTATGTGGATGACGTATTCTGCATCCTCAGAGGTGGAGTACCGGAAGTTGAGAGATGTTTGAACCATTTGAATAATATCCACACGGCCATGCGTTTCACAGTGGAATTGGAAAAGGATCGGTCTCTAGCTTTTCTTGACGTCAAGGTCATTGCAAGGAGTGATGGGACCCTAAGCCATTCTGTTTACAGAAAGCCGACTCACTCAGACCGATATTTGCACGCCACCTCACATCATCACCCCTATCACCTCAATTCTGTAGTCACCTCACTTACAAGTCGCGCATTCGATCTTTGTGATACTGAACACCTTACTGGTGAATTGTCCCATGTGCAGAAGGTGTTACTCATGAATGGCTACAAAACAAATGATGGAGCAGTAAGACCAGAAAAGAAGCGAGCCACCAGATCTACAGTGGAGCGCCAAACAACTTTCTTGCCATATCTGAGAGGAGTAACGGACAAGATAGGCCGTTTATTGAGCAAATACTCAATAAAGACCGTGTTTACTCCTCATAGGAAAATTGCACAAAGTCTGCGTTCCCCTAAGGATAAAATCCCATATGAACATCCTGGGGTTTATAAAATTGATTGCAGCTGTGGTAGCTCATACATAGGTCAGACGAAGCGAACTGTCTCATGCCGCATCAAAGAGCACATCAAGGCTGTCAAAAACAACGATGAGCAAAAATCTGCCATAGCTGAACATCTGCTGCAGTCAGGGCCCAATCACTGGATTGAATTCCACAAGCCAAGTATTTTGTCCACGGACAAACATTACATACCTAGACTAACAAGAGAAGCAATTGAAATAAGAAAACACAAGAATTTCAATCGAGAGGATGGCTTCAAATTGTCGAGTACGTGGAATCCAGTTATAAACATGCTCCTAAGTGGCAGCAGGCATCGTAATAAAGACTCCAAAAAACTTGTTGATACTGTGAGTGTGTTTTGCCGTGACTTAGTGTCGAGTTCCAGTAGTGCGCGTAGCAAGAGACAAAGAAAGAGGGTAGACAGATTTGTCTGCTCCTAACAATTTTATTTTCATCCACCCGCAATCTCCAGTCAACCCGCGATCATGGCGCTTGCAACAGCGTCGAAATATCGGGAACTCAAACAAAAATATAATCACGGAAGATATCCCGTAAGTGACATTTTATATTCTATTCTATTCGAACAATAACCCATATGGGTCATTAGTATAAATGAATTAAGTCCAAATACAAGATAGCTGCTATAAACCGTTGAGGAGTTCCCTGAACTGTTCTTCGTCTTCATCATCAGAACCCTAATGACAGTTGCAACCCATCTAGGTGTAAAGTTCTCTTCAATATAAATGAATTAAGTCCAAACACAAGGTAGCTATTGTAAACCGTTGAGGAATTCCCTGAACTGTCCTTCGTCTTCGTCATCAGACCCCTAATAACAGTTACAACTCATCTAGGTGTAAAGTTCTTATCAATACAAATTAATCAAGCTCAAACACAAGATAGCTGCTGTGAATCGTTGAGGAGTTCCCTCTCGGCTCCATCATCAGGTATATTCCAGACCTTTATTAAATTGTAGTGCTTTGAAATACTTAATGAAAAAAAATAATTGACTAAATCAGTCGACGCCTACTCCTTACTGTTAAGGAGTTGTACCTTCCATCATCAGCTCAGCTACATGAGATTATGATCACTATACGCAAGTACTTAAATTACTTCATAATATTTGTGAAAAACGATGTGTGGGCCTATAAAATTTGAGGGTTGCCCTCGTTTTCTCCAGGATACAATCATCAGATATTGAAATGGTGACAATGAGACTACACGGGAAGCACCAGCTTTCAAATAAAAAAAGAATCATGAAAATCGGTTCACCCAGTCGCAAGTTATGAGGTAACAAACATAAAAAAAAAATACAGTCGAATTGATAACCTCCTCCTTTTTTTGAAGTCTGTTAAAATGTAAAAAGGTTTATGGGCCGAGGCTTCAAGGGAAACTTGGCAATATTTTTTTAAATTTAATAATTACTTGTTAAAGAAGTTTATACTTTAATGTAAGCGAACAATCTCTAATTTACATGATTTTTAAAGAAATAGCCATATTATTGATCCTTATTGTTCACCGAATTCTTGAGATTTCATTTCTAATAAAAAAAGGTGGAAAGTCTCTGTAAATAATAATCCGTGGTCACCCTAATCGACATATTCAAGACGCATTGAGGATTTTGTTTAACAGCTCCTGAAATATATAAACCTAGGATTTTTTGTTGTATTTTTGCTAGTTTTGACAACTTTAAATCTAGGTTTTACAAAAAACTTCAGACCTCTGCGATGCTTTTTCAGCGAGATATTCGCGAAAAATAAAATTTCCAACGTTTCGATGGCGTGGCCATGAGGTTTTAGTCTTATAGCTCCTGAAATATAAACCTAGGATTTTTTGTTGTATTTTTACTAGTTTCGACAAAATCAGATCTGTGTTTTACAAAAAACTTCAGACGTCTGCGATGTTTTTTCAGCGAGATATCGGCGATAACGTTTTTGACACCGTTTCAATGGCGCGGCCATGAGGTTTTAGCCTTACAGCTCCTAAAATATAAACACAGGATTTTTTTCTATATTTTTACAAATTTTTTACAAAATCAATCTACAATTTCCCAAATTTTCAGGTCTCTGCGACGCTTAGTTTTAAAGATCTCCATGGCCGCGCGGTTCGCCGCGTTTCGATGGCGCGGCCACGTTCAAACCCTTATAACTTTTTAACCATTGCTTTGACAAATTTATGGTTTTTGGGAATCGACTTTTACATTTTTTTACAAAAACTTGGGATGGTTTTTATTTAAAAAAAACGTCATGGCCGCGCGGTTGAAACGGACGTAGGTAAAGACAAAAACATTTGCCTATTCCAAACACGGGCTTGGGCTAAATGTTTAGGTATTAAGCTCAGTTAAAGGTATTAACTTGCCAACTTCTTACAACGGAATTAAGATGTAGATTACTAAGTATTATCTCAAACATCAAAGTAAGGGGCCAATCCCTGTCGTCTACATTACTCACTTAGGTGCCATATTAATGCAAATGCTCAAGTAACCCACCTACCTACGTAATGACGTAGGTACCTATCTAATAGTTTCGTTCCACAAATCTAAGCGTCCGCATCCTGTGGACGCGAGCTGCCAAAGTAATTAGAGAAAGCGTGCGGCCGTACTGCACGCAATAGGAAAAATAAAACAGCTGATACCTATGCTCTCCGGACCTCCGTCGATACAAAATGGCTGACTTTTTTTTTTGTTTTTGTGGAAGCAAAGGTGAATCATGTTGAGAATGAAAGTGCGCTGTTATGCTTTGTTTTTTTCATATAATCTCGATGAGCCTTGCTTAGGTGCCGGTTTTAAATAAAAATAAGCGGATCGCAAGGGAATATAGACGAAATATCGTGATCTGTTGTTCTTGACTCAAATCTTGTTAGCATTAAGACATAATGGAATATTAAATAATAGCACGGCGATTGGTGCAGTCGCTGAGCCATTGGAATTTCCACAAGGAGAAAATAACTAAAGATAATATTTAAGTATTAGGTACTTACTAGTGTTTGGTAAAGTATTAACAGGCCTGTTGGTCTAGTGGTTAGTGACCCTGACTGCTATGCCGGAGGTCGTGGGTTCGATTCCCACCCAGGACAAATGTTTGTGTGTTGAGCACGATCATTTGTTCTGTGTCTGGGTGTAATTTATCTATAATATGTATGTATTTAGAAATATATAAGTATGTTTATCAGTTGTCTAGTACCCATAACACAAGCTCTGCTTAGCTTGGGACTAGATGGCGTTGTGTGATAGTTGTGGAATATTATTATTATTATTAAAAATCTAAATACAGGTACCTACCTTACTTTGAAATCAACATGAATAGGATAAGTCAGGTTCTGAAGTACCTAATCTACTTATTAATCAAAAGAGAATTAATTAATTGATTGATTGATTAATTTATAACAGTTGATCAACAGTTCAGATTACTGCAAGTAGGTACCAATCCTCAGTTTTACTGCCTGTAGTTAATTTGCACCTCATTGTAGTCAGTTGTTAAGATACAGACAGCTAATTAGGCCAATTAGCCTGGCTATCCAACACGCTGGAAGTAAAGCTGTCGACTTGTGCCCTCGTGCCACCGGTTTATCACGTTGGGGGAGCGAGTATCACGTTTATATCCTGTATTCAATGTGCTGAGAATAGAACATTAGTAAGTACCTAAAAAAAACACCGTCCGTCTATTTGTCTGTCTGTCTTTCCGTCTGTCACCATGCTGGCTGTAACATGCTGTTTTAGGGAGGTTTTAGGTATCTCATGACAGTTGAAATTTTCACAGATCGATGTATTTTTGTGCAGCTATGAAAAAAGAACAAAAAAGAATGTAGGATAAAATATTTAAGGGGGATTCCATACAACAGACATGTTTTTTTTTCGTTTTATTTATAGATAGATACTGAAATATTTCGACGGCACGGTTGGCGCAGTAGCCCAGCGATCGACTGCTGCGTTGCGTGTCTTGAGTTCGATTCCCGCACGAAACAAATAGGTCATACAAATATTTTTTGTATAACCTAGAGGTACTTGCCTAACGGCTCCAAGCCTGCTCCAAGTGTATGTGACTTTATAATTATGTTTGTAAACGCAGTAACGCATCCATTAACAAAAAGTAAGTGATTCGTCAACAACACAGGAGCGCCGCCGCCCTAATTGGTGATCAAAATGAAAGATGTGTAATTTTGGGTATTTCAGTGTTCACACCTTTTACGACGAAGCATCTGGGTGGTTACCTAATTGATAAGATTTATTCGCCGGCGGGGACGTACGAAACGGGACAAGCAGGTTTTGCTCAGGCAGTTGCGGGACATCCTCAATTTATATTAATCGTTGCCGATATAAGACGATGGGCTTAAAATGTGTAAAATACTTATAATAAAGGGCCTCATTTAAAAATTTGTTAAAAAGTAGTGTAAAATGGTAAAATGTTATAAGTAAGTAGGTAAAAACAATGGAAACAAGCCAGCAAGATAAGAAATTGTAATTTAAACCGAGAATATTTCTATCTATTTGTATTTCGACCATAACCTTTCCTAAGTCCAAGGCCGTAAAAAAAAACAAAACTATGACTATCTCTCCGAGATGCTTTTCTGTAGTTTTGAACGTGCCCGTATCCAATCGCAGTGCGACAGTCGACACAGCGCATGCGCCGCGCGTTCCGCGAAAATGGCCGGCGCGAAATTTACCCGCGAAACGAAAAAAACACTGTTAAAAAGTAAAAGTGAAAATTATTTTTGGAAATAAGTATTTAATTAATAAATAATTATTGTTGTTTCTGCCAAAGATTTGTTTGTTTACAATTATGAAACGATTAAAATGTGCTCGCAATCGGATTGTTACAAAGTGATATTTATAGTGATATTAGTTTTGGTACGTAATACTGATTGTAGAAGTACTACTAATAAGTTTAGAAGGAACAGTGGAGTGAAAAATGCGTGGAACCATTTACAAAGTGCGGAAAAAAACTCTACCAACAAGGAACAGGGCAGAGGGTTTTTCGGTAAGTTTGAACTAATAATTAGAATTAAGCATAAATATTTTGGTGTTTGTCAGAATAGCATAAACTATTAAAAATAAAAATTAAATACCTTATCAAGACTTGTTCCATTGGTCGCGGGACTTACGAATTACCGTGACCCCGGAACGTAAAGGGCTATTGAAGGACACCGTGGATTTTAGTCAGTACAAGTCTGACAGTCCCTCCTGCTCTGCCCTGGATGGGAGGACTCACTTGATGATTTTACAGTTCGCAAAAAAAAATCATTGGCTCCTCACATTACTTAGTTACCTCATTACCTTCGTGTACCATAACGACCCATGAACCTACACAAGTACCCACAGAACTTTCCCACTAAACACGACACCACACGTTTTTTCTTTTGTCCCGAATTCACGAGGAACTTTAAAAGGCTATAATTTACCGGCAAAGTGTCCATGTCGTTGTTACTGTGCCAAAGGGTCAGTGTGATGGCCGCCCACTCGGTAGGACAAGGTTAATGGAAAAATATAAAGTGCTCATCTTCCTTTTTGGGGAGAAAGTGGCCTGTTGATGTTGCGTGAGATTTTGGTGGGGTTTTGTCTACATGATTTTCCTGTTTAAACAAGAAAAACTGTTGTTTCATGATAATTTTGAACTTGCGTTTTTGATCTAGGTCCATGACTATCAACTTTCTTTTTTCAGAAAAAAATAATGAATAAAAACATCAATTTTTTTAAAGTTGAAATACGGGATTGTGTATAGGTAGGTACTGAAAATCAGCATTATTTGAACTATATTATGATCCTTCAATAGATAGCCACAAATTAACCTTTGCACTCAGAAAGAAAGGCTCTAAGTATACCTACTTTTAACATAATATACGAGACTAAATATGATAAATACTAAGAATAAATAATACTCATACAAGATAAGAGGAAATTCTCCATTTTCACAACATCAAAAAACACGTTGAGGAAAAATTCCGAAATTCAATATCTCAAGCATGGGACGCGTTGAAAATAAGTAACGTTTTAAGTAGCCAGTCAGTCAATAATTTGTTATGACGCCTTGTAACTCGTAAACTTGTTTACAGACTCCCTTTACATGTTAACAATGTACTTAAAACGCTTGAATATGCAGTATGCTGGCGTATGCTAATTTCTGTAAAACGTGCTAGTTGCTAATGCAAAATCTTTCGAATAAGCATTGATTGGAACAGGTCGGTGCTAAATTAAGTGGGATTCTCCTTTTGAATGTAACTTGGTCAAAAGGTTTGTGTTTAATACTTCAAGGAATGAGGAAGATACAAAATATTTCAGACGCGTGTGTGTTTCTCTTTTGCCTATTAAGAATATACACAAAGAAAAAAATATACTTAATGTTCTTCTTCAACTAGGTTTTCGAAATTTAAATAAGAGCGGTCGGTATATTATAGGGGTCTGTATTTGGTAAATTCCTACGTTCAAAAAGAGCCTGCTGGTTTGGTCTAGGGATAAATAAGTTTTAATTGATGTCTCTAAGATCTAATGAGAAATTCAGATGAACGTCACATTTTCTAACATGTAAATCTCGAAAAGTTACACAGAGGTGTCCTAATATCCATTGGCCAGATTTCGCCAATTTATACTTATAAAAGATTGAGAGAAAAGATTAATTAAACACAATTGCAATACTAAAAGCAGCTGATTCATTACATTTTTATTTATTTTTCTTTTTTCCTAGATCAACATTTAGCACGGTCATGAATGTTAAACTCCGATAAAAATAGACAAAATTGGATCGAGATAGTTTCGACGAATGATTTCAATTCAATGCACTTTCAAAAGTTTTCAAATCAATTTCAATGAGTTGCGTTTATGGAGCTCACTCCATACGTGGAGTAAATAGTATACCAAAATTATTTAGTCGACAGAGTGGATACAGTACTTAATTTTAGATGGTAATTAATTTATAACTCAAGTGCATGCCTTTAACTGTGTGCTAATGAGAGAGGCTAATATTCGCAAACACTGACTGTTCAATGTGAAATTAATTTTAATTTAGGTACCAAAGTTGTTGTGTCTACTCATTTACTCATCAACTCGTTGATAAGAATGAGAATAATTTGTTATCCCATATTATTCAACTTACAATATTTTCTTAATCTATAGCAAAAATGGATTTCGATTTTGACTTTCTTAATTACACGAAAATGGTCCCCAAATTAGGCTGCGCCTGTATCTTGGAGGTTTGGGTTGCGATAACGACTTTACTATAATTTTTAGTTACTATTTTTGTAACCTTTCAAAATCTCTTGAAAGCTTTATTAATGATTCAAGAATACGCCTCAGTACCACACATTTTTCTATTCCGCGGAATATCATTTTATTTAGCCAGTTTTCCGTCTAGGCAGTTGCAGCTGGCACCACTCTTCAATGTTATCTAGGTCGACGATCCTGTACAGACGTAAACTCACGACATTTCTCTTGAGGATAAACAGGAATACGTGCTATAATCGATCGAACGTTGGAAATATAGTCCTATGAATTAGTACACTATTTGCCTGATCTCATTTTTAGGTTGAAAAGCGATTGGAGTTTAGCATCAGGAATTTATCAGAAATGGCATGGGTTCTGTATACATATATGCTCGTTTCATGGCAATGAGGTTAGCCCCTATTAATTGGGATGGCGTAATGTGTGTGTTCTTTATGTGAAGGCACTTTAGGTCCATCTTCGTTTAGCTAACATTTCAAAGTGGACTTGATGTAACGTTATGCTGTAAATAGAACTGTTTTCTGATCTGTATCCATCTGATAAAGATATCTATCAATTTATTTTCACGCTGGTTTTCCTGCACTAACCGTGACTGAGTAATAAAGTTAAGTGCTACTGCACCGCACAAAGCGACGCGCAATCAACTAGTAAATGGATAAATACCACAACAGCCGTGTTATTATGTTAAAATTAACTTAATTGTGAATATAGAAGCGAACTCAGCCAACTTATTGTAGAGAATTCATAGCCAACTTTTATGAATTTACAATTATAGTGAATTTTCTAAAAAGAACCTGTCCCAAAACAAGTATGGAGGCCTGAATGACGGCGCCCCCCTTAGAGGGCCAACGCCTGCCGGGGTTGCAGGACTGTCTCATCAGGTAACCGTAAACCTGGAACGTAATGGGCTAATGAAGGATTACAATAGATTTTAGTCAGTACAAGTCTGACAGTCCCTCCCGTCCACCCCGGGTAGGAGGACTCATTTGATGATATAACCACGATTAAAAAATCATACAGGCTTCTTTTAGGCCTGAAGTGTCTTTTGCATGCTGGATCCTCAACTTATTTATACCCTAATCACTATCCGAAGCAGAGCGGTGTAACCAATAAATCACGAAGTTAACAACAAATCCTATCGCCATAACTCACTAGCGTAACTGATACGGACTCGACCCGTTTCCCATCCCATATTAGTATTCCCAACTCGTCTTCAAAGTGACACAAACAGACATAAAAAACGGAAAGAAGCACGTATCGAGGTTTCGGGGTTGTCCAACAAGGACATACCTGCTCATAAATACGGATTTTACCGAAAAAAAGTATTGAAAACGTCAAATAAATAATGCTGCAAAATGTTAAGGTGGTGTCGCATTATCGGAATTGCGAAGCGCGATTCGATAAGCGATCAATGATTGCTTCATGTGTCAATTTGAAACTTGAAAGTGATTATTTATAAAAGCTCTGTATTATAAATGTTGAGTAAGTTTGTAGAGCAGGTGCAGTTCTCCCAAGATCTTTTTTTTCATCAAATTATAAGGTTATGAACATAAAACCAGAAATCAGTTTTTAACTTTTCCGATATCCTTATTCAAATACATTTATTTGTTTAGAGAAAATACCACCAAAAGGTAAAAAATAACGGAAAAGAAATTGCAATTTTCTTATTTATTGCTTTCGTAACTTATATAAATATTAAGTCTTGCTATATTTTATGAATCGTTGCATATTCGATGCACAGGTTATAAAAAGTTGCACACATCTTTTTTAAAATTATGTCGTCCTTTCGTCCGGAAATAATGTGTAGCTGCTGCACCTTAAATATTAAAGAAGAACTTTCATTATTATTATGTATTATTTTTATTCGTGAATCATTTTGGAATGTATGGAGATGCGATTTTACGATGTTGTTATCGATTTATTTTTTGTATATCGGTTCGGTGCAGTTTTTCTTTCGGCCATATTATTATGGTAGTATTTTGCTCGTAAGCAAGTGGACATTGTGTAGCATAAAAACGAAGTCAGCAGGTTTAATGAAGATGCTTGTATTAATGGACCTCAATGCATTCATCAGTATAAATACCTAAATAGCTTTCTGCGGTTTCCTCTGCCCTATGTTAGAATAATTGGGGCCGGCGCAACATATTCCCCGTTTTTAACTCTTTGAACACTTTTCTACCAACATATTTTAAATTCTAGTCCACCGCAGTCAAGTAAAAATGGGGTAGGAAAGAAACACCTAGTTAAATCTGTAACAACCTAATAAACTGCTTCACAATTAAAGGAAGTAAATCTTATTTCAAAGCGATCAATAGTTCATTAAAAATCTCGTAGGAGCTGTAAACTGCGCTGGCTTCATTTTTGCAATCAACTGGGAATTAGATTTACCTTTGCAGCTGAACTTGCTTGTCCCCACTTAATAGCATTGCCGACGACTGGCTGTCTCGTTGCCAATTATGAGTTAATTTGTTTTATTATTTTGTTGAGAAAACTGGTGTGAAGTTTAGTTTGATCGGATTATTAAACTATGAATATAAAACAGTCCCGCTCTAAGTACGTTTCGTCTCATTGGTAGGTCAAGGTCAACAAAGTCTTGGACCGTCCGTAGGGTCGAACGTAAAGGGCTATTGGAGGAAAAGAGTGTATTTTTACTCAGTAATAGAGTAATAATAGTACCTTCCTTTCCACACAGGGCGGGAAGACTAAGTTGATGATTTAAACACAAAAAAAAAGGCTTTGCAACATCAGCTTTAATTTTAATTAAACGCAACTGAATTCTACTATCTTACACGGATCGACTGCCCTTTGGACCTCCAAAATCTACTTGTTTGGGTAACAGAATCTCCTTGCAAGATTGGTTGTTAGTTTTCGAATAGCAAGGTTCAGGAATAGTGACCAGTATCTGGATTAGTATTGGGCATACTTAAATGTATGGATATCTATTAGTTGACCACAAACATGTCTAGTAGTACCTAGCTTCATGAATCTCCAGACCTATACAATAACAAGCCTTTAAGTTGTCTCTGATAATATCTTTAAACAGGTTTCTTTTAGTTTAAAAGATCTAGGATAATGTTGGATCCGTTGGGATACACCGTGCGAATCAGGGGTGGGTCGCTAGTTATATTTTTTTTTTGTTTTTCCTGTTGCCTCACCATGCTACTGTGTTTCTGTGGTGTCCGCCAGCAAGACACAAAATGGCTTTAACTCACCAGTCAGCGTTTCATAGGCCTCATAATATTCATCGGTATTTTTATAATATAAAGTAAATATATAATTATACAATCAGCTAATCTTTGCATTGCGGCTACGGTTTCACTGGTCGTAAAAATGTGTAACATTATAATTGTGTACTATGTTAGAAGACGAAAGTTGTACCAATTATGTTTGACGTGTTGACTAGCGTGTTTTAGAATAATGTAAGTAAGAGTATTCATCTAGATAAGGTAAACCGTAAGTACTTAGATTTGATGACGTGCGTAGCGGTATAGGTTGTTGGTTATGCTCAGCTATAGACCAACTATAGACAAGTCCTTTTCTTGTTGGTCTATACCTACCTGAGCATAAGGTATTGATTAGAGTCTAGCTATAGCACATATTAGACCTGGGCGATATGGGATATTATTACGGGTTGGTATTAACATTTTTCATGGTTCTATGGCATGCCGTATAAATTACGTTAACTAAGCGTCGTCCTTCACTATTCGAAACTTGAGTCTACGACTCATAAGTTGCATTTTCAGGGGATCTATTCTCTTAGTCCGTCAACGAAAATACGGGCCCTTACGAAAATAACTCGAAACTTTTGAGTGAACCCTACTCCTTAGTTTTGAATTCATAAGTTCTGACAACACATGGGAAGTCAGGACTACTGACCAATTATGTTGACACATATTTTGAGTTCGTTCGTAGTGATAAAGAGTAGGAAACAATGTTGGTCGAAGCTACAGGTTTTGTGGCTAGGTAGTAATAACCCAGATTCATACTCGCGAAAGCATCAAAATTGCTCTAGGTATATCCTCCAATTTTAATATGTTAATTTGATTATATATGTATATAATAATACCACAAGTAATAATATTATAAATGACGTATAAACTAGTCGTCTAGTAATTTATTAACAAAATCGAATGTTTCTTACATAAGAGCAGGCTCACAGCAATACAATATCTCAGCCGACCCTGACCCACAATTGGAGAAAGGACAACCCAAATACCGACCTAAAGAGTGAAACCTTTTGTAGGGAACTGTCGCAAATTGGATTATTATACCTTAATTGTTAGAAGAAAGATAGTCCAATTTGTGATTATATAGAGAAACTCAATAGGCATAAAGAAGACAAAAAAGGAAATAATAATTTCATGTTTTTTTCATAGGTCAATGAACGCTGGTGATTTAGTATAAGATCTTGATGATACTATCAGATATGCGTTTCAGGATTGCGGTAATGTTCAAAAAGCTTAGCGCATCCTTGAAGCAAAAAGTCAAATTGAAGGTAAAGGTTGGATTTTAGTCATATAACATGACATTAACATTCATTTCTGCTCAACTATGAGCGGGGAGGTCATTTTTTTTTAAATAACAATCTGCAATTTTCACCCACAGTACGGAGAAATTGATAAAAGGAGAAAGGTCTCCTTTTATTAATTTCTCCTGTTTCGTGAGTGAAATTTGAAGATTCCCCAACCCAAAAAAGGCATTGATGGAATGATGGTCCTACCCATATTAAATCGTCACCACGTGCTTCAAATTGTTTAAACTAAAATTGGTTATTAAATAACAACCATATTAGAACATTGGAATTCTAGGCTACCGTTTTTTTGTGCATTCAAACTATTTATGACGCACTTTTTTATGATCAAGTAATCAAGGCCTGTGGCTGATTCTATAACAGTTATACTATAATATTAATTAAATGAAATATATTCCAAGCCAGGTTTAGATAATCTTAGGCATGTGTAAGGCGAGTCACCCATTACTCGCAGTCCGTACAAATGGCGACTAATGGTTGACTCGCCGTCTGTTCATGGACCATGCCCGGGTCGACGGCGCCCGTAGAAGGCCAAACGCATTAACGCACGGAACTCCAAACGGGAAACCATGACCCTGGAACGTAAAGGGCAATTAAAGGTACAAGTCTCACAGTCTCTTTCGTTTCACCCAGGGCTCATTGGATGATTTTACCACCTAAAAAAAGGTTAATTAATCTTATTGACGGAGTCCAAATACAGAATTTAGTACCACACAATAAAATTGTAATTTGAATAGCGTAGTCTTTTCTCAGAGACTTTTCTTTCTAGTAAAACCAATAGAAAACGCGGCTTCTCAGAGCCATTTCTTTAAGTTGCATTGCAAATTCCAATATCTAGAACAGGTTTCAAATCGGTCAAGAACGTACAGGATGCAGGTATTACTGAACTATTGGCCGATAAAAATCTGCAACGTGCATTGGCCTTAGACCAGTGTTTCTTAACCTTTCAATCATGAGGACCATATGACAAAATTGCTGTCTTGCCAAGGACCACCCAGTTGGTTTATTGCTTTGGAGAAATTTCACAAATTTTCTATTGAACTGGACTAAAAGCTTTTCTGCAACTTTGAGCACACAAGAAGTTATTAGAAATTCATGATTGTGTGTGCTTTTTTCGATTCAGTAATTAATATCAAAATTGCGAAGCTTGAAATGATGCAGATAGTGTTTTTTCCGATGTTGCGGAACAATCATTATAAAGTGACACTTACGGTTGCTCGTCTTTCACGCGGGTCGCGTTGTGTCGACTCATTGTATATTGTCACTTATTAATTAGGAAGGGCCCGTGGACCATTTGCTTCCAAGGATTAACAGTGGTCCACGGACCCCCGTTTAAGAACCACTGCTCTAGACCTACTTTGGAAGATGATGACTCAGGTCTTTCCATTCTGTATAATTCTAAAACCGCAAATTCATGACTTGAGGCTACATTGTTAGGTTGGTAATGATATACGATGCATTTACGTATATAATTGGAGATCACTGATTAAAGTGCAATGTACTGACTCTTTTGTCTTCATAGAGAGAAAGTAATGAAGTCGTTATTACTTCTAAAAAAATTACAGCATTTTTTCTCCGCATTCACGTATTTTGAATATTTCTAAGTAGAAAATGTTGCATATTTTTTGCATTGTCACGTTATTCTATGCTTTTGTTCCTGTCCCAGTTTCCACAGCACAATATCACGTAGAGAAAGTGCCAGGAGCGAGAGGTCACGAGGGACGCTGTAGTTTGTGCACTGAAATTACTCTATTTGTTATTTATGATAAAATAGATAGCTAGATAAGCTTGTTTTACGATGGTAATTAGATCGAGTGTTATCGTTGTATTGGCATACATTCTCCGCATAATGAATACCTGTCCTATTATATATATATAATATATAATGACGACAACACTTGATAGACGGATTAGTAAATATAATATGTTGTGATCATCATTTTCCTGCCCCTGTCACAGTTGTTTTTGATCATTGCAGTATTTTTTATTAACTGAGTTGTCATCTCAGTATTCACTCCTTTTCTAGGTCATCTCTCCCACAGTTCATACATTATTCATTCACATCTTTCCCGTAATTTCATACAATCATAATGGGCGAATAATGTGAATATAAACTTACACGTGTGACCCGTAGGTGTAGCTAGGATTCTAATTATAAAGTACTGGTCAACGACATTCGAGTGGTGCTTCATAATGAGCGAGTCTTGGGCATGTAGGTAGGTACACCCAGCAATAAGCCAAGTAAACTTGTACGATAGTAATTAGAAATGTTGACCT
The DNA here is from genome assembly GCA_950005045.1 of Agrotis exclamationis. Taxonomy (NCBI): domain Eukaryota; kingdom Metazoa; phylum Arthropoda; class Insecta; order Lepidoptera; family Noctuidae; genus Agrotis; species Agrotis exclamationis. The sequence continues at coordinate 20,947,424 of OX465433.1, read as the reverse complement.
AGGATTTGCGTTTGAATAACGAGGTAATTAATTACCCAGCGAGTTATATTATAAACCGAGGCTTCAATCACCCAAAAAAATAGGCTGTAACCGTCTGCAGAGTCCCAGTTATCTATCGCGGTGATAACGCAAAAGGTAGACACAGGAATGGGTGAACATTTATTCGGTAAGGGTCTAGCAAGCAGCACATAATTCATTTTATGTTTTTTACCCCAACAAAAAAGAAAACAGGAAAATCACTAGTCTTAGTTAAAGCAGCTCATCATTTTAAACCCAATTTGTTCACGAAGAAAGTTTTATGTACTGCACCGAGATCGGAATCGAATTAAGTTTAGTCATTCGGGATAATTATTATTATACTGTAATGCTTAGAAGTTTCGTTTAGTTATAGCATCGGGATCAGTAGCGCTATTGTCTGATGACACAACCTCGTATGCAGCGCTGTTGCAGTGTCGAAACTATAGTTTAGTATTTATTGATAACGAAGTATCGCGACACTATCTCAATGCTATATCTCGACAACGAATTTGTCATAGCGTACAGCCTAGAAATTTTTAATTAGCGAATAGCATAGCAGCTATTAAGGATAAGCCAAGGCGGTGACAATCTCGTACAGTACATTAAAGTACACGTCGATCTTAAGGCGATAACAAGAATGCAACTGGTACAATTTCAGGTATCATCGCTACTAAACGATACAGTGATACACTTGTACGAGTATATTACACAAGCTCTACTGACACCAACAAAAACAGGTGTGAACAGCAGTCATGCTCAAGGGAAAACGTTAATAAAATCTTCAAGTGCCCATAAAAAATGATCAACAGACGAACCGGTAGTAAACGGTACACGGACTCATCGCATAAGTGTACCAGGTTGTGGTGGAACCTGTATGTGGAATCATAATGGAGGAATGCTGTCACGGCCTTTACTGGAAACAGAACAGGGTACCGATAAGGTAGAACATATGGTATGGACATAGTGGAAGGAGATGTCGATTGTGGCAGAGGAGGGATGCGATTTGCCTAGAATTGTGACTCCTCCCAATTTAGCCTTTAACGGTCTTCTGGGTTTCATTATGGTTTTTACCAGAGATTAGGCGTGAAAGGAATAAATAGGTAAATAGAATAACATTTATTTTTTATTTTTAGTATTATTTATTTTGTTTTAGATCATTGCCTATACTATACCTAAACTGATATAAATATACTAGCTGACCGGGCAAACTTCGTACCGCCTCACCTTTTAAACCTTCCCTGGACTTCCAGAAATAATTCAAGACCAAAATCAGCCAAATCGGTCCAGCCATTCTCGAGTTTTAGCGAGACTAACGAACAGCAATTGATTTTTATATATAGAAAAAGAAGATAAAGTGAACCTGCAATAACTACGTATGGGCCATAGATATTTGTTCCTAGCAAGATCGAACCTGGGACACGCAGCCACTGCACCATCCGTTCCGACAAAGAAATGCAGCAAAGAATACTGTAGTACAGATCCAGTATCCATATTATTAGATTACAATCTACTAGACATGCAGGCTGTTGTGATAAGATTGGGCAGCCAGTTTTATAACCGGATTTCTCGGTGTTCGTTCAATGTGTTACAGGAAGATGAGACGAAAGAGAAGGTGTGACGGAAGTAATAAGTCAAAGCTAAATCATTTTTTTAAATTAGGCCATCAAGGAGTCACTTTTGAACGCTGAATTTTAAAATTAAAGGAAATGGGGTGGGATTAGCATTTAAACCCAATAATAATGACACACTTAACATCACGCCTGTAATACCCATTAGGTTAGGCACAGTACAGCCACATTTTGCAAGTGATCCCTGTAACCATGATACAGGAGAAATTCCTAGTACGGTAATGTTATAAAAAAGTAGAGCAACAAAAAATCATAATAGAAAGGAGATCAATTTTAGCAGCAGAAGAAAATATAATTGTTTCACCTGAGTATCCTAGATCAGATGCTTTCTCATGTACAGTGTGACCTCTGCCTAAAGGTGAAGATGTTTCATGATTCATAATTTCCATCTATAAAAAGGTACCTACCTATATAATAGTTTCTACTAGGACTTACCGTAAAATAAAGATAAACATCTTAGATAAATTGTCAAAGATAGACTGACTTTAATTTGATGGGATCATTGGTCGCTGGGTTCATCATAAGTGAATTAGCCGTTTAAGTTTATTGTGGAACTAATTTGTTTTATGTTTGTATCGCTGTTTATACTTAAAGATCTTGTTGATTATTCAAGAGAGTTTCAAGGATAACGCCGGGAGGTGACGCCTTGAAGGACTTAATACTGATCTTCTTGGCGATGCTCTTCAAACGGGCCAGGTGCGCAGGCGCCACTGAAGGAACGGAGGGAAGGGAGGAACATAGCAAGAGACGTTCTGTAGTTACGTCTAAAAGGTAATCGGTAAAAAAAGGCGTGAGTTTATGCATGTAATAAGAAAATGATGAAGGAACATTTGGTGGCGTGATCGATGGTTATAGAATAGAAGAATAAAACGTGATGCGTCTACACCAAGTGACATGGGACAAGGGTAGGTAGGTGATGATGGTGTATGTTGGAGTCGTGACTAGATTTTGATCTGAAAGCTAAAATAAACGTTATGATAATGAGAGGTAGAGTCAAAATTGTGTAGCAGTAACTTTTTATAGAACTTCGTACATCTAAAACAAGAATGACGTAGATGTCTGTACCTACAAAGATTATGTAGGTAGGTAAGTATAACGTGAGCTACAAATCATTATACATAACCGAGTTTGAAGCTCAATATGTGATAATTACAACCGTGTCTCTGAGAATGTTCCAGCAACTTGAACAATTAGACGCCATTAAATCCAGCATGTCATTACAGTACATTATGCATGATTTCACGCTTCAATTGCTACCTATGTTTGCATGATATTAGTTGTAGATAAATACTGAATATTATACAGATACGAAACGATGGATTTGTGTCAAAATTGTGAAGGAGAACATCGTGAGGACACTGCCCCTAAACTTGTACCGCGTGGTGGCTATTTATTTCATCACCACTGCTCTAAAAAAGAGGAATGAAATAATCGTGTAAAAATAATAAATAATAAGATCGCGTGGTAAATAACGGTCCACTACATGCCACAGAGTCTTAGCCCAATAGACATGTAATTTTGAACCTAAATTATTTATTGTTTTAATTTAGGGACTAACCACGTTCCGAACTAAATGTTGCATGCCCTTTTTTTTGACACGGCGGTGCTCTGCCCAAGAATGTTGCATGCCTAGTGCATTTTTTTTACCATGCTAAAAACAATGCCTAGTGCAGAATACGGTGACCCTAACAACTCTCCTGTTCTTTATAAACCAACCAGTACCTATAACTATCCACATTTGCAATAAATGAATTTAAATTCGATAGAAGCTGTTTATGTTATGTTAATTACAAGTACATTAATAGTACTTTACGTGCACATGATTTCATGCATCAATTTGTCAGCTATTACTACCGGTCGAATGCATAATATTATACCTAAACAGGTCCCTATGTTACTGAGTATAGGGCTGTACTAGTTATCGATATTATCTATAACAAATTCGCTCAGAGCGAAGGTGGTTTTCTAAAGGTTTCTCTACAAGGTCGTTTTCTAAAAAAATCTGCTCTACAATTAATTTGTATGGGTGTAAATACTTACCTTAATGAGACCAGTTATTTTGTTAATGTCATTGCCAACCAGTCTTAGTACTGATATGGGGCTTTTCCATTCAAATAACTGATACTGTTGTCTCACCATTATGCAAATGAAGCTGCGAGTCTAAACTTTTATAACTTGAATTCATTTTTCACACATTTATTATGTTTGTGAACATAAAGGCAAAATAATACAGATGTGTGTTATAAATGTTGCTCAAAAATCAAAATCTCATAAAACAGTTGCCCAAAACTCCCTTCATCAACGTATTTTAGGTGCGAAGAGTAATTAAGGCAACCAACTTAGCTGAAAATATATATATTGTTATGGTTATCCTGTACTTACGTATCTCAAATTTTTTCACAGACGTATGAACAACAGTCACAGTACCTTCCGCAAATATAATTACCGTGCATCGATTGCTCCCCTTTCTAATAGTTTTTGGTTTTTCCGCCATCCTTTCATCATCTATCATCATCAGTAATCAAACAAAACAAAACAAAAAACCGAAACTATTTCAATTAAAACCGTTCATAAACTATGATTGACAGGGACATCCCTATTCGAACTTTCTAACCACAAGATAGAAGCAGGAAGGCGAAGCTTTAAGTACACTTGTGTTCAACTTTTTCCGTATAAATGTCGATTTATTGAGATAAGTAATGTGACCGGTAGGGTAGACTTTCTACTAAAGGGCCAAACGAAAATTAAAACAATGCATAACTTTTGGTATGAGAGTTAAAAATAGTGACTTCAAAAAAATCTACTGAGTGGCTGAGCGATGGACTGCTCTCCACAAATCAAACAAATATTCGTATGGTCTACAAGCAGTTGTTTCGGGTCAGTTTAAATGTTTGTAACGCACCCACGACACAGGAGCTATAAAAATGAGGCAACGTTTAAAAAAATCTCAAAGTATTATATGTGTAACCCTCCAAGGGTAAGACAGAGGCACCTATAGTGAAACTCACAATTCGTCAATCGAACCCAAGAACTCATGTTTAGCAGTAACGCCATCAGCCACAAGACGTAGTCAACAAAAGGAAACCTTGTTGTGAAAATACTTCATTTTTCTTTATTTTTCAACTTTTGGCAGGAAAAATTAACAAAAGCGAATGAACAATACATACTTACCTTAGGAAACTCTACCCTACCGTAACCATTTCAACAGTCAATAAGGAAACATCAGGAAAATATGTCGGGTTTCGGTAATAATACTTTCAGTCATGTATTTCCTGTTGTGGGCAGTGTACACCTCGCGGTCACGTTACCTTGGACGTGATCCACGTATCATTAGAATGAACGCTTTTCCCTAACATTAAATAGGATAGGAAAGGCGTAATGTATTTTATACATATAATGTCTACCGGTGGCTTCTCATAAATATAATGCCTAGCTGTTCCCTGTGATTTCTTTTCTACTGCTCCTGGTTGATGCTTTCCGCACCACAGAAAAGTCTTTTCTCACAAATAAGTACTATTTAATGTAACTAACGAAGTCTATACATTCAGCTTTAAATAAATTGATTCAATTTCCAGTTTGCTATAAACAGTATTTCCATCAAAGGTTTACGATATAAAGTCTATCAGTTATTAACGATGCTCCGTCGATTCGATTCCTGCGAGACATTCTTGTGGTTCTACTCAGATATTCTATAACTTTGTAATATTTTATCTTTTATATTTTGCGATACGATTGGTCGGGAGCTTCGATATGACTTTATGTAGTGACTGGTACGTTTACATCTTTGTTGTATACCTATATGTTAGAAACGTTTATTACTTTATGTAACGCATGGAAATGTAAGCCAGAAGGTTTGTAGGTCGAATGGATATTAAAATTCCTATTAAATTCCATAATGCGATAAAACACAGTTCTTTAACTGTCGGCACAACGTTCCTTTCTATTTTTTCACACCCTTAGGAGATATGTTTAAATAACTAAACAGAAATACACATCTCCTTTCGGCTTTTTTTTTATCGTGGTAAAATCATCAAATGAGTCCTCCCACCCCGGGCAGGGCGGGAGGGATGTCAGACTTGTACTGACTAAAATCCACGGTGTCCTTCAATGAGATAAGTCCCGCGACCCCGGCAGGCTTTGGCCCTCTAGAGAGGAGGCCCCGTCATTATGCTGACGCTCTTTGAGGCGCGCGTGGAACACAAGGCGCCGTCGACCCGGGCATGGTCCATGGTCGGGCAGCGAGTTGCCCTTTACTCGCCGCCCGCATGCCCGCGCCTACGGTGGCCGGAGATCGTCTTGCGACGTCCGTCACCGTGGGCGTCCACCACTGCGGGTATGGCGGAGGGAGGACACTGTCCTCTCTCTCACGCGGCCCGCCTCCTCCTTCGCGAGCATGACTGCTTCGCAGAAGGAGGCGACCGCTTCCCACTCCGTCTCGCCCCGCAGCATGGCCGCGACCAATGCCGGGCGCGAGAGGTCTCCGCCTATCGCCGCCGTGAGGACACGTCGGTGCTCTGCCCAAGCGGGGCAGTCTTGCACCGTATGCTCTACTGTGTCCTCCGGGCGATCTTCGCAGTGGTGACACCCAGGCGTTTCCTCCTTTCTCCTTAGACACAGGTACCTCCCGAAACTTCCGTGTCCGGTGAGGACCTGCGTCATGCGATAGGTCAGGACGCCGTGACGCCTATCCAGCCACTCCTCAAAGAGGGGTCTTACCGCCGCGATTGCGGCGGGCCCATCTCCTTTCCGCTTAGCTTTAAATCTGATTGGTTATTCAAACACATCTTCTCTCGTCTCCGCTTGGGCGGAGTCGGTTGGCTAGCGACGGAGAATGCGCGAACAAACATACAAAAAAATTGAAACATTCGAATTGAGAACCTCCTCCTTTTTTGAAGTCGGTATAAAAGGCAAATAAAATCATAGTACCTACCTAGGTACTAACAGCCAAGTTCATAGCAAAACAAAAACTTTAACTGTATTATCAACAAAATCGTACCGCAACTTATAAAAAACAGCCATTAATTAAATGGAAAGTGATTTGGAGCATCGAAACCCAAAGACATAATTACTGAGATCCGTCCTTACTTGCGTTCCTGTTAATTCTCCCGGAGTATTTATAATCGGATTAGCGGTATCTTTGTAACTAACTTCGCGGTTCCCTCTTGGTATTAGCACAAGCTTTTAAGTCGGTAATTGTCTGGGGATCTTGTAACTGTATAAAAAGAGCCCAGAAAGATTTAGTTTTGAGTAATATTTATTCTAACAAGAAATATGTGGTCAATCAATACTTCACTAGCTTTAGCTCAGAAATTATCCTACAGGTACATACCTAATAGGATAAAAGTTATCCCATGTCCTAGTACAACACGAATAGTTTTGATATGTGTGCCATGTAATAATAATAACTGGGATCTGCCTATCATTACTGATAGGACTATTGTCGCCAATAAGCCTGACATAGTAGTGATAGACAGATCAGCGCGCCGTGCAATGATAATCGATGTTACCATCTCGCATGACGAGAACCTCGTGAAGGCTGAGAAAGATAAACAAATCAAATATATCGACTTAGCGCGCGAGGTTGTCGACATGTGGAATGTGAGCTCGGCTATCATTGTGCCGATTGTCGTTACTGCCAATGGCCTGATGGCAAAGAGCCTCGACGAACATCTTTCGAGGCTCTCATTAGGGGGTTGGATCAAGGGCCTGATTCAGAAGGCAGTTCTCCTCGATACGGCTCGCATTGTGAGGAGGTTCCTGTCTCTGGAGCCCTAACCACCGGTAGCTTGGACCCTGCTCCCACACCGGTGGATCACTATTTTTATATTTTTAAATGTTTTTTTATTTCTTTTTTGTAAAAATATTTAAAAATGTATAAATATGATTGTAAAGATAAATAAATAAATAATAATAATATTCCACAACTATCACACAACGCCATCTAGTCCCAAGCTAAGCAGAGCTTATGTTATGGGTACTAGACAACTGATAAACATACTTATATATTTCTAAATACATACATATTATAGATAAATTACACCCAGACACAGAACAAATGATCGTGCTCATCACACAAACATTTGTCCTGGGTGGGAATCAAACCCACGACCTCCGGCATAGCAGTCAGGGTCACTAACCACTAGACCAACAGGCCAGTCGTCATATATGGCACGGTTAGCGCAGTGGCCGAGCTATCGACTGCTGTTCAGCGTGTAGCGAGTTCGATCCCAGCACGGAACAAATATTTGTATGACTTACAAGTGATTGTTCAGGGTCTGGGTGTTTGTGTTTGTTAGTTTCTATGTTTGTAAACGAATACAGAATAAATTAATATTGTGGGGTAAAGCTTTAAAAATACTAGATGTTTCACTGTATGAGGTGTTACGACAAACAACAGACAGACCAACAGTAATTATTTTCCTATTTACCTATACTAAGATATCTATTTATGTTGGGTAGAATATGTAATAAGTATGGGCCGATAAGTGGGTAAGACAGATGTTTCAGGCTGAAGACAGGCCTGGCCGAAATCCGCCATAACTAATGATCTTCTGAGATAATCCTGTAATCACCTTTCTTAGGGATCGCATTTTTTGGAAAGCTCCACTTTTTGCTTTGAAGAGTGAAACATTGTACAGTTACGACGTTTTTATGAAGAAATGTTATTTATCATCAGCATTATAATCAGCTGTTGGAATTTTGTTTTAGTAACAAAGGCTTTTTTTAGAACGTTTGTACGTAAAAAGCCAGCAGGTCAACCTACCCGAATCTGTCAAATTTTACCAATCGAACATTACTCTTCCACTATTCCGATAAGATTGAAAATCTATTAAAGAAATACAAGACAATGACAAGATTGAGGTAGTCTGATGTGCTGTCGTCTGTACCTAAACCTTCAAGCGTGCTATTTTCAAAATACCACTAACAGTTTTAATGAAAACAGTTATTATACAAAGGGCACAGCCTATTCATAACACTAAGTATATCTCATGTTTGGTATTCATGGACACGAATATGATAATAGAGGTATAAATATTATATAACTTAGTTTACTTATCAGTTTCTAAACAAAAGTGTTTGATTTTAAAGTTTTCTTATAATAATAAACGGTTTAGTGTATGACCTTTTTTAACCGACTTCAAAAAGGAGGAGGTTATCAATTCGACGGTATGTTTTTTTTTTTTTTGTTTTTTTTTTTTTTTTTTGTATATTTGTTACGCGATTACTCCGCCAATTGTGGACCGATTTTTAAAATTCTTTTTTTGTTCGAAAGGAGGTACTTCTGAGGTGGTCCCATAGTCACCAAGTTGGGATCTGATGATTGGATCCTGGAGAAATCGAGGGCAACCCTCGAATTTTATAGGCCGACACACCGTTTTTCGCAAATTTTAGGAAGTAATTTAAGTACTTGCGTATGGTAATCATAATTTCATGTAGCTGAGCTGATGATGGAAGGTAGAACTCCTTAATAGTAAGGAGTAGGCATCGACTGATTTAGTTTGAGTTCGCATATCTCTGGAACTACTAGTCCGATTTAAGTAATCCTTTTTTGGTTGTACTAGGTATCATTTAACTTAGGGAATATTGCAAGTTTCATCAAATTCGGTTCAGTAGTTTTTGAGATAGGGAATTTTATTAGCTTATTGTGTACATGAGCGATGTTATTACCAGTGTTATGGATTACAAAATTCTAGTGCACATGTTGTATTTGATAAGAATTCCGGTTGAATATTTAAACTAAAAAGTGTACTTAAAATAAAAACTTTTTCAAAAAAAAATGTAACCGCCTTCAAAAACAACCATAAAAAACGGTAAACAAACCTACAAAATAACTTTTCTTTCGGAAGTCGGTGGCAAAAAAAAAGACAATGAAATAAAGAAAACAAAGACACCGACTTCCGAAAGAAAAGTTATTTTGTAGGTTTGTTTACCGTTTTTTATGGTTGTTTTTGAAGGCGGTTACATTTTTTTTTGAAAAAGTTTTTATTGTAACAATTATTGTAAGACCTGCACACAAAATAGCTTTTAAAACAATATAGCTCATGAACTTCAGTTACCTTTTTTTTGTATTCATTAATCTTTAACTGACTCAGACTTAACTGAATTAAAAACAAATCTGTTCCTTCAGTTCCAAGGCCGCGGCAACCTTTTAAGACAATCCCGCGACACTGGCAGGTATTTTGGCTGGCATGTGCTGTTTTTCGTTATCGTGCATCAGTAGTAGCACTCTCTGTTATTTTATTCACATAGTCCGGTGGAACTAAAACCTGACAGGTCCAACCGCTAAACACGCTTTAAGACACGAGAGTATCATACCGCTACCTTCCAAACAGGAATACTGCTGAGAAATTGCTGAGTTTGTAACGGAAAATTCACTGCGCTCAGCAGTTGCGTTTGCGACCAACGGGGTCTACTCCAAAATTATAAGCCACTACGTTCACCTTGTATTTCAATATTGAATCAAGTTTAATGTTCACCTACGGCGATGTCCGACTGAACTCCTGTGACCATAAGGTGCAGTTTTCAACTTAATAATACATTGCTGTCGACTGCAACGTCATGCTTGAGGTATTACTTTCGTATTAATATCGCTTGGGACCAACCTCAGCTGAACAGTTTGAGGGAGCGAATTATGCAGCAGCTGTAGTTCTATTCTCTAAGGATATAGTCTTGTGTACTTACAGCGCTGCTTAGAACCTACAGTTTGGTATTCACTAAGCATTGACAACAACGTATTGCGACTCTATCTTAAGACTGTCTCGACATCGAGCTCGTTTTAGCGTACAGCCTTGAAATTGTTTTACAGAGAGTAGCATAGCTAAGACTGCACGTGAACGAGGATATGTTAATAATGACAGAGACAGCTATTACTATTATTTACGGATATTCAAATTACAACAAAATTAACACTCCTTTTTTCAGCAATCGCGTAAAAACAGTCCTTTCAAGTATAAAGTCATTACCCTTCTTTTTGGCTTCGCTGTAGTCAGGTAAAAAGCTTTCGCAAAATATAATATTAGAAGACCAATATTCTTTTTGTGTTAATTAAAAAAGAAAATGTAAATATTTGTTCTCTGTCGATGTGAATCATGGTACCCACACAATAATTACAGCATTTTTAGACTGCATCAACACAAATATTCCAATACATCGAAAAGAAGATTTCACTCAAAAGTTGTTTCAGAAAACTTCCATCGAGATTCTTATTTACCCGTGATACTCCAGTGCCCTTACCCAAACATGACACATCGACTCCACCTATCTTCGTTTTCAGGTCATTACACACGCCACATATTATTGGGAACGTGTGCTGTTACTCCTCGAGTATATTTTATTATTCATTGTTATTTGATGTTGCAACTATACATAAATGAGAGGATGGGGAACCGGTTACCATGCACTTTGATTTGAGTAAATAGGTACTAAGTATGTATTGGTAAAGGATTAAAATCATCATTATCACTTATGATTCCTGATGTGACATCTTGTGTTACGTAAACCCACATAACGTAGGTAAGGTTCCAACGCAATACATAAAGCTTAATGTGTCCTGCCTAAACGAATACAGCCACTCCGAGAAATAATAAAGTGATTTTAACTTTATTGTTTTTCGTTTAAAAGTATGGTAATTTTGAATTAACGATATTCCCATAAAGATTAGAAAATAAAGGTGTGTTAAAATTCTCTCCTTTTTTCACAGCATTAACGTAGGTAATTGAAAAATCTTGATACTATTAGAATTTATTATTGAGATAGAATATTTTAACAAAGTTTACTAATAACTAGTGAAAACTAGAACACCAGGTTTTCTTCCATTGTTTTTGCGATATGTTATTTATAATAACTATCTTTTAGCCTTTCAATTCAAAATTACTCTGATACTTTTAAGAAAAGTCCACTTTCTTTGCACTCCAAAAGTTTTAAACGAAAATTTAACAGTGCCCTTTGTCACCAAACTTCAAAAATATCATTTCCAAATACCCTAAAATATTCTCAGTAACTTAAAGGCCCGTCCCATCAACAGCATTCAATATGCAATACATTTACGATGAGCCCAGTAATGGAATTCCTCACTTTGAAGAGGACACGGTTTAAATTCAAATTTATTTTTATGTTATGCTGTGACCATCGTACCGTGGGCCTGTCGTCTACGGCCCGTGGGCTTTGATGTTGATCTGTTTTTATTAGGGAGATAGGTTTTAGATAGAGGATTACCGCTGTTGGTAATTTTGTTATATAGGAGCTAAAATAATCCTCAAGAGAGTTTCATATTTCTACATCGACGACTAATTAACTTAAACTTATAGGTAGCATTTTGTCAGCCACGTATCGGGTGAATCTCGGGGATCAGTGGTGCGGACGTAAGGTCTGTGCTCTAAATTATTTACAATTATTATTTTTTCTACAAAGACTGCAACGGCTATAGATAGAAAAGGTAAACCCGAATATCAAAATATAAAATTACTGAAACAGACTTGGTTCATCAATGAATAATCTCAATAAAAGACCAGAAGAAAAACGAAAACCAATTACAAAAGTGACTAGAATCTCTACGACCGGCTGAATGACCGAAATAGTTAACAAGGCCAAAACAAAAAAAAATACAACAAACATACGGCCAAATGCTTTTAACATTCCAATCATCGGAAATAAGTACTGATGAAATTACATCTTACGCTTCAAACCTTTTTAATACATGAAGGTAAAAGTGACGAGCAATGCAAGCCAGCATGTTGCAGTGAAAGTGAATCAAAGCAGATCAGATGTTGGTAGTGAGGTCGGAAAATAAGAAAAAGTCTAAAAGTAAGAAGGTGAACGGTTCCGTAGTTTTAATAATGGGTGCAATAACTGTCGGGCAGTCTGTAGACCACTAGACACTACAGTAACTTTGGTTGAAAGATTTGTCAGAGGATTCTGGCTTTAAAATGAAAATTTAGGATTTTCACCGTATCGAAAGAATATTATTTTCTTTGATATCAAAATATTGGTCGTTTCAAGTCAAAGTCAAATAATTTATTTCAATTAGGCCATCGAAGAGGCACTTTTGGACGTCGAATATTAAAATTAAAGGAAATGAGATTGGATCAGATTGGTTCTACAGTCTACACCCATTTTTTGTGGTTACTATGAAACGTGACGTGAAACTAGTGTGTCTGAGATGGAAGACTCTTCGTCCACAGTGGCTTAAGCAGCATGGGCCACGCTACAATAAAAACTTTTCTTAACAACCCTACTTCTTATCTAAACAAGTCTTCAAAAGAACCTTTTTTTCCGAACGTGTAATAAAACAAATTACTAACACACTCAAATCATTCGCTTAACCTCTCAAGTTCCCAACAAGATTGACATTTATACTATATAAAGCTCGATTACCACTCACTCACTGACATAATTGTTCTCCCAGATGGTGAAGGGGAAGGTGGGTATATTTTGACAGATTCGTAAACAAGCAACTCTCGTGAGTATGGGAAAAATCCCAAACCTCCCCTTTTCGCCCCCCCTCTCCCCCCTCTACGGCGTATCTCGGAAACTTAGAGACCAGTGTTTTGTTTTTTTACGGATTCGTATAGAGGAGGCTCGGAAAAGTAAAAACCATTTTTCAAAGTTCCCCCCTCCCTTGCCCCCTTCTCCCCCCCTTAGGCGGAGCTCGGAAGTTAACAGACTTGCAACATTTTTGTTTTCAGATTCATATCAAGGGGCCCAGAGTTGGTCAAAATCATTTTTCCAAACTCCCCCATCTCCCCCTCTTCACCCCTCCCCCCATCGTATCTCGGAAACTAAGAGACGCGTGTTTTGTTTTTTTACGGATTCGTATAGAGGAGGCTCGGAAAAGTAAAAACCATTTCTCAAAGATCTCCCCCCTTGCCCCCCTTCTCCCCCCTTTAGGCGGATCTCGGAAGTTAACAGACTTGTAAAGTTTTTTTTTTCAGATTCATATCAAGGGGCCCAGAGTTGGTCAAAATCATTTTTCAAAACTCATCCCTCCCCCCCCCTCGCATCTCGGAAAAACTAGGTAGCGGTAAAGCGAAGCGTAGCGTAGCGTAGGGATAAGGTCACGATAGCTTTCCGGTGGTAGGTAGTTCCTGAGTGGAGCGAGCCTGCGAGACCGAGTGGAGCGAAGGGGGGAGGTGGCGAGCGAAGCGAGCCGGTGACCTCCGTAGCGTAACGAAGGTTGAGTGGGTGAAGCGTAACTCAGGGGTGACGACAAGCAAACTTACAAGTAACTTTCACGAGTGGGGGAAACGTGCCAAACCCCCCTTTTTGCACCCCTCCCCCCTTCCTATCGTATCTCGGAAACTAAGAGGCCCGTGTTTTGTTTGTATTTACGGATTCGTATAGAGGAGGGTCGTAAAAGTAAAAATTATTTTTCAAAGTTCCCCCCCCCACCTTTAGGCGGATCTCAGAAATTAAAAGACTTAAAACATTTTTTTTTCAGATTCATATCAAGGGGCCCAGAGTTGGTCAAAATCATTTTTCAAAACTCCCCCCGCTCCCCTTCTTCACCCTCCCCCCAACGTATCTCGGAAACCAGGTAGCGGTAAAATGAAGCGTAGCGTAGCGTAAGGATAAGGTCGCTATAGTTTTCCGGTGGTAGGTAGGTCCTGAGTGGAGCGAACCTGCGAGACCGAGTGGAGCGAAGGGGGGAGGTGGCGAGCGAAGCGAGCCGGCGACCTCCGTAGCGTAACGAAGGTTGAGTGGGTGAAGCGTAACTCAGGGGTGACGACAAGCAAACTTCCTCAAACCCCCTTCCCCCCTTAGGCGGATCTCGGAAGTTAACAGGCTTGCAACATTTTTTTTTTCAGATTCATATCAAGGGGCCCAGAGTTGGTCAAAATCATTTTTCCAAACTCCCCCATCTTCCCCTCTTCACCCCTCCCCCCATCGTATCTCGGAAAAACTATGTAGCGGTAAAGCGAAGCGTAGGGAGAGGTCACGATAGCTTTCCGGTGGTAGGTAGGTCCTGAGTGGAGCGAGCCTGCGAGACCGAGTGGAGTGAAGGGGGGAAGGGGGGAGGTGGCGAGCGAAGCGAGCCGGCGACCTCCGTAGCGTAACGAAGGTTGAGTGGGTGAAGCGTAACTCAGGGGTGACGACAAGCAAACTAAGAAGTATTTTTCACGAGTGGGGGAAATGTGCCAAACCCCCCTTTTGCACCCCTCCCCCCCTCCCTATCGTATCTCGGAAACTAAGAGCCGCGTGTTTTGTTTGTTTTCATGGATTCGTATAGAGAAGGCTCGGAAAAAAACAATTTTTCAAAGTTACCCCCCCCTCTTGCCCCACATCTCCCCCCTTTAGGCGGATCTCTGAAGTTAACATACTTAAAACATTTTTTTTTCAGATTCATATCAAGGGGCCCAGAGTTGGTCAAAATCATTTTTCAAAACTCCCCCCACTCCCCTTCTTCACCCTCCCCGCAACGTATCTCGGAAACTAAGAGACCCGTGTTTTGTTTTTTTACGGATTCGTATAGAGGAGGCTTGGAAAAGTAACAGTACCGACGGACAGCAAACTTACATCTAACTCTCATGAGTAGGTCAAAAGTACCAAGCCTCCCCTTTTTGGCCTCCCCCTCCCCTCCCAATCGTATCTCAGAAACTAAGAGACACGTGTTCTGTTTTTTTAGGGATTCGTATAGAGGAGGCCCCGGAAAAGTAAAAACCATTTTTCAAAGTTCCCACCCCCCTTTGGCCCTCTTCTCCCCCCTTTAGGCGGATCTCGGAAGTTAACAGACTTCCAACATTTTTTTTTCAGATTCATATCAAGGGGCTCAGAGTTGGTCAAAATCATTTTTCAAAACTCCCCCCTCTCCCCCTCTTCACCCCTCCCCCATCGTATCTCGGAAACTAAGAGACTCGTGTTTTGTTTTTTTACGGATTCGTATAGAGGAGGCTCGGAAAAGTAAAAACCACTTTTCAAATAAAAAAAAAATCACACAGGTAAAATGAAGCGTAGGGATAAGGTCACTATAGCTTTCCGGTGGTAGGTAAGTCTTGAGTGGAGCGAAGGGGGGAGGTGGCGATCGAAGCGAGCCGGCGACCTCCATAGCGTAACGAAGATTGAGCGGGTGAAGGGTAACTAAGGGGTGACGGACAGCAAACTTACAAGTAACTCTCATGAGTAAGGCAGAAGTACCAAGCCTTCCCTTTTTGGCCTCCCCACCCCCCCCCCTCCCATCGTATCTCAGAAACTAACAGACCCCTGTTCTGTTTTTTTACGGATTCGTATAGAGGAGGCTCGGAAAAGTAAAAACCATTTTGCAAAGTTCCCCCCCCCTTGCCCCCCTTCGGGAGAAGGGGCAAGTCTGTTAACTTCCGAGATCCTCCTAAAGGGGGACCTTTAGGAGGATCTCGGAAGTTAACAGACTTGCAAAACTTTTTTTTTCAGATTCATATCCGGTGGCCCAGAGTTGGTCAAAATCATTTTTCAAAACTCCCCCCTCTCCCCCTCCTCACCCCTCCCCCCATTGTATCTCGGAAACTAAGAGACCCGTGTTTTGCTTTTTTACGGATTCGTATAGAGAAGGCTCGGAAAAGTAAAAAGATTTTTTTAAAGTTCACCCCTTTGCCCCCTTTTCTCACCCCTTTAGGCGGATCTCGGAAGTTAACAGACTCCCAACATTTTTTTTTTCAGATTAAGTCAAGGGGCTCAAAGTTGGTGAAAATCTTTTTTCAAAACTTCCCCCTCTCCCCCTCTTCACCCCTCCCCCCATCGTATCTCGGAAACTAAGAGACCCGTGTTGTTTGTTTACGGATTCGTATAGAGGAGGCTCGGAAAAGTAAAAAGATTTTTTAAATTTCCCCCCCTTGCCCCCCTTCTCACCCCTTTAGGCGGATCTCAGAAGTTAACAGACTATCATATCAAGGGGCCCAGAGTTGGTCAAAATCATTTATCAAAACTCCCCCTCTCTCCCTCTTCACCCCTCCCCATATCGTATCTCGGAAACTAAGCGATGCGTGTTTTGTTTTTTTACGGATTCGTATAGAGGATGCTCGGAAAAGTAAAAAAAAAATTAAAGTTCCCCCCCTTGCCCCCCTTCTCCCCCCCCCCCCCTTTAGGCGGATCTCAGAAGAGACTTGGAACATTTTTTTTCAGATTCATATCAAGGGGCCCAGAGTATGTCAAAGTCATTTTTCAAAACTCCCCCATCTTCCCCTCTTCACCCCTCCCCCCATCGTATCTCGGAAAAACTAGGTAGCGGTAAAGCGAAACATAGCGTAGCGTAGGGATAAGGTCACGATAGCTTTCCGGTGGTAGGTAGGTCCTGAGTGGAGCGAACCTGCGAGACCGAGTGGAGCGAAGGGGGAAGGTGGCGAGCGAAGCGAGCCGGCGACCTCCGTAGCGTAACGAAGGTTGAGTGCTTTTGTACCCCTCCTCCCCTCCCTATCGTATCTCGGAAACTAAGAGACCCGTGTTTTGTTTGTTTTTAGGGATTCGTATAGAGAAGGCTTGGAAAAGTAAAAACCCCTTTTCAAAGTTCCCCCCATGTCCCCCTTCTCCCCCCTTTAGGAGGATCTCGGAAGTTAACAGACTTGCAATATTTTTTTTCAGATTTATATCAAGGGGCACAGGGTTGGTCAAAATCATTTTTCAAAACTCCCCCCTCTTCACCCATCCCCTCATCGTATCTCTGAAACTAAGAGACCTGTGTTTTGTTTTTTACGGATTCGTATAGAGGCTCGGAAAAGAAAAAAACATTTTACACAGTTGCCCCTTATGCCTCCCTTCTGAGTTTTTGATAAGGTTTTAGATTGGATTAGGGGGTTCTTAAGGGGTTTCAAAATCTTTTAAGTGCTCTAATGGATTTTAAAATTCTTTTAACTATTCTAAGGAATTCTCAATTTTTTTATTTTTTTGTTATTTTATTTCTTTTTTTTATTGAATTAGTTTTATCATGTTTTAGGGGGTCCTGTTTTTGGAACGAAGTTCCTTATCGCGCGTTGCGAAGGGCCTAGACGGAAAAAATTAAGGGAAAAAGTTGTCACGACACTTTTTACCGACTGCGCAACGCAAAGGAGGGTAATGTGTTTATTACCATGTAATGAACTGGAGTGGAGTGGAGTGGAGTGGAGCGGAGCGGAGTGAAGTGGAGGGTGGAAAATCGCTTGAACCTTTTTTTTAACTTGTTATCGTAAAACAAGTTAAAAAAAAACGTTTAAGCAATTTTCGACCTTATTGACATTTAAAATTTACTTTGTTTTTTCTCACATTCTCGCTATCGAACATTGCTCTTTTATTAAAATCCGGTGTTTGCATAAATGTCAATAAGGTCAAAAATCGCTTGCACCTGTTTTGTTTTTTCTTGCTGTAGTTAAGCAAATGTTTTCCGACCTTCACTTGTTTTACCGATTTGTCCTACTGATTCCCACCAGTAGGATAAATCGGTAAAAAACAAGACAACCATTTTATGTAATTCGGTCGCATTGAACAGTGTGGTGTCGCGACGATTACTTTTGTTAAGTTGTATACAGTAACTTCGTTTTATCCGTTTTTTTTTTTTATTCTATTCTCAACAACTTCTCAGACTTGATTTTATTAAAAAATATTGATACGGGTATCGTTTTCAAGTGATTTGGAGGTGCTGATTTAGAAAATGATCCAAAAAAAGAGGGCACGTTTTTCATTATTTTTGCGATAGGACGCATTGTTTTCGAGATATAAGCAAACTTAGAACCTGCTACGACTCATGAAGTGCAAAATTCAAATCAAAATTAGGAAAGAATCTTATTATGTACCTACTAAGACTGCTGTTCGTCCGTCCGTCCATCTGTCTGTTAGTGGGCTGTAGCTCATGATCAAGAATATGGATTTCGGTTGCTGCTATACATAATAACAAATAATAAAAATAAGTTGAAAATTGGAGGAAAGCTAATAAATAAAAATAAACATTTTTTTTTGCCTATTTTCGTCTGTCTGTCAGCGAGCTGTCTGTAATCCATTTATCCAATCAATGGGGACAAGTTTTGTCATTACAAAATATTCTCCCTCTTGTAACTTTATATCTACCTTGCACTTGACCTTGTATTTTTGTTAATGTTTTAGGAACTACACACCAAGGGAGTAGCAATTATAAGGGTGTGTAACGCTCAATGTGTGGCAATGTCCGCTTGCGCGTCAGTATTGTCAGTTTGCAGTTGCAGACATCGAAATCTGACTTATCATGATATCGATGTCATTCTCCAAAGTGGAGACACTTTATATAAATGTCGCTTAAACCATTTCTACCGAAGGGTGTCATATTTTTGAACCCCGAGGAATTGCATACGGTGATTGTCGTCGGAAACAATAGAGCGCAAATTGAAAATATGACCGCCAATTGGATTACAAATGGAGTATATCCTCAAATTTCAGAAAATGAATACGGTATTTTAACTCTTGCAAACATAATTGAATCCAATGTTTTCGACGCAAACCACAATGATGAGACGGATAGCATGATATTTACCGGGCAAGACTATACAGTTTCTTTTTGGAGATTCGATGGTGCATTTTATTTATTTATTTAACAGACATGCAGTAGATGAATATAACAAATTAAATTCTACATGTGGAGTAGCACGTTTGTTTAAATGTTATTCGATTCGCGAATTAGCCAGATTGCTGTTAATGCGAAATATAGGTGTAGGTCAGTATTCAATACACAGACTACGCGTTATCAATTATCAAACTATTGAAAATTTAGTTGTATGATCTGCATTGCCATTGTCGTCGTCTATCGAGTCTATAATAGACTTCGAATGCCCGGCATCAACAGATCATAGTCAATTATCAGAATCACAATCTATATTGTTTAGATTTCAAGAAACCCCTGAACCGGTAGTAGTTGACACCAAAGAGGCGTCAACAAAGAGAGGTCGACCCAAAAATCAAAAACGTGGCAGGAAATGTACTAGAGCAAACGCTCATTTGGATGCGGTTAAAAATATGATACAAAAAAACCGTAAATACATCGTGATGCTGTTAAAAAATATACCAAGAAAAATCCAGAAATTCATCGCGATGCCGTAAAAAAATATACAATAGAAAATCCAGAAATTAATAGCGATGCTGTACACCGTTATACTAAGCAGAACCCTGAAATAAATCAAATAGCCACTGACAAATATAATAAAAACAGCCGTCGTGTTGACACACCGCTACATCAATCTAAAAACTTAATAGCACAGAAGAGGGACACTGAGTTAAACGTAATACAAATATTTTCTTTAAAAAAAAAACGTGCTTGCCTTCTTCAGACACTTTTAGGTGTCCAGCTTGTAATGCGCGTCTCTTTGAAGAAGAAAAATCTAGAAAACAATGGTGTTGTGGATCGGGCGCCTACAATATACAAAATTTCATGCCGTTAACCGAGGAGTTTTACTCTCACCCGTCGTTTCTGAGTAGGCCGCGAGGGTACAATAATTTATTTGCCTTCAGTGCCTTAGGCGTTTCTCACGGGTACCAAAAACCAACGGGAATATCTTTTCTTAAAATTCAAGGTCGAGTCTATCATAGAGTTTTTGATTTAGCTTACACTGGTAGCGTAAATAATTTAGGACTATACATTAACGATACAAAAGAACGCGAACAAAAAAAATATGAAACTTGATAGGCAGTTAATTAGTTGCATAACCAACTTTTTACATAACGTCAATCCTTTTATCGAATGTTTTAAACGATTAATAACCATCCGATCAGGCTTTTATTAAATTTCAGCAAACGTCTCGCTCAACCCACGGGAACATTTTAGGAGATTTACTTGTTAGTAGAGAAGTCGCGGCCATTTTATACCTCATTGCATAGCAGTTTGGAAAAACGGTGATAAGAAACCACACACTGTAGATATAATGCATCCGTTATATGAAAATTTTCAGTATCCATTATTTTATCCTGAGGGTAATGAGGGTTACGGGTTGGGTACGGTTGGGTACGGGCAGCGAAACCATAGGGGCCAGCGACTGGTCGACTTCATGGAAAAGGAAGAACTTCATTTAATGAACTCCTACTTCCAGAAGCGGCCATCCAGGAGGTGGACGTGGATGAGCCCCGATGGTACTACCAGAAATGAGATCGACTTCATCATGACGATCAAGAAGCGAATATTCAGTGATGTCTCTGTGATCGCCAAGGTGAAAACCGGTAGCGATCACCGAATCGTCAGAGGCACATTGAATATCAATGTGAAGCTTGAAAGGTCTCGTCTGGTGAAGTCCACGCTCCGACCTGGTCCTGCCCACATCCAGAAACCCGAAGACTTTCAACTCGAACTGCACAATCGCTTCCAGTGCCTAACCGAATGCGAAACTGTGGACGAGATTAACAATGGGTTGGTGGAAACTGTCCAAGCTGTGGGGTCCAAGTTCTTTAAGACCCCGCGCCGCAATAAGCCTCAAAAGCTCTCGAACGGAACCATCAAGTTGATGCAAGACCGGGCCGAGATGAGGCTGCAATCTTCAGCTGACATGTCGGAATATGGCAAACTCAATAGACGAATCTCTAAATCAATGCGACTTGACCTGCGTGCCTATAGTGCGGCACGGATCAAAGAGGCAATCGAGCGGAACCAGGGCTC
The DNA here is from genome assembly GCA_950005045.1 of Agrotis exclamationis. Taxonomy (NCBI): domain Eukaryota; kingdom Metazoa; phylum Arthropoda; class Insecta; order Lepidoptera; family Noctuidae; genus Agrotis; species Agrotis exclamationis. The sequence goes on along the minus strand of OX465433.1, from coordinate 20,926,232 downwards.
AAAAGTCTTCGCAAAGAATTCGTCTATTGGGCAAAGCCAAATGACAAAGCTGAAGATTAACGACGGCAGCATTATTTCGACGAAGCCGGAGATCCTGAGAGAGCTTGAGAGGTTTTACGGACAGTTATACACATCAACACGACAACCCAGTGTCAGTACAGTTCGAGACGCAAGAGCTAAACTGACTCGACACTACACTGAGGATATCCCGGACATCAGCCTGTACGAGATTAGAATGGCTCTTAAACAGCTAAAGAATAACAAGGCGCCGGGTGAAGACGGAATCACAACAGAACTTCTGAGAGCGGGTGGAAAACCGGTACTTCTGGTCCTCCAGAAGTTATTTAATTCCGTCATACTCGAAGGTACTACGCCAGAAGCATGGCACAGGAGTGTGGTTGTTCTTTTCTTCAAAAAGGGTGACAACACCTTGTTGAAGAACTATAGGCCAATCTCACTTCTGAGCCATGTATACAAGCTGTTCTCAAGAGTCATTACGAACCGTCTCGAACGCAGGTTTGATGACTTCCAGCCTCCCGAACAAGCCGGTTTCCGAAAAGGTTTTAGTACTGTAGACCACATACACACGCTCCGCCAGATTATACATAAGACAGAGGAGTATAATCGGCCATTATGTTTGGCGTTTGTGGACTATGAAAAGGCCTTCGATTCAATCGAAACCTGGGCAGTATTGCAGTCCCTCCAACGATGTCATATCGACTATAGGTATATCGAAGTGTTGAAGTGTTTGTATAGAAACGCCACCATGTCCATCCGACTTCAGGAAGAGAGCACGAATTCCAATTGCAGAAAGGCGTGAGACAGGGAGACGTTATTTCTCCGAAACTGTTCACGAACGCTTTGGAGGACGTTTTCAAGCTCTTGGAATGGAACGGATTCGGCATCAACATCAATGGCGAATACATCACTCACCTTCGTTTTGCCGATGATATAGTCATCATGGCAGAATCGTTGGAGCACCTCAATGCTATGCTCAGCGACCTCAGTATCGTTTCCCAACGGGTCGGCCTTAAAATGAACATGGACAAGACGAAAGTCATGTCGAATGTCCATGTGGCACCCGTACCGGTTGTTGTTGGGAATGATACTCTCGAAGTTGTAGACCATTACACTTACCTTGGACAGATTGTTCAGTTAGGTAGGTCCAACTTCGAGAAAGAGGTCGCCCGAAGAATCCAACTCGGATGGGCAGCGTTTGGGAAGCTACGTGATATCTTCTCATCGAAAATCCCACAGTGTCTCAAGACAAGGGTGTTTAACCAGTGTGTGTTGCCAGTGATGACATATGGCTCTGAAACGTGGTCTCTAACTGCTGGCCTTTTAGAGAGACTAAGAGTCACTCAACGAGCGATGGAAAGAGCTATGCTCGGAGTTTCTTTGCGGGATAAAATCCGGAACATGGATATCCGGCGAAGAACCAAAGTCACCGACATAGCTCATAAAGTTTGCAAGTTGAAGTGGCAATGGGCAGGCCACATCGCTCGTAGAACTGACAACCGATGGGGAAGAAAAGTTCTCGAGTGGCGACCACGGACCGGAAGACGCAGCGTAGGTAGGCCTCCCACTAGTTGGACCGACGACATCGTGAGGGTCGCGGGCAACAGATGGATGCAAGTGGCGAATTGTCGTTCGGCGTGGCGGTCTAAGGGGGAGGCCTATGTTCAGCAGTGGACGTTTTCCGGCTGATGATGATGATGATGAATGAGGGTTGGTACTCGAACAAAGTAGATAATAATGGAAATAAATTAACCCAAGCAAAATACGTTCGCTGCTTGTTATTGTCGGAGCCACGATTTTCTGATATAGGCAGGCTATCGGAAGAATGGTTAGTTGACATGCATTGCCGAATCATAGAAGAACGCCTACATTTTATATCAAATCCACAAAAACATAACTCTGATAATGCACTGAGGTCCGCTCCACTGCAAGAAGTTGAAATGAGCATTGAAGTCGCGCGTCAAATTCGTCGAGATGAAACGATTCAAGGAGAGGGATTCGTACCAGGTCGCGTTTTTGGCCCAGCTCTTTTACGGGGGGGGGGAGGGGCGATACATGAAAGGAAAATATAGTGACGCTATTGCAAGTAGTAAGCAAATTGGGAAACCCATCATTTTTCTTGACCTTTAACTGTAATCCCAAGTGGCCTGAAATTCAACAATCCTCTTAAAGCACCTATGTAAATCCTTCTGTGTGTGCTAGAGTTTTTAATTTAAAGCTGGCAGAATTATTAAGAGATATCCGAGGTGGTAATTGGTTTGGCAAATGTATTTATATGATGTACGTCATAGAATTTCGAAAGCGAGGTTTCCACACGCTCACATTTGTTTTAGGGTTGAAGGTGGGGGCCTGTCCAAAATATAGATATTGATAAATTTGTTAGAGCAAACATTCCTGATGCATCAGAGGCAGAGGGAAGATTACGAAAAGCTTTTCTGAATCACATGATTCACGGTACTTGCGGTCCCTCGCACAGAACTAATTTACCTTGTTGGGATAGTGAGAAAAGTAAATGTTCAAAATTTTTTCCAAAACGTGAGACAGCGTCAGCATAATGACGGGGCCCCGCTCTCTAGAGGGCCAAAGCCTGCCGGGGTCGCGGGACTTGTACCATTACCGTGACCCCGGAACATAAAGGGCTATTGAAGGACACCGTGGATTTTAGTCAGTACAAGTCTGACAGTCCCTCCCGCCCTGCCCGGGGTGGGAGGACTCATTTGATGATTTTACCAGGCAAAAAAAAAAAAAAAAAAACGTGAGACAGCCACCACTTTTTCTGATGAAAAAGTATTTATTAACTTGTGTAGAGACAGTAAAAACGAAGCTATTATAAAATATCGCGGTAACGATGTAATTGTAAATGATACTTGGGTAGTTCCTTATAACGCAAGTCTTCTTTTAAAATACGATGCTCATATCAACTTGAAAGTCTCCTCGCCACGCACGGTCGTTAAGTATTTGTTTAAATATATCACTAAGGGTCCTGACGAATGGCACGTAGCTTTCGTGCCGGAAGAACATGAAAATAACGAAATAGAGCAGTATGTCACAAAACGTTATATAGACTCCAGCGACGCCGCTTGGAGCCTTGGAGGATGTTGGAATTCGATGTGACCGCGCGCGAACCCAACATCAAACAGCTGTCAGTGCATTTAGAAAATCAACAAACCGTTTATTTTAAACCAGGCACTAAAGTAGAAGCCGCGCAACAAGCTGGTTCGGACCTTATTACCTATTTTAACCGCCCCGTAAGAGACGAATTTGACTCATTGACCTACTTGGACTTTCACGAACAGTACATTGTTCATTCCAAGCGTCCCTCAACAAAAAATACGGATTTTTTTTAAACATCAAATTAATCATATATTTATTACTAAAAGACAAAAGGGTGAGCTTTAGATATGACTTAGTGTTATGTAAATCGAGTAGTTTAGGTGGATTAGGCTTCTAATGATGATACCTTGAAATAAACCGCACCAGGAACCATATCTTCTGGTAGCGCGGATATTACTATGTTGTGAGTGAATCGAACCAGGAAATAAAAAATCAATGCTATCTTGGTAATATTGCACACTCCAATACACATGCTACTCTGGGATAGAGTAGTTTTGAAAAGCATAAAAGTAGCAAGGAACTTATTTCATTATTTACTTAGTCACTTACAAGGAATATTATTTTATAGTTTATTCGTACCGACTTTTAAGTGAATCAACTGTAGGAACAAAAAAAACATTCAGTTGATTTACTTAGAAGTCCATACATAAATCCGTACATGAGGGTTTTCAAAACATTAAAAACATTTTATATAATTTACAAAATCTTTTAAGGACCAATTTCCAATTCATTTAAAGATTCTTAAGGATTCTCAAAATTTTATAAAGGTAAGGAATACTTCTCCAAAAAAAGGACCCCGCGAGCTGCTTGCAGCTCGCGCAACGCGCAAATACTAGTTGTAATTATCTAATCCACAATGAGTTTGACAGAGATAAGGCATCAAACTAAGTCGTTCTTAATTACCCGCCGTTCTATGATAACGTTATAACTTCTTGACATGAAACTGTAAGAGTAGTTAATTAAAAAAGTTCTGGGATGAAAAAAATGGCCGCCCTTAATATGTAACGCTGTATGTTTAGAAGCCAGAGGGCCAATTAAATCCGTTGCGCAGTTTATAACTTTTGTAAGCTTTTCTGAAAGGATTTGGTGTTGAAGGGAGAAAAGGGAGATTGTGAATTTGTGATGGATATTAACCAACTTAGATTAAAAGTTGATTAGGCTGCTTTTTTTTCATTCATTGACCGCTATCTCGTATGATATTAGCAAAGATGTAGTCGACGGTGAAGCCTAGAAGTTACTTTTTCACTCTTGACTTGAAGACCACAAGGTTGATAGCTAGGTCCGGAAACAGATCCCAATACTGTAAGAGTACTGTAGGTAAGTAAACATGCTAGTCTGAAACCTATAAATAAGATAAGGCGCTGACCTGTGTTAGTTACACCTCATTATGATAATGAGGAGACAGATCACATTTTTATTTCTGTAGGTTTAATGAAATATTACGATTTATTTATAGTTGAATGAAATTAAACTAACATAGTTACTAACAGTATCAGTTTATTCGTCATTATATCGGAAACTGGAAATTATAAACATGTTAAATATCTCGTTTCTAATGATATATTTTTATGTACTCTTACTTTCATTAGTCTGCGTGCTCCAAATTCCAATTTAACGACACCAATGATAGAGTTGCCAAGTAACTGCCAACTAAAGAGACAATTTCACGTAGACGTCAAAATAATAAATGATCTATGAATAAGATATTAATATTACCGGGAAATACAAACAAATCCTAACTCCTTTGACTTGCAAATGGCGACAAAATTTCAGATTATTCCGTCGCCTGCAAAGGTTTATCCCCTATTTAGTTGGCACAAGTGTCGTGTAAGCACACGTCATAGTGAATGCACAATGTCCTCTCCGGTGGACATGACTGTGTACTAGTGCTCTTAGATTAGTTGAGATGACAATCACTTGATGCACAGTTTGCTGAGCATTGTTACGGTTAGCTAACATCGCGTCGACTTGTTGTATGATTATGTGAGTAGATTTACGTGTGACATAGAGCTTTGATTAAAATACAGAGAAGACTACTTGAACGTAAGTACAGAGTTGTGGGAAGGGTCATTTTAGGGAACAGGGTGGATTTTCTGTCAGTAAGAGATTGAGTGTCCCTTCTGCACTGCCCAGGGTGGGACGATTTATTTTTCTTGGTTTTACAAAAAAAAATCTTTAAATACAGGCTTGTATGATCAAGAGTCGGAAATATTGAACGTTTATATTCTCGAGTCTTTAATATTTGAGTAAGTACAGTTGAGGAATTTCGAAGAAATCACGATTTGTGTATTGCTTTGCTATAAACATCAATTATAGTCAACTGACGCAAGATTCAAAAGTGGTACAGAAATTCTTTAGTTTCGAACAAACCTACATAGTAGTTCACGAAACCATAACAGTTATAGAAATAGGTGTAATGTAAATTAATATTCGAAAGCAATGCTGTTCTAGTAACAATGCATTGACGTTACAGCTTTTAATATGTTATTTACGTAAGTTTGAAAAAATAAATAGTAAATTATTCTGTTAAATACGTATTACATCTTTTTAATGCTCTTCAGTGCTCGTGACCTAACAATCATTATAATAACTATTAGATTACGCATTAAATGCGTGCTACAATGCCAGTCACTTTCAGTGCGTGATACGAAGAACATCTTATTAACGTGATAACTTTATAATAAGCCTCAACCTAACATTAGTAACAGTCACATTCAACAGAGCGTCATCTTCATGCATCGAATGTGATAACTTAACCTTAATTCTGAGAAGTTACACTGTAATTAAGGCCAAGTTCAAATAAAGACTCGCTGCATGTTCTAAAAAAGCGGAAAATTCTTAATCTTTATTAAAGCATCTTATTACGTTACTAAGTTCATTTTAATTATTAGTTACGGAACTCTAAAAGCGTCTAACCTCTAGCGAGTTGTTAGGAAAGTCCAATGCCATTGTTTTTTTTTTGTTTTTTTGTGTGATCTAATTTCGGACTATAATAGGGCTGTGCTAATTGAATATAGTTTTTTTGACATTTACATTTTTTTACGTAGGTAGATTCTACGATATAGTTGATTTTTAACGCGTAAATTTTACATTTCTTAAAGCCCAAAAAGTTAAGCAAATTGTGTGTAGAGTTCTGGCAATATACCTACTACATTGTCAGTTTTTATAAACATGAACTATCAGAAGCTTGAATGCTTGTATTTATTCATAGTAAAATTAAAGTCGTTAAATTAAATCACAATCAGCTTACATATGGAGATCATGCTCTTAATAGCTCAATAATTAACTATTCCATTTGAAAGTACCTTCAAGGCATGTGTAACAAGCTCCGCATGTCTGTTACAGATACAACAAACGAGAAAATTAAATTCTATTCACTTTACTATTAAACTACTGTGAGCATAGCACTAACACACGTGGTTATCGTAACGTTAATTCGAATGACTATAAAATTGAAAGTGTTTGTAGTACACATAATAATAATATTGACAAGAGCCTTGAACAACATCTGAGGAGACTCGCTTGGCAGCTGGATCAAGCGCCTGATTCAGAAGGCAGTACTTCTGGACACGGCGCGTATTGTTAGGAGGTTCTTCTCTCAGGAGCCCTGACCACCGGCAGCTCAGACCCTGTTCCCAATGCTGGTGGACTGCTATTTTTAAATGTTTTTTTATTGCTTTTTTGTAAATATATTTAAAAATCTAATCTATAAGTAAAACGATGAATAAAGAGATAATAATATAAATGTATGTTAAATTTTAAAACTTTATAAATAAGAGTGTTTTATGGTTGATACATAGTGGAGTGAAAATCACTGATGAGACAAAATAATGTGGGCAGGCTACTAAGCTCAGAGGAACTAGGTTCATAGATAGAAAAATACTGAATGGCCAATTCACAAAATCGACAAAAGTGGAGAGATTGAGAAGATACTCAGCGTTGTTGGGTGGTTTAAGGCAGGGTTCGAAAATATCCGATATTTATAATAAATATCAAAATATCGGATATTTATGATATATATCCGATATATATCCAAAATCGGATATATATCCGATATTTATATCCATTTCTTAAGACTGTCATTTTATTATCTTATTACTATACGATTTGCACAGAAACATGACAATTTATTATGAATTTATTATTATAATATAAAAAACACATATTTTTAGTTTTTATTTATGTTTATGTATTTAACAAATCAATTAAAATCAGTACAAACAAAATAAACATAAAAAAAAAATATAATTCACAAAAATCAACTAAAAACACATCTTTTTCTCAGAAAACAAAGTCTTATATTATATTAGGGAAACAAAATTAAAATATCTTAAAAACCCACTTCACTTTTAAGAAGTATGTTTACAAATGATAGTTATTATTTTGGCTCTTTTTCGTTGCATTATTATTATTGATCGCAGTACCTACTTGGTAAATTCGAATTTGACGGTCTGAAGCTTCGATCACTAATAACAACTAGATACACAATCCCGTGCAAAAACGAACTAAAAACTGTCCTCACGTAGGTCGTAAAATAGAAAGAGAAAGAAAACAGAAAGAAACATAACTGGCCAACATAATATACCAAAAGAAATTAAACCTTATTCAAATGAGTTAAAGTCGGATTTAGAACGGTCATAAAAACATATAAAATTTTACGACCGCGACTCGAATCAACACATGTTACCCGACTAAATCAAGTAGCCATGCGACACTACGAACTGTACGTTTAGTAAAAGTCTTTTCAATTTATGTGCTTTGTAAACCCGGCTGATAATTTCGTCAATTTTAAAATAAATGTTTTACGGCGATTTCTTAACGAAATATCAGTATTTATAGTACAGTGATAGTTATTATATATTGGTAATGTTAGTACTTACTGAAAAAATGAAATTACATCCCTTTTTTCGGTCCTGGAAGAGTGATTTTTGCACTTTTTAAACGAGCACGGAGGCATGTTTACGTTCCGAGCGTTAGAACAGTACTTAACCAAAAGGATGACCGATTTCTGATTTGGTCATTCTTTTGGTGAGGATGTTTTTTGTCGCTGATTGTGTATCTAGTTGTTATAAATGATCGAAGGTCTGAAGACGGAAAAAACGACGAATATACGCAGCGCGTCGGTAAAAGTACTTAAATACAATATAATAAAAATCCATTTATTATTTTTTGATATATATCACAAAAAATCGTTTGATATATATCGGATATATATCGGATATATATCATGATATATATCAATTGATATATATCCTTCGAACCCTGGTTTAAGGTTATAGTGGAAGAAAGTTCGGAGAAAAAGATGCTGAAATACTAAATGATAGAGTTGAATTTCAATTAAAAAAACCTTTAAATTGCATTTACGACGTACGTTTATGCTAGACCATCTAGCCGCCTGTGCTTAATAGGATTACCTTCTCGTTGTGTAGAACTATCCAGCTCTTATTTAAAATTAACTAGTTTCCTTAGATTTTGCTCAAGCGTTTTAGAAAAGCATTTAGCAAAATGTGTTTAGTAAATCTTTAAAATATGTAAATCTGTACCTGTTTGCCTGTGTCTTAAAATGTGAAGAAAACATTCTATATTAGGGTAATTTATGTAGTTCAGTTAAAAAGTATTGTAGCTTACGGATTTTTTGTTGTATAGTTTAGTTATCGATACCACAAAAAAACACGTCGACTAACTTTTACGTCCAGAATTTTATAAGAAAAAAAAATCGACGTGACAGCCCTATGGCCCACAGTATGTTATATCGACATCCAATGACGCGCAATTGACCAGAAGTTAAAAAAAAAACAAAGAAACAACTAACTGTTCTATCTAACTGTCCATTTTGATCGTGAAGTTCACTTTAGAGCAAATATTTTTATAAATAAATTGTTTCACTGAATTTGGCAGTTTATTTGGATAGTTCGTTTCGTAGAATTTGAATTGTTATTTTATGATTTATCGATTGTTGTCTCTTGGGTACCTAAAATAGGTGACAGATATAACTCGCTGCAGAGGTCGCCTCAGAACGAGCCGGTGAGTCGACCTGCATGCATAGCATGAGAGCTGGATCAAGTCAGACAACAGCTCTTAGAGAAACTTGACCAGCAGTCATTTTCACCCATACATTACTTCAATATTAATGAACAACAAATTATTTATAATGACTGGAATTTTATTTAGAGAGTATTTAGCACATAATGCATCTGCCAATAACATTTTAGCGACTTTGAGGCCAATAACCGCAGCTATTAAAGAACCTGGTGATGGCTAATGTGATAGTAATATTTATACTTTCATGGTGCATTAAATCTAACCACAAGCCGTGGTTTTGTGTTAAAACTGACGGTTCAAAATACAGTCAGCAATACCAGCGGGACCAATAAATGCATGTTTTTTATATGTTTTCCTTTTCTTGCGAAATGAACTTTTTTTTGTTCGTAACCGGCGTAATGTGGAGGCGACCAATTGGTCGGTTTTCAATTGTCAAAACAATTGTTAAAAAAATGGCCACAGTTAGAAATGTAAACTTATTTACAAGCCGTGTCAATGACACGACATACATCGAAAGTCCTAGTGAAAAGCGCAACAACGTCTTTACTAAAGTTAAAATCAAATTTAAACAGTCATCAAAGTTTTATTTTAATCAAAGGTAATCAATCATCACTGTTTTTAAGTCGACGCGTCGACGCGACGGTCCAAAGTGTATTTATAAATGAGTATAAAATAAGCCCTTTTATACAGTCTATCGCAAATCAGCCATTGGTACCAATACTAGCACGTAGTTAATACTGTTATGATAAAGACGTCAATGTCAAATTGTTACCACAAACGAGCTGTCGACTGTACGTACGAGTACGTACTTTCATCGTTAAGGCTTTGCCAAACAACGAGCTCGGCGTGGCACGATGCTAGCGTGGCGTGTTCTTGGGCTGCTTACTTACTATCTAAACTAATCTAGGTATACCTAATAATATATTATAAAGGTGAAGAGTTTGTTTGTTTGAACGCGCTAATCTTGGAAACTACTGGCTCGATTGAATAAATATGTTTAGTTTTGGATAGTCTATTTATCGAGAAAAGTAGTAGCGGGAGCGTAGCGGGTAATAGGAGCCTAGCTGCAGCGGGGGTGAAACCACGGTCAACTCTAGTAAAAATTATAATTATGTAAGCAGTTACATATAACACGCCAGCCTAAGGGCTCCCACATATAAACACGATACGACGTCGCGTCGTACAACGATGCGGCGACGTTTCACGATACGACGTCGCTTCGTAGAAATCTACGATGAGCATCGTTACAGTGGGGTGGTGTTTTAGTTCATTCCGAAAAATGGACCGCTCTAGACGCATTCTGTTCCATCCGCTGCTCGACTAGCGTAATTAAATGATCGACTTCAATACCATCCGTCATCTTTGAATTTCGAATAACAACTACGCAGGATTGCATCGTGAGTCACAACGTCGTATCGTGTATAGACACGTTACGTCGTATCGTGTTTATGTGTGGGAGCCCTTACGCCAGCGTTTAGAGGGACGAACACGCCAAAAACACGCCAAGCTAACTGCGTGCCATCGTATCGCCATGCCGAGCTTGCTGTTTGGTAAAGCCTTAATAGTATCTAATAATAGATAACACTTGAGCACAGTTTAAATTCACCACTCACTGCGAATAATTATGGCATTGAAGTAAGCAAGATTAATCTAAGCATGTAGCACAGCACAGGTAGGTACGTACATTTTTTGATTATGTATGCAACACAAGTTCATTAATAAATGTTGTTAGGTACCACTACTTTAAAATTAATGGTTTGCGGTGCGTTCGTGGTGCGATGATCTTGTTTTTTTTTTAAACTATGCATAATGATTTGCTAACTTGATCTTGAAACTACTTTGTATGGCGAAATCTTACTAGGTATCATTACCTACTAGTATTATAAATGTGAAAGTAATGAAAGGATGGATTACTGCTACTCTTTCAAGCAAAAACGGCTGAACTGATTTAGATAAGACGGACTTATCTATTGTATTCTAGGCTATAATCACATGGCACAAGTAGGTACATTCAACTCTTAATTATGCTAGGAAGTCGAAGTCTCTGGTTTTGAATGAACCACAGTCATACAATCCCTCAATTATTTCATTTATTATTTTGAGGTGGTTTTGCTCTTAACTCTAGTCTAGATGAGAGATGATAGAGACAAAATCTACGATATAATGGAGTCAGCAATTAAGCCTAAATAATAATTGTCCTATTGCCTAAACGACCCACTTTACCTTTTTACCAAAAACCAAATGCCACATTGTTATCTAAAGTACGAGTAAGTTTTAACCCTTATCTAGTCAAGATATATTCTCTTTCGTGAAATATTTATATACAATATTTCTCTCACCACAAAATCCATGCACACTACAAAATCCCGTTACATTATTACTCCAAAATACTTATTTCTAAGCAAAAATTCGCGCGAGTTTCCCAGCAAAAATGCAAGCGCGCTGGCAAGAAGCTGAAAAGTAAAATCTATATTCATACTTAAATTATAAATGCGAAAGAATGGCTGTGTCTGTCTGTAAAAATAAAACAAGTGGATACCAGGGGCTTGGCCCGCGTGTAACTTATAATAAATTAATCCACGGTATCGTCATACCGCGAATGATTCAGTTTTTTTATTTATTTAAGCATGACCTCTTTCTCGCATGATGGTACCTAAGCGAAGATGTGGTAAACGGTGAAGAACGCTTGCCTTGCTTTTCTGTTATCCCAGACCATATAATTGGAAGACTTGGAGTCATACCTTTGCCCAACAAACCAACAAAAGTGGGATGTCCCAGAATAACACGAAGGTCAGGTTGATGCATTTGCTGGGTGATTGGTTGCTGGACTACATGTCACTGGTTGGATTCACGGATGGTACAAAATGTAATTTTGTAAAGCCTAGAGCTAGTTCCGGGTCTGACTGTTCGTTGTATGTGAGTTTCAATGTTTGTAAAGGCATCGACTACATAGATAAAACTCCTAATTTTGGGCAACGTGACAAAAAGAAAGAATCGCGACTAGAAACCTTTTCACGACTTATCTCAGTAAACAGGTGGACCATGATTTGGAAAGATACTTTTTCTATCTGTCTAGTAAAATTCCCGACCTCCACGCGGACGAAGTCACAGCCTAAAAGCTAGTAAAACCGTATAAAGAGTGAACATTTTCCAGTGACTCGCTCGACATGCATTGGCAAGGAGTGTCTTGAGGCATTACTTGCATGTCTACAGAGATGGACTTAGGTGAGAGGTGATACTTGTTGGGATTTTGATTGACATATTTTATTCACACATTCGGGTGAAAGAAAGGGATTATTATTGTTTATTACTCGATAGATATTAAGGTAACGTGTATACGTAAAAACATTCTGTATCTGAACTTATTAGATGAAAAAATATGGGTATTTAAAAAAATACTTTTTGTGAATGTTTGGCTAGTCACAAGTCATAGCTAAACAAATATTCAAATGACAGTCTTGTAGAGAATTCGATTGTCAATAGTAAATTAAAATTCAAGTCAAATATAAACGTTTGTTCGATCAAGTAACAGTTGGTTACTATTTAAGAACATTTAGGTGCTTTCAATTCAACTCCCTTGGTTTCAGAATAATAACAAAAATGCTAAAACGGACTGACCTAAATTTCAACTTCTTTATAATTAACTGTATTGTTGCTTTGAGCAAATTCAGATAAAAACTTTACTCAATTTATATAAATACCGATGTAGAAGCCAACAGTAATTACTAATTTAGTACCATTGCAAAAGTAATCCTAATGCTACTAGATATTAAGGTAGTATTCGTATCACGTACTAATTATATTGTCTGCGTATTCTGAGATAAAAATATTCTTATCGCCAAAAATCTATCCTAATTACTTTGATTTAATTGTTCGTGAAATATTTGTGATATGATACATATCTGCTTAGGAATCTGCATTATATTCTTTCGCATTCCCACTGGACAGTTATTTTTATTACAATATTACACCCACACAATCTTCGAAACTAAAAGAAATCTTTTTAGGCACAACTTTAGTACGGTAATACGAATTTCGTTCCAATTTATTTTTTGCCCCAACATTCACATTTGCAAACAGATATTACATTTAAATAAAAAGAATAAGAAAAGTACAAAGATTTGATATTTCTTTGCTAACCAAGCTACAGGTGCTAAGAATAAAAGATTTTAAGACAACAAGGCAGGCGTGTTTATTTAGCGTTGACGTGTAGCACCTCCCCATCTTCGCTTAATCCGGCCCTGTTAACACCGATATTTTTCGTGAATATTCTGAAGCTTTGCGCCCCAGTATCTCCTGAGGGCCTTAAATGTTTTTTTTTTGTTTAAAACAAGATCTTACTTTGCCTCCAAACAAGATGTTTTTCTTATGCAAATACCTGAGAGGCGTAAATTAAATACTTCTATCAAGATCCTCCTTTTATCTATTTAAGTTTACCTTTGAAACTTTGCGAGTGTTAAAGATACCGAGTTTCTATATTTAACAGTAAATAATTCTGTGAATATTTAAGCTTCGGAGTTTATTGTTTATAGGCTCAAAGATATCTGTAACGTAGTTGTGAGTTTGTTTGATACCTTTGGAGATTAATCCGTTAATATTTAATCTTACGTATCCACTGATGAAACTTTAATATTAAGCTCGTAGAATAAAGTTCGTAATCATTCTACCAGAGCGTATAGAATAGTGATTTCAAAGGGTAGTTTTACTATTCTCATTTTGAATTTTATTCTTAACGTCGCAATAATTATATTTGTTTTTTTCCAGGCGGCCTATTCGCCCTCGGCAAGGTCCTCAACTTCTTTCCTGTGGGCGGAGAGAGGGAGTGCCAGCCCGAGGGTCATAACATCGCGAAGGCTGGCATCTGCATCAACCAGTACGACTGTCGGCAGAGGGACGGCAGGGCTTCAGGGGACTGCGCTGATGGACTCGGAGTCTGCTGTGTGTGTGAGTATCTATGGACATTTGCTATTTAAGCTTGTTAACAGATGAAGTATTGTTGTGGTATTGTCGGAAAACATGTATTGTATGTATGATGGTGCGTCACCGAAGTAAGGACAGATCTGCACACGTAGAACGACCAATTCTATTTCTATTCTATTAACAATAGACAGTTATTTCATGATTTTTTCCATGCAATTGCATGGAAAAAAATGATTGTTTTTTGCACGAGTATGGCACGACGCGTACACCATTTAATAACAGAAACGAATTATTTAAAACATTGCCATGCTTTCAAGGGTCAAAATCTTTGTAAGTTCTGTCTTTTTGTTGTTTTTTTTCGACGGAAAAATCCGTATTACAAATCTACCAAAAAATTGTAGGAAAGTTAACTACAGATAGGATAGATAAAATTTACCTAGATAGATAATACCTAATAGATATTTTTTAAACGCATGCTTTAATTTTTCCTACATATAATTATAATGTAATTAAAATATTAACTGCAGCTAAGTTATAACAATGTAAGAACAAGATAGCCTACTTCAAAGTATGTAGTAGAATAAGCTAGGCACTACAAACTTGTAGTCAATACTTATCAAGTTGGAAACTAGTTCACAATCGGAAAAGTTTCGCGAACGTTATCAAGAAAGACGTAAAACTATTCAAGTGTAGGAGAGACAGAGAGAGAGAGAGAGAGAGAAAGAGGTAGTGATTAAACAAATTAATGTAAGTTTGATGGAGAGAGATTGTAACGTGCGGTGTTTTGTAACAAAGGGGTTCAGTTTGAAAGTTACGATTTCCGAAAATTGATAGGTAGGTTGTTTTACTTTGTTTCAAACTTCATCTGTACTTTGAGAGAATTGTCCAAAGTTGCTGATAGTGCAATGATTGCGGAGGTAGCAAGACTGCCTAAACAGGTAATAGTGATCCTGGAACGTAAAGGGCTGTTGAAGGGACACAGTGGATTTTAGTCAGATCTAGTCTGCACGTCTCTTCTGCTCTACACTGGGCGGAATTTGATGATTTTACTAAGTAAAAATGAAAACAAAACACAATGATGTCGGAGAATGTCAGAAAAACGGGCAACCGAAGGGACTTTTTTTTTTTTTTTTAGCGTTGTAAAATCATCAAATGAGTCCTCCCACCCCGGGCAGGGCGGGAGGGACTGTCAGACTTGTACTGACTAAAATCCACGGTGTCCTTCAATAGCCCTTTATGTTCCGGGGTCACGGTAATGAGATAAGTCCCGCGACCCCGGCAGGCTTTGGCCCTCTACAGAGGGGGCCCCGTCATTATGCTGACGCTCTTTGAGGCGCGCGTGGAACACAACGCGCCGTCGACCCGGGCATGGTCCATGGTCGGGCAGCGAGTTGCCCTTTACTCGCCGCCCGCATGCCCGCGCCTACGGTGGCCGGAGATCGTCTTGCGACGTCCGTCGCCGTGGGCGTCCACCACTGCGGGTGGGGCGGAGGGAGGACACTGTCCTCTCTCTCACGCGGCCCGCCTCCTCCTTCGCAGAAACCGAAGGGACTTGTTGAATTTTTAGTCAGTAAGAGTCTGACAATCCCTTCTGCTTCATCCAGAGGGGGTATTACAACGTCTTAAAACCAGTCTTATTCCAGTGAGTGAACGAGATGGCGCTAGACGACTTGTATAGCTCTGTCACTTTCACTCGCCGGAACAAGCCTGGTTTTAAGACGTTGTAATACCCCCTGGAATCATCTAATGATTTTATCACCCCAAAAAAGATGAAACAATGAACAATAATGGAAAATCTGCTTGTCAACATCATCAGCATATAATGTTCCCACTGCTGGGACACAGGCCTCCTCTCTGTGAGAGGGAGTGGGCCATAATCCACCACGCGGGCCCAGTGCGGGTTGGTAGATGTCACATGTCTTCGAACTTTTGGTTCTAGGACATGCCGGTTTCCTCACGATGTTTTCCTTCACCGTTTTGAAAGCAGTGGTGATGAAATAAATTACATAAAGTAATGCGCCAGGCTGGGTTCGAACCCACGACCTACAACTCGTAAGTCGGGACCGATACCACTGGGCCACCACAACTTGCCACTGGGCCACCACAACTTGCTTGACTGCTTGTCAAACCAAGAGAAAATCTCAGTTTCACAAAAACAGATTATCCCTCAAAAGATTACGAGGTGCTTAGTAATCTTGTTGAAGCTAAAACTTGCCTCGTGCTTACTAATGAGAATAAGCTGACAGTCTGACTCTGGAAAAGTGGAAACGACAATAAAAAAGTCGAACAAAACTAGGAAAAAAAATGAAATAGCTTGCGGACAGGTGTTTTTTGTCAATTAGCTAGTGTGAATTGGATTCGGAACGCTGCAAATTATGTTATGCAGTGTCCTGTCAACCGACAAACAATTTTATATTTTTAATTGGAAACCAGTGCTTTGTTGCACAATCATAACTAATAAAAATGTGGCAGGTTCAGGCACGATACAAAACAGGCAAGTATATTACAGTTAAATAAATTAAAATTAGAGAATTTATCACAAGTAGCAAAAAAAGCAAGACTATTTACAATTCATAAACTTTTTTCAGGTTTCAGTGCATATCTATGATTGCTATTTAAGTACAACAAAAAGAGCTGAGATTTATTCTTTCTACGAGTAATGCTTTAGGTAACACAGGCGTGTCGCGTCTTGTTTAACGCCACTGCAACAAAAACTAAATATGCACTTACAAATGACCGTTTACTATCGTGCCAGTACGTCACAGGTCTTCGAACTAACTGCCACTTACCATAAAAGACGTAGAATGGCAGACAACGATTGTGTTTCCTGCCACTATTCCTATAGAAATCGGTTTTATTGAACTGTAGTTACGACTGTTATGAGTATTGACTGAAATGGTTACGAACATCGAATGGTTAGTGTAATATTCGTATACGTAGTAATATTGAAAGTGTATAATTATTATTACCGACTTCAAAAAAAACCGGTCAAGTGCGAGTTGGACTCGCCCATGAAGGGTTCCGTAGCAGCAAGCATAGATTAGAGATATAATTATATTGAGATTAGTAAGTAATATACACAAACAATAAAAATAACTTTGTTTTTCATAGTATTTGTATGAATGGCAAAGTTATATTTGCGGTTTTTGAAAATGTACTATACCTCAAAAACTGCTAACTGTATCTCATCCAAACCAATTTTCGTTGGTAGTTTTGGTTGAGGTCTACATTATATATTTTTTTTAGTTTTATCATTCTCTTGTTTTAGAAGTTACGGGGGGGGGGGGGCACACTTTTTACCACTTTGGAAGTGTCTCTCGCGCAAACTGTTCAGTTTAGAAAAAAATGATGTTAGTAACCTCAATATCATTTTTAAAGACCTATTCATAGATACCCCACACGTATGGGTTTGGTGAAAAAAAAATTTTTGAGTTTCAATTCTAAGTATGGGGGGCACCCCCAAAATTTGTTTTATTTTGATTTTTGTGTGAAAATCCTAATGCGGTTCACATAATACATCTTTCTACCAAGTTTCAACAGGATAGCTCTTATACTTTCGACAAAAAAAACTTTTTTAAAAAACTTTTTTAAGAAAAGTCGGTACTTTTTTAAAAAAAAGTTTTTATTTTACCCTTTTTAGTTTATTTATTACATATTCAACCCAAATTCTTGTAAAATACAAAATTTTCTTACATAATGCACTAATCTTGTAATCCGTCACAACATAAAAAATCCATATCTCTAAAACTACTGAACCGATTTTGATGAAACTTGCAGTGTACCCTAAGTTGAACAATACCTAGTACAACAAAAAAAGAATTACTTAAATCGAACTTATAGTTCCGGAGATATGCGTGCACAAACATACATACATACATACATACATACATACACTTATGAAATTTGGCACATTTGTTCAGACGCTGATATAGACTAACATATATGAAAACTGGGCAGTTCTGATAATATTACATACATACGGGTCGAATTGATAACCTCCTTTTTTTTTGAAGTCGGTAAAAAGTGGCTGTGACATACACGGACAGACAGACAGACAGACAGACAGACAGACAGACAGACATGACGAATCTATAAGGGTTCCGTTTTTGCCATTTGGCTACGGAACCCTAAAAATGGAGGTTATCAATTCGACCCGTATGTATGTAATATTATCAGAACTGCCCAGTTTTCATTATGTTAGTCTATATCAGCGTCTGAACTAATGTGCCAAATTTCATAAGTGTATGTATGTATGTATGTATGTTTGTGCACGCATATCTCCGGAACTATAAGTTCGATTTAAGTAATTCTTTTTTTGTTGTACTAGGTATTGTTCAACTTAGGGTACACTGCAAGTTTCATCAAAATCGGTTCAGTAGTTTTAGAGATATGGATTTTTTTATGTTGTGACGGATTACAAGATTAGTGCATATGTAAGAAAATGTTGTATTTTTCAAGAATTTGGGTTGAATATGTAATAAATAAACTAAAAAGGGTAAAATAAAAACTTTTTAAAAAAAAGTACCGACTTCAAAACAAATACAAAAAGTTTAAAATATCTTTTCTTTCGGAAGTCGGTGGCTTTGTTTTGATGTGTCATTGACTATTGCCACCGACTTCCGAAAGAAAAGTTATTTTAAACTTTTTTGTATTTGTTTTGAAGTCGGTACTTTTTTAAAAAAAGTTTTTATTATTTTTTAAATTGGATTGAAAATCATGAAATGATTCCTTCCGCCCTGACTGACTCCTATTCTCTCGGTTGTACTTTGCATTCCAGCCACGGTGCCCTTTGAAGACAGTCACGCGGCCCTATGTGTCTCTTACGATCTTTAAATGTTTTATAGGTATTTTCCGCGCGAGGAAACTGACAAGCGAGGCTGCTTGCTCTGTGTGGACTCGTCTATTGTTTTTCTTCCGAGGTACGAAACAATATACGCGAGCATAACTAAAGCCGATACTGGATGGCTCAGGCGCTCGGTCACTCGGCCGCGGCAGCGCGCTCGCTAGCCTCGGCCAAGATAATATGTCCACACCAACCGAGCTGCTTCGCGCAGCAAATGCCTCGCGAGGCTGCGCACTCTGTGTGGACGCACCTAATAAGAATTTCTAGCTGTAATAGTTAATAGTATGCAGCATAGCCACTAAACCAACCCATAGGACTATCCTTTTTTACGGAATCTATTCATTGCTCCAGTAACGAATTCAAGAGGTTTCAGGGTGAAACCCGTACGGAAAAGCTGACTGTACATAGATAATTATGTCGACACTTCTTTTCATTTGTAATTCAAGATACAGAGTAAGCTATTTCAATACAGTCAAAAGTAGGTTTTAGGTTAAGGAAAACTTGACAAATAGGTAGCAATACCTACTTTAAACAGTAGGTACCATTAAGTGCTTTCCTTTAATTAAGACTCAACACTCATAAAAGTTATAACTAATTCTAAAGATACACCTTGCAGCTCAGTTGTCAGCTTTTATCACACACTTTCACACTATTCAGACATATTGACGTTCAACTTTACGACACATTGTTATAAGATGTTTCTTAGAATTTCTATACTATTTTCTTTAACCGCCACTTTACCCAGATTCAAAATCAATGCGGTTTCAAGTAGCTCCGGTTTACAGGTTGGTAAATTAGCAACTTATTGGATGTGAGATAGACTAGAGCAATAAATATATTACTATCTGTTGCCCGCGGTTTTACTCCGGTTACTCGGCTCCTATTTGTCGTAGAGCAGCGGTTCTCAAACTTTTTTGGTGGTGAAACCTTTTTGAAAAGCGAAATTTTTGACGGAACCCCAGAATAAAAGAAAAAAATTGCAGCTTTAATAATAGATACTTAGTGTATACTAAACTAGAAGAATGTCGAATGGAATGTATAAAACTGTTTCTTATTTTTATCAATGATATAAGGTTTGATCGAAGAGAATTGAATTCTTGTATCAGCTGGCCCGCCATCCAGTCCGCTCAGGCTCAGAATAGTCTATTGAGGACGCGTTTACGAATCTGACAAAAATAAGCAGTTTTTCGGTGCATTTTGCGGCAAAATGATACAAAACCAAATGTAACTAATAATAACCACAGATAAATTACTCCTTAATCTTCAAATGGTAGCAATTTTTATTCGAAAATTTTGGTTTATAATATTGTAAAAAGTAATTTCCGTTACCTCTTCACACAAATTTGACGACATCGTACTGACTTTAGGGACATTTTTCTTTTATTTAATAACATAAATTTATGTATTTAAAAATATTTTATGTAAGCAGACATGTTCAACTCAAAAAGGTAGCAAAAAAAAACTAACAAAATGTTACAATACGCTCAAAAAACGAAAAAATTGAGTCTTATTTTTTCACATATTTAGCGGTAACATGTGATTCTTATTGGATTGAAATAAGGGTTATTTTACTGGTCACTGTCTTGATTTATTGCACAAAAATTTGTAATGAAATATTAGTCTGCGCTCGGCCGCCGTCGTGAGTGGACACTGTGACGCTTGTAAGCAGCTCCTCGTATAGGAAAAGATCGCTGTACGAATACAAAATATTTGACCTAACAAACTTGATCCTTCACGCATTCTGCACGGACTACGGACAACCAAGGTAAGATTTTATTCACAGTTTCTTATATGTACTTATAAATTTCATATTTAGTTTCGGACTTGATGGAGTGACCTGAAATGTACTTCGAAGACTGCTACTGGAACTAATAGACGAGTAGAGCAAGGTGTCAAAGTCAAAGTCAAAGTCAAAGTCAAAGTATCTTTATTGTGGGCATATGTAAGTTACAGGTCTTAACAATATATTAGAGTATCAATATGTCCAGCCTTATAGGCATACAATAATTATGTAGGTAGTTATAAAACATTTTGAATTATTACAGATGGTTATTATAAATTGAAAGTACAGAGAAACTATCACATGGTCAACACTAATGCATGTCAAATACGGTGAAATTAATTGGTCAATACTTATACATGTCAAAATATAATGGAACTAATAAATGGTCAACAATTCAAGAAATCTTGGATCGTGTAGTATGCTTTATCAATTAAAAATGTTCGTAATTTATTTTTAAATACTGAAAGTTCCTTAGTGTCTAGAATGCTAATAGGTATTTTGTTGTATATTTTTGATGCCATGCCAAAGAAGCTTTTGTTAAATAGAGCCGTTTTATGTGGTACATTAGAAATTTTTAACATATGCCTTTTCGATTTTAGTTTATCAAATAGATTTTCATTTGTTTTTATAAATACAGCTACTTCATAAATATAAATTGCAGGGAAGGTCAATATTTTTAATTCTTTGAAATATGGTTCACATGAATCTGGAACACGGATACCAACCATCGCACGTACACATCTTTTTTGCGCTTTGAACACTAAATCCCTATTAGTTGCATTGCCCCAATAAATTACTGCATATCTCAGTGTCGCCGAAACATATGCATGGTACGCGGTCAAAAGAACTGATCGATCAACTATTTTTGATAATTTATATAAAGCATATGAGTACTGATTAACTTTATTGCATACTGTGTCTATATGTGTTTGCCAAGACAAATCCTTATCAATCCAAAGCCCTAGAAATTTAACGCAGTTGACATGTTCAATTTTCGTCCCATTATGATTAATATTGAAATTCTTATTTGTAGTATTACGCCCGAAATTCACAAGTTTAGTTTTTTCTAAATTGATAATTAAATTATTATTCGTCAGCCAGTTAATTATATTGCACAGAGTGGAATTTATCTCACTTTCAAAAGTATTAATATTATGACCAGTAAATATAGCTGTCGAGTTTGGGCTCGTTTTGTTAGTTATGTTGAGACCTTACCTCCGGACTTGATGGACAGACCTGCAGGTGTACTTCGAAGACTGCTACTAGAACTAATAGACGAGTAGAGCTAGATGTGTCGTGTTTGGGCTCGTTTTGTTAGTTATGATGAGATTTTACCTCCGGACTTGAGGGACTGACCTGAAGGTCTACTTCTGTGACTCCGACTGGAACTCCTCGACGGATCGAACTAGATGTGTCGTGTTTGGGCTCGTTTTGTTAGTTATGATGAGACCTTACCTCCTGTCTTGATGGATTGACCTGAAGGTCTACTTCTGTGACTCCTACTGGAACTCCTCGACGGATCGAACTAGATGTGTCGTGTTTGGGCTCGTTTTGTTAGTTATGATGAGATCTTACCTCCGGACTTGAGGGACTGACCTGAAGGTCTACTTCTGTGACTCCTACTGGAACTCCTCGATGGATCGAAATAGATGTGTCGTGTTTGGGCTCGTTTTGTTAGTTATGATGAGATCTTACCTCCGGACTTGAGGGACTGACCTGAAGGTCTACTTCTGTGACTCCTACTGGAACTCCTCGACGGATCGAACTAGATGTCAAATCAAATCAAATCAAATCAATCTTTATTTGTGAACATAAGTACAAAAAAGGTGTTATTTATACATTTTAGCTGATCTATATGTTCGGCCAATAATCGGCATACAAATATTATAATATTATACCTAAGCAGTTTATTTTTACTATCAAAATTATTAAACTCTAGGATAAAAGAAATAAAGCAATTGAAAAATGTCATGAGCCGCATAAAATTAAATAATTGAATTATATTATTAATTATTAAGAATGTCAAAGAAAATTAAATTTAGTCACAATTTGTCATTTAAAAAGTCTTCAATCGAGTAATACGTCTTTTCAACTAGAAATAGGAACAACTTTTTTTTAAAATGGCTGACATTTTCCTCACTTCTGATACACTTTGGCAATTTATTGTATAATTTTGGAGCCATTACGAAAATACTGTTCTTGTATAAAGCAGTTTTAGATCCAACAGTTTGTAGCCGGTCCGCTCGACGCTGACTACCTACTCGGTCAAATTTATACATATTATTTTTGACGAACATAGAAGTCTGGTATATGTACAATGAAGGCACTGTTAAAATTTTCATACTTTTAAAATATTGTTTACAGCTGTCAGTGGTTTGCAGGTTACAGATCGCTCTAATACACCTTTTCTGACACTTAAACACCATATCTTTACCAGAGGCGTTTCCCCAAAACATAATGCCATATCTTAATGTCGAGGCTACTAGACCATGATATGCAGTTAGTACGGTGTTTCGATTGGCCGTTTTACTTAGCATACGCAGCGCATGAGAAAATTGGTTTACTTTACTACATACTTTGTCAATCTGGGTATTCCATTTTAATGTGCTTTCAATATTTAATCCCAGAAATTTTGTCACATTCGTCTCATCAATCCTTTTATCATTATATCTTATATCTAAATTTAAATTCTGATTTACTGTTTGTTGAAATTTCATTATTACTGTCTTGTCTAAATTTATTACCAAATTATTATTCTCTAGCCAATTTATAACTGATTTTATATTAGAGTTAATGTCTGATTCTAATGTATCTAATTGGTCACTGTTGAAAAGTAGAGTGCTGTCATCTGCAAACATTGTCATGGGATAGGTCGATGCTTTTGGGAAGTCATTTATATATATAATAAATAGGAGAGGTCCAAGTATGCTACCTTGTGGAACTCCATACATCACTGTTCTCGGGCTAGATTTAAATGTTGTTTCATGTTTTTTACATATTCTATTAATAACTGTTATTTGCTGTCTATCTTGTAGGTATGATTTAATTAAATTTGATATGTTACCTCTAATCCCGTATGCGTCAAGTTTATCAATTAATATTCTATGGTCTACGCGGTCAAAGGCTTTTGACATGTCCATATATAGAGCCAGAGCCGGTTTTCTTTTATCTACTCTGTTGCTAACGAGTTTTAAAAAATCATAGATTGCCATGTCAATGGACTTATTTTTCCGGAAGCCCTTTTGGCTATCGACAAATAATTTATTTTTCTCGAAATATGAATTGATTTGATCGTATATTATTCTTTCAAATATTTTTGACAAAATAGGTATCAGTGCTATAGGTCTATAGGAAGACATGTTTTCTTTATTATCTTTTTTGAAAAGCGGTTTTATGATACTAATTTTTAATTCCTTTGGAAAAACACCATGCAAGACGCACATATTGATCAGGTGACTAAGGACGGGTGCAATTATTGTAGATACTGTTTTAATAATTTTTGTGCTAATACCATCATATCCAGTGCTGGGAGTATTCTTTAAAGACATAATAATTTTATGAATATCTTGTGGTATTGTAGGTTTCATAAACATGGACGAATTTGGAGTATTTATTGGTAATTTATTATTATTTGAACTATTAATTGATTTGACTTGATCCGCAAAATAATTGTTAAAAGCCTCTGCTATATCAAGAGGGTTGGTAAGTATTTTATCATTTGATTTAATTCTCATTGTGGCTTCATTTGGTAAATTATGTTTGTTTTTATTTATGACTTTCCACGTTGCCTTACATCGATTCTTAGCCGATTGAATGTAACGGTTATTGTGGGCTCTCTGCGTGAGATTGACAATTCTTTTAAGCCGGTTAGACAACGTTTTGAAGTTTGTTTTATTATGTTCAGTCGGTGATAACCTGTATTTCCATAACAAATCTCTTTTTTTCTTGCTACATAGTCTAATACCGCGACTAATCCAGTTTGGTTTTACTTTCGTCGATATTTTTATTTTAATGTTAGGAAAACATAAGTCATATAGCAATTTAAACCAGTCATAGAACAATTTGAATGCTTTTTCAGGGTCTGTTTCCTCATAAACATCAGAAAATGACAATTGTTTTAAATAGTTTGCGAATTTTTCTATATTTTCTTTTGAGTAGTCCCGTTTTGTACAGTACCAGTAGTCTAAAAGGCACGTTTGTGTAACTGGACATCGTAAAAATTGTGCTGTGTGATCGGATACTGCTAGTTCCAAAACTTCTCCTTTAGCTCCTCGCACATTGTGGATTATATATTATCAATGCAGGTCCCACTGCTTAATCTAGTTGGAACGTTTACGGCAAATTTAAGATTATAACCCATTATTAAGTGCTTGAATTGCTGCGAGCTTGTGGTATCTTTTAGCAAATCAATATTGAAGTCACCGCACAGAAGCACTTTTTTATTAACCGACTTCAAAAAAAGGAGGAGGTTCTCAATTCGTCGGAATCTTTTTTTTTTTTTTTTTTTTTTTTTTTTTTTTTATGTATGTTCCCCGATTTCTCGAAGACGCCTGGACCGATTTGGAAAATTTTTCTTTTGTTTGAAAGGGTATACTTTCCAATTGGTCCCATGATCATCAGGTCAGGATCTGATGATGGAATCCCAGGGAAATCGAGGGCAACCTTCAAATTTTATAGGCACATAGTACCATTTTCATATATTTTCTAAAGCTGTTCAAGTATTTGCATCTGATAATCATCATTTCAGGTGGATGAGCTGATGATGGAAGGTACAACTCCTCAACGGCTTGGAGTAGGCATAGACTGATTTAGTTTGTGTTCGCATATCTCTGGAACTACAAGTCCGATTTAAGTAATTCTTTTTTTGTTGTACTAAGTATTGTTTAACTTACAGAATACTGCAAGTTTCATCAAAATCGGTTCAGTAGTTTTTGAGATAGGGAATTTTATTAGCTTATTGTGCACTTGAGAGAGACTGAATTTGAGTTAAATATTTAAACTAAAAAGAGTAAAATAAAAAACTTTTTCAAAAAAAAATGTAACCGCCTTCAAAAACAACCACAAAAAAGGGTAAAATAACCTACAAAATAACTTTTCTTTCAGAAGTCGGTGGCAAAAAAACAATGAAATGAAAAAAAAACAAAGGCACCGACTTCTGAAAGAAACGTTATTTTGTAGGTTATTTTACCCTTTTTTGTGGTTGTTTTTGAAGGCGGTTACATTTTTTTTTGAAAAAGTTTTTTTTGAGTGAATGGATAAAGAATTTAACAGACTGTCTAATTTATTAAAAAATATTTCATGTTTGCTTTTTACTTCGGTACTATGTGGACTCCTATATAAACATATTATAATAATATTGTGGTCGGTGAGTTCCACTGCACAGCATTCAAAAATATTGGATACACCATATTTCGCAACAGACTCCAAAGTTCTATATTTAATACCGTGTCTTATCATTATACATGTGCCTCCATGTCTGGATTCTCTAGTGAAATGTGTGGCTAAAGTAAAATTAGGTATATGTAATAGGTTTACATCCGACAATATCATATTGTGCTCAGAAAAGCATAATACATCCACTATTTTCCCTGAATTATGTAGTTCCTCTAGCAGTACAGTAAATACATTGGATTTATTTAAAAGGCCATTTATATTCTGATGCATAATATTGAGATTTTTATACACGAAAAAAACTATCCTCATCACAGTGTCATCATGTGTCGTGTTTGGGCTCGTTTTGTTAGTTATGATGAGATCTTACCTCCAGACTTGATGGAGTGACCTGAACGTCTACTTCGGTGATTGTAACTGGAACTCGGCGACGGATCGAACTAGATGTGTCGTGTTTGGGCTCGTTTTGTTAGTTATGATGAGATCTTACCTCCAGACTTGATGGAGTGACCTGAACGTCTACTTCTGTGACTCCGACTGGAACTCCTCGACGGATCGAACTAGATGTGTCGTGTATGGGCTCGTTTTGTTAGTTATGATGAGATCATTCCTCCGGACTTGAGGGACTGACCTGAAGGTCTACTTCTGTGACTCCTACTGGAACTCCTCGACGGATCGAACTAGATGTGTCGTGTTTGGGCTCGTTTTGTTAGTTATGATGAGATCTTACCTCCGGACTTGAGGGACTGACCTGAAGGTCTACTCCTGTGACTCCTACTGGAACTCCTCGATGGATCGAAATAGATGTGTCGTGTTTGGGCTCGTTTTGTTAGTTATGATGAGATCTTACCTCCGGACTTGAGGGACTGACCTGAAGGTCTACTTCTGTGACTCCTACTGGAACTCCTCGACGGATCGAACTAGATGTGTCGTGTTTGGGCTCGTTTTGTTAGTTATGATGAGATCTTACCTCCAGACTTGATGGAGTGACCTGAACGTCTACTTCGGTGATTGTAACTGGAACTCGGCGACGGATCGAACTAGATGTGTCGTGTTTGGGCTCGTTTTGTTAGTTACGATGAGATCTTACCTCCGGACTTGAGGGACTGACCTGAAGGTCTACTTCTGTGACTCCTACTGGAACTCCTCGACGGATCGAACTAGATGTGTCGTGTTTGGGCTCGTTTTGTTAGTTATGATGAGACCTTACCTCCTGTCTTGATGGATTGACCTGAAGGTCTACTTCTGTGACTCCTACTGGAACTCCTCGACGGATCGAACTAGATGTGTCGTGTTTGGGCTCGTTTTGTTAGTTATGATGAGATCTTACCTCCGGACTTGAGGGACTGACCTGAAGGTCTACTTCTGTGACTCCTACTGGAACTCCTCGATGGATCGAAATAGATGTGTCGTGTTTGGGCTCGTTTTGTTAGTTATGATGAGATCTTACCTCCGGACTTGAGGGACTGACCTGAAGGTCTACTTCTGTGACTCCTACTGGAACTCCTCGACGGATCGAACTAGATTTGTCGTGTTTGGGCTCGTTTTGTTAGTTATGATGAGACCTTACCTCCTGTCTTGATGGATTGACCTGAAGGTCTACTTCTGTGACTCCTACTGGAACTCCTCGACGGATCGAACTAGATGTGTCGTGTTTGGGCTCGTTTTGTTAGTTATGATGAGATCTTACCTCCGGACTTGAGGGACTGACCTGAAGGTCTACTTCTGTGACTCTTACTGGAACTCCTCGATGGATCGAAATAGATGTGTCGTGTTTGGGCTCGTTTTGTTAGTTATGATGAGATCTTACCTCCGGACTTGAGGGACTGACCTGAAGGTCTACTTCTGTGACTCTTACTGGAACTCCTCGATGGATCGAAATAGATGTGTCGTGTTTGGGCTCGTTTTGTTAGTTATGATGAGATCTTACCTCCGGACTTGAGGGACTGACCTGAAGGTCTACTTCTGTGACTCCGACTGGAACTCCTCGACGGATCGAAATAGATGTGTCGTGTTTGGGCTCGTTTTGTTAGTTATGATGAGATCTTACCTCCGGACTTGAGGGACTGACCTGAAGGTCTACTTCTGTGACTCCTACTGGAACTCCTCGACGGATCGAACTAGATGTGTCGTGTTTGGGCTCGTTTTGTTAGTTATGATGAGATCTTACCTCCAGACTTGATGGAGTGACCTGAACGTCTACTTCGGTGATTGTAACTGGAACTCGGCGACGGATCGAACTAGATGTGTCGTGTTTGGGCTCGTTTTGTTAGTTACGATGAGATCTTACCTCCGGACTTGAGGGACTGACCTGAAGGTCTACTTCTGTGACTCCTACTGGAACTCCTCGACGGATCGAACTAGATGTGTCGTGTTTGGGCTCGTTTTGTTAGTTATGATGAGATCATTCCTCCGGACTTGAGGGACTGACCTGAAGGTCTACTTCTGTGACTCCTACTGGAACTCCTCGACGGATCGAACTAGATGTGTCGTGTTTGGGCTCGTTTTGTTAGTTATGATGAGATCTTACCTCCGGACTTGAGGGACTGACCTGAAGGTCTACTCCTGTGACTCCTACTGGAACTCCTCGATGGATCGAAATAGATGTGTCGTGTTTGGGCTCGTTTTGTTAGTTATGATGAGATCTTACCTCCGGACTTGAGGGACTGACCTGAAGGTCTACTTCTGTGACTCCGACTGGAACTCCTCGACGGATCGAACTAGATGTGTCGTGTTTGGGCTCGTTTTGTTAGTTATGATGAGACCTTACCTCCTGTCTTGATGGATTGACCTGAAGGTCTACTTCTGTGACTCCTACTGGAACTCCTCGACGGATCGAACTAGATGTGTCGTGTTTGGGCTCGTTTTGTTAGTTATGATGAGATCTTACCTCCGGACTTGAGGGACTGACCTGAAGGTCTACTTCTGTGACTCCTACTGGAACTCCTCGACGGATCGAACTACATGTGTCGAGTTTGGGCTCGTTTTGTTAGTTATGTTGAGACCTTACCTCCGGACTTGATAGAGAGACCTGCTGGTGTACTTCGAAGACTGCTACTGGAACTAATAGACGAGTAGAGCTAGGTGTGTCGAGTTTGGGCTCGTTTTGTTAGTTATGTTGAGATCTTACCTCCGGACTTGAGGGACTGACCTGAAGGTCTACTCCTGTGACTCCTACTGGAACTCCTCGATGGATCGAAATAGATGTGTCGTGTTTGGGCTCGTTTTGTTAGTTATGATGAGATCTTACCTCCGGACTTGAGGGACTGACCTGAAGGTCTACTTCTGTGACTCCTACTGGAACTCCTCGACGGATCGAACTAGATGTGTCGTGTTTGGGCTCGTTTTGTTAGTTATGATGAGATCATTCCTCCGGACTTGAGGGACTGACCTGAAGGTCTACTTCTGTGACTCCTACTGGAACTCCTCGACGGATCGAACTAGATGTGTCGTGTTTGGGCTCGTTTTGTTAGTTATGATGAGATCTTACCTCCGGACTTGAGGGACTGACCTGAAGGTCTACTTCTGTGACTCCTACTGGAACTCCTCGACGGATCGAACTAGATGTGTCGTGTTTGGGCTCGTTTTGTTAGTTATGATGAGATCATTCCTCCGGACTTGAGGGACTGACCTGAAGGTCTACTCCTGTGACTCCTACTGGAACTCCTCGATGGATCGAAATAGATGTGTCGTGTTTGAGCTCGTTTTGTTAGTTATGATGAGATCTTACCTCCGGACTTGAGGGACTGACCTGAAGGTCTACTTCTGTGACTCCTACTGGAACTCCTCGACGGATCGAACTAGATGTGTCGTGTTTGGGCTCGTTTTGTTAGTTATGATGAGATCATTCCTCCGGACTTGAGGGACTGACCTGAAGGTCTACTTCTGTGACTCCTACTGGAACTCCTCGACGGATCGAACTAGATGTGTCGTGTTTAGGCTCGTTTTGTTAGTTATGATGAGATCTTACATCTAGTTCGATCCGTCGAGGAGTTCCAGTAGGAGTCACAGAAGTAGACCTTCAGGTCAGTCCCTCAAGTCCGGAGGTAAGATCTCATTATAACTAACAAAACGAGCCCAAACACGACACATCTAGTTCGATCCGTCGAGGAGTTCCAGTAGGAGTCACAGAAGTAGACCTTCAGGTCACTCCATCAAGACAGGAGGTAAGATCTCATCATAACTAACAAAACGAGCCCAAACACGACACATCTAGTTCGATCCGTCGAGGAGTTCCAGTAGGAGTCACAGAAGTAGACCTTCAGGTCAGTCCCTCAAGTCCGGAGGTAAGATCTCATCATAACTAGCAAAACGAGCCCAAACACGACACATCTAGTTCGATCCGTCGAGGAGTTCCAGTAGGAGTCATAGAAGTAGACCTTCAGGTCAGTCCATCAAGACAGGAGGTAAGATCTCATCATAACTAACAAAACGAGCCCAAACACGACACATCTAGTTCGATCCGTCGAGGAGTTCCAGTAGGAGTCACAGAAGTAGACCTTCAGGTCAGTCCCTCAAGTCCGGAGGTAAGATCTCATCATAACTAACAAAACGAGCCCAAACACGACACATCTATTTCGATCCATCGAGGAGTTCCAGTAGGAGTCACAGGAGTAGACCTTCAGGTCAGTCCTTCAAGTCCGGAGGTAAGATCTCATCATAAATAACAAAACGAGCCCAAACACGACACATCTAGTTCGATCCGTCGAGGAGTTCCAGTAGGAGTCACAGAAGTAGACCTTCAGGTCAGTCCCTCAAGTCCGGAGGTAAGATCTCATCGTAACTAACAAAACGAGCCCAAACACGACACATCTAGTTCGATCCGTCGCCGAGTTCCAGTTACAATCACCGAAGTAGACGTTCAGGTCACTCCATCAAGTCTGGAGGTAAGATCTCATCATAACTAACAAAACGAGCCCAAACACGACACATCTAGTTCGATCCGTCGAGGAGTTCCAGTAGGAGTCACAGAAGTAGACCTTCAGGTCAGTCCCTCAAGTCCGGAGGAATGATCTCATCATAACTAACAAAACGAGCCCAAACACGACACATCTAGTTCGATCCGTCGAGGAGTTCCAGTAGGAGTCACAGAAGTAGACCTTCAGGTCAGTCCCTCAAGTCCGGAGGTAAGATCTCATCATAACTAACAAAACGAGCCCAAACACGACACATCTATTTCGATCCATCGAGGAGTTCCAGTAGGAGTCACAGGAGTAGACCTTCAGGTCAGTCCCTCAAGTCCGGAGGTAAGATCTCATCATAAATAACAAAACGAGCCCAAACACGACACATCTAGTTCGATCCGTCGAGGAGTTCCAGTAGGAGTCACAGAAGTAGACCTTCAGGTCAGTCCCTCAAGTCCGGAGGTAAGATCTCATCATAACTAACAAAACGAGCCCAAACACGACACATCTATTTCGATCCATCGAGGAGTTCCAGTAGGAGTCACAGGAGTAGACCTTCAGGTCAGTCCCTCAAGTCCGGAGGTAAGATCTCATCATAACTAACAAAACGAGCACAAACACGACACATCTATTTCGATCCATCGAGGAGTTCCAGTAGGAGTCACAGGAGTAGACCTTCAGGTCAGTCCTTCAAGTCCGGAGGTAAGATCTCATCATAAATAACAAAACGAGCCCAAACACGACACATCTAGTTCGATCCGTCGAGGAGTTCCAGTAGGAGTCACAGAAGTAGACCTTCAGGTCAGTCCCTCAAGTCCGGAGGTAAGATCTCATCATAACTAACAAAACGAGCCCAAACACGACACATCTATTTCGATCCATCGAGGAGTTCCAGTAGGAGTCACAGGAGTAGACCTTCAGGTCAGTCCCTCAAGTCCGGAGGTAAGATCTCATCATAACTAACAAAACGAGCACAAACACGACACATCTATTTCGATCCATCGAGGAGTTCCAGTAGGAGTCACAGGAGTAGACCTTCAGGTCAGTCCTTCAAGTCCGGAGGTAAGATCTCATCATAAATAACAAAACGAGCCCAAACACGACACATCTAGTTCGATCCGTCGAGGAGTTCCAGTAGGAGTCACAGAAGTAGACCTTCAGGTCAGTCCCTCAAGTCCGGAGGTAAGATCTCATCATAACTAACAAAACGAGCCCAAACACGACACATCTAGTTCGATCCGTCGCCGAGTTCCAGTTACAATCACCGAAGTAGACGTTCAGGTCACTCCATCAAGTCTGGAGGTAAGATCTCATCGTAACTAACAAAACGAGCCCAAACACGACACATCTAGTTCGATCCGTCGAGGAGTTCCAGTAGGAGTCACAGAAGTAGACCTTCAGGTCAGTCCCTCAAGTCCGGAGGAATGATCTCATCATAACTAACAAAACGAGCCCAAACACGACACATCTAGTTCGATCCGTCGAGGAGTTCCAGTAGGAGTCACAGAAGTAGACCTTCAGGTCAGTCCCTCAAGTCCGGAGGAATGATCTCATCATAACTAACAAAACGAGCCCAAACACAACACATCTAGTTCGATCCGTCGAGGAGTTCCAGTAGGAGTCACAGAAGTAGACCTTCAGGTCAGTCCCTCAAGTCCGGAGGTAAGATCTCATCGTAACTAACAAAACGAGCCCAAACACGACACATCTAGTTCGATCCGTCGCCGAGTTCCAGTTACAATCACCGAAGTAGACGTTCAGGTCACTCCATCAAGTCTGGAGGTAAGGTCACCTCATAACTAACAAAACGAGCCCAAACTCGACACATGTAGTTTGATCCGTCGTGGAGTTCCAGTAGGAAGTAGATTTTCAGGTCACTCCATCAAGTTTGCAGGTGAGGTTTCATCTTAGCCAACAAGTACATATTACTTAAAAAAAAATACAATTTTCATCGTATCAAAATTAGTTCACTTGACTATTTATTCCCGCAGCTAACACGCTAACGCTTGTGTGTGTGACTTGTGTCTATGTAGTAGTTCAATTCTCAACTTGTCATTTTTGCATATACGTCCTTAGGTAGCTGCATAAGGTTGAGACAGCGTAATTGAATGCTTATAAAACTCTGAATCTAGACACTGATAAATAGGAGAGGTGTTTTTTCTCATTATTACTAGGATTCTCGCGGAGCCCCCACAAAGGCCTTACGGAGCCCCAGGGCTCCGCGGAACACACTTTGAGTATGGCTGTCGTAGAGTGATAGTCTATTGCCTTCCTCGATAAATGGACTATCCGACGCAAAAAAAATCTATTCGTTTCAGTAATTCCTCAGATCTTCAGCTTTATAATATTAGTATAGATGTAAAATGTTCTCAGAATTTAGAATTCTACACTGAGAATGAATTGAGAAACATTATTAAACCTCGGGGTCGCGGGACTAACGAATTATCGTCACCCCGGAACGTAAAGGGCTATTGAAGGACACCGTGGCGTGGATTTTAGTCAGTACGAGTCTGACAATCCCTCCCGCCCTGTCCTGGGTGGGAGGACACATTTGATGATTTTACCACGCTAAAAAAAATGATGATAAAATTAACGGTTGGTTGCTTTGATAGTGCTGGTCGTAGTCTGTAGTCCGAAATAAACTAACAAAAAACTCACTGTGATAAAATATATTCTTCAATTACTTATTTATTGATTCCAAATCCAATCTTAACCACTAATTACCTACAACGGACACTTTCATAGAATCGCCTTTTTTACAACTTCCCCGAACTGTCTTAAACCTCAATTTAGTGAACTTTCACGACGAAGCGAAGGCACTATCCAATAGATACAATCATTTTCTTTCACCATTTATACCTCAGTGACCGATTCAGGGAAACCATTAACGGTTAATGACAAACTGTAAAACCTTTCTACGGAAACACAAAGTAATTTACATGATGTCTATTGATGGATAAAAGGACAAACACTGATCTTAATGGCGAAGTGGTGTGATTCTTCAGAAAGGTCATGTGTGTAGAACTGGTTCCTATCGTCATAACAGGTGGCTGTCTGTTGTTTCTGCCTTGCCTTGTCTGTCATAAACCCTTTTTAATTAGCTCATATTGTCCCACTCCTCGCGGCGAAGAGTGTTCTTTCTACTTCTCTCGAGAGTGTGCTTCTTATTGCAAATTCAAGAGGAAACCTCCCGCCATCTTCTCCTCGGTCTATCGCGACCACGTCTCCATTTCTGCGATATGCGGGCCCACAGCTGTGACGACGTAGGCAGCCGCCGTCAATAGTACTTTACTACAAGCACTATACTTAAGTAAATGGAGAGGTCACGATGTAGGTACTGAAGGAACCAAAAGAGTAAGTACCTCTGTAAGAATGCCGCAATCAGAAAAAGGTGCGAGTTTATAGGACAGACATGACTGAAAGATTCCATCGAAAAAGTTCTTCAAGCACGGTTACTTCCACAAGTGTTTAAACATGGATAATAGTTTTTTGATCAATACATTTCACGGGAATTTCCAAGTTGTGTTGCAAATTATCTATCTCTGTCACTTCCAGTTATCGACGCAACCATTATCATGAAAATTCTGTTAGGACAGGATTACTCAAGCTCATTTCTTGTCCAATGTAACTGTAACCTCATCTAGATTCCGCATACGAGGCAACCTATGCGTGCAAAACGTGCTGTCTACATAAAACGTCTTGAATAGTATTTATTCTGAAGTCAAGTTAAAATCCTAAGTAGATTTCTAGCTACTGTTAGCGTCACTACGACTTTAGTGACTGGTCGATACTGAGGGGATCAAGAATCAACATCAACTTAACGGCGCAGGGACTAGCCACGTTGCGGCGCCGCACCGCAAAGACTTTAGGTACCTCACACGATGTGTGTCACATGTGCCCGTCAGTACGGCAAAATCTTTGCAACGCGCCGTATGCTCGCATCGTAAGTAAAGACAAGGGAAGCGCGCATAGGTTGCGTTGTATGCGGAATCTAAGGGATGTTATCTGAGCGTCTACCTTACTCCCGTTATCGACGCAACCAGTACGTCTGTTGTGGTTTGAAACGATTTCAGCAATGTTCTCGTCCGGACATTGGCGTCTAGTGCCGAATGCGCCGTGCCGTCGTTACGTGTGGCTGGCACTAAGTGCTGTCCGGTATTGTCGGTGCAGGGTGATAGTTGTACGGTATATGACCAGATTTACGGTTACACAGCACTTTGAGCTAGTATTGAAAGTCGTATCTCTGAATGGGTGACAATATTTACTGCAGAAATGGATGGTTTGGCACTCGCCGACAAGTTTTGAGTAACACTTCTGGCAGAAAATAATTATGTTACCGTAAAATTTAGTAGGAAAGAAGATTTATATTCCTTTGTCTATGTTTAAAAGTTATGCTAGTACGACATTTCCATCACATAAGTGGACACTAAGACAAACTGGCGATACACCTATGTCATTGTTTCTTATTTGGAAAGGTTTTCTAGTCAGGTTGTGTGCTAAGGAATATCTTTGTAAAACTAGAATAAAGTCAGGTTTCTAACCGTATTTGTAACTGGATAAATCGAACATGGTATATTGCTCACACACAACAAAGTATCAATAGAATGATGTAAAATACGTACGTATAAAGTGGGTCCAGTATCAATCTGATTACTTATAGAAAGCAGTTGGAAAGAAGTATGATTAAATATTTGCAAGAACCTTTTCAAGCCCTTGTGCCACATTTATACGGAATAATAAATTATTTAGTACTACGAATAGTCTCACAAACTCTCCTGTAATATCATAAATAAAAAAAATAAAAAAATGTTATTAAAATTAAATCGACTCACAATTCGAATTAGAATTTTGTAATTCGCGACCACTATCCCGTCGGCCCGCTTCCATCAGTGCGCAGGAGTTCCAGTTTTTTAGTGCGACATCGCACCATCAAGAGCATACGGTCTATACCTAGATGAAAAAAATGGCTAAGAGGTTGGCTTTCAGTTGTGTAATCAGTTCCTGTAATGACCAGACATAATTATTATGTCCTAATCGTTTATGCATCAGCATCATATTTAATGAGAATATCATTGTACCTTATTTTGTGTTGGCCCAGTGG
This sequence comes from Agrotis exclamationis, assembly GCA_950005045.1. NCBI lineage: Eukaryota > Metazoa > Arthropoda > Insecta > Lepidoptera > Noctuidae > Agrotis > Agrotis exclamationis. The sequence goes on along the minus strand of OX465433.1, from coordinate 20,890,116 downwards.
TATCGGCGACTTACGAGTTGTGACTTACGAGAGCAGCCAGGCGCATTACTTTGTGTAATTTATTTCATCATGTGGAAACTTTTTAGTTGAAACAACATTTCAAATTGATATTCGAACATGTGTTTTTTGTTAATGACTTGTGTCATTCACTTGAATAAAAGTCTTCTCTGTGCAAACAACTTTTTTACTTCCATATCCTAGTTATCTAGTATATTTCAACAAAAGGCTATGGGCCCAGTCACTAAATTTGCCATCAAAAATCTCTGCGGCCTAGATGACTACTCTACGTGGAAATTCGCCATAAAAATGATTCTCATACGAGAAAAGTTGTTCATGTATACGTCTACGTACCCGGATTCCAAAGACTCCACCGCCATCGAGAAGGACCAAGATGCACTAGCTTTGATTTGTCTACATGTGGAACCTACACTTTATACGTATGTACATGATTCAAATTATGCTAAGGATGCTTGGGATAGCTTAGCGAAAGCGTTTGAGGACAAAGGCGTAAATCGCAGAATCACCCTCATGAACGCGTTGCTGGATGAGAAGCTAGAGAGACACTCGTCGATGCATGAATATGTTGCTGCAGTTATGTCTCTTTCTCAAAAGTTGAAGGATATTGCCACCGGATTTGACGATGATCTTGTAGCTGTCGTGTTGCTGAGAGGACTACCTGAAGAGTACAGGCCTATGCGAATCGGAAGCCGAGTATATTGCACTTTCGGAGGCAACCAAGGAGGCAGTTCACTTGCGGCAGTTGAATGCATTTATAAGAGGTGAATATCTTGGGGCTATTTGCATTTTCGTAGATAATCAGAGTGCTATTAAACTTGCGTACAATCCTGTAGCGCATAGAAGGACGAAACATATAGACATAAGGGCGCACTATGTCAGAGATTGTATTGCTAAGAATGTTGTACGTCTGGACTATGTGTGTACGGAAGATAACCCAGCAGATGTGCTGACAAAACCATTAGGTCGTGTGGCGTTTAATAAATGTGTGCGCGACCTGAATCTGAGTGTGTCTGGAGTTGTGTGATGTGAGGATATCTGATGATGGATGTTGTTTGAGGGGAAGTGTGGAAACTTTTTAGTTGAAACAACATTTCAAATTGATATTCGAACATGTGTTTTTTGTTAATGACTTGTGTCATTCACTTGAATAAAAGTCTTCTCTGTGCAAACAACTTTTTTACTTCCATATCCTAGTTATCTAGTATATTTCAACAAAAGGTAAGTTCTTATCCTGCCAAGACTCTCGTAGTTATCAGGCGCTCATAGGGTCGCTGAACTATTTGGCCTGTAACACACGTCCGGATATTGCGGCTGCGGTTAATTTTTCTTTCTCAAAAGTTGAAGGATATTGCCACCGGATTTGACGATGATCTTGTAGCTGTCGTGTTGCTGAGAGGACTACCTGAAGAGTACAGGCCTATGCGAATGGCGCTGGAACACTCTGGGATGAAGTTGACTTCAGAGAACGTACGACAGAAGTTACTACAGGAGGATTCACGTCAAGGTTGTAGTACATTGTCTTCAGCGGACTCGGCATTGGCTGTGCGTAAAAGTAAGAAGTGGAATGGGAACAAAGATATTAATATGACCAAAATTAAATGCTTTAAATGTGGAAAGAGTGGACATAAGAAGCCGGACTGTCCTGAAGGAAGGAAAGCGGGTTCAATCTCCAAACTAAGTGACGTCGCGATCGTGACTTCATTCAGCGCCGGGGACTCCTTCAATCCGACGGAGTGGTACATTGACAGCGGGGCATCTTCACATATGTCTTTCCAGAAACATTGGTTTAAAGATTTGGTTATGAATGTTGGTATGAATAATGTGACTTGTGCGAATAATGATAAGATTGAATGCAAGGGTAAGGGAGATATCATAGTGAGTTTGAAAGGACGAATGCTTGCTGTGAGGGATGTCATGTATGTACCTTGTTTGCATGTTAATCTGTTATCAGTGTCTAAATTAGTAGAGAAAGGATGGAAGGTAACTTTTGACAGAGATGGGTGCAAGCTAATTCACCATTTGGTTCCAGGCCATTTCAAGGGAAAGCTTCTGGCTACCGCAAGTGAAGTCTCAGGGATCTACAAGCTTGAAGGTTGTCAGGCGGTTGTAGATGGGACTGCGTTGGCGTCAGTGAAAGCAGGTAATCTTTTGATGTTGTGGCACCGGCGGCTTGGACACGTAAATGAGCGAGATTTACGTAAGCTCCTGGGTATGGATTTTGGTAAGAGTGTAATGGAACCTTGTGTCGCCTGTATTAAGGGGAAGGCACATCGTTTACCTTTTCCAGTTGGTGAGGCTGAGAGGGCAGTCGAGAGACTGCAACTGGTTCACGCAGATATCTGTGGTCCAATGTCTGAACCCACGTACGGTGGATCTCGGTATATGCTAGTTATTTTAGATGATTTTACACGTAAATCTTTTGTATTTTTTCTTAAATCAAAAGATGAGGTTTTCGATCATTTTAAAGTTTTTCTAGCTAGTGTAGAGGTTGAAACCGGCTTGAAGGTGAAGTGCATACGCACGGACAATGGAACAGAATTTGTGAACAAGAAGTTTGATGGGTTTCTACAGCAAAAGGGTATAAAACATCAATTAACTGTTCCCTACACTCCGGAGCAGAATGGCGTAGTGGAGCGAGCAAACCGCACTATTGTGGAGATGGCTCGTGCTATGTTAGCGGAAAAGGGTCTAAGTGCGAGACTGTGGGGAGAGGCATGTAATACGGCTGTTTATATCAAGAACAGGTTGCCTCACAGTGGCAATAATGGTAAGATTCCTGAGGAGTTGTGGACAGGGAAGGCTCAGTCATTCGATCATTTCAGAGTTTTTGGAACGAAAGCGTTTATGCACGTGCCCAAGGAAACTCGGAAGAAATGGAGCCCTAAAGCGGTAGAACATGTCTTTGTTGGTTACTGTGAAGAAACCAAGGGATATCGTTTCATTAATCCCAGTAATCCTCGCGTCATTGTTAGAGGAAGGGATGTAGTTTTCTTGGAGGACTCTACAGCAGTTGTTTCAGAGGATTCTAGTCAGCTCGTAGGTAGCGATGACAAAGGTGCTGAAGTAACCTGGGAACTTTCAAAGGTACAAGACCAGTCAGGTTCGTCACCTGATAGTGCTGAAGCTCGTCAAAAAGCCACCTGAAGCTAAAGTCGTGGGAAACAAGTGGATCTTCAAGTACAAGTTTGATGCAGATGGTAATAAGACCTATAAAGCTCGACTTGTGGCGAAGGGTTTCACTCAGTCCTACGGGGTTGACTACTTCGAAACTTATTCACCGGTCGTGAGAAGATCGACAGTTAGATTGCTGCTATCGTTGGCTGTTGAAAAGAATTTGTTCATCAGTCACTTCGATGTGAACACCGCCTTTCTGAACGGTGATTTACATGAAAGAGTTTATATGCGACAGCCTTAGGCTGCTTTTCCACCAGAGATGCGCTATGCTACGTTGCTGCGGATGCGTTTGATATCCACCAATCATATTCACTGGTTTACATAGCACAGCACTGGTGGAAACGGATTCAACTAAGATGTGTTTTTTATATGTAAGGATGCGTGCTACGGCTGCGTGCTGTGGCTGCGTGCTATGGCTGCGTGCTGTGGATGCGTGCTATGGGTCGTTTTCCCTAGTATCGATACATCGCATAGCTCGAGCTGCGCATCTTCATAGCACAGACAGTGATAGGACACGCAATATATGTATATTGACTATCTATAATTTTCGACCTTATTGACATTTTTAATTTGGTTTGTTTTTTCTCACATTCTCGTTCGCTAACATTGCTCCTTCATTAAAGTCAGGTGGTTGAATAAATGTCAATAAGGTCGAAAATCGCTTGAAGTTGTTTTTTTAACTTGCTATCGTTAAGCAATTGAAAAAACAGGTTCAAGCGATTTTCGACCTTATTGACATTTAAAATTTGGTTTGTTTTTTCTCACATTCTCGTTCGCTAATATTGCTCCTTCATTAAAATCAGGTGTTTGCATAAATGTCAATAAGATCGAAAATCGCTTGAAGCTGTTTTTTTGACTTGCTATCGTTCAGCAATTAAAAAAACAGGTTCAAACGATTTTCGACCTTATTGACATTTAAAATTTGGTTTGTTTTTTCTCACATTCTCGTTCGCTAACATTGCTCCTTCATTAAATCCGGTGTTTGCATAATTGACAATAAGGTCGAAAATCGCTTGAACCTGTTTTTTTTATTGCGTAACGATAGCAAGTTAAAAAAACAGATTCAAGCCATTTTCGACCTTATTGACATTTAAAATTTGGTTTGTTTTTTCTCACATTCTTGCATTATTCTCATTAAGCATTAAGCAAGTGATTGCCTTAAAGCAACTTTGAACACCACGAGCACATCTTCGTAGCGCAGCTACGCATCTTCATAGCACAGCTACCTTGTGACAGCACATCTTCGTAGCGCAGCTACGCATCTTCATAGCACATCTTACCGCACAGCTACATAGCGTAGCATCAGTGGAAACGGTCACACAGTTTCGTAGCTCAGCTTTTACATCCTCGCAGCACAGCTACATAGCGCATCTCTGGTGGAAAAGCAGCCTGAGGGTTGCATAGATGAAAACTCGAAGGAAAAAGTTTGCTTACTAGAAAAAGCGATATACGGCCTCAAACAAGCTTCACGGTCTTGGAATGAAAAAGTAAATGAAGTGTTATTGTCTTTGAACTTCAAACCAAAAAAAAAAAATGTCTTTGAACTTCAAGCGCTGTGACTTTGATAGCTGTCTTTACAAAAATAATAATTTTTATATCGCTCTGTACGAAGACGATTTTTTATTGTTTTACAAAGACAAACAGCAGAAGGAAGTTTTATTAGACAATCTTTGTAAACAGTTCAAGATAAAGGATTTAGGGGAAGCGAGACAAGTTTTAGGTATGCTTTTGTCTAAGACTGATACTGGAATATATTTGAATCAAGAGAGGCTTATTTCGAAGATCTTGGATGAATATGGAATGTCTGACTGCAAACCAGTAAAAACTCCGACGGAAATGGATTTCCATAAAGCCTTGGCGGAAGGGGAAGGAGGTAAGTTCTTATCCTGCCAAGACTCTCGTAGTTATCAGGCGCTCATAGGGTCGCTGAACTATTTGGCCTGTAACACACGTCCGGATATTGCGGCTGCGGTTAATTTTTTGGCACAGTACAACTCATGTTGTGAGGAACGTCATTGGAAAGCTGCTAAACATATCTTGAGATACCTTAAGGGTACAAGGGATCTATGTTTGATATTTCCCAAGTCGCCGGTGCAGGACATCACGGGATTTGTCGATGCTGACTGGGGAGGGAACATCAAAGATAGGAAATCGTATTCTGGATTTATTTTTAGATGCGGAAACTCGTTGATTAACTGGGAATGCCGAAAACAAACTTGTGTGGCACTTTCGTCAACGGAAGCCGAGTATATTGCACTTTCGGAGGCAACCAAGGAGGCAGTTCACTTGCGGCAGTTGAATGCATTTATAAGAGGTGAATATCTTGGGGCTATTTGCATTTTCGTAGATAATCAGAGTGCTATTAAACTTGCGTACAATCCTGTAGCGCATAGAAGGACGAAACATATAGACATAAGGGCGCACTATGTCAGAGATTGTATTGCTAAGAATGTTGTACGTCTGGACTATGTGTGTACGGAAGATAACCCAGCAGATGTGCTGACAAAACCATTAGGTCGTGTGGCGTTTAATAAATGTGTGCGCGACCTGAATCTGAGTGTGTCTGGTGTTGTGTGATGTGAGGATATCTGATGATGGATGTTGTTTGAGGGGAAGTGTGGAAACTTTTTAGTTGAAACAACATTTCAAATTGATATTCGAACATGTGTTTTTTGTTAATGACTTGTGTCATTCACTTGAATAAAAGTCTTCTCTGTGCAAACAACTTTTTTACTTCCATATCCTAGTTATCTAGTATATTTCAACAAAACATCACCACTGCTCTCAAAACGGTTAAGGAAAACATCGTGAGGAAACCGGCATGACCTAGAACTATTCGAAGACATGTGACATCCTCCAACCCGCACTGGGCCCGCGTGGTGGATTATGGCCCACTCCCTCTCACAGATAGGAAGCCTATGTCCCAGCAGTGGGAACATTTATAGGCTGATGATGATGATGATGATCATTGTACCTTTGTTCCCATTTTCACTTTTACACAAAAATAATTTTCAAGCAAACTGCTCTAAAATAGTGTTGGATAAGTTAACGTCAGACTTCGGACTGTAATAGCTTATGTCAGCCACAATTTATACCAGTTATTCGAGACCGTAATAGCGGGAGCTAAAAGGATTCAGAAGTTTTGTTCTATATGAAACAAGATTAAATAGTTTGTTAGAAGCTTCCTTTGTGAGTTCATATGCACAACAAATTAAAGTAGAATTTGAGTAAAACTTACACTTATATTATGTAACAAATATGTGTGATAAAAGCCTCCTGCAGACACACGCGATTAATCGCGATGCGACAACGAGCCAAGCTAATTTCCACTCTAAAAATACTGCGAATGGACCGCGACATGTCGCCCCACTCACATCACACATATTTGTTACATTTTTAAATAGGTATTTCTCACAAAATTAAAAAGATAGAAATGATTTAAAAATATAAAAAGTAGTAGCCTACCAGCATCGGGAACAGGGTCCAATCTGCCGGTGGTCAGGGCTCCAGAGAGAGGAACCTCCTCACTATGCGCGCCGTGTCTAAAAGCACTGCTTTCTGCATCAAGCCCTTGAGCCAGCCGCGCAATGAGAGCCTCTCCAGGAATTGATCGAGGCTCTTCGTAATTAGTCCATTGACCGTAACGACTATCGGTAGAATGATTGCAGAGTCCACGTCCCACATGTCGACAACCTCGTATGCTAAGTCAAGATACTTTTATTAATAAAATTAAATGATTATAATTTTTCATTCTTAAATCTGGTGAAAAACTACGGCAAGCAATGACTGAGCCATTGGTTACTGAGCTGCGTGCCACGGGTTCAATACTGGCGGGCTTCATAATCATCTTTTCCTTCCCTGGGTGGAGCGGAATGGGCTATCAGACTCGTTTAGACTGAAAACCACCCTGCCTCCTCCATCCTTCTATTGCACTTTGCGTTCCAAGGCACTACTACCCTGCTTAGACAGACCCATGACCCTGGCGTTTGGCCCTATTGGATCCCGTCAGTTTGCTGACAGCTTTTTAAAATGCGTGTGAAATACAACGTGCTGTTGTCTCGAGCCTGGTCCTTGATCGAACGGTAAGTGGACATTACTCGCCGTTCCGAAGCCCGCGCCTAAGGTGGCTGTGTTGGCGGGTACACCTTCATGTAATTTTGAAGTGAAAACTTCTTTAGCGGCGTTGTACACTTTTATGTTATGGGTAAAAAATGTAAAACTCGCGTCAAGGTCAGGTGACTCTGATAGTAAGACGTAATTTAAATAAGCGCCATCTATCGCTCTTAGCGTGAACCACTTAGAAACGTAAAAATGAAGAAGCAAACGATAGCTTGCTTTTTAATCATGCAACGCCATCCATCGAGCATTATGAAAACATTTGTAATTTGACACCTGTACGACACTAACAATATTTAAGAAAATTCATTAATTTCATATCTGTACCATTCCAGTTTTAAAATATAACACAGTAATAAAAAAGTTTTCACTTCTACCGGCACTCCCAGAGCAACCGTCGTTTTTTTAGTTGTGGTGTTGTGGTATCACAACTCTCTTTGCAATCCTATGCAGGATGGGAGCCCAAAATTCCTAGCTACTACTTTCACCAATCAATTTGCTAAATATAACGATTGAACTACCTTATTACTTTTTTCTTTGCCTTTCATTGAAACTGACATGGGTAAACCCATGTACAGCAGTGAATGCTTAATCGATATGATTAATGTTTAACGAAAGTTATCAACCTAGATTTGCACCACTTGAAGCTTCTATATTACAATTTACAATTACGACTAACTTTAGACTGATTAGTAATCGCTTTTTTTTTAAACTCTCTACCTTTCCATTCTATTGAAACAAATGCTCTAGAAATAGGAGTCGTATACCTAAATTGAAAGTTGTTTTAATATTATTATGCACGCCCACTGCTGGATATAAGATAATTATAACTGTTCTTTAGCTTCTTAGGCCCAGGGTCCTAAGTCTGCTATTTTATAAAGTCGTCATTCCAACTATCTGGTAAATTCATTAGTCGATCATTGGTTAGTCAATGGTCTCGATATAGAATTGTTTTATAATGACATTTTTGAATATTAGGTAATTCATTTCAGATTTCATTCGTACCTATACATTTTTACACATCGTTTATCACTGCTATAAGAAGTAGTAAGAAGATCGTAAATAGAAAAAAAGGTTTGTACGAGATTAACATTATATGCCATTTCTTTTGTATACCATTGTATTAGTAGTCAAAAACAACATATGACATAAATAGACCATTTTATCACACCCTTCAAATAATGTAATGGTTATTGATGCTGAACGGAGTTTGTCGATCGGCATAAGCCGATTCGAATTATGATACCTATACGTATAGTAATCGCTCCAGATTTACTTTTGTTCAATACTCGTAGGTCGTGACAACTATTTCTACTGGTTATTAAGTGACATTACGGAAACATAATATTTGGATTTAAAATTGCAAAACTAGTTTTTTTTTAAATATACATAATTTAAATACCACAGATAACATCTATTTGATCACCAATTAATTATTATTCGTTCAAAGCCTAAATTATTACGAGGAGCATATTTTATGATACAAACAAAATTTAAAATATTTTTTCTAGAATCTAGATAAGTTTCTTGATATTCCAGATGAAACTTGTTTAGAATTATCTGAAAGAGGCACAGGATCAGACTTTAATTAAGAATTTGAACAACTGTGCAGAATTACTTGATTTCCGTTTCTGATAGTTTTCGAAAAAGCAGCTAAAAACTTTGTCTGGTCATATCACATACAGCCAACGACTTATAGAATAGTTTTAAGACATTATAAAGTCGGGGCATGCCTCGGTCAAGTAACGGATTAATTTATGTATAACACGTGAGCCGAGACATTGTCAAAAACTAGTTGCAATTTTGTACCAGTACCAGTTCTCCTGATCTAAGTAATCTACTTTCACTACCTACTATAACAGGTTCAATGTACTGTAGACGTTTTAAAAACAGGTGACATTCATCACTGATGATTGTGGAGCAAGATTTCTTAGTTTTTTAGATCAGTTCGGTTGAGCCTTGGGGATTCCCCACTACTCAACTATTCGCAGTTGAGCACTTACAGTTGAGCAGTGGGGAAAAAGCGATCATAAATTATTGGTAGGTAATTGTTTATTGACGTATTTTGAGGCACCCTGGGGGTCTAGATTGCGGCCTAGATTAGTTGCAATCACTTTTTAATCGAGTATTTTTTTATTATGACTTTCAAAATGAAAGTTTCGTTAGGTTATGTCAATCCAATAACTTTTTTACTTATCTTTCAATGTTTGGGAATATAAAGAGCAAACCGTTTTCAGTCTAAAAATATGATAGGTATACCATTCCAATGTATTTGTGACTAATTAATTACTTAACTTTTTGTCATTATTCATTTAACGCTAAAGCATCATTAACATTACACTGAAGTCACTGCTAATGCCGAAAATTAGGTAAGACTGTAAAACAGAATAATCCCGTAATGACCATAAAAATAATCCCATGATACACGTACAAGCAATTATAAATAATAAATCCGCTTCCTCCTTAGTTTCGAAGAAACAAGCGTGTCGACTCATAAATTATGCTAATGAACACAGATTAAAAAAATCGCCATCTTGCTCGTAGGCATACAGCATACTGCGAGACTGCAAAATAGGTTTGTGTTACAAACTAATTATTCATTTCCCTGCTTTTATATTTTGTGTCTATGTTTAGTCGTTGTAAGTCTATGATAAATGACAAGTTTAATAAGGTTCTAAATACTTAAGTTTTACTTTTTGCGAATTTTCTATTATTTCATCTTATAATACCTCAAAGGGAATATGACAAGTTATAAAGATGGCATTTCGTTGATATATTAGTCAACAAATTAATACCTTGTTATCAGATAGATAAACATGAATTTTAATGTTATTCACAAATACAGCCTACATTAATCATTGTTATTCAATACAATAACTTATTTAATATTCTTTAGGCAGGTGAAAATAAATACAATACTTGTAAGCTTGTAACAAATTACTATCAGTATTCAAGTGTGACTGTAATTTCGGTAAAAATCATCATTATCATCATCTCAGCCATAGGACGTCCACTGCTGAACATAGGCCTCTCCTTTAGATCTCCACATATACCGGTTGGAAGCGACCTGCATCCAGCGTCTTCCGGCGACCTTTACAAGGTCGTCTGTCCACCTCGTTGGTGGACGTCCTACGCTGCGCTTGCTAGTCCGCGGTCTCCACTCTAGCACTTTTCGACCCCATCGGCCATCTGCTCTGCGAGCAATATGGCCTGCCCATTGCCACTTCAGCTTGCTAATCCGGTGGGCTATATCGGTGACTTTAGTTCGTCTACGGATCTCCTCATTTCGGATTCGATCACGTAGAGAAACACCGAGCATAGCCCTCTCCATAGCTCGCCGAGCGACTTTGAGCTTTGAGATGAGGCCGATAGTGAAAGACCACGTTTCGGTGCCGTAAGTCATCACTGGTAACACACATTGGTTGAAGACTTTCGTCTTGAGGCACTGAGGTATGTCGGACGAAAAGACATTGCGTAGCTTCCCGAACGCTGTCCAACCGAGTTGGATTCGGCGGTTGACCTCTTTCTCGAAGTTGGACCTACCTATTAGGACTACTTGTCCTAAATAGATATATGAGTCAAAAACAGGAAAAAACTGTAAAAATAATGTCAGTGAATAGGTATTCAGCGAGCAGTGGCTATCACTACACACTACTTCATGGGTAGCCCATCAGACTGGACATGGGTAGCACGATATTTCTTGATAAAACTTTAATTTGAAAACAATATTCCACACTATGAATTTATCCTGTATCGTGCGTTTACAACCAATTAAACATCAGCTACACCTGGAACAACTGCTTGTAGTACATATTTCTTTTTCTGTGCGGAAATCGAACCCGCGACGCGCAGCGCAGCAGAAAATCACTTAACCACTACACCAAATGTGCCGCTATATCAATATTGAAAGTCTAGCTAGGCTAATTAACATTATCGATTGTAATCATATTTATATTATTATTAAAGAAAAACATTTCTCTTATTACTGTTAATATCCTCTTCTTAATTATTATCGTTAATTATTAATGAGTTCCTCATTAATTACCTAGTTGGTATAAAAGTTTCCGGCGAACATAAAGTTTACCTTATATCATTATTTATGGGAACCTGAAACAAGTAGAAATGAAAATTGCTGTGCCTTGTTATTTATTTTCGTATTTACCTCTAAGTGTTCTGTATAATCTAATTTCTTTATTATATATTTTGTTTTAATAATGGCTTCACAGCCTACAGTATTACATCTCCTCGTTCTTTAAAGCCATTCATTTATTTCGAAAGGATAGCTTTTAGAAATATGACTTACATAATAAAGAGTATTTCTATATTTTCCCTGACGGATATACGTTGAATTACATGTAACCCTGTTTATCTATTTATATTATGGTATAATAGTGTAGTCATACTTCTGCACTGGGTTTAAAAAAAAACAGTTGAATTGAGAACCTTTTTTGAAGTCGGTTAAAAATACTAGTGAAATTTTAACAATGTTTCATTTACAGTCAATCATTGAACTAATTATGTTATGTGATCACAACATACACGATATCTGACATTGTATTTTTTCAGTGTCCACACAAAAATTTGCGATCGTGACCACACACCACCAACATCACAGAAGTATTTCCTAATCACGTTTATTTTAGACCCAAAATTATTTAACTCATTACAACGTAGCTTCAATCTGCACAACTTCACAATTTCCCTTCAAAAGCGAAATTGTACAGCGAACCCATTTTAATTGAATGAAAATAAACGCGAGCTTCAAAGCTTACACAACATCAGTATAATGATATGATGAGACCCATATTATTATGACAAACAGTCGGATTCGATTACGAGTGTCGCCCTACGTTACCGTGAATGGAATTTCAAAGAGGTTTTCACTTTTCAGGTTTGTGGGGCTAATAAAAGATTGTAATAAAAAGCTTGCATATAATTCTGTTTTATTTTTTTTCTGTATAATAATAGAGGTGCTACAACATCTGTTTGAGGTCGCGTGAATTGCATTTGGAATAATTATTGGGTAACAAAGCCGGTTTGAAACAATAATCCTAACTAGCTATACCAATCTGGCTGACCCGTAACGTAAGTAATACGTTTTTTTAAGAACTAGATTACGTTCTCATTAGCAAGTATTATTACTTGTTCGTGTGGTACCATCAGCCTATAAATGTTCCCACTGCTGGGACACAGGCCTCCTCTCTGTGAGAGGGAGTGGGCCGTAATCTACCACGCGGGCCCAGCGCGGATTGGTAGATGTCACCTGTCTTCGAATTTTTGGTTCTAGGACATGCCGGTTTCCTCACGATGTTTTCCTTCACCGTTTTGAGAGCAGTGGTGTTGAAATAAATTACACAAAGTAATGCACCTGACGGGGTTCGAACCCACGACCGTCACGAACTCGTAAGTCGAGGCCGATACCACTGGGCTGCCTGCGCTCTGTGGTACCAGCCAGCGAAATTAGAGTTTTAATCATTTTTATGAGAACTTTGCTGTCATAATCTACATAAATCTCAGATTTATAAAATAGTCAAGATTACTGCTGAACTATTGATATATTTGTGTAATTTGATGTAAGTATCTTACTTTTCCTTCAATAAAGTATCACGAGAGATCAGATAGTTCACTGCATAATAAACAGCAGATGAATGATCTCGTTCGATTCATCTCAAAAATCCAGTAAATATTGAAACTTGCACTGATAAATGTAGATCTTTGACAATCGTTAATAACAGTCAGAAGCTCGAAAGTCTGACAACCAGTCTTACCATGGGGTATCGTATTACCCAGTTACTGGGTTGTGGTGGTCCGATAGGCAGTCGCTCTATGTAAAATATTGATATTCAGCTGCATCTGGTTCGACTGGAAGAAGACCCCAATATAACTGGGAAAAGGCTAGGCAGATGATACACTGATAAATGCAGTGAAAAGCGTCGTTGTCGTCTGAATATGATATGACACGTCTATTCCACATGATGCCCACAAAGCGCATGACTCTTATCTTTGATTGAGATTTAAATCTTCAAAGATTAGCTCTACTAGTGCGTCACGAAAAGATTCTGTTTTTGTATTGTATACGAGTTTACGACATTTGAATATTATTACCTCGGGTTTGACGCATTTGGTGCACTTCTCAACTTGTACACCATGCTCAAATGGTGAACTTAGCAACTGGTGCACTTCTCATATGGTACACTTCGCAACTGGTGCACTTCTCAATTGGTGCACTTCGCAAAAGGAGCACTTTTTAAGATGAGTGGAGATTGAGAAAAATTGTCTAAAAATTAAAGAATCTTTGGTTTTGCTGGGTAATTTTCTTAAAAATACAATCAACAAAATAATTTTAAACTCTACATAATCCTAATAACATTTTTATTTTTCAAAAATAAAAATAACGTCACTCCAAAATAATAACAATATATAATAATGTAAGAAAAAAATAGATTTACAGCAAAAAGTTATCATAATAAAGACATGATATAATATCATATTATATCAATAACCTTTATAATATTATAATTTAAATTGTACTTCTTTTATAGTTATTATTATTAATTTAATAAAGCTTTAAATTAAATTACATAATCACTAATATAGTAATTGGAGAAACGTGATCTTTTCTTTTTTGCCTGCAGCAAAAAATATATAATAACAACAAACTGATTATGCTACCTATATAAAACAAACATACAATTTTCATGCGATATAAAACTAAATGAAGGTAGTTTTTTTATCGTGGTAAAAAATATAAATATATTAAAATCACCAAATGAGTCCTCCCACTCAGGGCAAGGCGGGAGGGACTGTCAGACAAACAAAGGTTTATCTATATTAATATAACCTGTTTTCGAGAAACAGGTTATAGTTTATTTTAAAGCTTTTATCTTATTAATAATAATAACTAAAAGAAGTACAGTTTAAATTATAATACCCTTTAATTGTTGAGGGGACCAAATGGTCCCCTCAACAATTAAATGGACAATGGAAAATGGATGTCCACAATACATGAAGGTTATTGATATAATATGATGACACACACACATGACTCTTTATTATGATAACTTTTTGCTGTAAATCAAATTTTTTTCGTTATTTTTGTTTTTTTAATAAAAATGTTATTAGGATTATGTAGAGTTTAAAATAATTTTGTTGATTGTATTTTTAAGAAAATTACCCAACAAAACCAAAGATTCTTTAATTTTTAGTCAATTTTTCCAAATCTCCACTCATCTTAAAAAGTGCTCATTTTGCGAAGTGCACCAATTGAGAAGTGCACCAGTTGCGAAGTGTACCATATGAGAAGTGCACCAGTTGCTAAGTTCACCATTTGAGCATGGTGTACAAGTTGAGAAGTGCACCAAATGCGACAAACCCATTACCTCGACATGACCGATAAGTTCACTCAGCTTAGACCAGCGCGCATCGGCATTAACACAACATTTCTGTATTTAACTTACAGCGTACCTAAAATATTTATGGAATTTATTGTATGGAAAAAGCGCCTCTAATGTACGAGTGAAAAACTATGTAATCAATTTACGCCAAAGTTCTTCTTTTCTTTACTTCTTCACAAAAATGTAGCAAAGTAATGCTAAGTAATGTTCGTTTACGGCGCGTTGTGTTCCACGCACGTCTCAAAGAGTGTCAGCATAATGACGGGGCCCTCTAGAGGGCCAAAGCCTGCCGGGGTCTCGGGACTTATCGAATTACCGTGACCCTGAGACGTAAAGGGCTATTGAAGGACAGCGTGGATTTTAGTCAGTACAAGTCTGACAGTCTCTCCCGCCCTGCCCTGGGTTCAGGACTCATTTGATGATTTTACCACGATAAAAAAAGTAATGTTCGGTTTCGTACTTTAGTTAAAAACAACCAACGTGTGACGCAGTAGGGTGCTATAAACACAATGTATATAGGTATACGTACGCGCGACTGCCGTACGCGACCGAAAACAAGTGAAAGAGGAATTTGAGCCTTATTCTTTGGATCTTAAGTGCGGTACAAACCAGTCTCCAATAACCAACTTGTTGCAGTCGAGGTATCCTGCGGCGGGGTTGTGCAGAATAACCTGACGTACTTCATGTCTCCCGGCTTCCCCGAGCTGTGGGGGGGCGAGCAGGACTGCAATATCACCATAGAGAAGACCCACGCCGGCATCATGCAGCTCAGAATCGATTTCCTGCACTTTTCTATCGTGAGTATTAATGTACAAGTCTAGTCTAGACCAGACTCGTAGGTCACTCTCATCTGGTTCAGAAGTGACAAAGATGAGGTTAACGATAGAACGAGCTTACTCAGATGAAGGATATTCACTCAAACTTTGGATAGGTTCGGATATGTATGCATTCAGGAACACAGACGGTAGTGAGTTTCACTCTTTTCCTGTGCGCATTATGAAGGATGATTGGAAGAGCTTAGTCCAAATTGATGGAACGGCAACGAAGTATTGATGGCAATTAGCAGCGCGTATATGCAGACGTTCGACGGTAAAAGGGGCTGGTAACAAAATAATCCATGCAAATCTGAAGAGTTATCATGTCGCGTATCCTTCCCAGCTCAAACACTTTCATAGAAAGTGGTCACAGTTAGGTTTTGGGAGCGGTCTACTGTAATTTTAATGTTTGGAAATAATTTCTTATTATGATTCCAGGGTCAACCGAATAGAACGACAGGTGACTGCGAAGAGGATGCCATGATCTTGGGGGACGGAGACAGCAAGTTCACACTCTGTGGACAGAACCATGGACAACACGGTAAGCAACACAGTTTTTGTATACTTTGGATCATAGAAAATGTTAAAATTAACGATAATGTGCTTCCATCGTCGTTTAAAACATCCTGGAAAACTCTAGAGGAGTGCCAAACTCAAAGCATGTATTTCAATTAGGCCTTTACAGGTACTACACGGACGACAATCATAATCATTGTTGATAAAAAGAAAAACAGGAACAAAACTCTCTTTTATATCTTTGACACCACCTATCTAAGCACAGGCAGAGGCACTTACAACTTATACAAACAGCAAAACGGCTGAATTGACGCTACCACCAATGACCAATGTAAATAAGCCTCTACATATCCCTGATTTAGAATTGAAAGCTACTTTTAATATTGTTTCCAGTATACTACACCTTATCAACGGGCAGTGAGCAGCGAGAGGAAGGTGACCTGCCCGGCACTAAGAGCATCAGTCTATCAATGCGTATGCGTGGCGGGGACATGCCGCGCATCTGGCTCATGAGGCTCGCGCAGATGCCGCTCGCGAACACCGCGCCACATGACTGTCTGCAGTACCATACTAATGATAATGGTATGTACGGGCAATTTTGAGCTCTGTGTACCTTGAAAGTAAGGTTATAAGCGCAGGGAAGTTCAGAGCGTGATGGAAGTTAAACATCCTCGCCTTTTTTGTCGTAAAGGTCTACGTCACATGTCAAGAAGTAGTGACTGAGCCTAATTGTTTGTCTGGGTCTAGTAACATCAGCTTGTCGATGCATGCGTCGGGACTTAATAATGATAAGTACGGTTACAATTAGATCAAGCTGCTTTTAGAACAGGACCACTCAGTTAATTATAATAAGAAAAGCCAAAAATGGTCATGCAACTATGTCAGACATCGTTGAACTCGACTAAAAATTTATTCACAGCACACACAATGTTAAGCTCTAACTCACGGATGCGACTTCTAAATTGGCCATTACTTTTACGTGCACTTCATTACTGAACGGTGACGGAAACGTAATGTTGCAATTTGATTTACGACTTAGCGATGAACACAAGAGCAGTGGTGGCCCAGTGGTATGAGCAGTGGTGGCCCAGTAGTATCGGCCTCGACTTACGAGTTGTAGGTCGTGGGTTCGAACCCCGTCAGGCGCATTACTTTGTGTAATTTATTTCAACACCACTGCTCTCAAAACGGTGAAGGAAAACATCGTGAGGAAACCGGCATGTCCTAGAACTAAAAATTCGAAGACATGTGACATCTACCAATCCGCACTGGGCCCGCGTGGTAGATTACGGCCCACTCCCTCTCACAGAGTGGAGTCCTGTGTCCCAGCAGTGGGAACATTTATAGGCTGATGAAGATGAAGAAGAAGATGAACACAAACTAGCACAAAGTGACTTTATAGGGGGCCAAAGCCTGCCGGGGTCGCGGGACTAACGAATTACTGTAACCTCATAACGTAAAGGGCTATTGAAGGACACCGTGGATTTTAGTCAGTACAATTCTGACTGTCTCTCCTGCACCGCCCTGGGTGGGAGAATTCATTTAATGATTTTTCGCACTTGGTCCTATTGACGATTTGTCCCATTCGAATTTGGTCCCATTCAGTCTATATCAGATGTACACTTAA
Source organism: Agrotis exclamationis (assembly GCA_950005045.1). Taxonomy (NCBI): domain Eukaryota; kingdom Metazoa; phylum Arthropoda; class Insecta; order Lepidoptera; family Noctuidae; genus Agrotis; species Agrotis exclamationis. Next base: position 20,872,456 of record OX465433.1, on the reverse strand, counting down.
TCAAGTTTTCTTAATAATAAACAGGAACAATAAGAACCTTCAACTACGCATCCAATGGACGTCATCTAGCCAGTCAAGACTACAAAGCGTGCATCAGAAGAAACACAGGCTTCTGTTCAGTCAGATACAGTCCTTGTGATACCCGCTCCTTCAGGATAGGACCGGGTATTGGGACGCCAGCAGTTATTGACCCAGTTGGTAAGTAAATGTGAAACTTTATTATTTTATTTTATTTAAATTGCCTTTGCGTTTGGTCTCAGTTTGACCTAGAAGCAAAGGTGAGTCCTAAGATCGGGCGATAGCTCTCAGAAGAAAGTAAAACAGAGTCCTTTGCAGTAGGGCGTCTCCCGCGACGGTTTGTTCGTGAGGTGGTCGCTGTCCTCTCCCTCACGCGTCCCGCCTCCTCCTTCGCTAGCATGACTGCTTTGCAGAAGGAGGCGACTGCTTCCCACTCCGTCTCGCCCCGCAGCATGGCCTCGACTAATGCCGGGCGCGAGAGGTTGCCGCCTATCACCTGAAGAGGCCTACCACAGCCACCAGTGGTAGTATAATGAACTCTTTCGAGGTTTTTATAATGAGGTACCTACAACATGGGGGTCTTCAAAAACGGTGTGTAAAAGTTTCTGGAAGGTCATCAACGTGCAGGCGATTCCTCTGGTGATGGGTACCTACATTGGCTAAATTGACGGCTTTTCATCAGGCGGGCTGTTTGCTAGCTATAGTTATATAGTCACCAAAGCGCTATGAAAAATAAAGAAAAAAACACAAAATGAAAGAAACCGCAACATAAAAACAGTGTTTCAAATGTGTATAATTATATTTTATCTGTATGACCGCCCGTCTGACCTATAACCTTTTCCCGAAACAGACGAAACCCTTTGGCATGCTAATTGTGAAAACAGAAGGTATTCTGTCCGAAATTATTATTCATGTTTATTATACTAACATTCATATTCCAGTTAACTTTTCAAACAAGGCCCATTTGTTACTAACTTTTCGCTAGGATTTGAACTTGCGACCTCCGTGAGCCGTACCTGAGTTATTGCCTATTACTACACCGCTTTTAATGCCTGGTGTAAAAACTTACTTGTTTTGTTGGGGTCGTTATACTTTGTGATGTTAAATAAAAGAGAATAAAATAACTACCCAGATATCGTGCAAACGTTTCTTTTTCATTACGTATCGATACGAACTGAATTGTTTGAGGGATGAGTTAGATTTTTTTTTTCATACTGGCAAATGTTCAACATTGACAAATACATTCACACAACGAAATCAGAGATTTTTTATAAAATATGGAGCTTATATTGTACACCAATCTTAATCTACAAAAAATCTTGTCCAAAAATGATAAAAGTTTAAAAACTGTCTTTCAACAGATATGCAGCAAGAAGAAATGATGCCAGCAGATGACATGCAGACACAAGAAGATGAAATGGAAGGTTCTGGAAACGACCCTCAGATGGAGCCTGCCGAACCTGAACAACCTGGCCTCATGTCTAGGGTAAGAATTAATGAGGAATAGGCTGAAAAAGCTAAAAAGTTAAATCTAAAAAATGGTCTACAAGACGTTCTACGGAATGAATAGTCTCATACATTTACAAAGGTCCATGCAAACGATTGAAATAATAAAAAATACCCAGGACATAACAAAAGAGTTGATGACCTTGGAACGGCTGAAGCGATTTTGGTAAAATATGTCTAAGAACCTTTGCTTTCAAAGACACGGCTCGAAAATTAAAAGAGACGTCAACTTCAAAGACGTACACGTTGAAGTTGACGGCTCTTTTAATTTTGTCTATAATCTTTTGAGGAACATAAAAGATAAGAACATAGAAGAAAAGTTATAAACAGTTCCTAACATTCAATTATCCATTTCGATCCATTAAATGAAAAAAAAAAAATTGAAATTTTGATAAATTGTCTTTTCAAAGACAAAACCATTTAAAACACTTACCTCAGAAAATATTTTTGGGCTTAACATTAATCATTTGAAAGGTTGTTTACTTTTGAAAGTAAAACGTTTAAACCACTTACCTCAGCCATTCAGTTTGTCATTTGAAGTCCAAAAAGAACATCCTCCTAACTTTTGAAAGTGTAAACAAGCTTTACATTTTATGTGTCTCAGCAGTGCCGTAAATTGTTGGCAAACTCTGCAACATGCAACTCTGCAGTCGACTTACTTTATGATTTGCTGACTTCTTAAAAACTGTACATACTGGAAATATCTTCAGAGAGGAAGTTTTTAACTTTAAACGAAGCTCGTTTTACTGCAAACGAGGATTTATTTTTGGTTCCGTCAAGGGATAAATTGAGGATGGCACCTCTCTTTAGAACTGTATCTTTGAAAGCGCAGTTTGGACATGTGATTTGATTTAGCATTCTTAGAGAGGGAAAAAAAAGAAGAAAATTATGCTTGGATAGTTTAATTTTTTTAAATTTTGTTCTATGAGTCACTTGTTGGTCTTGCACGAAAGAGAATTTGAGAAGTAAAGTTAAATTAAAGTGCGATAGAAGAGTTTTAAGCTGTAAGCTGATGATGATGATTACAGAATATTAATGTGTTTGTGCATTAAAGATGATTTACAATCAGCTCTGAATCATCTTGAGATGTTACTATATGTGTGCAACTAATATTAAAAAACTTGGGTACCCGAAGCTTTGGAAACACATTATTAATTACCATTACACTAAAACTTCTCGACAGTCCCTTTATACAAACCATAATAATGGTATACCTGACCAAAGAAAAATAACGATATTTATGATACAATCCTCATATTTTATTTCCCCGTAAAAGCTTAATAAACAGAACAAGGCCAAATATTATCCCTTGAATATAATATTATAATAACACAATTATGGGAACCTACTAAGTCAAAAAAGTATGATTTACAACATTTATTATTTCAATATTTATTGCCGTATTTATTTAATGGAGAAGCTTGATATTTTGTATTAGTTCAACGATTATAAATATTATATCTTTATTTTTGCTAAAGCATTAAGTTTACATTGCCTCATTACCTCTATAACTAGCGAAATGTGACTGTACAATTAGGGCCTCTGCCCCACTCTTCGGGACTTCCATCCCTAAAACTCATCAAAATATTTCCTTTAAGCTTTCAGGATCAAAGGACTTTTCAATAACAGATTTCCTTCAAATTTTCTTGATATCAAAAGAATTTTCTCTAAAATATTTCCTATAAGCCACACTGCATTGGGCTAGTTTGCGTAATATCTTTAAAACGAAGTCTTATATTTGCTCAGTCCGTGACGACATTCCGCTTTATGTACTCAGTGAAGCAAACGAGCGCATTACGTCATTGGTCTTATACACTTGTGCTCTTCAGCGAATTGACGATTATTTATGGATTTTATGCTATTTTTTTAGTCATTTTATGATTTACATGTAAATCTTTTGATTAAATTATCACAAAATAAGAACTATTTATCATCAACTAACGACCCGCTTTGGCTACACAAGTACACACAGGTGCTAAATATTAATGTGTTATACATACAAATCTCCCTCTTGAATCACCCTGTTTATTGATCAAAACCGCATTAAAATCCTTTGCGTAGTTTGAATGATTTAAGAATACAGAAAATACCTAGTAGAGATTTGAACGAAACTGTAATGGGGTGTACTTACTTTTACTATAATACTTCTACCTATCCCTTTTTGGGACGACAGTGTCCTTATGTATTTTTTTCTTGCTTCCCAGCACTGTAACTAATAGATGCCACAAAAACTGTAGTCTTAGGTATTGAATTAAATCTTTAGGGAGAACCCGGATCACTACCTTTTTTTGAGTGGGAAAAATGTCATATACAAATATCTAGCTTCTCCATCATTATCTATACATTTATATACATACAACCCTACCCCGTAGCTAGTCTAACCCCTCACTAACCACATCTAGATCTGGACGTATCTGACGTCTTGGATGTGGGGTCAGGCCAGGTCTGCACGCTGGTCCCGATGGTCGCCATACACGCAGCATTACCCTGAAGAAGATGACCGGTTCCGATACTTCGGGTACGGGAACTACGGGGTCGGCCTCATGGGCTTTGGGAGGCAGCGGTGCGACGATAGGGTCACTATACCCTGTGAGAACGAGTATTTTATATCGGTGAGTTTATGTAGATGATTTTATGTTTGTTGCAGCGGACTTCTGTGCTTGAGGTCTTCAAGTCAGGCAAGTGTTATTGTGATTATTCATTAGTGTCTCAATAGCAACAACGGAGTCTGGATTTGTGCCCGGACCTAAATATACCTCGGGAATTGTGGATGTACTATTAGGTACCTACGCCTCTGCTAAACTCTTCGTGGAATATAAATAAATAAAGTACTAACTTCAATTCCTGCATCACGTTATTTGAGTTTTTTTGAGATTAGAACGTATAGAAAATTCCAAAATCAACTATCAGGCAGAAGCCCTCCAGACACAACACCTATCTGGCGAGAGGATCATCCATTTTCAATGGAGTATCGAGGAACTTTACACCATGTTACTTAAACTCCTAAAGTTATTGTGAGAAGGTTTTACGCATAATTTATATTCTTTTAGTATTTTCGATGCAAGTTACAGTAATTAGCAAGTTCAAAAAGATCCAAACCAAATATTTCAATATCAATTTCTTATAAAAGTTTAAAACTTTGGGTTGACGGGTCTAATTATAATAGTATTAAAGCTTAGGAGATCCATTAAAGAACTGGAATATAAAAGAGAAACTTCAGAGTACTTGTGAAGTTAATAATCAGGAACGGAAGTAATATTGTTAAAGTTCTTTTAAGAACGACCCGCTTTATAGAGTGTTTGGTCTACAGTTGGAATGTTGAGTGGAAAGTACTGGGGAATATTCTTTGCTAACTTCTTGAATAGTAAAATGGTTAGGTTTTCTTTAGACATAAATTAATTAGAGCGTTAGATGAGGACAATGTTAGAATGTTAAATAGGGTCTTTGGCTAGAATTAGAGAGCTTAGAACTTGAAGAAAATACCACTTGTTTGTAATGACTGATTAATTGAGGGACAAACTTCAAGTTAGTATTATAATACTTACTTTGAAAATGCTCAACATTTACTAAGAGACCAATTCTGAAATAATATGAACAAAACCATTTTCTGTTTCCATCAGTTTGTCAACATTATTACATTGAAATAATTGGTGAAGTTCTTCAGAAAAGTCAGATGCGTAGTGTAAGCTATCTGCTTGTATGACTAGATCTACGAAAGGATGGATGAGATGAAGTAGTACGTAAGGGTCATGTGGCATTTTGAATTTTCTGCCTACCTCATGGGAAAAAATCTTGAATTTACATATTATGCGAACATGAATGTTGCATGAAAAAGCTGATTTCTATTACAAAAAAGTTATTTTCAAGAGACTTACACCTCTCAAAGACCGATAGTTAGTTATCCAGTATTACCTAAGTAATAATGTAGTTTTGCATAATTAAAATCCCAAGTTCTGCTTTACATGTTCATGTAAAATTTCAGCGAGAAATAATTGATTGATAAGTAAGGTACCTGCGGGTAAAAAGGCCTAGGTAAGGGAAATGTGTAATAAAATCTAATGTATACAATTTGATAAACATGTTTTAATGTGAATCATTATTTAAATAAATTATCTGCAAAATAAAAATAGACAATTTTAGCCTTTACCATAAATCAGAAACAAATGAAACATTTTCTAAAACCTTACATAAGGGCCTTGCTTTACTGTAGCAGGGTAATAAAGCCTACGGTTGTAACATACTTAAATTGTTAGGCTATAGTTTTAGTATCTCTGGTATTTGAGATGAATAATTTAAATATTATCACTTTGTGCACATGATTTCATCCAAAAAAAAAAAAGAATATTTACAATTATCGTATTTCAAAAGCGTAGGCCTGATTAGCCTTCTGCTCGTAGGCCTTATTACCCATTAATTTTTCATTTTGATATTTCGCTTTTGTTTAAGGTTAAAACATCAATTTTTCTGTTACATTTTGTAAAAAATTTACTAAAATAATGGGTAATATTTAAACATGTACATGTTTTTCATGATTTTATAGATATTCCTTAGCTAGGCCTTAATATCCGACAGGCCTTATTACCTGCGAGTACCTTAATTCACAGGCAAACTTCCTGAAACTTTCCCAGCTTACGTAGATTGAACCAATAACGTTATATGAACTTTACTAAAAGTCTTTAATACACAATTTAAAACAAACATCAATCATGTTTGTTACTCTCAGGCAGAAACGTAAACATGTTCTTATACTAATTAGCGAGGCTTTAATATGCTAACGCTTTTCAAATACCTATCGTGTTTATATTTCATGTTAGAATAATTTAATGTATCAATTTACGAGGTTGTTAAAGAATTTTCCAGTTCCTATAATTAAATTATATTCTACGTAAACGCTTGGTTTGAAGTCTAAACACTAATTGACTTTAGGTTAATATTCTATCTCAAACGTGACCTACATTTCTGAATACCTAAGCATGAGAGACACTTTAGATTAAAGACTAATTACTGTTCATTGTCGAAATTTTAAGCAAATAGTCTCTTAAGGCAAATAGCAAAAGTCATTTATTCAAATTAGGCCTACACTAAGCACACCAAAATAACGAAAGACGGCTTCCCAAGACCCGACCTTATTGTAGTTAGAGAGAAGAAGAGATACTATAAACTTCCCAGCAACACAGTCTGTGTAGTTAGTAGTTAGTATAGTTTAGGCTACATAATGCGTTAATTGACTAATCCATCTAGCGAGTTTTGGGTGTATCTTTTTTTTTGAATTTTACGAACTTATGTTGACCGACGTCACCATGATCGTCAATCGAACACTAAATCCTGCCTTAGTCTTCTGTTTTTCCTTCCAAACCTCTTCACACTACTCCGCTATTGTGCTCAATGCTGATGTTCTCCCTCAAGCATCCAGTGAGCGACGATTATATAGTGTTTATTTACAAAAGCCTTCCATCTTCCAGAGCTCCTACTTCGGCGCAGGAGTGTGCGATCCTCACCATTGCGGCAACACCTTCTGTCCAGGACAACAGAGACAGGACTGCCACGTGGAAACCTCCATCACACCATTCGCGGTATCCGTGCACTTCGGACCTCCAACCATTAAACGAAGCCCTGAGGAGAATATTGGCATGTGTCTGAGGTATACGCAGTTACCTTGTGATTCTTGAAGAACGAATAATTTTAGTTAAAAGGAATATGATGTGATGTCCACTTATGATGATGAAGGGATCTTTGTAGAACAGTTTCTTCAGAAGAAAGATAACTTGTTTATATCAGAGACAATTGATGACAATGATATTTTATTTAGACAATAAAAAAAAAATTAAACGTAGTCATTCAAAGTATCCCTCTTTACAAAAATATAGCTGTTTTAAATAAAGAAGAAAATGCTACTGATACTGTATCTCTAGTAACAATGTTACACGAAAAAGATGGAATCGAATTAGATAAACGATACTACGATGGAGCGTTCAAAATGTTTTGATAATATCAAAACATTTTGAACGCTCCGAATGTAATAGGAGCGCAAATTATTAAGGAGTTTCGGGAATCATCTCCCGAGGGTGACATAAGTGTGAGACGGCATGACAAGAATATGTAAGAGAAAAATGTTTAAGTGAATTTGTCAAAGAAATATGGAATTAATTTTGAACAGGATATTAAGTCCCTTTTTGTGGTGGGTACAGTAATTGATTGATGAATTTCTTATTAATGCTGACGGTTTAATAAAAAGAAAATCTTGTATGGTGTACCTTTTTATCGTTTAATCGCTTACTTCCTCATACCATTTCGATTTTTAGGAGACTATTTTGTGAAACCTAACAATGTATGTTGTTTGTATCAACTCTGTTTCTACCAGATCGATTTGCAGCAAAAAAATCGTAAATTCGATGTCTTAATCCAATAAATCCAATTTGAAAAATCGCCTTTTTTCGCAAGGACTTAATCTCACTTGATGAATTACATTATTTGTAAACCTGTCGAAGGGCTTCTTCAACATAGAGTAGGTAGATACAGAAAGTTCAGTCTTTACAAGAGGACTTCATGTACCAATGCACTTGCATTTGAATGAGATGGTTCGAGATTACATTTATTATAGTTAAACTAGATACCTGTAGGCCATACAAATATTTGATCCGTACGGGGATCGAATCCACCAATTCGCACTAATCGTTTCCAAACGTCTTTTATAGTGCGAATAGCGAAGAAGTGGAACTCTCTGCCTGCGTCTGTGTTTCCGAACACATACAACCCTAATATCTTCAAAGTTAGAGTGAACAGGCTTCTTCTGGGTAAGCTCGCTCTATCGTCGACCTTGTCTTAGTCACTCCTGATCTAGACTAAGGTCAAGAGCAAATCCAAAGTACATAAAAAAAGAATGATGCCGAATAGCATCTTTTTTATGGCGTGTTTTATTTGCTGCACACAACAGACCTTCTGTATCTATTATTTGGTATTCCATGGCAGCTGGAATACAAATGAATCGTTGTAAACTCTATTGCTAACTAGTTGAGGATTCAACGAATTTGTTTTTGCTCGTTGAATCTAATTGATATTTAGTATCGACGAGGACTTTTAAACTAATTGTTTTGTAAATATATTTAGGGGTTTTCGACGATGGCTTTTGTACATTTAAGATTTATTTGACTTGGTTTTCATTATGCTTATTAATCATAAGTTCAGTTGAAAATGAGGAGGTGTCGAGTAAGAGTGAAAAAGGACGGTATTAATAGGTCCGGTCCGGATTCACCAAAGCGAAGAGATGTGCGGTGACAACCAATCAAATCATCATTAGTATCGTGGCCTTGGGGTCTCTATAGGACACTTTCGCAGTGTCATAATGTAAATTGCTGTAAAACGATTGTATATCTATTATCTGTTTTAATTGTTCATATTATGATTCTATTTACGTAGCATTTTAGACCCCCAATGGGGGCGTTAATTAATTTTGATTTGGATTAAAATTTTAATGTCAATGAAGCTATTGAATTAGTGTCTCTCTTGTCTTCTGCTATTGATTGAATCTTGAACGTCACCGCGGTTCTCCATTTTGTCTTCGGTGGATTTCGGACCTTAGATGATACTGCTGTGTAATGTGTATTGCTCAATTTTTTGTAAAGTATGATAATTTTGACGAAAATTTATTGTTACGTAATTGAAATGTTTCATAAAAATAATCATACTGTTTTATTTGCTCAATGATATTAAAATACTTAATTATTTTTTAGATTTTTATGTAAGTAGTTCCTATATTTATTTTGGGTGTATAAAATGATAGAAAAGTCTGTTTTGATATACGTAATTGTTAACAAAACGTTGTGTTATTTTTTTAATCTTAGTTCTATTTATTGTATTGAAATAGTTAGCTGTGCCATTGTAGAAAAATATTTTAATAACCAAAAATAACCCGTTTTGTAAAATATGTTTGTTCTTAATTGCTTAAGTTTTTATTGTCTGTAAATATTTCCCTCGTTTTCTCTTAATTTCATAGATTTGATTTAAATGAATTTAGCATTTATAAAAGAGTGATTTATTAATTAAATTATTTATGTTTCGACAAGATTAAAGTATCGTGTTTTAATTAATTACTCCGGCTTTAATTATACCAAGTTTTACCTGAAATGGTCAGGATATGGTCAACCTATAGGCTGATTGGCTGTCAATTCTTCCTTCTTTCGGCAACCATTTAGTGAGGGCTCTACTCTAACTGTCATCCCCATATCAGCTAGTAAGTATATGCTTGTGTCAGCACGAAACACGAACAGTGGAGAATAACTAATAAATATAAATATGTAGTGGATATACCGGTTGGAAGCGACCTGCATCCAGCGTCTTCCGGCGACCTTTACAAGGTCGTCTGTCCACCTCGTTGGTGGACGTCCTACGCTGCGCTTGCTAGTCCGCGGTCTCCACTCTAGTACTTTTCCCAATAGGTCGCTTTCAACCGGTATATGTGGAGATCTAAAGGGGAAGGCCTATGTTCAGCAGTGGACTTCCTATGGCTGTGATGATGATGATGATGTAGTGGATAAAAACAAGTAAAAAAAAAAACAAAAACAGCGACATCTACGATACAAATGAAGAACTAAAATAAAGAAAAACCTATATAAACACGATGTATTTTTTTTTTTATGTTGATTACCTCATAACTTGCGACTGGGTGAACCGATTTTGATGATTCTTTTTTTATTTGAAAGCTGGTGCTTCCCGTGTGGTCCCATTGTCACCATTTCAATATCTGATGATTGGATCCTGGAGAAATCGAGGGCAACCCTCAAATTTTATAGGCGCACACATCGTTTTTCGCAAATATTATGAAGTAATTTAAGTACCTGCGTATAGTAATCATCATCTCATGTAGCTGAGCTGATGATGGAAGGTTCAACAACTCCTTAACAGTAAGTAGGCGTCGACTGATTTAGTAAATTATTTTTTTTCATTAAGTATTTCAAAGCACTACAATTTAATAAAGGTCTGGAGTATGATGATGGAGCCGAGAGAAAGTCGAGGGAACTCCTCAACGATTCATAGCAGCTACCTTGTGTTTGAGCTTGATTAATTTGTATTGATAAGAACTTTACACCTAGATGAGTTGTAACTGTTATTAGGGGTCTGATGACGAAGACGAAGGACAGTTCAGGGAATTCCTCAACGGTTTATAGTAGCTACCTTGTGTTTGGACTTAATTCATTTATATTGATGAGAACTTTACACCTAGATGGGTTGTAACTGTCATTAGGGTTCTGATGATGAAGACGAAGAACAGTTCAGGGAACTCCTCAACGGTTTACAGCAGCCATCTTGTATTTGGACTTAATTCATTTATACTAATGACCCATATGGGTTATTGTTCGATGCAGGATACCTGCCATTTGGTCCCAAAAAAAAAAACATTTATTTTGGTGTTCTTGCTTATTGTGTTCATGGGCGATGTTATAACCAGTGCTAAGGATAATAAAATTCTAGTGCATAAGTAAGAAAATTATGTTTTTGACAAGAATTTCGGTTGAATATTTAAACTAAAAAGGGTAAAATAAAAAGTTTTTAAAAAAAATGTAACCGACTTCTAGAAAAAACAACCACTAAAAAGGGTAAAATAACCTACCAAAAAACTTTTTTTCGGAAGTCGGTGGCAAAAAAATCCACCGACTTCCGAAAAAAAGTTTTTTGGTAGGTTATTTTCATAGAAATATTGAGGAACTGTAAACTTTATTCGTAGTTCGTAGCTTCAGAGAAAATTCACAAAAGGGGATACGACTATAATTTCGCCATCACGACACATTAGCCCCTTCAATACCAGGTAATATTGCTAACGGTTTTGATCGCTGTACGACCACGAACACGTTATCGTCATGTTAACACATTCGATAATGTTACCAAGTTCGTAATGGAAGTACTAATGGGGTACTTGAGTATGTACATTTTGTAGGTACAGACGCCATCAGGCCAACCTACCCGAAACTGTCAGATTTTAACAATCGAACATTTAGCCTTCCGCTATTGTGATAAGGTTGAAAATCTATTGAAGAAATTTGGCAGATTGTGGTAGCTTGTTGTGCTGGCGTTTGTACTGTATACTTAGACCGTTACAGTGACTGAAATGGGAAGGTAGACCATAGTTAAGGGAATAGAGAAACTTTTCGGATGAGAATGGTCACTTTTTCTGCAATAGTTTCTGCATCTCACTTTTACGGTCGATGCCAGTATTTAAGCATTAAATGGTACCACGGTCCTGGAACGCTAAGGGCAACTGAAGGAACAAGGTTACGTCACCTCACGCGTTGTCAGTTTTTCAGTCTTTTCCGCTCTAACCAGGTAATGTTCCGTGGCGCCATAGTCACTCCAATACACAGTCCAGAGTCGTCCCTTTATGGACTTTATTTGACACTTAACACGTTCAGACCGGCACCTCATGAGTAGGTACTTGATATTCTACGGCGCAAATCTTCATGTGGCCACCGGTGGTACATCACCGCCCCATGAACCAAAAGTCTTGCCGGGCGGGGTGCGCCACCGGTGGACACGGACAGAATTAGACAGGAATTATGCTTTATCTCTCTTTCTAATAAGCTAGTAATAGTAATATAAAGTAAATTGTTTTGTGTCATCAAACAGAACCGCGCCGTCCGTCAGCAAATACTCCGTGCTCCACCGGTGGTACACGCCGGTCTGAACGTGTTAACACTAACACAGAATTGTTCAAAAAATATATGCATGGGAGCTCATGCTGACATACCTACCTACGCACTATTTGCAATGGTTGGACTTCCATAACTAAATACCTAGTCTTTGTGATTAGGTTTGTTTCACAAAATGGTTGGCAGTTGTCGCCTGCAGGCTGCAATTGACCGCGCTTTTTGCTTGATGAGTGAGTTAGACTGGTTGATGGTGAAGGATTTATTTGAATTTGGAAAGAATTGAACGAATGGAAATGGATTTGAATGAGGAAGTGCATTAGTCAATAGAATGTTTAATTATTTGTACTTGCACCAAGGAAACCAAAAGAAAATAAAACCCTAACCTCAGATTTTCAAGTTTGAATCTCATGAGCACGAGTGATGTCATGAACTCAAGACACATCCAAGATGAAATGCAGCGTCGAGCGCTAGCTACCCGACATTTTACCGAAGTGGTTTTAATTGGCACAGCCATGATAACAAACCTTTAACTTGCCTACTTTTTTGTTTTTATATTTTTTATATTGTGTGTTTTATTGGTTTTGTGCCAAGTTATAGGTATTAGTTAAACGTTTATTAAACGCGCCGTCAACGCGCGTTTGTAGAGATACAGACGCGATGCAAACGCGCATTAGACGCTTTTTATCGCGACAACAAACTGCTCTGTTTGACAGCGCGTTTAAAACACGTGGTGTACATTAAGGCCCTTAATGTTTTTTTTTTATAAATGTGTAGGTAGCTTTTCTCTCATTAAATACTATCTTCCACCCGGGCGTCGACGACGAAGACCGGTGAATAATGCCCTTCAGTCTTATTTCTCTTCATAATTGTGCATGGTTAAAAGTGCGACACAGACGCAGTTCCATCGAACGTTTTATCATTCAGCTATTATAATAAAGTATTGTAAGCTTTGGTCTTCTGCGAATGTCTACTCGTCGCGAATATTCGCTGTATGTGATGGGCTATTCGCTGCGAATTAGACGCCGCAATTTGATATGAGCGTGTTCTTAAGGTAACGAAACTTTCTAAAATTACCGACTTGTTCAAAGAATTTATCATAATAATATAATACATAATAATATAGTACTTAACTATCATCACGAATGCATTCTAAAACGATTCTACTGACAATGAAACAGCCCCTTATTGGTGTTTAATAAGTAGCTAAGGCAAGCGTTTGTATGAGCTGATTTTAAATACCATGAACAATATGCAATCAAGATTCCACCCTTACTAAACACAGCCTCGCATTCTCCTCTCCATTTGTAATCAGGCCAATAATCTAATACCTTGCGACAGTAACAATGGCCGTCGTATCGAGATGTTACAACTGATCAACGTATTGTTTAGATGTAGGACAAGCCGATATTAGGTTAGCTATCTATGTGGAACTGTCCGCAGTTTAATTGGACCAAGGAATTTCTATGAATCTACAATGACGATAGTGTCTGCGATGTATCTCTCTCTCTATCTTTTTGTCCTCGTAATGTGGTTAATATTTTCTCTGTTTGTTCTCCTTCCCTGCACTCTATGTCTGTTCTACCAAGAATAGGCAAAGTTATTTCTTTTTCCCGAGTATGACACGTGCACGTACAGTCGAGTTCAATAATATGTTGGCAATGTCAATGATTCAAAATATTTTGAGCGTTGTTAAGCTCAATAAATTCTACAGAATCTATAGATCAAAAATATGTCCTCATGTGAACGGTTCAATAATATATAATTTGCTGGCAATAATAAGTGATCACCTTTTAAAAAAATATAATCTATACTGTACTAGCTTTAATAATATCTGAGCAGGGTAAGCTTCATAATTATCTCTATATTCATAGGAAAGTATATTATTTGATCGAATAAATAAGATCCAGTTCACATTGATAAAGAAATGACAGCATTTCAATTGTTTTCCGCGCGAATGGTTTTTAGGAGTTTATTTCAATGCCACAGGTTTCCGTATAATTTTATATGAATGACATGTGCGTCAGTTTTTTTTTCATTTTAATGAAAGAAAAACAACGTCATTCGAAGGAAAACTAGCCAGTGATACCTTAATAATGTTGCAAACTCCTTGACCATGCAATTTTAAGATTGCTAGTAAAATCATCTTTATAAAGTAGTAATAAGGTTGAATTTGAATTACATTTACTTGATTTGATATTATTGTATTCATGTGTACTTACATATTGTGAATCTTACACTGTTCAGATAATTATGATCTTAAACTTGTTCATATAATAATGTCCCTTTGGCTGTAAACATGTTACTGAGAAAAAGTAGTCACATATTAATGAATCTAAATCGTGATCACAATGATGCTTGTAGTTGTCACAATATTATGAATAATTTTGATGTTCATATATTTTTGAAGTCTAGACGGGCCAACATGTTAATGAACGCGACTGTACACACATCGCAATACATAGTACAATTAGATCTGTCATTTTGTCCTGACATCAAAACCTGGTTCTACAGAGTCATCCTACGTGTGCAGTTCAGATTAGATATGAACAGATATCGGAAGTGCTACCTAGAGCTAGAAAGTACTAGAGTGGTTACAATATAGTCTTTAAATTTTTAACCGGTTTGTAAGGAGCTTGCAAAGTTCTACGAGCTGAACTAGTTACTGCTTCATAATTTCTAACAGATCATTATGTTAATAAATCGCTGTCTATCATGGCATGGGCTTATGGGCCACATTTTAGAATCACAACTTATTTAGATTTCATTTCTAAACTGCAATGTATGACGACTATAAAAGTTTGAATTCATTTTTCTACTATCTAATGAACATCTCCAATTTTCATTCATAACTCCATTCAATTACTCCATACTATGCGAAACACAGCCAAGACATGACCCAAATATATAATCCACGACGTATTACCTGAGCGGATCCTTGCGTATCCAATCAGCTGCACTAATCTAATGGATATTGGATCGTCATTGTAGCTGCCAGCAAGCGTGGTTGCGATAACATTGTTTGATCAGAACTAACTGCTATGACTACTACTAATAGATTGTGGATGGGTAGAACGATGAGCCGAATAAATGAAACATACAAAGATCTAAGTAATTTTTAATTATTGCTTCAGTGATTAAAACATTCATATGTATAGGACTAAAACTAAAATCTACAAATATTGTTAATCTATTAATATTTACAAAAGATACTAAATTAAACATATTTTAGACTTGATAGAAGCTGGCTCTTTCTTTTGGGCAAAGAATTTGCATTGCCATCCAACGTGCAATGCTGTCAGTCTTCTGGACACGTTCCCGGATGGCAGCGATGCGGACGAGTACTTTGACACCCAAGTGTCTTATTGTTCTTTTTATGTTTTTTTTTTAAATTAATTCATTTATAAAAATTGTTGTCTAAGGAATGATATGAAAGAAAAAGGAGTAAATGATACTGTGACGACTGATAGGGGAGAATGGAAGAAGAAAACGTGTTGCGCCGACCCCAAGTAGAATGGGATAAGGGCAGGAAGAAGAAGAAGAAGAATTCATTTATAAAAATATTTTAAACAGTAGTCCCATTAAGTGTATCAGGTATTATTATCCCGAACCTATATAAATAGACCTTCGATACCTATGCCCCTAAACCCAGACACAATAATTAATACCATGATGGATTGATGCATAACTGATTGGAAACTACGGGCTGGATGTAATTAAATTAGTCTCGTCAATAATTACTGGTTTCTGCCGCCGCAGTCAGTTGGCGTAGGCTTCAGTTTGTAATACTAATTAGCTAGAGGGTTCATTTAGGTGATTAGAACTGTTACCTAGACTCCAAAATGGCTTAAAGCTACCTTTATTTTATGAATAAGGGATGTTGTTTGCTATTTACCCGTACATAGGAAAATGTCAAAGCCAAAATTTCGTTTGTGAGACGAATAAAGCCTCCTGCAGACACTCGCAATTAATCGCGCGGGGCGACATGTCGCGGTCCATTCGCAGTACATTTAGAGTGGAAATTGGCTTGGCTCGTTGTCGCAGCACGATTAATCGCGTGTGTCTGCAGGAGGCTTAAGTCCTTAGTCTGAGTAGGTAATCATCATATTCATCTTCTGAATTTCTTCTTCTTCTTCTTTAAGTTAAATTTGTATCTCAATTCACATCCCAGATCCCTGTGCTTTTACGGCTGCTTGTGATTGGACATCTTTAAGACTCGGATGGACAAACTCCATCGTTGGTTGGATACTCACACAGATCGGGATCGAGATTTTGACTGAGATGCATTGTTCATTTCCAGCGTAAATCCTTTTTGTTTTACAGAAGTTCGTGGCTATTCTTGTTCTTGATGCGAAGTACCTTTTTTGATTTTTCGTATCTTGAATTACGCGATATTGAAACCTTACCTTACCTTTTACTTAGTGAAGATTTTTACATCAATCTATGCGTGTCTTGGATTCTTCGTTCCAAGTCATTCATAGTCATAACAAATTACTAATGTTGAGTAGGTAAGTTAAAAGAAATTGCAGCAAATATTTTCATAAAGATATTAATTACTTTATGCTTTTCTTTTCCATTCATCCATTATCCGTCTTTTCAATTTTAAATTGCTTATAAGATGTAATTTTCACTTTTGTAATTGCATTTTCAGCCCAGATCTACGTTACCTTATTTATAATTGCACGAGAATCTTTCACAGAAATAATATTTCAAGGAAGATATCACAAAGTTTAGAAAACTCGAGAACCGCATCATTTAAAACGCTTTACATCAGACTCGGAATGCTTAAGGCAGGATAAGTAATCAATTATTCAAGATTATTTAATTAAAAATGTTTTGCTCTTTCTCTTTTTAACATTTTGCTGTTCTAAGAAAAATTCATCTTCTGTTATTAATTTACCTAGTTCATAACGTAATGTAGTAGAATTCTGACGCCACAGGCAATATAACTAATTCTGGGTAAATATCGTGAAAACCTTTGATATAGTATTTTTCATTTAAACTCTAATAAATAACAACAAGTTCTCAGTAAAGTAACATGATTAGTCTTTGTGTTGTGTTTTGTGTAAACACAAAAAAAAAATGAATTTGAGTTTGTTATACACAGTTGTGTATTTAGCTATAACAAGGCAAATCGACGTCAGATAACAATTTGAATTATAGTAAAATTCTCTGAAACTAAAATATGTAGTGTGTGTTGTAGGACCACAATATTATTTATAGACTGACAAAAATACAACGTAATACCATCATATTATATAACCAATTTCTTTTGTTTACGTAAATCAATCATAACAGACACTATCAACGTGATATTTCCACTTGAGAGTAAGATCGTAGATAACAGTCCTGATACTGTGTATAAAACAGTACGTTTATCTCAACTAGGCGACAGTACTATCGCCACTTGTTGCTAAACAAGAGATCTTGAGGAGACACCACCATTTATCTGTGCTCCAAACATTTTATTTAATCCCAGTGACATTTTTATTTGAACTGAGAGAATTCTTGAACGTTTTTAGTGCAGTATTTATCATAATAAGAAAGAAAGAAGAATGAAGCTGGTACAATTTGTTTACAAGGATAACCCAGAAGAGATTCGCGTTGGGTATCTATCTAATGAGAATGTTGTTGACATCAACAAGGCTGATCCTACAATACCCAGCACTCTTATACAAATCTTGAAGGATGGAGTCTTCGAAAAAGTGCAGAAACTACAAGCTACAAAACAAAAAACTGTTCCACTATCAACAGTAACTCTGAAAGCACCGATACACGGAGGAGACAAAGTTCTCTGCGTCGGATTGAACTACAAAGATCATTGTGAAGAACAGAATTTAACCCCACCAGAACTCCCGTTCATCTTCAGCAAATTCCCAAGCACAATCGTTGGACCTAATGATGCCATCAAACTCAAACCTGATATATCAGATAAAGTGGTCTGCGAAGTGGAATTGACTATCGTTATTGGAAAAAAAGCATCCAGGGTGAAGGCAGCAGATGCTTACAATTATATCCTGGGGTATACTATTGGTCAAGATATTGGCGCATCAGATTGGGAGAAGAATAGAAATATGGGAACACTGTTGCTTGGTAAAGCTATGGATACTTTCTGTCCTATTGGTCCTTGCATAACAACAAGTGATGAGATTGGAGATCCACAAAAATTAGGCATCAGATGTATCGTCAACGGTGTGCAGAAACAGAAAAGTAACACCGACCAGTTCATTCACAAAATTCCGGATGTCATTGAAAGATTGTCAAATCTATTTACTCTGTTGCCTGGTGATATCATCCAAACTGGTACTCCTGGAGGAGTGGGAGTATACAGGAACCCACCAGAGTTTCTACGACCCGGTGATGCGATTGTTAGTGAGATTGAAAAGATCGGAGTTATGATTAACAGAGTTGAAAATTTCTAATGAGTTTGATGATTGATACGTAAAGTTATTTTGTAAGATTATTTTTTGTGTAAATAATAGTAAAAGATTATAATTTGAACCTACTAACAATAGTTTAAGTTGTTGTATACTAATATTTTATGGGACATGAGCCTGAAATAAATGAATAGTAAAAATAGGTGCATCCACACAGAGCGAACAGCTTCGCGTGGCATTTGCTTCGCGCGGCAAATGCCTCGCGAGGCTGCTCGTTCTGTGGGGACGCATTTATTTAATTTAATAGTCACGGTTATTAATTTCTTAGGTTACAATAACCTAAGAAATTAATAACCTTGACCTTGACTTGTAATAAATTTTTGAATTTATGAACGAATTTATGTCGTACAACATACTATTACGCTCTATCACTTCACTGCTGGACAAAGGCTTCTCCATATTTACAATTTCCTTGACTCTTAGCCAATTTGGACCATAGATCGTTGGTTTTGTCCAGCTCATCCTGTTATGTTTTACAAGGTCTGCGACGCCTTCTAGCTTCGTCAGGGCCATGTCCTACATAGTGTTGGTGTTCTACCGATAGTACTTCGATGGATGTACTGTGCTCATCCCATCGGCCCCTTTTTATCAATGAGGGGGGAATGGGAAATATAGACGCAATAAAATTTGCCAATATTTTGTAATTAGCACTAAGCGTTTCAAACCGTCTTTTAAAATGCGCACAGCAAAGGAGTGGAACTCTCTACCTGGGACTGTGTTTCCTCTCTTGATAATAAACTGGCTTCTTCTGGGTAAGCTCACTCTATCATCGAATTTGGCTGTGTCACCTGTGTCTTAGACTAGAGTCAAGAGGAAACCCATGTAACCACACCACCAAGTAAAAAAGTTAAATACTATTCTATCTCTAGATCCACTAGCGAACGGTATTGATATTAGTTCACCTGTTCAATCAAACATTATTAATATCAGTCTAACTAACTAAACATTAATTTACTAATATATAAACTGTGATACTCTGTATTTACATCAAGAGCATTGCGAGAAGCCAATCGCTAGTTGAATTAATATAATTGAACTTATCATGTACTAGCAAATGCCAGTGGCTTCGTTCATGTAGCGTTCGTTAATTGACCCAGGGTCCATTATCCTGTCGGGATAAGCATTTGTGTTAATCTAAAATATAATCAACCTCTGCGTCAAGTTTCATCAAAACCCGTTCTGCCATTGTGATGTTATCGAGTAAAAATATTTATCCATCAATACAAACATCCAAACTTTTGTATTCATATTATTATGAGTAAAGACAGTAAGGATTAGTAAGGATTAATTAAAGTTAGCGACGTATGCCGTATATATTTGTTAGTGCTATTTTAGTATCTAATCTTTTAGCTCTAACATAATCATATTGAACCATCAATCAGGCAGCAGAAGTAGCAATAATGATAAAGTTATCTTCTTTTAACAAAGTTTATACGAAGAGACTTCAAATTTAATCAAATATTGGTTAAAATTATGTGATAAGACTGTTTTATACAAATGGTTTCATTAGCGTTGTAGATGAAAATTATGCAGTAGTGCTTTATGTTTAAAAAAGTACGCTTACTATGCTTAAAGTCTTTAATGGAAACGAAAGCCCCGTCATATTGCTGACTGCTCTTTAAGGCGCGCGTGGAAAATGACGCGTTGTCGACATGATCGTACGGCGAGGAAACTCGCCATCTGTATGTCCGCCAATTGTTCATCCTCTGTGTCTCGTGGCTAATATTTCTCACTAATAACTTAAATATACTGCATCTGACCTCTTAATTCTCCGACCTTCCATGCACTGTTCTGAACTACATCTGGCTTGCAGCTTATTAATAGTTTCAAACTGTAAATCTCATCGATCGTCGGTTTAGAGCGTGAACAGAAGTTTTAATGCTTTCACAGCTTTGCAGCTCCGGAGTTGTATTGTTGAGCGTTTAGTTAGTGGTAAGCAATACAGTGTTCTGTGTACCGTCATACACTAGAGTAAAATCGTATTAGTTGAGTATTATCTAACCCATAATTTGAGAAATCAGACTTTTCTTATTTAGTACTTCTATTAGTAAGTTTCATGTTATATCTGCAATCGTTTAATGCAAAATGTTTCCCGCGACCCAAAGGCTAACTTTTACCTTAGCCAGAGGCTAAGCAAGCACTGTCGTACAACGAGGCCACGCCAACAGTCTATTGGGCAAATTAACATCTGACAGCCCGCAACGTTGAGTTTTTCAATGCTTTGTAATAGTTGAATTTTGTTGTTAATTTTGTTTCGTGATTATAAATAATCAAAGATTAGTTTTATCAAACACCCAACACCATTTCATCATATGTAGGTAAACTATGCACATGTACCCTATTACTGACGAGTACTTAGGTACCCTTAGTAGAAGCTGTTAAACCTGCCATAGGCAATAGATAATACACGTAAAGTGTGTGTAACATGGTATAGGAAAAAACTGTACTTATTATCAAATCAATTTTGAATTTACATTTTAAAGATGTTATGCATAACCTAGCGTGTATGAATACTCACGCAGTTACTTCTACTGAATTATTCCTCAAGCGGCATTTTTCCACAAAAATGACAAAAGCTCTTACATCCCTTAGATATAACAAATTATCATATCATATTCTGAAAGTATACGTTTCCAAAATTCATTGCTTTACCAAGTTCCAAAGTAATTCAGCTAAAATGTATGGTCATTATTATTTCAAGTGCCACAGCTAATGTTTCGGGAAATTTTCGTGCGCCCTGGGGAAATCATAACTGTGGTTAGTGCTATGTGTAGATTTTTCGGTCCTATATTAGATTGGCGGATAAGTATAGTTAAGTTATATGTTTTGGTTCTGTTTTCATGCTTGATAATTCAGCCAGCCATATTGTTGTGGGCATGCGGGCGGCGAGTAAAGGGCAACTCGCAGCCCGACCATGGACCATGCCCGGGTCGACGGCGCGTTGTGTTCCACGCGCGCCTCAAAGAGCGTCAGTATAATGACGGGGCCCCCTCTCCAGAGGGCCAAAGCCTGCCGGGGTCGCGGGAGTTATCTCATTACCGTGACCCCGGGACATAAAGGGCTATTGAAGGACACCGTGGATTTTAGTCAGTACAAGTCTGACAGTCCCTCCCGCCCTGCCCGGGGTGGGAGGACTCATTTGATGATTTTACCACGATAAAAAAAAAGCCATATTGTTGTGCAATATTATTTAGTTTAAAGTACAGAACTTCGATCAACAGAATGTTTTTTTTGGGGTGCAAAATTATCAAATTGCCTCCTCCCGTCGTAGGTGGAGCGGGAGGGACTGTCAGAATTGCCCTTTTACATTTCAGGGTGAGGGTAACCTATGTATTTAGACAGGCATGCGACACCAGTGTTCCGTTTAATTGTTGTTTTTAGGGTTCCGCCTCAACAACAAATACTGAAAAACTGAATAAAATAAAATATTTAAGGGGGCCTTCATACAACAAACTGATTTCTTTGAAGTTTTTATAGATCGTGCTAGAGTTCGATTCGCATTTGGCCGGTTTTGTGTATTGTTCTTTTGACCGCAATAAACCAACCCTTTTAACTTTGTCGATACCGTCCGCATAAATCTTGTAGTGGACCTTATAAATTCTCTGGTGTGCGTGATAGAGCTTGCAAGCTAAACCGTTGGCAGTTTAATACCCACCATATTAATCAAGATTGTCACATGGCCGAGGGAGATACATGGTCTTATGAGTTCTGTTCTAAAGGTAACACCAGCATGACGGAAGTCTTTTGGAGGATTTTAAGCTACTGATTTTAGATTTATGAACTTTTGTATCTGGTGTATTTTTTCTGCTTATGTAATAATACAATAGTCGGACTAACGTCAGGCTCCTCAGACAATCATTCATTCACATAAATCGGGGGAGTCTAAGGGTACCTGAGCTAGTCCGACTTAATAAGCGATATTTAAAGATATCTCAAACTCAAAACCCAAAGCATTCATTACAATTTGACCATTACAGATGCTATAGAATTTAAAAAAAAATGAAGCTACAGTCCTAGTCACAAGGCATAAGAACTTGTAGATAGATAACTTTCAATTTATTATGGGACCGAGAAATACTGTCTAAGTAAATATAGCACCGATACACTCAATCTATAAAAGACAACTTGACAGAAAATCCTATAACCTAGATTGACGGTTCAAAACTGCCTGACAGAATCTTTTAATCAAATCGTCTATTTGCATGCATGGTGTGAACCCAGTTATCCTTTGAACTTTACACTCCACACATGTGTGAATTTAAGTTCCAATCAATGGAATCAGACAGAAAACCCTCGCAGCCTACGCTTTTAAATACCACGAACTTTTACGAGTGTCTCGCTACGAATATTGGACAAGTTTCCAACGAGCACTTGAGCTCGGAAACTCTCGAGCACGTGAATAAAGTCGAGCTGTTTACCTTATCTTCACGTCCCGATGTAAGAGGGTAGGTTCTGTAGGAGATAAGGGGAATAAGTGAATATCAATAGAAGATCGACGTAGGTAGATAACTAACGATTACTTATAGAGGTTTTATAAACGGATATGCCATTTTGGTTGTGATCCTACTTAATGATCACATCTACTCTTTAGATTGGAATACCTAAGTGTAGGCATATGCTTGATACTATCTCCCTGATCTGCTGATTTAAAACCGTGTGCAATTTATGTCATCATCTACCTAACCTTTTTCCAATATGTTAGGGTCAACTTCCAGTCGAGCGAATGTCTACATGACATCCACAACGCAACCCCTCGTGGCCTTACTGAAGTGTAACAGTAACGGCTGTCAAAGAATGACAGCCGGGAGCAACGGCTTTACGTGCTTTCCAAAGCACGGAGGAAACTCGCTATGATTGATGGTCACCTATCCACAGACCAACCTCGGTAAGATCAACCTGTGCCGTGGTTATAATCTAGACCTATGTATTTTGTATTCAATGCTATGTTCTGTGCTGTTGTTTTATGTACAAATAAACATTTTATTATTATTATTATTATTATTTTCATACGGATCTTCCTATCTTACGAAGCATACATATTCGATAGAGCGAACGCTTTGCTAAAACGTCTCAGCATTTTAATTCTAACTGCATGCACTTGCAAAAACGGACTGCAATTAAAACATGGTGAAACGGGAATTCTAAATCGATATTTTAATCAGTTCGGATTATCTTGAAGAGCGGAGACTCTCAAACGCGTTTAGTTACTAGTAGTTAGAAGGAACGTTTGCTGCAATACCTGTAATTATACTGGAGCAGTTGCAGTAGTAAATGTTCAGAATATATTTAAGTGCCTGTGCTTTACTAGATCACTTGTAGCTCTTAGTTCGTTTGCAGCTAATCTGCTGTTGGAAACTTGTTGACATAGTCTTATATTAAAGCAATAATGACAGGTCCTCACAAAGGTGTAATTTGCTCTGATAGTGATGATAACGCTCGGTTTTAAGATTTTTAGGTTGTTACTTAGAGTAAGCAGGTAATGTATTTTTAAAGAACAGCATATCGCTTTGATAATGTATTCTTGAGTATAGCGAATGAGTGAAGTATTCTAGGTATGTAGAAGTATACTATGATAGGTTCGATACGTAGGGTACTTGTATCTTTAGTTTCATAAACTTTCGTTTCAAATAAAACTATCTTCACATTGAAAATATATTCATTTGCTGCATTTATGGTTCGCAACGAATAAAAAGCTTTCCGACGGAAACAAGATATTTCGTTCAGAAATGCTTTTGATTTATATCTCAGACCAACAGTTACCTAAGTTTACTCCTAAACATTTGGCGATGTAGGAAGATCGTGATATATTTTATTCAACGACAGTCTATTGTTTCTGCATACAAAATCTGCTTAGCGCCTGTGCGTTTTGTGTTAGCAATTTCTCGTTACAACAACGCATTGCTAAGCATATACTTCTATTTAGATTCTAGCACACTGGAAGACAACAGTATTATTGATAAAGCTGTATATTATATAAAGCATAAGCTATTATTTTTAAGGTTAGTTTTTGTTTATCTTTGTGCCTATGCTCAGACTAGCACTATTTTTTCTTTTCGTGGTAGAAAGAGACGGCATAATGCCGGCTACGTCTGTTTGCCTGATTTATTTGAATTTGTTATCAATGTACTGTATGTACCTGTTAAAGCGCTCTATCGTGCCGTAATTTGTAACGATAACGAAACTTTTTGTAACAATATTTTTTGTTTCACTGTACAAAATCGAATTTATATTGTTACAATTGGAAAAAGCTTTACTGAGAGATAGTCTTTAGATATTTTATTTCGGTATCGACTAAAAGTAGTAAGACTGATACCTAATAATATAAATTATTATAGTTACATGAAAAAATAAATCTTTGAAAACGTCATTTTTCATACAGGAATGGCCAACCTTTGGTGTCAGTAGAAGCCGCTTCTAGAAAGACCACACAATGAATGATACATTGATTATACAAATAAGTTCAGGTTTTCTCACGATATCTTCACCGATTTCAGTCCAAGATTAACTTAAAAATTTCATAAGGCTTAAAAAGACACATTTGTAGTTGCTCAGATTTAATCTCATAGCTTCATGCATGAGAGACTAAGGCCGAAATAAATAGTCGTACCTAAGCCAAAGTCAGTGCTACGTCAAATGTCAGTAATTTCCTTGGAAATTATTGACATTTGATGTTCCCAAGCACTGACTTAGGCTTGTGGCTTAGGTTCGACTATTTATTTCGGCCTCAGTATGAATCTGATGCCATCACTACCGAGTGAAAACATTACTGCTACAAGACCCAATAATTCAATGCATTGATCCAAACAACAAGACCATGATTTTTTTATCGTGATGAAATCGTCAAATGAATTCTCCCAGGGCGGGACAGGAGTGACTTAAGACTTACTGTTTACGTTCTTCACGGTTACCTGAAGACACTGTCCTGCAACTCAAGCCCCTGTAATACCTATACTCAACACACAACTACCCTCATTTCTTCAAGGCAAATTGACGTGTACGCTGCGATTACGTTACGTATTCGTATCGAGTCGCATAATGTAGGTAAGCAGGGTGGCGGCGACTGGCGTGCAGTAGCCGTATGCGTTTTGCGTACAACAAGACATTATTTTAGATGTAGGGTAGCCAAATGAACGATGGAAATGGAATAAGTTTAAAGAGAGTTTGGTTTATGTTCAAATGTAAGAATTTGAATTAAATTTGGCCTTGTTCTTTTAAATCAACTTATATGAGAGTCCGTGAATTTTTATACACCAAATGATACAAAGATTTTAAACTGACACAAACAACATCATATAAATGGTCCAACATAATTTAACAAATAATAAATATTTTAAACTCTAATAAATCGTGGTATGTAGTATTTAAAAGACTTATTTTGCTTATTTTTTGTTTTATTTAATACTTATAATTAATCCATATAATAATACAAAACCATCTGCGCGCAACAAACGAAAACAAAGTGAAACCATTAACAATTTAAAAGCTCGAGCTTATTAACACAAATGAAGCATTAAATTGAAAACTAAGGTCGAGATCTACAAACGTTAATTAGCACGAGCACTTTTGCTCGTCATCGTTTAGTCTGTAACAGTCAAAACACAAGAACAGGATAGACTCTGTATTATGGTAGTGGAAGACATCTTCCTGTTTCTATGTTGCATTATTTTTGGTTTTTTGCATTTTTCACGTACCGAGATTCCTCAAAAGCAGCTTATGGCTTTAGTTCCGGCTGTCATTTGTAGATCTTTGACAGTTGTTACAGGTAGTCAGTGTATGAAAGTCTGACCACCAGCTCTATAAAATATTGGTATTTCGCTGCATCCTCTCTGTAGTCGGTCCCTCATGGCTGAGGATCGTGGTCAGTTTCAGAGTTGCATCTGGAGCGGATGATCCGCCTCCACCGGTTTCTGTCAAGCGCATCCTTTACCACCGAGTAGAATTTAGAGGACGATGATTCCTTCACCTGATCTGTCCATCGACTTGGTGAACGACCGCGCGATTGTTTGCCTTGCATCCGGTTAGACAGAAAACCAAAAATGACATGCCGATGATCAGTTGTGCCACAGTGCCACCAAAGGAGGTACATTTGCTAAGTAAAGTTTATAAATCCTGACCTAAATAGCACACAAAATAATTAGTTCGAAGCCGTGTTCATGACATAACAGTTACAAAGCTTTGTGTTTTACTAAATGCACACATCGCCGATCAACGTTTAATTAGTTAATAACGAGATAATTAACGACCACAAACTGTGTTATTTTCTCAATTACCTATTGTTTGCATTTGCAACTATAGTTGAGAGTATTTAGTTTGGTTGTAACTGCAATATTTAGCGATGTTCTAGAGTGCGATTGTGAAAATTGGAATTCAATATTGTAACCAAGGTGAATCTAGTTTTAAGGCTGCAAGAGAGTTCAATGAGACCTCTTTCTTCTTTCTTGGTTGGTCTTGTCCACAGAAAGATTTGGATACAAGCAAATTCAATCCAGAGAATGTTCAACAGGAGCGTCTCACGGCGCCCTTCTGTACTGTCTACAGCGCGGCGTTCAGTTTGGAAACCCCTGATCTAAATGAACAGCTATAATCAAAATCCTGCTTCGTGATAATGAGAGTTCTTCGCAAAGAGCATCGAGAATTTCAACCGGATCCTCTTCCCCTAAACTGTCGACTCTTTTTATCGTAGTAAAATCATCGAATGAGTCCTCCCACCCAGGGTGGGACGGGATGGACTGTCAGACTCGTTTTGACTAAAATCCAGTGCTCCTTCAATAGCCCTTTACGTACCGTACGTTCAGTCCAACGACCCTGGCAGTCCCGACGCTAGCAAATTGTCGACCCTGACGTGATTTCAACACAATCATATTAACCTTCTAATTTGGAGTCAGCACTCTAGTCAACAGCTTTCCGAATCACTATTGACATTGTAAATGCTCTGCCTTGATTCTGTCCGATAGCCTACCCTTTTTATGGGGTGTCAAAATCAATATGTGAGTTCTCCCGCCCTGGTTAGAGCGGGACTATTAGTTTATTTACATGCCCTTTGCGTTCCACAGCCAGTCCTTCGGCTTCAGCAGACCGGTACTTATCCTTAGGAAGAAAAAATCGCTTTGCTATCGATGGTCACCCTAGTTCACTAGTAATACTTGTGTAGATATTATGGGTTTCGATAAATTACCTGGATTCATGGTGCCGTCGCCGGCTGCCTAGATTTACGTACAGTGGCCAGTAATAACGTTATGTGTTCAAATACATTTGTATGCTAATTGGCCGTGTATGAGCGACGAGCGTGTATGGTATCATAACTATGTACACAATGGTGGATGCTGAAAAGATTGTAATTGAGTTAAGTACTTTCGTACCGATTTATTTGCAATAATTTATGTAACCTAAATTTCTTTTTTGGAAATTTTAAGATATGACTACGTAAAGTATTTTTTTGGGAATGTTATGATATGAAAATAAAATGATTCTCAAAATAAACAATTCAAAACGGCCTATTTACAAAAATAAAGCATCAACGAAAAAGGCATAAAAATATCTCTTAGAATTCGTTGGATTTTCTTGTCACTCAGTTAAAAAATATTTAATATTTATGAAAGAAAACAGGCGTATCTACGTCAAATATAATAAACAGTAATATTTTTGTAAGAAAGTGTGCGGGGTGTATTACTGAATTTTTTTTCTTTGAGGAACGTTAATAGATTTGGACGGAGGAATGACGTAGGTACAGGACTTGAATGACATAAATACTTTTTTTTAGCGTGGTAAAATCATCAAATGAATCCTCCCACTCAGGGCAGGGCGGGAGGGACTGTCAGACTTGTACTTACTAAAATCCACGGTGTCCTTCATTAGCCCTTTACGTTCCAGGGTCACGGTAATGAGATAAGTCCCGCGACCCCGGCAGAATGACATAAAGACTTGGGAAAGAATTTCCTAAATAATTATATTATACGAGTACTTACGACTTATTTTTTCTGAGTTCTTGCTTAATACCACTTAATACCTACCTACACATTAAAGAACGCTGTTATTCACACGAATCAAAACAACATAATACGATGTTATCTTCTATAATCTATACATATAATAAATCTGTAGAAGGGTCAATTCTGTACATTGAAAATATTGAAAAAATAAATAGCGGGGGGTGTTGCTGGATCGATACCAAACCCAAATATGTGATTAAAAAAAATTTTGTCTGTCTGTCTGTCTGTCTGTATATGCAGGCATCACTCGTGAAAACCAACGGTTCGATTTCGATGAAACTTGGTATAATTATACCTTATTATCCTGGGCATAAAATAGGATACTTTTTATCCTGGAAAAATACGTAGAAAAAAAAAACCTGTAACAAACCCTATTATGGAACCACTGGCGACACCTATTATAAAGTAGAACATTACGCCACGCCTGCCTCCATTGATTTCTAAAAAGGTTCCACCACTCACCTCTAGATGGCGTTGTGCCTATGACGCGCATTTCTGAATCGCGGTGTTAAGATTCTCCGAGAGTTAATGACTACCGCGACTTTATTATTTTTCCGTGTGACTTAACTAGCAGTGCACTTGCGGGCTACGTCCTAATTGGAATAGCTACACAAGACTCGGCTACTAAGTTTTATTATAAAGTTATTCAATTATGTTATTTTTGGTTTAGAGGACCAAAAACCCGTGCTTTTCAGCGCGACCTTTTTGATTACTGTTCTGATCAGTTATTTATTTGTAAATACAAGGTCGGAATTACTATGAAAAAAATACTTACTACAGAACGCGAGCTCAACAGCAGTAGCTCAATAGAGGGATCTCCTTAATTATTATAAGCTTAGCCGTATTTGGGTCCAATAGATATTTATAAGATGTCATTGTCAGAGTTACTCAAAATGGAGAAATAAACCATCCACGCGAAGACCAACATCCGCGCGGACGGAGTTGCGGGCGGAAGCTAGTATATTATAAAGAGGTAAAAATTGTTTGTATGTAGGGGGTAATCTCCGGAAGTAATGAACCGATTTTAAAAATTGTTTCACTGGTCGAAAGCTACATTATTCGTGAGTGGTATAGGCTATAAATTATAAAGATATCATGTATATTTTACCGCCCAACGAAGTGGGTACGGGTCAGCTATTTAATTATGTTTTTTTTTCTTTAGGTATTTAATTGAGGACTTTTTTAATAGCCCTGCGTATATAACAGTCCCATCATAACCTAAATATCAACTAGGTACCCATCTCAGATTACATTTGGCCATGAACTTGAACAGAATAATAATTGTGTTAGAATCGTTTTTTATCGGTGAAAACCGACATGTTGACGATAGCGGGTCACTGACGATTTCCATTTTTAGATTGACATCTGTTAAAGTAGGTAATTAGGGCGATGATCACTTTTGTCATTCTAAAATATTACTTCAATACAGTGCTTTAACATTCAAACTTAATTTTCACACCACCTGCTCGTAAATGTTAAATTATAAATGTCATGCAAACCTACTGTAAAGCAAGGCATTGCATTGCCCGGGGGCTCTAGTCTAGAATTTCATTATTTCCGCTGGCCCATAATGTGATTTGAATTTGGAACCTCAAATAAAACATAGTACTGAAAACTTTTACCAAAGAGTTGTAGCAGTAATGGCGGCCGGTGACCACAACAGCTGAGCGGTTTCTATGGTGCCCACTTCACGTTCGAAGGTTGTCGTACCACGTCAAATTTCAATAATCGAATTTATTTCCTCGCAGTAGGTGTGAAAAGCTGAGTACGCTCCTCGGGAGTAAAGCTGCCTTGTCTTGGGCTGACTTGAATCCCTCACTACACTAAGGATTCTTAACTTAATTCCCTCGTTTCACTCGGGAATTAACACTTGAACTACCTCGTTGTGCTACGGAGGTTCACCCCCAGAATCCGTAGTGTCGCTTCGGGATTCAATACGCCCGTGACGTAAGGCAACGCTTTACTTCCTTGTTGCGTAATCTACTATTACCAAAGAGTTTTAGCAGTAATGGCGGCCGGTGACCACAACAGCTGATCGCTTGCAGTGGTGCCTACTTCACGTTCGAAGGTTGGCGTACCACATCAAATTTCAAAAATCGAATTTAATATTCCTCAGTGAAAAGGTTAACTTAAAACAGTGAAGTTAGTACACTTCAGATAGGTACACATAATTATCATAACTGTATAAACTAACTGTATGTAAAAACTAACTACTTATTCGTTAGATCATGTACATTATTTTATAACCCTTTGATTAAAAATGTAATAGGATTTTAACAATAGTTAGTTTAACTATTGATCAAACAATCGGTCCATATTGGTTCAAAAAACCCAAAAATAATTCGGAATTCAAACCAGCAACAAGCCACAATATAGTAAAACAAAAAACAATAAAAAACCGTAGTTTAAAAACAAATGCAATATTGTTTCTTTTTTTGGTAAAAAATCTCCCGCTAACGTCAACATTTGTTTTTGATGGCGGCCACTGGACACGATCGGTGCGTGCGGAATAAAAATGGCGGCGCGTGATGACGTGACGTCATATTGGCGTGACGATGAGCTGGGGTGATATGAAAGGGTGTTTCTGAAAAGCAGTTTCTTTGATGTGAGTTTCAGTAGGTAGGTACATTTTATACGATCACATTTAAAAAAGGGGTTAAATTTTGGATATATCGAAGAAGTCGACTGCTTCTGGCACGGCATCCGTAAAAGTAATTCAGCACATACCTACTTTGTCTGAGACTATCGACATGTTCTCGTCTCGATCTTGCATTTGATGCTTGCTATTTGGGCGACAAGGACATAATGTTCATCCAAAGTGAAAAGAAACGTTTACATACGTTTGTTGATCAGTAATTTTTTGCTCGAGCTCTAAAATAGACGACTTAAGCCTCCTGCAGACACACGCGATTAATCGCGCTGCGACAACGAGCCAAGCTAATTTCCACTCTAAAAATACTGCGAATGGACCGCGACATGTCGCCCCGCGCGATTAATCGGGTGTGTCTGCAGGAGGCTTTCACAAAACAAACATTTGCAATACTGATAACGTTACTAACTTCTCACTGAAACTCTTTCGTTCAAACAAAGAAAAGAAAAAAGTCCATTCCTCCCTTTTTCTCTTACAATGAGCGGCACATTTACCGAGGACGTCTGCAACGGATATTGAATTTCATGCACACGTCTACTCAGTGCGGTTGTGTTGCCAGTAATGTGAATTTCCTTGGAACTATGTAGACGAGATGAGGAATGGTAGATACATGTAGGTATTTAAACTAGGATTTAATAGATATGCTTTGGTGTTTCTTTGCTTTAATTTGGCATTTGTTTTGATGATAAGATACGTTTATTCTATGAGTGATAAGAAGTTTTTACACAACAACGTAGGGTTATGATTTTGACCGGTATGTACGAGTATGTTTGTTTATCTGTTTCCTCATAACTACTGATCATAATTTGACAAATGAGGTATCGTTGGAAGCGTATTAATCGTCCGCTGGTTTTATGTGACATCACAATAAATAAAATTACGATCCCTTAACTGTATGTATTTTGTTATATAATGTAATGTAATTTTCAGGCAAAGTGGCATACGACCATGGGTACTTAAAAAATTCAGACAAATATTTTCATGATATAATAATTTTAAAAAAATATCTGTTTTTTTTTATTAAACCGTGATTTGTCAGTATCCGGGATGAAGATATTAACTTTAAAAAAAAAATGAGACGGGTTTGCTATTGACTCTAGTCAGGCTCTTTCTGAATAGCCATCATAGCCACCATAAAAATGATCATGAAGTCTATTGGAAAGTTGTTTGGAATACCTACATGTTTTTCTTTTTCGTAACGAACGTTGACCAAACTCTACAACTTAATATAAAGACATCTTCCATTTTTAAACCACCCAAATAGAATAATATCAATAAATTCGAAAACCCCGAGAGGATACAAAGAGGTTCAG
This sequence comes from Agrotis exclamationis, assembly GCA_950005045.1. Taxonomy (NCBI): domain Eukaryota; kingdom Metazoa; phylum Arthropoda; class Insecta; order Lepidoptera; family Noctuidae; genus Agrotis; species Agrotis exclamationis. Next base: position 20,839,906 of record OX465433.1, on the reverse strand, counting down.
GTGTAGAAAGCGACAGGTTTAATAGAATACCAGAATAGTGCCAACATTGACAGCTTAAAAGTTCTCTGGAACCTTTAAATGCAGCATGCGGTCTCACAAATCAAGTCCTCACGGCAATTTTATAGACTTCAATGGCCGAGAATTGCAGTTGCCAATTTGATTTATAGTTGCACTTATTTTACAGTACTCTTTTTATAACTTCAAGAGCTACATTTTACCTTCCGTATTGGAACGGTGGTGACAAATTGGATTTATTTCTTTTATCTTGCTTGTTAAACTAAAATTCTTCTTAGAAGGAAATCTACTTTAAAGGTTTCTCATAGATCCATCCATGTGGATTCTTTTTTCTATAGGTTCTTGGGTTTTATAGGCACTGAGGGTCTCTCTAGCAGTTCTGAAACTTGAAATCCTAAAGGCCTAGATTATACAGTGTCTCTGAAATTACAGATCAAATTGAATTGGGGCATGGCAGAGTAATGTCCAATCTTTTACCTTTGGGGTGCTATTTTTTACGGTTCAAAAGTTAAGACCACTTTTCTCAGATAGGCAACAAATTCCTAGGGAAGTTTTTCTGATTTATATTGATCAACTTTCGCTCGTGTAACTACTGTACTAATCTGGAAAAAGTTAAGCAGCAGATGATGACAATTTGTTGCATGGAAGGTAATCTGCTTCTAAATAAATACAGAGTCAGTGGTTACGCTGCGCGGAAAGAACGGTTAGGTCTTTTATCTATAACTTCATGTCATTGAACGACTAATCTGATTGGCTGTGAAAGGTCCTATCTCCATCCTTTCCTCGCGCATACCTTCTCGCTTTAGTACGAGAGAGACCGCATAAAAAGCGGCCGCAGTTGAAACTCGTGGCCAATCGGTTACTCACAACGCGCACCTCACGTCAGAGCGCTCCAGTTGCCTGCACTCGACAGCCGCTCCTCAGCCGCGAGGACGTCCCCGGAGAATTAAGGTATTGTGCAATCCTTCCTATATTTCGATCTGCATTCTGTCTTGTGTTCCCGGCAGAACGTAATTTCCATGTCTTTCGTTCACAGCCAATTAGCAATTAGAAAAATTTAGCATAACCCGCGCTTCCATTTGGTCCTAACGAGCCTGGATAGTTATTGAAATCAGTGATAACCATTCGCCATTCGTAGTCGAAAAAAATACTCGTATTCTAATTAGTTTTGTACCAAACACTTGTCTCGCCGACAGGTGTGGGTATATAGTTAAATTCTCGGTAAAACCGTTGTATATTCGTAACACCAGCTAGTAATCGTTACTATAACTGGTTATTTCGCTTAATCCCGCATTATTTTAAAATATTACCGTTGAATTACCGCTTCGCGCTCAATCACCGACGCATTATTGTAAAAATAAATACCCACTTAGGTAAATTATTCGCTCACATCGCTTTCACAACGTATTTCGTTTGTTACATATTTATTTAATTATCGTTATTAGAAGGTTGCTAGATGGCGCCTACAGATATTACTCTTAAACGATTGTTAGGAAAAAGAGATCGAATATTTTCTCGTATGCAACGTATTTGCGATAAATTGAAAAATATTGATTCGGAGGAATTCGATAAAGAATCATTCTTGTGTGACTGTGAAACAATAGATTCGTTGCGTACTGATTTTGAATGTGCGCTGGACGATATAATCGCTCATGAACTTAAATTAAATCCTGATTATGTCGTCGACTATCAGGCACTTTCTTCATTCGAAGACTTACTGGGTAGGGTGAAGCGGGCAGAGAAGAAATTGCAGGTTCAGGCACCTAGTGAATGTAAGAAATCTCCTCGCTTGCCCCCGATTGAAATACCCGAATTTAATGGGGATATTAAAAATTGGCCGCTGTTCATCGCCAGTTTTCGAAATGCCGTGCATAATAATAGTTCGCTAACAGCATGCGAGAAATTATATTATTTAATTGGAAAATTAACAGGCAAAGCTCGTTCGATATGTGCAGGAATTACTCCGTCAGCTGATAATTACCCACTTATATTCGATTCACTTTGTGAAAGGTATGAAGATAAACGGCAATCGGCAACTTCATATCTAGACCAATTATTTGAATTTAAATCTATTTCGTCAGGTTCGCCGGCTACTTTAGAATCATTTCTCGATAAATTCGCAACGTCGGTAGCCGGGTTTAAAAACATAAAGGTCCATGACCACGCTGATTTTATTTTATTGCATATCGCTCTTAAAAAACTCGACATAGACACTGTACGGGCATTCGAATCTAATCATCAATTAAAATCAAGTAGTTCCGAAATTCCATCTTTTAGTGAATTAGTTGAGTTTGTTCGTGAGCATATAAAGGTGTTAGAACGAACTTCGTCAACGGTCTCTAACAATAAATCACCTGCAAATCGCAAACATACTAATGCATACACCTGTATAGCTAATAACGAACCTACCGCGTGTGTTTTGTGTAAGGAGAAACATGATCACGTATATAAATGTAAAGTATTTAATAGTTATAAACCCGATCAGAGATTTAAGTTTGTGAAATCAAACAATTTATGCATTAATTGCTTAAGTCCAAAACATCGTGTGTCCGCTTGTGGGTCAAAGTCCACTTGTAAAAAATGTAGCTCTAAACACCATAGTTTGTTGTGTTTCGGCAATAAATTGAGCGACGCGCACGGTTCAAGGTCGACCGGCGCTCGCACGCCCTCTGCTGAGAGATTTACGAAGCAGACTGATATATCGTTGTGCGCGACTGATGAAAACCGTATTAATTCTTTATACCGGGGCCCAACCACCATATTGATTGCTACCGCGCAAGTTATTGTAGTAGATTCTTTTGGCAAAGAACATATTGTTCGCGCAATATTAGACAGCGCTTCTCAAAGTAACTTTATCACGCGGGATTGTTGTCAACTTTTGGGTTTGAACATAAATAATAAACCGGCCTGTGCAACCGTCAGGGGCATAGGAGGTGCTAGTAAACAAATACAGGGTTCCGTACAAATTAAATTTTATTCTCGTTTCAATCGTAATATAAACTATAATATTGAGTCATTCGTAATAGATAAAATTACTGAACGTTTGCCAACTGCCACGGTTGACGTTTCGCTTTTGCATAATTTTAAAAACTTACAGTTAGCAGACGATACATATTTTTCTTCAAATCCGATTCAATTATTGATCGGTGCTTCGACTTTCCCGCACTTACTCTTATCTAACAGAGTTCAAGGTCAGCCTACACATGCGTCTCCAATCGCCTTGCAAACTGTACTCGGCTATGTAATTGTCGGTAAGGCGCCGATTCTCATCGATGACAATTCGACCGTTTCGTATTGTTGCACCGCGGAGCCGTTAGACGTAGCGATACGAAAATTCTGGGAATTGGAAGAAGTAAATGTTCCCCCGGTACTCAGCCTAGATGACAAATTATGTGAGGAGTTTTATGCCCGCACTACCACTCGAAATAGTGACGGACGATACGTAGTCGCTTTGCCTTTCAAGGGTGATGTCGAATCCCTGGGCAACTCACGTCAAGCAAGTGAACGCCGGTTTCTCTGCTTGGAAAGGAAGATGCAAGCTTCTCCTAATTTAAAGGCTGCGTACGACAACGTCATCCTAGAATATTTAGAGAAGGGCTATATTTCACCTACAATTCCTGATCCTTCGGAACCTTCGTACTACATTCCGCATCATGGTGTGATCCGAGATGATAAGGTCACAACCAAACTTCGTGTCGTTCTCGATGGTAGTTGTAAAACTACTACCCGCGTTTCGCTTAATGATCTCTTGTATGGTGGACAGAACCTACAAGGGAATTTGTTTAACATTATAGTTAATTTTCGTTTGTTTTCGATCGCGCTTTCATCAGACATTCGTCAGATGTTTCCCAGCATTGGAGTCCGAGAACCTGATCGGCGTTTCCAACGCATCTTGTATCGTTTTTCGCCGCAGGAACCTTTGCAAGTTTATGAGTTCAATCGTGTCGTTTTTGGACTCAAATCTAGCCCCTTTCACGCGCTGCGAACTATTAAGCAGCTGGCGGAGGATGAGGGTGACTCGTACCCTCAGGCTAAAGCCATTGTCGCCACGGGATTGTACATGGACGATTTTGTCCATTCCGTCCTCACGGAAACCCAGGGCATTTCTACCGCTTCAGAGATGATTGGTCTCATGAAGGCGGGTCAATTCGAGTTGGTCAAGTGGACCAGTAATTCACAAGTAGTATTGAATTCTATCCCGCTTTCGCATCGTCTGCCAGCTGACAAGGAGTTCGACGGGTCCGACCAACATAAAGTACTTGGTTTGTGTTGGTCGCCCACGTCAGATCACTTCGCCATGAGAGTAAACACTCCCACTCAGACTTGTACTAAGCGTACAATATTATCGTGCATCGCTAAAACATGGGACGTCATGGGATTTGTCGCGCCTGTCGTCTTGCATGCCAAGCTTCTTATCAAGAAGCTTTGGCTATGCAACTGTGACTGGGATGAGACACCACCTGAAGATATAGTCAGGTTGTGGACTCGCTTTAGGGAAGAGCTTCCTTTGCTCTGCAACATAAAAATCCCACGCCACGTTGGTATTGTCGCTGATAGTGTGGTCACACTCTTAGCTTTCGCGGACGCTAGCGAGAAAGCATACGGGGGAGTGATTTATTTCCACGTCCACAATAGCGATGGCAATACAGTCAATTTGATAACAGCTAAGTCTAAGGTCTCTCCCAAAAATGTAGTTTCTCTCGCTCGTCTTGAGCTCTGTGCTATTCTTGTGTTATCCCAGCTAATAAGAAATGTCGTGGTCGCTTGTCAAAACCGAATAGTTTTCCGTGACATATTCGCATTTTCGGATTCGACGGTCGCGCTCTGTTGGGTACATTCGTCGCCCCATCGTTGGAATACCTTTGTAGCCAACAGAGTTTCGAAAATACAAAGCGATTTGTCACCGCAAAATTTATATCACGTGTCCGGTGCGGACAATCCAGCAGATTGTCTTTCACGCGGACTCACACCCTCACAAATTATAGACCATCCGCTTTGGTTCAGGGGACCCCCGTGGGCTCACTTGGACATTTCACAATGGCCTGTCGCTCCTTTCAATCCCTCCTCAGTGTCTGAAGCACCTGAAGAGAAGAAAAATTCGTTGTTAGTCGCTGCACCTAACGAAAGATCTTCTATTCTTTGTTTAGTCGATCGTATCTCGTCTTGGAGTAAATTACTTAGAGTGGTAATTTACGTTTGTCGTTTTGCTAAGTTGTTACCGGTTAATAACCGCATGTCAGCATCGGATTACGATTTCGCTGAACTACTCATTCTACGTGAAATTCAACGCTTCTATTTCTCAAAGGAAATTGCCAGACTCAGAGAAGGCAAGGATTGTAGTCATTCTCTTCGGCACTTGAAACCTTTCCTCAAAGACGGACTCATTAGAGTCGGAGGCCGTTTAAGAAATTCAGATTTGGGTTATGAAGCGAAATATCCAATTCTACTCCCAAGAAAAGATCCTATTCTGAATTTGCTTGTCGAATACCATCATAAATTGAATTGCCACGCGGGTCCCGACCTGCTGATGTCACTGTTACGTCAAAGATATTGGATACTTTCTGCACGCAATTTAATTAGGAATAGGATTCATAAGTGTCTTCCCTGCTTTCGTCTCCGTCCCAAGCCAAGTTTCCCTGAGATGGCAGATCATCGGTCTTGTCGTGTAGTTCAAGCAACTAAACCGTTCGTTCACACGGGCACGGACTACGCTGGTCCCTTCAAGGTTACCATGTCTCGCGGCCGAGGCATTCGTTCTACCAAGGCATACGTGTGTCTGTTCGTCTGCATGACTACACGCGCGGTACATATCGAACTAGCCGGTGATCTTAGTACAGTCAGTTTTATGAGTGCTTTCAAACGATTCCTATCAAGGCGCGGCCCGGTTAGTAGGATTTACTCGGACAACGGGACAAATTACATTGGCGCTAAGCGTAAACTTTCGGAACTTCACGACTTCCTTTGTTCGAAATATCACAACACCGAATTTGGTCACATGTTAGCTGAAAATCGCATAAATTGGTCACTTAATGTCCCGACTGCTAGTCATTTCGGCGGTAATTGGGAGGCTAATATTAGAAGTTTAAAGATTCACTTATACCGTGTAATAGGTGATACCATCCTTTCGTTTGAAGAGTTAAATACCGTTCTTACTCAAGTCGAATCAGTAATGAATACTAGACCTCTTTGTAGGACACTCTCTAGTGATCCTTCAGAACCACTAGCTTTGACTCCAGCGCACTTTCTGAATCTCACCCCTTTAAAATACTTGCCTGCCGAGGAGATAGACGAGAGAACAATTGTTTCGAGACATAAATTGTTAGACCAATTAGTACAATCGTTTTGGAAGCGCTGGAGAAGCGGATATCTTCACACTTTACAATCGCGTCGTAAATGGAACACGCCGATCGATCCAGTCACTGTCGGTACGGTTGTGATTCTCATAGTAGATAATTCGCCCCCACTTCACTGGCCTTTGGGTGTCGTGGAAGAAGTTTTTCCTGACTCCACAGGAGTCACTCGCATCGCCCGAGTTAAGACATTGACTGGATCCTACTTGCGTCCCGTCGTTCGTCTTTGCCCATTGCCTAACCAATAAATTCGGCTCTCGTCATCCAAGGTTAGGTTAGCATTAGTAATTAATTATTTGATTTCATTGATATTTACGTATAGATAATAGTTTAAATTGTAGTTTAATTTCACGAATTTCGCCTTCAACTCTTGAAGGCATCCCTTCAAGCCCGGGGGGAATGGTTACGCTGCGCGGAAAGAACGGTTAGGTCTTTTATCTATAACTTCATGTCATTGAACGACTAATCTGATTGGCTGTGAAAGGTCCTATCTCCATCCTTTCCTCGCGCATACCTTCTCGCTTTAGTACGAGAGAGACCGCATAAAAAGCGGCCGCAGTTGAAACTCGTGGCCAATCGGTTACTCACAACGCGCACCTCACGTCAGAGCGCTCCAGTTGCCTGCACTCGACAGCCGCTCCTCAGCCGCGAGGACGTCCCCGGAGAATTAAGGTATTGTGCAATCCTTCCTATATTTCGATCTGCATTCTGTCTTGTGTTCCCGGCAGAACGTAATTTCCATGTCTTTCGTTCACAGCCAATTAGCAATTAGAAAAATTTAGCATAACCCGCGCTTCCAGTCAGCAACATTTTAATTTTTAACCAATTTCCTAGACTGTAAATTCCCAGTTTAAACTAAGTAGTTATCCTAGTATTTACATTTAAAGTACATAAAAGCAATGTCATTGTAGCACAGACCATGCATAAATAGGTAAATGAGAATTATGTCACTGTGGTGAATAATTCCTGCAATGTCCGAGCTCGACGGTGTCACGGAATCAAAGGGAATAGGGAACTGGTTATTTAGATGATGTCTTTTTCTTTGAATAACGTATGAGATTATTACGGTTAATGGTCAATTTATAGTTTTAAATGCTGAAGGAAAAACCGGCCAAGTGCGAGTTGGACTCGCCCATGAAGGGTTCCGTAGTAGCAAGCATAGATTAGGGATATAATAATATTGAAATTAGTAAGTAATATACACAAACAATAAAAATAACTTTGGTTTTCATAGTGTTTGTATGAATGGCAAAGTTATATTTGCGGTTTTTGAAAATGTACTATATCTCAAAAACTGCTAACTGTATCTCATCGAAACTAATTTTCGTTGGAAGTTTTTATTAATAAATAATAATAATAAATTAGAAGTTACAGCTTTGGAAGTGTCTCTCGTGCAAACTGTTCAGTTTAGAAAAAACTGATATTAGTAACCTCAATATATATTTTAAAGACCTATCCATAGATAATAATAATATAAATAATAATAATATTCCACAACAATCACACAACGCCATCTAGTCCCAAGCTAAGCAGAGCTTGTGTTATGGGTACTAGACAACTGATAAACATACTTATATATTTCTAAATACATACATATTATAGATAAATTATACATATTAGATACACCACACGTATGGGTTTGGTGAAAAAAAATAAATTGAGTTTCAATTCTAAGTATGGGGGGCACCCCCAAGATTTGTTTTGTTTTTATTTTTGTGTGAAAATCCTAATGCGGTTCCCATAATACATCTACCTACCAAGTTTCAACAGGATAGCGAGCTAGAGAGAGAGATAAAGAGCTCATAATTATTTATCGTGTCCCATTGTTTTTCACATTTTACATCGATTCTCACTTTCATACAAAGAGTCAGTAGGTGAAACAATAACTTATCTAGACAAGTCTGGTTAGAGTTTTTACCAATTTGGTATTGAAATTGCATAAACAAAGGCCTCCCATTTAGACCACCACCACGCCGAATGACAATCTGCCACTTGCTTCCAATGGTTGCCCGTAAAAGTGGTCTTCTATATTGAACCCTTATTACTATGTATATTGGCTCAGTACAGTGCACTTCTTTCAAAGCTTCGACTGAGCCATATGAAGTTCCTCTTTGACTTCATAGAACCTTTGAAGGAAATTCAATCGACTGCTAGTAACCCCTATTGAAGGTGTGGTTTATTGAAAGTCGAGGGGACTAATACCTCTCGAGGCTATCGAGTCTCCACGACAAGATAAGCCGATTGGTTCACGCAAGCTTCTCAAGTAAGTCGTTCACATTAGAAGATACGTGAAATTACTTGCTTTTTCTTCTTGGTATTAAAGAAATTGGATTTTAAAATTGATTTGATTGGGACCAGCATTTGTCCGTAGTTTCACCCGTATTAATGTTGAAGGTTATCTTGTGTGAAAATCGATCTAGCGTTATGATCTTCCTGTATGTAGAATTTCATCAAAATTCGTTTTGAGAAGTAAAATATCAAATAGTTTGAAGATTTAATAGGTTTATTCCCTATTCCATAAACATAGTTGGTGAAATGTACTCTATTTATAGGTATTCCTCTGCATATCCCAACGGAGATTATATTGATACGATATGTTACACTTTTGCCAATCTCTTCGACACGCATTCTCTTCCGTTTATTTTTCATCAAAAATTGATTCGGCAAGCGGTTGTGTTTTGTTTTTTTTTCCCTGAAGACACAGACAAGCAAGTTTCTAACCTAACCATATATCTTTGAAAGTCTATAGATACCCAAGCATATATAGAAGCCTGTAGTCATTTGTATGGAAGTCGTTTAAAAGCTGGCGACTTTATTTCGCACGTAATGCATCACTTCGTGTACTGCCATTAGCTCCTAATGCGTCGTGTTCTTTTTTGCAGACGTTTTGCACTTTGCTGTTGCGAATCGTTGTTGATGTCTAGCCTAAAGTATGAGCTTCTTTTACTGCCATTTTAGTCTGAAAATATAGTGGTTAACTTGTAAGTTAACCACTGCCACTACATATAACAAACTCATGTAGGTTTCACAGTGAGTAATTATTTTTTATTTAGAACTTCATGCAACAGAAATGGTACATAATATGCGGACGTAATATCTGAGGCATTCTCTACCAGTTAATCAAGGGTAGTGGATAGATGACATGGCAGGGCAGCTCTTTCATGTATCGAATTAAATCATGGGTGGAACTATCGTGATATGTGGGTCTTTTCTTAAAGATGAGATTTGAAGAGCTATCTAAAAAAAAAAGACATTTTGGCTCACACATTTGGCTGTTACCAAATCATGAAGTTTCATCAAGAACTGCTAAATCTGCTTAGAAACTTTCACGCTGATAAAAATTGGTGAAATCCTGGAAATGATCCAATAATTACAAATTACGAACGAGAAAACTAGGAAAAAGAACAAAAAACAAAAATATACCCAAACACTCATTACTGCTAATGATTTCTCTTCTATCAGACAAACATTTTGGTATCACTAGGCCACGTCTACCCTCTAACTTCGTGTAATTCCGCGCAACTTCGTGTAATATGCGTAATTTTACGGAACGACACGGCATGCGGCAGAACCGTCGCAAATGGGCCCGAGAAACGGAACGACCGCGACGCAATGTTCGCAGAAAGTCGCACGTATTCAGAGATAGTTGTGCGTGAACGGATTCGAATAGGGCTGGATTATGTAGCACTAATTTTGGCTATGGCATTACGCTTTTTATTTTTTTAGCGTGGTAATATTATCAAATGAGTCGTCCCACCCAGGGCAGGACGGGAGGGACTGTCAAACTTGTACCAACTGGCTAAAATCCACGGTGTTCTTCAAGAGCCCTTTACGTTCCGGAGTCACGGTTACCTGATAGTCCCGTGGCCCCGGTAGGCTTTGGTTCTCTAAGCCCCGTCATGTTGGTGACAGCTCTTTGAGGCGCGCTTGGAACACGACGCGCCGTCGACCGGGCATGGTCCATGATCGGGCAGCGAGTCGCCCATTACTCGCTGTGCGCATGCCCATGGCATTATGCAAATTCCCGCCTTCATGAATAGAAGTACTCGTATAACAGCACCTGCTACCTACCATTCATAATCTACATTCAACTCAGACAGATCTTTTTTCTGAAATACTACTAAAGTTGTACTCCTGTGATTTAGGACACAGGACTTTTTCTTCTTTCTTTTCTTTTTTTTAAAAATGTTGCCCTACACTAGGAATGTCTTCATGTATCCTGGATGCGTTTACAAATATAGAAACTCACATACACAAACACCCAGACCCGAAACAACTATGCCAATAGTGTCGACAAAACTCAAGGCATATCAAATCAAAGCTGGTGATGGCTAGTATTTCTTTACACCCAGACCCGAAACAACTATGCCAATAGTGTCGACAAAACTCAAGGCATATCAAATCAAAGCTGGTGATGGCTAGTATTTCTTTACACCCAGACCCGAAACAACTATGCCAATAGTGTCGACAAAACTCAAGGCATATCAAATCAAAGCTGGTGATGGCTAGTATTTCTTTCAATTTTTGCATCGAATTTTCGTAGTTGCTTTCTTCCACACAGTAATAGTTTATTATGTAATTTTAATTTACAGGGTTATTTCAAGAATTTGAAATATAAAATTCCCATTTAGAGCCAAGTCAACCCTACAAAGCCAACGAAATGGGACGCATGCACCAATAGGCTTTCAAAGCATGCGATTGAAAACGGACGAGACGCGGACGACTGTCAAACAATACAGAAAATAGAATATGTGCGATGGCGGGGAAAATAGCCATAGATAACAATGTTTTATGTCCAGCCATGTCCATGTCCAATTGTCCGGTTGTGTAACGCTCTGTGTGTAACCATATTTTATTTTACGCACGATCTATTTCGATTTTTATTTTTAAAAAAAGTTTCGGTTTTGCCATATTTTAAATCCTGCCGCTAGAATTTCTAAATATTTATTTGCGATACTTTCTGGGAAAACTGATATTAGTGCCATATTTTTCTGTATTTCTGTTTAAAAATACAGGTGATATAAAACTAACACTAATTTGTAACTCCACTAACTACAATTCTTTTACTGATCAGTTTTGTTGCGAGATCCAAGACAATTAAATCGTTTTTACGGGACTTCATCGATTGATTTATTTTCATAATAATTGATTCTGGTTTTCAGCAGTTGAAGTGGTTTAGGAATGTAGGTAATGGGTGGCTTGTATGTAATGCGACTGTTAGTAGAGTCAAATCTAAAAATGGTTATGTTAAAGATATCCTTAGTGGTGGTAAAATCATCAGATGACTTTTCCCGCCCAGGAGGGACTGTCAGACTCGTATTAAGTTCCATTGTGTTTCTTCAATAGCCTTTTACGTTCACGGTTATCTTTTCGGACACACCCATTGAGTAGGTATCAACTAATTTTCAGCTGACCATCATTTAAGTAGGTAAGCAAAATTTGCGAAGGGTAAATCCCTAACTCATGGTGTTTTAATTAGACGTCACTCGTTAAAATAAAATTTTATTTGGGCAGCCATTTTGTGACGCTTGTCCAGTCAACTCGCAAGGATTAGCGCGGCTTAATATTTGACATTAGGAATTATGTGCCCCGTTTGTTACGATATGGGAAGTGTTCAAAGTTTTATGTGAAGAGTGTAGAGTTTTATTTATTTATTATAAACACACACTATCCTTACAGGCAGACCCAATACAATAGTGGTTTGCAAACACACACAAGATAATTTGAAAATAACTTACGACTAATACTATTGTGCAGGTATGTACACATGGTATTTAATTACGATGGTATTTATTAAAACAGCGAGCGTGTGTTTTTTTTTCAATATCGACGGGATCGATTCCTGGCAAAGAGTATTGATTTTTCAAAGATTTAGCCATCCACGTCCTGATGAAAAATTCACTCTGTATAGTTTATATGAATTGCAAAAATTTTGAGTTCGTGCTTAAATTCTTTTTTTAAGTAGAATAAGGTTCGTATGGGATGGATCAAGATCAACGCCTTTTGTATGGGTTCAATGGGTAAATCAAATCGAATTTTCATCGTATCGAAATTTTACATTTGATTATGAGTAGGTAAATAATTAAACTTTGTCAGTTATCAAACATTTGCAGCGAACAAACAGATATTTATTTATTGAAGCTATAGGTACTGAAACCAGTAATACTCCTGAAATCAGATTAAGCACGTTTCCACTGGTTAATTGTTTTCGAAACGAAGCAGTTAATATTTATTTTAAACTGATAGCGAAATCAAATAGAAGTTTATTTGTTTGTTAATTTCCGTTAAAGTTTAAAACCATTCCTTTATTTTGATTAAGGATATTATCATCTTTACTTTTTAAAGTGATTTAGTGAAATGCAACGGAAATGTGTAAAGGGAAGTGGGACCGGATTACCACTAAGCAGACCAATGAGCGCGCGCAGTGCTAGAGTTAGCCGTCAGTTTGAAGCAAATTTTGTCGAGGTCTGTCTTTGGACGGTTGACTGACATTGACGAGTATCAGTGTCAGTGTCGACTGTCGAGTATCGAATGCCGAGAGTCAAGTGTCAAGAGTCGATTGTCGAGAGTGGAGTATCGAGTGCTGAGTGTCGAGTGTCAGTGTCGAATGTCGAGACTCAAGTTTCAAGGGTCGATTGTCGACAATGGGTGTCGTGTGTCGAATGTCGAGACTCGAGTTTTTAGGGTCGACGATTGTCGACAGTGGAATGTCGAGTGTCAAGTGTCGAATGTCAGTGTCAGTGTCGGTGTCGGTGTCGGTTTCAGTGTCAGTGTCGGTGTCGGTGGACAGGAGGTTCGAGTTTCAAGGTCGATTGGCGACAATGGAGTGTCAAGTGTCAGTGTCAGTGTCAGTGTCAATATCAGTGTCAGTGTCAGTGTCAAGTGTCGAGTGTGGAGTGTGGAGTGTTGAATGTCGAATGTCGAGAGTCGAGTGTCAAGGGTCGGTTGTTGAGAGGCGAAGGCCGACTTTTAAGTGCTGAGTGTCGTGAGTCGCGTACCGAATGTTGAGAGTCGCGTGCCGAATGTTGAGAGTCGCGTGCCGAATGTTGAGAGTCGCGTGTACGTTATTTCTGTTTTTGTGTACGGGCAGATTCTATTAATGCTCGAATCGAGAGTCGAGTGTCGTGTTTCGGATGTCGAGTCGAGAGTCGACAGTCAACATTGAAGAATCCAGATTCGAATGTCGGGAGGCAAGTTTTTTTTGGCCTGTTAAAGCCCGTACAGCTGAAGGGGAATAGTCAGACTCTTACTGAAAAATATATCCAACCTGTTCCTTCTACCAATACTAGAGAAAGTTTGCTGTTTGTGCGGCTTTTCCCACGTGGTTTTGGATTTAGGACCTTTTTTGAAACCTATTCAGCTGTTAGGGCTTGAAAAGGCAACAAAGAGACAAATATGGATTCCTGTGAAATATTTCAGAAAAAAATATTTATATTATGGCTGAAATTGCAAGCCAAATAGCTCAAGCTATTCTTGAGAATGTAAATTAGAATATTACATGCTATTTTCCAAACATGCTGGCAAACTCATTTTTTTTTAAATTTTGTTATTCACTAACATACCTACTATATATCAGATCCATAACATAATAAACCAAAATGACCCCCTCTCATTGTGTGACCCCATTCCTGTACAACCGACCCCATTTACAGTACATTGAAAATTGAATCGTATCGCTTCCCAGGTATTTAATTAATAAAGTTCCATGTCAGTGTCCGTGCTTTGAATGAAATAAGGTACATTCTCCAACAACATACCGTTGGACGTTGAAAGGGGTCGCCTGATTGAAATATTGGAGTAATGAGGAAAAGTGTAGGTCAGATTGGGGAAAGAATCAAGTGGAGTAATTGATGAAGAAATGGTGGATAAAGGTGAAATAAATAACGTATTGTTACAACACCGCATGTCCTAATGTAATTGTTGTCATGAAAACTACTGGATAAAATATTGAAAAAAGAAAAAGGCAGGATCAATATAACTTTGCAATATCACATTGCAAGTTATATTTTTGCACCTTTGTTGTTTTTTGTGGTGTTTTGTGTTGCGAACTCTTGGCTTGCCATTTTACTGAGTCTAAGTCATAGAAGTACCTATTTTAACATAGTCCGTAATAATTACGTGTATTCCACTGTGCAAAGTCCTCGTTTTTCAAATTACTCACTAAATCAATTTTAAACTCTCTAATCTTTCAACAAACAGACATAAACAGACAATTCCACAGTATGAATCTGGAATAGTCCAGTGAATAGCAAGCAGTATGTTTATTTGTTTGCGTCTGTGAAATAGCCGCGTCGACACTTGTGGGTAAACATTCCAACATAACACATTACACTGCAGATCACTTGTATCACTGCCTGTTTATGTGTACCAGGGCATGGTTAATATCCGGATTTGCTCGGAAATACGCAAATAGATTGTGTTTGTTTATTCAGAGAATCAATGAATTATACAGATTTAATTAGAGCCTAAATCAGTGCTGGGATTAGGTTTATTAATATGATCGCCAAAAGTTGACAGAATAATAATAATAAGTAAAGTAGATGAATAAAGAGAATAATAATAATATTTCACAACTATCACACAACGCCATCTAGTCCCAAGCTAAGCAGAGCTTGTGTTATGGGTACTAGACAACTAATAAACATACTTATATATTTCTAAATACATAAATATTATACATAAATTACACCCAGATACAGAAAAAATGATCGTGCTCATCACACAAACATTTGTCCTGGGTGGGAATCGAACCCACGACCTCTGGCATAGCATTCAGGGTCACTAACCACTAGACCAACAGGCCTGTCTCATCTCATTTACATTAGACAGCTTGATGAAATATAATGAACTCTTTGGATATGACAAGACTAAGCAGAAATCCAAAATAAGCCATAAAGAGCAGCCATTTCTGGACTCTCACCTCACTCTGGTTTAATGACTTCAAAAATGCAATGATGTGCCTTTGTTAATGTACTGAAATAAAATGAAACCCTTTATGTGTTATGTCATTATTTATTCTTTAGCTGCTGCGCCAGCCAAACCGTTCAAGTTTATTGTTACATGAAGTAGGGTAGAATGCATTGTATTTTGATATATTAGTTTTATCACAATCATAGCAACTATAGTCCACGAACTTTATCATAATAATTTTCTACTGTCATCGGTACTAGTCGAGTAATCTCGTGAGAATCTGAATAAATTATGTGATTAGCCTTATCAAAAGTAATACCTAACACTCCTTGCACGTTGATGACTTTCTTAACCTTTTGAACCATCTTGGTGACCACAAATATTCCGTCTTCACTGCATACGTGAACATACCCGTTGTTATCTGTTGCTATTCCAAGAAATCTTGGATGATCTCTCAAAAGTATCGGTTTGTTGTCACCGTGTTTGATACCAAAGAGTCCAGAACCATTGATAAAGAAAATATTGTTTTCCTTGTCCAAAACAAACTGATGGACTATGTCGCCGTTTAGTTCAGATACAGCTTTTATAGTTCTGTTAGTATAATAGTACGCACTGAGGCTCGGAAACTTGATAAAGTATATGTACTTCTTGATGTATAGCCACCAGATATCCAAGTTCGGTACGTTCAGCCTCAGCAAGGTTTTATCACTTGGTTTGTACTTGTAGATTCCGTGACTGCCTCCGAAATACATCTCTCCTGTTACTGGATCGTTGGAGATCGCGAAAGCGTCTTTAACTCCTTTTAATACGTTGAGGTTTCTGTTGTCGATGTTGAGTACGGCAGGTACATACTCCCCTTGACCGAAATCGAAACTGAAGTACAGCGTGTTCGTATTTTTGTCCACTGACAGTTGGTTGGGACTGTGAGCTACGGTGGTCAAAGTTTCCTTCACGTAGCAATGTCTGGTCGGGTCCGTGGAGACAACGTCACAGTATTTGCTGGTTAGGTCTCTCGCTTTGATGCTCACTATTATACACAGGAATAAGTAAAGTCTCATCTTCAGTTTTAACTGTCGATGGCTAGAAATGTTTACTCTCTCTGGAATTTGGTTTAAAATTATTGAAATCCAGGCTTATGACAGAATTGCTGTCAGAATTTTTAACCGATTTTAATGTCTACACTTTTTTATTTTCATATTAAATGCACCACTTTATAATATAAATTAAACATGTTCCTTAATCTGTCACACACTAACACAACACTGCTCTCAGTTTAAGTGAAAAGTCAGTAATGCGTCGTCGAGTGTTTATAAAAATCATTAAGTAGATACTGTTCAAACAAACAAGGAAAGTATGTGTAAATATTGAAGTAAAAAGATACCTATATGTTTATGTAATACTAATTGTTTGTATGATATGCGATAATATCGGATGCCAAGATGAATGGAATTCAAGAAGACAAGTTGTGACTGTAATTGCGGAAGATATGCCAATGCATATCTTCATACAAAATATTAATAAGTAAAACGATCACAAGCCAATGCTTGTGATCGTTTTACATATTAATATTTTGATCGTCTACATTTTTAAATTGTACAGATCATTTACTAAGAAGATACAGCTCGTTATTTTACTAGAAGATTTTGTATGAAGATCTGAATCTCTAGTCACCGACCTGGAATTGTGGCTTTAGTTTGTAGGAATCTACATCTCAAATCGCAGTAACTGTTACACGTTGGTCTCATCTGAGATGCCAGTGTCAATGTCATATAATTATGAATATGAGAGCAATTTTTGTGGTTTAAAATCTAAGAAAAAACTTTTTTTTTTAAAGTACCGACTTCAAAACAAATACAAAAAAGTTTAAAATAACTTTTCTTTCGGAAGTCGGTGGCAATAGTCAATGACACAACAAAACAAAGCCACCGACTTCCGAAAGAAAAGTTATTTTAAACTTTTTTGTATTTGTTTTGAAGTCGGTACTTTTTTTAAAAAAAGTTTTTATTTTACCCTTTTTATTAGTTTATTTATTACGTATTCAACCCAAATTCTTGTAAAATACAAAATTTTCTTACATAGGTATGCACTAATCTTGTAATCCGTCACAACATAAAAAAATCCATATCTCTAAAACTACTGAACCGATTTTGGTGAAACTTGCAGTGTACCCTAAGTTGAACAATACCTAGTACAACAAAAAAAGAATTACTTAAATCGAACTAATAGTTCCGGAGATATGCGTGCACAAACATAAAAACATACATACATACACTTATGAAATTTGGCACATTTGTTCAGACGCTGATATAGACTAACATATATGAAAACTGGGCAGTTCTGATAATATTACATACATACGGGTCGAATTGATAACCTCCTTTTTTTTGAAGTCGGTAAAAAAAATCACGGAGTTTCGTCTAGCACCTTCGGACGGCTTTACTTTTTCTCTTGGCCTTATTCTATTCCAGAAGCAAAGATAAGGCGTAAAAATAAAGCGAGCTCGATCACTAAGAACTGGAACTCCTGCGCATTGACGGAACACAGTAAACACTGTTTGGAGTCGGACTTCGACAGGATAGTGGTCGCGAAGCAGGCAGCCCTGATGAGGCTTATCACCGCCAGTGGGAGCGCTAAGTCGTCACCGCGGGTTATAGCTTGTCGTGTCATTACCTGGGTTGGAATGTTAGGGTGTTGATTTTGCTTACCAAAAGGTGTAGTATTATCCAGTACTAACTGGGTTGTGGAGGTGTGGCAGTCGTGTCATGTAAAATTCTGGTAATTAACTGCAAGCTGACCTCAGTATAGTTGAGAAAAGCGTAGGCAGATAATGATGATCAGCCAATCCCCTTTTCACCTCTCAGTTACCTTAACCTGCCCGCTATAAAATCCCCATAAAGTCCCAAATGACTTATTTATAAGAATTGCGAATAAAAAAGACGTAACACGTAATCTTTGTGATAAAAATCAACATAAACAATAAACTATGTAAGGGGTGCTGTCAAAAGTCGCGCCGTAAAAACGGGATCGTGAAATTTAATAGGCCCGGGATTTAAGGGACAGTCCCCACTGTGGAGCGATAAATTCTATGGGAAAGGAACAAAAAGAAAGAACATTTTGTGAGAAAAATAGTAACTTCCTGTAATTTATTTTAATAGCTTAGTTACATTAAAATAAGTTTTTTTTAGAGTGTGAAACTGTCAAATTACTCTCCCGCTTTAGTTGCAGCAGAAGGCACAGTCAGACTTAGAGTGACTAAAACCGAACCTGTTCCTCAAAACAGCCATTGCCTTCCAGTGTTGCGCAGTAACTCTTTAAGTCACTACCCTAGCCCATATTAAAACATAGCATAGAAATATTTTAGAACTCTTCAAGCAATTTAATAAATTTTTGGCAGGTTACATTTCGCTCCTGCGTTCTATCATCCAAATTAGCACAAGTGAATCCAAATTCCGGGGTCGCGGGACTTATCCGGGGTCGCGGGACTTATCTCATTACCGTGACCCCGGAACATAAAGGGCTATCGAAGGACACCGTGGATTTTAGTCAGTACAAGTCTGACAGTCCCTCCCGCCCTGCCCGGGGTGGGAGGACTCATTTGATGATTTTACCACGATAAAAAAAAAAGTGAATCCAAATTAATGGTTCGTAATACGATCTTTACCAAAACAGTCGTGAACCAAAAAGTTCTTACTATACTAATTATACTAATTATTCCGTTCATATAGTGGCCATCTTCTTTTATAATCACTGAAAATATCTCCGTAAAAGATAATTAACCAATTTTGGAGGAAACCCTATTATCATTACCCAAAAGATACACAACTCATGCCCAAATTAAATTGCGACTTTAATTATCACCCACGACAGTAAGTTGATTGAGAATCCGGTACACTTGAAAAAACGTAACGAGATTAGGAACGTTTGCGTTTGAAACACGCACACCCTGTAGATAATTGTATATGTCTTCATAGATGTTACTTACTGAAGATGGAGCAGACCAGTGTTAGAGTGGAGACCACGAAGAAGCAAAAGTAGTGTGGGACGCCCTGCGGTACGAAGAATCGATGATTTGAAGACTGGCAGCGGATGGATGCGGACTGGCCAAGACCAGGATGGTTGGGGCTTTTTGGAGGAGGCTTTTTACGGCGAAAATCATCCAAGGAATGAGTCCTCCCACCCAGGGCAGGACGGGAGGGAGTGTAAGACTTGTACTGACTAAAATCCACGGTGTCCTTCAATAGCCCTTTACGATCCGGGGCCACGGTTACCCGATAGTTTCGCGACCCCGGCAGGCTTTGGCCCTCTAAGGGGCGCCCCGTCATATTGCTGACAGCTCTTTGAGTCGCGCGTGGGACACAACGCGCCGTCGTCCCGGGCTTGGTCCATGGTCGGGCTGCAAGTCGCCCATTACTCGCCGCCCGCATGGCCCACACCTACGGTGGCCGGAGATCGTCTGCCGACGTCCGGCGCCGTGGGCGTATCACAAAATAACCAATTTTTAGGGTTCCGTAGTCAACACGGAACCCTTATAGTTTCGCCATGTCCGTCCGTCCGTCCGTCTGTCCGCAGCTTAGCTCAGAGACGCCTAGTACTAGAAAGCTGTAATTTGGTGTAAATATGCGGATTTTTTGTGTCAAAAAAGTGGTAAAATAAAATCCCGTAAAATATTTTTTTTAGGGTACCTCCTGTACACGTAAAGTGGGGATGTTTTTTTTTTCTCGCGTACCCCTTAGTGTGGGGTATCATTTAAATAGGCCTTTAAAAAATATTGATAGTTTCCATTAACAATTTTTTGATAAAAAGATTCGTTTGTGAAATATTAAGCTTTAAAGTGCTAATTTTTGCTCGACTCGAGTGTCCCCCCCCCTCTACCAGCTAAACGGTTATGTTTGGGGGTGTGAAAAAATTCACAATAGTAGTATATATAACGAAGTTTAAAAGAAAATTATCATGACTAAGAAGGCTTTACAAGTTTACGAGTAATAGTCGACCAACTTATAAAACGTACTTGGATTACATATTTTCCTAAACAAAATGTATCGGAGAACAACTGCAAATGTAAGTTTGTCAACTTTATTTTTACAGCTATAATAGGTAGTGGAGTGGAGTGCAGTGGAGCGGAGTGCAGTGGAGTGGAGTGCAGTGGAGTGGAGTGCAGTGGAGCGGAGTGGAGCGGAGTAGAGCGGAGTGGAGCGGAGTGGAGCGGAGTGGAGCGGAGTGGAGCGGAGTGGAGAGGAGTGGAGCGGAGTGGAGAGGAGTGGGGCGGAGTGGAGAGGAGTGGAGCGGAGTGGAGTGGGGTGGTGTGGGGTGGAGGGTCGAAAATCGCTTGAACCCTTATAACAGGTTCAAGCGATTTTCGACGTCGCTTGACACCTCTCAAGTTTTTTTTTTAATACGTCATAAATCGTAAACCTTTCAAAGTTGGAACCAACTACAAGAACTTTTATATTATGTTACTTGCTGCTACGGAACCCTTTATGGGCGAGTCCGACTCGCTCTTGGCCGGTTTTTTAAAGTAAAATTACATCAAATAAAATTATTAATGAGGTTTTAAAAAAACTTTATCCTCTAATGAAAATATTAATGATTTAATTTATTATAATAGTAAAAAACCATGTCATAAACATCATTTTAACATCAACTAAATCGTTCTCTCAGCTGTTCTCTCGGAATTACAAAACGTATTCAGAATTGTATTTAGAAGTATAAGTTCAGTACATTGTTAGTGCTTGGTTTCTGACAGAAATAGGATACGAAATGGACCACTTTTCACACCGTACTGTAACCTGCGTAGGTATATTCGTACAAGAGCAAAGACATCGGGAAGTTTTTTTTATCACTTTTGAAATATATAATTTTGCCCAAAATACAGGAAAATATCCTAATTTCTCCTGTATTGAACAAAGATTTAAACTCCCAAATCCGGAAAAAACTACTTGTAGATGTTCTACAAGTAGTTTGATGCATGAGTACACGCTGCGCAACAGTTAATCTTTTAACCACTGTGCCACCCGTGCCGTCATCTCAATTGTTCCTACGAAGACCATTAATGCATAAAAAATTGGCAATGCTGCATAGCTCCTAATAAAATTAGCCCTTGTAGGTACTGGATGTCAATGTGCGAAGTCATCATCTGCCTAGCCTTTTCCCAACTATTGTATTGAGGGTCAGCTTCTAGTCGAACCAGATGCAGCTGAATATCCGTATTTACATGGAGCGACTGTCTATCGGACCTCCACAACCCAGTAACTGGGTAATACGATACCTCATGGTAAGACTGGTTGTTGGACTTATGAGCTTCTGACTAACAGTAACGACTATCAAAGATCTAAATGACAGCCGACGGCTTTACGAGCTTTTCGAGGCATGGAGGAGACTCGCTATGACAGATGGTCATCCATCCACAGACCAACCTCAGAAAGCGCGGCTTTTCCCGGAAGATCGGTCTGTGCGGCTGTAATTATTTAGCCACGAGCTCCTCAATGTGCGAAGTAAATTGTAAAAAAGTGTGCGACAAGTAGCGTAGCAGCGAATCGTGCCGTCATAATTTAATGTTACGGTTCGGTGTGATAGACAGCCATACAGTTGCATAGAACAAGTTAGATTGGTTTGTTTGACGTACCAACTAGCAATGTGGTTACAACTAGGATTAATTATTATTCTGATAATACCTAGTTCATTTACGCTAACTTTGTATGTAGCTGCTGAACTTTTGTCCGAAACTGATTCGATTCCGATTTTGTTTCCATTCCATTCGAATTTCGAGATGGCGCTAGACGACTTGTATAGCTCTGTCTCTTTCCCACAGCCAAAACAGAATCGCGTTAAGAGCTCGTGGTAAGGCCCCAGGTTACCGATGCCTTGAAACGTATAGGACTATTGAAGATACACCGTGGATTTTAGTCAGTATTTGTTTGACATTCCCTTCAGATCCTTGCGTGGAAGAACTCATTTGATGATATTAACACGTTAAAAAAAGAGACATAATTATTATGTATAATGCTGGGTTCCATAGTAGTTTGTTTTGTAATAGTAAAAGGGGCTATCAGATTCACACTGACTTAAAATCAACCTGTTCCTTTACACGCCTTTTGCGTTCCGGGGCTGTGATGCGTTTTAGAACAGTCTCGTGACCAAGTTTACAAACAGCTGCGTTGCAAACTTTTTGTCATTTTGCGGGTCTCTATTGAACGCTATTATAGCCCAATTCCTTTTAAAGGTTTTATCAATTAAATAGGTCCTATTCACGTCAAAAAACCATCCATTGTCAAAGAAACATCCCTTTTAGTCAGATGAGTTGTTGAAACTAAAACTAATGTATTCTTTCAACATTCATGCACATGGAAATATTATGCATTTCACTTTGAGACTTCAGAGGACTGAATTAAAATATTATACATTTTAAAATGTTGGATTTGCTTTACGTTTTGTACACGTCCGTTCATCAAAATGTGGACACTGAAGAATTAATATAAACTTCATTACGGAGGTGCAAAGCTTGACTAATTTTTTTGTTTCAGTGTCAATGTTTTAGTAGATTAGGTAATGCTTTTCATATTTATATTTTTGTACCTTTTCAACCGATGTGAATATAATAATAAAATCTTGATATTAACACACAAAAATAACATTAATTTTAAATACTTATCCATAGTGTTCGTTTCAGAATCAGGCCAAATTGTTGAACTAATTTGGCTATAAAAACTTTACAAAGTTATTTTCACGATTACAAAAAAACTAATACAAAGCATCTCGCCATAGCCTGAAAAGGCCCCCACAATATTATTAATGCAAAAGTGAGTTTGTCTGTTGGTTTGTTATCCTTTTATGCCTTAACTATGTGGTCCAATTATGATGAATTTTGGTATAGGTAAAAATGGAACCCTAGAGATTTAATAATTATGGAGCTTATAACCAAGCTACTAATTTCAATTCAACTCCAAATAGGCTCCCCAATTGGGGTGAAGCCACGGGCTATACGTAGTGTTAATATAATTGGGTTCTTTAGGATTCAGGCGTGGGTTGTCCATTACAGCAGAAACATTGTTTGAATAATTTTACTTAAAGATGTTTAAAATATCAAAGGTAGTTGTTTTTTAACTGAAAAATTGTTTTGTAATTATGAAACATTTACTGAAATATGAAAGCTTAGAGGGTTTTGTACTGGATAAATAAGTGAATAATAATGCCATTTATAAATGTTATACCTGATTATAAGACGCTACAAAAATAATAAACTGTTTTTATTTTGTTAGGCAATGGCTCTTTTGCATGACAAAATAATGTTTATTTTTATAGAGACATTTTATTTTCTATTCATTACACAATTTATTTAAAGCAACTTATTCTATTAAGACGCGGACTGACTACGATTTTAATCGCTTATGACCGCGTAAACTATTGTCACCACTATGGAGCGTCAATAAGATTGAAAATTGAAAAATGATATTTGTGTTGAAATGTGACGTAAGCTGCGAATGGGCATTTATTTTACTGCTTTTCTTTAGATTATTTAAAATATAGACATAAAATTAAATAATGGTTTGGTTAAAGTTTTAAAAAAATGGAAAACCTACTAAATTCTTAAAAAAAAAACTGTTGTTATCGCTGGAAATACAGAGATCTTCGACGTCAAAGTTTATTTTTGTGCAACAACTTCCAATTTTTTATTGGGAATATCAAACTATTATTTATTATTCTGTTCGGTTTAAATTCTTCTTTATACCCTTCTCTGTTCACTGTATTTTTTCGCGTTACTTATTTTTATTACATTACGTCATACTCGACGTTCTAAGAAACCAATTTTTGGGAATATTGAGATAACACCGCGCCTTAAAGCAACTTTTTATCCAAAATCATATCCTTCTCCAGTTTTTCATAAAATTCTGCCGTTGAAGTTCGCAAAAGCTTAAATTTTAAACTCAACTCACGTATAGAGTTGTAAATGGTGATTTTCGCGACTCAAGTGAAAAGTTTTGTGGGTTCTCAGACGCTTAAGATCTCGGTCACGGCCTCAGGCGCTTCGACTAAGAAATCCACGCGCGATTTAGGCCGTATTCAGTGCTCGATCGACGCCGACTCCGACGGTCAGGACCGACGGTCAGTCCGCGCACGCACTGACCGTCACTCGGCTTTTTGCATTCAGTGCTCCACTGACCAAAGTATGGAACAGCAGGGTGATATATACATTTATAAATTGTCCCGCGTCCGCAACGCACTATAAATGCTCTGAAGCATTGCATAGCGCGTCAGTCACCTGACGCGCGCCGGACCGACGCGCTCGACCGACCGTCTCTGCCAGCGGACGCGGTCAGTTTTGCTCTGAATGCACGCATGCTTTCTACGGCGATAGCTACGCCGACCGACGGTCAGTCCTGGCCGTCAGGAGAGCACTGAATACGGCCTTAATCTTCACAAACAGTAGAATGCTCACTGAGTTCGATCTTCTTAAGCATATATCCTGGTTGAGTCTGGCATAGGAATGGGAAGCTTGGCACGAGCAAATAGAAGCCTTCACCCTGCAGTGGATGTCCACCGTGGAGTGGATAAGTCAGGCTGTCGATAGTGATGATGAAGTGAACTAGATCACTCTTTTAGTTTGTAAATAAAATATATGATGATTTTTGAGGAAAGAAAAATTCAGTTGCAAGTGGGATTCGACCCCGCGTCTTCTGGTTAATGCGTTTAAAAATAATTAATAAGTATGGTACTCGTAGACGCTATCTCATTATACAACATTGATTTGGCTGTAATGTCAACGTGTTGGGTGCAAGTAGTTAAACACTAATCCAAGAGATGGCGCCACGCTACTGAAAAGCGTTCAAACGAGGAATAGAGAATTTCAGCTTGCAGGTGTGGGTTGCAATAGCCTAGTTGGTTAAGGCGTCTGGAGTACTTATCCAGAAAACGCGGGTTCGAATCCCACTTGCAACTGAATTTTTCTTTCCTCAAAAATCATATTTAAGATGCGCGTCGCATGCGTTAATGCGTTTAATAATAATTAATAAAATATATGATAAACTTACGATCCCGTTCACCCGCGGACAACACAAAACTAACGCGTATTCTTTTTTTTACCAGGTAAAATCATCAAATGAGTCCTCCCACCAAGGGCAGGACGGGAGGGACTGTCAGACGTACTGACTATACATAACAATAGCCCTTTACGTTCCGAGTTCACGGTTACCTGATATGTCCCGCGACCCCAGCAATCTTTGGCTGTCTGACCAGGTCCCGTCATAGAGCATATCCTTTAGGTATACATTTTGCAATGAATACCATGTGTTGGTTCATTAAAAACTCTAAACAAATTCTTTTTTTTTTCCTTCCATCTGTCACCAACCACCATCGCTAGATACATGTAGCTTGTGGCCGAGACGTTATGTAGTCGTGGCTATCCTCCAAAATGGTTTCTTGTAAATTTCGTTGCATTTTCTGGAAAGATGTAGATTTTCCCCGCCAATTTCGTGGTTGCGTTAACTGAATTTGTATATCGTGTTATCTTTTTGTAGCACAATTGAAAACGAAAAGAAATCTAAGGGATGTTTAACTGGAATAACTATGAGTATTAGATTTAACTGAATTAAAGCAAACACAATTTGTTAAATGAATCAACAATGGTTTTAGCAAAAAAATGCCATTATCATAAGGAACAAATAAGCATGTGACCACATAAAAATGTCCGCCACTGTACCAACATGCATTATAAAATAAATTTTGTTTGTAAATTTTTGAGTAGCTGCATTTTGACGTCATTAATCAGTCTGCATTTGTATAACGTGGCTCTACACTGTTGATTTTACAGTGTATCCACTTTAAAACATTATGGACTACGCAAATAAACGGAACTGCATTCAAAATTCATCCTTAACTTTACAGATTAGAGTACAATTCACCTTTTTCTTTTGACACAGGTAAGCACTGCAGAAGTCAGTAAGAATTTTCAATATTAAAAGTAGTTTTGTTAAAACGTGAAAGTTTTTCAAACACTTGTGAATTGTTGTCGGACAAGTGTTTTTATTATTATTTTTGATTCGCCAGTTGAAGTTACCAGGTTGTATTTCAAAGGCTAATGAGTGTTGTTCAAGTTCTTTCCGTATTCACTTATTTTTATTTTGAAGGAGTTTACTGAGAAAGTTTCCTAGTCAATTGAAATACTGGCTCGGAGTATAAAACAGAGAGGGCAGTGATAAGTGATTGAAAAAATCTGTTTTAATTATGTGATACGTAATAAAAGAGAGCAGTGGTGGCGCAGTCGTATCGGAGATGCTCTAAAAAACGGTAAAGGAAAACATTGGAGGAAACAGGCTATCCTAGTACCAAAAATTCGAAGAAATGTGGCATTTACCAATCCGTACTGGGCCCGCGTGGTGGATTACGGCCCACTCCCTCTCACAGAGAGGAGGTCTATGTCTCAGCAGTGGGAACATTAAAATAGGCCAATGATGATGGTAAAGGTTGCCTGTCCACAGAAGCGGAGCGAAGCTGCGGAGCGGAGAACTCAAAAATATAAGATTACACTAAGGGCCTATGCACACCACGTTTTTTAAAAGCGCCGTTGACGCGCGTTTTAGAAACTTTGTCAAACAGAGCAGTTTAAATCTCCGCTCTGCTCCTGTGACAGGCGGTATAAGAGAACGACTGTCAAATTTGGACAGATAGCACCCAGGATGAACGTTGTCAAGCAATTTAATAAAACTCATAAACCCACACGCTCCTCAAATTAGAACATTTTAATTCAAAATGGCGGCGAGCGGCCTCTTTGTGCCTCAATTATACCCTAGTTTAGATGAAACAACGTTACAGGGGTCTAAAATCCCCGATTGTTAGTTACAAGGTTAATGGTATAACGTCAGACCACGAAAATAAGGTTTAGAAAATTATTGAGATAATTTTTGTTACTTGTTACTATAATTTTGAAAATACATCATTAATAAATACAAAGCCGACGTTAAATGAAATGGCCCAGTGCGAAGTGTGCCTGTTTTGATAGCAGTGGTGATGTAATAAATGGAATAAAATAATGCTTACAACACATAAGTCGGAGCGGTCAGCACTAGAGTTCCATTGCTCTTTCTGTTTGTTTTCTGATGCGCATAGTAAAATAATGTAAGGTTTTGTACAGCTTAAATAAACGTATTCCTTAGATAAACATGCAAAAAAAATTACGTCCGTTATGTTTCAAAATACTAAAACATTTGATTTGAACAAACAACTGTTCTGTTCATATTTGATATCGTTAAACATTACAAATTAATCCTTTCTTTTATCCGCACCCTGAACATGCACAGCAGAAAGTCAGCTAAAATTCGTCGGCAAAAGATTCTAAACAAAAGAGTTAAGTACATTAATATGTCTGCAAACTGTGGACCCCTGTGAATAAAGACGTAGATCGTGGAGGTACGAAATATTGGGAACAGAAGATCCACTTCAAACCTTTTTTGTATTCAGCTGGTGTAAACTTATAAATAAGTCCTGGGCGGGAGCTGCAGGAGGATTGCTTCCCTATCGCGCGTTTCACCTCCTCCTTTGCTATCATTACTGCATCATAGAAGAAGGTGACTGTTTCGGTGGCATTAGCCTAAAAACTGCATACCTATATAAATGCGCATTGCACCCTATCATTGACATTGTTATTTCAAGTAAACCTTCTGACTTACTTAGTCCATGACTTAACTGTACTTAGTCCATGTTTGTATCCCAAAATTAATGAAAACGTCTTCTGAAAATAATTAATTTTTTCAACAGCTGCTTTCTACGCAATGCCTGAAGCATTGATTGATTAATTATTGTTGTAATCGGTAATTAGTGGAACATTCAAGATTATTTGGAAAGAAATGACGAACTTTTTAGTTAATTGGCTTATGATAGGTTGATTGAAGCTATTTGTTTAAGTAATAACTAATACTAGTTGATAAATAGCTTTGGTTAATCAAATGGATTGACGGCACGGTTGGACTAGTGACCAAGCGATCGACTGCCTTACAACATGTCGCGGATACGATTCCTGCACTGAACTATAATGTTTGTATGACCTACCAAGTAGTTGTTCCAAGTCTTGCTTTGTGCATGTGTGAGTTTAAATGTAAATGGACTCACGATATTGCCTCTCATTCGGAGAAATTCCAAATGGGAGACAAAGTTATTTTTTAGTAGAAAAATAAAACTGATAGAAAAGATCTTCCAAAAACAATATACAACTCCAGGGTGCGTGAGATACAAAATATCACATGATCCACAATGTTTATAATTCATCCAGGGAAATTCTACGCAATGTAAAGCCCTATTTTTTCCTACTTCGACTTAATTGTAACAAAAACATGACGAATTGTACACCCATTCTTGATGACTTTTAATTTTTTATTTCAAAATGAAGAAACGCTTTCACTTTTATTAAATGGGTCATTGCCCTTTTGGTTAACCCATAAAGAAAAAAAAAGTACAAAATGCTTTTAAAAGATTCTCTAATTCTTCAATTCTCCCCTTTTTGTGTGATTAGAATCCTTTTAAAGCAACTCTTGCTTGCTTTTAAGCTTTTATACCTTTCTTTACTTTAACTTTTCACTTGCGGTGGTCCATTTGCAGTAGCTTGAAACTCAGCCAATGTTTGTTAGCTAAACATTTTGACATGCAAGCAGCGTAAGTCTGTGAACAAGCTAAGCTGGATCCACTTATTCGCTTGCATTCTCGCCACATCCGACTGGTATCGAGTAACTTAAGTTAAATAAGCTGAATTGTGGTTTTGGATGAAAATAAGGGATTTGTGAGACCATGTAGAAAAAAAATCTGTGGAATCGGAATCTTCAACTGATTCCGGCTGGCCCCTTACGTGGTTTGGTAAAATCCAAGCAAATGATGAGCACGTGCGCTTTGGGAGGCCAGAACGTGCATTCGAGTGCTGTCAATCCTTTTGCAACCTATTACAAAATTGGATAGAGTAAAAGGTTAAAAAAAAATCAATTAAAACGACGACGGGCTCAGTTATAGATTGCTTTTAAATAAAATAAGTTAATGTTCAAAGAAAAAAGGGTGTACTTAACTATGGCGTATGTTTCATACTTGTTAGTTTTCACACTGTTCAAAGAATTACTTCAGAAGACTCCCTCAAAAAGTCTTCCCAAATTGGGTGACAATTTTTTTCGGAAAAAAGGGTACTTCCAATTTATCGGCTTTTCCGAATTTCAGTGGCGGACGTTTCCCACGAAACCATTTCCCTACCTTCGGGCGATGTCCGATGGCCCAATGGACACAGCAGAATGAAATGAATAAAAAACAGGAATTAGAGCTTCCTGACTAACAAGCTAGTTTTTGTGCTACGAATTTTCTGAAAAATGCTTGACATACACTCACTGTCTTTGTCTAGTAGCAGAAGTTATAGACCGTCGTTATTTTTTGATTCATATAGTGCTTCTGTGTTTTTGTTCATGATCATACATGAGATAGAGCAGAATCATAATTCTGGATTGTGATAAAATTATTCTTATAAATAAAATATGAATTTTATCGTAATTCATATTATGATGATAAAGTGGCCTATTTGACCCCCTGGTTGTACACGTTTTTATTAGGGTGGGATGAAAATCATACATTACCAATTGCCTTCTTCCATGTTGGATGGAGAGAAAGGGAATGTCAGTCCCTTATTAACTTAAAACTCTCCCTGGTCCTTGAATAGCTCTTTGCAATCCAAGGCAGCGGTAACTCTTTGTAACATTTCCACAACCCGTGATATCTACATTAACGATGTAGTTATCAGTCCAGGCTGATAACATCCACTAGCCCTTCAAATGACCGCTAGTTTGAAAGGTCAAAAGGAAAATTGGCCCAACTTTACGATAGCACTTTGCTATAATTTCTCGTGACGCAACACATGCCTGAGGATCGGAACCCTATTTTTTTGGCTTCAACAGTTAAATTACGTAAAAGTATACTCAAGTTTCCTAAAACAACAACCACTGACCCTAAACATATCTAGTCCCTAAACGAAACTAAACAGTGAAGTAAATATAAACATCGGTTGCCCAACCAAAGTCGGTCATAGTCGGGCAACTTCGGCAAAGTTCGGGAACAATAAAAGTTGTTACAAGTTAGAAGACTAATCTAGACGCTTTAGTTCGATGTTAGTATTTATTGTTAATGCTGTTCTCGGGAACTTTGACGTTTCTTTGTTTGATGCGTTCGACGTTCACGCCGAGTTAGATTGGTTAGATTTACGAATGAACGGGAGAAACTTTTGGGTCAAGAAGAATTAATGTATCTCTCGTATCTAATCTATTGTTACTTTATTTTCAAGAGAAAATATATAAAGACGAAACAATGAAATGGTTATTTCTTGGACTTAGGAAGTTAACTTCAGTACAATGTAACTTTTATAGATGAAACACAGTTTGTAACCCCCACGGCCCCCGGGGTAAAACTTTTAGCTCTCTAAATGTAACAAAGATTTGTACAAATATGTACAGGATAGTAAATACTTTAGTAGGTAGTAATCAAGAAGGAATAAAATATATAACAATGGCCGAATGGTAGCGTTTTGTAGGGTTTAAACAATTTGGCAACCCGCTTTATGAATTTCTCATGTTATGTATTGTGAGTGCCACGGTGAGTGCGTACAATGATTTGAACGCATATGCACAAACAGCCAGATTCGAAAAAATACCTATAAGTTAAAACAAAAATAATTAATAAAATGAAGTACCTAATTATAAATATTTTTTAAGTGCGGGATTCGAACCCAAACGCCGCCAAACGTGCCGTTCAAAAATGCTACTTCAAAAATGAGATGTTGAAAGAATAGAAAAGATGTATTTATTTGCCTATGATTACATTTAATTGCAAGATAACATTATCTCTAATTGATTAATTACAAAATCTCACTAATTACTAACTACGAGTACCGTCCAAGAGCTATGCACATTCAAACTTAGTGGCAGTCACGAACCGAACTGCAATCAAGTTGCGTCAAGTGAGGGAAAGAGTTATTAGGGTCTAGTTTCTAGTCTGATTAGGAAACTATGCATTGTTAGTTAAATCTATTTTAATTTATCAGAAAATTTCCAAAAATGATTAAATAACTAACGATGAAATGGATTATTCTCAAGTCGACAGAAACGCAACTCGTCAGATAAAAATATCTGACGAGCATAGATAGCGCAGAGATAAGCTTTTATTGTTAAAAAATACTTACAATAGACAAAGTAATCATCAAGACGAATCAAACGAAAAACTCGATGAGTTTGCGGCGTTTCATTACATAGTTCCTTTAGCCACCTTCCAGCTCCATCATCAGATCAGCTTCATGTCATCATAATATTGCATTGTCACGCAATATACATAGGTATACGTGCAAAATTTCAGCTCAATCGAAAACCGAGAAGAGGATCAAATTTAACTTGCAACATTTGATTAGGTATAGGCAACGGGTCAGATGAAATTAAATAAATTCATATAAAAGTACAAATTTGTTGTTAAAATTCCCTATTTAACCTCTTTATTGGATGAAATTATTATTTATTTATTTAATCGAATTTTATGTGAACGTTGACCGCTGGGCAAAGGCCGCCCCACACTGAGTGCTTGCAGATGGGTGGCGCCACCGAGGTCGACCCAGAAAGTGGCGAGACGATTTGGACTCATACCGTGAGGGCTGGTTCGAAGTGACGCTGGACAAGAACACTTTTTTTTAGTGTGGTAAAATCATCAAATGAGTGCTCCCACCCCGGGCAGGGCGGGAGGGACTATCAGACTTGTACTGACTAAAATCCACGATGTCCTTCAATAGCATTTTATGTTCCGGGGTCACGGTAATGAGATAAGTCCCGCGACCCCGGCAGGCTTTGGCCCTCTAGAGAGGGGGCCCCGTCATTATGGTGACGCTCTTTGAGGCGCGCGTGGAACACAACGCGCCGTCGACCAGGGCATGGTCCATGGTCGGGCAGCGAGTTGCCCTTTACTCGCCGCCCGCATGCCCGCGCCTACGGTGGCCGGAGATCGTCTTGCGACGTCCGTCCACCACCGCGGGGGACAAGAACACTTGAAAAAACTTAGTCTTTACCCAGCAGAGGACAAAAAGAATAAAAAAAACGAATTTAAGTAGAATATTATTCACATAAACAAACTGTGGAGGTTGCCTCTCCGTTCTATGTGTACTGGGCACTTTATGTACATTACATTGTATATTATTGTCTCAGTTTAATATTGTAACTGCACAGCGTGGTCATAACGCGATATGGCCAGTTTACTGCCACGATAACCCGGGTTTTAGCTTAACTACTTAAACTTGTATTTTATAGTCAAGTGTGGGAAACTGATTGGAAGTCACAATCTTTATGTGACGTGAGCTACTGACTGGATTTGAAAAATGACAATCCATATTTTTTTTTAGAGGATGCCCACACTGGGAAGGAATGACTCGTGTACATGTGCGTTTACAAAACATAGAAACTCAAATTCACAAACGCTCAGACCCGGAACAACTACTTGCAGGTTATACAAATATTTGTTTCGTGCGGGAATCGAACCCGCGATATGCTGCGTAGCTGTTCGCTCAGCCACTCATGCGCTAACGGTGCAAATTATCTTGATCAAATTGCTCTTACACTTGTGGCCTTCATGTCTTCTTCCATACTTCTCTATTGGTCGTAATCTTGGTAGTAATTTATTATTTTTCTACCCAAATAATTTCTGCTTTATTCCTTTTGTTAAAACCATCATCATTGATCTGTATATCTCCTTTCTTCTGCATCACAAATGTCCATATCGTGACAACCGGTCTTTACACAACTTTTTAGTCTCCAATGTGACTTTCAGATGTGCTCATTAAGTAAGAGTAGGTAATACTTTTTTCATTCTACGCATTTATAAAAACGTTTACGTACTAGGAACTTCTCCTGTGTTATGGGTGCGTTTACAAACATAATATAAACTCACATACACAAACACCCGGAAAAACTACCTGCAGGCTGTACAAATATTTGTTCCGTACGGGGATCGAACCCGCAATCCGACCCAGCCTGACCCTTGCTGCCCTCCCTCAATGACCACACTAAGCTTAAAGGCCCGAACCCCACAGGGGGTGCCCTTAGTGTTGTTCATTTAATGAATTTGTAGTTGTAAGCCCTGGCTGTAGGCCTTAAAGTAATTTTTGGCCACCACAGGATTGTCGGGATAAGTAGCTTCAACTTTCTAGAGTCGTTGCGCTACGAGAGGCCACGTCAAAAAAAAAAGGGATCGAACCTGACATGCTGCATAGCAGTCGATCACGCAACCACTGCGCCAAATATAATGTAAATACCGTCGATAAGTCTACTTCTTAATGAAATTGTATTAACTATCCTTTCTTCAATGTAATCTTGTTCCGAGAACATTTACTGCTAGCGTAAATTATCACACCTTCCGTCAAAGAAAACTTAACTTTCCTCCTTCACATCAAAGTTTGTTATCCTTCAACATCAGTGTCAGTACCTATAGTGCAATTTACGACGTCAGATCCACCAGATGGCGCTGGGGATGCAAGCTGACCTGAAGCGCTCGTCCAGTTTACTGTTGAACGTAAGAGAGAAGATTGCACGAGACACTTTTATCTTTATTTGGTTTGAAAGTATTTAATACTTAGAAGAGAGTGTTGGTCGGTGAAAATTGTTGGATTATGAAATTAATAACGTTTGGA
Organism: Agrotis exclamationis; assembly: GCA_950005045.1. Classification (NCBI taxonomy): domain Eukaryota; kingdom Metazoa; phylum Arthropoda; class Insecta; order Lepidoptera; family Noctuidae; genus Agrotis; species Agrotis exclamationis. The sequence goes on along the minus strand of OX465433.1, from coordinate 20,805,964 downwards.
TGTTAAAAATTATAAGCACAATATTTCAAAGCTTTCTTTGAAACACCATCCTCAAACATTAAACAGAAAGCTATAAATATTACTAGAATTCATTTTAAATATGTTGCATCCAGGTATCAGAATAATAAGAGTATTATGTGACATGCATAGTGTCAACAATTTGTGAGTGCTGAGTGGGATACGAGTAAATAATATAATAGAAATAGCTCCTTTGTCTTATGCTCAGTTATTATGACAGAGACTGATACTATTCTCTACTTTGCTACATTAAAACTATGACTTTAAAAGGAAACACAGTACAATTCCTAGGTCAGTATGTGTGCCCTCAGGTGACTCCTAACCAATCTCAGCGGGCCAAACGCCTCCTGCCGGAGGCTGTACGCCGGTGTCGTGCGGTCCATGGCCCTCTACGGGGCCTCCGTGTGGGCCCTGAGCATCCGGACTCGACTACTTAAATTGGTCGCATGCCAGAGGGTCATGGCTATCCGGACGATCCGGGGATACGGCACGATCGCTGGCGAATCAGCCTACCTCCTTGCCGAATTGCTGCCCTGTGATCTGGAGGCGACTGCTCTCCAGCCTGTCTATGAGTGGCGCGTAGAGGCGCAGCGCCGGGGTGTATAATCCCCGCTGCCTCGAGAAGTCGAGTCGCGGCGGGAAGAGGTCCGGCGCGATCTCAGGGCTGTATGGAGGGGACGACTGTCGCAACCGACGTCCGGGCACGCCGCAAGCGCGGCGGTAAGACCCCTCTTTGAGGAGTGGCTGGATAGGCGTCACGGCGTCCTGACCTACCGTATGACGCAGGTCCTCACCGGACACGGAAATTTCGGGAGGTACCTGTGTCTGATGAGGAAGGAAGAAACGGCTGGGTGTCACCATGGCATTGGTCGAGGCCATGCTGCGGGGCGAGACGGAGTGGGAAGCGGTCGCCTCCCTCTGCGAAGCAGTCATGCTCGCGAAGGAGGAGGCGGGCCGAATGAGGGAGAGGACAGCGTCCTCTCTCCAACTCAGCCGCAGATGAAGGTCATTTGATGATTTTATCACGCTAAAAAAAGGGCAGTATGTGTCACTACCACTACGTCTGAACGATCACTGATGATCCATGGGACCGTGGTCCTCTACACTCAGCACAATGCTAAAACAAAATTGTGTTCTATTTAAGGACATACTCAACCAAGAACCGACATATAAAATTCAAAGCTGACTGGCCGACTGACTGATCGCCAGAGTTCATTTTAGTCAATACGAGTCTGACAGTCCCTCTCGTTTCGCCCTGGGTGGGAGGGAGGACTCTTTTGATGATTTTACCACTTTTTTTTATCGTGGTAAAATCATCAAATGAGTCCTCCCACCCCGGGCAGGGCGGGAGGGACTGTCAGACTTGTACTGACTAAAATCCACGGTGTCCTTCAGTAGCCTTTTATGTTCCGGGGTCACGGTAATGAGATAAGTCCCGCGACCCCGGCAGGCTTTGGCCCTCTAGAGAGGGGGCCCCGTCATTATACTGACGCTCTTTGAGGCGCGCGTGGAACACAACGCGCCGTCGACCCGGGCATGGTCCATGGTCGGGCTGCGAGTTGCCCTTTATGATTTTACCACTTAAAGAAAAGGCAGAAAAAAGTAAAAATGAGCTCTATTTTAGAGTCAAATGACCAACAGATGACTTCTCTTTTTTGGTAGAAACTCAAACCCATTACATTAAAAAAGGTGTATGTTCCATCCCTTTGTACACTAGGCGACGCAACTCTCCGATACCTTACAACTTTGGTATCCATTGACGCGTGGCTGTGTACGAACCTCTATGGATTTGTATTGTGATAGTCAACTGGATACCAAAGTCGTAACGCAGATTTGCGTCGTCTAGTATACGAATTTAGCGGGGGAAACCGGCCATTAGCGCTAGCTCGGTACCAAGTAGATTTATCACTTCACATGCACTTTGCACTCCTGGTGCTTGCTAAAGTTTAGTTGTACTAATCGGTGCTAATGAGTGCATGAATTTGTGTGCTTGAAAGATCGTAGTTTTGTTTGTTGGTTTGTGAATTATTTAGTCTTCAAAGTCGACATTTATTTGGAACTTTATACAACACTAACGAGTCGTACTGGCTTCGCACAGGTATAATTTGAAAATAAAATATAGCTCAAGAATAATGTAGCTTTTTATTGGTGAGAGAATTTTCTATAAAAACTCACGAGCTAACAAGATTTATAGTAATAGCATAGTCTAAAATATTGTGTCAGTAATCCAAATAGTCTCAAATTATGGTTTGTTTTGAATGACTACGTCAATGATTAAATTAATATCTAGTGATTTTGAAAACGCCAGTTTAGCGGATTATAATATTAATTGCGTTAATATTATTCTATACCAGAATATTATCTAATAGGTATATAAAATTCTCGTGTCACAGTTTTCGTTGTCATACTCCTCCGAAACGGCTTGACCGATTTTGATGAATTTTTTTGTGCTTATCCGGTATCTATGAGAATCGGCCAACATCTATTTTTCATCCCCCTAAATGTTAGGGGTAGTCCACCCCTAATTTTTTTTAAATTATTTATATGGCAAAACAACGTTTGCCGGGTCAGCTAGTGTCATATATTCTTTTATCTCAGTAGTGGTAATTCCATTTTACGATATTTTATCTCAATTCATAGACAAGAATTGGAAATATTGGCTTTTTAGATGCCAGACAGTTGAACAAACAGCTCTATGCATTATTCATCGTGCTAAGTCTTGCAGTACTTTTTAACCACCCGACAAAAAAGAACCCCCTTATCTGATATCTCACGATCTGAAGAATACAAATGACATCGCGAAAGATCACGAGCGAGCCGATATTCAGCGATATCTAAGTACTTCTCTACTGCCGTCGGGTTTCGCAAAATGAACAAAAAATCACCCAGAGGCAAGTTTACTTTTTACTAACTTGAAGTATTGAATAAAAGAGGGGTGGAGATGCTGATAAAAGATCGGCAAAAAATATACCTAGGTGGTGTTTTTTGTTGAGCAGGTAATCTAGGTTTTTCGTTTACTTTTGATTAAGTATTTATCTGGTTTTGATTGTTGACTTTTCCAATCCTATCTGATATTATAAAAGCAAAAGTGAGTTTGTTTGTAACTGTTTCACGTTTAATTCCCTGAACCGATTTTGAAAAATTTTGGTAAAGCTAAGGGTCGGCTCAGACCGAAACGTGACGCTGTGCGCACCTTTCAATAGAGCTATTCAAAATCGAACTCTATTTCCTACACGAAAAGATAAACCTGTCACAACCCGCCGCGGCGCAGCGCGGCGCCGCGCTGCATTTTAATAGCGACTCAAAATCTAACCTTATTTAAGACAAGAAAAGATGCACATTGAAGTATCGTTGCATCACGACGCGACGCGGAGTCGCGTCTCGGTGTGAACTGACCGTTACATGAGATACTTTTTCTTTGCACAAAAGTTAGAAAGAGTAGTTAAGGCGAGCAAAGCTGCCGGAAAATGTTAGTTCAAAATACATCGAACTTTTATTGTTATTTTCTATTAAACGGTTAAATGTGAAACATATCACTATCGACTATTTTTTATTTATTTCATCCCATTCCCTCTTATAAATAAGCTACAAAAAGTTGATAAACAAATGTTAAAGATTTTGTAGTAAATAAGTAAAAATATAATACATGTAAGTCAGCCATCGACTCTACAGATTCCTCTATCCAGAATATAAAGTTTAAACTCCATTGAATACAATTGCGATGCTTTTTAAAACGTGTTTGACTGTTCGTTTCAGTAAAAATTATATTCGAAAAGTAATTTTTAAAAGGAAAAACTTGTTTCGAGAGTTTTACGAGACTCTTTTTCTTTGTTCATTGAGTACTTTGAAGATTTTATAGCTTTCGACTGAGTGAGTTGATGTGTTGATGTCTTTTTTTATTTTATTTGTCGGTTAGTATAGTTTTTACTAACTTTGTCTTTGTCAGCCAGCAAACATGGGATGCTTGGTCACGATAACACGAGGGCAGACAATCCCGCTACGCTGTACCCACTCATCACCTATCTACCTTTTTCCAACTACATTGGGTCAAACGGTGCTGTAATAACCCTGTACCGTGAACGCAATGCTAAGAATGCGGTACAACCCGACACGTGCAAGGTACACAAGTACTTACTTTACTGTATTATAACATCGAGTTGAACATGACCGTTTGAAAAAAAATCGAAGTACGACTCCCGTTGTTTTATTTATCCCTCGGGATGAAAGATGTCATGATGAGTATTTTTCTGAAAAACTAATTTTATTGGCATCCTATTTTGTAACTTTTCCGTTTGGACTACTAAACGAAAAATCAAGTACTTAATAAGCCTTTTCATAACTATTTGAGATCTCCATTTATTCTAATGAAACTAACAGCCGCTGACTTATAACTTTAAACATAACTGGCGAAATACTATCAGGAAAAAGACCGCCGAAGACATAATATTTTTACAATATTGTTAAAACTTTTATAAGTTTTGGTATACAATAAAATTAAGTACTCTATTTTCTGCTCAATCTTTCAGGGATTACAGATGTCATGATGTAATGAGTACAAAGGTAAAAAAATAGGTTTTCGTCCGATAACGTTCAATGACAGACAGACACAAATTACCTACCACAGAGCAGAGGCAAGCAAGGCGCACGAACGGCACGTGTCATCAGCACGTGTCCCGCTTTGCATAGCCTGTGGCGATGTTTGCAGAGGAACTTTTTATCAATTTCACGCTGGATGCGAACAGTTTCATAGCAAATATTTTATCAAATGTCTGGCTTTGAAACGCCTGAGGCTTCTTTGCTTTTTTGCTCATGTTATGACATAATTGGTTGTGATGAACGATGTCTCTGAAAACGCCATCGATGTTCTTTTTTCTTAGTGTATCGATGGCAAAAAGCTTAAAGGTGTTTTGCCCTTTCAGCAGCAAGAAATCCATTCTCTGGTGCAGTTAGTAGGTCATCAAGTTTCAGGTAGGTGGCAGGGAATGCGGTGCAAGATGGAATGGCGCCTATGGAGAGATGCCGCAAACGTATCTGCTATTGGGTTCGATGAATATTGAAGTAGAAGTTAAATTGTCATCAACTATCAAGAAAAAAACTCATCTTTTCCATTACTTTGAAACTAATTAATTTTATTTCACTTCATTCGATTTTAATTGCATTTGAGCCGTATATTGATCCAAAATGAATACCTACTCACTTTCACGGCGTCTTTACGAACTTTCTATAAATCACATAATAAAAAAAAAAAACAATTTCCAATCACATGAATTATGGGGGTTTTTGAACGTTTAATAGAAAAATCTTAGTCCTTGATTTAAAAAAGATGGAAGAAAAATATAGTCATTCGTTTTCATTTTTCAACTGAAGTAATAACTTCGCCTTGCGGCACTTATTTTAAGATTTTATCGTCTGCTGAAGAATTTATTTGCTTGATTAATATCTAAAGTACCTACAAATAACCTAGCGAAGTCTTGAAATGTCTAATTTTTAGCTTTCAGAACTCGTAGAATAATTTTTAGGTAAGGTTTTTGACCATCAAAATATAATACGTAAGACGTCAGTGTTGTATGATTCAGTTTTTCCGAACGTATAAAACCCGAATCTCTTTAAAACCCGAATCTCTTTGTTTTAGCTAATTTAGAGCGTGGTTTCTTCTGGGCAAGCTCACTCCATCGTTGATTTTGTGAAAATCTTTCTAAAAAAACAAAGAAAAAAAAATACATGTGGCACTCGGAGACTGCCGCGGTGTATTTAACGAAAATATTATTTATTTAAAATGTTTGTGGTGCGCTACTGTAATAAAGAACTTCTTTGTTGTATGAGAATTTTATAAGTAGGTTTCATTGTGAAAACTCCTTTTGTAGCTGGCCGTTTACAATCAGTAAGAAAAAGTAAATTGTATTTATGACGGATATTTTTATGATTGCCGAAGTCTCCCGAAGTGAAACGATGTTAGACGACGCGTGGTGTCAGGTATTCTCGTTAGGTTTTTGGTAACTTTTGATTCGGTCGCCGCGCCTCGCCGCGCTCAGAGCCCGCGATAAAAGCTATGTAATAGCTTAAAAAAATATGCGTTACATCAGTAAATCACAGTTATTACCTTTCTATTTTAATCTACTGTAGATATTAATAGTTCCAAAAAGAGGCTAGGAAACTTTCAATTAAATAAAAAAACTTCTAACAATATTAAGCAACTACAAACAATTTACACTTTTTTTGTGCTATCCATACTACGGTCGAACCATCATTTTGATCAAAATGAATATTCAGAAAATATTATATTCACGTGATATCATTTTTGCAATTCTCCTCATACCATATGCGCCAGTTAGGGAATAAATAACGGAGAAATCTGAAACTTCATAAATACCTGCTTTATTAAGGAAACCAAATTAATATTACATTTTTGTTTGGGTTCAGAACAGAAAGCACCTGCTATGATCTGATATATACTTTATTTACTTTTTTTTTAGGGACCGGCTCGCGTTTGTCTACTATTTAGCCCTTATCACGAGTTTTCACCATTTTACTTTACAACGTCTTTCCAGTAGGTATTTACAGCGTTTCTTGTATGGAAAAATGGAACAGCGCCTCTGAACTAATTTTTCCTTGAAATTTGTCAATTGAAAATGTCAAAGTTCTAGTTTACTTTACATCACAATAACTGAAAACTCATGATAAGACCTCAGATGGTAAGCAACGATGTGCTCGACGATGAACAATGCTTGCATAATGTGTGTAATCTATTCACTCTTGACTCACCAATCGGATCAGTATAATGTCTATTTATCTCTGAGTATAACAGGTAGTAACTAGTTCATCATCATCAGCCTATAAATGTTCTCACTGCTGGGACACAGGCCTCCTCTCTGAGAGAGAGTGTGGGCCATAATCCACCACGCGGGCCCAGTGCGAGTTGGTGGATGTCACATGTCTTCGAATTTTTGGTTCTAAGGACATGCCGGTTTCCTCATGATGTTTTCCTTTACCGTTTTGAGAGCAGTGGTGATGAAATAAATTACACAAGGTAATGCGCCTGCCTGGATTCGAACCCACGACTTACAACTCGTGAGCCGGGGCCGATACCACTGGGCCACCACTGCTAGTAGTTTTAACCTAACCTATTATGAGAAAAAGGCATATGTTTCAAATATGTTACGAGTATGTATGTACTCAGTTTCAGTGAATACATCACTGAAACTCGAGTTCAATCAACGACCAGGAGCCTAACCACGAGCTCTTAACGCGATCCAGTTTAGGCTGTGGGAAAGAGATGGCGCTAGACGACTTATATAGCTTTGTCTCTTTCCCACAGCCTAAACTGAATCGTAAGGCCTCAGGCCACGCGCGTATCAAAAACTTGTTGGATGAGGCTAAATGCCTACCGTGGGACTGTCCTAAAAAGGCGCTGGGGCCATGGAATGCTAAGGGCTATTGAACAGTCTTGAGTCAGTTTCTGCTTCGACCAGAGAGGGAGGACTACTTTTAGGTTTGCCACAAAGATAAGGGTGCATTTAGCTGTGAAGGAAGAGGATGGAAGAAAGGAGTTGCATAGAGGAGATTTATTTGAAAGATTAGAAAGAGAGGCAAGAATAAATTATCCAAAAACACCTGTTGTAAAGTTAGATTACGAAATCGATATCCCAATAGGTAGGTACTCAATTCAAAACCAAATAATACAAACTTGTAAACATTTCCTCATAAACTTCACAACTCCAAAATAATTCACAAAAAGTTCGCAACAAATCAAACTTCCGTCCTTCTAAGAATCGGCTATCGAAAGTCTACGGGCCGGTCAGAGCTGGTCCAATAAGATTACATAGCCATTATCCGATTACGGAACTTACAATCCGGGTAAGATGATCCGATTTGTCGCCCACACTGATATCCGGTCAATTGACACCTCTCTTGATTTATTCATGTGATTCATTCAGTTATATTTATTGGTCTGATCTTTATATGATCAAATAATATTGGATTGCTCAAGGAAAAGTCTCTTTCTTGCAAGATCGAATGTTTTTTGTATGTTAAAATCAGCCTGTGTAAGAGGGAGTGGGTCCCAACCCATCACGCGGGCCTGTAGTGGAGTGGATTGGTTGATATCACATAATGTTAAAATTTCTTTATTCTAGGACATTTACGTCAATGTAATTTTCTTCTGATTTGAGTGTAGTGTCGAGAAAATAAATTGTACAAAGCAACGCGGTTATCTGAGTGTTAAGTAGGAAATGTAACTACCGGAGCACCACTCCAAAAGCTGTTAATCGATGTTATTTAAGTGTATTATTGTGCCATACCATCGATAGTTTTGCATCAATGCGGTATTCGGCAATATCGATATCGAAACTCGGTATGATTTATAATGGCCCTGCTCTAAGGCATAAAGTCGTAGTTAACCTATACTTATCTATACATATCACATACTAGTATCTTAACACAAACATTGTGTATTGTGATTCCGGAAGCTTAAATTAACATAATTTATATTGTACTTTAAGTGGTGGCAAAATGGATTCATAAACGAGTCGTTAGATTTCAATTAAGCTACTTTTCAGTATTCATTTTTCTAATAGCTATGCAATCTTTGAGCGCTTAAGATAAAAATAAATGAGTATTTGTTCTACCGGAAAATAGGAGAGAGAAAATAATGGTTTTCACAATAAAAGTAAAAGGCAGATGCGCTGGAACCTACACAGCTTACGACTTCTTGTTTGCTCATTAAAATGTTAGCCAGAGTTTAATCTATTTTTTAATTATGTTCAAGCAGTTTTAGTTACTATAAGATATCTATTGACTTTTTTCTGACAATTGGTATAACATAGATAAACTTATTTGAGGTGTGAGTAAGATTATTAATTTTGGTAGCGAAAATATTTAAACTAGCTCATGCCCGTGGCGTCGCCCGCGTTATGTTCGATGTGTCCCACGGAATAAAAAGTATTATGAGTTAAACCAGGTTATAAACTATATGTGTACCTTTCTTACAAATTCGTTCGGTTAGTACATTGGATTATCTTTATTGGTCCCATACCTTTTAATGTGAAAAATAATTGGTACTTTCTTCTCTTTCATACATTTTTTTTTGTGTGGTGAAATCATCAAATGAGTCCTCCCATCCAGGAGAGAGCGAGAGGGACGGTCAGACTCGTACCGACTAAAATCCACGGTGTCATTCAATAGCCCTTTACGTTCCGGGGTCACTGTAATTCTTGAGTCCCGCGACCCCGGCAGGCTTTGGCCCTCTAAAGGGGGGCCCCCGTCATTTCTCTTTCATACATGACACGACTGTTACATTTATGTGTGAACAAAAAATAATTATGCACGACGAAGAAATGCGATGAAATTTTGTTTTCAGGAGAATCCAATATTCTCCTGAAAACAAAATTTCGTTCGTTTCGTTTGTATCATAAGTCAAACAAACGTGTGTAAGTAATCCTAAACTTCGTACGTGTCGCCATAAAACGTATAAAATACAACATTTCGATGTGTTATATTCTTTTCTGGGGTGAACTGTTACTTAGTTTTAATGATCTTTGTGTGAATGACTTTACTTTTGAAATATATATGGGGCAAAGTTTGTAAAAAAAGTAAATGAAATAAAGACTGCAGCTGTTCTTGGATCATTAATAAATCCTGGTATAAAAGTTGGGTATCTTTGAATCGATGTTTCATTTTTCTAAGCGCTTTGCAATCACTTAACTGTATTTTAATCGATTCATCAGAGTGTAGGAAATCCAAGGCAACTAGGCTTATCACAAATCAATTAGATAACAATAAAGATGGTAATGCGTTAAATTATCTAGATTGTCTAAAAAGCTTTTTGGCCAACCCAATAGGGGAACAGTGTATAAGACGGGGACGCGAGGTATGATGGGAAATCACACACTTAAGGCAAACATAACACAAAACTAACGTAGCGCAAGCGCCAACAGGACGCTATTTGTTAATGGCCGCTTGAAAATGACGTCCTGATGGCGCTTGCACTACGTTAGTGTTGTGTTAAGTATGCCTAAAGAGTGTATGTCCCCATTATGCTTCGCGTCCCCGTCTTAAACACTTTTCCCCTACTCTGAGCTTTATGGCAGAAAGAAAAGTATATAAGTTCTTGGCCCAATCTAAATCAGAAGTTAATGTAATGAGAGCTAAGATGGAGCGAGCTTATCTATACTAATATTTACTAAGAATAACATAAAGGTAAAATTTGTTTGTATGTAGGGGGTAATCTCCGGAAGTAATGAACCTAAATACTTTAAAAATTGTTTTACTGTTCGAAAGCTACATTATTCGTGAGTGCTATAGGCTATTATAAAGATATCATGGATATTTTACCGCCCAACGAAGTGGGTACGGGTCAGCTAGTTCGGAATAAACTGGAACTCCTACGCACCGATAAAACGTAGAAAAACTATTTGTCGCCGGACTCCCACAGTATCGCAAGCCAGACGAACCCTGATGCCTGTCGGGGTCGCGGGACAGTCTTATCAGATAACCGCGGCCCCGGAACGTAAATGTCTATTGAAGGAGAACGTGGATTTTAATCAGTACAAGTCTGAAAGTCCCTCCCGTGCTGCCCTGGGTGGGAGAACTCATTTGCTGATTTTACCACGTAAAAAAAAACGGCCCTGATAACGCCTCCCCACTGCCAGCGGGATGGCTCCGTCACCAGAGGGTGCCATAGGTTACAGGAAGCTTGTGGTGCTGTTGCTCGTGGTAGATCAATAAGAGCTCCTATCCATCCCGTATATTAAATAACGCATCCCCTAAAAAAAAAAAACAAAGCATTGAAATTTCAGTACAATGCTCTTGAATTACTCAAGAGCATAATAACAAGAGAATAATAACAGTTTCCTTTTAGTCCTAAACTGTCTGCTTCACGACATAGAATACATTGCCAGCATCCTACATTTTGGCACAAACATTAATTGGGCTTCATGGTCAGTTGGTTCTGAACGTAACAGGTGGCGCTAGCAACTGGTCTGAGAGGCTTGGAGTCTGCTACTGACATCAGTTACGAGGTTAGTGGTCAGATTGAATGGGCCAGATTGATGATGGATCTGTGGAGAGGGTTACGTACGTTAAGGGGAAAAGATTGTGAGGAATACTGAATTCCTCAAATATGGGTATGGAAGGGTAATGACACGGTTAACTTTTGACTTCCATTTGGCGAGTATAATTATTTAAATTTTCTGGTAAATGAACCGTTTAATATAACCATGAATTCAAGTAGTGGTAATGCTGCATCTTTAGGATACAAAAAAGTTTTAATGAAAATACCAAAATCCAAAAATCGTTTAGTTTCGAATAACTTTTCCCATAATTATGTGTAAATTTATTCGAAGACCTCTGGAATACAGCCGTTTTCCCTTTTCAGTTAAACTTCGAGAAAGGCACGTATGTCTGGGGTGCTAAGACAGGAAACCTCCACATGCGCCCGTGGACTGGAGTTCCCTCTCGGATACGTCCGTGGGGATGACCAGTTTTTCGGGACGGTGCACCCTGGGATGCGGGCAAAAACTCTTCCTTAGGCACTGGGTGCCTAAGGGGTCTCTTTGCCCGTATGCGAATAGCCTGTCGGGTGGACGCTCCAACGCGTGTTCCTCTGATTAGCAGAGGGCACAGCGGCGGACGGTGAGTAATGGGTAGCTCGCCGTCCAACCAAGGACCAAGCCCGGGTCGGTGGCGCGTCGTGTAGTGTTTCGCGCGTGCCTTCGGGGAGTAGTCAGCAAACTGACGGGGCCCCTTATGGGGCCAAATGCCTGCTTGGGTCGCGGGTTTTTCTTAACCCAGGATACCGTGGCCCCGGAACGTAAAGGGCATCCGAAGGAACACGGGTGGATTTTAGTCAGTAAGAGTCTGACAGTCCCTTCCGCCCCACCCAGGGCTGATTCATCATTCATGATCATTTGATGATTTTACCACCTAAAAAAAAAAAAGGCACGTATGTCTATACATTGAAGGTTTTTCTTGTCTAAAGTGGATGAAGCTGTAGAAAAGAGTCGACATTTTCGTATTGTTCTTTTTTCCTGCCAAAGAGTACTGGCCAAATAAGACGGATGCAGAAGTTTTTTTATGAGCCTATTCGAATTTTGAAATAGTAAAGGGCAAAGTGTTTTTCTCTTACCCAATCCTGTCCGTAGTCGACGTAGATAATGCATTAAGTTAATAATAACCATTATACAATTATTAAAATGCCTTAATCATCTTAAGATTGTAGACTATGTGAAAACGAACAAAAGTCTAGCAAAATGGCTGTAAACACGCAGTGTCTCAACATGTCAACCAATTGATTTTCCTGACTTCACATCGTACAAGTATAAAACAATAAACCTAATCCAGAAAACATTTTCCAAGAATGACTTATCTAAAAGAATAGTGGAACAAGCACATTTCAGTGTAAACACGTCTGTTCCCGACGTTACGTCGCGAAGGTACACGTGTACTCGTTCTGCGTCGCTACGTAACTAATCTCGTCGGATGTTTTGTGCGCGACTGTACCTTGTAGCTGCGTGGTACGGTAGGTCGTGTTTGTTTTAGAGATAGGTGTGACGTGGAGCGGGAGCGGGGGCGGATTCCATGATTGAAATTGAATACGTTCATCATGTTTAAATGGCGTTCAATAGCAACAACGCAACGGTATTGTTAATTAGTATTGACATTTAGAGCTCTTAAACTTGGTTTAGAAATGCTGATCGTTCAGTTTCAATATCAAGAATGAACTCGCTTTTAAATACTGAGCTTTATAATTAGCAGCGACTACCTTTGCTAACTACCGATGGGGAAGAAAAGTTCTGGAGTGGCGACCACGGACCGGAAGACGCAGCGTAGGTAGGCCTCCCACTAGGTGGACCGACGACATCGTGAGGGTCGCGGGCTGGATGGATGGATGCAAGTGGCGAATTGTCGTTCGGCGTGGCGGTCTAAGGGGGAAGCCTATGTTCAGCAGTGGACGTCTTCCGGCTGATGATGATGATGACCTTTGCTAACTAATTCAGAATATAAATCCAAATATTTTGCTGCGGCTTAGGCTTGAATGCGGCGGTGGCAGCTCATAGGGAAACGTGATCAAAGAATGCCCTAGGCCTTAATAAAGACACAGTTGGCACTTACCAATCATGCCTTTTCGGTGTGTTGATTAATTTTTCAGTTATTTTGGTATCATTCAAGACAGCTATGAACATAGGCTATGAATGAGTAAGCTTTTTAACATTTTGCCAGACTTTTGTTCTCGCTACCCGCTCGTTACGTGACCTGTCTCAATCGTTTCACAGTCTCAGCTCTCTGCCTCGGACATATACTTTTATGAATATGACGTTTCGCGATGACGTCACTATATACAGTGTGTCCGGACACGAGTTAGCGATACTTGAAGGGGATATTATAGATTCATTTTCATCGACAAAACTGCTTTAAAAAAAATTCTTACTCCAACACCTCGCGAATGGCGGCCATTTTAGTTTTTTGATTTGTCGAACTGGGGTACGTAAAATAAAATGCAAATATCTTTGAATCCAAGAGACCTACATACATGCAAATGACTTTATTGCAAAGCTAAATGTTAAGGCTTTTCAAAAACTTTCAAAAGTTTTCTAAATAATATGTAGAAAGAACCAAAAAACGTGGGCAAAAATGAAATTGTACACAAAAATTACTGAATATTTTCACATTTCATACTCTAGCACGAAAAGTACCCCTGTATTTTGCTTAGGTGTTTGCATTAAGTTAAAAGTATTTGAGTTAGGCTATAAAATGGTATCAAAATTATTTCTCTACGTCAAGTACTTTAGGAGTTATTCTTACTTGAACATAACCCTTCCTTAGCGAATGTACCCCAATAATACAGGTGTCGCATTCTTCGGGCGAGCTAAATCGTTTCAGTGTTTTATGACCTGTCATTATTAACCACCATGTAAATGATCCCAACGAATCACCCATAAACTGAAATGGCCCATTTTTTTAATTTATTCAAAGATTTTTTTTTCATAGAGTAAACAAAAAAATTATTATTTCAGTTTAATGGTGATTCGTTGGGATCATTTACATGGTGGTTAATAATGCCAGCTTATAAATTCACGTTGAAACGATTTAGCTCGCCCAAAGAATGCAGCTTCTGTAACATTGGTGGTACATGCGCTAAGGAAGGGTTATGTTCAAGTGAGAATAACTCCTAAAATACTTAACGTAGAGTGATAATTTTGATATTATTTTATAGCCTGACTCAAATACTTTTAACTTAATGCAAACACCTAAGCAAAATTCAGGGGTACTTTTCGAGCAAGAGTATGAAATGTGAAAATATTCAGTAATTTTTGTGTACAATTTCATTTTTGCCCACGTTTTTTGGTTCTTTCTACATATTATTTAGAAAACTTTTGTAAGTTTTTGAAAAGCCTTAACATTTAGCTTTGCAATAAAGTCATTTGCATGTATGTAGGTCTCTTGGATTCAAAGATATTTGCATTTTATTGTACGTACCCCAGTTCGACAAATCAAAAAACTAAAATGGCCGCCATTCGCGAGGTGTTGGAGTAAGAATTTTTTTAAAAGCAGTTTTGTCGATGAAAATGAGTCTATAATATTCCCTTCAAGTATCGCTAACTCGTGTCCGGACACACTGTATAACGGTATAGGTACTCGTAGGAAACACAGGTATTTCGGTTTTACTTTTATTTTACACTCGCAGAAAATGGCAATTGCGGTTTTTTGTTTTATGCGGGAGAAGGTAGCATGGTTCTTTAAAATTATTTTCAATACGCATTAATTTCTTGTAAATTCAATAACTTAACGAATAGTTTAATATAAGGTTACGATTACATAATCAGCCTATAGTTTTTAGGGTTCCGAAACCTTCTCAACAATGTCAATTAACTGGTAATGTGCCAAAGAGACTGGTGGCGTTGCCTCTTTTTGTGGCAATATATCCTCTTAGAAGAAGTAGTACCTACCTACATACCTACTGCTTAAATAATAATACCCATTCCTACTGATTTGTACATGACGTAACCTGGTAAATGTAAACCTATAGTTCACGTAGGTACCTATGTATGTGCCATTGTGCCTTGGATCCCGGTTACGAACGAATCTTACGATGCTTATCTAAAATACTCCTCTTCAGTTGAAAATGTTAATGATACCTTACACGACGCCTCCAAAACCTTAGTAAACGTGTTCCAATGGAAGTGGAACCAATGGATTCCGTATACATAATTAAACAGCTATTTTCATCTGCAAACGTTCCGCTGATCCCGAATTATTCCGCGAGTAAAATTATACGTATTTTATCGTGAGAGTACGAAGATTGAGGTTCACTAGTTATTTTGAGGAAATCTATGTTTTACCTACGCTTTGTGAATATGTGGCAGTTTAACCTCATCTTTGAAGTTTGAGAGACCTACCTAAGTACTTAGATTTATATTTGCATTTATTAATGATTCCATCCTATTAATTAACTAAAAACAAATGTCAAAAAAAAACTGAGCCGTTCCACTGCGTTTTCTTGCGTTACTTGAGCACTGTTTATTTGGTAGGTTGCTTACTTAAACTTAACCAAAGATTGCACACAAAAATTGTGAATTTTATCACTGTATCAATATTTTATTATGGTGGATTATGGCCCACTCCCTCTTTCAGAGAGGAGGCCTGTGTCCCAGCAGTGGGAACATTTATAGGCTGATGATGATGATGATGATGATCAATATTTTATACAAGTCACATCACCATCACAGGTCCGAAAACCAGCGTCGAGCACTAGCTGCTCGATATGTTGCTGAATTGGGCCTATTTGGCGCAGCCTTGAGACACACAACAATTCTTTTTTTATTGTTATTTTTTATATAAGTCCTTTCTTTTTTGTGTTTATTTAATTTTAAATGTTGTGTGTATCTCTTCAAAGAGAAAACAAAACACAAATGTGCGATGCCAAATAATAGTTTTTTTTCTTCTTTCTTTATATGTGTGGTTATTCATCCCAGTAGTTCCATAACATCTACTTAACTAATTACAAAAACTCAGCCTTAACAAAACTAACCCGATGACACCAACTTTCCGCTAGAATAAGTTCATTGTACAAAGTTGTGGAGTCATCGCGCTCAATCTAAGTTGGGGGTGATAGTGCGCTCGACCGTGTGACAGACAGACGCTCATGTGGACACTTGTGGGACAATTAGCGGGCTTATTTTGGGATAATACATTCTGGGAGAATAATAACGTTTTTGCTCACGTTTTTCGCCAGGTTAGCCTGTAGGGGAACAGTGTATAAGACGGGGACGCGAGGTATGATGGGAAATCACACACCTAAGGCAAACTTAACACAAAACTAACGTAGCACAAGCGCTAACAGGACTCTATTTCCGTCTGGCCGCTTGCAAATGACGTCCTGATGGCGCTTGCTCTACGTTAGGGTTGTATTAAGTACTCCTAAAGAGTGTGTGTCCCCATTATACCTCGCGATTATTAACGTCCCCGTCTTATACACTGTTGCCCTACGTGAGTTGATTTGGTTTCATGGGATCTATTTTCAGATTGTTATTACAGTATAAATATTTCCAAAACTGTAGCACACTGAAGTGGCAGTGGGCTTATCATTTCTGCCGCAGAACCGACATAAGGTTGCAGTAGGAAGGTTCTCGAATGGAGACCACGCGTAGGTATACGTAGGATGGGACGCTTCCCAGCAAGATAGACCGATGACCTGAAGTAAGCTGGCGGTGGCTGGATGGTGTGGTGCTCCCTGAGTCCAGCAGTGCACTGCAATAGGTTGAAATGATGATGATTTCAGTATAAATTACTCTTACCTCTTTAAGGGGGTCTACCTTATTGTAACAGCAGCAAGGTGTCGATGTGAAACTGTGTGGCAAACGATGCTCCATCTCCTATTCTGCCTTCATAGCCCAAAATCATTTAACCAACGTGACCTCTGCGCTGCCTCCGTCGCCAAAGTTTTGGCCTGATACAATAAAACAACTATTACAAGCGATGCGAATATAATATAAATAAGAAATAGTAGTCTATTTAAAATTAGTTTTCGATAGACCCTTACTGAAAGTGGAGCAAGTGCTCAGCCGTGAAGTACCGTCTCACCTTTGCAGGGATACCCAACTTTTTTGGAGCCAAGTTGATGTCAACGTAACACTAAGGTCGAGATGGTCCGTTATTGTTATGGGACTTTGTATTAAAATTACCATTGGTCTCGTTATAACATCTGTTACAGGTAGTCATTAACCCGAAAGTCTGCAGGCGCAGCTAAAGTCGTTGAATAGCTATTCTATTCAAACTGCAGTTCTATCTTCAAAAATCCATCTGACATGGTTGTCATATGACAGTACCAATACAAGAATGTCTGGACTTTAAAAGAGACTGTGACCTCTGAGTTTGTGTCTCTCATCTATTAAAGAAATATTTTTTTAGACGTGTTCTATCGAAACCAATTTGCAAATTAAATACTTTACAAGTCGAAATGATTAAGATACGACTAAAATCAGAGCTCAACGTTCTTCCCCCGGCAAACTAATGAACTTACACAAGCACCCATTGATTGTCCGCATATAGTTATGAAAGTATTCCCCAGATTCATCCTGAGTGAGTCGTGTCGCTGTGGTCATAGACTAACTGATTGTTACGTAGAAGTGCTGCATAGGTACCGCCTCTACATTGCCTACAGCTGCGGGATAGTCAGTCGTGCCAAAAAAGACATACTGGTCTGCAATACTGAATGCGTAAGCTGGTGTAGATGTCTATGGGGACTAGTGGATCAGTAGATCGATGGGAACTCTTAGTATTTCAGATGTAGCGTGTGAAGATCTGTCTGTTTTTAACCATACTTTTATCATTTTAAAACCATGGCACAAGCATGGCACAGTGTAAATATTTGGCTACAGTACCTTGTGTCACTTGTTTATAGCGTTAATGATGTTAAAAGTGTGATACGTTTACGAATGACTTTTATGCCGATGGCCAAAAGTGATCAGTGTTTTTTATGGTTCTACAGCTGTCATACTAAGTTGTGTTGTATTACCCAGTAGTGAACGCGAGCGCAGAGAGAGAAAAAAAAACGTCAGTGGATGGCTCGAGCGCTCGGTCGATCGCCCGCGGCAGCCCGCGCGCTTTCCTCGGCCGAGACACGTCCACACTAACCGAGCTGCTTCGCGCGGCAAATGCCTCGCGAGGCTGCTCGTTCTGTGTGGACGCACCTATTGAGTTTCGCTTCTGCACGGTTTGACTAATCTTTGCTGTGGGTTATTTCATTAGCGCGCTTTATTGGAAATTCCTTCCATTGTGAAAGATTGTCGCTTCGCCATCTTCATTACGTCTTACAGATTTAAAATGGCGCAGAGATTTTAGTTTATTCGTTCGAGGATTTCATTAATGTAATGTGGAGTTATTGCTTGATTAATTCATTTAATGGAATCAAAATCAATATTTACTTTTGTTTTTAAAAGAAAAAATTCAAGATCTCATGATGTGATCAACTTATTCACCTACCTGTTTAAACTTTTCTGAAATTCGAAAAAGTTCCTTGAGACGCCTGTCGAACACGACGTATGTAAGTACTGTGGACTCGGGTCTATCCTTGATCGGACGGCAAGCTACTCAGCACTCGCCTGTCCATAAGCCTCCGCCTACGGTGACGAAAATCGCTCTGCATCTACGGGAGCCAACTAATTACATAAAGTCTGCAGCATACTCTATGATTTTTCCATATTATTTCATTACATAATTTAGATAAAAACATATAATATCCAAATTATATATTTTACTACGTTTGTATCTATATTATATGATTCAATTCCCAGTCATAACACAACTTTATATCCACATAATATTGTGGAGAAAACTGGATGCTAACTAGTTAGAGTCCCGCGACGATGCTTGCATTTTTTATAAGTTCAGGCAAAGTTGGGGACTTTCAATCATGTTTTGAACAAGCTATTGAATATTTAACGGACATATTTACGGATAGACCGACGACCTGAAGCAGGGGAATATGAAAGAAGATGGCGGATCAGACACGTGTTGTGGATTATGGATTTTATTATAAATGTTTAAGGTTTGTTGTTGTTTGCAGTTCGTTTGAAAAAGTTGGTCGAATAGAAATAAGTTTTCCTTTAGGTAAGTTGACCTTAAATATCACTAGCTTATGCCTCCGGTTTCACTCGCGTTCAGTTCGGTAAGTGTCCCAGGTGATCGTATTGTCGGAATTAAAGCAATTATATGCGTTAATCAGGTATAAACTAACAGTGTCTGCTAAACAACACAAAAGAGGAACAAACACTCACTTGTACAAACATTCATATTTACAGCAGTAAGATTAAATGATATTTATTTTGCAAGTTGGTTGTTAAAAAACACTTTACACGTCAAATCATATTTTTTAAAGCTATATGTGGCCGGTGTTTCGTACCTGACTACTCTGAGAAGAAACATCCGAAACAAACTCAGAGGTCACAGTCTCTTTTAAAGTCCAGACATATTTTTCAAGCCATACGAAGACCATGCAGGTGTATGAAATGGTCTTTTAAGGAAAGAACCACACAGATTTAAGTGGACCTGTCCAGTCAGTGCAAGCATTTGTCAGTTATCGTGTAGCTCGACTCATAACTCAAGGAGCTCAACGAAACGACGATCAATACCAAAGACAGGACATTTGGGTAGGCCGCATAAAGTATCCAATTTGTCAGACAATAAAATTAAAAAAAAGAAATAACACAAGATGCCTGCATCGGTCCTCACATTCACAATAAAAAAACACAAATTAAAACAAAAATATAAAAAACAAATTAAAAAAAGGAAAAAAATTACAATAAAAAATTCATGTCAACTGATAAAAAATAGGACAAAAAGAAATTATAATCTAATGGCATGGGACAGTTAGGACAATCACATAATTTATGGCAATCGTTTACATATCATTTTTGTAAGATGATAGATTTTCGAAAAATCGAATCCACAACATGCAACGCATCAGTTCATTGTTCAACTACTGCGCCAGTCGTGCCTTTACTATGTCACACAAAAACTGACCATACACACAGATAGTTTATTACTTGATAAATACATACTAAGGCCCGGTATCCATCAAAGCGGAGAGGAGGGGAGATGGGTTTGAATAACCAATCAGAAATCCACATCTCTTCTCCGCTTCGTTTCGGTGGAAATCTGATTGGTTATTCATACACATCTCCTCTCTTCTCCGCTTTGGTGGATACCGGGCCTAAGTTTGCGTTTCCACCAGAGATGTGCGATGGAAATATGTCGTGCGAGGATGTCTAGCTGTGCTGTGAAAATGTGTTGTTGTTTCCACCAAAGCTGTGCGATGAAAATGTGCCTACGAGGATGTGTAGCGGAGCTGTGAAAATGCGCATTAATGTGTGGTGCGAGGATGCGTTGTGAAACTGTGAAATGTGTCGACGGGGGTGCGGTGACAAACTTCGTCTATGGACTGGCTGGTACAGTATGCACAAACCTCGCAACGCATCCTTTTAAAACACATTCCTCGCAACACGTCCCACTCACACATCCCTCGTACATATCCCTCGCAACACATCCCTCGCATACATCCCTCGTACACATCCCTCGCACACATCCTTCGCTTGTTTTGTATGCAAAAAAACCTAGCTCCGCTGAGCCGTTTCCACCAGAGCTGTGCTGGCCGAGGCGAGGTAAATGAAGTGATTCTATTGGTTCTTTACAAACACATCCCTCGCTACGCATCC
Source organism: Agrotis exclamationis (assembly GCA_950005045.1). Classification (NCBI taxonomy): domain Eukaryota; kingdom Metazoa; phylum Arthropoda; class Insecta; order Lepidoptera; family Noctuidae; genus Agrotis; species Agrotis exclamationis. The sequence continues at coordinate 20,785,238 of OX465433.1, read as the reverse complement.
TCGCACATCTCTGGTGGAAACGTTGCCTAATACTGGTAATTCTGATACTAAGCAAATTTTTTATTAATTTTTTTTTTAAATAATTTGCTAAATGACCTATAACAATAAATTAGAATTGTTAGCATCATCAAATCCACATAATTCTGAAAACACCGCAAAACGTGGACATTTCACTAAATTCGCCATGTTACCTAAATTGGCGCCTCCCCTTAGGGACGTCACAATTATCCGCTGGAGTGTGAATGAGTCGCGTGGTTCAGTGGCTCATCGAACGGTTCTACGGAACCCTTCGTTGTACCATTGATGCGTAGGTTACACCTTTGTGGGGGAGTCATAGTGCGAGTTTTGAGATTCTTTGGGTTTCTAAAATTAATTTGTGAAGATGTTTTTAGACAAATTACACTAGACAGACGTCAAAAGCACATGGCTTAAGAATAATATCCACACAGGCCGATCTTCCCAGGTTAAGGCTGCTTTTCCACCAGAGATGTGCTATGCTATGTTGCTGCGGATGCGTTTGATATCCACCAATCATATTCATTGGTTTACATAGCATAGCACTGGTGTAAATGGATTCAACTAAGATGTGTTTTAATATGGAAGGATGCGTGCTATGGCTGCGTGCTACGGATGCGTGCTATGGGTCGTCTTCCCGCCTTGTATCGATACATCGCATAGCTTGAGCTGTGCATTATCGTAGCGCAGCTACGCGTCTTCATAGCACGTCTTAAGCCGATCAAGAAAACCTTTATGTCAACGTAATAAGGGTGTTACTAATGCCATTCGCAACGGCTCGGCTCGGACGACGCGATCCGATGCGAATGGCATTGGCAAAGGTTTTCTTGACCGGCTTAAGCCGATTCCGCGTCGATAAATGTGGGGGGACCCTTACTCGCACAGCTACATAGCGTAGCATCAGTGGAAACGGTCACACAGTTTCGTAGCTCAGCTTTTGCATCCTCGCAGCACAGCTTTAAAGCACATCTCTGGTGGAAAGACACCTTTAAATCTTGCCTGGGTTGGTCCGTGGATAGGGCCTTGTTGTAAGCACGTACAGCTGTTGGTGCTGGATGTCGTTTGTAGATCTTTGACAGAGTTACTGATAGGCAGAAGCTGGAAAGTCACGAGCAGTCTTATATACCTCCAGTTACTGTTATTTACTTATTACGTTTTCAGGTTGGCGATTTAAAGCAGTTAAGAAAAGATCAATAGTAACCTGCAAGATTATATTATAAAGTGTTTAAGGAATTAAATGAATATAATTCAATATTGACATAAAAACAATACAGCTTTAACATTTAATTCAACAAAAAACTATATTTCATTAAACATAAACAATAACATTATTCAAAGTAGCCAAAAAACAATCAATAAGTAACCATCATCTAGCAGTAGGTCATCAGTTCTTGGATGGAGCAGGCCTTTTCACAGCATTCATCAACTGGTCCGCGTTTGCCGCGCATGCCAGCCAAGGCACGGGGCCCATGCTGTGGCATCCACCAGCCGGCATCTCGCTTGGACTCAGCACCATAGCACAGCACCGCAAGTGCCCTGGACAAAGTCCTCCCGCAGTAGAAATTTGTGGTTTCATGGGCGTAATAGCAGGAGAAACAAGCGAAGATCAGGACAAAAACCATGTACGATTTCATGATTTTGAGGGAATTCTTGATGCTCTTCCAAACGATGGTGGTTGAATGTGAGGTATTCTAAATTTGCAACGCTTTTATACTGAAAAACTAATTAATATTCAGATACTAAGGGTTAAGACCTAATTGTGTAGGATGTGGAAGGTCTTGTGGTGTCACCTGGAAAGTCTAGAATTCTAGGTATTGATTTCCATATCTGCGTTGTTATGGATAATAGTTGCTGTTATGTTTTTTTTAGCTGAACACCATTTAAAGCCATGGTGTTAGATAGAAATGAGAAAGTGCCTTGTTTGTTCTATTCTGACTAGAATTTGTATGAAATTCCATAACATTTCATAAAAACATTGTAATTTAGGAAGAAAGCACATGAAAGATTTGTCGTTTAGCGCACTTGCTCGGGGGCTTTTAAATCTTTTTAATCCTAATTTTATCACAGAAGTCGTCTTGCCAAATCACGAGGAAGCCATGCAAAGTATCCTGTCAACTTTATCGTATGTTTCGACTCCGTCTATCTGTCTCAGGGCTCCATTCTTATAATTTTCGGGCCTACATTTTGCGGCAACTGGTACGTATGGCAACAACACACCGTCGAAATTAAGGAATAGTATAAAAATAGAATTTCCATTTTCAATCAAACAAAACCAACTAATTGGAAAACTAATTTAATTTTTAATTTAAAATTTCTTGCAGTTTTACACGTTGGCTTTTCAGTTTTCACAGATGTTTGCAACTTCAGCAAGGGCTTAATTAAAAAGTTTCATGTTTGCTGTGTGAGAATGACAAACGTTTACTCAATTGAACCAATTTAGTATGTTTTTGATAAGATTAATTTTAATGTTCGATGTTGCGTGATTCAGTTGTTCGATGTCGCATTTGAACAAGTTGTGTTTAAGAAATCGTTATGCCACAGAATATTGAAATTACATGATAACTACGACAATTTTCATGATATAAAAAACTATAGCAATAACCCAGCTACTTGCTCTAATTTCTGCGTAGACACTAGGTAACAGTCTCCGGTCACATCCAATAGGGTGCAACCAGACGTATAATCAACGTGACATCCAAGACAAATATTCCACAACCTACATACATGAAAGACGAAAATATTCTCATTAGTGTCTGAATATTAATGAAGAATATCAGTATAAAAGCTTAGAAATACAGTGAGGAAACACATTCAAACAACGACGCTTGGAACAGTAGCACCTGAAAAGTACATTAGCAGTATTTGACTAGAACCTCTTCAACGGGACTTCTATCTTCTTTAAAAGTCATCATGAAGTTCTACATTGTCTTCGCCCTTATTATGGCTTGTGCTGCCTGCGTTTCTTCTCAAGAAGGCACCAATTTCTACTGTGGAAGACAACTCTCCAGGACTCTGGCTTTGGTGTGCTGGGGTGCTGAAAAACGTGATGCGGGCTGGTGGGTGCCTCCTCAGAGTGCCAGGGCTCTGGGAGGAGGTCGTGGCAAGAGGGGACCTGTCGATGAGTGCTGCCTTAAACCCTGCTCCATTGAAGAGATGTTGACTTACTGCTAGCAAGGCGGAGCTGATGATTAAAGGGATGGTACTGCCATTATTGTTACACGTTTTTATTGTTATGAATAAATGAGATTGTTCTCGTGAAATTGTTGTCTGTTTTTGCGCTTATATTTAATATTGATAATGTTTTCTTTGATGATACATTTTCCTTATTCTACTCTTTTGTTTTTCGTCAAACAATAGCTAGTCATGTTTTGAACATGAGACAGCGCAAGTGGAAAAGTAGCTTTGGTAATAATCAAAAGTGGGATCCAACGGGAATAATTCTAATATTTCATTTCACTGTAGTTTTTCTTTCCCGTTTTATATGACTTATAAAATATTCGTACAGTCAATACGCCAAGAAACGTCCTCCTAATTAAGTATCGATGTTAATTACGCACCAGATTGGCTCAGAGCTGATTTGATTAATATTTGTTCACTGCTCCCGCACTTCCTTTGGCTTTATGTCGCAATAAAACAAAAGGGTCAGTCGAATACGTTTTACGTCATGTGTGGTTCCGTTCATTTTTCTAAAATTTTCCCACTGCAGAACAAAGCCATATAACCTTCCATTTCTAACCGTTTCTAGTTTTTCGGCCAATCTTCGCTGTTAACGTCACGCCAGCGTTTTCTAAGCCTCCCTTGGCATCGACACTCGTCTTCTGGCACCCACTGCGTGATGATGCTGGCCTATGGATCCTGTCGCAATCTTCATACATGACCCGTGGTTGCGTAAATAGGTACTAAAATCATAAAAAAAAAACTCCCAAAACCCTTATCATGAAGAAGAAAGAGATGAGATGGAAATGTTCTATGATAAAGTATTTCTGAGGTGGAAATGCTAATTATAGGTACTAGGTAATGTATCTAGATACCCTGAAATTGTAAAAAAAGCGTCAGCTGAAACCACAACAATTATTCAAGAACCATTTCGAAGGTAGCCAGAAGCACGTGCCTAAAGGTACATTTACCCCGCGCCTCCCCTCTGGGAACCTGCCTCTAAGTATACGTACTACCACAGTATATTGGTAGCAAAATACAGTATCTCAACTAGGAACAAAATCTGAAATTGAATTGTTATCTCAGAAGAAATAACCGAAACAATCTAAGCGGCGTATGTTTACGGCGAATAATAAGTAGCTCGCCGTCCGTTCAAGAACCAGGCTGGCTCGACGGCGCGTCGTCTTCCACGCGCCCCTCAAGGAGCTGTTAGCGAATACCGCGGCCTTGGAACGCAAAGGGCATATGAAGAACAGGGAACAATCCCTTCCGTTAAAGTCATCAAATGAGTCCTGCTCTCTGGGCTCCATTTAGGGCAGGAGGATTTATTAAATGCCATTTAAACCCCAAAAAAAGGATTTCAATCGTATTTTAAGGTCCAGAGTTAAACTTGATCAAGTTACACGGTCACACGAATACCATACAGGTTAGTGTGTGTCCATAGTGGAAGCCTAGTGCCTAGGCCTGTGGCGGGTGCGGTGGCGGGCGCGATCGGTGTCCACACTGCCGAGCAAGCATTTGTTTTTGTTGCGGCGACTTCAGGTGTAACTTGCAAACCAGTGGTATCCAGTAGTTCCAATAACTCTTGTTTAAAGAAATTTCACAGTTCGCACTTCAGTATGGTCACAAGCCGGCGATTTCATAATTATGTTTGATGTTTCCGCACCCGCCGCCGCCACCGCATTGTGTTTGTTTGATCACTTTGTGTCTCAAATGGTATTTCCCTAACATACACGTTTCACAGAAGGTCCTAGTTAATTTGCTGGTTTTCTTTGAACTGTGGTTACCACCGTACTGACCCACAAACCGTTGCGCACAAGGGTTGGCCACACATAACATTAATTTTATTACTCCACCACCGTCTTGGTGCAAATCCCCCGTCGGTAAAAACTCTGCATTAATCATTAAGGTAACATAAAATCGAATGGCCTCCGTATCTGCACTTGAATAAATCAGATATATGAGGAATATTTTATTAGTTAGTTTCCTTTCGAAGGGAGAAAAGCTTGAGTTGAAATAAATAATTTGCTGTTTGGAGCTGTAAAATGTTATATGGAGTCTTTTAGCTACAAGAAGCCGTAGCATGATTTAGAATATTTGAATTGCTAGAGTCTTTAGGATCTAACAATAGTTCATTTACTCGTATATTATCAATCTACGAGTAATTATTTTATTATGTTACCGCGATGACGATTCATTATTTTGTTATGTCATATTATATGCTTTCATTTAAAGAATAAATATTGAGTTAAACATAAACAAATCCTCGTTTTTCCGGAAAACGCAACGCTCTTGAATTAAGTAAATAGGTTAATTACACATGCGTGAGCAATACGTAACGGCCATTTAATTTATGCATCGCTGGGATTTTAAGCCGGCACAATATTGAGGCGAATGCGGTTACAGCCAATAACCGGCTTTTAAAGTACGCTCTTGTTACTATTTATTATTAAAATTACGCTTTTTGTAAACGCTGGGGGTATAAATCTTTCTTTAATGCAAAGTATAGTACCACGATTCTACAAAAATAATGTGCGGCATTTTTTTCATCCACATTTTGTGCAAAACTTGTGAAGTTTGCGTACTGGGCTGGTATCGCGTTTATCCTCAGTGTCTACCGGCAAGGCTGTGCGTAACTTTTCTTCACGCACAATGCAGCACCATTTGTACGCGGACTTTTTTCACTGAACTGAGTTTGGCAATGCGCGCGCACAAATCTACTCCACTGGATCATTTGTGCGTATACAAAAGCGTCTAGGCGTGTGCTAACATTTTTAGAATGTGTTGATTTTCAGACGACTAAGCCAAATTGGGGTTGAAACACTAGGGCCATGGGGTCCGAGTGCTCACCAAGGTTTTAAAGAGCTTGCTAAACGAATAGTCGACTCTTCGCGTGACCAGAAGGCTGGCCTTTTTCTTGGTCAAAGAATTAGCATTGCCATCCAACGTGACAATGCTGCCAGCGTTCTGGGCACTTATCCCGTTGACAGCGATGTGGATGAATTTTTTGATGCTCTTTGTTAGTTTTAGTAATTATTATTAGGTTTGTTATTTTAGTTTTTTAATGTTCATAGGTGAACACCAGTCCCCAAATTAAATACAGGCAAATTGGATAATTCCTTTTTTGTTGTTTTTGTTATTGTCAATAGTTTGTAGATCATAAAGTTTTCGGAAAATCTTGATTTTCAGGCGACTAAGCCAAATTGGATAATTCCTTTTTTTATTGTTTTTATAATTGTCAGTAGTTTGTAGATCATAAAGTTTTCGGAAAATACATCAGGTAGGTTGAAAATTTTAAAAAGAAAATATTACTGATAGAGTCGAGTAAGAGAGCAGCGTTTGGCATCAGTGACCATCTTGCTTCTCAAATATGTATAGTCAGCGTCAAAAGTTGCTGACCACATTCAGATTTTCAAAATCGCTGTACACCGTATTATTACGTATTATTGCGGTGTACAGCGATTTTGAAAATATGAATGTGGTCAGCAACTTTTGATGCTGACTGTACCTACTGCTAATTCATCATCATCATCATCAGCCTTTTAATGTTCCCACTGCTGGGACACAGGCCACCTCTCTGTGAGAGAGAGTGGGCCGTAATCTACCACGCTGGCCCAGTGCGGATTGGTAGATGTCACATGTCTTCGAATTTTTGGTTCTAGGACATGCCGGTTTCCTCACGATGTTTTCCTTCACCGTTTTGAGAGCAGTGGTGTTGAAATAAATTACACAAAGTAATGCGCCTGACTGGGTTTGAATCCACGACCTACAACTCGTAAGTCGAGGCCAATACCACTGGGCCACTACTGCTCTCAACTGCTAATTGAATCTATTATAATATCCCAAGTATCCCAGTATCCAATATTGTCAATCTCATTACAATCCGTCTTCCAAAGGCTAAGGTCTTGGCCAACAACAAGCTTATAAAGAGATACCCGCACCAATCGATCAATCAGCGTGCCAAGCCCGGTTATTTTGGAAATATTTCACTCAGCTGTCGTGTCGGGCGACCGGTCAACCGGTCCATAGGGAAGCCTGTTTCCAATAGTTGGTTTAACCTGTACCTACAGGTTGATATAGGTAAATTTATTTAGGTGCCTGTGTACAAACGCTGTTGTTTTACATGAGGTACTAGCATACCCGGCGAACTCCGTTTCGCCACCAGATGGCTTCGTTTTATGTAACATTTCGTTTGGTGATTAAAAGAAGAAGAGCCCGAGACCTTTCCAACGAATGCAAAACCGTGGAAATCGGTTCGTGCGTTCTGGAGTTATAGCGTCAGGACGGAAAACCCGACTTATTTTTATATAGTAGATTAACCCCTATTAAATACTAATATTTTATTTTATTTTATTGAGAATGGTCAATCCAAACCATGCACCTATTATTTGATATTTTATTATAAGACATATTTTTAGGGTTCCGTAGCCAAATGGCAAAAACGGAACCCTTATAGATTCGTCATGTCTGTCTGTCTGTCCGTGTATGTCACAGCCACTTTTTGTCGAAAGTATAAGCGCTATCCTGTTGAAACTTGGTAGAAAGATGTATTATGTGAACCGCATTAGGATTTTGTTGGAAAACAAAACAAGTTTTGGGGGTGCCCCCCATACTTAGAATTGAAACTCAAAAAAAAATTTTTCACCAAACCCATACGTGTGGGGTATCTATGAATAGGTCTTTAAAAATGATATTGAGGTTACTAACATCATTTTTTTCTAAACTGAACAGTTTGCGCGAGAGACACTTCCAAAGTGGTAAAAAGTGTGTCCCCCCCCCGTAACTTCTAAAATAAGAGAATGATAAAACTAAAAAAAATATATAATGTAGACCTCAACCAAAACTACCAACGAAAATTGGTTTGGATGAGATACAGTTAGCAGTTTTTGAGATATAGTACATTTTCAAAAACCGCAAATTTAACTTTGCCATTCTTACAAATACTATGAAAAACAAAGTTATTTTTATTGTTTGTGTATATTACTTACTAATCTCAATATAATTATATCTCTAATCTATGCTTGCTGCTACGGAACCCTTCATGGGCGAGTCCAACTCGCACTTGGCCGGTTTTTTTGTTTTGATATTAGTCATATTTTTCGCTTGGTTAGTTAGTTAGTTACCTATACAGGGTGGTCCAGGCCAAATGGATATAATTTTTTTTTTAGGTAGTCCACTAAGGGACCTATTTGTACCCGCCAGGAAAAAATCGCTTGTCACCCGTTTACAAGATATGTTTTTTTTTTGTAATTTTAGAAATATCACCACTTTTAATGTTTTCATGATTTTTATTTACTTTTCAAATGAAAAGTTGTATTATATTTTTATTTTAGGTGCTTACTTAGACATTGCACTCTCTCAGAAAGAAAAAAATTATGTGAAAGAAAAAAAAAGTGCATTTAATTTCATATCAATGCAAGAATTTACTGTCCTTGAAATTGACTGATTATTCGTAAACTCCAATTAAAAAATTAAAAATAATGTTTTTTTTAAATTTTCCTGGTGGTTACAAATAGGTCCCTAAACGGACTATCTAAAAAAAAAATTATATCCATGTGGTCTGGACCACCCTGTATAGTCTTTCGGTTGAGTCATTCGATGATTTTACCTTAACAAAAAAAAAAAGAAGCCACTTTGTCTTATCACATTTCTGCCTACTCGAGTCGATGGGTTATTGTTGTCAAACACAATTAATATTTCCCCCACTTTATAACATTTCCTCCCTTTCAATAAAGTAAAAAGTCCCATAAAAATATAACAATAAGCACTCGTCCCATATACTGTCACAATCATTCCCGTTTATGAATGTCAGCGCTCCATCTATTAAGCCACGTCGTGAAATATGGCCGCCAACAAATTGCTTTGACATTAAAAATATGGAGTCTTTATTGAGATAATGTACCTTCGTGAATTTGGGATGTTTATTGTTGAGTGGCAAAGAATTGTTAGGATGTAATAAATTAGGTATTTTTTGTGTATTAATATTCACGCTGTGTGTGCGTGGTCTTACTATATGTCTCAGTATTAAGCTCAAGATAGTCCAACGAGCTATGGAGAGGGCTCGGAGTCTCTCTGCGCGATCGACTCAGAAATGAGGAGATTCGTAGAAGAACCAAAATTACCGACATAAGCCCAACGAATTAGCAAGTTGAAATAGCAGTGGGCAGGCCATATAGCACGCAGAACTGATGGCCGATGGGCCGCAAAGTTCTTGAATGGAGACCATGCACCGGCAAACGCAGCGTAGGACGTCCACCTATAAGGTGGGCAGACGATCTTATGAAGACCACAGGATCCTATTGGAAGACGATAGGGGAGGCCTATGTTCAGAGCAACTGACAACCTTCCAAACTAGCAAACATATTTATCACAACGTTATCTATTTAATTAATATAGTTTGTTCAAATAAATACGATCGTTTAGGCACTCATAACTAAGTTAATGTGCTAATGGGAATAAATCCTGAATTGCACTCCAGAATAATTTGGCGAAAACAAAAAAAAGCGGGCTTTGAATTCAGGGCATGACTTTATGCAATATAAACAAAAAACCTACAACACAAGAACAGACGAGAGTTCCCATAATTTGATATTTAAAAGCCTGTAAACCTCCGTAACAAACCTCTATCAAACCTATTTTCCTCCACCATAATTTCGTTGTATTACCAGGACACTTTTTGCAGGGAACTTTTTAACTACGGACTAGCACAAACTACTGAACTAATTTAGGAGGATAACTTGTTAAAAAGTTTTTCTTTCTCAGCACTCCGAGTCATAATGAGTTGGCAACTCCTGGGCTGTGTACCATGCAAAGTGCAATAACTTGTAACTTGCAAGTAATACCGTGATGTTTTGTTTTTTCTTGGTAAAGAATAAACAGAGTTATTAACAAACTAAATGTTTTAATTTAGTCTCTCTTGTGTAAATATTTAGTTTGTTATAGTTTGTAGATTTGAGTTTTAATTGCTAATTAAGTTTATTAACTCTGCACATGTATTAACAAATAAATGGTTGACTAAATGTACCATCTTACCTTGTGTAAGCTGTAGGTTATTAAATTGAAACGTCGAAGATGGAAAACATTTTGATGGTTTTTATTGAACGGATTAAACGGCAGTCTGCACGTAACCTGTGAAATTGAAGATGCAAAATGCAGAAATTATCTATTTCTTCGTGGTGGTTGGTGTTTTTCTTGGTAGAAAGTGCCTCCGACAGATTTGAATCTTAAATGTTCTAAGGCTTTTCTATTTAAAAATTAACATGTATAGGCTTTTTTTTAGCGTGGTAAAATCATCAAACGAGTCCTCCCACCTCGGGCAGGGCGAGAGGGACTGTCAGACTTGTACTGACTAAAATTCACGGTGTCCTTCAATAGCCCTTTATGTTCCGATACTGACTAAAATTCACGGTGTCCTTCAATAGCCCTTTATGTAATGAGATAAGTCCCGCGACCACGGCAGGCTTTGGCCCTCTAGATGGGGGGCTCCGTCATCATGCTGACGCTCTTTGGGGAGCGCGTGGAACACAATGCGCCTTCGACCTGGGCATGGTCCATGGTCGGACAGCGAGTTGCCCTTTACTCGCCGCCCGCATGCCCGCGCCTATGGTGGCCGGAGATAGTCTGCCGAACGTCCGACGCCGTGGGCGTCTACCACTGCGGCTGGGGTGGAGGGAGGACGCTATCCTTTCCCTCACGCGGCCCGCCTCCTCCTTCGCGAGCATGACTGCTTCACAGAAGGAGGCGACCGCTTCCCAATCCGTCTCGCCCCGCAGCATGGTCTCGACCAATGCCGGGCGCGAGAGGTCGCCGCCTATCGCCGCCGTGGGGACACTGTGCTCTGCCCAAGCGGAGCAGTCCTGCACCGTATGCTCTATACCGTGTCCTCGGACGCGGCTGACTCTGCTCCGGAGTGTAAATGTGGAGCCACTCCACAAACTATTAGGCACTTAATAGCGTGACCTGCGTGCCCTGACGATTACTCGATACATGAACGCTTCTGAGGACGCTAAGAAGAAGAATTTTATTGCATATTTTGTAGCCTGATTCTCGCCATGCCAAGAAGAAGAATTGCATTGAATATAATATATTGCCAAACATGCATGACACAACAGATTTTCCTTAAAAATATAACTTTTTCCTTTCCTTTAAATATGTTACCGTTCTGCCGTTTTTCTTTGTAACCACGAGTCCCTAAAAATGATGAAAGCTAATAAAAGCCCACGCGTCGGCTCCCTAATAAAGACGAAATAGTCCAAATATAACTTAATAGTGTTTGTCCGTTTGTTCAGCTCCTTTTATTAGATGTGCTGAAGAGATTGTGGGCTTCGTTAAATATTATACACCTACGTATACGCAGTGGCGTAGTTAGGTAGGCTAGCGGACCATAGCCCCCGGGCCTCGCACATAGAGGGGCCTCGCTCTCAGAAAAAAAAAATACATGTAGCACTCGGAGACTGCCTCGGTGAAGCTATTGCATAATTTTTTTTTTAATTTAAAAGAATAAAATCGCCTACCGCGTATATTTAACGAGAATATAATTTATTTAAAATGTTTGTGGTGCACTATAAAGAACTTCTTTGTTTTAGGAGAATTTTATAAGTAGGTTTCATTGTGAAAACTCCTTTTGTAGCTGGCCGTTTAGAATCAGTAAGAAAAAGTAAATTGTTTTTATGACGGATATTTTTATGATTGTCGAACTGAAACGATGTTAGACGATGCGTGGTGTCAGGTATTTTCGTTAGGATTTTGGAAAATTTTTGATAGGGCGCCGCGCCGCATCGCGCTCAGAGCCCGCGATAAAAGCTATGCAATACAAATTTTCAACAGTCAATAAGCAGTACAAGGCCTTGCAATGCTAATGTCGCGACGATCTCGTTTATGTCTAGTGCGTCCACTGCTCGTCAATAACTTAGGTACGTTTTATTTGTAACTGGAATCTGAAAGAGTCAAAAAGGCCTCGCAAAGCTGATGTCTTTAACAATCACAATTGTTTTAGATGACTTGGGGAAACCAAGTCATTTTACAACAAGAGGGCCTCGCACCAGCAGCGGAAGCTAGTCATATTTTTCATCCTGAAGGAAAAGGACCCCGCAGATACATTTTGTCCCTTCCTAGATTCGTTCTTGCTACGCCACTGCGTATACGTACACAGTACACACGGCTACATATAAATCAAAACAAGTTAATGTTGGCCTCGCTTTACTGGATCTTTTCGCACAATGAACGATCAGCTTATACTGGTTTTGTTTAGTTCGTGTGTACGGGTAGGTAGCAGAGATAGATGGAAGATACTTACGTCTTTGTCGTGGGTTTGATGGAAGAACTTATAAACATGATAAGTGTAATAGTATGGGAATTTTATTTTTGTTTCTGAAGAGGTTTTTTTTGTGTTGTTAGTATTAAAAGCATATTCGTCTTTTTCGGTCATTATATTTCAAAATGACTAAACCAATTTTAATTATAATCTTCACAATGCAAAAAATAAACAGGTTTAAAAGTTAGTAGAGAGAACATTTTCGGAAATAAAAATTTAATATATTTCTGTTTGCATGGAAAATTTTAAATAAAATGTTTAATGAAATCGAATGAATGAATGTTTAATGACATTTTAAATCGGTCTAACTCAATAGTAAGACGATAAAAAAATAACTACAATTTTTTTAAGACCTTGATTGTATTTCTACAGTTTCATTCAAATCGATTCAGTTATTTCGAAAAATTAGGATTTTAAAACGACAGTGATATAAATAAATCGAAAATAACTGATTTACACTTTTATTTGGGCAGAGTTTTCCCTTACAATTATTGTTATAAACTGAACCACCAAAATCATCGCTCCTGGCTTTTATATAACTCGCTGGCTGGCGGGGATGGCGCACGTGGTAGGGAAGTGACGTAGCGGCTTGGTGTGGCGAGCTTGACAGCCGGCTTGACAGCCGGCTTGGCATGACATATCGGGCTTGACAGTCGGCTTGGCTTGGCTTGGCATGGCTTGGCTTGGCTTGGCTTGGCATGGCTTGGCTTAGCTTGGCTTGCTAGCGACATCTGGCGTTACAATCGGCCATCCTGTAACAATTGCTCCCGCAATGGGAACAACAAAACAGTGATTACAAGTCAGCTCAGAACAAATGGCATATCGAGGAAATGAACTATTATCTAGCTCTCAAGAAGATCTACGAGATCTTCGTTTTGATATTGTTTATCCACACTACTGGCGCTATCGGATATAGAAGCAACGCTACGATATGGTCATAATAAATCAGCGGATACTAGGCCTGTAAACTTCTTGTATCCTCTAAGACATTTTATACTTCTTAGTTTATGGCTATCCTAAATCATTAGGTAATGATAACATATGGGCCAGAATATAGATCATCTAACTTATAATTTAACCTTATTGCAGCAAGGAGTCTGAGCCTGGCAACAAAGCACGTAATCGCCCTTTTTGTAAATCGTACTATTTTTACGCCTTTTATCACAGTTACGTTTCATTTCTTGCTAGCTGTTCTAACTCGATTGGTAGCCCTATCGCGTCTAGATTGCACTGACCCCAAACCTGACCAGGGATGGAGACATCACATACAGATCTACCTACACGAGCAAATATTAACTCGTATAACTTATAGCCTATTGTATCATTAACAGTATTATTAATACCCCATATATGACATTTGGTTAACTATTGTTCCAACTAAGAGAGGCCTCGCCAGGTTCCGTGACTCTCAACGCATCGAGATTTGTGCAATTAGTGCGTTTTACCTGCCCATTAGACCTAGGCCACGCAATAGCTGTTAACATGTGTCTAACTGTTTTTCTGTTGAGAACTTTTTAAAGTATCTACTCGTAAAGACCTTACCATGATCGGAAACTACGTGATCTGGGAAACTGAATAAACTAGAAATGCGTTTTAAAACTCTAATCACAAAAACTGAATAAATCTTAGTTTAAACCTGGACTATCGAGTTCACGCTTATCTGCAGAACCATGGTTTAAATTTCTCCGTATTACAAAACGAATAAAGGTGAACCTTAGTACCGTCATTTGAACCATTGTCTAAACAATGAAATCTACAATATTTAAATCCATTTTGGCTGAAATTAACATAAAAACAACAACACAATGAAAAAGTTACTATAAGAAACTTTGACACACCTTTGACAGCTACGACTGTATACCATGGTTTATCACAAAACCACGATTTTTAATAACGTTTGTGTAAACCGTAGTTTTACGAGATAATTTAACCTGGGTTTTTAGTTAAACCCTTTTTTTTTGTAATAAGAAGGTAATTGTCTCTACAGAATTGACAATACGTGTAGGCTCAAAAGCAACGAATTTAGAGAAAGAATCTGTCAAAACTAACATTATTGGTACCCCTTTTTATTTTTGCTAAAAGGGCCCAAATTATCGATGTCTACCATTTTCATCAGTTCAGATGGTTTAGAGATTCGATGCAGTTTGCCTTCTTTCCTACCGTATTCTCTTTTACCGTACGCACAATGTAAACACGACGTCACATATTTCCTTATGAATTGGGTCATTTTTGGAAACTAGAAATCATTTTTTTTTAAGAAGTTCTGAGCATAATTTTAATCCTATAATGTAATGGCCAATATCGTCATGATGCATTTGTAATATTTTCTACGTGCGAAATTTGGCATAACTAATCGGGTATCGTAAAGCGTTTTACGAGACAGCCTACCGTCAATTATATAATTATTTAAAATATCACTATCTGTGCACCCGCTTCACAATAAATCAATAATACTTTGCACTTCACGAAACCAATAGTTTACTTCTAAACGGAACACATTAACGGCATCTATCGGATTCCTGCTCAAGGCGTCGATATGCTTTATGCGCTCACCCGGTCTATAGTCAACAGTAATTTCATAGTCTTGAATTAAAAGTCACCAGTGGGCAATGCGTGATCACGTTAGTCATTGTATAGCGAACTGCACTACAATCCGTAATTACACGGACACTTTTACTCAACACATATACGAAAACTTCGTAATACGCTGTGAAAAACACTTTCTTCCCGACTCGTAACGCAACTAAAATACAAGACAGGGCTCAAACTACCGTCTATCCGTCTATATTTTTAAAAGAATACCTGCTACGGTAACTTGCATGCATTCGTGTGAATTTCCAACTAAGATCATAAATATCGCTATCACCGGTTTATCGCGGAGACCTCTCGCGCCCGGCATTGGTCGAGGCCATGCTGCGGGGCGAGACGGAGTGGGAAGCGGTCGCCTCCTTCTGCGAAGCAGTTATGCTCGTGAAGGAGGAGGCGAGCCGCGAGAGAGAGAGGACAGCGTCCTCCCTCCGCCCCAGCCGCAGCCGCGACGTCCGACGCCCACGGCGTCGGACGTCGCGGGACGATTTCCGGCCACCGTAGGCGCGGGCATGCGGGCGGCGAGTAAAGGGCAACTCGCCACCCGACCATGGACCATGCCCGGGTCGACGGCGCGTTGTGTTCCACGCGCGCCTCAAGGAGTGTCAGCATGATGACGGGGCCCCCCTCTAGAGGGCCAAAGCCTGCCGGGGTTGCGGGACTTATCTCATTACCGTGACCCCGGGACATAACGGGCTATTGAAGGACACCGTGGATTTTAGTCAGTACAAGTCTGACAGTCCCTCCCGCCCTGCCCGGGGTGGGAGGACTCATTTGATGATTTTACCACGAAAAAAAAAAAAAAAAAAAAAATCACCGGTTTATCACTTTTTTTTTCTATACCATACCCACATATCATTTTTATTTTTATAATTTTTGTTTTTGCTAGTTCAGTAAGCGGATGAGCCATTATTGCAAAATTATGAAAGAACTTCCTAAAGTCACTACATAGTCCAATAAACTGACGCACTTTGTGTATGTTAATCGGAACGGGAAATTGAGACACGGCTGCGAACTTAAATTCGCCCGGTTCAATGCCATGAACATGATAATTCTTAAACTAAGTAAGAAATCCTGTTTTGTAGAAATGAACATTTGCCCACATGTACCTATTTAATTTAAAATTCTGCGTTTGACCCCGACCATTTGACGACATTATTGGAGTTATTTTTATTTAATGATTTACTTTAAAATTACTTAACTATCTATGAACTTGAACTTAAGCGCATAAAAACTGAGGGAGCGCTATAATGTATCTTTAGGATGGATGCTGAGTTTATGGATACCGTTGGACTAGATTAAGACCGGTGAAGTAGTTCTTACCAGTTATTTTAGTTTACTTATCGATAATAGCTAATGGATATCTATCGCGGATAATTTAGGGCTCTGTAATCGCCACAGGCAATTATTTCCGTTCTTCCTCATAACTAAACAATAGGAGAAGCATACTCCGATTCGGGTTCTTTTATAATGGCTCACTAATTTTGACTCTAACAATCTCTTGTTTGTGATGTGCTAATCTATAAGGCCTACGTGTACTTAATGCGAATTTGGACTAAATCTGTACATTGCAACTTCCCAACTCCTTAGTATAGCTAGAAAAGCAGTTTTATACCGAGATAATAAACTAATTAATTGATTACAATCAGATTTGCTTATCGGGCCTACCCTAGTTTTGTCAAGGTCTATACCCCACCAATGGCATATTATGATTATCGACACACGAGGCCCTCAATTATAAAACACATTTGGCTAATGGCATTTTGCAAATATTGGCATGGCATAACTGACCTGGCTATTTATGCATGATTCCTGGCAGCTCTCGGCGCGAAGTAGGACGGATCCTTTCTTCCATGTCTTCATTTCCACAGAGAAGCGTTGCTGGTAGTGAGAAGAATACTTCTTGAAACTCGATCATTAACGGAATTAACGATGCGACACGGTGTTCTTTCCGACGGATGAGGGTAGGCACTTCGTGTTCCAGATCATTGAATGATTTTTCTACTTCTTGTGCAAGGAGACTTTTTAATATTTTCCTTGTGGATGGTGTGCATCGCCTTTCTTTGCTTTTATTTTCAGAAATCTTGCCTCTAGACAAGACGAGGTTATTGTGTAGCAGAGCGTCGATTCATCGTAGGTTTTATTTATCACACTTCTGAGTAAAACGACAGTGATATAAATAAATCGAAAATAACTGATTTACACTTTTATTTGGGTAGAGTTTTCCCTTACAATTATTGTTATAAACTGAACCACCAAAATCATCGCTCCTGGCTTTTATATAACTCGCTGGCTGGCGGGGATGGCGCACGTGGTAGGGAAGTGACGTAGCGGCTTGGTGTGGCGAGCTTGACAGCGGGCTTGACAGCCGGCTTGGCATGACATATCGGGCTTGACAGTCGGCTTGGCTTGGCTTGGCTTGGCATGGCTTGGCTTGGCTTGGCTTGGCATGGCTTGGCTTAGCTTGGCTTGCTAGCGACATCTGGCGTTACAATTTACAATTTAGTATAAAATTCTACCTTCTGTGTTTTTATTTATTAAATTGTCTACAAATATTATCTGTGACTTGTATTCAGTAGGTAGTAATTCTTTGCTTCATAATCTAGCGTGCTGAGCAACAAGCCAAATAGGTTTTAATTAAAAACGAAATAATATAACTTGGACTTTGAAAACAAAAGGTGGATTTTAATTTAGTTGGAATTTAATCTTAATCTTGTAAAGCTTTATTACAAAAGTGCCTTTGTTTTTTTTTTTCATTTCATTGTCTTTTTGTCACCGACTTCCGAAAGAAAAGTTATTTTGTAGGTTATTTTACCCTTTTTTGTGGTTGTTTTTGAAGGCGGTTACATTTTTTTTGAAAAAGTTTTTTATTTTACTCTTTTTAGTTTAAATGTTCAATCCGAATTCTCGTCAATTACATCATTCTCTTACATGTGCACTAGAATTTTGTAATCCGTAGCACCGGTAAATAACATCGCTCATGTACACAATAAGCAAATAAAATTCCCTATCTCAAAAACTACTAAACCGATTTTGATGACACTTGCAGTATTCCGTAAGTTAAACAATAGCTAGTACTTCATAAGATTTACTAAAAACGATGTGTGGGCCTATAAAATTTGAGGGTTGCCCTCGATTTCTCCAAGATCCAATCATCAGATCCTGACCTGATGATCATGGGACCAAAGAAAAAAATTCCAAATCGGTCCAGGCGTCTTCGAGAAATCGGGGAACATACATAAAAAAAAAGATTCCAACTAATTGAGAACCTCCGCCTTTTTTTGAAGTCGGTTAAAAAAACTAGTGCTGCACTCGCGGTTTCATCTGCGAGGATTTATTTATTTATATATTTTGGGAAAACAAACAATCGTACATTGTATATTAATATCTAGGTAGACAATCTGTTATAAGTTAATGTACAATCCACTACGTTTCCACATGTTACTAGTTTACATTTATGATACAGTTATTTCTTTTTTTTCCTTTAATAAATACTTATACATCAAATGAGGTTTTGTTTACCAAAAAAAAAATAGAGAATTAGATTTCGTATTTTATCCTATGCTTTTTCAATTACCCCTTCAGGGTTGGAATGTCCAAAAATCTGATAAACGTTTTTTATCAATTTGCTTGATCGATCAGTCTACATGCGTAGTTTCAAGTGAATCAAAGAAATTCAAATAATTTTTTTTACAAACCATTCAGTTCATATAAACCCCCGTCAGGGATTAATTTCCTAAAATACGTTGTTATAGTGCATATTTACGTCATTTAAGGAACATGGCGAATTTCCTGCTTCTACATATGTAGATACGGTTTCAGCTGTATGTTTCAATTGTGCATTGATCAATCAGCCAGTTTCTTATTTTGTAATTATGTACAGATGAAAAGATATTGCACTCCTTTATACACAGAAACTAACTTATACTCTCATAATTGGCTGAAATAACATAAGGTATGTTTTATTATAAAAGTCAAATATAAAACGGGTTTTAAAATAATTGGCTTAATGTTCGTAAATCTACCCTACTTTCGAGGGTTTTGGCTACTTCATACGTTTGTTGAAAGGTTGAATAAAAACTTCTTAATTAGCACCCGACGGGAAGCGCCTTATTCTTCTTCACATTCATTTTATTCTCTGGTCGAAAAAAATAATACTTGAAAAACAATTTTTTTGAGTTCACATGACAGACACAATAATTATATTCCACGTAAAACAGTGTAAATACTGAAACGCTGTGTGCTGGCCGTGGTCGTATGCCACCTGCGGTTGTATCACACAATCTTTATTGGCTAGGTGGCATACGACCACGGCTAGCACAATATCGGTCAAATGAATATTGCTCTTGTTTTATACTTTTTAGTGCGCGTTTTTTTTTTGTAGTCAGGTTTTAGTTATTTTTAACTTAATTTTTATTTACACTATTTGGGGTTATTTATTAGATACCTACAATAATAAAAGCAAAGAAGCGAGTGAATTTCAAATGGAATCATTAAGCCTTTTCATTTGATACCCATGTTGACACTGTTAGAAACAGGCAAAGTAGCTAGTAAATATATAAAGTACCCATATATATTTCAAATGTGCTCATCAAGCCCTTTCATTTTATACCCATTTCGATACTGTGCAAAAACATTTTTTCGGTTACGACTTTACATCCCCTAGAGGGCGCCATATTGGATTTGGTGACAAGTCACCTACCCTATAACTAGCGGACAACTGAGACGCTTCTAACGACACCTCATTTGTCATGTAATGATAAGAAGTTTAGAAGTTATGAGGGAACACACAAATAAACATACCTACATACATACCGGTCAAAATCATAACCCTCCTTTTGGCTTTGCCATAGTCGAGTAAAAAGGGAAAAAGAGGCTAAAGGCAAGCTCATTGTTATAAAAATCTGCTCTTAGTTCTATAAATACATACTCGTAGGTACCTATTCAAGTTTGCTAGCACGAAACATTTTCACCAAAACCCAGGTAATTGTGTTCCTAGTGGTACCTGTGCCTCCATACTTCGGCAGTGTCCAAACAAGCTGGGTGCACAAAGACTGAATACAAGCAGATCCCTGTGTATTGACGTGTGCCGATAGTACGACGTGCATCCTTTATAGTGACCAGGATCACATGATCACTGTGGAGTTTGGATGTGGTAAATGTGGTAATTAAAAACTGAAATACAATGGCAACGTTGGCATATTGCCTGCCGGGGTCGCGGGACTGGTTTATCAGGTAACCATGGCCCTGGAACTTAAAGGGCTATTAAATGATCACCTTCACCTTGTATTTTAGTCAGTACAAGTCTGACAACCGCCCGCGCCCCTGCCTCGCCCTGGGTAGGAGGACTCATTTGATTATTTTACCACGAAAAAAAGTATGCCATATTGTCTGAACGATTACTTTGATAAAGCCCATTGTGCAACGCTGCCTCAGCATCGAAACTACACAGTTTGGTATTCACTAAGTTGATATCAGGGTTGTATCGCGACACTTTCTGGATGTTCAGCTCGTCGTTACGTACAGTTTAAAAATTGTCTTTTACAGAATCGCGAGCTGCACTACGTACCTACTTGAAGTTACTACGTTTATTGTATGGAAAAATAAATAAGCACCTCTAGTGTAGGAACGAAGAATTATTTTTTCCTTCAAATTAAAGTCAAAGTTCCAGTTCACGTCACAAAAACGGGTCGCTTTGCCAAAAACAAACTGGTCAAGTTTATTATGAAGTGCATTGCACAAGGCAAAAAAAAAACAATATTTATAATAACAAATCACGCGATAAAAATACCTAAATACATACACTGACAAATAATGATTTTATTAATTTTCTTTATACACCACCAGAATGATAAAAATCTAAGTATAGCCAAATGTAAAAGACAATTTGAAAGTCCCGATACTGCTGGCTTAGCAACAGACTGAAACGTTATCAAGATAAACCGTTGGAGTTATTGACAGGTCTACGTAGGTATGGTCTGTTTAAAAATATTTACAGAAAGTGTAAACAATCCAATAGATATTCACGTCTTTTTTTTTACAAATGATAAAATGTAAAACAAAGACACTTAGGTCTGCCTGTACGTGCACAAATACTATTAGAATTAAAAAATATAACAATTACTAGATTGCTGTGTTCGTTATTGTTACACTAGTACAACACTAACGGGAAATGCTGTTAGTGTCGCCCTGCTATTAGAAGATTTGTTTGTAACAAAATTTTCGGAAAATCGAATGGGTATGTCGAAAATTTGGAATATTCCGTGTGAACTTGGATATGCACATCATCTACCTAGGTAGATGACGGTAGGTGACTGGAAGCCAACCCCAATATAGTTGGGAAAAGGCTAGCCTTTTCCCAACTATATTGGGGTTGGCTTCCAGTCGAACCAGATGCAGCTGAATATCAGTATTTTACATGGAGCGACTGCGAACTTGGATAGGCTAGTAATAAATTAATAATCACATTGGCACCAGTATTTCGAGGGATTAGGCAGAGGTACAGGTACAGTATGCCGACAATTGAGGTTTCATGTAATGAATGGGGGTGAACATAATTTCATCAACCACACAAATCGACTTTCTGGCTTGCTTTTGAAAAAAATCTGACTGAAAGAACTCAAAAAGTTGTTAAGTACCCTAAGTTACCCTTATTGCCCGAGAAGTTGTTTACATTTTCGTCAAAAACTTTTCGAACAGACTATAAAATTTACTACCGTCACCGCTCGCACGCGAGCACCTTTGAGTCCTACATCCTACACGCACAGAGCGTGGGTAGGAAGCCCACGCAACGAAAAGTATTACTTCTACGTCAAGTGAACGGAATTAGACGATTATTCATTAACTCACTGAGCATTGTTAGGTCAGGGGTCGGCGGTAACGTGTTCTGTATAAGATTTTTTTTTGTTCGCTTCAGTACCCTTAGCACGAGTTTTCACTCTTTTACTTTACACCGTCTTTTCAGTATTTACAGCGTTTCTTGTATGAAAAAATGGAACAGCGCCTCTGGTGTGCAAAGAAGGAAGTAACTTTTCAAGAAGGAATTAACTTAAGGTACTATACCCTTAAGTTAATTCCTTCTTTTAGTTACTCCCTTAGCACGAGTTTTCAGTATTTGAGACGTAAAGTAAACTGGAACTTTGACAATTTCAAATTGACAATTTTCAAGGAAAAAATTAGTTCCTTCTTCGCACAGCAGAGGCGCTGTTCCATTTTTTCATACAAGAAACGCTGTAAATACTGAAAAGACGCTGTAAAGTAAAAGAGTGAAAACTCGTGCTAAGGGTACAGTTAAGTACATTTTACTGAAGAATTTCGTAGGCTGAATGTGGCTAAGTGTAACCTAAGAGGTTTTTTTTTAATTCAGACTTCGTACCAAATGTCAGAATTGTACAAACGCCAGCACATCAATCTAGGGTTAATGTCAAATTTTGTCAATTGAATAATTATGAAATTATAATACACGATAATTATGAAAAAAACCCTTCTGCTATATTGTGATAAAGTAGAAAGTCTATTAAAATAATTACAGATTGGGGTATCTTGATGTTCTGGCGTCTGTATAAAGGCGACGCATAGATAAAACATACTCGTAGCTGTTGCAACATTGTGACATTTTTTAAAGAAATATTTTATCATCAATTCTATTTTTTATGTTAGTAATATTTTCCCAGACAATAAGATACTTTTTTTTTTTATCGTGGTAAAATCATCAAATGAGTCCTCCCACCCCGGGCAGGGCGGGAGGGACTGTCAGACTTGTACTGACTAAAATCCACGGTGTCCTTCAATAGCCCTTTATGTTCCGGGGTCACGGTAATGAGATAAGTCCCGCGACCCCGGCAGGCTTTGGCCCTCTAGAGAGGGGGCCCCGTCATTATGCTGACGCTCTTTGAGGCGCGCGTGGAACACAACGCGCCGTCGACCCGGGCATGGTCCATGGTCGGGCTGCGAGTTGCCCTTTACTCGCCGCCCGCATGCCCGCGCCTACGGTGGCCGGAGATCGTCTTGCGACGTCCGTCGCCGTGGGTGTCCACCACTGCGGGTGGGGCGGAGGGAGGACATTGTCCTCTCCCTCATGCGGCCCGCCTCCTCCTAGACAATAAGATACTTGGGAAATAGTCAAAAGATTTATTATTAACTTAAAACAGACTTCTTTCAACTTCTAATATAAACTACAAGTGGAACAATAGCAAGTTCTGCCAATGCTCCAAGTTACAACGTGTAAACAACATGGACATTGTACATTGGCAGAATTCCAAGAGAGCGCCAGGTTGAATTACTGTCTACAAATTATGAGAAAAAGCATTTTTTAAACTAGAAATGGTCTTATTAGTTTAACTATGAAAAATGTGAGAGAAAGCACGTGTTGTTTGTCTTGTTCTACTTTAACTGTGATAAAACGTGACACTACAGGGTGTCACTGTATTGTGAATACGATGAACGCTGAGCGTTTCTTTTTACCCGACTACGGCAAAGCCAAAAGGAGGCTGCTAGCCGTGGTCGTATGCCACCTGCGGTTCTATCACACAATCTTTATTGGTTAGGTGGCATACGACCACGGCTAGCACAATAGCGGTCAAATGAATATTGTTCTTGTTTTATACTTTTCAGTGCTCGTTTTTTTCGTGGTCGGGTTTTAGTTATTTTTTGGTGTGTTAATGGCAACACAGTTTCAATGACTTTGTGGAAAAATTCAGCTACGTGAATTTCTGTGTACCGAGCACTAAGCGCTGTATTCATCACGCGGCAAGCATACTACTTATTTTAGAGTAACGTCCACTCTCTCTAAGAGAGAAAATTAGAGTTCTAGTCGTAAGTAAGGGAAATTGAAAAAACTGTTAGATCACTTTAAATAGCTGTCTAGAACAGGAAGTACCTAAATAATCGAAAATCTTCAAATACCACATCAAAAACCATTACACATGAAAGTTCCTAAACTAAAGCTTATTTGAAAGTGCCCCCTTCCGAACCAATAGCGTGACGTAGGTGATGAGCGTCGTGTCGCAATGCAATCACGCTTTGTGTCATCAGCGTGATGAAACCTATGTGAGAGATACGTGACCAAATATTGAGACTAGGTTTAGACAGTAGCGTGACAGGCTGTGCCGTGTGTCAACGTAATCACGCTTGGTGCAGTGTGGGTCTTAGTGAATAAGTATTGTTACTAGATGTATGACACAGACGTGATACCTGTGTCAATAAAGCTTTGTGTCTCAGTATTATATCTACGTGACAGATACATGACCAATAATTGAAACAAGATCTATAATAGACAGTAGCGTGACGAGTAAGTAGTGTCGTGTTACAACCCAATCACGCTTTGTGTCA
The DNA here is from genome assembly GCA_950005045.1 of Agrotis exclamationis. Classification (NCBI taxonomy): domain Eukaryota; kingdom Metazoa; phylum Arthropoda; class Insecta; order Lepidoptera; family Noctuidae; genus Agrotis; species Agrotis exclamationis. The sequence continues at coordinate 20,760,838 of OX465433.1, read as the reverse complement.
CCAGCGTGATGAGATCTGCTAGAGAGAAACGTGACTGATTATTGAGACTAGATCTACGATGGAGAGTAGCGTGACAAGTTGTGTCGTGCTGCAACGCAATCACGCTTTGTGTCACCAGCGTGATGAGATCTGCTAGAGAGAAACGTGACTAATTATTGAGACTAGATCTACGATGGAGAGTAGCGTGACAAGTTGTGTCGTGCTGCAACGCAATCACGCTTTGTGTCACCAGCGTGATGAGATCTGCTAGAGAGAAACGTGACTGATTATTGAGACTAGATCTACGATGGAGAGTAGCGTGACAAGTTGTGTTGTGTTGCAACGCAATAACGCTTGATAAGAATTGTTACTACATAGATGTAGTATTGACACAGACGTGACACCAGTGTCATGCCATAACGTAATTATGCTTTGTGTCATTAGATTATTTAAATGTTATGTCAGAATATTTTGACTAACGAACGGATTCCGTCATTTCGTCCTCGCCGCCGTGGACGTCCGCCGCGACGTCCGAGTCAAAGCCCTCTCCGACCCTTGCAAAAGCCAGCCCGCGATGCTGAGCCTGTAGTTTTAAATTAGCCCCTAAAATGGTATCATTCAGATCCAGCTTGTCTCTTGCTGTCCTCCCTCAGTGACGCCCTAAGCCGAGGTTCCTACCCCACAGGGGGTGCCTATAACGTGCGGTTTCTTAGTTTGTAGTATTGTCGTTGTAAGCCCCCGGCTGGAGGCCTTAGAGTAATTTAGGGCATCCACAGAATAGTCCGGTAAAGCAGCTCTCAACCTCCTCTAGGTTGACCTCACAGATGCCACTCACAAATAAAATATCGTTACTAGACAATACGTTAGATAAAACTTTTGTTTAAACTTAAAAAAAAAAACCATACCCGACTTCGTAACACCTCAGTAGACAGAGAAAATTATATTCACATACTTGAACATTTTCCCAAAACCAACTCATGTCAAAATAACACTTAAGGCGCGGTGTTATCTCAATATTCCCAAAAATTGGTTTCTTAGAACGTCGAGTATGACGTAATGTAATAAAAATAAGCAACGCGAAAAATACACTGAACAGAGAAGGGTATAAAGAAGAATTTAAACCGAACAGAATAATAAATAAGAGTTTGATATTCCCAATAAAAATTGGGAAGTTGTAGCACAAAAATAAACTTTGACGTCGAAGATCTCTGTATTTCCAGCGATAACAACAGTTTTTTTTTTTAAGAATTTAGTAAGTTTTCCATTTTTTTAAAACTTTAACCAAATCATTTTTTAGTTTTATGTCTATATTTTAAATAATCTAAAGAAAAGCAGTAAAATAAATGCCCATTCGCAGCTTACGTCACATTTCAACACAAATATCATTTTTTCAATTTTCAATCTTATTGACGCTCCATAGTGGTGACAATAGTTTACGCGGTCATAAGCGATTAAAATCGTAGTCAGTCCGCGCCTTAATACGAAAGGTAAAGTTACGCAACAATTAAGAAGAACATGCAAAATAAATTAGTGTTGTGCGTAACATCGATATTTGCTCAGTCGGTACAAATTATCCGAGTTGAGTGCGAACATCTGGGCCCGCGGCGAGTCGTTATCAAAGCGATTGTTAGCTAGGGATGGGTGTGCTTATGGTCGATATCATTTATTTTTAAGATAATGAGAATTGGAATTGAGTAAAGACAGACGTTTGATAGGAATTATTCAGACGATTTATTTAACTTAATAATTTATGTCTGAATGATAAGATACATTCAGTATGATAGCTACATAAGTAACCAACGAATTACGGAATATTTAGGTTTTGATCTACTGGGTGAGATGTTGGAAAGTACTCATTTTAACTTTATTACTATATTCAGACCAAATTATCACAAAAAATGTAGACCAAAATCTTAGCAGTTAGAAAATCTGCTCTGAAAACAAAAACTACAATCATTAAAAGATTCTTTAGCTGTCAGTTTATTTACTTTAGATAAATACTCCTTTCCCCGCCCTATTTCAACGCACATCGCTCCACAAACAACTCGACAACAATGAGTCGTTATCGATGTAGATACGATTTATCGAATATCGATAACGTAACATTAGGGCCGTCCCTACAACTGATCACTGAGTACCGCCGCGCCGCCGTCATCATAATATTTTGTAGGCTATATTAAAATAAACAGAGAGAAAGAGAAGGTGCGTTTCTTTCAGATAAAAGGACAATAAAACTTAATTTAACGCCGCTTTCACTGGATCTAACAATAAAACTAAAAAATAATACGTCCTAATTTTTATGAAGACATCTATCAACCTATCTTCGATAGGCGTGTTGCGACAACCAATGCAAAAAGGTTGTCATGTCCAGAATTTATGCGATTATGAAGCGTCGAGAATCGCGTTAAAAAGAATAAAACAATTGCCACCTGTCTCTTTCTTCTTTTCTCTTCTTTTTTGACATAAAACACAAAGCGAGAGGACGTGATGCCCAAATATGAGAAAAACATAGTTTTAAAAAAATATTTAGGGGAAAACTGGGTAATACGCCCTAGTAGACAAAATGCCCCGTCATTCTAGCACTCAAGAGGGTGGCTGCTGTTGGCGTATAATAGTTGCCACAATTGGGGGGCATGTTTTGGTAGACTACACTAGACTTATTACCTAGTTTTACCTTACTAAAGTAAAAAATAAGACGCCCCCCATTAAATGACGTCCCTGAACCCTGAACGTAAAGGGCTATTGAAAGACACCGTGGATTTTAGTCAGTACAAGTCTGACAGTCCCTCTTGCCCTGCTCTGGGTGGGGAGGTGGATTAGATGATTTTACAACATTAAAAAAAAAGTAAATTAAAATAGCTTTTTTAATTGAACGATTATCAAAAGAGATACGTATGCAGACATTAAATAACGTACATAAAAAATGTGTACATACAACATAATTATGTATGTGCATAAGCACATCACAGGAAAACCGCTTGGAACTTGCTGTATGCAAACATTGTCTTTTCTTGACTTCATTTGACGAATTTTATTGCAAGACATAACAATAAATATGATTCTGCTTAAATTGGCCATTTCTAAAATGTCTCTAGTACGCAGAGAATGAACCTTCTGCGTCTTCCTTTCCTCTGCTCACACTCTTACTGGTCATTCTCCGCTTTAAGTGTGATTTTCAAAGCTTCATTGTACTCCTATGGCTTTTGTATGGAGATATGGGTTGTAGCTATCAGATCTTAGTGGTACTGAAATTTTATAACATTGATTTTACCGTATGTGGTCGCACGCAGATGTTAAGATCACTTTATTATTTGCTATTCGCGTTTGGCTATTGGATAAATAATATCTTGTAATGTACGATTGAAAATGGTCGCAATACTTTTAGTTGTATTGTGTGTACCGTTTTTTGAGTGCAAATATGATACGATCCGACCGATTGCTTCAGCTCCGTCGTAGTTGCCGTTCTTGTGTTTGCATGTGGCCTATGTATCCAATCTTTTTTGAAAAGATCCGCGCACATTGCGGGCATGTGAGCACACCATCGATGTAATTATAACTGATTGCCGCAGGTGGTCGGGCTTTCAATTGGTCACGCTTTGCATCAAGCTCAACGTGCCGCTGCAATTCGAAATTACGGACTTTGTTTTTAACCAAAGACCTCCACCTTATCCTTTGGGCGGCTTGCTGCTCCCACCGAGACGGTTCTAAGTGACATTTACTGAAGTGAAGTTTTAGCACATCTTTTTATCTGGGGAGTTGTTCGCCATGCTTACGCTGAGTGCAAACATATCAGTTATAAAAGAAAAAACCCTTCATAATTCGGTCAGTAGTTTCTTTTTCATCATCATTATATTAGCCGTAGGTATCCACTGCTGAACACAGACCTCCTCTCTGAAAGAGGGAGTGGGCCATAATTCACCACGCGGGTCCAGTACGGGTTGGTGGATGTCACATGTCTTAGAATTTTTGGTTCTAGGACATGCCGGTTTCCTCACAATGTTTTCCTTCACCGTTTTGAGCAGTGGTGATGAAACAAATTACACAAAGTAATGTGCCTGGCTGGATTCGAACCCACGACCTACTACCACTCCACTATTTTGAACCCATTAATATTAGTTTGAGCAGTGGTGGCCCAGTAGTATCGGCCTCGACTTACGAGTTGTAGGTCGTGGGTTCGAACCCCGTCAGGCGCATTACTTTGTGTAATTTATTTCAACACCACTGCTCTCAAAACGGTGAAAGAAAACATCGTGAGGAAACCGGCATGTCCTAGAACCAAAAATTCAAAGACATGTGACATTACCAATCCGCACTGGGCCCGCGTGGTAGATTACGGCCCACTCTCTCTCACAGAGAAGAGGCCTGTGTCCCAGCAGTGGGAACATTAAAACCTTCTGCAGACACACGCGATTACATCACGCGAGGCTTTATAGGCTGATGATGATGATGAATATTAGTTGTATTTACCTAAGTAATTTTTGGGGCTTCTCCCAGTTTTAATGTCTTTTTGTGCCTATTACCCTTGTTTTATCTCTTGCTTGACATGGAGGGAAGTGGAAACGTTTTTATTTTCCTACTATTCCACTATTGTTTTCTGATTAATTTCTATCCAAGATAGGTAAATTCATTCAACGAGACACGTCGAGCTTCATTGACTCGGCGCTTTTCTGGGTCGTTACCACTGTTGATTCTGACTTTCAAGAGTTACAGTGATTTGATTTGGAAATAGTGTGGTGGGTTTACCCGATAAAAAAATGTGAGGCATTGTCTAGTCGTGGGTTGCAACCCAATAAAAAAATGGTCAGTTGTCTCCGGTCGGTTCGCAAAACTATATTAATAATAATAATATAATAATAATATTCCAAAACTATCACACAACGCCATCTAGTCCCAAGCTAAGCAAAGCTCGTATTATGGGTACTAGACAACTGATAAACATATTATACATTTCTAAATACATAAATATTATAGATAAATTACACCCAGACACAGAACAAATGATCGTGCTCATCACACAAACATTTGTCCTGGGTGGGAATCGAACCCACGACCTCCAGCATAGCAGTCAGGGTCACTAACCACTAGACCAACAGGCCGGTCATATTATATCGATCTACTATCAGTACATAACTGGCCACTGATAACATGTTATTTAAGAGTATTTCTGGCACTGACATACAGTATCTGTGGCACTGCCAATTTGTGGCAGTGCTATTAGTTAATTATATTGAGCATTCCAGATTCAAGTGGCCAAGCTGCGAAATATCACGCCTCATAGACGAGTCCATTTAAAATATGATTAATTAGTGATCTGGAATACTTATTATATTGTAATTATGAAAAACTGTAGTTAGGTTATAAAAAAAATGACCCATATTTTTTATTTGTTACCTAAACCAAAATTGACAGAGTAACCTGACGCTTTTAAAATTGGCAAAACGTCTGAACTTAGTACAATTTTTCCTGAGTTCTAAAGTATTTAACAAAAGAAAAAAAAATGAATCTATTGTTTTTCAGAACTCTGAATGACGGTCTAGTTACCTTTGTAATTTATTAATGCTGTTAAGTAGCCAATACTACAAGATTATTTTCATGAACCTCTGAAAGTGATTAAAGAATTTGTGTAAAAATCCCTCATCAATTTATCTTATTTTGAGCTGTCATAAATTTTAAAAAATCTTTTTGATACTGTGAAAATTCATTTCTAATAACACTGGCAAGGGGTAGTAAGGGATTGTAGAATAAAACCTAAAACGACTTTCAAATTCATCCTAACTTTTTACGAAGTTCAAGTATCCATTTACTGAACACTTTAGAGACTTTATTTGTTTTCTTATAAAGGTAGAGTTTGGTTTCAGATAATTCTTATAATAGAAATGTCTTTTGGTGAGTTGCGTACCTTTTTTTTTTCTTTCGTGGTAAAATCATCAAATGAGTCCTCCCAGCCCCGGGCAGGGCGGGAGGGACTGTCAGACTTGTACTGACTAAAATCCACGGTGGTCCTTCAATAGCCTTTTACGTTCCAGAGTCACGTTTACCTGATGAGATAGTCCTGCGATTTCTTAATAACAAAAAAATGTAACCGCCTTAAAAAAAAAAAAACACAAAAAAGGGTAAAATAACCTACAAAATAACTTTTCTTTCAGAAGTCGGTGCCTTTGTTTGTTTTCATTTCATTGTTTTTTTGCCACCGACTTCTGAAAGAAAAGTTATTTTGTAGGTTATTTTACCCTTTTTTGTGTTTTTTTTTTGAAGGCGGTTACATTTTTTTGGTATTAAGAAATCGCAGGACTATCTCATCAGGTAAACGTGACTCTGGAACGTAAAAGGCTATTGATCACTCGGTGAAACAAAAAGAACGCCCAATACATTTTAGATTGATATCAGCTTAAAACCATTCGCGTGAGGAGTTGGACTCCTTTTTCAGAGACTGTCCGGAAAAGGCAAGGCTTAAAATCAAATGGAAAGATGGTGGGAGGCCTTTGCGACACTGTGGGACAGAACAGACTGACCAAAAAACAAACAGCGCAGCACCTGAACATATTGGACGCTTAGAATAATCACCCGTATACGCCGAATAAATGCATTCGGCCTGGATTTTTCGTCCAGCTACTGCTTATTTTTTACTAATCAAAGCTATTTAGTGTGTATGCCCAGTGACCGGGCAACTATTTGGGCGTAAACTCATTTTTGTCGTAAGACATCCATTGCTGAACATAGGTCTCCCCCATACATTTCCAACAGGACCGGTTGTAAGCGGCTTGCATTTAGCGTGATCCTGTGGCCTTCATAAGATCGTCTGCCCACCTTGTGGGTGGACGTCTTACGCTGCGCTTGCCGGTGCGTGGTCTCCATTCGAGAACCTTACGGCCCCATCGGCCATCAGTTTTGCGCGCTACATGGCCTGCCCACTGCTATTTCAACTTGCTAATTTGTTGGTCTATGTCGATAACTTTTGCCCAATAACCCAAGTTTATGCCCATTTGTTCGTAAATGTTTTTACCCTCGACCCATCTCTATTTGCAATACATTACACCTAGCAACACTGAATCCAGAGCAGAACGTGTGTATATCCTACATTTTGTTGCCAGATAGCCATCCTTTTAGCCGATTGCACATTGTCTCTCGATCCGGTTTGTAACACTGAACACTCGTGTAATGAAACATATTTATGAGTTTGACTGTACGACTGTATGTAAAGATCTGTGTGATATGTTTTTGAAGAGTTAAAAGAAATCAAGTGGAAGTCATTGAGTTGTGGTTATAACTACACACACAGGATCATCATGCTGTCTTGTTCTGGTTTTAAACTAACGGAAAAAAAAGAAAAGGATTTATTTTATTTATTTATTTATTTTATTTTACAGAAGGCTTACATACTAATAAAGAAAATGTTATATAAGGGTGTAATATTATCAAATCGCTAATTACAAGGCTCCACAATTAGACAATAAAAAAAGAATTCCTATTATTTTGGTGACAGTATCATCAAATGATTTCTGCCATCCCCTTTGTGGAGAGGAAAGAACTATCATAGTCTTACTGGCTAAAAGTCCTCCCTGTTCCTTCGATTGCGCACCAGGGCCACTGTATCCTGCTTTGACAGTCCCACAAATGTTTTAAGTCCATTAAATAGTAATAAAACTGAAAGGAGGCTAATCTATTGCCTTCAATCGGGCATAAATTCAGTCTCGGGAGAGTTACTTTTTTTTTCAAAGCAGCCAATATTTTTTATACGACTTAGAAATTGAACTTATTACCTCAAACTCAGTAACAGCACTCGCAACTACATATTATACCAAAAGGCAGTAAAATGCAAAGAACGTTAAAAATCCCGATTGACCTTTAATCCTAAACTACTCCATTATTGACGAACGCCACAAAAATCCGCATTTACCTCAGTTTAAGGGCCAACAGTAAAAGTTTTATAACACCATGAAAATGAACTTACTTTTTACCTTACAGCGAAGCGATCTGACCGCTGGGATTGCAGAAGATCGAATAGATTGGAAAAGTCTTAGCTGCTAGAGCAATCCGCAGTTTATTCTTTACGATTTTCTTTTGTTTACATTTTACTTTGTGGTTTTTAATCGGTTGTGTCTGATAGAAATTGTAAAATCTTCAGTATCTATTAAAACTTAGCATCTTTGAACACAATGCGATGCAATAGTATATTAAAAAAAACCGGCCAAGTGCGAGTTGGACTCGCCCATGAAGGGTTCCGTAGCAGCAAGCATAGATTAGAGATATAATTATATTGAGATTAGTAAGTAATACACACAAACAATAAAAATAACTTTATTTTTCATAGTATTTGTATGAATGGCAAAGTTATATTTGCGGTTTTTGAAAATGTACTATATCTCAAAAACTGCTAACTGTATCACATCCAAACCAATTTTCTTTGGTAGTTTTGGTTGAGGTCTACATTATATATTTTTTTTAGTTTTATCATTCTCTTATTTTAGAAGTTACGGGGGGGGGGGACACACTTTTTACCACTTTGGAAGTGTCTCTCGCGCAAACTGTTCAGTTTAGAAAAAAATGATGTTAGTAACCTCAATATCATTTTTAAAGACCTATTCATAGATACCCCACACGTATGGGTTACGTGAAAAAAAATTTTTTGAGTTTCAATTCTAAGTATGGGGGGCACCCGCAAAATTTGTTTTGTTTTGATTTTTGTGTGAAAATCCTAATGCGGTTCACATAATACATCTTTCTACCAAGTTTCAACAGGATAGCTCTTATACTTTCGACAAAAAGTGGCTGTGACATACACGGACAGACAGACAGACAGACAGACAGACATGACGAATCTATAAGGGTTCCGTTTTTGCCATTTGGCTACGGAACCCTAAAAAACTGCAGAAGAGCTAAATGAGCATAAATGAAAGAAGTTTAACTTTCAAAAACCACATTTCTCTCCCTTCATACCAACAGACAGGGTTATTCACACGCTATATTCAATTAGTCCCGCATCTATCCGGGCAACCAGGTTATAACAAGGATAATAACTTCATCCATGCGCAACCGGAACCTAATTATTACCCGTATTTGCGGCAAATCCCGCCGTTCTATTAGCTGTTGGTAAACCACTTACTTTTTCTATTCTCCCAGATAATGATCTCGTACTGTGCTGTTTGGTTTGTGGTGTTTGTGGTCAGCAGAAGCGTTATTTGGAACATTAAAGGCTAATTAAAAATATATATAATAATAACATTTACATAATTATATGGAGGCTAATTTCAAGAATTATTTCCATCTCTACTTGAAATTAACTTCCGTGTCAAATCAGCGATAAATTCGTCGTCTTCGTCCATAATGTAGAAATATTGTTAAGCAGCTGTGTTTTGATAAAAACTTATCTGATTTTATTTGATTATCATATTTGGCTAACAGAAAAGGGCAAAGAGTAAAACCGCACATTTTATCTCAGTACATCTTCTTTTCTTTATTTCTTTATTTCTTTATTATGTATGACATAATGTATACAGCCTACAGCAATACTAGTAAACCCTGTAGCTCAAACAAAAATGGCGATAGTTAGGGTTACTTTTGGGAGTATCTCTGTGACAAAATTCGAACTTGTTCTCCTTAAAAGTTTTTTTTTGAGTGATTTACCATTGAAACGCTAAAGAGGAGTTTAGCCTCCAAACGTCAAATAGCTCATAACTGTCAAAATTCTTAAACGCCACTGGGAAGTTTTGCCCCTAAGCCAAAACGTCAAAATGATTTTATGGTTTTTTTAGATTTGACAGCTGACAGTGACATTTGGGTGAAGTTCGAGTGCCTACATCGCTCTGTTCTGTTAGACCCATGATTTTTACCCACCGTTTGTATCGCTATCATTATCGCCAATCTCTCTTAGTTTGCACCATCAATTTACTAAGCTAACTACTACCAATTCCCCGCTAATTCCCAGTAGAGTGAAACATAGAGTCGCTCCCTAGACGATGTATGAGACATGAGCTGCCTTTAATTATTACTCTCATGGCTGCCAAAGCTTGCCCTGGCTCTGCCTAGCTCTTTGAGATTACAGTAATTGTATCAAGCGGTGGATTGTGCTAGGAATTGTCCTGTGTTTTGACTGGTTGTAGGTGCAATTAATGCACAGGACAGAACGCATTATGTTAACTTTGTTAGCTCCTGTACCTTTAATGTTGAGTATGCAGCTGTATACTAGTAATTTATGTTATGAAATGACTCTCTATCTAGCCGGGATTTAATAATAATAATAATAATATTCCACAACTAATGTATCACACAATGCCATCTAGTCCCAATCTAAGCAGAGCTTGTGTTATGGGTACTAGACAACTGATAAACATACACACATCAAAAGTGTCTAGGGATCAACATATATTTTTGCAATAACTTTTCTCCTGATTGATATTAATTAAAATTTTCTTTAAGGATTCATCAAATAAAGTGTTTTCGTTTGTCACAGTAACGATAAACCAAGTCACCTTTGCATTAATAAAGAAATTTGCCATTTTCCTAATAAAGGGATTTTTGACATTTGAACCACTAACACAAAAGTTCGAAAAAAAGACTGAAATAACAGTTTTCTTTAAAATTTTATTGGGTAACTTAAACAATTAATAATCCGTGTTTCTACCGCGAACACTAACAACACAAGAACATCGGTTTGGCATACTCAAAATGAGTTCATCCAAATCACGCTGTGGAATGGCCGCCCATGTTCGTTGCAACAACAAAAAAAGGTCTTCTTGCGACTGGATACCCTCCATATTCGGCAGAGCTCTTCTCTGTAGCATATCCCATGCATGCTCAATCGGATTCAAGTCTGGCGACTGAGCAGGCCAGGGCAGGACATTGATGTTAGCTGCGGCGAGAGTCTGTCTTACAACTCTTGCGGTGTGCGGTCGTGCATTATCATGCATTAACTGAAATAAGGGACCGATTTGCACTTGTAGAGGAACGATGACGTCTGATACAATCGTCTCAGCATAAATTTGAGCGTTGAGGTTGCCTCTGATCCAAATCAACTCAGTTCTTCCGCCGATCCAAATACCCGCCCATACCATGATGGTTCCACCACTATAAGGATGGACTTCCTGGCAGGATTTTAATCGCTGTTGGCGTCCAGGGGTTCTCCAGTGTCGTATACGTCTTGTATCCGGTCTCATACCGAAACGAGACTCATCAGAAAAGCACACGAAACGCCATTGTTCTTCTGCCCAATTTCTGTGTTCAAGAGCCCATTGATATCGAATCCTACGATTGTGCATTGCTATAGGTGGTACCCGTAGCGGTCTTCGGGAATGAAGGTTCACTTCATGCAAGCGGTTTCTGACTGTTTGGTCGCTAATTAAGTTCCCTGAAGAGTGATGAAGCCTCACGGCTAACATCATGGCGGTTATTGTTGGAGCTCTTCGAGTTAAGATTTGAATGTATCGGTCTTGTCTCCGTGTGGTGCAGCGATACCGTCCTCCATGGCGCTCAGCCACGGTACCAGTGCTTCGGTAACGTGTCCAAAGTCGACTGATAACACTCTGACTTGTATTCAGAGCTAAAGCCACAGTACGTTGCCGGGAACCAGCTTCTATCATTCCCACGGCTCTGAGCATTTCTTCCCTGCTTAAATGACGTCGCCGCTCCATAATAACGTTGGTTTTAATCAGTAGTAGGGAAACAGTAGCACTAATAATGTCTTCAATGCGTTGTATGTTTTTATAGGGAAAATATTGACAGCTGATTTTCATCTTTTACTCGAATTTGATTCACAGTTCCTGATTCAAATTATGAAATGCACCAAAAAGAATCCATATAAATTTATAAAATCATAAATTTATTACAAAGCCACATCTCAATCTCAAGAAATCCGCATAAAAATGCTTGATCCCTAGACACTTTTGATGTGTGTACTTATATATTTCTAAATACATACATATTATAGATAAATTACACCCAGACACAGAACAAATGATCGTGCTCATCACACAAACATTTATCCTGGGTGGGAATCGAACCCACGACCTCTGGCATAGCAGTCAGGGTCACTAACCACTAGACCAACAGGCCTGTCATCTGTCTGTGATTTAGTCGTGGTTCATTGATTTGATTTTGATTAATTTAGTTCTAAGAGCAGTGGTGGCCCAGTGGTATCGGCCCCGACCTACGAGTTGTAGGTCGTGGGTTCGAACCCAGCCTGGCGCATTACTTTATATAATTTATTTCATCACCACTGCTCTCAAAACGGTGAAGGAAAACATCGTGAGGAAACCGGCATATCCTAGAACCATCAAATTCGAAGACATGTGACATCTACCAACCCGCACTGGGCCCGCGTGGTTGATTATGGCCCACTCCCTCTCACAGAGACGAGTTCTGTGTCCCAACAGTGGGAACATTGAAAAGGCCAAAGGCGAAAGGACATGGGCATTTTTTCTTGCCGGTGGAGAAACTCTGTACAACCAAGGGTGTACTTACCTCAGTACCCACTGGTTTGTAAAGAGTTGAGTTGATCCAGACTCTTACCACAGAGTACCGTATTACCTAAAATACTGTACCCTTTGGTTAGAGACTGGTTGTCAGACTTTCTGGCTTCGGACTACATCTAACGGCTGTCAAAGATCCACAAATTACGGTCTGGACCAACGGCTTATCGTGCTTTCTGACTCAACCAAAGATCAAACTATATCCTTGGAGACCGACCCTTGTTTGACCACGAGGTCTTCAAATAAATTGAATATAATTCTCTCAGAAACAAGACATTGATGATAAAACAATTATGACAGCTAAAGAAAGATTGCCTTAGTATTTTAACACAAACTCGACATTATTATTTCTACTGAATTATAGTCCATCTAAGAATGTTTTTTTATAGAAAATCTATCTAGACCAATTCGTCAGTATATTTTATTGTACTCTTTCTCCAAACATAATTCCTTACAAAATCTTACCAAAATACTGGAACAGTTAGAAATCCAATAATCCCCAGTATCCAAACACCAGTTGCTCCAGTAAGGCGATATGCTCACGGATGTAAACGTGTAAAGAGAGTGAGTGATTGTGGCCCGAAGGACCGCGGTGATTCATCCCCTTGGTTTACACTTACTATTTGAAAGGATATGGGGATTAAGTTTGTTTTTGTTTCTATTTGCTACGTGTTGAATGTTTGTGTTATATATTTTGTTACTAGCCAGTTAGTCTGTAATATTTGTTCTATTCTGGCTGTTAAACGCACTCACGATCCAGAGAAATATTTTCCTCAAGACGTGTAAGGACGAACTAAGAAAAAAATGATAACACGAACATTGCACACTTCCTTCGCACGTTTACATCAAACCCTGTTCGTCAAAAATGTTTGTGACGATCCAATTGTTCGTATTCAGCATGCTTTGTTCGTTCGTACGTACACTATATGCTTTAGGCTTTTATGTGGAGCAACGTTTAAAAAAAAAACTTCGTAAACATATTTTTGACTAAATAGATCACATCTGCGAAGCAGTAATGCTCGCGAAGGAAGAGGCGGGCCGCGTGAGGGAGAGGACAATGTCCTCCCTCCGCCCCACCCGCGGTGGTTGGCGCCCACGGCGACGGACGTCGCAAGACGATCTCCGGCCACCGTAGGCGACGGCATGCGGGTGGCGAGTAAAGAGCAACTCGCAGCCCGACCATGGACCATGCCCGGGTCGACGGCGCGTTGTTGAAAGAGCGTCAGCATAATGACGGGGCCCCCTCTCTAGAGGGCCAAAGCCTTCCGGGGTCGCGGGACTTATCTCATCACCGTGACCCCGGAACATAGAGGGCTATTGAAGGACACCGTGGATTTTAGTCAGTACAAGTCTGACAGTCCCTCCCGCCCTGTCCGGGGTGGGAAGGACTCATTTGATGAATTTACCACGATAAAAAAAAAATAGATCACATACCTACGTACTTTATTCTAATTGGAAATAATAAAATAGTCCTGTCCCTTTTTCCATACTTCAAAATGGATGCCTGTGTGTGTACCTTTGGTTTATATCCACTTTTATAATTATGAATTTCGATAGTTCAATAGAAGTTTGGTAGAAGCAAAACAAGTAAAACCAATCGAAAACTTTAAATACCATCAACCCAAAACGGTGTGTATCCAATATATTGGCCCAACAATTTCATTTAACAACTATTGCAATGAAGACGGTAGATTCGCTCGTTGAATGCACAAATACCCAAAGTTGGACGATATCGAAGTAGTAAAGTATTCGTTGGTGAAACAATTGCAGATGTTTGGGACACAGCTGCTGTGGAGCCAATAGCCAAATCTTTGAATACAATTATGATTTTAAAAACTCTTAATATTGTTGCTTGTAATGCTCTAAATGTGTGTCAAAATATTGATAATTTAGAACAGTGGCAGCCCAGTGGTTACAAGTTGCCCAGCCAGGCGCATTACTTAGTGTAATTTATTTCATCACCACTGCTCTCAAAACGGTGAAGGAAAGTCTTGAGGGAACCGCATGTACAAGAACCATAAATTCGAACACATGTGTCATTTACCAACCCTCACTGGGCTCACGTGGTGGATTATGGCCCGCTCCCTTTTACAGAAAAAAGGCCTATGTCCCAGCAGTGGAAATATTATAGGCTGATGATGATGATATTTAAGTAAATAATGGAGTGATCTAATTTGAATCGTCCGGAAGACGTCCACTGCTGAACATAGGCCTCCCCCTTAGACCGCCACGCCGAACGACAATTCGCCACTTTCATCCATCGCGGGTTGTCCGCGACCCTCACGATGTCGTCGGTCCACCTAGTGGGAGGCCTGCCTACGCTGCGTCTTCCGGTCCGTGGTCGCCACTCGAGAACTTTTCTTCCCCATCGGTTGTCAGTTCTACGAGCGATGTGGCCTGCCCATTGCCACTTCAACTAGCAAATTTTAAGAGCTATGTCGGTGACTCTGGTTCTTCGCCGAATATCCATATTCCGGATTTAAATACTAATTTGAATACTTCATTAAATAGTATCTTTTAGGCTTTTTAGTCATGATATAAAAGGATGTCTAGCCTTGCCTTAATTCCTTTAAACGTAACTGTGTTATTATTATTTTGGTTTACCTTGATATTTTTCTGAAGATTTCGTTTAGATTAGAGTTGAAGTTACCAGAAAGCGGCACTGCTAATTCGCCAATTTGGTCCACGGAACAATATTTAGCACTTTGTGTTTTGTCCCGTGATGCAATGTAGACATAAATTAGATAAAGATGAGGGATGGTGCTGTTACCATTATTTATTACTGGACTCTGTATGTTGTTCTGTCTGGGTTTATAATTACGTTCTCTTTATTATGAAGATTTATTATTTAGTGACCGTAGGAACGACAACTTGTACTGTACATACACAGTTCTAATTATAATAAAGTGCTGTTCTTTTCAATATGGATCAATTGAAATAGTATGATCGCATGTAAATTGAGTAAATTATTTCCAAAAACAACCCTTTTAAAAATTTGATCGTAAAGCCTCCTTCAGACACACGCTTTTAATCGCGCGGGGCGACATGTCGCGGTCCATTCGCAGTATTTTTAGAGTGGAAATTAGCGTGGCTCGTTGTCGCAGCGCGATTAATCGCGTGTGTCTGCAGGAGGCTTAACTTTATACCGTAAAAAATAATAAGAGTTAAAAAGTTTAGTCATGACCTTGTCCATGTCTCTATTTTATTTAATCCACACCCTGTATAATGATTACACAAAAATGGTGCACCATTAATGCATTCACAATAACAAATCAAATGATACTCGTAAGTCGTGTCTGACTGTTGATGTGTGCTCTCGCGGTTTCAGACTCACTGGTCCGGTGGATGCGGCTGATGCGGTCACAACGCGGTGACTGTGCTCCAGTTATTATCATAATCATAGCGGCTTTCAGCCTGAAAATAGGTTATGATTGGGAAATATTATTGGGGGAATAAAGAGTGTCAAAAAATGGTGGGTTGTTTATAACGCTCAGAAAAAGCTCCTGTCCAAATTACATATTTGTCCGTTATATTGATCATTTCTTTTGGTAATTTATTGACAAATACTTTGTATCTGAATATTGTAGGGATTATGTCTTTTTTATGCCTGTATCTTCAAGTCGTAAAGACAAAATCCTCGTGGTTGTTTCATCATTCCAAAAACCTTTATCGTGAAATATAGCTTTTTGTAATGTGTTCGAGTTGAAGTAGTCTACTTTAAATTATAAGAAAATAAAGGTCAGTTGTTAGATCATTGATTATACTGACCATGAGTTAATTTTTTTACAATTTTTAACAAACAAATGTTTTAAAAAAAATGTATAGCATTTTAACAAATAGGTACTTTGCGTAGCTTCAAATCAATCAACCTTTCCAGACGTCATTATGGTAAGGTAGTTGTATACGACTTTTAACTAAGTTTTGATAAGATTTTTATATAAGCTATGCAAAAAACAACTTTAATTTTATTTTAAGGACCCACAAACAATACCTGCCCGATAAGTAACCTAGTCCGTAAAGTCACCAGACGTTAAAAAATCAAGGCATTCAAAGATTCAAAGCTCTTTTTATAAAGCTTTTGCATTTGACAGCTCTAAATATGATTAACGAGAACAACGATCTCCTTTCAGCCAAGTC